>JAWXYG010000011.1:22712912-23962912 GCA_034222035.1 Acacia crassicarpa | reverse complement strand
TTCTCTACAGGTCACTAGCATCAAACGGATCACGCTCCATATAAAACCAGCAGTGACTCTTCATTCCAAAACAATCATGGGTTCGCTCAAGCTGGCAGCTTTAGTTTTGAATTGTTCTTCCAGCTGCAAAACAAAAATGATGTTATTCATGTGTTATATCAACAAGGAAAGTGTTAATTTAATAGCAGTTAACAGGAAATTTTCATTACCTGATGAAGTAGTAATAGAAGAAATCAGCATATAGGGCCGTTTGAACAATACCTGAGACGCAAGCTGGAATAACAGGAAATAAACTTAAAGTCTCTCCACTTTCCCAAAGTATAAAAGAGATTCTTATTTTAAGCAATTCCAAAGCATTACTTACCAATCCATCGAGCAAAGCGTGGCTCGGTCAGATATCGGTATATCCAGTTCATAATGTAAAATGCACGATATGCCCTGTAAATCAATAATCAACAATTAGAATGATATCTTGTCCAACAACACAAAAAACATCAACTAATGATCATCAAAACAAAGAAAGTTCAATATTAATAACCAAAATTTGAAGGATCTTAGGTGAGAAAGTACAGTAATATCAACAACAGTAAGCACATACCCAAGAAAGAATACATATTGGCCCGTCAAATTGTCCACATTTCCACTTCGCTGCAACAAAACCAACTGCGGTAGTATTGCAACTGCCTCCAAGTATATTGAAAATGCCCAGAAAATCTGCAGTAGATTTACATTGAGGTTAATATGTACATCATGATTTTACGTTGTTGCAAAGACATACAAACTAAATTGTCCATGTGGAGTATATGTATAAAAAGAGACAAGCATTCTGTTCATGGACTAAAAGGTTTTCATCAATACCAATAACAAGTTTTCAATCCCTAACTGTTATCAAATGCTATGATAATGGTGCCCACCGTAGTATAAGTTATGGTTTCAGCCTTACATGCTATCAAAAAATTTACATAAATTTTGAAGTGTTGAATTGCACAACATACAAACATCTTCAGGACCAAAAAGGCATTTTGAGCAAGTTCCATGGGAAGCTAATGATGTGGCAGCATGAGATTCCGCCACATCATCACACAGAAAACCAGTCTATCCTGCTAACCAGCCTGATTAGCCAGCTGGGACAGAGACATTGGTTCACTGGTTTCTACACCAAAGAGAATTATCCCCAACAATATAATAGAACAGAACTAGACCATGGTCTGGTTCCTGGTTAAACTGACTGGTCATGTTGATCCGGTTTTGAGAGAATGAAAGCAAGCAACCAAAACAAACAGAGCAGAACTACTGTCAAGAGTTAAGTTTTAGTACGAGCTGTACAATTCCTTCATTAATCCACCAATGATACTCTGAAACGACTAGTTATAGAACACCACAGAGAGCAATGAGAAACCAAAATGACTTGGGATATATATTTTTTCTTCAAAAATCTCATCACTCATTTCCAATGAAGGGCACCAACAACATGCATAGACAAGCTACCATAAAACTTTGAACTCTTGTATCAAAACCTTTGAACTTAATCATTGAACATGCTCCAAATTCCAAAAATATGAGTTATTCAAAGTTCACCAAACACTCAAAAAAGCCAAAAGCATATATAACTTTCTGCTGAGGATAGCAGTTGTTTATGAATTACAAGAAAATATCAGACACATGTCTGGGGATAAAGTGTTATTAGGTCTACAAATCGCATGACCTTGTCAGTTTGCTAGCACTAATCTTGTCTGGGTAAAACTTGACCTTCAAGTAGTTATCAGTTTCTGAAGAAGTTTCTTATGAAGAGTTTATCACAGCTTAAAGAGTGAGAAGAACTAAGAAAAAGATACAAAGGAAAAAAGCACCACAAGAATAAAGATTTTCAAATTCTTTTATACAACTTCGGAGGTTAAGGCCAAAAAGTTGAAGCTTTAAATATGTAATAAAGTACCAAAATAATCAAGCTCTAGGACACAAGCAATTATCAATAGGGCAACAAAGAAAAGGATTCATGACATTTTAATACCCAGTAGCAGTAGGGGGATGTAATTTTAGGAAAATCAGTATCCAGGGCACCATTACAGAAGTGTTTCTGATAAAAAAAATTGGCTTAGGATGAATATCAAATTTCCAGGTTCCTAGTGACGGTGACTAAAAATAAATAAATTAGGGTTGCAACTACAGTCACCAGAACAAAACTCAATAGGATGTTTGCAGAATTTTATAATGCGTAGAAAAGAAAGCCAGAAATACAATAAATAAGCAAATAATTAAAGAACCAGCTTATTGAAATGCAATAGCACAATTATGTATATTTCAGCACTGCAAAATTATATTAAGCATTCAAGCCCTTTATCACACAGCAGAAGTTTGAGAAATATTCGGATAAACAATTATTAGGATAAAACATAAAGACTGCAAATCATCTCTACCTCTTGGAATGTGAACTTCTCATGCAACACAAGTGCCAAAGCAAAGCACGCCCCAACAAGAAAATAATGGCGGAAAGTGTCGAGTTCTTTATCATAACTTCTCTTAACGGATGGGTGCATTCGCATGCACCACACGATCGCTAAGGAGCTCGCAATAAAAACAATCTTCATGATGGTATTATAAACTGAGATGAAGTCTGTGAACAGATCCAAGTAACGAGCCAGAAATACCAATGCATAGAGCTCCTGGGTTTTAAGAGAAATCCCTGCAGTTAAAAGTAGCAAATGAAACAATTTCCCTAAAACAGTAAACTTATTCAATACCCAATTAATATATTCTTATGTCTGATTCTTCGTTTCAATACTCAGATATTAAAAGGTCGAAAAAATCAAACCCCAATTTTTCGATCCTTTTCTACCCCTTTTTGCCCACAACTCAAACATCATCTAGAACGATCCTCACAAAATTCCAACAGAAAAGACAATAAACGACACGGAGCCGCGAAATAAAATAAGAAATCGCAATTATTGACATAAAAAACCGTTCCTTCCACACTAAATTTACCGGCACAGCAATCAGAAAAAAGCAAATTGGGTATACGAATTTCTCAGTATAGGCTCATTAACTTCAATTCTTGCGGCGATCTACGTGAAAGCAAAACCAATTGGGAGATAAAAGTGAAGGACTTGGAGAGAAAGAGAGTGCGTTACCTGAGCATGATTTAGTAGCGTAGATTTTGAGCAACAGAACCAAAATGCTGACCAGATGGGTCATGTCCCCGGCAAGCCTGAAGATATTCATGGCTCCGACTCCAAATGCTAAACGTTATGCCTTCGATAAGAGCTGAAGCACAGAGAGAGAGACGATGGGGGGCAGAACGAAAAAACCAGAGGTAGGAATCGGTGGTGAGGGAATAGTTGGGGAAAGGAAAACTTGAGAAGGAAGTGGGGTTTCTTTCCCCTCCGAGGAAAGTAAAGTAGAGTAATTTACATGATAAAGATATGAGATAAGATATTTTGGTTATCTTTTTAGGGTACTATATTTTTCCATAAGAATCTTAATAAAAAAAAAGATATAGTAGATAAAATTCTGATATAACGATGAAAAAATTAAGACAATTTAACAATAATAATATCTTATAAATTATTGTACCTTACTTTCTTCATGTAATTAGGACAATTTAATTAGGATAGGTGGATTTTAAATTTTTCAAAAAAAAAATAATTAATGATAAAAGAATTAACTAAAAGATAGATTATTGATAAAAAAAAAAAAAGGGGATAAATTATAGATAAAAATATGCGTATTTTAAACCGATAGAAACTATTAAAATATAGAATTTTTCCCCTTTATTTTCATTTTGACAAAAAAAGGGATGCAGGTGACGTGGCAATCAGAAAGTGTTTACTTTTTTTGGGCTAGCACAAAGGGTTTCTTCTACGCATCCACCTTACATATTTATGCTTATATACTTATTATGTGCTTATATGTCTAATTTGAGGTATAAGTATATTTTTTTTAATTTTTTTATATATTGTATTTATTTAGATTTAAATTATATGCTTCTTTCTGAGATGTTTTTTGTATCCAGTATCTCAAATTAATTAATTTCCAGTTCTGCAATTATCTGTAACACCAGTATTATGAAAATTAATTAATTTGTGATACTGGGTGCAAAAAAAATTCCAGAAAATAGCATATAATTTAAATCTAAATCAATACAATATATAAAAAATTAAAAAAAATATGCTTATACCTCAAATTAGAGGTATAAGCACATAATAGGCATATAAGCATAAGCATGTAATGTGGATTGTTTCTTCTACTCCTCAGCAACTTCGAGTTTTGAAATTTGAATTGCATTTGTATTGACTTTAATTTTTTTTTTTTTTATATACGATGACCAAAATTAACTTTCATTGGTTAACTAAAATACTACGTGGATTTTAATATAAGTGATAAGTATATATTTTATGATTAAATAGGTGTATATTTTATGATATGATTAGTTTGATTTATTAATATTATATACCTATGTAATTACCTTTTATATACTTTACTTTAAAAAGATATTTCGATATAAAATCTACTTATTTCTTATTATATTTTGCAGGAAATATTAGCTAAAGTAGAAAAGACAATTAAGAGGATATGTAATCAGCTAAACTTGGTGGTTCCACACACAAAAAAATATAAACAAAATCAATTATGTGATTTTGTGGAGGAGACTTTTTAATAAGAAAAAGAAAATCAATAACCCACGGCTTAAATTATATTTAGGTTATATATAGTGCCTATTTGGGATAGCACTAAAAGCACATTAGAAACATAAGCAAGGAATATTGCTGTTTGGGATAGCTTTAAAGCTTGAGATGAGCTTTACTTATTGGATGAAGCCACCTTTAGGAGCTTATTAAGAAAAACCCACTTCTGTCACCGCTATCTTAAACACAAATCACATTGGAAAAAGTCCATCAGAAAATAAGTCCATTAAGAAAAGTCCATCAGAAACAAAAGCCACTTATCTCAAAGCTATCCCAAACGACCCATATAAAGTGCTTTCACTCGAGTGCACTGAAAGTGCACTCGAGTGAACACTAGAGTGCACTTTTTTTTTGTTTGCCTCCTTCTCTTCTTCCTTCTTCCTCCTTCTCTTCTTCCTTCCTTCACATCGTGCCCTCACCGTCCATCTTCTTCTTCCAATTTCTCAATGCGATCAATCGAGATTGAAAAATCTATAGTTCAATTTTTTTTTCCTTTTTCACCGTCATCCGATGCAACGTGAGTGCGGCGTCGACGGCGGAGGGTCAAGACAGCAAATGTGCAGTCACAGCAATATAGAGCCTTGAATGAATCCTGGTTCACCTCTCTGAAGGCGAAGGCAAGGGCATTATGGTTATTTTATATGACTTTGTATAACCTTCAAAAGTCTTTGTTACCTCTTAGTCTTTTTACAAATTTGGTGGACTTCTGGGGGTTTTGCAAATTTAGATGGTATTTATTTGTCTTTTTCCCTTACAAATTTTGTCAAAGGCTACCAATGTTTGTGAATCTTGTCTAATGTTTTTTAATCTGAAAACACTCTTTTGAAAACTATTACGAATCTTGTTAAACTCATTATTGCTCTTATCAATTCCATTTCAAATTTTGTCAAAGGTTATAAATGTTGGAAAATTCATAAGCTTGCAAAAACTCATGAACTTGTCGGAAACTGCCGAACTTCACCTAAAACTAAAAAAGCTTAGTGGAAACTGGTTTCTTCAACCTTCAATGGCAACAGAAGTGAGGACGAAAGGAAATCTAATGTGTCGTCTCTATCTTCTTTTTCTCTTTGATTTCCCCGTCAGCGTGGAAAAAGAACGTAAGTTGAAAGAAAGATGAAAGCTCACTCTTCCTCTTCTTCGATCTTGTGTAGCTAAATGAAAGATGACAGTGAAAAAGAAAGAATGGAATGGAGAGAGGAGAGTGAAGAGTGAAGAGAAGAATAGTTTGGTCTTTTGCCTAAATATTCAAAACTCATATTTCTATCTGCTTATGTCACTGTCATTTTTCCTTTCCAGTAGACATTTCTGAATTTTAAAATTTCATATGGTATTTATATCTCATTCTCCCTATATTAAAATAACCATAAAAGAAGTAAATGAATTCAATCATTTGGTATCCGGATATGGTTCAGTTTTCTGACGTCTATCTATAATTCTGCATAGATAGACTTTTTTTTCTCTTGGTTTTGCTTTTCCTTTCATTTGTATAAGAAAATTATTAACGTGTTGTGTTGGCATGATTGTATAAATTTTTTTAGTAAAATATCAAAATTATTATTATATTTTTGTCCATGACAAATTATAAAAAATTACTTAACCTTGTATTTGAAAAGAATTATTTTACTATGAATAGAAGAGGAGTAGATAGTAAAATACTAATATTTCAACCATCCTTTATGGTGATGGCCCCACTTTTTATTATAATTATATATAAAAATTGTTTTTACCATGATATAAAAATAAGTTTAGGCCCTACAATAAGTAACCATCTAAATTATTTACAATTGTTGTTATTATATTTTTATTTTTAAAGTTTTTATTTTCGATTATATCATTCTATTTATTATTATCTTAAATTCAATACAAATTTAATTTTATAAATTTTAATGAAGGTACTTATAAAATATAAAATCATAATATTTTAATTATAAGGTAGGCTTCAGTAACGCATGGGATAAGGTGAAAGATGCTAATGGTAATGGAGTTGGACCTGGCCCTCTTTGTATATTTATTATTCTTTTAGCATATTTCGATAATTGTCTTTATATATATATATATATATTTGGTAATAATGTCTTTGCATATTTTATTATGACAATTAATACCTTTCATGACACTATACTCCCATCCAACTAGTAGTGAAAATAGGTTAAGTTTTGACTAAATAGGCTTGAGCCTATAACAAAGGTCTAAACTCTAAAGTTTGAGCCTGAATCTAGTCTTATATACAAGTTTTTTTTAGGTTTTAGCCTGAGTCTTCAAAAAGCTTGATAAAGCTTGAAGCCTTTCTACATGCATACTTATTAATCATGCTTTTAAATATGCTTAAAGGCTTTAAATTATAGGTTTTTAAAAGCCTATAGTGTGATTAAAATAAAATTTAATTCTTACAATTTCATAAATTTAAATTAATTCAAAAGGCTATTATTTAAGTTTTAAATTATAGAAAACAGACCCACTATGATAATTTAATAATAGTATTTTTAAATTAAAATAAAAATGCTTAAAATATAAATATAACATAGACACGTATAAAACAAACGAAATTATATTTTAGGTATAGAGAAAAACAATTTAAGAATCATAATAAACAACTTCAGTATACATAGTGACAACTTAAACTCTCTAAATGCTGTCAGAGACAAATTTATCATTTAAAAACATTTGCAAATCACATATTTTTCTACATGTCTAACTTGGGATATATGATATGAGATTCCTTGATTTGTCTTTTCTCTATTTGAAATGTATTTTTCTAGGATTTTCCCTACTTTTTATTATATTTATAAACCTAGTGCTTAAAATTGTTTCCATGTAATATAACAAGGCCTATATATATAGGCTCAAGGCTCTCATCTCATTATCTGTCCTTCAACGGAGACTATGATGATAAAGTTCCATAAGCTTTGGGGTGACCGTGGCGGTCTCCGGCAACACCACGCCGGAGAAGAGTTGTACGGTGCCTACACCTCGTTACCGAATCACCATGTAATGATAAAGCCAGAAAAAGAGTTCAAAAAGAATACGAAGCAGAGCAGAGTGGCTCGACACGGTTGCTTAGGAGTCTACGTCGGACCAGAGAAGCAGAAATTCGTTATCAAGATCGAGCATGCGAATCATCCACGCTTCATGGCTCTGCTTGAAGATTCTGAGAATGATTATTATGGCAATTCGGTCCATAACAATGGCCCTATTTATCTTCCTTGCAACGTTGACGTGTTTTACGAGGCTTTGGCTGAGATCATGATCGCCGATTATGATTCCTCTGTTTCCTATAGCACCTCGCCGTCTTATCGATCTGCTCAACACAGTTGGGCTCGCCGGATTTTCAAGATTCCGAGAGCTCTTAGCTCTAATTAACAATCGCTTGTAAATATATATCTTTGATTTGTAGTTACCTTGGAGAAATCTCCAGTACTTTTCTTAATGTTTATATTTACCAATTTCGTACAATTTTTACTCAGATAATTGCTTATAATAAAATTTGAATTTGGAATAATTGGATTTTGTGATGAAAGGTCTCTCAATTTCATATATTTTCTTGTTGATACATTCTATATTCAAATAAAAGCCGATTGACCAATTATTTAATTACATTTTACTTGATCGATTACGGAATTCCTTGCAGATGATGATGATAAAATTGCCCAATTTTATTTAATATTTATAGGATTCTGATTTTGACCTATTCTTGTCTTTGCCATAACCCCGTCATAAGTTGTAGTATTAACCAAAATAATTAAGGAAAAATCCATTTAAAGTCTCAAGAGATTAAGAAAATGTCTAAAAAATCTCAGAAAAAATTCTAATGTCAAAAAAATCTCAAAAAGTTATCAACACTCATAAATGAAATTGTCAATGTCTTAGTGAAGGGATTTTTCCAATAATTAAACCCAAATCTCTACTCTAATTCTGTCTAGATAGATTTTTTTTTTCCCTTTCTTGGTATTAACGTGTTGTGGTGGCATGACCGTATAAAACATTTTGATAAAATATTAAAATTTATTATTGTAGTTATTCTGTTTCTGAGGAATAATAAAAAATTACTTAACCTTATATGAGGAAAAAATATATTTTACTATTGATAGAAGAGGCGGAGATAGTAAAATACTACTATTTCAACCATCTTGTGTTGGCTTCACTTTTCATTATAATTATATATAAAAACGAGTTGTTTTTGCCCTGATATAAAACTAAATTACTAAGTTTAGGCTCTACAAAAATAGTTTAGGTTCTACAAAAATGTTGCTGTAAAGTCATCATAAGTAACTTCGAAATTATTTTTGTTATTATATTTATATTTTTAAATTTTAATTTTCCATCATATCATTCAATTTATTGTAATCTTAAATTTAATACAAATTTAATTTTATAAAATAACCAGTTTAAACTCTACAAATAAGCATATAAATTAGCTACAATTGTCATTATTATATTATTCTTTTAGAATTTTAATTTTCTTAATTAAATCTTTCCATTCATTATAATCTTGAATTCGATACAAATTTAATTTCATAAAATTTAATTAATATTCTTATGAAATGTAAGTGGTAATATTTTAACTATAAGCTAAGGTAGGTTGTTATTTCTCTTATTATTATTACAACAGTAGTCCCTCCATTTCATTAATAAATCTGATCCTTTTTAGCCTGATTTTTTTTTGAACACTTTTTTAGCCTGATTCAATAAATCTGAACATAGAAAAATATATGTCAAACTTAAAAATATAAACATCAAATAATATTTGGTTGGCCAAAATACTTAAAAATAGTATTTTAGTGGGTATAAAATCTTAAATAAAGAAAATCTTTTAATAGTAATTCTTTTAAAAATGATTTCTTTGTTTAAAAATGATCTATAGAAAAATTTAATTATAAATCTATATCAACTATCTAAAAAAAAATCTCGTGCTTAAAAATGTTTCCATGTAATATGACAAAGCCTATATATATATATATATATACACGCTCAATGCTCTCATCTCAATATCTCTCCTTCACTCTCTATACGCTCTCCCTTCCTGAGATCTATCACCCTATTACCAGTACTTGTGCCTATCCTTCAACGTAACGCAGACTATGATGAGAAAGTTCCATAAGCTTTGGGGTGACCGTGGCGTTCTCCGGCAACACCACGCCGGAGAGGAGTTGTACGGCGGCTACACCTCGTTACTGAATCACCATGTAATGATAAAGCCAGAAAAACAGTCCAAGAAGAATATGAAGCAAAGCAGAGTGGCTCCACACGGTTGCTTAGGCGTCTACGTCGGACAGGAGAGGCAGAAATTCGTTATCAAGATCGAGCATGTGAATCACCCACGCTTCAGGGCTCTGCTTGAAGATTCTGAGGATGACTATGGCAATTCGGTCCATAACAATGGCCCTATTTATCTTCCTTGCAACGTTGACGTGTTTTACGAGGCTTTGGCTGAGATCACGATCGCCGATTTTGATTCCCCTGTTTCCGATAAAATCTCGTCGTCTTACCGATCTGCTAAACACAGTTGCGCTCGCCGGATTTCAAGATTCCGAGAGCTCTTAACTCTAATATAATTAACAGTCGCTTGTAAATATATATCTTTTTTTTTTTTTTTTTACCAGGCGAGGAGAGGGGAGATTCGAACATGGGACCTGAGGGGAGATATAAGGCATCTCAATACCACCAGTTGTGCCACTGCACTGCTGTCCTCAGTGGTTGTAAATATATATCTTTGATTTTTGTAGTTACGTTGGAAAAATCTCCAGTACTGTCCTCAATGTTTATATTTACCTATTACTCAGATAATTTCTTAAAGAGTTTCAGATTATAATATTGCCCAACAATCTTAGAGAAAGTTCTAATGTTAAAAAAGTCTCAAGAAATTATTAAAATTCATAGATGGAGTTGTTAATGCCTAAGAATTGTTAATGAGACCTTTTTAACATCAGAATTTTCACATAGCCTTCTTTTGTTTTCTTAGGGCAATAAAGAGATTTTTCCAATAATTAAACCCAAAAACCAAATATATTAAAATAATCATATCTGGATATGGTTCAGTTTTCCTCCTCTGTCTGTAATTCTTCATAGATAGATTTCTTTTGTTTCTTTCTTGGTTTTGCTTTTCCTTTCATTTGTCTAAGAAAATTATTAACGTGTGGGGCGGTATGAACGTATAAAACATTTTGATAAAATATTAAAATTTATTATTGTAGTTATTCTGTTTCTGAGGAATAATAAAAAAAATTACTTAACCTTATATGAGAAAAAAAAATATTTTACTATTGATGGGAGGGGAAGAGATAGTAAAATACTAATATATATGTATATAAAAATTACTTAACCTTATAAGAGAAAAAAATATATTTTACTATTGATTGGAGTGGAAGAGATAGTAAAATACTAATATTTTCAACCATCTTGTGTTGGCTCCACCTTTCATTATGATTATATATAAAACGAGTTGTTTTTACCATGATATAAAACTAAGTTTAGGCTCTACAAATGTTACTGTAAAGTCATCATACGTAACATCTAAATTATTTTTGTTATTATATTTTTATTTTTAAATTATAATTTTCCATCATATCATTTAATTTATTATAATCTTAAATTTAATTAAAAAAATTAATTTTATAAAACTTAATGAAGGTTCTTATAAAATATAAAATCAAAATATTTTAATTATAAGTTAGGCTTCACTTTAGTAGCTCATGAGAACGGCGAAAGATCCTAATGGTAATTGGCTTTCGCTGTATATTTATTATTCTTTCAACATATTTTAATAATTATACCACCAAGATATATATATATATATATATAAATGGTAATTGGCTTTCGTTGTATATTTATTATTCTATCAATTGGCTTTCGCTGTATATTTATTATTCTATCAACATATTTTAATAATTATACCACCAATATATATATATATATCTTTACATATATTATTATGATAATTAATGCCTCTCACAGTAATATACTCCCCATCCAACACATAGATATATAACTTGCTACATATAAAAGCAAATTTATTGTTTACTTTATATTAAAAACCAGTTTAAACTCTACAAATGGTGCTATAAGGTCCTAACAAATAAGCATCTAAATTAGCTACAATTGTCATTATTATATTATTATTTTAAAATTTTAATTTTTTATTATTATATCCTTCCATTCATTATAATCTTGAATTCTATACAAATTTAATTTCATAAAATTTAATGAATATTCTCATGAAATGTAAGTGGTAATATTTTAACTATAAGCTAATGTAGGTTGTTATTTTTCTTATTATTATTACAACAGTAGTCCCTCCATTTCATTACTAAATGTGATCCTTTTTAGCCTGATTCAATAAATCTGAACATAGAAAAATATATGTCAAACTTAAAAATATAAACATCAAATAATATTTGGTTGGCCAAAAATACTTAAAAATAGTATTTTTCAAATCTCACCAGGATATTATTGGGCACATGAAACCGTACAAGATTTAAATTTTTTATTTTTATTTCTTAAAAATAATTTTAGTGGGTATAAAATATGAAATAAAGAAAATCTTTTAAGAGTAATTCTTTTAAATATGATTTCTTCGTTTAAAAATGATCTATAGAAAATTTAA
This sequence comes from Acacia crassicarpa, assembly GCA_034222035.1. Classification (NCBI taxonomy): domain Eukaryota; kingdom Viridiplantae; phylum Streptophyta; class Magnoliopsida; order Fabales; family Fabaceae; genus Acacia; species Acacia crassicarpa. The sequence continues at coordinate 23,950,630 of JAWXYG010000011.1, read as the reverse complement.
AATTATAAAAAAAAATTAAATTAAATCTCGTGCTTCATAATGTTTCCATGTAATATAACAAACCCTATATATATACGCCCCGTGCTCTCATCTCAATCTCTCTCCTGGCACTCCCTATACGCTCTCGCATCCTGAGATCTATCACCCTATTACCAGTACTTGTGCCTATCCTTAAACGCAGACTATGATGAGAAAGTTCCATAAGCTCTGGGGTGACCGTGGCGGTCTCCGGCAACACCACAGCGGAGAGAAGTTGTACGGCGGCTTACACCCCGTTACCGAATCACCATGTAATGATAAAGCCAGAAAAACAGTCCAAGAAGAATAAGAAGCGGAGCAGAGTGGCTCCACACGGTTGCTTAGGAGTCTACGTCGGACCGGAGAGGCAAAAATTCGTTATCAAGATCGAGCACGCGAATCACCCACGCTTCATGGCTCTGCTTGAAGATTCTGAGAATGATTATGGCCATTCGGTCCATAATAACGGCCCTATTTATCTTCCTTTCAACGTTGACGTGTTTTCCGAGGCTTTGGCTGAGATCATGATCTTCGATTTTTTTTTTTTTGATACATAGACGATAGGGATGGGGGTTCGAGATCGAACCCAGTACAAGGGGGTGGGGAGACTACTCCCAATACCACTGCACTACTAGTAGTACCGGTATGATCATGATCGTCGATTTGGATTCCTCTGTTTCTGACGGTACCTCGTCGTCTTATCGATCTGCTAAACACAGTTGGGCTCGCTGGCTTTTCAAGATTCCGAGAGCTCTTAAGTCTTGTAAACCATCGCTTGTAAATATATATCTTTGATTTGTAGTTACGTTGGAGAAATCTCCAGTACTGTTCTCAAGGTTTATATTTGCCAATTTAGTTCAATTTTTACTCAGATAATTGCTTAAAGATATTATTGTTAATTGTGATATTTAAATTGTTATTCTCTTTTGCTAAGTTGATGTTAATTACGCTTGGCAATTAATAACTATAATAATATAAATTGATAACTTGAATTTCTTAAATACTATTGACAACTTTGTAGAGTAACACCCCTAATTTCTAACAGTTATAATAACAAAAATTTAAATAATTTTCATAAATAAATTAATTAAACTCGAAATAAACAACCTTGGGGAGTGTTACTGCCGCACTTGTATTGGGACAAGTGCAAGGCTACTTATTACAAATAAGGTAAATTCAAACCTAAACAAAATATGTTTTACTCCAAACAAAATAAAATAAAATAAGATTTGATGAAGGTGCTTCTTCACTTCTCACTACTAGCCCCAAACTCTTGACACATGTTTCACTAAAATTCTGCCCCCAAAGGATCATCACAGCCCATGAACACAAACATCAGCAAAAACTGGTAATTCTAATAAAACACAATTTAAATGACACAGCTATATTAATCAAAGCAAATATACACATGTATATACACACATAAATCATAAGGTGATTACATCAAACATTATTCGTTATCATTTAAATTTATTTAGACCCGGGAAACCCTGCCAGTCTATTTAGTGGGAAGAGAACCATGGTAAACCTGGGAAATCTTGCCAGTTTACCCTGTGACTCGGGAAACCCTGCCAGTCACAATCATCAATTGGCCATAAACATATCTTCCTAGTGTGCACACCTCTTCCCAAAGTTGCTATTAGTATCCCGGGAAACCCTGTCAGACACCACTTTGGGAAGAACGAATATTATCATTTTCATATCAAATAAATATCGAGGGCATAAAGCTCATAAGTTGTGTTCATCACTTGGGAGGTACCGTCCCAAACTATCCTCCTACTATTAATTCATTACAATCACACACAATCAGGAAATTCAATCTTGTCACAATTATCAATTTCTTCATTGAATATATCAATTACTTAAGGACATCATGACTTTCCAAATTATTCAAGAGTATAATAATTCAAATATTCGATACAAGAGCCAACACATATTATAACTCAAATACCTATCTGAGTAAAGTCTAATTATTTAAAACACACACATAATAAAATTCCTAAATTATTCCTATGCACTAAAGTGCCCAAATTGAATTTATTCATATTTTATACTTATTTAATTACCTTCCAAACACTTTTCTATTATTTAAATAAGTATAGGATAAAAGTATATTTTACATATAATTTGTTCATATACTATTTTATTGTGAGGAAATATTATATGAATAAAGAATAAATAAAAGTAATATCAAATAATATAGTGTCAGGCAAATACAGCTAGCATAAACATTAAAATTAATGTATTGATAATTAATGAATAATATATAACCATTACATTGTAATAGCACGATTCTTTTAACATAGTTAGCATAGAAAGGGTAAATATATAAAATATAAAATAGACGGATATATATTCTATATAATAAATAGAATATATAATAAGATTTTCTAATATAAATAATATAAAAAATATATATATGCATAATATGAAATATTAATATAATTAATATAAATAGAAATAGATTATATTATATTATATAATTAATAATAATATAATTAATATATTCATATTACAATTTATTATGATACAATATATTTAATATTTTAATTACATTTTATATTTCTATTTATTCTAACTAAAATTTAGGATCATAGCTAATATCTAGGATCACTAAACTGTCAGGTAAATTAAAACGACTCCTCTCCTCTCCTCTCACTATTAAGTTATTTAAAATACAAACACAATAAACTCCCAAATTATTTTTATTATTTACTTATCTCTTATTATTTTTATATTTTTTTTAATTAAATATATATATAAGGGTATTTCGACCTAAAATCTGTTCATATCTTATTTTATTACGCATGAGATATTATATATATATATAAAATTCAAATAATAAATAAATAATTAAAAGAGACATAAGAATTGGATATTTCATATTGAAAAAAAAAAACGGGAACATGCACAATGAGACAATACTATTCAATCAAACAAATTTAAAAAAAAAAGAACGCACAGTGGATTATGAATTGACGCACGCACACTGATGCAAGCAAATTGTGTTTAATCCATAAGGAAGACACATAGACATATGCCGAATTGAACCACGCAAGTCGAGGCAAGTAATTATATATATATATATATATATATATATATATATATATATATATTTCTATATGTATGAAAATCAAACAACAATTGGTTTCTATAACCTAGGAATCAGGATTACCTATCAAGATATAAAAATTAGCCTGAGGCTCATGAGGATTAGGATTACCTATCAAAATTGACATAAAACTAACCTACTCATGGGAATTAGAATTACCTGGTCTCCGTTTATGCTAGCTTCCTAGAAAACAATTTGATGAGAGTCCGAAAGGAGGATTTGAGAAGAAAAAGTAGTGGTGAGAGTCCGGAAGGAGGATTTGAGAAGAAAAAGTAGTGAAGGAGAAAAGTATTCAGCGTTCGCTAGGTTTAGACGGCTAGACCTAAGTTTATAATTAAAATTTAGGGTTTAGCTATGGGCTGGGCTTTTTAACTATTTCGAATTATAAAACAATACAATTAAATTCTGAATTTTTTTATTATTACTATAACTATTGCCAATTAATAAATTATAAAACAATACAACTATTATTAATTCTAATTTTTTTTTAATTATTATTACTATATCATTATCATTATTATTGATAAAAATCTGGGATATTACAACCTCGTCCTAATTATAAAAACACTTTTGTAGTAAAAATTGCACTATAAAAGTATTCCTATAATTAGGACTGGAGGGAATAATATTTTGAAATCACATATGTCAGGCGTCACTTACAATTTAGATATAAAGAATCATAATTTACAACTTTAATATTCATATTCCCTTATTTGTCTTTTCCCTATTTCTTTTTTAGGATTTTTCCTATTTTGTATTACATATAAAGAGGTTCAGATTATAATAAAATTCGAATTTGGAATAATTGAATTTTGTGATGAATGGTCTCTCAATTTCATATATATTTTCTTGTTGATGCATTCTATCCATTCTGTATTCAAATAAAAGGTGATTGACCAATTATTTAATTACATTTTCCTTGATCAATTACCGAATTCCTTGCAGATGATGATGATAATATTGCCCAATTTTATTTAATATTTTGGATTTTGATTTTGACCTATTCTTTTCCTTACAATGACCACGTCATAAGTTGAAGTATTAACCAAAATAATTAAGGAAAAGTCCCTCCAAGAGGCTAAAAAAATGTCCAAAAAGTCACAAAAAAAATTCTATGATAAAAAAGGCCCTAAAAAGTTGTTAAAACCTACCAATAGAGTTGTCAATGTGTTATTGAAGGAGATGTCAAAAAGATCCCAAGAAGTTGTTAAAACCCGCAGATAGAGTTGTCAATGCCTTACTAAAGGAGTTGTTAATAGGATTTTTTTAGCATTAGAATTTTTTAAGAGACTTTTTTTGATATTTTCTTGAGACATTAAAGGGAATTTTCCAATAATTAAACCCAAAAACCAAATATATTAAAATAACAAAAAAAAAAGAGGAAATGAATTCAATTGCATTTGGTATCTGTATACGGTTCAGTTTTCCTGACCTCTGTTATTCTGTATAGATCGACCCTTTTTTTTCTTTCTTTCTTGGTTTTGCTTTGCCTTCCATTATTTGTATAAGAAAATTATTAACGTGTTGCGGTGGTATGACCGTATAAAAAATTTTGATAAAATATTAAAATTAATTACTGTATTTATTCTGTCTTTGACGAATAATAAAAAAATTACTTAACCTTATATAAGAAAAAAAAAAATAGTTTAGTATTGATAGAAGGGGCGGAGATAGTAAAATACTCATATTTCAACCATCTTATGTGGGCTCCACTTTTCATTATAATTATATATAAAAACGAGTAGTTTTTACCATAATATAAAAGTAAGTTTAGGCTCTACAAATGTTGCTGTAAAGTCATAATGAGTAATATCTAAATTATTTTTGCTATTATATATATTTTTCTTTTTAAATTTGGGTTAAGTATCAATTTTGCCCTTAAAATATGCGGTCAGAAACAATTTTGCCCCTGAAGTTTTCAGTATAGCAATGTTGCCCCTGAAGTCTCAAAATGTAGCAATATTTCCCTACCGTTAACTGCCCTAACGGTCAACGTTAGGGTTTTTAACGAAGAGGCAACATTGCTATGTTTTGAAACTTCAGGAACAACAATGTTCCAAAAAACGTAGCAATTTTGCCCCTGAAATCTCAAAACATAGCAATGTTGCCTCTCTGTTAACAACCCTAACGATTAACTAACGGCAGAGTTGTTAACGCAGGGGCAACATTGCTACGTTTTGAAACTTCAGGAACAACATTGCTACGCTGAAAACTTCAGGGGCAAAATTGCTCTCAACGCATACTTTAAAAACAAAACTGATACTTAACCCTTTAAATTTTAATAAAATTTAATGAATGTTCTTATAAAATATAAAATCATAATATTTTAATTATAAGGTAGGCTTCACTAACTCATGGGATAGGGTAAAAATGCTAATGGTAATGAAGTTAGACCTGACTATATTTATTATTCTTTCCACATATTTTGATAATGATAATGTCTAAAATATGTCTTTACATATATATTATTATGACAATTAACACCTCGCAAGACAATATACTCCCCATCCAACACATGAGAGGTATAGCATGCTATATATATATATATATATATATAATACAGTTTGTTTATGCCTTTATATTAAAAACCAGTTTAAACTTTGCATATGGTGCTATAAAGTCATAACAAGTAACCATCTATTTAGTTACAATTGTAATTATTATATTTTTATAATATTATTTTAAAATTTTAATTTTTTTATTATACCATTCCATTCATTAAAATCTTGAATTCAATACAGATTTAATTTCATAAAATTTAATGAATATTCTTATGAAATGTAAGTGATAATATTTTAATTATAAGCTAAAGTAGGTTGTCATTATTATTAATATTATTATAACAGTAGTCCCTCCAATTCATTAATAAATCTTATCCTTTCTAGCCAGATTCAATAAATCTGAACATAGAAAAATCGAAACATCAAATAATATTTGGTTGGCCAAAAATACTTAAAAATAATATTTTTCAAATCTCACCAGGATGTTATTGGGCACATGGGGGAAACCGTACAATATTTAAATGTGTTATTTTTATTTCTTAAAAACAATTTTAGTGGGTATAAGATCTGAAATAAAGAAAATCTTTTAATAGTAATTCTTTTAAAAATGATTTCTTTGTTTAAAAATGATCTATAGAAAATTTTAAATTATAAATCTATATCTAGTATCTATAAAAAAAATTAATCTCGTGCCCAAAAATGTTTCCATGTAATATAACACGCCCTATATATATATAGGCTCAGGGCTCTCATCTCACTCTCTCTCCTTCACTCTCTATACGCACTCGCCTCCTGAGATCTATCACCCTATTACCAGTACTTGTGCCTATCCTTCAACGCAGACTATGATGAGAAAGTTCCATAAGCTCTGGGGTGACCGTGGCGGTCTCTGGCAACACCACGCCGGAGAGGAGTTGTACGCGGCTACACCTCTTACCGAATCACCATGTTATGATAAAGCCAGAAAAACAGTCCAAGAAGAATAAGAAGCGGAGCAGAGTGGCTCCACACGGTTGCTTAGGAGTCTACGTCGGACCGGAGAGGCAAAAATTCGTTATCAAGATCGAGCACGCGAATCACCCACGCTTCATGGTTCTGCTTGAAGATTCTGAGAATGATTATGGCAATTCGGTACATAACAATGGCCCTATTTATCTTCCTTGCAACGTTGACGTGTTTTCCGGGGCTTTGACTGAGATCATGATCGTCGATTTTGATTCCTCTGTTTCCGACGGTACCTCGTCGTCTTATCGATCTGCTAAACACAGTTGGGCTCGCTGGCTGTTCAAGAATCCAAGAGCTCTTAAGTCTTATAAACCATCGCTTGTAAATATATATCTTTGATTTGTAGTTACCTTGGAGAAATCTTCTGTATTGTTCTCAATGTTCATATTTGCCAATTTAGTACCATTGTTACTCAGATAATTGATTAAAGATAGGATGAAGGAGCAATTTTGCCAACCAGCTATATATTAAGTCAAGAGCGGTTTTGCCAAATAACTTTTAATGGGACTAAAAAAGCCAATAAACAATTAAATTTGTTAAAAATGTACAATACCGTTAGATCCTCCTAACCTCCGTTTCCACGTGGGATTTGAAGTCCAGCTCAAATGTAAACCTAATAAAAGCGGTGCTCTCCTTGATTGAATCCAACCCAGACATGACAACACCCATTTCAGTTTTCCTAAAACCCCTCTTGCCCTTCTTCTTCAATTGCCGGTGAAGCCAGAGCCCAACAATCACCAGCGACAAAGCCGATAAACAAACAATCACAACCACTACAATAATAATCATGCGTTTATTACTGGGGAACCTGGCGAATTGAAGCTCAGAAGGAACATGCACTGGGCAATGAGTAAAAAGGAGCTGGAAAAAAAACAAAGAAAAGAAAAATTGAAGAAATTTTCACTTTCGGACTCAACGACATCAAAAATCAGAATCCATCCTTTAGACTAAAATGAAAACAACTTATAAGGGTAAAATGGCCATCTTTTGGGGTACCAGAGAACCAAAGAAATGAAAAATTGCAAGGAAGACTGGCATATAAATGTGCAAAACATTTCTCCCTGCGCTAGGTTCAGAGCCGAAGATGGGATTAAGGTACAGGTGGTATGCATGATTCAGAACCTCTAGGAATGTTATTAAAAAAACAGGGGGAAATGTATGGAACATTTGCCACAATTTTTTTCTTCTAAACCATCAACTTCCATCAACTTCAAATGAAACAGATCATCAAACTAATTTTGCCGGCATATTTACCAGAAAAGAGAACATTTGATTACCGGCCCACAAAAAGAACCCATTACTTTCTCATCCTCCAAACACAAGCCTTACCTCGAAAAACCAAACCTTTGTCCTTTCAGTAACTCACAAAGTTGAAAGTCAAACCCTAGACCAAAGAACGAGAATAATCAAATGGGTAAGCCACAATTAGCGTCAGAGCTCAAGAGACAAAATCATTCTGCATGAATCAAAAATGTCAAACCATCAGTTACAAAAATCAGCACACCAGAACAGAGGACGGAAGCACGTGATTCACTGGTTTCTCTCTCTGCGATACTCGGACTCAGAAGGAGGAAGCGAAGGAAATAGTGGGAGAGTGAGAATGAGGGGTATAATGGCACCGAGAGTGTGAGTGTGAGCTAGACTTCAAATGCCACGTGTAAACGGAGGTTAGTAGTATTTGACGGTGTTGTACTTTTTTAATAAATTTAATTGTTTATTGGCCTTTTTGGTCCCATTAAAAGTTATTTGGCAAAATCGCTCTTGGCCTAATAGTTGGTTGGCAAAATTGCTCCTTCACCCTTAAAGATATTCTCTTGTATCAGTAGCGGAGTCAGGATGTAATGTCTATGGGTGCACATTAATAATAGTGGGATTCGGGGGAAAATGTTTTTTTAAGGAGGATAAAAGGCAACCCACACCTTCGTAAAATTTAGGATTAGAAATTAGGTTCAATTGAAAAGTATTTTCGGGGAAATCAATTATTATGATTTCTCATATGTGATAAGATATTAAAAATAGGTAAGAAAGTTGACTTAGATGTTACACAATCAAATTCCAAAGCAACATGCAAGCAAAAATTATTATGATTTCTCATATGTAATAAGAAAGTTGTCCATGCATGGGTTTAAACACAGGATCTGATGTGGGACTAGTGAGATTACCACCACACCATCTAGACAATTTATTACAAAGTCCCTTCAAAAAATATATATCTTCTTAAAATTTATGCTTGCACCCACATAAACATATGTGGCTCCGCTACTGTTTTGTATCGCAAATTCATTTTAATCCTTGATTTTCTCAATTAACAATTACAATAATACAAATAGATAACTTGATTTTTTGATGAAATACCTACTGATATTCCAATAATTATTAGAATAATGTCGCAGAGTCTAGTGGGCAATAATTAAAGGCAACCAAAAATAGTATATCATTTTGATAAAATGCACTTGATTATAACAGGACTCTTAGGATGCGGATGTGTATGACAACCATTCTGTTCCTCAGCACTATTTCTGAAATAAATATGTTCATTAACTTATTTTATTTTTATTCCGAGAATTAGAATTATGTTTATTAACACACTTTTTTTTATTCCGAAAATCAGAATTACTTTTGTTAACCCATTTTATTTCATGCTCGCATATTTCAAAAAGTAAATCACATTAACAAAAAAAATATCCATATCATAGTCATACGAAAAATGAAAATTAAAATATGGTCTTCAACGCCATTAAACAAGACAAAATTAAAAGTTGCAACATAATTTCATTCATTTAAAAATTTATGAGTGAAGCTCTCCTCTCAGGAGAAGCATTTATAAAGGCTACTGTCCATGCTTGACTCTCAACCATTCGATCAATTGCTTTGCGGTACGCTTCGTTGTCCAATCCCACTCTGTCTTTTAATACATCCATTGCAACCTCGATTGAGTATGGATCCTCATTCACTTTTACAGTAGCAGAATTTAGCAAAATTATAGTGGCATTGGTTTTGTCTAATTTTAACCAGATCCTGAATGGATTGACATGCCATTGCAATATCTTTATTCCCACTATGTCTTCTATGCTTTGCATTTGGGGCCCTATCTTGTCTATGTAGTATAGGATTAGGCGTCTCAACATGATCAGATGCAAATAAATATTCATTAAGCATATGCCCGCTCATCTTCTTTATATTCTTGTCTATGTAGTACAGGGCTGGGCGTCTCAACAAGACTGTCAATATTATCACCATCTCCATCTAAAATTTGGTGTACCTTAGCATTTCCCATGCCATTATCTCCACTTGCATAGATATCCCCAAATATCTCAACTAACTGTTCCCAATAAGAAAAGTCATTCTTCTGAAATTTCTCCCATTTCGGATTGTCTTGTACAAAAGATTTACCAAATTTTGTTTTAAAAAATCAACAAATTTATAAGAAATCATATGGGACACTATGTTAAAATTTACCTTGATATGGACATCATATCCCATAAAGATGCATCCTTAGTTGTAGCAGTTTTCAAAAGTGTTCCAACCAAAACCAGATATGCTTAGTAATTTTTTGAAACTTGAATATATATTATTGTCTAAGTTTATTCATCTTGTGTTTCAGTTGAGAAAGTGTGTAATCAAGACCTATTTGTTTTGTAAATTCATATTTAATGTTCTTCCATGCTTTCTTGTTGAAAGTAGAGGTTATCTGATCTATTCCATTTTTTTTTACTTCCTCAACCATCAAAGTAACAAAAAGATATGTGTTTTCATCAACGCATTTTGCTGTGAACCCTTCGGATGCCATTCTCCTTACTGATAACATGTCAAAAAATAAACCATAACACCAAAAATTCAAAATGCACATACTTAGCCTAGTGAAAAAAATATAAATTGGCTAAACAATGCTAATGTGTCCACAAAAGTAGAGCATAAAAAAGTGAGACAAGCAAATAACCAATCTAGGATGGACTATATAGATCACAAATAATAGATACAGACAGTAAAAAACCGAATGATAGAAGCCAATAGAAATTAATAGTATAGAATTATCAATTGAGCAAAAACTTCTACCAAGTGCATTTTACAAACTGCAAAATAAAGAAAATCAATACAAAGTGCAAATAACCCAGATTCCCCAGATTTTACAAAAAGAGACTCAAGCAAAACCTAAACTATCAGTTGAGCAAAAACTTCTACAAATTAAAGTGCAAGAAAAATCCAAGACTTGACACAGAAAAGGAAGTGAATGAGCAATAAAGTTCATCCAAAGTTGGGGAATCATTTCACGTAAGGAATGTAGTAATAGATGATCTCAACCAAATCAGAAAACACTGACCAACATAACATAAATCAGAAAACACTGATCAACATAACACAGGACCATAACAAATCAAAGACCACAAAAAAGAAAGAGAACATGAGAGAAGCTGTGAAATCGGGTCTAGATACCTTCTCAATGCAATTTGAAAAACATCCCAAAACGGACAATAAATTGAAAGAGAAATCAAGAAAGAACTATGAAAACAACAAAAACAGAGGATCGACAAGGATTTAATCACAACTTCAAAAAGATCAAGGTTTAATCAACATTTACTCTTTCACTCTGAAACAGTCGTAGGTCAACAAGGATGGAGGTTCTTATAAAATATAAAATTATTATGTTAATTATAAGGTGGGCTTCAGTAACTCATGGAACAGGGTGAAAGATGCTAATGTTAATTGTCTTTCTCTGTATATTTAATTTATTATTCTTTCAACATATTTTGGTAATTGGCTTTCTTTGCAATATATTATTATGATAATTAATATCCACTACAAGAAAAACACATATTTACGACGGAATTTTGCGAGGGATAAAATTCCGTCGCAAATATTGGGATATTTGCGAGGGATATTTATTTCCCTCGCAAAATGTTAATTTTTGCGAGGGAAATAATTATCCCTCGCAAATTGGACGGAATTTTGCGAGGGACGAGACATTCCCTCGCAAAATTGTGCATTTTGCGAGGGAATTTCCATTCCCTCGCAAAACTGTAGGCATTTTGCGAGGGAATTTCCATTCCCTCGCAAAACTCCCCCATTGCGAAAATTTGGGGGGAAATTTCCCTCCATTTTTTCCCCTCTTTTGCGAGGGAACAAGAGTTCCCTCGCAAAATGGGGAATTTACGAGGGAAAATTTGGTCCCTCGCAAAATTGCGAAAAAAATGTGGGGAAATTTCCCCCCAATTTTTCGCTATTTTGCGAGGGAGGAAAGATTCCCTCGCAAATTGGAAGGAATTTTGCGAGGGACGAGACATTCCCTCGCAAAATTGTAGGCATTTTGCGAGGGAATTTCCATTCTCTCGCAAAACTCCCCCATTGCGAAAAATTGGGGGGAAATTTCCCTCTATTTTTTCCCCCTATTTTGCGAGGGAACAAGAGTTCCCTCGCAAAATGGGGAATTTGCGAGGGAACATCTGGTCCCTCGCAAAATTGTGAAAAAAAATGTGGGGAAATTTTCCCCCAATTTTTCACTATTTTGCGAGGGAGTAAAATTCCCTCGCAAAATGGGGACATTTTGCGAGGGAACCTTTTATCCCTCGCAAAATTTGCCCATTTTGCGAGGGATTTTTTTATCCGTCGCAAATTTCAGGAAAAAAGCCCAGCAGATTTCCCCCAATTTTGCGATAGAACTATAATTCCCTCGCAAAATGCCACATTTTGCGAGGGAAAGATTTATCCCTCTCAAAATGGTGGCCATTTTGCGAGGGAACATAAATTCCCTCGCAAAACTCCTTACATTTTGCGAGGGACATAAATTCCCTCGCAAAAATCCTTACATTTTGTGAGGGAATTTATATTCCCTCGCAAAACAGTATATATATATATATATTTTTTAAAAAAATATATCTCTACACAGCAAGCTAAGGCAATGTAAATATATATAGCCCATTCCCTCTACTAAAAAATCAGGGCATTGTAAATATATATATATATATATATATATATTAAAAAATATATCTCTACACAGCAAGCTAAGGCAATTAAAAGAGAGAGAAAAAAAATCCAACGTCTCTCACGATTTCCCCCTGCGACGACTCATCAGTACTCAGTAGCCCTAATTTCACAATTGCATCTTGAGTCTCGGCCTCACCGTCTTCTTCGTCGCATACTCGCACGTCTCAGTCCGCGATTTGTCCTCACCGTCGTCCGCGATCTGTCTCTGTCTGTTGCTCGCTGTCCAGGTTATTCTAGGGTTCTTTGCCTAATTCTTTGATGAGGACATAGGAGGCGGCATGACCAAGGCAACAAACTTGGAGGACATACAAGGTCTTGGAGATCCAATGATAAGAGCAAAAACTGAAAAGGCTCCAGATTGAAGACCTTGAAGAATAAGCCCCAATGGATATGCTTGGAGGCTTCATTGGGCCTTGGCCCAAATTCTACCCTTAGTTTTATTTGTCTTACATTTAGTTGAACTTTTGTAATAAGGATTATTGGGCTCGCTTATTGGGCTTTCTTGTTTTTCATTTGTGTGTAAGCAGAATTAGGTTAAGCTTGATATGTATAAGGCACACCATGGCCATGAGAACGGCAGATTTGAATTGAGATTTCAACCATTTTGGTGAGAGACAAGTTCTCTAGGGTTCTTTTGAGAATCTCTGAACTTATCAAGGGTTTCGATCCTTGTGGCGTTCTTGGGCTTATCAATTCTTTGGAATTGTGGCGCCTCCCCAGTTTTCGTGCTAGATTTGTTCGTTTCGTATCTCGAGTTTCCCTTATCTGTTTTCAGTGTTTTCATAGTCAAAATCGTAGTTCAGAACGTGGTCTTTCAGCTCGTTTTGGAGGCACTCAATTCCGAGGTCTGCAGCGCGAGATCCATTCCGTTCTTTAGGACGCGTCAGAGGCTGTTCTGGTGCGAGATTCCATTCCTAGTTGATTCGATCATCTGTTTCCTTCGGGAATCACATCATTTGGTATCAGAGTACGGTTCTAGGATTGGAATTGGGTTATATTTTCTTGATTGCTTACATCCCAATCTGGTAACCCTAATCCCTAAATTTGTGTTTTTGATTTTTGAATTGTGAAATTCTGTTTTAGTCGTCGTTCTTTGTTCCTAGTTTGTTCTTTCAATCTTCTAGTTGTTTTTCCTGTCAATTTCTTGTTCAGTTCATATATTTCTGCACTTTGTTCTTGGTGTTCATCCCTTGTTCATCATTGTTCTTGAATTTTAATCCTTTCGATTCATGTTTCTTGAGTAGTGTGTTGTTAGTGTGTTAAATAATAGCTCAATTTGTGGGGAATTCTATCTAATTTCGTTCTGAATTAGTAGAACTTCAAAGTCCCAAAATCACAAATTCCTCTTTGTAAAAAAAAAAAGAAAAAGAAAAAGAAATCAGCTGTGATAAAAAAAAAGAAAAAAGAAAAAAAGAATCAGGTGTTATTTTAAAAAAAAAATCAGTTGTGATTAAAAAAAAAAAGAATCAGCTGTTACATAAAAAAAAAAGAGGAAAAAAAAAAGCTATACAGCACCTTGGTATTCAATTACACACACTACTATGTGTGAATCTTTTCCAAAGTGTCTTCCTTGAATAATTCCTCCAAATTGTTTTTTTTTTTGTTTTGGATTTTCTTTGTCTTGTCTTCTTTGAGTCCAAAGTGTTCTTGAATAGTTCCTCCAAATTGATTTGAATTTTCTGTCTTGTCTTCTTTCACATCTTTTCCAAATTGTATTGTGAGTCACCGCCAATTCCTAAGTTTGGGATTCTACTCTTGAGTGTTCTTGGAGATTCTATTAAGAAGTTAAAGGGGGCTATTGAGTGGTAAAAGGCAAGAGAGAACACTACACAAAAGCCTTATAGAGAGCAACAAACACGAGTGATACATTTTTAAGAGTGTAAACACGTGAGCGAGTGGTAAGGTCCTATTACTTTTGTTCTTTTCCTTGAATTATGGCAGGTGCAGGTGGTGAAGGCGTTCCTCCTCCTATAGGAGATAACAGATTGCTAATTGAAGCAATTACAACTCAAATGCAAAGGATGATGAGGGAACACACAGAGGAGTTATATGAGAGAATTGAGAGAATATAAAATCAGAGGAATCCTGATGAAGATAGGCAGAGAGGGAGGGATGAAAGAAGGAGAGGAAGAGATAATGAGGATGATGCTAGAGAGGATAGAATTAAGGGAGTGAAGCTTAATATACCATCCTTTAAGGGAAAAAGTGATCCGGAGGCCTATTTAGAGTGGGAGATGAAGATTGAGCACTTGTTTGCATGTCACAATTATACTGAAGAGAAGAAAATGAAGGTGGCAGCGATGGAGTTTAGTGATTATGCTCTCATTTGGTGGGATCAATTGCAAAGGGAGAGGACGAGATATGAAGAACCATTGGTGGATAGTTGGGTGGAGATGAAAAGGCTAATGAGAAGAAGATTTGTTCCTTCCCATTATCATCGAGACCTTCACAATAAACTTCAGAGACTCACGCAAGGTAACAAGAGTGTAGATGAGTATTTTAAAGAGATGGAGGTGTCCTTGATTAGAGCAAATATTAGTGAAGAGCGGGAGGCTACTATGACACGTTTCTTGCATGGGCTGAATAATGACATAAGGGATGTCGTGGAGTTGCAAAATTATGTGGAGTTGGAGGATTTGGTGCAACAAGCTAGTAAGGTAGAACAACAACTCAAGAGAAAGGGTGTCATGAGGAAAAACTCTTCAAATTCTTATTCTTCAAGTTGGAAGGATAGAAATAAGAAGGAGGGAGGTACTTCATCAAGCAACCCCACTGCTACACCTCAAAGGACTCAAACTAAATCCAATGAGGTCCCTAAAAAGACAAGGAGTAGTGAAATAAAATGCTTCAAGTGTTTGGGGAGAGGTCACATAGCTTCAGAATGTCCAACTAAGAAGACCATGTTACTTAAAGAGGATGGAGAGCTTACTAGTGAGTCTTCTTCAGATTCTACTTCACAAGATTCTGCTTCTTCAGATTCTGCTTCACAAGATGATATTGAAGAAATAATTCCAGAAGGAGATTTGTTTATGGTAAGAAGAATGTTGGGTAGCCAAGCAAAAGACATGGATGATAGTCAAAGAGAGAACGTCTTTCATACCAGATGCCTTATCCAAGAAAAGGTATGTTCTCTAATTATTGATGGAGGGAGTTGTACCAATGTTGCAAGTGCTAGAATGGTGTCTAAATTGGGCATGGAAACCAAACCTCACCCACTGCCATACAAACTTCAATGGCTTAGTGAGGATGGTGAAGTGACCGTAAGCAAACAAGTGGAGGTGAACTTCTCCATAGGGAAGTATGATGATACAGTTTTATGTGATGTGGTACCAATGGAGGCTTGTCATTTGCTACTTGGGAGACCTTGGCAATATGATAAGAAAGCTATGCATAATGGATACACCAACAAGTTCTCTTTTGTACATAAAGAACGCAAGATTATTCTTGCATCCTTGACACCAAGAGAAGTTAGTGAGGATAATCTAAAAATGAGAGAAAAAAGAAAGCAAGAGAGAAAAGAGAGTGGAAGAGAGCAAGAAAAAAAAGGAGAGGAAAAGAGAAAAGCACCAAACTTGCTTATAAAAGAAAAAGAGGTGAAAAAGGCAATGCATTTGAAAAAGCCAATGCTCTTGCTTTTGAGTAAAGAGAATAATTTTACACGTGCAAGTCTTACTAATTGTCTTCCAAATGAGGTTTCTGATTTGTTGCAGGAATTTAAAGGTGTTTTTCCTAAAGAGGTTGATGATGCAACCCACATTGCAAATTTGTTCTTCAAGGAAGTGCATAAAGACGGAGACGAGAATTGCAATTTGAGGACAAATTCTTCTAAAGAAGGAGGGAATGATGAGGACATAGGAGGCGGCATGACCAAGGCAACAAACTTGGAGGACATACAAGGTCTTGGAGATCCAATAATAAGAGCAAAAACTGAAAAGGCTCCAGATTGAAGACCTTGAAGAATAAGCCCCAATGGATATGCTTGGAGGCTTCATTGGGCCTTGGTCCAAATTCTACCCTTAGTTTTATTTGTCTTACATTTAGTTGAACTTTTGTAATAAGGATTATTGGGCTCGCTTATTGGGCTCGCTTATTGGGCTTTCTTGTTTTTCATTTGTGTGTAAGCAGAATTAGGTTAAGCTTGATATGTATAAGGCACACCATGGCCATGAGAACGGCATATTTGAATTGAGATTTCAACCATTTTGGTGAGAGACAAGTTCTCTAGGGTTCTTTTGAGAATCTCTGAACTTATCAAGGGTTTCGATCCTTGTGGCGTTCTTGGGCTTATCAATTCTTTGGAATTGTGGCGCCTACCCAGTTTTCGTGCTAGATTTGTTCGTTTCGTATCTCGAGTTTCCCTTATCTGTTTTCAGTGTTTTCATAGTCAAAATCGTAGTTCAGAACGTGGTCTTTCAGCTCGTTTTGGAGGCACTCAATTCCGAGGTCTGCAGCGCGAGATCCATTCCGTTCTTTAGGACACGTCAGAGGCTGTTCTGGTGCGAGATTCCATTCCTAGTTGATTCGATCATCCGTTTCCTTCGGGAATCACATCATTCTTCGTCTTCTCAGTCGCATACTCGCACAGGCCGCGATTCGTCAAGGTAAATCTTCTTCTTTTGCTGCTGCTATTGTGGAAACTAGAAGAAATCCGAGAATCATGCTAAAAGGGTGAGTTTTTGTGCTGTTGATTTCAGGTCAGAGTTAATCCGAGAATCGTGTTGTCGCTCTTCCTCTGCTCCCCAAATCAAATCGCATCACCGCTCTTCTCTCAACCCTCGTTGCTCTCCAAATCAGCTGTCTTGGGAAATTCGAAGTGGCTAGGTTGGTTAGGGATAAGAAGACCAGAGAGCTTGCTGCTGTCAAATACATTGAAAGAGGGAAAAAGGTAAAATCTTTTTCGAGGTTAAATCCAGAAAGAGACCAATCATGTTTGATCAAATATGTAGGACTGCTCTGCGATTTCTCATCGTGTGCATATTGTTGATGCACACGATGAAGTGATGAACCCTATTTGCTTTCCTGGATTTGCTTTCCTGGAATACTCATTTTACTCGAATGATTCAAAGGTTTTATTGTTGCCATGAGGAACCCTCTTCTTGTATTTGCGTTGCTTTTATTAAATGATTTTTTTGATTTGGGTTTATATCTTGCTCTGGATTTTTGAATATGCAGGCTCTGTTCAGAATCCTAACAACACACAATAGAGACTCATCACACTTGTTCGTCGTAAATTACAAGCAAAATTTTTTTAGTAGAAGGTAAGTAATTAACTTTGGAGGTGTTGAGACAAATACTTTTTCTAACCATACTATATCGTTAAGGTTGTAATGGTAGTTTGATTGTATGATAAAACAGTTCCTAAATTATTGCCATTTGTGAATTAAATCAGGTTTTAACATCAAGTGTATTTACATTTGGTGATCTTGATGCTTATAATCTGTTTTTCTTCTTCCCTTTTGCTAGAGCCTAGAGGACTAATCACCTATGTTTGTATTTTTGACTTCTTCTCTTAAGGCTTATTTCAACATCATACTGTACTGTAACAACAGATTTGTTTGCCTTCAAAAAATGGTTACACACCGTCTTTAAAAAAGTAAAGCTAAGAATAGTGATGAAGGCATGTTTCTTTCGTTTTGAGGAGGTTGGATAGCTTAGCAAGCCATATCCTTCGTGTATTTCATATATTATTAATTTTTATGAAGTGGAGTTTTGCCACTTTTCTTTATATGATCATTAGATGGCTTGGTTATGTTTCATGAAAATTGTGGTACTCTTATGGTTTCAGACTTTCCACCTAGTGACTACTACTCATATAGATTGATCTTGTGAAGTTGTGAAGCATTATATGTATTTAATTCATGCGATTTTGTGACTAATGTTATAGTTGGGTTGTTTGGTGATGAAGCAACCAAATACTTTAGGAGAGGGTGCTAGCTAGAATTATGTTTGGACTATATATTTTTGTGTGCCGACCTTTAGGGTTTTCAAAAGAGTAGTTTTTAGGACTTTTGATGCTTAAAAACTTGTATTGCTATGGATGTTTTTGAGTTTGAAATGTACTATATTATATTCATTCTTTCCCCTCATTAACTTCTTAATTAAGTTTGAGTCTAGGACCACTTCTAGCTATCTTCTGCTGGTGGCTTCTTTACATGTTACAGTTATGTATTTCTTTTATATATGTTGTAGTAATAAATACTTGGCTTTTGCTAATTGATACTGGATTTAATTAAATGTTGAAAAAAACAACTAAGCTAAGGTGTTAAGTCTTGAATAGTGCGTCATTATATTGTTTATATGTTCACACAAAATTGTGTTACATATTCTCGGGTCACTAAATCTGCCAATAATGATGGATTTGAAGTTTGGTATAAAGGAGTTATCCATGAAAGATAAAAATAGAATATTGACATCATTAGGATCAATATCACTGATACTGTAGATGTAGATTTCTATCTATGGAAGAAAGAATACAAAGAATCGTAATGCAATTGTACAAAAACAATAAATAATAACATACAATTAACAAAATTAATATTATTAAGTACGAGTAAATCTAATTTTGTCTTCTATGAGTTAGCTATATACTTGAGTCTAGCAAACTTAATCATCATCAAGAATTTGGTGATCTTACTCCATTGCAAGAACTGTAAGTCTTATCATTGTTGACAAATCCCAAGTATGTCATGTTTTTTGGATATATTCATTGTCATTCTAGTTTATCTTTTTAAGTCTTATTCTTTGCAACTAAACAATCTTCTTTACTTGAATGAGACTGCTATGGATATATTCATTGTCACTTACTTTATTGGAATTTTGAAATTTATTTAGATAAGGTACATAATCTATTGGAAGTGTTGCTCCAAGTAGACGTGATACTTTTGCTACCAATCGCAAACCATTATTCCCTCGTCTATTTAAATGAAGTACAAAAAATAAACTGACTTTGTAATGTTGGTTAAATTTGTAGATGATAAGAGGGTGAAGACGTTAGAAGCGGAGGTGAAGGAGCAAGAAGCGCAGATGAAGGAGCAAGAAAAGATGATTTTAGAGATGCGGGAACTTCTCAACTCCCTTATGAAGGACAAGGGTACGGGGCCGCTTCCTGATGGTGATGGCGATACCGATGGTGATCCTGCCCAGACTGCTACAATTTAGAGTTTTTTTTAGTTTATTTTTGTTGAAACATTATACTTTGTAATATTTTGTTATTTTTATGTAAACTTTGATGCTTGTTACAATATCTTTTTATCATATATAAGTCTTTTTAATTACTAATTTTTAATATTTTTTATGAAATTAATTACATTTTTAAAATCATTTTATTTTTTAAAAAATTTAATTGGGAACTTTGTGAGGGAAAGCAATTCCCTCGCAAAATTCAACAGTATTGAATTTTGCGAGGGAATTTTATTCCCTCGCAAATATAAAAATTTTGCGAGGGCAAATATAAAAATTTTGCGAGGGCCAAAGATCCCTCGCAAGATTTGAAATTTGCGAGGGAAACCTATTCCCTCGCAAAATTCAACAGTATTGAATTTTGCGAGGGAAATGAATTCTGTAACATCCTGAATTTTGAATCTAATATCTTGAACATAAACCTATTTTGGAAAGACTAGTAGGCTCTATTTTCAGAAAGTGATAAATTTGAAATCAGTATTTTGCGGGACCCACGGCCAAAAATAATTCTGCAAACTTTCTCGTGAAGTTTGAAAAAAATGGCCGCGGGACCCACTCAATAATAATTTATTATTTAAATAATATTATATAATAATAAAATAATATATATTAAAATATTATTAAAATTTTTAAACAAACGTTCACGGGGCGAGTCACGGGAAAGTTTGTTTTTATAATTTTGGGAAAATTACGTAAAACGACCCAGAGACGAAAATTACACTTAAAGACCCATTTTCCAACTATAAATAGACCTTCCATTTCATTTCATTCTTCACAACTTCTAAGAGCCATAGAGAGAGGTAGAGAGAGAGAGAGAGTAGAGATATTTGCTTAAGAGTTATAATAGCTGGTTGGTGATTCGGGTATTAGCAAGTAACAGGTAACTCTGAATATTCTTCCTTATACTTGTGAATTATGTATGATTATAAATTTGTTTGTTTACTATTTTGGCAAGAATATTTAGAAAATAATTATGGTTTTAAGATCTGGTGTGGGAACTTTGACTTGCAAATCTGTAGAGGTACTATTTATACGTACGTTACTATTCACATATACCGTATTTACTATTCACATTTACTATTCATGTTACTATTCACGTATACCGTATTTACTATTCACACCGTATTTACTATTCATTTTTACTATTCACGTATACATACCGTATGTACTATTCATTTTACTATTCATGTATATACCGTATTTTACTATTCACAGATACGCATAGTATTTTACTATTCATAAATACGCATATCAATGTATATAATGGTATAATAATGCATTATTTTTGAGTAAATACATTCATCATGGCGGTTGTAATGTGATGGGTGGAGTAAGGAGGGAATTGAATGATAAGAATTGTTTATGCCACCACTCGGTGCACAGTGGATGGTACTTTTCAGGGCCCCATCTTTCATGTTTTCCTCTGGCCGGGATTTCATTGGAGATGTGGGACATGTGACACCTCCTTAGTTGTTATTTTAAAGGAGGGGAGCCATAGTCCAGATTTAAGCTCTATACCTTTGGCCGGGTGTATCTTAAGTTTTGGTGAGCTTGAAACCATCCAGTCAAATGAATGAGTTTCTATTGGACTATATGTTAGCCTATGGTTCCAGTCAGCGGTATACGGTTGGAAGGGGATATAAGGGAGGCTGCATACTGCATAGTGCATTCTGAATTATTCAATAAAGAATGATGAGTATTTTATAAAGATATTTGATGTGAACTACTGTATATCTAAAAAAAATATCTGTGTATATTAAATCCATTTTTTTTTACTATCTACTATTTATGTCATATGTAATTTGCTTGGGTAAGGTAGAAATATTCAGTAGTTACTGAGACGTGAAATCTCATCCCATATTAACATTTTTCAGGTGATTATTCTAGTAGAGAGCAAGGGAAGGCACCTATGGAGTGAGCTCTGGAAGCTCTTTTGATCTCCAATAGATTATGTTATGTTATTATATTTGCCATGAACCTAAGACTTCCGTTTTGTATTAAACTCTGAAATATTTTCTGGAATTTATTCTGATTATGTATTACGGGTTTTATTCGAAATGGTAACATTGTAAAAGGATTTGGATATTGTTGAACTCTTTTGAAGGTATTTTCAATATTTTGACCGAGTTTTTGGGTATTAAAATTGTGGCGTTACATTTTGGTATCAAAGCTAAAGGTTCCATGGCAATTTTGTTTATTTTCTAAAGTGATTTCTTTAAAATTTTTTTTTTAAAAGTTCGTGGCAAATTAAATATCATAACATGAGCACTTCCCTTTGTTAGATTTAGAATTTATTTAGCTATTTTTATTTGTTTAGTTACTTATAGTATTAATCATAGGAGGAGATAATGGCAAGAACTCGAAGAACTAATTCAACCCCTGCTCCATCCCAAAGAGGTCTCCCTCCGCATCAAGATGGTCCCTATCCTCAGGATAACAATGCCCTTTTGGCAGAGTTACGAGACGTCATCTTGGAGATGAGAGAGAAAGTGAATAGACACGAGGATGAACTAGCAAAAGGAAGAGGCCAAGGTGGTAAGGAAGGAAAGGAGAAGGCTCTGGAAGTCACACCTTCTGACCATCAATCTAGGGGAGGAAGTCGTTCTCGCACTGAAGATGGAGGTAGTAGCGGTTCTCATTCTCAATACCATCCCTTACCTATTACTGAGGTTTGGGAAAAATTTCGGAAGTTTACTCCACCGATGTTCGAGGGGAAGCTAGATCCGATTGCAGCACTGGAGTGGCTGAAGCGTGTAGAAAAGATTTTCAGAGTTATCGAGATTAGCTCACAACAAAAGGTGATGGTTGCTGAACAATTGTTGCAGAAAGCAGCTGAAGAATGGTGGGAAAGCACCAAAACAAAAGGAAATGCTGAGATGACGTGGGAAGAGTTTAAGGAAAAGTTCGAAAATTATTACTTTTCCCCTTCAATCAGAATAGAGAAAGAAACTGAATTCCTCACATTCAGGCAAGGGGAATTACATGAAGACGAATTTATTACTCGCTTTTTAGAGTTGTCTAAATTCTGCGGATATTCACAGAACAACTCTAAATGGTTGAGTGCTCGATTGGTTGAAAAAGCTAGACCAGACCTAAAAACAGCTCTATCACCGTTCCTTGATGAAACAAGGGATTTTGAAGAAATATGTGACAAACTGCGCACGATAGCAAGGAACAAACGAGAAGAGGAAGCTGAGAAGATGAAGGGTTTTCAGGCCAGATCTACACACCTCATGAGACCAACGGGAGGAGTTACTAAGAAGCAGAGTCACAACTTCAGTAATGTGAATACGCGGTTTAGCCAACCATCCAGAAATCACTTTGGTGGACCATCGAGGAGTTATTTTACTGGACCCCAAAGAAGTCATTTTAGCAGACCACCGAGGAGTCAATTCAAAGGACCTCAAAGGAGTCACTTCAGTGGAGGTCAGAGTTCATATAGGGGATCCACAGCTCCTGTTGCAAGCACCGCTAACAATCAGATGTGTGCCAAGTGTGGAAGAATACACCAAGGACCATGTGTGACGTGTTTCAACTGTGGAAAGCCAGGACACATTTCCAGATTTTGTGAGGAGGAGCCTCGAGGAGCCAAGGATGCTAGAACTGCAGTGCCAGGGAAAGTGTTTGCACTATCACATCAGGAGGCAAGTGCTTCACCAAATCTGATTAAAGGTATCCTCAAACTCCAAGGTCTTGAAGTAGAAGCCTTATTTGATTCTGGTGCCACACACTCTTTTATATCATACGACTGTGTGCCTCGATTGAATTTAAGAGTGAGTGAATTGCCTTATTATATGATTATTTCTACACCGGCGGGAGCTTCAGTAAAAACTTCTAGGGCTTGCTTAAATTGTACGATTGAGATTGATAATAGGATCTCAAATATAGACCTCGTTTGTTTACCCACGAAGGGTATCGATGTAATAATAGGAATGGATTGGTTGTCAGCTAATGACATCATCCTTGACTGCAAGAGGAAGACTATCTCTCTTGCGGATGACTCTATGAATCATAGTAGACTACAAACGTCGTCTATAGCACAAGATGAAAAGCCTGTTCATCAGAGTTGTCTTGTGTACATGGTGTTTTTCTCCATTCAAGCAGAAGTGGAGGAAGGGATAGAGAACATTGAAGTGGTGAAAGAATTTCCGGAAGTATTTCCGAAAGAAATGACAGGTTTACCCCCAGAGAGAGAAGTAGAATTTTCTATTGATCTCGTACCTGGAACAGAACCTATATCTAAAGCTCCTTACCGAATGTCTCCATCGGAACTAGCAGAATTGAAGAAGCAGATCGAAGAATTGTTAGAAAAGGGTTTTATCAGACCCAGTGTATCTCCTTGGGGATCGCCCGTACTCTTTGTGAAGAAGAAAGATGGGAGCCTGAGACTATGCATTGACTATCGCCAGTTGAATAAAGTGACTATAAAGAATAAATATCCTTTACCCAGGATCGACGATCTACTTGATCAGTTGAAGGGAGCATCCATATTCTCCAAGATCGACCTCAGATCAGGTTATCACCAACTTAGAGTCAAAGCTGAAGATGTCTCAAAAACTGCATTCAGAACTAGATATGGCCATTATGAATTTCTTGTTATGCCATTTGGGCTAACAAATGCTCCAGCAGTATTCATGGATTACATGAATAGAATTTTCCGACCATATCTAGATAAATTTGTAGTGGTTTTCATTGACGACATCCTTATCTACTCTAAGGATGAAGAAGAGCATAAAGAGCACCTTAGAATCGTGCTACAAGTGTTGAAGGAGCACAAGCTCTATGCGAAACTGTCTAAGTGCGAATTTTGGTTGAAGGAAGTAAAATTCCTAGGCCATGTCGTATCGGCTGAAGGTGTTGCAGTGGACCATACTAAAGTTGAAGCAGTTCTCCAATGGGAACGACCAAAGTCCGTGACTGAGATCAGGAGTTTTCTAGGTCTAGCTGGCTATTATAGGAGATTTATCAAGGGCTTTTCGCAAATAGCTATGCCTTTGACTAAGTTAACAAGGAAGGGTCAACCATTTGTATGGGACGAAAAGTGTGAAGCAGCTTTCCAAAATTTGAAGACTAAGTTGACTACGGCACCAGTACTTATAATTCCAGATCCTGCTCAGACCTTTACTTTGTACACAGATGCTTCCAAGAAAGGTCTTGGGTGTGTATTAATGCAAAATGGTAGGGTAGTAGCTTATGCTTCTCGACAGTTAAGGCCACATGAAGGGAATTATCCTACTCACGACTTAGAACTGGCAGCAGTAGTGTTTGCTCTAAAAATTTGGAGGCACCACCTCTACGGTTCAAAGTTCGAGGTTTATAGTGACCACAAAAGTCTGAAGTACCTGTTCGACCAAAAGGAGCTCAACATGCGACAGAGGAGATGGATGGAGTTTATCAAGGACTACGACTTCGAATTGAAGTATCATCCAGGAAAGGCGAACGTTGTAGCAGATGCCTTAAGTAGAAAGACAATCCATGTAGCCCAGATGATGATCAGAGAACATAAATTGCTCGAGGAGATACCAAGTACATCTATTGATGTAATGTCAGGTTTGGTCGCTACCATGGAAGCATTAACTATTGAAAGCACAATTTGGAAAGAGATTAAATTCGCTCAGCTCGAAGATGAGTATCTATTAAACGTGAGGGAAGATATTGAAGAAGGAAAAGAATCGAAATTTGGGATCGATAGAGATGGGATATTAAGGTATAAAGGAAAAGTGTGCATACCTAATGATGGAGAAATAAAAAGGCTCATACTAGAGGAGGCACATCGGAGTAAATACACTATCCATCCCGGAGCAACCAAGATGTATCATGATCTCAAGCGGAATTGGTGGTGGCGGGGCATGAAGAAAGATGTGACTGACTTTGTCACTTGTTGTTTGACTTGTCAGAAAGTCAAGATCGAACATCGGAAACCTCCTGGATTATTAAAGAATCTGGATATCCCAGAGTGGAAATGGGACAGCATCTCTATGGATTTCATCATGGGGCTTCCTCTAACGACATCCGGACATAATGCCATTTGGGTAATTGTCGATAGGTTAACTAAGTCAGCTCATTTTCTAGCAATTGCAGCAGAATACTCATTGGAGAGACTAGCAAAGATCTACATGAAGGAGATTGTCAGATTGCATGGGATACCGAATAGCATCGTATCTGATCGTGATCCACGATTCACTTCACGATTTTGGAGAGCATTGCAGAATGCTATGGGAACTCGGATGAGTTATAGTACCGCTTATCATCCTCAAACTGACGGGCAGACTGAGAGGACTATTCAAACTCTGGAAGACATGTTGCGGGCTTGTGCAATCGAACTAAAAGGAAGTTGGGACGATCATCTTCATCTTGCGGAGTTTGCATATAACAATAGTTATCACTCCAGCATTGAGATGGCACCTTATGAGGCTTTGTATGGAAGAAAATGTAGATCTCCTATTTGCTGGACGGAATTGAATGAGCGAATTTTAATAGGTCCAGAACTTGTGGACGAGACGACTCAAAAGATTAAGGTGATTCAACAGAAACTTCTCACTGCTCAGAGTCGACAGAAGAGTTATGCTGACAAGAGAAGACGACCGTTGGAGTTCATGGTGGGCGAACATGTATTCTTAAGAGTCACACCAATGACTGGCATTGGTAGAGCAATACGAGCAAAGAAGCTTTCGCCTCGTTTTATGGGTCCTTATGAGATTTTGGAGAAAGTTGGACCGGTAGCTTACAGAATTGCATTACCTCCACAGCTTGCAAACCTTCATGATGTCTTTCATGTATCGCAACTGAAGAAATACCAACCGGATCCTTCCCACATTATAGAAGTAGAAGAGGTAGAACTCAAGGATAACATGACGTATAAAGCTGAGCCGGAGCGGATTGTTGATGCAAGGGACAAGAAATTAAGAAACAAGACCATTAGACTTGTAAAGGTCGAGTGGAAAGGAATGACTCCCGGAGATGCTACTTGGGAAACGGAGGAGAGCATGCGACAAACCTATCCTCACTTATTTAAATAGGTTAGAATTCTTATTATAGCGAAATTTTGAGGACAAAATTTTCTTTTAGGAGGGGAGAAATGTAACATCCTGAATTTTGAATCTAATATCTTGAACATAAACCTATTTTGGAAAGACTAGTAGGCTCTATTTTCAGAAAGTGATAAATTTGAAATCAGTATTTTGCGGGACCCACGGCCAAAAATAATTCTGCAAACTTTCTCTTGAAGTTTGAAAAAAATGGCCGCGGGACCCACTCAATAATAATTTATTATTTAAATAATATTATATTATAATAATAAAATAATATATATTAAAATATTATTAAAATTTTTAAACAAACGTTCACGGGGCGAGTCACGGGAAAGTTTGTTTTTATAATTTTGGGAAAATTACGTAAAACGACCCAGAGACGAAAATTACACTTAAAGACCCATTTTCCAACTATAAATAGACCTTCCATTTCATTTCATTCTTCACAACTTCTAAGAGCCATAGAGAGAGGTAGAGAGAGAGAGAGAGTAGAGATATTTGCTTAAGAGTTATAATAGCTGGTTGGTGATTCGGGTATTAGCAAGTAACAGGTAACTCTGAATATTCTTCCTTATACTTGTGAATTATGTATGATTATAAATTTGTTTGTTTACTATTTTGGCAAGAATATTTAGAAAATAATTATGGTTTTAAGATCTGGTGTGGGAACTTTGACTTGCAAATCTGTAGAGGTACTATTTATACGTACGTTACTATTCACATATACCGTATTTACTATTCACATTTACTATTCATGTTACTATTCACGTATACCGTATTTACTATTCACACCGTATTTACTATTCATTTTTACTATTCACGTATACATACCGTATGTACTATTCATTTTACTATTCATGTATATACCGTATTTTACTATTCACAGATACGCATAGTATTTTACTATTCATAAATACGCATATCAATGTATATAATGGTATAATAATGCATTATTTTTGAGTAAATACATTCATCATGGCGGTTGTAATGTGATGGGTGGAGTAAGGAGGGAATTGAATGATAAGAATTGTTTATGCCACCACTCGGTGCACAGTGGATGGTACTTTTCAGGGCCCCATCTTTCATGTTTTCCTCTGGCCGGGATTTCATTGGAGATGTGGGACATGTGACACCTCCTTAGTTGTTATTTTAAAGGAGGGGAGCCATAGTCCAGATTTAAGCTCTATACCTTTGGCCGGGTGTATCTTAAGTTTTGGTGAGCTTGAAACCATCCAGTCAAATGAATGAGTTTCTATTGGACTATATGTTAGCCTATGGTTCCAGTCAGCGGTATACGGTTGGAAGGGGATATAAGGGAGGCTGCATACTGCATAGTGCATTCTGAATTATTCAATAAAGAATGATGAGTATTTTATAAAGATATTTGATGTGAACTACTGTATATCTAAAAAAAATATCTGTGTATATTAAATCCATTTTTTTTTTACTATCTACTATTTATGTCATATGTAATTTGCTTGGGTAAGGTAGAAATATTCAGTAGTTACTGAGACGTGAAATCTCATCCCATATTAACATTTTTCAGGTGATTATTCTAGTAGAGAGCAAGGGAAGGCACCTATGGAGTGAGCTCTGGAAGCTCTTTTGATCTCCAATAGATTATGTTATGTTATTATATTTGCCATGAACCTAAGACTTCCGTTTTGTATTAAACTCTGAAATATTTTCTGGAATTTATTCTGATTATGTATTACGGGTTTTATTCGAAATGGTAACATTGTAAAAGGATTTGGATATTGTTGAACTCTTTTGAAGGTATTTTCAATATTTTGACCGAGTTTTTGGGTATTAAAATTGTGGCGTTACAAATTCCCTCGCAAATATAAAAATTTTGCGAGGGCCAAAGATCCCTCGCAAAATTTGAAATTTGCGAGGAAATCGTTCCCTCGCAAAAATTTCAAATTTGCGAGGGATAATTTCCCCCGCAAAATCTCGAGATTTTGCGAGGGAATTTATTCCCTCGCAAAGTCCAAATTTTTGCGAGGGATTCGCTTTTCCCTCCCAAATCTTGAAATTTGCGAGGGAAAATGGTTCCGTCGCTAAATCCAAATTTTGCGACTGAAATGTGCATTTTTGCGACGGAAAATTGGTTTGTGTGGGCGATTTTTGCGACGGAAATTTGCTCTTTTGCGAGGGAAAAATTCCGCCGCAAAAAACTGATTTTTTTGTAGTGATCTGTCACAACAATATACTCCCCAGATTTACAAAAAGAGACACAAGCAAAACCTAAACTAGCAAAAACTTCTATCAAGTGCAAGAAAAATCCATGACTTGGCATAGAAAAGGAAGTGAATGAGCGTTCGCCCAAAATTGGGGAATCATTTCACATAAAGAATGCAGTTATAGATGATCTCAACCAAATCAAAAAACACTGACCAACATAACACAAATCAGAAAGGATAAAGTATACTTTTAGTCCTTTAAGTTTTACCTAAGGTATACTTTTGGTCCCTTAATTTTATAAAATATACTTTTGGTCCTAAAATCCTAACACCGTTAATTTTGCTAACGGAAAATGTTGACGCAACGAACTCAAATAATGACTAATAATATTTAATTACATAAATTTTATATATTCTTCAATATACCCATATTTTAAATTTAAACTTAATAACATTTAATTATACAATTATCACTTGAGTTTACATTTTCCGTTAGTAAATTAACGGTGTTAGAATTATAGGACTAAAAGTATACTTTATAAAGTTAAGGGACCAAAAGTATACCTCATGTAAACTTAAAAGACTAAAAATATACTTTAGCCAATCAGAAAACACTAATCAACATAATACAACACACGACCATAATAAATCAAATCAAAGACTAAAAAAAAAAAAGAAAAAGAAAAGAAAGAGAACATGGGAGAAGTTATGAAATCAGGTCTAGATATACCCTTTCCATGCGATTTTGGTAATTAGCTTTCTTTGCATATATTATTATGATAATTAATATCTCTCACAACAATATACTCCCCATCCAACAGATCAGAGATATAATATTAAAAACCAGTTTAAATTTAAACTCTACAAATGGTGCTATAAGGTCCTAACAAATAAGCATCTAAATTAGCTACAATTGTCATTATTATATTATTATTTTAAAATTTTAACTTTTCTATTATATCTTTCCATTCATTATAATCTTGAATTCGATACAAATTTAATTTCATAAAATTTAATGAATATCCTTATGAAATTTAGGTGGTAATATTTTAACTATAAGCTAAGGTAGATTGTTATTTTTCTTATTATTATTACAACAGTAGTCCCTCCGTTTCATTAATAAATCTGATCCTTTTTAGCCTGATTCAATAAACTTGAACACAGAAAAATATATGTCAAACTTAAAAATATAAACACCAAATAATATTTGGTTGGCCAAAAATACTTCAAAATAATATTTCACAAATCTTACCCGAATATTATTGGGCACATGGAAACCGTACAAGATTTAAGTTTGTTATTTTTATTTCTTAAAAACAATTTAAAATCTGAAATAAAGAAAATCTTTTAATATTAATTCTTTTAAAAATGATCTATATAAAATTATAAATTATAAATCTATATCTAGTATCTATAAAAAATAAAGATAATAATCTCCTGTCCAAGAATGTTTCCGTGTATAGCAAGCCCTATATATACGCTCAGTGTTCTCATCTCAATATCTCTCCTTCGCTCTCTATACGCTCTCGCATCCTGAGATCTATCACCCAACTACCAGTACTTGTGCATTGATACGCAGACTATGATGAGAAAGTTCCATAAGCTTTGGGGTGACCGTGGCGGTCTCTGGCAACACCACGCCGGAGAGGAGTTGTACGGCGGCTACACCTCGTTACCGAATCACAATGTAACCAAGAAGAATAAGAAGCAGAGCAGAGTGGCTCCACACGGTTGCTTAGGCGTCTACATCGGACCGGAGAGGCAGAAATTCGTTATCAAGATCGAGCATGTGAATCACCCACGCTTCAGGGCTCTGCTTGAAGATTCTGAGAATGACTATGGCAATTCGGTCCATAACAATGGCCCTATTTATCTTCCTTGCAACGTTGACGTGTTTTACGAGGCTTTGGCTGAGATCACGATCGCCGATTTTGATTCCCCTGTTTCCGATAAAATCTCGTCGTCTTACCGATCTGCTAAACACAGTTGGGCTCGCCGGATTTCAAGATTCCGAGAGCTCTTAAGTCTTATAAACCATCGCTTTTAAATATATATCTTTGATTTGTAGTTACGTTAGAGAAATCTCCAGTACAGTTCTCAATGTTTATATTTGCCAATTTAGTACAATTGTTACCCAGATAATTGCTTAAAGTTATTCTTTTTAATCCTTGATTTTTACCGAGTTTCATTCTTTTTTTTTTTTTATATATTAAAATTTTATGAAAGGGGTTGGGCTCACCACAGTCTAAGGGCAGGGCGCTTAGTACCCAGTCCACAAGGAATACTGGCCAGAGAGTACACATGTTTCTACCTCTACCAGCGTTACCATGGCTTCCTAAACCCCTAAGATGCCTCCCCCAACGCCTTGACCAACGTAAGCCGGATTCTACCTTAACTGATCTAGAGTTTCAGAAAAGTACCTCAGGGGGAACGGGTGGGAGATGCTAATGGGTTATGGGTTGGACTGGCTTTCATATATAGGCCCATAATGTGCTGTAGAAAATAACAATAACAAGAAGCACATTTATTAATATTTAAAAAAAAAGCACATTTATTGCAGACCAACACCACTCACCACTAGGCCCAATACAATTATATATTTTCCATGTAAATATAAACGTGCAAACCTTTTACGTTTCTGTCTATCTCATGTATCAAAAAAATAAATAAATAAATAAACGTGCAAAAGTTGAAAATTTTGGTTTCAACCATATACACATTCCTCCGGCGAAATTTTCTACATAGGAAGGAAATGAAGGATGCTTGGATCTGAATACTTTCCTTTGAGCATTTTAAAAATGAGGGGCCACAAGACTCTGAATAATATTGAGAGTAAGACGTCAGGATGTTACAACTACTAGAGTTAGGCTCGAGTTGTTGTAGGTCAACATACTAATGAGTTGACTAGAGAGAAGAACGAAATACTAAATGGCTTAGGAATATATCCTTGATTATATAAAAAAATATACATATTACACACTTCAATTTATTAAATTTTATCAACTTAATTTCATATGTAATAGGGTTGAACTAAAAAGGCCCTTAAGGGGGGTTTTTTTTTTTTTTTTTAATGAAACAAGTTAGAACTTAGAAGTACGGATTTGGTCAAAGAACTCTCATCATATTTTATTGAAAAGAACCTTAAATCTCATTAATTTGTTTTAAAATTTAATGAATTTTTTATTCTTATTTAATACTCCCTCCGGTCCTATTTATAAAAGCATGATAATTGAATTATGCGGTTTAATGAAAATTAAAAATAAGAAGTATGTCTGAAATAAACATGTCTTTCCAAGTATGCCCTTATTAATAATTGGGAAAGTAAGAGAAAAATAAAGTAAATATAAATACTATCAACCTTTAATTAATGTCATGCATTTAATTAATGGGGGGAAAAACTTATTAAATGTTCAAACAACTCTTGTTATACTCTTATAAAAAAGATCAAAGGCAATTCAAATTTTAAGCTCTCATCAAAAAGACCGGAGAGAGTATATACTACTCCCTTTGGTCCAAAGTATAAGAAGTATTTTAGAAGGAAATTTTGATCCAAAATATAAGTTAATAGGTCAATCCAGGATTTTTTTTCCACTTTTACCCCTTATAAGAGATAGAGAGGTGTGACCAATCATAAATGCATATTTTAAAATCACATTCTTTAATAATGGTAAAATAGATAAATTTTATTAATTTAAGATACCTTAAATAACTTAACTAACACTCCTTAGTTGGGGTGAATCACAATATGAGTATCCTCTAGAAAAATAATTAGGTTCACAATATAAGTCACTTGGAGAGCAATTGATAATATAAGTTATAAATAATAATAATAAAAAAAAATCCCTCTACCGTATAAATTTGAGTAATTATAAATATAAGGGAGAATCCAAATAAAATATTACTTAAATTTTAAAATCCTAAATAGGTGATTTCCCAATAAAATGATTTGTTAACTATTTTATTATTTTTATTAATTTTATTAATGTTGTTATCAATAGGATTTTAAAGTTTAGAACTAATATTTTTCTATCATTTTCTCTAAATACAATCATATAAGTAAATTTTACTATCATTGATTCGAGTGATGATTACTATAGAATCCAAATCACCTACTTCACACCAAACTAGGGGTTATATGTATAGGCCCACTTGTGGCGGTTGTGGCCGCCGCAAAGGTGGAGGAAGATGCATGCATATGCATGTTCACCTCCATAATTAGCTACCTCTCTCTCTCTCTCTCTCTCTCAGACTATAGACAGTGACACAATCCAAACCCTAAAAAGTCTTCTTCAAGTTCATGGGAACTTGTATTAACTTCTCAATATCAGTGATAATAATAATAATACTAATTAATTAATCGTAATTATAGATCGCATAATAATCTGACTCACTCCATCTAATATATAAGATTAGATTATTCAGTTTGGAACTCATAACTAAGTTCATGTCTCTCGAGAACTAGACACTTTCACTCTTTTCCAATGCCTCTCTATGATTCCCTCCACCACCACCTCTACTTCATATATATATATATATATATATATGAACCCTAGAACAAAGTTTACAAGTGTGGTGAATCTTTCAACTATATATATATACATATATTTCGTATCAGTCACCTACGTTGGCCTAATCTATATGTAATTATAGCTCACAACAATTCTAGTCCACTTATTGTAACTACCTAGCTGCTATATATATAGCTATGTGCCTTAGTTTGTCCATTTGTTTAACAATTCTTTACTATATAAGATACACGCTTGCACACATTTTCACTTTCGGATCGGTTTCTCTACTCATCTTGGGATGGGTAGGGAGAGCTTGTCTTGATCTGGACCGTCTAGATCAAATCTGGACAGTCCAGATTTAATTTTTTTAAACTGTTAATTTTTAAATAAAAAAATTATTTTTTAAAAATATGTTAGTTAAGAGATTATTTTTATTTTAGATTCTGTACCCATTAAAATAATTTTTTTTCAAAAAATAGAAAGTGAAAAAAATCAAATCTGGACCGTCCAGATTTGATCTGGACGGTCCAAATCAAGACAAGCTCTCCCTACCCATCTTGGGATGGGTAGGGAAACTAGTTCCTTTCACTTTCTAGGGGTTTGAAGTGACCACCAAAAAAAAAAACACTTCTAGGGTTTAGTTTCATCATATTGGTTTTTGGGAAAAAAAAAATGAATCTATATGTCAGGGTTTGGCTAGACTCTTGCATGTTATGAAGAGTAGTCAACAAAAAAAGATAAGACCACTTATTAAATATTTTATATTGATATTATTTGTTGGATTTTAGATTTATTAATTTTAATTATGATTGAAGAATCCTTCTAGTTTTACTTAATTAATCAAAGTTAAACATCGTTTAATTTGTTTATATTTTTTCATTTCTACAAGTATGGTTTAATATGTGTCATATTAATACTAAAATAGACTTCATGCAAGCCCTTATCAATTTTTTTATATTTTTCTTAAGATCAACATTTGATATTTTAAGTGGCACGGTATGGCATATTCCATGAAATATTTTTTATCATATTTATAAATATACATAATGCGTTTTATAATATCGAAATGAAATTTTAATATCAAATAGAAGGATCATATTAGTTTGGTTCATTAATTTAATTTTAGTATAAAGATAATATGAGGCTCATTCAACAACACTAAATCTAAATTGCTACAAATTAAATAATTAAAAAGTTAAGTTGTCTATATAATATGCTAAAGAAACCTTATTAATATTATTATTGTTTGACACATTTGACTCTTTATTGTGATATCTCAATTTTTTAAAAAATTTATCTTAAGACATTTCTTCTAAATATTAAAACAAAAAGAAAAATTATATATGATCTCCAATCCATGATGTGATGATTCCGAGTTCCTTTTTTTTTTTTTTACCCCTGGGAAACACCGATCATTCCGAGCTGAGTGAAGAAAAAGGGAGGTCCATTATCTTTTGTCGTATCTGCCAGAGGAAAAAGTAGTTATATATTTATATTATATAATGCAGATTTTTCGACCAAAAAAAAAAATATAATGCAGATTTCAATTTTTTTATAGGAACTTTCACTTCATTTCATCAACTTCACTAAAGTAGCTTTTGGTGGTTATATCTATATCTATATCTCTATATATATATATATATATAGTTTGCATAAAATAGTTAGAAATGTAGTCAAAGATACGTTGGCATAATGAGGAATGATTCTATCTTCTTCCATGAGATTTAGGCTACTTTGATAAATTTGGTCAAAAGAGATCGTGATTATTTTTATCTTAAATATAATTTTTAAATTGGGTTAAGTAACAAATCTACTCTGGAAATACACGTCCAAGAGTAATTTTACTCTGAAAGTTTTTTCTAATTCAATGTAGTCCCAGAAGTTTAAAAAGGTAACAATTTTATTGTTTTTTCCGTTGAAAAAAGTGACATTAATTGTTAATTTTTTAACAGGGCAACATTACTACGTACATTTTTAAACTTCTAAGTCTCCATTGAGGCAAAAAAAAAAAAAAAAACTTTCAAGGCAAAATTGCTCCTGGCCATATACTTCTGTGTCAGATTTGCTACTTAACCCTTTTACATTTTAAAGCATGTTTAAACATATGAATAAATATTAACAAATAAAAATAAAATTATACAAAGTTCAATAAAAAGTACGAATAAAAATAAGAAGATAAATAATATGATCAAGAATCGTATTATGTACATTTGTATACAAATATGTCTTTTTTTAAAGTCAATTTTATATTGGAAAATACTTGAAATTATTTATATCCATTTCGTGAAAGTTCTGCAACAACATGTGACTATATGTATATTTTTGAATTATCATGATTTAATTATAAATCCATATAAAAAAAATGACACATGTTCACATATGATTAGAGAACTTGATGTAAGTATAATCCTTTTATATTTTATACGTAGTGATGTTGATATGTTTTTGACAATAGATGTTAATATATTAAAGTCTATTATATTTTTATAACTATCAATATGTTAATACGGAGTATAAAATACCAATTGTAATCTGTTTGTAAACAAATGAATAACCCATAGAAAGAAGTTGTACCCAACACACACGACACATATGAGAATCTAACATTTCTAACTCTTCCCATGATAATTAAAATGGAATTTCATGAGAATTATGTGAAGTAACAATATGTTAAAGAGATTTTAAATTATGAATCAAATACGAAATACATGTCCATAGTGTAAAATTCT
Source organism: Acacia crassicarpa (assembly GCA_034222035.1). NCBI lineage: Eukaryota > Viridiplantae > Streptophyta > Magnoliopsida > Fabales > Fabaceae > Acacia > Acacia crassicarpa. The sequence goes on along the minus strand of JAWXYG010000011.1, from coordinate 23,914,382 downwards.
TAATATAATGGCTTCTCCGTAAAGTAATTTACACTATAGACGAGTTTTTACATTAAGAAATAAATGTAATAAAAAAAAACTATATTTTCATATAAATCATCTCGCAATTGAACCTAAAGGTACTCAAGAATGTTTGTTTACTATAATATAATTATGGGAAAAGTATTTCTCCAGTTACTAGAGATAAAATTATCTCTAATGACCCTAAAACTACGTCGTTTTAGGTTAATGAATGGTGTATTTGTAATTTTAGGTGAATTAATGAAAGGTGTTTCGGTAAAATTCATATGATAAAAAAATAAATAAAATTATGAAAACACCCTTCATTAATCCAAAATGACGTAGTTTTGGGTTCACTGGAGATAACTTTTTTTCCAATGACTGAGGAAATCATTTACCCTATAATTATATATGAAAAAATAACTAAAAAGGGTGATTATGTAATGTAAACTAAAAGAGAGCATCCTATATGGAAATTGGAAAGTGACGAACAACATAGAGTAGAGACTTAATTTCTTTTTATTTATTTATAAATTCTTAAAAGCAACAATAGATACCTTTTCACGTCTTCTTTCAAATTGCTTTGTGATATTAGGGTCCATTTGAAATAGTGGTGGTAAAAGTGACTTTTCTTTCTGATCGATTATTTCTGATGGGCTTTTCTTTTTACTAGATTTTTCCTGATATGATTTGTATTTAGAATAGCGGTAGTAAAAGTGGCTTCAAAACCTTAAAGCTTGGAGGAGTGGCTTCACAAAGAAAGTAACTTCAGATTTTGAAGTCTATTATATTGTGAAGTTTTGTCAAACACCTAAAAAACAAGTTTTCACATCTGATGAACTTATTTTAACTTTTGATAGATTTATTTCAATTTCTGATGCAATTACAAACAAACAGGCCTTAGTCATAACTACTATAATGTCACCGCTTTTAACTACACAACTTTTAAGGAAATCATTCTCAGGCACACTCACCTTTTAAAAAAACATAATTATTATTTAAAAAAGTATTTATATTAAATACTTATTGAAGGAATTTTATCGTTCTTGTTTTGATTCCTAGCTAACTCCATTTAATTAAATTAAAATCTAATACATACTACTAAGATACTTAAACGAAAAACATAGATATAAGATTTAGTGAAACTTTCTTGTGGTCTTTCTTGGCTTGCATGATAATTTATATTAGAACGTGGGATTTATCCTGAATAAAATTTTATTATCTTAAAGATTGAAGTTTTTGTTAGCACAAAAAAAAAAAAGTTATTATTGTATCGCAATAAATTAAATTACGAATTTATTAATCTTTATCAATAAAACCCATAAAAGTTCATAGTAATTTTATTATTTTTAAGAATATCTATAATGTTAAGTTTTTTTACATATAATCTTTTTTTTTTTTTATACACGTGGATCCTCACATGCAATTTGGGGACATAAATGAGAAGTTTGTGAGCGATTATGATATGTCGTTTTGTTCCGTTTAATAATTACACGTGCCAAACGACAATTAATTGGTTTTATGTGCGGACACCTATTACTCCCTTCAATCCTAAATATAAGATAAAGTTTGTAGTGTCAAACTTTATCCTATATTTAGGATCGAAAAGAGTAGTATATTAATTGCTTTTTTGGAATCAAGTTTGGGACCTGAAAATGCTTATTTACATAAATTGAGACAAACTTTCTCACACATATATTTATCTTATATCATAAATCACCATTAAAAAGCTAATTTTGAAAGTTTTAATTGCTATCCTGAACCAGCATATTTTCCCCCCTTTTGCAAAATTCCCGTCTTTTGTATATTAACAGTATTCATGGTAATGAAAACGTAGATTTTAACTGAAAACAGAAGAAGGATGAAAAATCGTAAAACTTAAAAGCATTTTGAAAATTAGTAAAATTGTTTTAATGAAAAAAAAAATCATAAAAACATAAAATCACAGTGATAAATCAAGTTTTTAACTACCATGACAGTATTAATTATTTATGATGAAAAACGCTGTCGAGTGATTTCTGCCGAACGCCCAACAAGCAACATCATTTTCATTTTTCGCTTCAACCAAAGCTCCTTTGATTGTCTGAAAAAATAAACTCGATTTGGTTTTGTTTTCTAATGAAAAATGAATATCTTTCATCAATCACCACCTTCTAAATGAAATTTGGTTTTCATCCAAGATATACAAAACAGTAGAACTCATGACTTTTCCTACTAAGCTAGCAACACTGTTAGAATCTCTATACATGAAATTAACAGAAACATTCCAATTTTTATGGATCATATTTTTAGTAGTTTCCTCAATGATGTCCTGATAAGAGGATGATTAGTCCTTTTAATCCTTTGTGATTAAGCTGATAGCCTCTTCACAATCACTGGATATACTTTAATATTTCTAAATGCATTAGACTGACAAAGTTCTAGTCCTCTCATCATCCCAAACACTTCTGCTATGAAACTCCATGTTCTTGAAACATGAGTATGGATGGGAAAGTGTGGGAATGAGTTGGGCCAAATAGTGACAACCTCCTCACATGTGAAGAATCAGCAATATTCCAATTGTCAATTAGGATTGGTACAGTTGGCTAAGGCGTCGACCTTCATCCCATAAGAGAAGAAGTTCGACACCCGTTGGCCGATGTGAGAACCTCATTGGTGGGCAATTTGTAAATACCTTTGTAAATACTCTTTGAGTCTAAAGACATACCCTGACTTTAGTAGAATACCGGTGTCTAACTCCACCTAAACTTTTATGTATTAAAAAAATAATAATAATATTCCAATTTTTGTTGGAAGATATTAATCATCATATTTAATATCAGATTCTGACAAAAGATACATACTTGATTGGTTTTCTGAGTCATTTTAACAAGAGAAAGGGAAAAAACGAAAAATCATAATGAGATCTCAAGAAATGAAGGTAACATTTACAAAAAGTAAGTAGCAAATATTGACACGGTATAATATATATATTTAAAAAAAAAAAAAAGAGTAATGATACGGTCCATAAAATGGCAACATATTCATATTATTTACTCTTTTTTCTTTTTTTTGGTAATTGCTTTATTTCTTCGTTAGGACCTTTGTGAAGGGAGAGGAGGGGGGGGGGGGGGGGGAGTCCTAATTTGAATATGTGAATTAGGTTAGTAGAGTTAATATAAGATTGTAAAGGTTGGGAAAAGGGGCAAGGGGTGGCCCTTGTGGAGGGTACTCTGCCAAAATCTTTCAACTTTGAAGGCTTTCTTCTATCATTTAATTTTGTACCTCCCAAGTGCCACGGAATGTCTCTGCCTTCTTTGCGTGAACCCCTTTCCTTTCTCTCCTTTCATTTTCTTTATCCTCTATATTTTCTTTTTAATAGAGAAAATCACATAATGACAAACAATTATTTGCTTTATTGCTTTTTTTTTTTTTTCAAATAGCTATCTGATCGAGTTTAAGTATTGTCAGGATCAACTAAATAGGCTCTTAAAAAACGTTTTCTTCATTCACACATATTCAAATTTAAGATTTTGTACCCCTCATCCTTGAATTCAACTGACAAAAGAGTTGAACATTCTCACTAAAGCGTTTTCTTCATTCACACATATTCAAATTTAAGATTTTGTACCCCTCGTCTTTGAGCTCAACTGGCAAAAGAGTTGGACATTCTCACTAAAGGAAGGGGGTTCAATCCTGAAGTTGGTCAAGGTGCTGGGGGAGGCATCCTAGTTCCTAGATGCCTAGGTTAACGCCAGAGGGTAATAGACGGCTCGCCCTGTCTAGCATCAGTTTCACCTAGAATGAAGGAAGATTTCGCCCTGCCTTTGGATTTTAGGTGAATTCAACTCCTTTCCTAAAATTTTCCTATATAATTTTTTTTTTTAAGATTTCGTGTTTTAAGTCTTCTGCTAAGAGCAACACGTTGGTTGATCAATTAAGGTAGTTTCATCTCATGTGATAGGTTAAATGATAAGTATTATTTACTACTACCTCCGGTCCTAATTATAAGAGCTAGTTGACTTTCTTTGGAGAGATTAAGGAAAATAAATAAGTTACTTAATCATTTCATATATTGTGTATCTTTAGATTATATATTAGTTTATTAGTTAAATTAATTAATTTAAAGAAAAAAATAAAAATAAAAATACTCTAAAGTAATTTAGTTAGCTTCCTTAATTTCTACAAAAAAGTCAACTAGCTCTTATAATTAGGACCGAAGGGAGGAGTATAATTTACAAATTAATAACTCTTTAGTAGAGTTCCAATTAATAGTTTGGATTTCCATATTGGGGGTAGAGATAAGATCAATACAATCCAGAACAAGAGAGGAGTCAGACTCAGACTCGACCTTTTGAGTTGTGGCTGTGAATCTGGATCAAACCCAACAGCATGGGGCCCACTCCTTTTATTATTTTAGTTCTGATTCTGATGGTCCCAACAGATCACTGGATGAAAGAGGACCCACGTGTTGCTTTTTAAATTTTGAACAGTTTAACTTCACCCCCAAAAAAAAAAAAAAAATTTACTCCGTACTATGCCGATGACATTATATGAAGAAAGATAAATGGAAGTGCTTTCCTCAAACTCCATCCTCATGTTTGTACTGTCTTTTTAATCAAAAACTATCTAGATTCTATTGGTACTTTTTCAGTTCTGATCTTTTTAGTAAGTAATTATTTAGAAAATTAATTAATATTTTATATTGTGTTTTCTTCGAAATAAAAAATATTAAGGATAAAGAAAAATATGAGATGCAAATGTTCTAAATTAGACTGAACAACTCATCAAATTAGATCACATCCTCATACGTAGATCGAGCTTGAGATGGGGTCAAATAGTTTGTAAATATATATATAGACTATAGTAGTTTAAGTTTAAAAATAACTGACATATAAATAGTTTAAACTCACCAATTTTTTTTCCATTTATGATGTTCAAGACTTGATATGAAGCTCCTTTAGGTAGTCATTTTCCCTTGTGATTAGGTTAAATGATAATGTCAACAATCACTGCTTCTTATAGAAATAACTATGACTACTTAAATGAAAAATCTTGAATTTGAGTTTTTTTTTTTTTTTTTACCTCCTTTTAACTTGAATGATTTATCAAGGATCCAGACTAATCTGAATCAAGACAGTCAGATCACATGGACGGCAAAGCTCTACCAAGAACATCAAATATTTAACTATAATACATTGCAAAAGCTCAAACTCAAGACCTCTTAAGCTGGTACAACTCCTTATCAGTTGAACTAGCTAAAAGCTTGATAGTTAAGTTTAGGTGAATTGGGTCTCTAAAGGTTCACTATGACTAGAGCATGCCTCCAGAATCAAATAACACCTATAAAGATATTTACAGATCGTCTACCAACAAAACCCTCATCACATCAGCTGTGGGATTTAAACTGATGACCTTGTAGGCTGTGAGCCAACTTTTTACCAACTGGACCAACCTTTGTTGTCTAATGGAATTTGAGTTAATAAAAGCGGAAAACAATTATGGAGAGTTACTTTCAACTGAACTTGATAATTATATCAATATAGGAACATTAGATATATATTTATACAAACAAAATGATAATAAACGCTTGCCAACAAGAGAGTTACCCCAATTTGAGTTATGTGTTTGACAGGTGACAGCAGAGACTATCCCCAGCTACTGAGGACAAATGGTGGATCTTTACAACTAAATTGTTATATATATACAAAGGCTGATATTGAAATCAACAACCTACTTAATATTAAGTATCGACATTTCCTACCACTCATCCAGTAGAGTTCATTGCATAACAATATTTTCAGTACATATATAGTAAGTTTTAACTAAGATTTCAAGTTTTATTTTTATTTTTTCAAAAAAGAATCATATTATGAGAAAAATTTTCAGATAAGAAATAAGTTCGAGCCCAAATTGAATTTGAATTAGGTCATAAAAAACGATAATAGTATTTATATAGAAGTGATGAAAATGAAAGTTTTGTTTTAAAGTGATATGGTTGGAAGGTAGTGATGAGAAAGGGAATATAAGAATCAAGTGTTCGTTGTAGGGTTGTGCAGATAGAGTCACTCCACTCTTCATCCTTCAAAATCTCATTCGTCATTTGTCATCAGGAAATCTCTCTGTCTTTCCTTTCTAAATAAATTACAAACAGATAACGACATATTATTATCTCATAATAAATTATACTCTTCATTTTTTTTTTAATTCTCATTTTTCGTTCTTCATATTTATCACGAAATGAAAACCCAATTAAACCTTTCAGTGGCTCAATTCAGTGAACCAGTAAATTAAATCAATTCCTTACTTTGTCTCTTCTTATCAAAAAAAAAAATCCTTACTTTGTCTCTAGTTAAGAGTATCGGATCGGGTTGGATATATATATATATATATATATATATTGTAAATACCTTATTTGGTTTCTGGAAAAAAACACGGATCCCTTTTTCGTCCCCAAGGACTAAAATGAGACATTTTTATGGACTAAAAAGGGGGTTTTTGGAAATTTTCGAGGGACCAAAATAGAATCAATTTTTTGGAAACTCATTTTTTTCAGGGACTAAAAAGGGGTTTCGTAGTTTGAGGAACCAAAATGAGGTCCGTGTTTTTTTTAAGGTACCAAATATGGTATTTACTCTTTTTCCCCTTTTTTTTTAACCCGAAACGACATCGTTTTGGGGTTTAAAAAGTCACAAGTGATACATGTTTGTGCTTTTTCGATAATTCTGTTTTGTTAGATTATGTATAGCTTATACATGAATGTTCATTCTATTTATTTTGTGGATTAATGTTTTTTATATTCAAATCTTTCTCCCTTCAGAGTTATATAAAGATAGTTTGGTAAATTTTAATTCAATGTATTATTTTGATCATGGTCGATCTAATTCTAGGTTGACTCCAACTTATATCACTAAGGACCTGTTTAGTATTTTAAATTCGCGTGAGAAAATGATAAGATGGCTATTTTCCTTCCAGAAAATACAATTTGGCGTGCCTCTCTCCCGGATTCTTCATATCTTGCCTGCGCCATCTTCCGGCAAAGGTGGGAAAATTGAATCCCTCACAAAATGGTGGGACAACGCCATTTTCCGGGGAGAGTGAATTTTGTTGACAAAAAAGCCCTTTAATTTGCTCAAATAATCTACAAAAAAAAAAAAAAACAGAGCGCCACAAATTCAAATATGATCCTTCCGTCCTCCTCCTTCCTTCTCCATTTTCGTCACCGATGACTCTCACCTTCTTCATCATCATCGCCGGCGACATTCCTTTCTTCCCTCACCCTCAACCATAGCCGCAGCAGACCCGGCGTCAGAAGTAAAACCACAGCACCGAGGAGAATAGAGAGCTTCGAGTCTCTTCCATCATCTTCGCCGCCTTCTTCCTCTTTACCAAGCATCGTAGCCGGAGAGGAAAGACTAGACCACCACCGTCGGCTTCCTCTGTTTCTGAATTCTTCTCAACCCTCTATTCTTTCCATTTAAACTATTCCTTCACCCACTCTCTACATGCGTCTTTGTTTAGTTTCTATGTTTTGGTTATCTGATTTTCTATCTATAAAGTTATGAAATTGCTGATGTAAACCTTAAGCCAATGTCAGATTTTACGTTCGAACATAGGTGATTGAGTGGCTATTACGTTCGAACGTCACCTTTTCGTTCGAACGTCCGAAGGGCATTTTAGGAATTTCACTTCACCTTCCCACTTAACCAACACCCAATTCTTTATATCAAACAATTCATTTTCCCGCAACTTAAGTTCCTTTCTCATTGTCTATCAAACAGATCAACTTTTTAAGTTCTCTCTCAATCTTCCCTTCCATTCTTTTCCTTCCCTTAAGTTCCTTTTCCTCTTTAAATCTTCCTCGTACCAAACGGGCCCTAACTCTTGACCTACTAACTTGACTAATATTCGTTTATCAATATGATTTTCGATGCCTTAATTTTTAGGAAAAATCCCTCTCAGGGCCCATATTGGCAAACAAATGTCAAAAAAGGTCTAAGAAAAATTCATATGTCAAAAAAGGTCCAGGGCCTTTTCTGATATTATTTCATAAAACGTTAGTTGTTAACGCCTATTGATATGGTTGTTAATGGGTATTGATTTGGTTATTAATGGGACCGATTTAGTTGTTAGGATATTGTTGTTAATGCTACTGATTTAGTTGTTAATAGGTACTGATTTAGTTGTTAATGAGATTGATTTAGTTGTTAACGGTTATGAAATGATACTAGAAAAGGCATTGGGGCCTTTTTTGACATGTGACTTTTTCTTGGGTCTTTTTTGACATTTTTTTTTTATCAATATGGGCCCTGAGATAGATTTTCCCTAATTTTTATACACATGATTTTCTTTTCAAATATATAACAAGTCAAATTATTATATTTGTTATATTTAACAACATAGGCGTTGGCCAAAAAAAAAAAACATAGAAACATTCTCTCACTGAATTTGAATAATGAATCATATTATTTGACCTTCTGAACAATATAATATTACTTTTTATAAATTCTATATTTCATGTTATTTATTTAATTAACGTAAAGCAATTTTGGTAATTGAACCAATTTTCAATATGATATAGTGTAATTATTATAAATTCAGTTTGTTTTGACAAATTTATTTGAGATGCATTCAATATTTATTAGTAAGAACAAAATATTTGATGGAAAAATTAATGTGTAAATAAAACAATTTTTTGTCTTTTAAATAAGTGTTTGACAAACTTTTGCAAAACCTATGTTTGATGCAGAATAACTTCTTAAAAAAAAGGGTGTTTGGTAGACTTGTGTTTGTTTTCCGCCAATCAGGCTCTTAAGTATAGTCACCCAGTGAGTTAACACAGTTTTATAAACTGAAAACGTAAAAACGATAGCTTTGATATATTAACTCGTAAGTTTAATCAAGTTTATAAGGATCACGAATTTGCTAGTGACTCAACTTGATTTTATAACATAAAAACATTAAACTCGAAAAGTGAACTTACGCGTTTGACAACAATAAGGTAACATCTATTATAAATTCCTGAAGTGTAAATAAAGATTATGAGTTATGACCCCAAATCACCAATACAATTAATCCAAAGATTGATTCATTAATTAATTACGAAAACTGCAGATTTTGGTTCATTGACTTAGAGGCAGGCACATGACTTGGAGCACATTAATCTGCAACCACGCTGGTTCATTAATTGATTTAATTTTTTTGTGCCAGCAGGACGACACTATTTTAAAAAGGACAAATGAGAGAGAATTTATTTTAAAATCGGCACTATTTTATATATTGTTTGAAAATACTATATCGTTCAATTGGCCTACGTGAGTTTCTGGTTGACAAAAAAGAAAAGAAAAGAAAAGAAACAGAGCTTGCGTGAGTCGGAAGGAGAGTCATAAAAATTTGAATTGTGTTAGATAACTCAATTAATTAAATTTCCCCTCCAGCTTGCCCCTTAAAAATTATAGAATCAAGTCATATTTTTGAAAAATTATATTTATACTCATAAAAATTTTGAATATTTTCATTTTACCCCTTACTAATAGTTTTATAGACTATTGAAGGTCTAAAATAAAAATATTAAAATTTTACAGGGTTAAAATATACTTTGAATTCTTTTCTGTAATTTTTACCCCTTAACATTGCGGGCTCCACCTCTGCAGCTCATCATATAAACAGACAAAACTATGCTGTAAGAGAAAAACCTATTTGTACTATAGTACGATAATTAATTATTAGAACCAAATACGAATGTATCTACTATGTTATTAGGAATGTTCAATGTATATATTGGGAGAAAAAAATTAATTATTAGTGGTTGGATAACTCAAATTCACTTCCACAATATTAACATAAATTCAGGATGAAATTAATGATCTGCCCGCCTTATGATTTAATTAACCAAAATCTAACGGAGTCCGGTTTCTTTCATTGGTATCTCCTTCATTATCTTTCATCATTTATCATCTGAATTGTCCAATTTTTGATCCAACTATTTAGAGGGGTCTTCCTTATGATCATACGATAATTTAGAAGGCCCCCTCTAGATAATTGGATCAAAAATTAAACGGTCAAGATAGGAAATAATGAGGGAGGTGCCAATGATAGTATCTCCTTTCAATCTGACATAGTCAAATTTTTCATAACAAAATTTAAGTTCATTTGCTTATATCTATTTGGTTCAATTTTCCAATTAAAATTTTCTCTATGTAATTTTTATATATCATTAACGGCACTTTAATAAAATTTTAAAAAATTTCAACATGTATTTCATGTAATTAGAGAAAAATGCACGTACTAAGATTTCATTGGACAATTAGTCGATATATATGCAAATATATAGACCTAAAGTTTGTTAAGAAAATTAATTTTGATTGAGGGACATAGCCATATTATTGTTACTGGTTACTTACAGGATAATACTTAGTATTCATTCTTATTCTTATTATAAGACATTAACTAATAATTATCACAAATCAATAGAAACAGTTAAAATTAATAAAGTTACCCTAAAATTTAAGTAATTTCCAATATTATCCCTACGATTGCACGAAACTCTAATATTATATTAATTATTAATCTCATCTACTATCTTTATTAATTAATGGGCATACATGGAAATAATACGCTTTGGAAACACGCGAGTGCCTTATAAAAAAGACCAAACATAATTATTAATTTTTGTCTTATAATAAGAACCAAAGGGAGTATATGTTAAGGATCAAGTCTACTATTATGGTTATATTCATAAGTCATTTTTAACTAAATCATACATGCCAAAAAGTGGTAGTTAGCTCAATAATTATGAGGTAAATTTGCAATTTTAGTCTCATTTATGAATGAGTATCTTTCAAATTTTTTCTCCCTATTTTCTTTGATATAATTAATATGGATAGGATCGTCATAATCTTATTTATTACCAAAAAGAGGACTTATAAATAAAATCAAACTTTTTTTTGTTCAACATGAATTTATAGATACGACCACAGTACTACAGTAGTATTATTTAATTTATTCTATTGGCATTGGATTCAGTTGTTTGTGCAGACAAAATATGAAGGCTTAGTCATTACTTCCACATCTCTCTCTGAATATTAAATGAATAGTAATATAATTTATAATAGAGGGCATGAAACGGGAAAGAAGTGACATGTGCATGGAAAGAATCCTATGCACCGCAATTGCAAGGAAAAATTACATTTAAATACCCTTTTTTTGTGATATTTCCAAAATATCCCCCCACCCAAAAAAAGCTTGTGTTAAGTCTTTAATTATATCTATTAGAGTAAATACCTTATTTGGTTCTTGAAAAAAATCACGGACCCCTTTTTGGTCTATAAGTAAAAATAACTTATCCTGTAATCCCTGTAAAATCCAAAAATCGTCCATGTTTAGTCCTTCCAGGTTGAAGAGGACACATGCAGTGAAGTGACCCAAATGTGGTCAGGGATTACGAGATAAGTTATTTTTTCTGAGGAACTAAAAAGGGATCCGTGATTTTTTTCAGGGACCAAATAGGGTATTTACTCTATCTATTATGTTCGGTTATTGAATTACATGTAAGTATGTGTTCTATTTTTAAAATGTCACTCTTACCATATAACTATATGCCCATATAAAAAAATCAGGACAATGATTATATGTGATTAGAGAACATAATATAATGGATATAAAGAATTTGATGTAAATATGATCCATTTTTTTATTAATGTGAAGATCAATAATCTCTCATAATACCCATTTTTTTTTTAATAATATATTTTTTTTCTAAAGAATCATACACTTCTATCTTTTTTTTCCCCGGTAAATCATACACTTCTATCGCTATCAGATATCACAAATAATTGTATGAATTCATGGCTCATATGCTATCGTATAGTAGATAGATTACCCCTACACCATAGTCCACATACTCAAAAGATGTATTTCTCATATTCTTAATATAAGACATATTTAGAAAATAGATATTATTTATAAATAAGACATAATTTTTATATTTGTCATTTTTTTCTTAATTTACACATATTCGTATTCCCTTAACAACAATCAAAGATGAGAGATATGAAAGGAATTAAAGAAGATGACTAAGTGTTTTAGAAAATATATGTCATATTGACTAAATTAACTTCCTTAATTTAATTTAATTAAATAATTATGTCTTATATTAAAGATTAGAGGAGTACTACTCTTTTAAGATACACGATTATCTCTTCAAAATTTTTAATATAAAATATAAGTTCGACTTGATAATATTTGAAGTTTTAATTTTTTTTTTCCATGATTTACCCTTATCTATAATTTTTTTAATAACACAAAGATCATCCTTAAGTTTAATTAGAGTAGTTTTCTTTTATAATATTATAATAGCTTTACAAATTTAATAAATTAACTGTCATTTAACTTTCTTTCTTAGTCTGCGTGTAGGTCGATAAACTGAACTTATATTTTGGACTAGAGACAGGTATTAATTGATTTAGTATTAATTTTATGGGTTTAATGTTTCTATTTTTGCTGTAGAAATATTTTTCTGTCACACTCACATAAAAGTGAGTAGGTTTCATTATAAAGAGAAGAGAGAGAGAGAAAAATTAGTGGAACTCACTCACTTTTATGTGAGTGTGACAGAAAAAATATTTCTGCAACAAAAGTAGAAATATTAAACCCTTAATTTATTTAACCTTTATTATTTTCATTGAAAAATAGAGCACATGAATTATCAATAACATCATGGGAACCGGATTCCTTGCTCGTCCAAAGGACGAGCAGGAGGAGCTCGTCCGTACTGACGAGCTCCTGGCCATCCAGATTTAATCTGGATAGCCCAGATCTTATTATTTTTATTTTTAATAAAAAATAATTTTAATGGATAGAGAACCTAAAATAAAGCTAATATCTGAACTAATAATTTTTCAAAAAATGTTTTTTCCACCTAGAAAAAAATTAAAAACGAAAAAAAAAATAAAATAAAATCTGGGCCGTCCAGATTTTAGATCTGAATGGCCAGGAGCTCGTCCGTACGAAAGAACTCCCCCAGCTCGTCCAAAGGACGAGCAGCAAATCCAGTTCCGTGACATCATGTTATAATTTGGGAGAAATGATTTAGGGGGTAGGGAGTTGAATGGCCATTAAAGCAGAATTGCAGATCTGAAAAAGTTGAGCAGCTACCAAATGAATTCAGGTGTAGGTGTTGGCCAATTTGAGCATAACAAGTAACCAATAATAAATAGGCCAATCCTTTTAAGAGGCAATCTCCTGGTTTAAAATTTCATATCACTCTTTTTTGAATTTGGTAGCCGTGCATACCCGCCTCTTTCAATAATTTTCAAGTAGTAAATGATTATAATAGAGTTAGCTAAAAGCATTGATTCTATCAGATAATGACAAAAATGAAATATCATTAGTTTAGTAATAACTATTTATAGCCACTTTTGACCACATTTAGAGCCTTCATTAATTAGTTTCATCTTTAGTTTTCTTCAAATTTTGCTTCTCCCCCTTTTTTCATTGTCCATTTTCTTTATATTCATCACAAGTATGACTTTTGGAGCTAACAAATGTTAGTCCTAATGATTGGGACTTTAACCCTTTAATTGAATCTAAATTGACTTAATGTATGTTTAGATTAGTTTCTTGAGAATAGCTTTTACGATTTATAAAGTAAAGATATGAGATGAGTTTTATCTCAACTTGAAAAAAAGAGTTTCTGAAACCATGATTTGGGTGTTATCGAAACTCTCACTTAGTCATAACCACGTCAATAAAAATATTATCCTCTTACGTCAATTCTGTTTGAAACATCGTCAAATACAAAATGGCAACATCTTTTCTAACGAGAAATTCAAATGTTGGATTTTCGATTTTGGAGGGATGAGTTGGATCTTTACCCACACCCTATTCATGGATTTTTGAAAAGTTGTATTATGAGAATTACTATTTACAGCATTATAATATAATATATTTAAATTTAACTTAGCTGGCAATAACCATAATCCAATATGGTAATTCATATCTGTTAATTGAAAAGACATGGTTCATGATTCGGCGACCTAATGTTATGACAAGCTCCATAAGGTTTCTAATTCAAAGGACATTTGTTTAATATAATCAAATCCTTCATGAAGTCCAGATGGGAAAAAATAAAAGTCTTCCTCCTACAAGAAGCATAGAGAAAATATGTCCCAATCTTTAACAAACACGACCCTCTAAATTTCAACGGGAACGTACCATCAGTCTATTCACAAATTCAAATTATCAAAAAAATTCAAATTTTTTCTCAGCCCACATTAAAAAAATTCATTTTTTTTTCCTTGTAAAAGGCTATTATGAAATTATAAATATAAATTACTTGCATGCTCGAAGAAACGGACATCACCGCTTTTGGCTGTGTGTTAAATGTCCTTTGTTCCCAGAATTGTGTCCTGAAGTCTGGCTACAGGGGATCTTACCACCCATACCAGTCACGCCCACATCCCTCTCTCTAACTCTCTCTCTCTTCCACACTCTATGCTTCTTGCTCTGCTACCTTTTTGTTGTTAAGCAAAGCTCCATTCTTTCTCTCTCACAGCTATGGGTTGGAGTTGGACTATCGTTTTCTTTCGAAAGAAACCCTCGTGAAGTGCATGTGAAGCTCGCTTAGAGATCTGGAATTTAATGATCGAAACGGTTCGCTTGCTTCCTCTCCTTTTCTTCTGATTCAGGTGATTCTGGTGTTAACTTTCTACTTTTTTCGCCCTTCTCTTGTTACATCATGCACTTTGTGCCTCTACTTCATTGATTCCCTCCCATTTGCTAAACCATGTGATTCTTTTGATAAAGCTTTTAAGGTAATGGCTTCTTTGCTTCTGTTTTGCTCTCCTTGCATGATTAATCTCACCAGCTCATTTTGGCTTCTCTGCTTCTTTGTTTTTGTGCAGTTGAGCTCAAATGTTGCTCTTCTAATTCGATGGGGTCTTTGAACTACTGGGATTTTACTATCGCGAGTGGAGTAGCAGGGTGGGAAGTTTGGGAGATTGGTAGTTCCTTTTGAAAATGTGTTTTGTGATTGGCGAAACTGGCGAAAATTGAACATGAGGGTCGGTATTTTCCATTTTTGTGCAAGACCATCATGTGCGTTGAATTTTTAGTATTATTATGGCGATTCCGAGTTATTAATGGGATGATGAGCTTTTGTGCTGTCATAATTGCGAAAATTCAGTATAAATTAGAGGCCAAAAAATGAGATATTCTCTGATTTGTTTACTTGATTTAGAAAATATTCTGGCGTCAGACTTGTTAATGTGCTGATCATGACAAGGGCTGTGCGCAGTAGGATACTCAAGGATGCGAATGGTGATATTAGTGACCATCTACGCAACCACATCCATTTAACAAATTGCATTCACTTGAAGAACCATATGCACAAGAACAGCCCCATTCTTGCTGATAGGTCGCTTATGAGGGACCTAGTTGTGTTGCAGAGGTCACGCTCTCTGAGAGACCCTTCAGCAAGTCCTCCTTCATGGCATTCTCCTTCTATAATTGAGGTGCTTTCTAAGAGGATGGACAATGATGCTGCGGTTCAGGAGGGAAGAAGGTCTGTAGGAATTGAACGCAAGAAAGAAGGAAGGCGATTGTCTGGAACCTCACCACCTGTTGTTAGTTTAGGTCCTTCAAAAGTTGCTCCGGGCGAAGAGAGCCGGGGTTATGATGGAGGAGGGTCGGTGAGTAGAGACAGAAGTAGCAGGAGTGGAATTGGGGGTGGGCGGAAAGTTGGAAGAGATGAGTCTAGTAGGAAGAGTGATAGGCCTGATTACATGGGTCTCAGTGAAGAGCAACTTCACAGTCAACTTGGCAAAGATTTGGCTGAGGATGTTATTTCAAGGCATTCTGAATCTAAAGAGAGAAGGAGCAAACAAAGGGGAAAGCATGTTCAAGATGTTCAGGCTAAGACCCTTTCTGAGCAGCTGAATGATGTTCCAATGGATAGTGATGATTTGGCATCTTCAAACAATAATGTTCACAGAAGGTTTCCCAGGCAGCATAAAATTATTGAGGCACCAGAAGCCAGCACACGTGGTCATGGAAATGGAGTGAATAGGGGGAAAAGACGTAAATTTCGAAGTGCAAGAAGAGCTCGAGCTTCTGTGGCATCTAAAGATACTGGAGCTGAGAATCAACTGTCTGTTGCTTCCAACTCATTTGCTCATGGTTCAGCCCACCATAAATATCACATGGAAGAGGCAGATGAGTATGGAGAAGAAAATGTCACCAGGGCACCCAAGAATGGGTGTGGCATTCCTTGGAATTGGTCTCGAATTCATCACAGAGGTAAAACATTCCTTGACAAGGCTGGACGAAGCTTTTCTTGTGGTTTATCTGATTCAAGACTAAAGAAAGGGGCATTGGATGCCAATGGAAGAAATATTTCTGACATGCCTGTAGCTTCTGATCAATCAAGCTCATTTACCAGGTCTGAAGGAGAGGCGCTACCGCTACTAGTTGAGGCATCTGGATCTCAGGGAAGCACTGAGAATGCTTGTTGGGCGCATGACTATTCTGGGGAGCTTGGTATTTTTGCTGATAATTTATTGAAGCGTGACATTGATTCTGACCTCGCTTCTGAAGCTAGATCTGGGGATCAGCATAAGATGAGAGGGAATCGCCATGGCAGGCATCAAAGCTTAACGCAAAAATATCAGCCACAAACCTTCGGAGATTTAGTTGGCCAGAATTTGGTGGCACAAGCTCTTTCAAATGCAGTCATAAGAAGAAAAATTGGATTTCTTTATGTTTTTTATGGACCCCATGGCACTGGAAAAACTTCCTGTGCTCGGATATTTGCTAGAGCTTTAATTTGTCATTCTTCTGAACCCCCAAAACCATGTGGCTTTTGCAATTCTTGTGTAGCACATGATACGGGCAAGAGCAGAAATATAAGGGAAGTTGGTCCAGTCAGTAATTTTGACTTTGAGAGCATCATGGATCTACTTGACAACATGATTGTTTCCCGGCTTGCATCACAATACAGAGTGTTTATTTTTGATGATTGTGATACTCTGTCAGCTGAATGCTGGAGTGCCATGTCGAAGGTCATTGATCGAGCTCCTAGACGTGTGGTTTTTATACTTGTTAGTTCGTCTCTTGATGGATTGCCTCATATAATCATATCCAGGTGTCAGAAATTTTTCTTCCCAAAGCTGAAGGATTCAGACATTATGGATACATTACAGAGGATTGCGAAAAAAGAGGGTTTAAAAATTGATAGTGATGCCTGGAAACTTATTGTATCAAGATCAGATGGATCATTGAGAGATGCTGAGATGACCCTTGAACAGCTTAGTTTGCTTGGGCAGAGAATATCAGTTCCTCTTGTCCAGGAATTAGTAAGTTGCTTACCAGTAAAGTATTTCTGACTTCCTGTACTTAAAGCCTCTTACATATGTCTCCTGTTATTATTGTATACATTCATTTTCTTGGTACTGCATGTCTAGATCAAGTTGGTGCTCTTCAGGCTTGTGGAATTTAAATCCCATTGTGGCAAACTGTAGGTTTGCCTTAATTTGCAACAAACATACCCTGATTTGTTTATATTGTTATTTTAAGTGGTACTTATGACTTTAGAACATTTCTTGCTATTTCAAGCCATGGATTTTCAAGAGCAGAATAGGTGTTTCACATGGGAAGTTTTCTTTATTTATCTTTTGTCATTTAGTTTTCTTTTTGATTGCAATATCCTTGTACCCACCATGACCCAACCTTTATTTTAAATAACAAGAAACACATAAATATAAGACTTGACAAACAAAGTATGACGGAGCTGATTGCTAAAACCTTTACAACACTCAATTAGACTAAAGTCGAGCACATTTTCAGGGGCTGAAGTGGCTGTTTGTCATTTCTATTTATTAGCAGTAATCCTCTTTCTTTTTTATCATGTCGATACTTATGACATCTGTGGTGATGGTTTTAATGTCCATCATTCTCCAGAATTGTTGGAATTATCATCTTGATAGATGAAAGATAAAGTTGTAGGTTCCTGATCTGGGCGCTAGCTCCTGGCATCTTATTCAGTTCACTTTATGCCTATGAAGATCATTCTTCATAGTTTCAATCTCATCTCTTTTGACATTTGGCATAGGTGTCTTTCATGATTACTTATTTAATAAAATTGATAGGCATTTGATGATGGGGCTAAATAATAATGAAAATTATCTTACACTTTTCTGTTAGGAATTTTAAATTCACTTGTACATATAAGATATCAAACTATATCGCAAAGTAATCCATAGATACTTACTATTTTGTTTACTTTTGCTGAGCGGCATGCTGTAAAATTCATGTATTCTTGGATGTTTTCCCTCTGTCTGGCTTGGATCTTTTGTAATCTCAGAGAAGTTTAGAGACAAAAACTTACTTAGCACAACCTTCTACTTTTATCTAGTTCCCGATGTCTAGCATACAGACTTTGTTATCTAGTTTGACTGTGTCACATGATTCTGTCACTGATTATATTTAAACTGTTGTAATGATTGTCATGTATGATTCAATCTACTTTGATTGCACAACTCTGTCAGAGATCATATTGTCAACTGTTGTGATAATATGATTTGGTCTAAAGTTAAATCCATTCTTCAGGTTGGGCTTATCTCTGACGAGAAATTGGTTGATCTGCTTGATTTGGCACTATCCGCAGACACAGTCAACACTGTGAAGAATCTGAGAGTGATAATGGAAACTGGTGTTGAGCCGTTAGCCTTAATGTCACAGCTTGCAACTGTAATTACTGACATACTTGCAGGGACCTATGATTTCACAAGAGAAAGGAGGAGAAGGAAGTTTTTCCGGAGACATCCATGTAAGTAAACAACACAAACTTATATATAGTTTTCTAAGTTTTCAATTTATTGTAAACTGAGGTGATAGATATCATCTTACTTCTCCGAATAAGTAAGTTAATTTTTCAATGCTGTATTATCTCCATTTTCCAAGCTTCTTTCAGCGTCATTTGATAATCCTCCTGAAAAATGTCTAGCCTCGAGTGGCTTTTTTTTTTTTTTTTGGGGGGGGGGGGGGGGGTTTAGCAGCTATATATTTTATTTAAGTATTGTTGGACCTCAAATGGGTGTAGTTTTCTTTGCATGCCTCACTTGGGACTTTAAATCTCTAGTCCTTGAAATGCCTTATTTGGTTTGTATTGGTGAACTTGTCATTGTTATCATTATTCTTCACAATTTAATGATGCTAATTTCTGTCTTCAGTATTGAAAGAAGATATGGAAAAGCTGCGTCAAGCTTTGAAAACTTTGTCTGAGGCTGAGAAGCAGTTGAGGATGTCCAATGACAAACTAACCTGGCTGACAGCTGCATTGCTTCAACTCGCTCCTGACCAGCAATATATGCTGCCAACATCATCTGATAACAGTTTCAATCATAGTCCCTTGCCCCAAAATAATGCAGATGGGAGAGAATCTGCCCGAAGAACAAGTACTAATGCTGAAATTCCTCGCAAAGAGAGGTGTTTATCAACGGATTATAGAATGGAGAAAATCCACACTGCTAGTTCTGCTGATGGTATGGCAAAGAGTGTTAGTTCAGATAATAAAAGACTTGCTGTGGCCGAACAGATATCTTCACATGCTACTGATATGATTAGAATGAATGACCGACAGACTCTGAGTAAAGACCGGAAAGGAGTTGAAGAGATATGGTTGGAGGTGCTTGACAGAATTCAGGATAATGGTCTAAAAGAGTTTTTAAATAGAGAGGGGAAGCTAGTCTCTGTTAGTTTTGGTGCAGGTAAATGTTCTATCTACATCTTGCCTGTTTTCCATTGCAATAAATTATTTATCACTGTAATATAAACCTTCCTCCCCCAGCTAAAAAACTTTGTTGTCAATGTTAAAAGTATATGTAAATGTTTCAAATGAGCCTATCAGATTGAGGAAACTTAGAGGACAGCCGATCTGCTACATTTGAACTAAACGTAGCAGTATTGTTGAAAAGGGGCCTTTTAGTTTCCTGCATTGGAATTTCACTTCTAGTAGGAACTAGGTCGCACACAAACTGATATTTGTCTACAGGCTTCAGCATTCAACATAAACTTAACTTCTCATTTGCTATTACAAGTGGGGTTTCAACTGCATTGTTGTGCAATGTGCCATACCATATTATGTATCCTTAATAATTATTAACAGGATTAGTAGTTTCTTGTCTAATTTATTGATTTTTGTCATAATACTTTTGTTTCTGTCAAGAAATTTACAATTTTATCTAATTTAGCACATTGCTTTACCGTGCAGCTCCAACCGTGCAGTTAATGACTAGTTCCCAACAGACCAAATCTACGACTGAGAAGTACAGGGGCCATATTTTACAGGCATTTGAATCTGTCCTTGGATCTCCTGTAACGTTAGAAATTAGATTTGAATCAAACAGAGATGCAGGATCAGGGTCTCAACTCCCTCTTATACTGCCTGCTACCAAAGATGGTTGTTCTGTAGAAAAGAAAATGAGTGAAATTGTAGAAGAAGAAGCAGCTTCTCCGAAGGACCACAAGAATAATAAGCAGCATAACAAAAAGCCAATGGTGACTTCACACTTAGAAAGAATGAGGCTTAGAGAACAAGGTCAGAGCCGAAGCATTGTGAAAAGTAAGTTATCTCTTGCTCATGTAATCCAGCAGGCAGAAGGACATTCACAGCGTAGTGGCTGGTCAAAACGCAAAGCAGTTTCCATTGCTGAAAAGCTTGAACAAGAGAATCTGTATGTATTCTCTTTCTACCCTTTTCTCTTATAACCAGTCCTGTAGTTTATAGCTAGTTGAAGAATGGAAGAGTGGTTTTTAGCTTAATTTAGGATAATACGAGGATAGAATTGGAGGTCTCAAGATAAGTATCATGTCCTAAGATTCTACTTGAACATAGGTCATTAGTAAGGAGCATCATGTTGATCGAGAGAAGGGTCATATAATGGTCTTGTGAGTTGACTTACTAGCAAAAGGTCTGAGGGATTGAACATATCTGGACCATGATACCAAAAACAGAGAGTTGTTATTACGTGTCACACTTGCATATGAATCTGAGTTTATAGAGGTGATAAATTTTGAACTGATTATGGAAGAATGAACCAATGTAGAAGGATATAAGCAGAGGGTTGTTTGCATGTACTGCTATATAATTAAGTTATATAGGAGTTTTCTTGAACAACCACTCTGGACTTCTTACAAATATGGAAAGAAAAAAAATTGGTCGTTATTATATGTCCACCTAGAGAGTAATTAATGACATTGTTACAATTTTGCCCCTATTAAATGTAATAAAAAAATATTGTTGGAAAGAGAGAAATATGAGAGAGAGGGTTGAGAATGCCAATCATAAATGAAGGTAAAATTGGGAAAATGTATTAATTTAGGACATATTTAATGAGTTAACTAGAATTATAAAAAGGACCAGAGTGATATATCATATATGCTAGACTGGGCTTATTCTTTCTTGACATGTGAGAATTAAGTAATCTAGAATTATAAAAAGGACAAAAGTGATTTGTGCTTGATTGGGGTTATTCTTTCTTCTTGATTATGAGAGGATGGGATAAGAACTGTAGATAATAATATTTTGGTATACTCAGCTGGATGCTAACCTGCTTAGGCACAAGGCATGATTATGCTGATATTTGAAATACTTACGAGTCTTGAAATTATTGACTTTCAGGAGATTAGAGCCAAGATCAAGGACCTTGCTATGCTGGAAAGCATCACGAGTAACGCGGCGGAAGGTATTTTTCCCTAAATTCACCATTGGTTATCCTTATTGAGAATATTAATATTGGATGTAACGCTATTTATCTCACATCTTGTGTTCGTTTTCATTCATACTCAAAAATTGATCTTTCTAAGTTTAAAACTTATGCTTACGTTCCTTAGAAATGAAGAGGAAATTATGTTAGACCTTCTTGTAGTTTTGTTAAAATGGCAAGGATCACTGGACTATTTTCAAAGGAAGGTCTGTTTAATTTAAGAATGAAAGAGATGAATAATGTAATTTTAACAAATTCAGGGTGTTTTGGAAGATTTGTGTGATTTATTTTGACCTATTTGCAGCTTTCGCGTTTGAAAGTTAGGACCAGAAAACCTCATGCGTTGCTTAATCTGGTCTCATGTGGAAGATGTCTCAGTTCTAAATCTCCAAGGTAGTTTTGTTAAGTTAGGTTTTTTAGGGAGCTTCAATTTCAAGGGTTCATTCATGAACCATTTGTATTGTCTGTATTTAGGCTTTTTCCTGGTATTTGATAGGTTCAATTTTTACAGGTCAAGCCTCTTTCTTTCTTTATTTATTTATTCTAATAAGAGTTCGAGATTGTATATCATCTGACTGAGAAAATGTAGGCAAGTATTCAATTCCAATTCAGTGATATCATATGTTTTCCCCTTAGCGGCAATAAAATTTCTTCTAGTTTCAATTTATGCTTTTATTTAGTAAGAGTTTGAGATGAGAAATCAATTGTAATAGAATGCCTTTTCATTGAAGCTAGGCCCCTTGAAAATTTCGTCTTTGTCATTAAATATACTCTCTTTTTGGCTTTGTCTCATGTTTTAAACTATAGGTCTTGGTTTCTTAAGGAGTAAAGTGATCCAGGTTTTTATCAAACTATGGGGACTAATATTTTAAAAGAAATGAACCTTAAGGGACCATAACTAATGGTTTAAAACTAGAGGGACCAAAACTAAAATGAAGGCAAACTTGGACGACCAAATGACCAAATGTAGACCTTGAATTAAAAATAACAATCTATGAGCTACTATACAAGGATAATACCCTGCTATTTCAATTTCTAAAATGGATAATTCCATATTCAAAGTAATTCCTTTAAGGATGAAATATATTTTTTATTCTTTAATTTTAGACGATATTCCATTCTAGTTCTTTAACCTTAAAAAGTGTGTGTGTGTGTGTGTTTTTTTTGGAAGTTAACACCGTCAAATCACTAGCAAAAAATGTTGGGTCCGCAAATTTAAATTGCTGACTGAACAAGTTTAAAATGCTAACATGTCTTCAGAAAGATTGATTTTAAAATTAAAATATGAAAAAAATATTCTAAACAATTAAAATTTGGACATGTTGGCATTTTAAATTTGTTGACTCATCATTTATAGTTCGAGAAATTAACGGTGTTAACTTAAAAGACCAAAAACCTGCTTTTTTAAGCTAAAGGATCAAAATAAAGCTTATTATAAACTTAAAAGACCTAAAATATACTCTAGCCTTCCTAGAAAGATGTGCAGCATATTTGATACAAATAACATAACATTATCCAAAAAAGAAAACCAAATAACATATATTATCTAATATACCTACAAATTAGAATTCATAAATAACATGTATCAAATGTTATTTAATGGACACAGCCCACTTTAAGTATTTATCAAAACCAAGAAAACACAGTATGATATTTAATTTGTCATTACATCCCGGAGGAATACTGTAGATTGGATTACAGACAGAGTACTCACTCCTACACAAACGATTTTTTTTTAAAAAATAAATAATAAAAGGGTGAGTTTCTTCTTGTTCTATCTTTGAGATGGTATGAAAATCCAAATTACCAGGACACTAGACTATTGGTATGAAGTCCCACTTCAAATGAACCTTCTTTAAAGGCACCATTAAATAAACCTTCAGGGATCACATCAATCTCTCTGGGTTCTAATGTCTCCACATTGTAACTGTAAAGTGATGCCTTCAATGTTGGTTCAATTATCACTTTGAAAATCACTTCTTGGTTTATCCCCACACCAAAAGACTCTGAAAAATACAAAACTTCATCACTGTCATCATCTCTTGGATAATAATAATAATCATCAAAGATTCCCATCTGATGGTGGAGTCTCCATTTTCCGGAATCAGCTTCAAATATGTGAATTTTATATCCATGTGCACCTAGAAAGACAATAGAAGCCATGCGAGTCTCGATCTTGAAGAACTGCGTGTACCATTCGTGATGTTTCCGTGGAAGCGGAAACTTTCTAAATGTTTCCTTGTCAACATCCATCACAATTACATGGTCCTGTGTGATCCAGTACAGATCATTGCCTCCACAGTAAATTGGGGTGCATCTGAATTTAAAATCACCAGATTCTGAAGCAAATCTTGTCCATGAAGCATCTTTCCCGAATCTTAGAACATGCCAATGGCTATAACAAACTTCAGACTGAGTTTGGACAAGAGAAGCAAACAATTTGAATTCGCCAGTGCGAGGAACACGTATAATGGCAGCTGGAGGGAAATCCAGATTAGAATTGAGTAATTTTGGAACATTTAGAGTCTGCAAGGTAACAGGGTTTACAACATGAAGATCTCCTGTAGCTTTTTGGGAAAGTAGTATCAATCCATCACAACTGTTCAAATATTGTCCAGGGAATTGAGGGCTTAAAGCTGTGATACCATACTCTCCATTGCCCTTGACCTCCAAGAAATGGGCACCATATGGAGGTCTTGTGCTTTGGAGGAAAATTCCAGCTTTTGCGCGGAGGAGGTGTGCCTTGACAAAATCAGACCTGCAGATCATAGCAGCCCAAGATTTGCAAGTAAACCTCGCACTGTTATGGAGCCATTCTGCTTGAAGTCTAGTCAGGATATTAAACATGACATCTTCAGGGAGGCACCCTGAAGAGTTGTTGCTTTGGCTCTTGTTCTGAGACTCTGAGGAGTTGCTGCAATCCTTTTGCCCATCATCTTTCTTCTCCCTATCCATTTTCAGCTGTTTTTACAACTGTAATAATGAAAATATTCATAGTTTGAATTTGACCTCAATTTTAAGATAGAATCTCCACAGCCACAAGAATAAGTGCCGTGTTTATCAATCACAAACATGCAGGCACATAGAGAGAAATTCTTGTTGGCTTCAACTGATTGTAATTGTTTGTTTTGAAATTGAAGTTGCAAGATGCCTTCCAAATTGGTAGCAAATGTTACCCAGATCAAAGCTAGTACTACTACACATGAATTTATCACCAGTGAAGAGAGGGAGCCAACACGTATGAAGTAGGCTCAACATGATAGTGACTATTCCTAATTTCATTCAAACTCCCAGCTTATGACTATTGAAATGAAGACATGTCTCAAAGCTTTTAGGATTTTGTAGACAAAGAGAACAACTATCTATTCCGAGATTCCCACTCCGCAACAACGGGTGGAGTCGTGGAGAGTAATTGGTAGAAACTTTACACATTATATGACAAGCGATTAAACGATTTTCAAACTAAGAGAGCAGTTAGCTCGGTAAATTCAATCCGTAAGACGCAAAGAATTGCAATAGACCATGTTTAGTATAGACAAAAGCATCCGAACGCGGGTAAAACGAAGTATACAAGACAGAAACAGAAATTCAGACAGAAATAAATATACAGATAATTTAGCCGATGCTAGATCATCGAAAATGTGGGAAAACAAAATTCAGAAACTCAACCCTAGTCCTGTTAATCAGTGAATAAACGCAATATGTAAGCTAACTTAAGAGAGTACTACAAAAAAAGTGGTTAATTTGAGAGACGATACAGAAAACTTCAACGAAAAAGTAACAAGCAAAAACTAAAGAATTGAGTGGGAACCTTGTGATCGGTTACTGAGATTCGCTCCCTTACAAGCAAATTACTAAGTTGCAAGAATGGTGGATTTCTCACTCTTCACAGCACGAAGCGTGTCAAATTCGCGTCAGGTCTCCTTGCAGTGGTGGCTTTTCCTCATGCTCCAAACACTTTCTTCAAATTAAATTAAAAAAAAAGTGTATCAACCATTCAAACTCATCCCCTAGTGACTGGACCACAAGCAAACACGGAATTGATCCCAGGAGAATTAATTACGCCCCATTTTTTTCAGATCACCCAAAAATAGTAGGGAAAATTACATGTAGGTCCCAAAGAACGAAAAAAATTATAAAAAAGTCCCTTGAAATCATCAAATTACACAGAAGTTCCAAGGGACTTTTTTGATATTATTTGTATGGAAATAAAATCCAGGTTTTTAAATGTTGTTGTAAATACATCCATCTTCTGTTGTAAATGGCCAGATTTTAAATTTTGTTGTAAATACAACATTTCCTGTTGTAAATCTAGACTTTTTTTTGTTGTAAATGATATCTCTACGTTCAAAATCCAAGTATTTAAATGTTGTTGTAAATATGAGCATTTCCTATTGTAAATATGAATTTTTTGGATTTGGCTTCTGTCATTTTCTTTTACTGTCTGCTCCCATCCTTTACCCCCTTTATGATCATTGAATCAAGATCTAATGATTCACATTTAATATTTCCTTCTCATCTTTCTCTCTCCTCTTTTTAGAAGAGGAGAAAAAAATATTAAATCTGGATCATTAGATCTTGATTCAATGGTCATAAAGGAGGTAAAGGATGAGAGCGGACAATAAAAGAAAAGGATAGAAGCCAAGTCCGACTTTTTCTATTGTAAATGGTCAAGTGTTTAAATGTTGTTGTAAATATAGACATTTCTTGTTGTTAATATAAATAATATCAAAAAAGTATCTTGAGACTTTTGTGTAATTTTGTGATTTCAGATGACTTTTTTATAATTTGTTTTGTTCCTTATGATCTCGGCGTAAATTTCCCAAAAGTATGAATCCTTGAAAAAAGAAACCAATCAAAGTCCAATAAAACTACAACTCTGTCCTATTTATACGATTGTTTTGGCCCAAAATTTCAATCGTTTTAAAATAATAAATGTATTTTTCTAGTTTTTTTTTCCATAAAATTACAATAAAATTTTTTCTGATCACTTTTTGGAACCAATTATACATAAGGATAAAATTAAAAATTTAGCATATAATTAATAAGTTAACTAACTCTCCCCCTCAGATGTAACCTTTTATCCAGTGACCTAATGCTACGTCGTTTTTGACAGCATGTTTTCATTTTGGCTATTATAAACCATATGGCTCCCGGATGACAGCTTCAAATGAAATTGACCACGTTTTGCTAGCAAACAAAGCGGAATCGTGATTTAATTAGCACAAAACGATTCATATATATATAATCATCAGCACAAAAAAACACAAATTTCTTTCCTATCGCTTAATACTGCAAATAAGCCATATTTTTACTGGTAAAATTTCATAAACACAAGAAAAACACGGATGCAAAACCGCCCCCTGTTTCATTTTCATTTAGTAGCAAACTCATGGCTTTATTTCCTATGGCTTAATAATCAGCATCTTGCGTTGGGAAATGACAGAAAATAGAAGGAAGAAATTGATCCCGATCGTAGATTTGAGTTTCCTCATAAGCCCCAATGACTTACCTTTAGTTTCAGGCTTGCTCGCTCAAACTTCCACCTACACACAACACCTCTGTTTTCGGAACTGAACGCAGAGGAAGAATGAACAAGATGAAACTTGTGGATTCCCGGTCCTGATTGTGGATGAATTTGTTGCAAGGCAAAATAAGTTCAGTGATGAATATAAACTGCTTGAGAAGGAATCTCTTTTCCACTTCTTCCCTCCTTCCTGCTGTGCAACTTCCTGCAAAAAAGTATGATATGGTTTTGGGTGTTCGCTGTCTACTTCTATGCGATGGTTGTCGAACACATCTGTTATGATATCCATTTTGTACAATTACATGTTGTCAGTTTATTAAGAACGTCATAATTAATAAATGTTAGCAACTGGTATCTGATGGATGTGTTTTAGGTGCTGGTTGGTACTTGGTACTATGGTAGCAAGATCTTTTTATAATAGCCAAATGCTACCTGAAAACTTTTCTTACATCATATATTTTTAATCATTGACTATTGCCTTCTTTAATTTAAGCAGAGAACAAAAACCCATTTTCTCTCCCTGTATAAACTTTCCCCTGACACACAACTGAATTTTTATGGTAACTGTTATGTGAGCCCTTTTAAATTGAAATCATCCACACTATGCTCCTCTTAACCCTAGCCTTTTTACATATAACATTACTT
This sequence comes from Acacia crassicarpa, assembly GCA_034222035.1. Classification (NCBI taxonomy): domain Eukaryota; kingdom Viridiplantae; phylum Streptophyta; class Magnoliopsida; order Fabales; family Fabaceae; genus Acacia; species Acacia crassicarpa. Next base: position 23,886,470 of record JAWXYG010000011.1, on the reverse strand, counting down.
TATGTACTTTACTTTGTAGACGTATGGCTTTAGGCTTCATAAATCTTTGTACATATGGAAATACTGTCAAAGTTTAGTCTGGAAATTTAATAACTTCTTTTCTGCATCAACTGCTTTGGATCTTGCAATATGTAAATACTATAGTATAAGAGAGGCCAAGTATCTAAACATGTTATTTACTACTAGACCAAGCGAATTGTCAGATTGATCCAAAATCCTTAAAGTTTAGGAAGAACAGTTATGAAAAGCCTGAGGTAAGTTGTTCTGATTATTCAAGTGAGAAAGAAACCAGAGCACGCCATTATAATCTCTCGGCCAGCTGCAGCACGTGAGAAACAAACCAGATCACGCCATCAGAGAATAGGAGATCACAGCGTCTTCGTAAACACGGAGACAGCGAGAAAGAAATCTGTTCTGTCCTAAGAACACAGAGATTGGACTTGACTAGGTTGTCAAGCCTAGAGCCTACGTACCCTTTGAAGGGATCAAAGTCCACGTAGTTCGTGTTACACAGTAAGGCGTGAAGCCAGGGGAGTGGGGTGTGTGCTCTGTATAACAGAATGTAAAGAGAGCATGAGATAGAACGTGTGCACCTGTTTAGGGTTTCCTTCTATTTATAGAGGAGTCTGGTGCGCGTATCTCTGCCTTAATGAGCAATATCTTAGATTGAGCCGTCAAGGGCTGATTGGCTGGTGCCATGATTGTAGGGGAATCGCTATTAATGAGATCCTATATTTGTGGGATCTCTGATAATATTCCTTTCTTGGCGTGGATTCTATCCCTAGCGTGATTGGGCCGAGGTCCGGAGCTGGGCCTGTTGGGCCGCTCCGTAACAGTTGCCCCCCAGCTTGGTCGTTCAGGCTTCTGGACGTCCGAGGTGCTTATTGCCCCCAGTCCTCGAAGTGGCCGAGGCCATTTGCCTAGACTGAGTCGGCTTAGGGGTGCCGCGGCTGTCAGTCCGGTCCGGCGAACTGGTCGGCTTACCCTTCTCTTGTCCTGCCAAGGACGCCGGGTTCATTCTGACCTATTACCTTTTGGGATTCTCCGAACGCCTTGGGTCTCCCCCGCGCGTGTCATTATTGCGGTCTCACGGCTGTCAGATCCTTAGTGGAGGAAGTCTGCAATCGTCGCGTCTTTCGGCCTTTCGAGGCTAGTGCGCATTTATTACGCTGGTGTCGTGCTGCGCCAATCCCGTCACGTCTTGCACGGGAATAGACCATTGCACCCTTGTGTTAGCTTTTAAATAGCCCTCTTTCTTTTCTCTTTCACTTTTTCCCGCTACTTCACTCTCTTGCCCAGATTTTTCTCTGGCTTCACTAGAGCTTAAGAGGGGATTCTTCTTTGTCTAGGACCTTCGCCGTCTTCCAGCGTTCCAGTCTCTTCCATTTCCTTTACATAGGTATTCCGTTTACCTTCTACCATCTTTGGCTGGTACTTGTCTTTGTTTTGCCGTTTATTTCTGGAAGTGTTGCCTGTATTACTGTTCTTCGAGGATTCTGGATTTTTCTGGGTTTCTTCTGGGATTCTGTTAGTATCACCACACCCGAAATTCGTCCCAAAACTCCGTCAAACACCGGTTTCTAACACCGTAGGCTTCTGGTTATGGCGAGAGATAGGAGTGTTCCGCGACCAAGGGCGTCGTTGACGCTGGAGGAGGAGGCGCTTCTCCGTGTGCGTCTCCCGAGGATGACTTACTGGGTTCTTGGGGGTGAGCCGCCCGCTAGGGGGATCTTGGATCCTTTGCGCCGAGGTGGCGCCATGCATCCGGGGCGAGCTAGGGCTCGTCTGTCTTCGGCCAGGGTTTCGGTTCAGATTCCCTGCCGTCCTTTCTGGCCTCTTGCGCGTGCTTTTCCTCTTGATTCTCCTGGTGGGGCCGGGATAGGCTCCTCTTCCAGTTCAAGAGTCCCGGCAGTGATGGCTCAACCCGTTAATTTTTATAAGGGCCCTTCCGCCGTTCGCCAGTCGTCTGCTCCAGAAGGTTACTCCGGCCCTTGCTGGGACTGCTTGGCAGAGGCTTCAGCGCTTATGGATCGTGAGGCCGAGGCTTCTTCCATTCTCGGCTCTTGCCGGCATTGGTCTGTCCCGGCTGTCCCTTCTCGCTCCCTCGTTTGTCCGAGTCCAGAACCATTTTTGCCTGCTACTGTGTCTGTGCCAGGTATTTCTGCTCTTTACTAATACCAGCTTTGTTTCTTTTCGTATAGGCTTATTTATGGCTCCAAAGTCTCGGCCTTCTAAGTCTCGTGTTGAGCCGGAGGGTTCGGACTCCTCCGGTCCGCCTGAAGCCTTGTGTCGGGCATACCGCTGGGTGTCACACGAAGTGCTCAAGACCCAGTCAATGATGTCTGACATGGACATCGCTCGGTTGAAGGTCCCAGCCATGCCCGGGTGTATCCTGCGGTGTCCGGCGGACGGCGAGCCTATCTGCGCGGTAGGGTCCGAGGATGAACCGGACTTTTTCTTCTTCTACCGCGATTATCTAACGCGGGTCCAAGTTTCCCTTCCTTTTTCCTCCTTCCAAATGGAGGCCTTACGACATCTTCGCCTGGCCCCGTCCCAACTCCATCCGAATGGGTGGGCCTATCTTGTAGCCTTCGAGAGGCTCTGTAGCCATTTCTCGCCTCCCCTAGCTTGCTCGGCCAACCTTTTCTTTTATTTCTTCGGGCCCTTTACCCCTAGCTCGCCGAAGGGAAGTGACAAGTTGAGGGGGTTGGTGTCCCTTCGGCTCAATCCGGAGTGCAAGTTGATGACGCCCTTCTTCGACTCTTTCAAACATTTCAAGGGGGCGTTCTTCAAGGTTGAGGCCGTACCAGGGGAGGAGCCCTGGTTCCTGGAGGACGGCGGTCGTTTCCCTTTGTACTGGGAGAAGGGCCATTATAAGGCCAAGGCGATCTCCTTCCAAGTACCGCGCAAGGGTCTTTCACCCGAGTCGGTCTCTGCACTGCCCATATTGGAGGCTCTTGTGGCCGAGTACGGTGTGAGGCCGGTTGGCTTCTTTATAACCGGTGATGGTGCCGAGCCGTCGCCATCCATCAGTAGGGTTTCTGGCCATGCATTTGCCTATGTTTTTATTTTTGAATTCCTTTTTCTGGATTGCTGATTTTCTGGATTACTCACTTTGTTCTCTTATTGTTTCCAGCTAGGACCATGGACGGCCTACCTTTTTATGCTCGGGTTGCGAGGGCTGCTGCCTCGTCCCCCAGTCACCCGAAGAAGCGGGCGGCTTCTACTGATGCCGGTGCCTCTGATGCCCCGGCTTCTAAGAAGAAGAAGAGTCCCGTTGCCGAGGGTTCTTCTCCTGCCTCGGTCTCCAAGGCTACTCCCGTGGCGGTCGTCCCTGCCCCGGAGGGTCAGGAGTTTGCAGTTGCTGCTGGCCCCCCGGCCACTGGGTCCGAAGAGGCCGCTGTTCTTGTCTCACCTTCCAGGGGGAAGGAGGCCTCGATTTCTGATGAGGAGATTGAGGCTGAATTCTTTGTAGACGAACCATCTGGTTCCCTGCCGGGTCCGCCTTCTTCTTCGTCGCTTCCTCCTCCTCCTCCTCCTCTTCCGAAGTCTCTTCTTCCTCGTGGCCGTCTCTGGCACGAGGGGGTAGTTCCTGAGGTTGCCGCTGCTTTCTTGCCTCCCCGGCACTTCACGGGTTGTGCCGCGCTAACTCCGCCGGCCATGGATGAGATACATAGGAGCCAGACGAAGCTTTGCCGGTTTGTGGGATATCTCCAGGCTCTGATCCTGGCCCGGGAGCAGCTCGCCTTGTCCACTGTCGAGGTCCAGAGACTGAGGGCTGAGAGGGAGGAGCTGACCAAGGGTCTCTCCGCGGCAGAGGCTAAGGCCGCGTCTGTTGGCGGTTTGAGGGAGGAACTGGAGGTGGCTGAAGCTAAGGCCAAGTCGGCCGAGGAGGAGCTCATCAGAGCCTGGGCTGAGCGGGACGCGGTTCAGGCGGAGCTGGGCGCTGTTCGGGAGGAGCGTGACGCTGCTCGGGGGGAGCGGGATGCTGCTAAGGCTGCGGCGGTAAGGGCCGACCATGAGCTCCAGCTATCCCGGGCGGGTGCCGAGCGGGTGGTTGAGGAGTGTGCCCGGGCCCAGAAGGCGGCGTCGGAGAGTTTGTCTGCGGCGAAGGCCCCTCAACAGCAGCGAGCTTCTTTGGCGGAGGAGAAGGAAGGGCTTCAGAGGGCCCTTGTTGCGAAGGAGCAGGCTTACCGGGAAGCCGAGGATGCCCTAGTGCGGACTGCTGAGGAGTGCTTCGATCAGGCTCTGGCGCAGATCCGCTACTTCAATCCTGGCGTCGACCTGAACGTGGCTGGGTACGACTACCGCGCCTTTGTTTGGGAAGATGGGACTCTGATCCCTTATCCGCCTCCTGCCGCCGAGGGTCCCGATGCTGAGGACGGCATTGCCGATGCTTCTCCTGCCGATGAGGGTCCATCTGGTGCTGATACCGGCCCTGCCGAGACTGCGGGCCCTGAGGCCGAGCCTTCTGAGTAGCTTTGGCTTTCGTTTTGTTTTTGTTATTTCTTTTGTAAGTTTTGGGGCGTCGGTGCCCTTGTATTTTGTAAGGATGATTCTGGCCTTTGCGCCTTTTGTACAGACTTTATGACAATTATAATATATCTCTCTTGTCTTAGCCTGCACTTCTTTTAACTGTCGAATGATCTTAACTTGTACCGTCCTTTTTCGGCACTTCCAAGCTCGTTTAGCTACCTTAGGCGATGAATGGTTTACGTTCCGTCTTCATCCTTTCGTCTTGGTTTGCATAATCGTCGGCTTGTGAGCGTTTAGATACTTTAGACAATAGGTGAGCTTGTCTCTCTTTTGTCTAAGTTTGGGTGTTCGTCGGCTGCTTGGGTGCAAGCCGTCTAGATGCTCTAGACAGTGGATTCTGTCATCCTTTTGTCTGAGCTTAAGCGTCGGTCGGCCGTGTGAGTACGGGCCGTTTAGATAACTTAGGCAATGGATAATTTTATCATTCTTTTGCCTAAGTTTGAGTGTTTGTCGGCTGCATATGTACAGGCCGTTGTTGCTCTACCACACTTAGCGTGTGGGAGGTTGAGGCAAGGTTGTCTTGTTCTAGCCTCGTCAGGCATAACTAACCGTACTGCCTCGGCTCGGCTTTCCGATAGTCGAGCTCCAACTTTCGCGTAGTCGGATTAAGTTTAACCGGCGTAAGGGCTAGACTACCACGTGTCTAACTGAGGCTTCGCTCGCCTGGAGTCGGACATTTTGACCTGATCAGGGTCGGCATGATAGTCCGCTTGCTTAGTCGGGCAAGCGTTGACGCGTCAATTTTACGAAAGGCCATGTATGGCGCCTTCGCCGAGCTCTAACCAATGCCTGTCAGAGTACAACGGTCGGTTTTCGTACATCTAGATGTTTTTTGGTTTGGGCCGCGTTTGTGACCTCGGGGCTTTTTACTGGTGCCGGGCTTAATAGCCTCAGCTTTCGGTTTCTTGGCCGGGCTTCTTTGCCTCGAGCTTCATGGCTCCGGGTTCATGCTTAAGCTTTGTGCACATTCGTAAATTTCCTCAGTGGGATCCTTTATCGATAGAAAGAAATAGCCCTACGGGGCTTTACAAAGCATCCTAATCAGAAATGACATAACTTGGACTCAAAACGAAAGGAAAACAAATGCGAGGAAAAGAACAATCATAAAAGCAAACAAACACTGCCGAGAAAGAGTCTAGCTATAGTAGATCTTCAGCTTGTCGGCATTCCATGTCCTTTTGATTGGCTTTCGCGCCAAAGTCTTGAGGGTATATGCTCCTCCATCGAGCTTTTCCTTAATCCGGTAGGGCCCTTCCCAGTTTGCCGCCAGCTTCCCGTCCTTGGCATTCTTGTTGCCTATGTCGGCCCGTCGGAGTACTAGGTTACCTCGGTTGAAAGACCGGGGTCGGACCTTTCTGTTGTACTTAGCCGCGAGTAGTTGCTTGGCGGCTAGTTCCAACCCGGATTTGATCAATGAGGTCCAAGTCAGTCTTCAAGGCGTCGTCGTTCGATTCCTGCCCCTCCTGTCTGGCTCTGACCTTTCTCCAGGATGGCTGTCCGATTTCAATCGGGATCATTGCCTCACATCCATAGGTTAGCCTGTACAGGGTTTCTGGGGTCGAAGACTGTATGCTCGTGCAGTATCCCCACAGGACGCTGTGGAGCTGCTCGGTCCAGTTGGTCTCGGCCTGCAACATTCGCCTCTTGAGTCCGTCCAGGACGACTTTGTTGGCGGCTTCGGCCTGGCCATTTGTCTGGGGATGTTCCACGGATGAGAAGTGTTGCTTGATGTCCAGGTTGGACATCAGCGCTTGGAAACGATGGTCCATGAATTGGGTGCCATTGTCTGTGACGACCTCGGCTGGTATCCCGAAGCGGGAGACGATGTTGTGCCGGAAGAACCTTATCACTCTGGCCGAGGTTATGGTGGCGAGGGGCTCTGCTTCGATCCATTTGGTGAAGTAGTCTACCGCGACCATGAGCCATCGGCATTGCCCCTGCGCTGGCCGAAACGGTCCGAGGATGTCCATGCCCCACTTGTAGAAGGGTCAGGGGGCTAGCATCCCCTTCAATTCTGAGGGTGGCGGCCATATGATCCTGGCATGTTTCTGGCAACTGTCGCACGTCTTAGCCTTTTCCATGGTGTCATGCTTCATAGTGGGCCAGTAGTAGCCGGCGCGCAGCGCCTTCCGGGCGAGTGCCTTGCCCATTTGGTGGCCGTTGCTGCCTTCATGGAGTTCGGCCAGCACATATTTTGCTTCAGAATCGCCGAGACACCTCATCATTGGGCAATGGAGCCCCTTTCTGTATAGTTGGTCATCAACCATAGCGTAGAGGACGGCCTCTCTGATCAGCCTCTTGGCCTTGATGGTGTCGGTAGGGATGATTCCCCTTTCGAGGTAGTCTTCTATCGGCTTCCTCCAGTCGAGGCCTGCTGAGATGGCCATGATGCAGATCGGCTCAGTCAGATTTTACTGGATCACGGTCCTGTGGTTATCCGGCCCCTTTGTGCTTGCCAGCTTAGAGATGATGTCGGCTCGGGCGTTTTCCTCTCTTGGGATGTGGGAAACCGTCACCTCTTTAATTCGGCCATGAGTTCTTTGGCCTGGTTCAGGTATTTGGCCATGAGTGGGCCTTTTGCCTGATAGGTGCTGTCGATCTGAGCTGCGACAAGCTGTGAGTCGGTTAAAACCTTTACCCGTTGAGCGCCATTGTCCTTTGTCTGAAGCAGTCCGACCAGCAGGGCCTCGTACTCGGCCTGATTATTGGAGATCTGGAATTTTAACTGCAGAGAGTGCTCGGTGGCTACCCCCTGCGGGCTTTCCACGATGACTCCTGCACCACTGCCCTTTGCGTTGGACGAACCGTCCACGTAGACCTTCCAAATCCCGTCATTGGTAGTGGCCGGGGTGAGTTCCCTGATGAAATCCGCGAGTGCCTGGGACTTAATCGCCTGCCGGGCTTCGAATGTGATGTCGAACTCGGACAGTTCTATGGCCCAGTTGGTCATTCGTTCGGCCAGGTCAGGCTTATGAAGGATCTGTCGGATCGGCTGGCTGGTTCGTACCACTATCCGATGCCCCTGGAAGTAGGGCCAGAGTCTTCGTGCTGCGGTGAGTAAGGCAAAAGCCACTTTCTCCAGTTTCTGGTACCGGAGTTCAGAGCTTTGCAGGGCCTTACTGATGAAGTATATGGGCGTCTGCCCTGCCTCAGATTCCTTTACTAGAGCGGCACTCACGGCTTCGTCGCCAATTGAGAGGTAAAGGAATAAGGCCTCCCCGGCGTCCGGCTTAGTGGGCACCGGCGGGGTTGCCAAACATCTCTTGATTTCTGAAAAGGCGGCGTCACAGTCTGGGCTCTAGCCGCCTCGGGTTTCATTTTTCAGCAACTTGAAGAGGGGTAGGGCTTTCTCGACCGACTTTGGTAGGAAACGCGTCAGGGTGGCTAGTTGGCCTGTTAGCTGCTGTACCTCCTTCTTGGTTCTCGGGCGCTGCATGTCGAGCACGGCCTTACACTTATCCGGGTTGGCTTCGATCCCTCGGTTTGTCAGCATGAAGCCTAGGAATTTCCCAGCGGGAACTCCGAAGGCACATTTGGCCGGGTTTAACCTGATTCGATGTCTTCTTAACTTTTTAAACGTCTGTTCTAGGTCCCGGGTGTGATCTTCTAGAAGTTTCGACTTGACAATCATGTCGTCTATGTAGACCTCTATGTTGCGCCCGATCTGATCCTCGAAAACCCGGTTCATCATCCTCTAGTAGGTGGCCCCGGCATTCTTTAGTCCGAAAGGCATGACGTTGTAGCAGCAATTCGCCTTATTAGTCATAAAGGCGGTCTTTTCTTGGTCGTCCGGATGCATGGCGATCTGGTTGTAACTGGAGTAGGCATCCATGAAGGAGAGGAGCTGGTACCCGGCCGAGTTGTCCACAAGCTTATCGATGTTTGGCATCGGGTAGGAGTCCTTTGGGTAGGCCTTGTTGAGGTTGGTGTAGTCAACACATACTCTCCATTTGCCGCTGGGTTTGAGGACCATGACTACGTTGGAGAGCCAGGTGGTGTACTGCACCTCTCGGATGAAACCGGCCGCAAGGAGCTCTTCTATGTGGTCTTCCAGGGCCTTCTGCCTATTGTCCGTGATGTTCCTCTTCTTCTGTGCCACGGGCCTTGAACCCGGCCATATGCCGAGCTTGTGGCAGCAGAAGTGGGGGTCGATGCCGGGTACTTCGGCCGAGGTCCATGCGAAGACGTTTTGGTTCTGTCTTAAGAAGCGTATCATGAGGGCCTTCAGGCCATTGTCCATATCTCGGCCGATTTTGGCAGTTTTGGACGGGTCCTCGCCTAGCACTATCTCCTCCAGCTCTCCTTCTGGCTCGGGTCTCAGGTTATCCTGTTCTCGAAGGTCGAGCTCTACCATGTTGACCTGGTGCTGCGGGCGCTCGTCAGAGCCGACTTCGGCTACTTGCTCATTGGATCCGAGCCGGGGTGGAGACGAGGGTCCTCCTTCCTCGACACGGAGAGCTTCGAAGTAGCACTGCCTGGACTCTTTCTGGTCTCCGGATACCACGACTATCTGGTTCTTACTATTGACCATCTTCAGCTTCTGATGCTTAGTGGATACTAGTATATCCCAGTTGTGGATCGTTGGTCGGCCCAGAATGATGTTGTAAGGGGACCAGAAGTCGGCGACTACGAATCGTACCCGTTCCGATTTGAAGGCTTCTTTGGTGCCAAGAGTTAACCGGAGGTCGATATAGCCTTTTGGGAAAGACTGCTCGCCATTGAAGCCGACCAGGGTGGTCTTGCATGGCTTGAGGTCCTCTTTGTCAAGGTGCATCCTCTTGTAGGCGTCGCAGCTTATAATGTCGGCCGAACTCCCTGCATCCACAAAAATCCTTTTAACTCGACAATTTACCAGAGTTCTGGTAATTACCAGTTCGTCCAGGTGTCCGAGTATGACGTCTTCCAGCTTTTCATCGGTGAAGGTCAGGGTAGGCGGCCGAGGCTTCTTTGAGTCTTCCTTGAACTTTGGGGGGTCTCGGACGGTCAGTACCTCGTGGAGATATTTCTTCCGCTGGCTTACGGTGTCTCCTCCTCCACCGAATCCTCCGCTGACGACGTTGCACTGGAAATCGACGTCGGGAAAATCGTTGTCCGAGGCTGCCTTCTACTTTTTTCCCAGATTTCGGGTTTCCTTGGGCGGACTTCTGGAGCGGGTGCGGTCGTTGCGTTTTCCGCTCGTTCTTCCCTGAGTCTTGATCACGTACTAACGCAGTTTTCCATCCCTCACGAACTTCTCGATAGCGTCGCGGAGGTTATAGCACTCGTCGGTCGTGTGGCCGTTGCAGTCGTGGAACTTGCAGAATTTGGAACGGTCCGTGTTGGAGCGTCCACGGATAGGTCTCGGCCTGTCCACCCGCTTCATCTCGGTCTGGGCTACCTCCTTCCATACCTGGGACCGAGGGACGTTCAACGGGGTGTAGCTATCGTATTTGGCCTTCTGGTCGGCCCGGTCAGGCTCGGCTCGGCTCCGTCGTATAGGGTCGGTCTTCGTCCTTCTTGAGCATTCCTCGTCACTAGGCGGACTCTTCCTAGTCCGTTTGGGCTCGTCGGCATTGGCTGCCTCCATCTGCTCCATTTCAAGGTACTTCTTTGCCTCGGTATAGAATTCGGTCAAGGTGTACGCTGGGTTCTTGCACAGGTGACGAGCCAGCCGGGATGATGGGTCCAGTCCATTGACTAGGCAGTGCACGTGGACATCCTCGGGCAATGACCGTACTTGCATGGCGACGTCGCGGAACCGATCCAGATACTTCTGCAAGGCCTCACCTTTCTTCTGACGCACTTTGCTCAAGGTGAAAGTGGTCTTTGGCTGCTTTTTGCTGGTGGCGAAGTGCAGCTCGAACTTTCGTCCGAGGTCTTCATAGCTCCGGATAGAGTTGTCCAGGAGAGAAGTCAGCCATCGGTGTGCCGGCCTGTCCAGAGTGGCTGCGAAGAGACGCTGGATGACCGGACCGGTGATCTGTCGGACCCACATGAGCTTTTCAAACGTGACCAAGTGGTTGCGCGGATCTTGGGTCCCGTCGTACTTCGGCAGGTCGGCCAGGTCAAAGTGCTTTGGGTAATGGGCTGTTGCCGCCTCCCTTGAGAACGGGGATCTTCCGGTTTCCGATAGGTATGTCACTCGGTATTCCCATGGAGATCCATGGCGAGGCGATCTGTGGGCCCGGGGAGTTCTATCCTCCACGTGGGTTTCTTCACGATCTCGGTCCTCTCTTGCTAATCGATCAGTGCGGTTAAGACCAACACCGTGGTTTTCTCTGTTTTCTGGGGACCGTGGTCTGCCTCGTTCTGTACTTGCCCTCCGCCCCGGCTCGCCGTTGTCTCGGCGCGTGTCCCTCGGCTCAGAGTTGCTCGAGGAACTGCTGTCATCCACTGGGCTCTCCTTCCCCGCCTATGATTCCTGCGGCGGCCCCTCTCGCGGCAGTCCTTCTCGAGTGCTTCTTGGATCATTTTTCCGAAAGCTTCAAAGTCAACCCGTCTCTGCAGGTCGTCTCGTTTTTCCTTGTTCTCCAGTCGTCGCAGGAACGATTCCTGCGTTCTTCGCATCATGCGGGCGTCGGCATCGACTGCCTGGACGTCGCGCGTTGGAGTCAGTGTGAGCGCTCCTAGTGGTTGCTGGTCCTCCGCTGAAGGGGTGGTTGCCGTGTCGATGACATGCCCTTCGGGGGTGTTTTCTCGCCGCGGTGGTTGCGGCGGCTGATCCGGTGGTGGGTGGCTAGCTTGCGGGTCTCCTCCCACCGGCTGAGGGTTTCTACTGTGGCTTCTAGTGCTCACCATCGGTGGTCACGGGGATTGAAGTTTACAGTTCCCCACGGTCAGCGCCAATGTTCTATCCTAAGAACACAGAGATTGGACTTGACTAGGTTGTCAAGCCTAGAGCCTACGTACCCTTTGAAGGGATCAAAGTCCACGTAGTTCGTGTTACACAATAAGGCATGAAGCCAGGGGAGTGGGGTGTGTGCTCTGTGTAACAGAATGTAAAGAGAGCATAAGATAGAACGTGTGCACCAGTTTAGGGTTTCCTTCTATTTATAGAGGAGTCTGGTGCGCGTATCTTTGCCTTAATGAGCAATATCTTAGATTGAGCCGTCAAGGGCTGATTGGCTGGTGCCATGATTGTAGGGGAATCGCTATTAATGAGATCCTATATTTGTGGGATCTCCGATAATATTCCTTTCCTGGCGTGGATTCTATCCCTAACGTGATTGGGTCGAGGTCCGGACCTGGGCCTGTTGGGCCGGTCCGTAACAAAATCAGATTATGAAATTTTGCTGCTATACGAATCATTTTTGTGCTGATTAAATCACGACTCCGTTTTGTTTGTTGGCAGAACGTGGTCAATTTCATTTGAAGCTGTCATCCGAGAGCGATGTGGTTTATAGCCAAAATGAAAACCTACTGTAAAAAACGACGTAGCATTAGGTCACTGGATGGATAAAAGGTTACATCCAGTCACTAGATAAATAATACTCCCTCTAGTCCTAATTATAAGACATAGTTGACTTTTTTGAAGAAATTAAGGAAGCTAATTAAATTACTTTAGAGTATTTTTATTTTTATTCTTTTCTTCAAAGTAATTAGTTTGACTAATAAACTAATATATAATCTAAAAATATACAACATATAAAATGATTAAGTAACTTATTTAGCTTCCTTAATCTCTCCAAACAAAGTCAACTATGTCTTATAATTAGGACCGGAGGTAGTAAGTCCTTTCAATATATATATATATATATATATATGAGTAGTAATTACATGATCTGTGGGGACAAATGAGAGTCTAATGTCGTCCCAAAGCTCAAGGACTTAAATTTACATATCGAAGGTCCTTTTAATTGAATTGCATAGTTCAATAACAGTTAAAATTAATAAATATGTATAAAATATACATTTTTTAAAAAATATATCCTTATTTATGGATGAGTGAGAAAGAGTGATAATGAGGAAAACTGATAATAGAGAATGTATTTTGAAAAGATAATGCCAGAGAATAAAGTGAATGGGAGTGAATAAAGGAAATAAATCAACATTTTAATTAATTAATTTATGAAATTAATTGAGGGTAAAATGGGTAAAAATATATATATATTTTTTTGAGTTAGACAAACTCAAGAAAAATCTTATAGAAAGGAACAAGCCCATTAGAAAAAAAATGTAGTCCCATAAATAGAGATGGGCATAAGAAAAAAGATTCACTATTTGAGGAACTGGGCCGGACTTGAGTTGTTGAAAATAAACGCCCAATAACTTTAAGAGAAGTGGAGCCCAAGCTTCTTTTAAAAAAGAGAAAAAGGAAAAAACTAGTTTGGGCTGTACAAAAAACCCCAATGGTTCAAGGAACCTACTAGAGGTGACCCAATTTTGCAAAAAGGAGAGAAAGGTGCCTATATATTAATAACTGATAGTACTTCAAATAAGATTAACTCCAATAGAAGGACACATATTCTTAACAAAAAGAACATTGTGCTAAAGGAAGATGAAATTTTGGGTTAAATTCCCTTCCTTCCCTTTATTTTAAACGAAGGATCTTTTCACCTCCCATTCTTTTTAATAAACTAAACAAGATAATATACACTCCCCTCCTCTCTCTCCCCTTTCATCTCCTCCCCTCAAACCAAACAAGATAATATACCTTAGGCTCTAGTTCATTTTTTTATGGAATGAAATGTGGGGTGAGAAAAATAGCTAAAGGAAGCCTATGACTATTTTGTAAGATTCACTTTAATCTCCGCTGGAGGAACATTCTTGACAATTGTTTCAATATCCAATGATGACTTTGAAGAGCCAAAGAATCAGTACACCGATTGAATTCAATTGACTAGTCATCATCATGTATCATATTAGTAGTTACTAGTTACTATGCTTGTTTAGAATAACGACTGAAGTCTTCAAAAGTAAATTTTTAATCATAATTTACAGTATACAAGATTAATATATGAGAGGAATTTTATCTGGATATATATAAATAAACACTTTTAGGAGTCGCTTGATCCCAAAGAAGCTTAATCCCTTCAAAACAAAATGATTCTCTTGCCTCCCAACCCAAAGAAGGCTAAAACGTGATGGGTCTAAACCTCTCATCTACCTTCATCTAAAAATTAGTTTGTCAAGACTACTATAAATATTTTGAATAACAAATATTTTATATTTTTTAAAAATTTATCAATAAAACTATATGACATCATCGAATCTTTTGTCAATTCTAAAATATTATTTTGTCAATTCTTGCCCATCAGACGAACCTGAATGAAAAGAGTCGCTTCGTTTTCAGAATGTGCATGTTCATCAACTCACACCTAATCTCCTTCTCAATCATTTTAACCTTCTCTGATACACCACCTTCATCTCCATGCAACTTAACATAATCTGTCACACTGCAAAACTATAAATCACCATCTTAATTAAAACCTTTTACCCACTTAATCATTCACTTCCCACCTATAAAATCCTCTCTCTCCCACTCCTCCTAAACACATCAAACAATAATAATTCTCTGGAGCCTTCTATAATCTTATACTATAATCATCAACAAGATGAAGCAAATCCATTTCTTCTTTCTCCTCTTGCTTTCCTCCTCTTTTTCTTCTTTCACTTTAGCTCAGCTAACACCAGCTGCAGCCCCTAAACCAGCCCCTAATCCCCCGGCGAAACCCGCACCGGCCACTCCGGCGCCAGCTCCAGCAAAACCGTTAGTCCCAAGTGGGCCCTCCGGAGATTCCTCAGATATTTCCAACGATGACATCATTAAGATCCTAAGGAAGGCCAAAAACTTCAATTTCCTAATCCGTCTCCTAAAAACTACACAATTGATCAACCAAATCAATTCTCAGCTCATAGCCACAAGATCGGCCAGTGGCTTAACCATTCTCGCTCCCGACGACGACGCCTTCTCGGAGCTCAAAGCCGGATTCCTCAACTCTCTCGACGATAACCAGAAGATCGAACTCTTGCAGTTCCATGTTCTTCCGGTTTACGTCTCAAGCTCCAACTTTGACTCGCTGACTAACCCGGTTCGGACACTCGCCGGGTTGAACCCCAGCAGGTTGCAGCTGAACGTGACGGCTTATGGGAACATGGTGAATATATCAACTGGGGTGGTTAATACAACTGTTGCGGGCATTGTTTACACTGATAGGTCATTGGCTATATATCATTTGAACAAAGTGTTGCTTCCGTTGGATTTCTTCAAGCCCAAGGCTCTGGCTCCGGCGCCGTCGTTGGCAGTGGCTAAAGCTCCGAAGGCTGATAAGGAGAATCCGTCTATGGATGGGGATGATGATCAGAGCGACTCAGGGAAGGTCAAGTCTGGAGCTGTCCGTTTGAACGGTGTCTTTGGATCAACAACGTTGGCGTCGGTTGGAGTAGCTTTGGTTGCTACTGCGTTAATGGCGTCGTATTGAAGAAGATAAACTATGCCATTAGCAAGTTGTTCATAATTGTTTTCTTTTTAAATTTCTTTTTGCCCACAATTTTTCTTGGTCTTGATTTTATTTTCTGGTTTTGTTTGTTCTACTTTTTTATGAATGGTTCCTAATTATTCATTTTTAAAATCTTAATTATGACTAAACATGTAATCATATGTTGAAAAAACAAGAAAAATGAATATGACAACAATATAATATACCACTCTGGTCTTATTTATAAGTCTATTTTGATTTAAAAAAACTTTTGCCCTTATTATAAGTCTAGTTTTAAGTAATAAATGCATTTGTTATATGTTTGCCCATATTAATTGCAATAAACAAAAAGAATTTATTTATGTTGACTTTTGAAACCAATCATAGATAAGGACAAAATTAAAAATTTAGCTTATAATTAATGAATCAACTAATTCTCTTTCATAAGTAAGAGTTAGTTAATTATTTGAACTTACAAAATTAAAAGAACCATAGTGGTAATCTCTAAGGCTTTGTTTGGTTGGAAGGTAGGGAAGGGAGGGGGAGGGAGGGGAGATAAAATTTTGATTAAATTGTCTTTAGGAAATTTTAAAAATTATATAGCTTTTTGCATTGTTTTCAGTTTATTAACTTTAGAAGCATATTATATCATTGTCATATCTGATTTTTCACATTAGGGATGGGCACCTCCCCTCCCTCCCTCACCTCTTCTGATGGCGTTACATTTGGATTTGATTCTTTATAAGATACTCTCTCCAGTCCTAATTATATGAGTACTTTTGTAGTACAAATTGTACTACAAAAGTGTTCCTATAATTAGGACCGGAGATAGTATCAATATACTTTTTCTCCTATATTTATCATTTTTTTATACTATATATCGTTATTGATTGCAAATGTTAATAGAGTTTGAATCAATAAGCAATTTCAATGTAAATTATTTTAGAAGTTATTTTAGAGAAACCTACTCACATTTTTAACAAATAACTAATTTAACTAATTTTTAATCTACCCAAATTAATCATGTAGAAATATTATATAGACAGGAGCTAGTAATAAGCTAGTTCACATCAATAATAGCATACATGACATATATACATATTTGCTAGCCCTATTCTGGTTGAGTAAATGTCACAAAATGCTTGTTCCCCGACTATATATATGTAGTTAAAATTGATTATTTAACATAAATCTGATTCGCCGGGGGAAAAACATAAATTTAATTCATAACATTGCTAAACAACACCTTGAACCATTTATAAGTGAAGAATAAATCTCACATTTACTCATTTTGAATATTACAGAATACACAATCCGTTTTATGACCTTGCCAGCCGGATGCCATTTTGAAATCCGTCTCGAACCTTTCATATTTATGAGTTTTAATGATTATGATCATTATTTAAGATTTCATAGTGATAGTATCTTAAAAGTTTTCCAAACAAAGTGATATTCAATCAATTTTAATTTTGACTTTTGCTATTGGTTTTCTGTCTCAATGTCCTTAATCTCTCTTCATCAATTTTAAGTGTAGCCAACTTTCTGTTTAGTGTTCAAAAAAACTTTCTGTTTTTTTTTCCCCTTTTTTTCTGCCCGAATAGCCAACTTTCTGTTGAGATCCCTTGGATTTTCATATTTATCTTGTATTTGTGGAAAAGGAAAGACGAAAACTCCATTCGCTCACACCTATACTATCAATTAACTTAATCTAAACATTAGTTTCTAAAACCTTAAATTGACAGGCTTCTTCTTTTGTTTTGTTTTTTTGACAATGCTTAATTTGTTGTCACTTCTTTCACATCACTTAAATGATTTTTTTTTTAATGTGCATTCTCCATCTCCATCAAACTTAACATATTTTCTCACAAGCGAGACTATAAATCACTATCATAATTGAACAAATGTATAACTTTACACATGTAAAATGTAAGTAAATAAACGAGGGTAGTTAATAAATTATAATCATTAATAGGGTATAGATTGTTCGTCTTAGATGAGATGAATATAGACTCCCTTAGATGCTTTTTTTGGGTGATCTTTAATATAAAGAACAAACCTCGTTTGTATGAAATTGTAAAATGAACTTTTCATTTTTTCACACCATTAGATTAATGTATGGTACTCATTTTTTCTCTACAATAAATTTTCATTCATTATCTCTCATGTTTTCTTTACATAAATAAGGGTGTATATAATTAGAAAGAATACTACATATTTAACACAATTATTACTTTTAATTTGAACCGCGTAACTTTATTAATTGTCCCTTATGAAAAAAAGACGGGGAAGAATAACATATAGAGATTGATGTTGGCCCCCAAACAGAAGACACAAAAAGTGCAAGAGAGATGACACAAAACAATCACATCTTTCTCATTGAATGAAAAACACCAAACAATCTCTCGCTACGCCACACAAATAAAGCCAAAACATAAAATTAAAAACAAGAAAAATTGTGGGCAAACAGAAATTAGAAAAGAAAACAATTATGAACAGCTTGCACAGGGCGTAGTTTGTCTTCTTCATCAATACGGCGTCGTTAATGCTGCAAACAAAGCTGCTCCGACAGACACTAACGTTGTAGCTAGAAATCCGACATTCAAACCCACAGCCCCAGACTTGTCCTTCACTGACCCGCTCTGATCATCATCCCCATCCATAGACGGGTTCTCCTTATCAGCCTTCGGAGCTTTAGCCACTGCCAACGACGGCGCCGGAGCCAGAGCCATGGGCTTGAAGAAATCCAACGGAAGCAACACTTTGTTCAGATGATATATAGCAAGTGACCTATCAGTGTAAACAGTGCCCGCAATAGTTGTATTAACCACCCCAGTTGATATATTCACCATGTTCCCATAAGCCGTCACGTTCAGCTGCAACCTGCTGGGGTTCAACCCGGCGAGTGTCCTAACCGGGTTAGTCAGCGAGTCAAAGTTCGAGCTTGAGACGTAAACGGGAAGAACATGGAACTGCAAGAGTTCGATCTTCTGGTTATCGTCGAGAGAGTTGAGGAATCCGGCTTTGAGCTCTGAGAAGGCGTTGTCGTCGGGAGCGAGGATGGTTAAGCCACTGGCTGATCTCGTGGCTATGAGCTGAGAATTGATTTGGTTGATCAATTGTGTAGTTTTCAGGAGACGGATTAGGAAATTGAAGTTTTTTGCCTTCCTGAGGATCTTAATGATGTCATCGTTGGAAATGTCTGAGGAATCTCCGGAGGGTCCACTTGGGACTAACGGTTTTGCCGGAGCCGGCACTGGAGTGACAGGTGCGGGTTTGGCCGGGGGTTTAGGGGCTGCAGCTGGTGTTAGCTGAGCTAAAGTGAAAGAAGAAAAGGAGGAGGAAAGCAAGAGGAGAAAGAAGAAATGGATTTGCGTCATCTTGTTGATGATTATAGTATAAGATTATAGAATGATCGAGGGAATTAGTGGTTGATGTGTTTTGGAGGAGTGGGAGAGAGGAGCTTTTATAGGTGGAAAGTGAATGATTAAGTGGGTATGTAACAGGTTTTAATTAAGATGGTGATTTATAGTTTTGCTGTGTGACAGATTACGTTAAGTTTGATGGAGATGAAGAAGGTGGTGCATCAGAGAATGTTGAAGTGATTATTGAGAAGGAAATTTGGTGTAAGTTTGTGAAAATGCACATTAAAAGGAAAAACACTTTTTATTCAGGTTCCAGTGATGTGGAAAACTCATGGAGATTCCTCTTTCATGTTAATTTTGTCATAAACAAATGGAACTCGCATTTGTCTAATTTTGAGATCAAAAGATTTTATTCTGAGTGTAGTTATTAATTTAAAAATATCATATTGCGGCTTAGATAATTTTTGACTAAAGTAATATTTCATCAATCAAATCTATTTCTGGCCAAAAAAAAAAAAAAAATCAATTCAATTTTTTTAAAAAAAAATTAAGGGGAACTACTCTGAGGTTATAAGATTTTTTTTAATTAAAAAAATTGTGGATATACTTAAAATCAAAGTTAGAATAATCCTTGAAAAATTAAGGGGAACTACTCTCAGCTTCTTTGAAGTCTATTCTTTACATTTAATTTTTTTATACAAAGAAGACAAGGTTGAAGTTTCACATAGCAGTTAATTTGAAACCAAGGTTGATAATAGCAGTTATATGTCCTCTCTTCTCATGAGTCCCAAAAGTTTTGGGTTATTGGCTTCTTCACCCTTAAGGGTTGATGATTTATTATTATTGATTAATGCCATTGATGGCTTGATATCATCCAACGATTCATATTTTACTTCATTCTCCATCAGTTTGAGTCAATCAATATAGAATCGATCGATTTAAAAGTGTAAAACCCCCCATTAGATCCTTCTAAATCCTGAGTTTGAGTTCTAGATGAGATATTTGTATTGGGAGTGATAGTCATGAACTCTATTGGATGTCAAATTAAAATATAAAAAAATAATTCGAATGAGCCAAACTGTTTTACAGCAAGAGATATAAACAAGAAATGAAAGGTGGTATGCCATATGAGAACGTAGATGGTCTAATAAATAGTTCTTCAATCCAAAAAAGAGTTAATTAAGCTCCAATTTTATTTTCTTAATCAAATTAAATTAGATAAATATATCTTATATTAAAGATAAAAAAAGGAGTATTTAAATAATAGCCTCATTCATTCTTTATTAGCACAAGTCCATTAATTTAGTTGTGATTCTTTTATTCTACCAATTTGACACATTGACACATACGGCCGGCCAGTTAGATAGCTCATCATCTCCTTTATATCCTAAATAATTATCTCGGCCTCAATTTAACAGTAATTATGCTTAATTTCATTATTTATCCTCCTATGGATTGATGCAAATGTTCAACCTATACACATCTAAAATAGCCACCTTGTGAGATTTCACATCATATCATATGTATCCCAATTGATATTATATTTGATGTGAAAGATCAATAGTTTTTATCGTCTCATTCATTTGGTACGGTGGAGATGGTGATTATAACACTAGCAAGGCTAACACTGTGGAATCCTCGGCAGGTTCTGTGAGTTTCTATATGTAGAGACGATCCTCTTGTTCTTGTTCTGATTCAAGATTATTTCCATCATTAATTTTGTTTTGCCGTTTGGTTGTAATTGTTGGTATTATTTCTCCTTTTTCATTTTGACGTGTTGAAATTACATTTTGATTGGTTATTATTAGTTGTACCTGGACATATACCAGAAGTTTCAGAACTAATTAATAGCCTTGTTGCCCTAGCTCCTACCTAGTTTTGTCTATATGGTTACAAAAAGAGAGGACCAAACAACAAGAATCTCATTTTTTTTAAATTAAAAAAATACAACATAAAAATAATCTAATATTGTGTGGAACTTAACATTGAGAGATTGGCGTTATTACGATCATTTTTGCTTTCCATTTTTTTCATACAAATGAGAGGAAGGAGAATAAGGCGAGAGACAAGTGATTAATTTAATAAGGAGAATAATAATCTTATTATTTTCACAAAAATATTTACATTTAACAAAACTTATTTATTTTACTATGTTATTCATATAATTTTCATAGCATATTAAATAAAAAAAATAAGAATATTTTGGAGAGAAAACTCTCCATTTTTACTATGTTCTCCGTTCCCTTTCACTCTAATTTTCTCCCAATATCTCTAAGCATAAGGTCAAAGATTCTTGTTTGCATTGAAAACAGAGAATGCATCTTCCCTTTTCTTCCTTTTCTAAAAAGTTTGCATGTTGTGTTCACCAAAAAAAGTTTGATTATTGCAATCCCTTAACAAGTAACATAATAAAGTCTGATCTAGATATTTTTTTGGTTTCAGATTAAATTTCAGTACTTATATAAAAGAAAATTAAGGATATAAAGTATAAACAATTGAAAATTAAATCAATCACTTTACTTTCACATTTCCAAAACAAACATTATTTTGAATTATTTAAAAAGGTGAACTGGTTTTACATTATTGTATATTTATTTATTATCTATAAAAGAAACAAATAGTAACCCTTCTAGTCCTAAATATAAAACATAATTGATTTTTTTTGGAGAAATTAAAGAAGTTAAATAACTTATTTAATCATATCATATGTTGTGAATTTTTAGTTTATATATCAGTTTATTAGTCAAATTAATTAATTGAGAGAAAAATATACGGCCAATTTAGTTGTTTTTCTTTTACTTTACCAATTTGACACATACGGCCAGCAGCTAGCCAGCTCATCTCTTAATCCATATTAATTACCACAGCCTCAAATTTTAAATATTTTGCTTAATTCCTTCATTATCATCAAATTGATTGATGGAAATATTCAACCTGTACACATCTAAAAAGGCCACCTTCTGAGATTCCATATTATTTGTAATTTTGTATCCCAATTGATATCACATTTGATGTGTAAAAGCTCAATAGTTTCCATCTATATATACGTTCGGTCGTCTCATTCATATATCATTAGTAGTCACTATCTAATATTTCTAGTAACTTTATCCCTAATACATAATATGTTTCATTATTAATCTTTTTCTTTCCAACTAATTAACCTATACTTTGTTCCTTTTTTCCTCAAAACAAAATCATCAAACAAAGCAAGTTACTCAAATACTAACTCTTGTGCACAGTACTATCACTCAAACTTGTCTAATTGAATTAATTAGAATTAACTAGCAAATCTGCATATATATCTAAGAGTAATGTTATCATGGAAGTTTTTCTTTTTTATCTCAATGTTGCCCCGGAAGTTTCAAGATGTAGCAATATTATTTATTTTCGTAAAATGTTAACGGTCAACATCAATTTTTTTTTTTTTTTTTTTTTTTGCGGTCAACGTTAGTTATTTAACGGAATATGGAAACTTTGTTACATTTTAAAACTTCTTGGATAATATTGAGACAATAAAAACTTCAAAGATAACATTACTCATCAGCGAAAACTTTCAGGGTAAATCTGCTACTTAACCTAAATAATTAATTTAATTCTTGAAACGCTGGTTCTTTTTCTGGCTGACATGTCCTTTTCCATGTTCTAGCAAAAGAGGTTAAATCTCAATTCTCTAGACATATTGCCAGCTCATTCCTTAATCCTAATTAAGCACTTTACCTCCAACTTAACAAGTTAAATGAACTGTCATCCATTTGCAAGATCTCATTATCCTCCAATTAATTGATTGATGTAAATATTCAGCCTGTAAAATCTAAAACAGCCACTTGTTTTTTGATATTACGTACTTTTCATGTGGCACTATCCTTAGCTTCGATTGTGTCATTCTTCTTTCATTCTCTTATATACCTAATAATTATCCATCAATAAGTGAGAACACACCTTTCCATGATAGGTAAAGGAGATTTGTTCTTAGAAAACCACAACCAAATACATTTCTAGCTTCCAAATTAAACTAAATCTGATCTACTATAAAATGTCATATCTTCATCTCAAAACATATCATCAGACAGAGCAAGCTAATAATTAATCAAGTTCCTCCACTCATTCCTCTGTGTACAATATCACTTGACTTTTCTATACTTGCTTATCCAATAACAAGTCACAATGCAAGGATCCTTCATCCTCACCACTACTGTACTTCTTCTAGCCACCTTCTTTTATTCCACCACCACTTCAGCACAGCTGTCCCCACTTCAGCCTCCAACAGCTCAACCGGCGTCTCCTGCCACTGCACCTGCGCCCGGATTCAATACGGTTCCTCTGGTACCCACTTCGCCCAATGGAGCCCCGACACCGGCCATACCTAAAGCTCCCACCATTGATGTAGTCCAGATTCTGAGGAAGGCCAAGAGATTCTCTGTTCTTGTACGCTTGTTGAAGACAACCCAGTTAATCAACCAACTCAATTCACAGCTCATGACCTCAGGCTCCGGTGGACTCACCATTTTTGCCCCTGAAGATAGTTCCTTCTCCAAGCTCAAACCAGGATTCTTGAACTCCCTCAATGATAGGCAAAAGGTGGAGCTTCTTCAGTTCCATACCATCTCTTCCTTCATCTCCATCTCCAACTTCGATACCTTGACCAACCCTGTTCAGACTCAGGCCGGGGACGACTCCAAGAGGCTCCAACTCAATGTCACAACTGACGGCGGTAGCCGAGTGAGCATGACAACCGGCGCAGTCAACGCCACCGTGACGGGCACAGTGTACACAGACAACAAGCTTGCTATTTATCAGGTAGATAAAGTGCTTCTTCCACTTGACATTGTGCTTCCTAAGGCGGCTCCGGCACCTTCACCAGCGGCAGCAGCGAAAGCAGATTCGCCTAAGTCCGATAACACCAAGTCGGGAACTGCAAATGGGAGTGAAGATGATGATGCTAACGCCAATAAGGCCAACACTGTGGAATCATCTGCAGGTTCTGTGAATGTTCACGCAGAGATTATACCTTTTGTTGTTATTGGAATGGCGTTTCTAAGTGGAGCCATGATATGAAGAAGCTGATCCGAGTATTCCAACGATATGTTTGGTATTCTTTGGTTATGGGTGTGGCGCATTTCTTATGTATTATTATTATTATTTATTTATTTATTTTTTTACAATTTTTGATGAGTTATTATTATTTTTTAATTGTGTGTGTTTTTTTTTAAATTATGGTTGTTTTGGATAATATATGTAGCATTTCATTTTGAATTTTTTTTGAGTGATATTATATTTATACGAGACTCCAAAGTCCAAACAGATTTTCCATTAAATGCGGAAAATTCTCAACATGCACAACAATAACAACCAAAAACATTAGAATAAATTTTGGAAAAAATAAAAGGAGAAAAATTAGGTCCTTAAATTTATAAAGGATGTGTTTATTTTTCTTATGCATTTCTTATTTTGAGACTAACTAATGCAACTAATAGTTTAAACTTATTTTTCAATTTAAAATATTATAGTAGTATATATTGATTTGATTAAAAAAAAAGAAAAAAATTCAGAAAAATACCCTAGAAATATCAAAATCTCATATAAGTTTTTTTTAAAAAATAACTTTTCATTATCTATTTATTATAATTTATGAGCAAATGACTGTACATTTTAATAGGAAATCCTTGACTTAGGACTTTCAAATTCTTAAGGCATTGAATTGAAATTATTTTCGTTTTAAAAGGTAAGAACTAATTGTGTGTATGCGTGTAAACTTAAATATGTTTCATCTAAATAAAATATATGATCAATTATTAATAAGTTGTTGGTTAAGACGATAAACGACCTTATCAACCCTGTATAGGGAATAACATAATTTCGAATCTTAATTAAGAAATGTCCTTATTGAAAGAGGTGAAAACTCTTTACTTTCTAAATTTCAAAAGGAATTATATACTATATCCTTGAGGGAAAAAAAATCAATGCACAAACCAAAAGAAAATGGAGAAGAAAAAGGTGGATCAAATTTTAGAGTTTATAGATGTTTTCGGTGGCTTTCATGGAATCAAAACAGGCCCTAATCTTCCAAAAACTTTGTTTGCCACAAAGATCCAAGCCTCCAATTATCAATCTCGTCCCATGTTAGTCCTCCACAAGTAGCCTCACACTGTACATCTATATCAGGTCTAGTAGCCTCCAATGATCCTGATCCGGTTTGGTTATCTCTATGGAAACTCCCTGTGGCGCAGAGAGTCAAAACTTTCATTTGGCTCTTGCTAAAAGGGAAGCTGTTAACAAACGCGGAACGCTTCAGGCGACGAATGACCCAAGATCACCGCTGCTCCCTTTGCCAAGCTTCCCTTGAGAACTTAGACCATGTCTTCAAAGGCTGCAGTATGGCCTCCTCGGTCTGGAGGAAAATTCTGCCTATGGATATGTCTGCTGACTTCTTTAGTTTGGATATCCAGCAGTGGCTCACTAAGATCATCAGATCCCCCTCTATGGATGATTCCTGGAAGATAGGACTTTGCATTACTTGCTGGAAACTCTGGGAGACTCGCAATCGAAGAATATTCTCTGACGATGTTTTGACTACAGAAGGGATTGTTATTCATATTAAATCCCTTGCTGTCCATACCCAGAGATGCTTTACCAATTTCAAGCTCATTATGTAATTTACTCTGTTTCCACAGTTGTAATTCTTTGACCTTTCTGTTAATGAAATTTCTCTTCCACTCAAAAAATCTAACCAGTTTTCAATTTTCTCGGCCATTCCATGCTATCATTAATATGATGTTCCCCCATATTGTTTTCAGCCACTCAAGTCTAACATCTTCACTATATAGTAGCTTGGGTGGACCTAAAAAAGCAAGCAGCTCCTTTCTCTATAAATCCTCTCCATTAAAAAAAATTACAGCATCTGTTTTTAAAATTTTCTAATTAAAATAATTTACTTGGCCTGAGAATGCTAGAAATGAATTATATTGTTAATATTTTATATTTTGGTGATTATAATGATTACGGGGAATAATTGTTGACCTTTCTTTCTCATTGAACGAGGACTTATCCTCCTCCTACAAAACAAATCTTATGGGCCTCTGGGGGACACACACATAAACAAATGAAGAAATTATGTGCATGGAGGCCCATTTACTTCCATCGGTCCTTGGTCCTTAATAATTTTAAAGAAGAAAGTGAACTTGAACTACAAAATAGATTTTATATTAAGGATTAAGAAGGGTAATACTAGTAGAGTGCGGTCCTAAATATAGGATAAAGTTTGTACTGAAATATGTATAATAGTACTTTATTTGATATCTCATACTAATGGGTCAAATCCAAACATTTTTGGGCCGAATTTAAATGAGAGTGACTCTTCTAAAGACATCTTTTACATGATTCAACTCAAAACATAATACTTAATGGGTGTCTGGTTTATTAGCTTAAAAACACTTGCATACTATATAAGACTTCTCACACATATTTGCTTTATACAACATAAAATCATTTAAAATAAACTTATAATATTGTCTATTAAAGGCATATGAGATATCAATTTTAAGAGCAGTAAATCTCTTTTTTCTAGCCTAGAGGAGGGATTCATAAAGTGTACTGCAAGCATAATGTTGTTGGAGATGAGTCTCTGACTCTGCTTGGAAAGAAAGCACATTGGTAAGGACTATCTTGCAAATGAATGTAGAAAATCACTTTAAATATAGACCATTTTGGACACTTCTCTGACTCTGAAAGAAACCCTTTGTACAAGAAAGTTTGGCCAAGAACAATTTTGGAGTTTCATTTCGTACAATAATTTTTTTTAAGAAAAAATGATATTAAGTTAATACGTGTTTTATAAATTACATGTAGTTAGAATGCCAATATGAAAATTAAAAAACACTTAAAAAAAATAAATAAAGCAAAGTGATGGTCTTGACACCAATGAATGCAAAATCAGTAAACTAATTAGTTTGGTGGGTACATACACAAAACCTAAAATAAATCATATTACTATAAATAAGGTCGCTCTTATTTATTTTTTATTTTTTGTTAGCAAATGTGAATCCATATATTTATACTGTAATTTACTAGAATAGGTCATATGTTTGCATTAGGCCGAAAATGATCAGTATTGTTACATTTTACTCTATTATACTTTTTTCTTAATTCTTTTTCTATTGATTATTACATTAATCGGGAAATGAGTCAACTTTTATTTGTGATTAAAATATTGGGGACATGTCCTTTCCTATATATAATAAAATGAAGAAATGCTTGTGGGATGAGAGTTATGAGTATGGTAGGTGTAAAGCTACATTCCGTAATGCATCATCCTAATTAATTGACGCTACATCGCACTGAAGAAACTAATTAATTAACAATTTGATTGATTGGTGCAAATATATATACATAAAGACACACACACACATATAGGACATGTCCTCTATCCTATATATAATAAAATGAAGAAATGCTTGTGGGACGAGAGTTATGAGCATGGTAGGCGTAAAGCTACATTCCGAAATGCATCATCCTAGTTAATTGACGCTACATCGCACTTAAGAAACTAATTAACAATTTTGATTGATTGATGCAAATATTCAACTTATATATACTCATCTAAATTAGCCATTCTTCAGCAAAAAAAAATATAAATTAGCAATTCCCCTGACACTATATTTCACATTACAT
The DNA here is from genome assembly GCA_034222035.1 of Acacia crassicarpa. Taxonomy (NCBI): domain Eukaryota; kingdom Viridiplantae; phylum Streptophyta; class Magnoliopsida; order Fabales; family Fabaceae; genus Acacia; species Acacia crassicarpa. The sequence continues at coordinate 23,859,508 of JAWXYG010000011.1, read as the reverse complement.
GCATCCCAATTAACGTTGATATATATTCCCTTGGATGTGAAAGTATATATATATATAGCTTATTTCACCCCTTCTCATTTCGTCCACTAATATAGATTGAGATAAATCATGTTGATCAAGCTAGCCATTTTGAGTATGATGTCATGGATATTACCCATTTGGATATTGCTAATTTATTAGCATAAATTATATTTGTCTATTTGAACTGTCATGATTTAGTGTGTTTAAAGTTGCTATTATCATATGTATTTCATTTTTAATTAGGCTTTTCTTTATTTCCATGTTTCTTTTAACCAAAAATGAGTCTTTTTAACATAAGTCTTGAAGATTTATATCTCATTGATAATGCAACATCACACACGATACTTAGAAATAATAAATATTTTTCTTCCTTCATAATTCGAGAGACCAATGTTCAGACTATATCTATTAGTATAAATTTGATTGAAAGTTCTGAAAGAGCTAATATTTTATTACCTGAAAGAATAAAATTATGCATTAATAATGTAATTTATTCTATAAAGTATAAAAAAACTTATTGAATTACAAAGATATCCGCAGAAATTGATTTATCATATAGAAACAAATAAAAATAATTAAGAATGTCATGATATCACAAATTTAGTTTTTGGAAGAAAATACATATTAGAAAGGTTAATTTACTGCTTTTCTTATGGCTTTTATTATATGTTCATAAACATAATTGAAACACATGCTATTGTAAATCAGAAGTTTATTAATATAAATCAAAAGTTTGCCCATGAAAACTAACATTTTGTCAATGTAAACCAAAATTTTACTAATGAATTAAATGTTTGGCATGGCTATAGTTAGACCATTCTGAGTCAACCTTGATGTGAAAAATAATTAATAATTCATGTGGACATAACCTGAAGCGTAAACAAAAATCATAATCTCATGATTTCTCATATGTTGCATATTCCAAGGGAAATTTAATTATTCGGCCTAACAAAGAAAAATAGAAAGTGAGTCTCTCACTTTTTTGGAATGGATACAAGGAGATATTTATGGGCCAATCCACCTACCATGTGGACCATTTAGTTACCATATAGTTTTAATTGATGTGTCAACTAAATAGTGGCATATTTGTTTATTATTTTCTTGCAACATGTAATTTCCGAGATTGCTTGCTCAATTGATCAAATTAAGAGCATGTTACACTAATTATTCTATCAAGAAAAATACGTCTTAAAAATGCTGGTAAATTTACTCCACAAGCTTTTAACGAATATTGTATGTCTCTTGGAATTGATGTTGAACATTCTGTAGCTCATGTTCATATGCAAAATGGACTTGCAGAATCATTAATTAAATGATTGCAATTAATTGTAAAACCTTTACTTATAAGATCTAATCTCTCAATTTCTTCTTGGGGCAATGTCATTTTGCATGCAGCAAGGTTAATTCGCATTAGGGCAGCAAGTTATCTAAATGTTTCCTCCTTACAAATGGTTTTTGGTCAAGAATCTAGTATTTCCCATTTAAGGATTTTCGGGTGTGCAATATATGTGCCTGTAGCACCAACACAATGCACCAAAATGGGTCTTCAAAGGAGGATGAGAATATATGTTGGGTTTGAATCTCCTTCAATAATAAAATATTTAAAACCATCTACAGAAGATTTATTTACGGCTCAATTTGCCAATAGTCATTTTGAAGAATCACTTTTCCCAACATTATGGGGAGAAAATAAGCAGTTGGGTAAAAAAATTAGTTGAAAGGAATTGTCATTGTCTCATTTTGATCTTTGTACAAAACAATGTAAACTGGAAGTTCAAAAGATAATTTATTTGCAGAACTTAGCTAATCAAATATAGAAGCATTTATTGATATAAAGAAAGTGACAAAGTCACATATCTCAATTGCTAATACTCCTTTCAAAATTAATGTCCCTAAAAGACAACCTATTGTGAATGAATCCAAAGTATGCTGGAAGCATAAAAGGCCAATCCATCTCAAATACCACTACAAAAAATAAATTTCACGACATTAATTAACGTCCATTTTTAGAAAACAAAAGTTAAAAGGAAGATAGTGACATTTTTGAAATTTTGGCTTAATTTTCAACAACTGTTTTTAGATAAACAGTCCTTGAAAGTTACTTGAACGACTACTATAAAAAAACCGTCGTTGAAATTTAAATAGGAATTTCAAAAAATACGAATATTCATGAGTTTCAACGACTTTTTTTTTCTAAAACAATCATTGAAATAAAATTCCCAACGATTGTTTAAAAATATAGTCATTGAAAACTAATCTAGAAATTTTTTTAAAAAAAAGTGAATATTTTCGATTTTCAACAACTATTTTTTTAAAAGTAGTCGTTGAAAGTCGAAAATATATAAATTTGCAAAAATCATATTGAAAAATCTAAACGAACTCTTAGTATTGACCCTTGGTGGTGATTCTTGGAGTTGGAGGCCTAAAAATATGTCTTTTACAAAGCATTCTAATGAGAAGATATACAGAAAAAATGGAAGGAAAATTGCTCCCCCTTTTCTCTCTAGAATTTTCTCTTTTCTTATCTCTTACTCTCTTATCTCATTTTTCTTTTATTTTCATAACAATTTCAAATATATACATGCGTCCCAATTGATGCTGATAGTCCCTTTGATGTGAAAGCCAATTGTAGCTCATTGATGTATTCCTCTGGTTCCCTCACCTATCTATCATGATCTCCAAATATCCAACAATCAATTTTCAATAATGCACCACAAATACATCTTTCCAAGATAGGAAGGGAGATTCACTCTTAACTATAAAAAGTTGCAAAAATATACCTTTCATTAATCTTGCTCATCCCTACCAATTAAACCTGTTAATTATATATCTCAACCTCCTATCATGGCCTCCCGCACGCCCACCCTCTACTATAAAATCATCCCACTTCTTGTTCATTTCTCCTCACAACACAAGTCAAGTTCTTTCACCCACACGATCATCAACTTCTCACAAGCCATCTCAACAGTTTTATACCCAACAAACACAAATTAAACAAGTCATAATGCAAGCATCACTCGTCTTCACTTCTCTTCTAGTGCTAGTCACATTCTTCTATTCCACCACTGCACAGTTGTCGCCACTTCAGACTCCAGCAGCATCACCTCCGCCAGTGACTCCGGCGACTGCACCGGCACCTGGGTTCAGTACGGTTCCTCTGGTACCGACTTCACATAAGGGTGCCCCGACGCCAGCCGTTGCCAAAGCTCCTTCCATTGACATCGTTCAAATTCTGAGGAAGGCCAAGAGATTCTCTGTTCTAGTCCGTTTGTTGAAGACAACACAACTCATCAACCAACTCAACTCTCAGCTCACGACCTCAGGCTCCGGTGGACTTACCATTTTCGCCCCTGAAGATAGTTCCTTCTCCAAGCTCAAAGCAGGGTTCTTGAACTCCCTCGATGACAGGCAAAAGGTGGAGCTTCTTCAGTTCCACACCATCTCTTCCTTCATTGCCATCTCCAACTTCGATACTTTGACCAACCCTGTTCAGACTCAGGCCGGGGACGACTCCAAGAGGCTCCAACTCAATATCACAACTGACGGCGGCAGCCGAGTGAGCATGACAACCGGTGCAGTCAACGCCAGCGTGACGGGCACGGTGTACACAGATAACAAGCTCGCCATTTATCAGGTCGATAAGGTGCTTCTTCCACTTGACATTGTTCTTCCTAAGGCGGCTCCGGCACCTTCCCCAGCGGCGGCAGCGAAAGCAGATTCGCCTAAAGCTGACAACACAAAGTCGGGGTCTTCAAATGAGAGTGAAGATGGTGACGATAACGCCAACAAGGCCAACACTGTGGAATCTTCCGCTGGTTCCGTGACTTTCCACGCAGAGATGATACCTCTTGTTCTTGGGATTGCATTTTTCATTGGAGCCATGATATGAAGTAGAAGCTGATCCAATACTTCTATTTTTTTAATCATCGTTGAGGCGTACTTCTTTGTTTCTTTTTCATTTTGATTGAGTTGTAATTATTCTATTATTTTTGTTTTGTTTATTGTGATCAAATGATAAAAAGCTGTTTGATTATTTTCCCCTCTTTTTTCTTTTTCTTTTTTTAACTCCCTCCTATACATATTATGAGGAACAATTTTTCTAACTAGGATAGTCCCCAAATTAAGGAATAAATATTTCTTATCTAAAATTTTAAACTAACTTTTTTAGTTTTACCCCTATTAAATATATCTACTCATTATTTTTCTACAATAAATTTTGACACACTATTTTTTTTGGGCGGTACAATGTAAGGGTTTCCCCTTTTAAGACATAAAACATAAAAAGTTTTCACCTCTCCTGATAAGTATATTTTTTGGGATTTGAACTTGTATTTTTCTCCTTATAAGAGTAAGATTGCTTATCATCCCAACCAATAGCTTATTGATTTTCACACATTATTTCTCTTTATAACCAAGGATATAATTGGAAAAAAAAATATAGATTTTATATATTTATTACTTTTAAATATCATTTTGAAGTATATGATATTTTGAATTGGATGAAGTATATGGCAAACGGTGCAAAGCTCAAAACTCTACTTATTTATTAAGGACATAATTATGGATAAACAATTGTCTTAACTAAGTGATAGGTTATTAATTATAATCTGTTTTAAGATTTACTTTTTCTCTTTAATGGTAGTTAAAGCTGTATTTTTTTAGCCTTAACTCTTAATATATTACATTATAATGTCTTTTTATCCACTGAATTCGAAAGCCATTTCAATATGTTAATTGTAACTTCTTATATATGATTGTTTAATTAGACTAAATTAACTTGTGCAAAACCCTAATGTGACTATATAGGTTCGGAAGGTATATTTCTATCTTACAAGAGAATTATGATATTCGGTGTTCAAATACTTGATCCTACACTATTTAATTGAAAATGTAGTCCCTACGTATTTCACCTTTAAAACACCAAAATCAATGTCTATCTGATTTCCCGTATTTTTTAAACTAAATAGTAAGCAAATAATTGAATCAAGAAACATAATTATATTAAAAAGACTGTAGAGAGAAATTATGATATACTAATTCGTAGTAAAGTTAGAATAATTCAAAGTAAAGGTTTAGCGGCACATATAATTTGTATGTTTCCATGAATAGAGGACAGAGCGCCTAAAGGGACCCAAAAAACTAACCTATCAGAAAGGAGATCATTTAGAACTTATAAACCCCATTATACTCAAGAGACTTTCAGAGATGGGACACATAATACTAACCAATTCAAAAACAGAAGACTGAAAGAAAGAGAAATGAGATGGGGATCCATGACGAGGGTCTTCTGCATATTGCTGTCGTGACACCCTTGTACAATATTCAATATCATTACAATAAGATACTTGCATGATTGCCAAAAATGAGTTACACAATATTCAACGCTTCTTGTTGTTAATGTAATACTTATTTATCTAATTTGATGAGATTAAGAAAACTAAATAAATTATTTAATTATAACCTATATGACATAATTTCTCTAAAATACTTTTGTATAGTATTAGACTATGCACCAATGAGAAAAAAATGATAAATATGAAAGATAAAATGAAAAAAAGGTTTTATATTAATAAGGATCAAAATCTACTCCCAAACAAAGTCATACATTAGTATTATCTAATTCTTTTTATTAATGATTATATTTAATTATGGGAAATTAATTAACTTTTCTTTCTGATTAATTAAACGGGAACTTGTCCTCTCCAATATATAATAAAATGAGGAAATAATGTTTGTAGGATGAGAGTTGAGTATGGTAGGTGTGAATTAAGCTACATTAGTCCTTAATGATCCTAATTAATTGACGCTACATCTCACTTAAGAAACTAACAATTCGATTGATGCAAATATTCAACCTATACTGATCCAATAAATAGCCATCCCCTGACACTATATTTCGTATTACGTACATGCATCCCAATTGACGCTGATATTTAGTCTATTCGATGTGAAAAGCCAAGTTGTTCGTTGATGTATATCCCAAATGCCTTTCCCAGATAGGTATGAGATTGCTACTTAACTACCAGAAAGTTCATTCATCCTTTTCTTCCCAACTTAAACCTATCCTATTACTAACACGTACGCTCAACTATAAAATCTCCCATATCTTCTTTCTCCCATCACAACCTAATTTTCACAGACACTTCTCTTCATCAACCTCACAAGCCATCTCAATACTTTGATATCCCGTAAAAACAGGAAAGTCATAATGCAAGCATCACTTGTCTTCACTTCTGTTCTACTACTTGTCACCTTCTTCTATTCCACCACAACAACTTCAGCACAGCTGTCGCCACTTCAGCCTCCGGCAGCTTCTCCTCCAACAGCTGCACCAGCGCCCGCACTCAATACGGTTCCTTTGGTACCATCCTCACCCAATGGAGCCCCGAGACCGGCTATACCTAAAGCTCCCGCCATTGATATAGTCCAAATTCTGAGGAAGGCAAAGAGATTCTCTGTCCTCATACGGTTGGTGAAGACAACACAACTCATCAACCAACTCAACTCACAACTCATGACTTCAGGCTCCGGTGGACTCACCATTTTCGCTCCTGAAGATAGTTCCTTCTCAAAGCTCAAACCAGGGTTCTTGAACTCCCTCAATGACAGGCAAAAGGTGGAGCTTCTTCAGTTCCACACCATCTCTTCCTTCATTGCCATCTCCAACTTCGATACTCTGACCAACCCGGTCCAGACTCAGGCCGGGGACGACTCCAAAAGGCTCCAACTCAACGTCACAACTGACGGTGGCAGCCGAGTGAGCTTGACAACTGGCGCTGTCAACGCCACCGTGACGGGCACAGTGTACACAGACAACAAAATCGCCATATATCAGGTAGATAAGGTGCTTCTTCCACTTGACATTGTTCTTCCAAAGGCGGCTCCGGCACCTTCGCCAGCCGCAGCGGCAGCGAAAGCAGATTCTCCTAAATCCGATAACACAAAGTCAGGGTCTACAAATGAGAGTGAGGATGGTAACGATGAGGCTAATAATAAGGCCAATACAATGGAATCATCTGCTGGTTCTGTGAGTATCTGCGCAGGAATGATAGCTCTTCTTCTTGGCTTTGCGTTTCTTGGCGGATCCATGATATGAAGAAGTGAAAAATCTATACAATAGTCCGATCTCTTGTTTTCTTGTTTGTTTATATTTTTGTTTGTGGTTCGTTAATTTTATTATCTTTTTATTTATTTATTGATGTGATGAGTTTTATCCATTTTATGCTTTTTATTTATTTTTATAAATACAAAGAAATCGTAATTGATTGATTTAATCATTTATAGCCATAGGTCTGAGTTGTTGAGTTATGGCAACGCTATTGTCATTTTGACTATTTATGTCTATTCTGCTTTTTTGCAGAAAAATATTAAAACTTATTTTTCTCGCGCTCTTATTATCAATATATATATATATATATATATATATATATATATATATATATATATATTGCTTTTTTTTTTTTAAAAAAAAAAACATACACACACTACTCCCTCCCTTCTCTTTTATAAGAAACCATTTTTTAAGTATTAATTTTTCCTATTAAATAGATGACACATGGACGTTGTCTTCAATTTTTCTGTTAATCACTTGCTCTTCCTACCACACATTTGCATTCTCTCTTTCACTTACATTTTTTCCGTTATTTACTTATTTTCACGATCCCTTTCCCTATAAACAAGGGTATTTTCATGAAAAATAAAAACATTACATTTGTTTTTTGTATGTTTGTGGTCTAACTTTTTTTTTTTTAAATAGAGGGAAAGAAAAAAACTAGAAAGATAAAACAGAGGATTAAGGACCCCCACCCACGCCTAAAATGCTCCACTGCCATCAAATCAACTAGGAGAAACCGGTAGAGTTTAGGAGGAGGATCAAATAGATAAACTCCATCAAGAAGCTCCAATGAGACAAAGCAAAATTAGCCAACCAGTCCGCACACTGATTCCCTTCCCTTAGGATGTGACAGAACCTTATATTTCATTGACTTCGAGTAATTGCTCGTATTCGAGTCACCAGATGAGACTCACGAGCTGTAATACCTTTTTTAGAAAGTAATGCAATGATTGTCTGACAATCACTTTCAACTACAACATGCTTCCCGTGCCATCTCTAAATCTCTTAAAACTCTCTACAACTCTGCTGTTAGTGCAGGACAACCTTTCAACAAACCCACCAAGCCATCCACCGGAGAAATCTTGAAGTAAATTAAACCCCCCACATGCCGCCACCTGTGAAGGGCCTTTTGATACCCCATAAAAGTTTAGCTTCATGAAAGGCGCTTTAGGATGAGACCAACAGACAGTACTAGGGGAGTGCCGATGGTCTAACTAATTTTAACTATTATTTTTAATCAAAATAACTCGATTTATTATACCTTATAAAAATAAATAAATAAATAACAGTTAGTATTCATGAAAAACAACTAACCATATACCACTCTCGTCCTCTTTTATAAATTATATCATAAAACGTTAAAAATAACAATTTTTAAATTTGTTGTTCAAAACTTCAAATAATTAAAACCGGCTTGATTTACATCTCCAACTTCAACTTGTATTCCCTGAACTGATTTTGGCACATTTTCTTGTAGTTTGCTGGGCTGGGCTACACATGTCCAATTAAGGGTCAAACAACCATCAGCCCAGGATTCCAACGCATTTTAATTATCACATTAACCAGAGGACTCTTTTTTTTTAAAAAAAAAAATAAGAAGATCAAAATGCATTAACCCACGATAAAACATTTACATGAACTTAGGTCCCATGGCATGAGATAAAAATACAAAGCCAGCAGAAAACCAACAGACAAAGCAAACAACCCAAAGGAAATCAACCTACAACAAACGAAAACATAACATTGAAAACAACTTATAAAAAAAAAAAAAACATTGAAAACAAAGGGAAAAACATAGCAGCAAGAGACTTCAGCTTCTTAGAAAGCTTGTAGCCATCAAAAAAGGACCACTATTGCTATCATTATCATTTTTGACACCGTTTTGCGACGAACCATATTTCCATCGCAAAACGGCATCAGAAAGGGCGCCATTTTGCGATAGAGACCTAATGCCGTCGTAAAACAGCATCCTGTTTGACGCCTTTTTGCGATAGACTATATTTCTATCGCAAAACGGCGGCAAAAAGGATGTTGTTTTGTAATGGAGACCTAACGCCGTTGCAAAATGGCATTTGTAATACCCTAAAAATCTCATTTATTATAAATGTCATATTTTGACAAATAATACCTATTAGAAATAGGTGAATATGTGGTCTCAGTTTGAGAGATATATTTATTTTATCTATTAGGTTATTTGCCCTTAGAATTTACGGTAGCTAATGTTTTATTTTCCTAAATTTTGTTTAGAATCATAAAATACCATAAAAATACAAATAATTCCCAAATTAGATTAGGGTTCTTATAGGACCAAGAGAGAGCAAGGAAATGCTAGGGAAAATACATTAATCAAATTGGGGAAAATAATAAAAATTAGTAGACACTTAGAATTTCACTAAACTAAATAATTATGTAAATTTTCATAATTAATCAAGGGAATAATTAAAGGAGACTTAAGTCTCAAAATTCATAATTTATTAAGTAAGTAATTTTCTAAAACCCTAGAACTAATACATAGTTCATATTTAAGTTACAAAAGGCCATAAGAATTATCTAAACATTTGAAACAATTAAGGGGGCAATTACTAATAATTAATGGGCAATTAATTAACACCAATGGAAGGTTTAGCTAATTGTTTAAGATTAACCTTAATAATCACCAACTAGAGATGAATTAAGCTAATAAAAACTCAAAGACCAATAAAGACTTGGGATTAGTACTAAATGAATTAGGAACAAACACAAATTAATGCATGAACCAATCATACAACAAGAAGAGCTAATTAAGCTTAGGATTAAGATGTTAATCAAATGCTAATCAAAAGTTGAAAAGTCAACAATTGTAACTATGGTCTAAAGGCTAAGAATTCATCTTATAAAGCTTATCCAAAGGCCCTAATTCATTAAAGCTTAATCCATGAGATAAGAAAGCAACCAATGGTAAAATACCACATGAAAATAGGAGGAATAAAAACCAAAACTCAAAAAAATAAAAACATAGGGGGAGGGGGCGGTTTTTGTAGGAGAAAAGAAGGGAAGAAAATTGTCCAAAAACCTATCCAATGCCACATGCCCACTTGAGTCATAAAGCTACACAAGCATGAGTCACTAACCTAAGCAAGAAATAAGTCACCAACCTACATGATGAATCACAACCCTAACAAAGACTTTCAAGGCTTTAGGAGATAAGGTGATGTAAGGGATGATGTAGGGAGGATGAGGTGTAAAAGATAGGTGGACCAATGAGGAAGAGGATAATTAAAATAACTAAATTGGTTCATAAAAATAATTCTAGATAAAAACAAATAAAACCTATACAAATTAAATCATATCTTGAAATCCATGAACTAAGTATGAAAACCAAGTTGAGATTCATAACAAGCATAAATCAAGCATGAAAACAAGTATAACCAAAGTCATTTTCATTATTGTCTAGGAAATGGAATCAATAGGAAAGATAGGCAAACTTGGTCTTAAAATGAAGCTAAAAATCTCTAGAACTCAAATCCAATGGGCAATTGAACATACAACTCCATTAGATTACCTAAACACATTCTTTCCAATGGATTCTAATTAGTATTAAGCAAGTCAAACCCTTTGGATAATAAGTCATAAATTGTAGAAGAGGATAAGGTACCTTGTGATGACTCATGGTGATGACTTAAAAAGCAAATAGAAGGGACTAGAAGGCAGGGGGCAGTTTTGATGGAGTGTAAGGTGAGGATGAGAGTTTGAAATCTAACCTAGATCCAATGGCCAAGAATTACCAAGAGGAAGTTCTAATTAATTACAAGAATAGCCCAACCCTTTTACTATAAATAGGGGCTTTGGCTCTTCACAAAACTCACACCAAAACAAAGCAATCTAAATATTAGTGAGAGTGGAAGAAGCTTGAAGGAGTTCAAGAAGAGGTAAGCAAGTTTTTTAGTTTTTAGCTTTTAAATTCTTAGTTAGAAGTAGCTTAGATCTTAAATAGTTTAGAATAATTTTAAATTCATGTCTTTATAGTTAAAATTGGTTTTATTTCGAAAAAATAAGGAAGAAAGGGTTTTATCAAAATTTCCGGAAGAGAAACACCGAAGTAACGAAGTTTTGGCGAAATCTCATCGGTTCTGAGATTTCTGAGTCAGTCATAGAAAAGCTATTATTTTATGTTGAAAATATGGCTGAAAAATTCTGGAAAAATTCATGGTGAAAATAGACATATAGGGCTTTCTAAATATGTAAAGAACATGTCCAAATGATTTTTGTACAGGGAAATAAAAATTCCCACAGTTAGGGCTACGAATTTCTGGAAAATTCTGGGCAGATGTTCAAAACTAAAAACCTGGGAATGAACCGTGGAATCTGGGTAAAGACTGTTATTTTTTCTTGAAACTAGACGTCCTAAGGATTCTTAGGAATTTTACGGATCCTCGTTTCGATTTTTCTACAATTAGTTATGATTTTTCAAAGTTAGCCCAAAATCTGTCCAGATGTAAGGATCAGCGTTTTTTTCAACATAATAAAGGAAAATAATTAATTGATAAAACCACCAGGGGTAAAATAGTCATTTGTGGCTAGGATAGCTATTAGGATATTGGTTGTTGATTAATAAACGACATATTACCTCATAGGGAATCTGTGATCGCTTCGCAACCGACAACGTACCGTGAACACCGACAAAGGTACGGACGCGTATTGTAACACTAACTCTGATGCTTATTGTACACTTGTATGTGGTAGATATGCTCATAGACTGTGACTTTGCTTTAAAAATTATTTGAAATATACATACAGCTATATACGGGTTACAGTCTTGGTAATGCCGTTTGAGTTTTCCTAGCGCGCTGAGGATACAATAGGCCATCGTGGCACTGGTGAAGAGTGCAGACAAGTTGTGATAGATATATATATATGGATATATAATGGTTGTGTTTTTATCTTTGAGAAATGAATATTGAATATGAATACTGTTGTTTTATCATGAATATCTGTCATAATAACTGTACATAAGCATGAGGTTAATCGTTACCTGAGGTTCAATGGAAACTGAACCTCAGCTCATAATCTCAGAGACTGGTGGAACCCGAGACAAGAACAAGGATGAATAGCACACGAGAGGACACGGGCAGAGAAGTAATTAGGGGTCATTGTAATAGAAATTATTCAGAGAATTGTACCACTGTAAAAGCAACCAGACTCAACAACAGTGAATGTATATTAGTTATTCGCTCTTTTAAAATTGTTCCGATGCTCTGATTAAGATATTGTTCTAAAAAGAAAATCTTTTCCGATGCCACTCTGATTAATTTCTTCGAAGCACTGATAATCCCATTTGAAAATCACATTTAAAAAGGCGGGATGTTACAGCATTTTTTACGACAGAGTACTACGATTTTTTAGGACGGAGAAAAATTTGTCATAAAATTGGAAGCTTGCAACAGATTATATTTTTCGCAAATATAGGCACATTTTACAATGGAATTGTTTCTGTCGCCATTTCATTCCTTTCTAATAGTGAGCTAGAGTGAAAACATCGAGCAACCTAACGACCAACAAAAAAACACTCATGGCACTGCCCATTCCATAATTGTCAAAGACCAATTAGATAGAACCAATAAGGAAATATGATCAAATAGAAGTAACAGGAAATCCAAAAAACCCAAGTTTGGATTCATGATCCGAACCCAACATATCAACTCTGGAATCCCCTGCTCATAAGAGAAATAAGGAGACAGGAAACCCTAAGAAAGCTAGAAAAATGAATCCAAGAGGCGATGAAGTGGGAAGGGAGAAGGTGAAAAGTCAGTGGAAAGGCAGCTAGAACAAAAACAAAACAAAACAATGGGAGACAAAGGTGAAGAGAGTAGAGGAAAAGTCGACAAAGAGAAGAGGGAGCGAAGGTAAGGCGGTAGAACAAAACGTTATGGCGGTTGAAGTTGATGAAATCGAAAAAAATGATGAAGGAGAGGCAACAAGGCAGTGGAAGATGAAAGACAGGAAAGCAAGCTAAGTGAGACATAAAGAAAGGAAATGGAAGGAAACTTAAAGGCGCTGGTGGAGGTGGAAGTCGGTGGAACAGGAAGGCAGGCGAAACTAGCTGAAAAGTAATGGGGAAGAAGAGAAAGAGAGGACCTGAGAGAAAATGATGAGGACCATGTAGTAAAGCGCTAAAACGGTGCTAAAAAGCGTCAAAGGACAACGCCGGCAAAACACCATTAGGTGTCGGAAATTGCTACATACAACACTGCTAAAACCGCCCGAGCACTCTCTTATTTACTCTATTTTCGTGAGTTATTAAAACATGCATTACACATGATATAAAAAGGAGCAAATTATTGGTGAGAAAATTTTCATTATAAAATTTATTGCCCAAAATACTAAAGATCCAAGTTCTTAATGTGCAACTAATTTTTTCAATGGGTGCAACTCTTCTTCAATTATGTGAAGATGTCTTTCATTTTGTGTATAATTGAAGATAGATTGCACACAATTGAAAAACCAATTGTACCCGCTAAAACATAAGTTGCACGAGCCCTTCAATAAAATTTGTGTACATTTCAACCATTAATTTTGTAATGGGAGAATTTTCAACCATTTCCCCTTGAAAAAACAGCCTTATTATTATTCATGATTTTAAAATATTACCTTTTATAAATTTTAGCATGGTACTCTAATTTGACGTGTTTTGCTTTTATTGAAATATGTTGTTCTTTTTTTTTGTTCTTTTTTTTTTCCTTGCTTAATGTGTTTTGTGGCACCCACATGTTTGGTCAGACGAGCCCTTCAATAAAATTTGTGTACATTTCAACCATTATTATTATTATTATTTGTAATACAGGCAAGCCGAAGTTTAAAAAGATAAGGAAGGAGGCTAGACTATGAAAGTGAAGCCCAATTACATGACTAGGAAATATGCTAGCAGTGATAGGCCTGTTGGTCTTTTAAGACCATATGAAGGCATCCTCTTGGAATCGTTGGAATGAGAACCACGTCAACACTAGTAGGGGCATCATGGCCTTCTTTGGCCATATAATCAGCATATGAGATGTTATCTCTAGGAGTATAGCAGAGCTCCACATTCCAATTATGGAAGAGCAGGTCTCTAGTCTCCTTAATAATGTCTCTAAGTGGATTATCGATATGGCAATTTCTCATGAAGACATTGATAGCGTCCAAAGAATCCGAGTTGAGAAGGATTCACTGCAATCCCATATGATGACCCAACTTTAATCCTATCATGATAGCATAAATTTCATATTCAAGAACCAAGTGAAGTCCAAAAGACTTGTAGAACCCCATCAACCAATGGCCTTAAGAGTTTTTGATTTCTCCACCACAAGCTGCCTAGTGTAGGTGTTGCATAGACATGTCCACATCCATACGGACCACATTTATAGGAGGGGGAGTCTAAGTCTTCTCCCCGTTCAAGATGGAAAATTGTCAACCATTAATTTTGTAATGGGAGAATTTTCAACCATTTTCCCCTTGAAAACAGCCTTATTATTATTCATGATTTAAAAATATTACTTTTTATCAATTTTAGTAGGGTACTCTAATTTGAGGTGTTTTGCTTTTATTGAAATATGATGTTCTTTTTTTTTTTCCTTGCTGAATTTATTTTGTGGCACCCACATGTTTGGTCAGTGACCAATTAATGATTTGTATAATTTTCAAACTTTATTTGTTTTCATATTTGTTTGGTGGACTTATTTTCACATTTTATGACCGCCTAACATGTAATGCACGGGAGAGGATTATAATTTTTTTTTTAAATTTTTCAGAAACAAATTAATAAGAAGGTACAGTAACATGTCTTGGTAAGGGGCATAATGTTCAATTCAAGTCAGAGAGAAAACGCAAATGTATTAATTAATATATGCGATGATCGTGTAGTGCATGCTAATTAGAAAAAAAGAAGTGTGTAATTTGAAACCTTAATATGTACGTGGCAATTTAGAAGACCTGGCTAGCTAGTATTTGTATTTTTGTCGGCCATAGCCAGTTTGAACTTTAATTTGGAGTTCATATTAATTTGTTGACTTTCCTTTTATGTTATAACTAGCGTGTAATCTGGGGTTATACTTTTAATTAATTATGGTCTTAATTAAATTAATCAACACGTTTAATCATGAAATTAATTAAACCTCTGGTTCACGTTCTGCTTTTTCAAATTTTCTTACACATGTTCTGGTTATTGTTAGGTCTTGAATAGATTTATTTTCACATTAAGGTTAATTGATGAGTTCTCAGTTCCTAATCATGATTTATTATATATGTTGCCTTACAGGCTTACAGCTCTCGGCTTGG
The DNA here is from genome assembly GCA_034222035.1 of Acacia crassicarpa. Lineage (NCBI taxonomy): Eukaryota > Viridiplantae > Streptophyta > Magnoliopsida > Fabales > Fabaceae > Acacia > Acacia crassicarpa. Next base: position 23,844,084 of record JAWXYG010000011.1, on the reverse strand, counting down.
TCAATGTTTTGAATGTTATTACCATTTATTATGACTGTTTAATGTTTATACACTATGGATGATGATCTATTCAATCACAATTAAAATAATATAATTTAATGTATAAAAACATTTATATATAATCTTGAAAAGAGTAATGTTTAAATGAATAACTTCAATCCACAAGTAAACAGAACATTATAAAACACACATAATTCTACAAAAAAAAAAAAAAAAGTTAGTAAAGCACAAATTTAGTGTACTGCTAATTTTATTTTTTATTTTAACCCAAAACAGTTCTAGGCATTGTTGTCAAACTCACGAGTTGACTCTTCGATATTACCATTTTTATGTTTCTATCTTACTAAATCGAGTCAAGTCGCTGGTAAACTCATGTTAGCTGTAAACTCGATTAAACATACAAATTTAAATACCTAGTTTACCGTTTTTATGTTTCTAAGTCATAAAACCGTGTTAACTTGTTTTTAAATTCTTGTTAACTTTTTCGATTTTGTTATCTTCAACGGCTTTATATATGAATTTTATAGAAATTTCTTTGTTAAATATAATAAACTATGGATGTTGATATATTTAATTTTAATTATTTGCAATTCTAAATATATTTAAATCAAATTATTTTCATGTTTTATATTTTAATTATTTAATTATTCATTGTTAATACCTATTTAATGATAAAATTAAATCTTACAAGTTTGAAATTTGAGTTTACAATACGAATTTACATCCGTTTGTTTAAACTCGTGAGTTTAATAATTATGGTTCTAGGCTTTGCAACGGGAAGGAAAAAAATATAAAATCTAACCCGATTAACTGATCCAAAATTCTTGATCGGATCGATTTAGTGACACCTTCAATTTCTAGCTAGCAACTTTTTTTTTTTATTGTTATGTTTTCTTTTTTCTTTTTAGTCAAAAAAAAGTTGGGACCTCACTTTTTTTTTCCCTTTTAACTACGTACACTACTACTACTTATAAAGAGTATTTCTCTCTCTTGTAATCCGAATATCACTTTAGGATATATATATATATATGTGTAGATTGGCTACTACAAATCAAGACATCTCATAATCTTATCATGTGCGCCTTATATGTATATATTATATATACATATATAGAGAGAGTGTGTGAAAATTGTATATTTATTTAATTAAATCATAGGTAGCAGAGACTATATTAGAAGTCAAGAGCGCATATCTTTAATTTGTGAGTCAAAGAAGAGAGGATGCAAAATTTTGACAATGCCATTCACAATATTTAACTAACCCCACTCCTTCTCTCCCAGTTGTTGTGCTTCATGTGGTTCATATTGCATGATGTGTCTCGTTTTAACCCCTTCTTTACTTCAAAGGCGTCAACCCCACTTTTTTTTCTCAGAATATTTTAAAAAATAAATTATATAAATATGATATTTTAGAAGAATTTAAAGCCCGTGTTAATTTCATATACATTGATTCTTTTAAAAAATATTTTTTTCAAATTTAATGCAATCATGTCTTTTTCTTGCTCATTGGCTTCCAAATCCATGGTCGTCATGTCCAATTCTACGCTCGTCGAATCCATATCAATGCCCATCGAGTCCAAATCTATGCTCTTCATATCTGGATTGTATAATCTCAAGTTCTCATCGAGTCGTCACCCAAATCTACACTTCTTGTCTGTGCTGTTGTGAGATTTTTTCTAAGACAATGTCAAATTCATTTTTCTCTCTCTTTTTTTAAGTTTATTGAATAAGTTAAAGTTATTTAAATTTGGGAAACTTGAATGTATCGCTTAATATAATTTTTTCTACTCTTTTACTATTTTTATTGTTAGACATGGTTTGTTGCAATTTTATAAGAAATGATTTTTTCTTAATTTTTTTTCAAATTTATCTTCTCTATTTTATTCATATATGAATTTTATTATGAAGTCTTATAAAATTGTAGCTTCTCTTTTATGATTTTATGATATCTTATCCAGTTCTTAAAATATTCTCAAAAGAAGCTGATGATTAAACAAATAAAATTAAAAAAATCATAAAAATCTAGATATTTAAATCTATTCTTCATGAAATATGGATTTTTCTGATTTTCTTAATTATATATTTTATATTTTTTAGTTTGATTGTCTATTATCCAGTTCTAAAATATCAGATTTTTTAAACCATTCGATATGAGATTAGACCTCAACCCGATTTAAATAACCATTTTTGACAGCCCTAAAAAACCTTTTTCCCTAGTAGTGTAAGAGTGAGGTTAATTGATAATAATTTTTTTCATCTCCTTTTAAACATATAAGATATATATATATATATATATATATTTAAAATTTGAACACACACATGTAGGGCGTATCACATATGAATATAATCAATGTAATTTCAAGCTCTTGAACCTTCGGTGGCCACAAAAGTAAATTATTGAACCTTCTTGTGACTGTGTTTCCTTCCTAGGTAACCATTTCTGGTTTTGTTCTCTTTTTTCTTTTCAATTATTTCTACAATCTCCCTCGTCGGTCCGGCATCTAGATAATAACCAAATATTAAATTATTAAATTCATTTAACTTTAATCCTAAAAAAAAAAAGGAGTGTTTTAATGTTTAAAGTAAAAAAATTTCATCACACACGTATTCTTTGTCGAGAGGCTAAAAGAATAGTAAAGGAAGTAAATGAAAATTAGTCTTTGATCACTGTTTATACAAAAAGTATCGCTACTCGAAATTACATCATTGTAATTCAGAAAAAAACTTTTAGACATAGACTTTTCACTTTCTTTAAGAGTTAATGTGAATGGTATTAAAATACCATTTGAATTTCCAAAACCCTCAAAAGTCTCCTGAATTTATAAAAGGACATAGAGATACCAAGGATCTATGTGGGATATGTAAATTCAGGTGAAATTATCATTTTACTCTTACTTTTAAATTAAAATAAATAAATAAATAAATACTCTAACCACCGGCGACCACCAGCCTGGAAATTCTCATTAAGAAGAGAATTGTCAAGTTGGCCGCCCGCCAGAGGATGGCGACGGCGATGCTCCGGTGGTCGGTGGCGATACTCCGGTGGCCGGTGTGAGGGTATTTAATTGTTTTTATTTATTTAAAACTAAGGGTAAAAGAATAATTTTACCCGAATTTGTATATCCCTCATAGGTCCTTGATACTTTTCTATCCTTTTACAAATTCAGGAGACTTCTGGGAGTTTTAGAAATTCAAATGGTAATTACTTGAAATTTTCCTATTTTAATTTCAGAAAACTGAAATTAAATATAAAACCGATAGGCGACCCTTTCTATCACATGTCTTGTCACATTAATATTGCACCTCCAATTTCGTCACAAGCACAAATAGAAGTCAGAGCTTGATAGTGCTTTCTTTTGTTGTACTTGTAGGTATATATGTGATGTTTCTTTTAACAGTACATTAATTTGATATTTGGTATTATCGTATAATTCAAATTTAATTAGTCAAATTAGGTCCTAATTAGAGAAAAAGCTTGCCGTATGCGAATTTTTTTTCCCCCTTTTATAAAACTCAAATTTAAGACTTTATTAAAAAATGTCGACTCTCTTATCAAATAATCTCACTATAGGTTGGTAATAAAGTATGTAATTTTACATTACACACACACACATAAAAGCTCACATTCACATATATTTTCTAATGATTAATTTGAGAATTAAGATAATGTTGTCTGATATTTTTTAAAAAAAAAATCACTAAATTAAAATTCTATAACTCAAGTAAGATTTTATGAGCTTGTAAGATAATAACATTATTACTCACTATAAATATAGTAATAACTAACATCAAAACCTTAAAATAGATGTGTACGTGGCGGTGGAGACAGATTAAAAATTTGAATATGGGAGAGAATTTAATCGTATAGGATTTTTTTTTTTTAATATTATCATCCGAGGTCCAATTCGATTCATGGTTGCCCTTCACAACATAAATGTCTCTTTTATGACTCGTACTCGAGACCTAAAAGATCTAACGGGACTTTACACCACTAGACCAATTTCATATAGGTAATCGTACAACCATCTTGAACGAACTAAAAGCCAAATCGATAATGACAATTTATTCTTAATTCTAACGCAAACTTCAGTAATATATAATCAACATTTTATACGTTATATTCAATATCTTCACCGACTTCTAACACACGAAGGACAATGGCATTTTAATTCGGTGTATTTAATGGCTGAGGTTCACTATGCGTGTGTGGGTGTGATTTTTGCTTTTAATATTGCAGGCGCACGTCGACCAGTTCAAGCATAATAGTTTAAATTTGTCATTATTATATTGGATCAACGCCACTCCTTTTGTTCCTAATATAAAATATTAAAAGTAAAACAATTAAGTTGTAAATATTAAAAATATTGGTTGAGCTGGTTGTTTGTACTGAATAGAAATATTTTGAACAAAAATTTTAAATTTGAGAGATAAAATGACAATATTAATATGCTATAATCTATAAATCATTAGTTATAAATAGTCTCTAGTCCAAAATGCACTACCACATAAAAAAATTTTAACATTTATTTTTAGGCTTTTCCTATATCCCTTTTCAGGGAGATATCATATGTGAGCGACGTAGTAAAAAAAGAAACTTACAACATCCCTTTTAAAAAAGGGAGGCCGTAAGGCTTTTTTTAAAATCCCCCCTACCCCCCAAAAAAAAAAGCAGACAGAGTCACTTACTCTTAGTGATGAGATTATAGACATTTCCTTTGTGCTCGCTGGCGAGCTCTTCCATCAGGTGCCTAACCTCATCGTCTTCTATATCCATCTTTCTGATCAGTTTCGTCTTCTAGAGCATGAATCCATCGCACTATCTAGGTTCACCTTCGAAAATTCTTGTCGTCGAGTACTCAAACTGAAAGAGATTACAAATTTGAGAAATTACCTATAGCAAATTCCAAATGTCTTGAGAAATTATATATTTGAGAATTCAAATTTAAATTGAAAGAGATTTGAGCTCCAAGAATAACCTTGAATGCCAAAAGTTGATTTGCTTCTTAATTGAGGTCAAAGGCGTACTAAATGCCACACTATTATGGTTGACCATGCCTGGAAAAATCAAAAGAAAAAGAAAATTGAAGTTAAACAAGTATGTACAAGCCTCAGAATAGCTTTTCCAAAACGAATGGTAGTTTGAGGAGATGTGAAAGGTAAATTAAACAAGGAAATCTAGGAAGAACCTTCTCAACGAAGCCATCCCAAAGCATAGTGCCAGGAATGGAGTAGTCCTCAATATCTTCTAGTAACCTCTGGCGATCTAGAGCTCTACATTGAATCGCAGCCTGTACGACAGGATCAGGAATGAGGCAATGTGGAAGAGCATCAAGCCTCGCTAGCAGTAAGCTGGTAAGAGAGATTGGGAATGGAAAGTAGTTATGGTTTTAGGAAAGAGGAGAGGAGTGTGAATGGGCAACTGGCCTCACTGCGTATCGGAACAAACTCACAAGAGTGTAAAGGGGACAACTTTTGGCATCCCTTTACAAATTGGGGCTTTTGGTGTTTTAATTTTAAAAAGGGACGACATAAATCAACATTTGGTGTCCCTTTTTGTTAAAGGGTCTAATATGTCAAAATTCCGGCACATAATTATAAAAATGCCACTGCCCCTCCCTATTTGAAAAACAAACACTTTTTACAGAAGCAAAATACATTTTTTATAGTTGTGATTTTTTTTTTAAAAAAAAACATTGTAAATTATGTGATTTACTCTCAATTTGTTCAACAAAAAGGTCACATTAGTTTATATGTGAGTGTGTGTGTTAGTTATTGCGATATTTCATCAAATGACATATTTAGTTTTTATTTGTTTAGAAAACAAGAGGGGCATGGCTCAAGATTTAACTAGTTGAAATGGGGAGATAAGAATATAATTTTTTTTTTTCATTAGGCGGCTAAAACACTCAATTGAAGGTTTGAAGAATGCTAACGGAGAGTGGATTTTTGTCCAGAAGGATCTTAAGAAGATGCCGCACTTCAACTCCTGAGATGGATTTTAATCCCCGTCATGGATTTCCTAGTCTCTCTATAGGGGAAGGGATAATGCTTTCTGCAAATATCAATATTGAGGAAGTTAGGCTTGTGCTATTTGATATTGGTGCATTTAAGGCTCCAAGACCTAATGGAAGCCTTCTTTTACCACGAGTACTGGAACATTTTTAGTGATTCCCTATACAGAATGGTGTGAGAAAATTATGATGATTAATCCAAATTAAGAGGGATGAATGACATCAATAGTGTACTTATCCCAAAGATACCCAAACACAATCTACGACTTCAGACCAATTTCCTTGTGCAATGTGAACTATAAAGTAATTACTAAAGTACTCAACAAGAGGCTCCAATTGATCATGGGCAGTTGTTAATCATCAGTGTATTTTTATCATGGATACATAGCAGTGATAGTATAATCATCATACAAGAAGTAAGTGAACTCAATGAAAAAAACATGTTCTTCGGGTTGGTTAGCAGTAAAGGTGGATTTGGAGAGAGCCCATGACAGATTGGAATGGTCATTTATCAACAACACTTTAAGGGCGGTTGGTATTGAAGGAAAAATGCATGAGCTTATTATGGCATGTGTCTTCTCTTCTTATTTTTGTCCATCTAGAGGGATCAGGTAGGGTGATCCAATTTCTCCTATATATTCACTCTCTGCATGGAGCGTTTTCATCATATAATACAAGATGCAATTGATAAAAGGTTATGGACTCCTATTAGGCTTAATACAAGAGGGACACTACTATCTCATCTATTCTTTGCTGATGACTTGATCCTCTTTGGAGAAGCATCTAACTTTCAAATGGAGAGTATAATTGATTGTTTGGATCTCTTTTGTGGTGTATCAGGAATGAAAATGAATAGAGAAAAGACTAAGATATGTTTCTCCTATAATGTTTATTCGTCAAAAACCATAGATTTAAGTAAGAAAATGGGGGTCGGATTAACAAGAGATTTGGGGAAATATTTGGGTGTTTCAATCATCCATAAAAGAGCTTTTTATCTAAGATTTGCACCACTTATTGATAAAACAGAAAAGTAATTGTCTAGGTGAAAGAGAGGATATCTGAATCTTACTGGTAAAACTACCCTCATCAAGATTATGCTATCAGCGTTACCCACATACTACATGCAAACCATGTTGCTCCTGAAGTGTATAGCCAAGGAACTAGAACAGAGCAGCAGAAGTTTCTTATGGGGAGATACTAAAGAAAGTCGTAAGTTACACTTACTCATATGGGATCAGGTAAAACAAGAAAATGATACAAGAGGATTGGGAATTAGAAATTTTTAGAAACATAACAAAGCCTTTATCACGAAATTGTTTGGGGACTTATTTGTAATAGAGAGGCCTTATGGGTAAAAGTTCTTAGAGCTAAATATAATTGTGGTGATAATGAGATTCTAGATGTTAAGAAGCAAAAGAGCTCGTCCCTAATATGGAGAGGAATCAACAAGGTTTGGGAAAAGTTTCGAAATGGTATTAGAAGGATAATTGGAAATTGTCAGTCTTTGTCTTTCTGGCTAAACAATTGGTTTGACGTGAACAAGCCTCTCATTGATTTGGTTCAGGGTTATGAACATCTCATTAATCAGAATGAGAGTATGGTTGACTATGTGATGGAAGGGGGTGAGTAGAATAGAAGGAAGATGGAGTAGTGGTTTCCTCCTTGTGTAATTGTAGAATTGTTTGTGTGCACACCCCATGTGAGGAGAGATGAGAGAACAAAATATAGTAGAAACCATCCACTGATGGTTGTTTCTCAGTCAAATCGGCATATCATCTTCTTTTATCAAGTAATCAAGGGGTTGCAGATAATGTATGGAAGATTATATAGAGATGGTCTGTTGGAGAAGATTAAAACCTTCATGTGGTTACACTACTACAAAAATTTGATATTACTACCCTCAAATACGTCCTAAATAAGAAATAGGTAGTAAAAAATGAGGCCAATGGCAATCTTGTAACTATATACAAGGAAAATGAGCCTTCAACGTCCTAAATTATTGTTTAGGACTTATAAAATTAATTTTTGGCGACCTGATAATATTTTAAGACGCCTAAAATCTGCCAAAAAATTTGGCGCCAGAGGGAAATATGGGAGAATTTTTTGTTTGCGCGCCATGAGAAAATTGGCGACCTGATACATTTTTCAGGTCGCTCATTTTGTTCAAAATAGGCGACCTGAACAACAATTAGGTCGCCTATTTTTAAAAATAGGCGACCTGAAAAATAATCAGGTTGCCTATTTTCAAAAATAGGCGACCTGATACACAATCAGGTCGCCTATATTCGATTTTGGGCGACCTGAAGTTTAATCAGGTCGCCTAAAATCCAAAATAGACAACCTGAAGTATTTTTCAGGTCGCCTAAAATCACTTAAAAATGATGCTTTTAATTAATTTCAAAGTTCCATCAGTATCGCTCACTCTCGCGCTGCTTCAATTCCTACTTCCCAAACCTTAAAACCCAAATCATCTGCTACCTCTTCCACTCACGGCATCGCCATCCTCCATTGCAACATCGTTGATTCACCAGTCACCGTCATGCTTCCTACTGACCCAGACCAGAACTCGTTCTCTGCTGTCGGCTCATCGTTCTCTGCTCGTGCTCCGACTGCTGCCTACTGACCCAGACCAAAGACGCACGCAGGGTTAGGTCGAGCCTTTTATTCTTTTTCGCCTCTCGTCGGCTTTGGGTTGCCGTTCACTGTTAGTTGTCTTGAAGGTCAGCGCTTCTTCTGCTCTGTTTTTTTTTTTGCTTTTAATGTTTAATTTTAGAGATTTCTTTATTGACTCTTCATTACTCAACCTCTCCCCTCATGGTTCTGAAATTCAGAGTAAGAAAGTGTAAGAAAGAATTATTAGCCCACATTGTTTTCTTTGTTCCTAGAAAGTCTTCTTAATTTCATAATGTTTTCAATTATAATGCTTTGACTCATAACGCAAGCATTCTCATTTATCAAAATCCATATTAACACCAAAAGCTTTTAACATATATTGCCAAGTGTCTTGCACATCTCCACATCTGTGTCTGCGTGTGTCTATGTTGAACAGCAATGGAAAAAACAAAGAAGAGATTAATGGAGTACCCGATTTAAAATAAAGAAGTTAAGTTTCTGAAAAATATGCTCAACCCACATTCCACTTTCCTCCTGCACATAGCACAAACTCATCCGCAAAGTGCATCTTACTGCCATGCTTCGTTTGAATGGATTAAGAGTCCTGTTGTATGTGAATTGACTGAATCCGAATGCACGGGCTGGGGGCTTAATGATTAAGATTTTCTCTGGGCGGATAAAGGGTGCTGAGTCTTAAATATTTCTGAGTACACTTTGACTATAGCAAGGATATTCAATATTCCTAAATATTTTGCACTAAATACTATTTGGATCATACAGGCATTGCTCTTTCCTTTGTCAATATTTTGCATTGTTTGTCAATATTTTAAATGCCAAAACTATATAAGCCGTCGCGACTCCGACTCTGTTCTTAGTTTGCTTCTATTTTAATTGCATTGTTTGTCTTTCTTCTTTCTACTAGATATGTTAGTTCATAAGTCCTATATGACCATTATGAATCAGATAATGCTATATTCTTCAAAGATGCATAAAAGAGAAAGAGAAGAGGAAACAAAAAGATAGTCTTGAGTTGATATGTTCTCTTTAACAATTTGTTTATGTTGTGATTAAGCTCTATTGAGTTCATTGGAATTGGAATTGTTGTATGATACAACTTCAGTGATCTGTACATTTACAATTTTGGTTGAAATTGCATGTCTCTTTAAATCTGCTTGATCCAAAGAAAGATTTGAGTTGGATGGGGAAGTGGGATCATATGCAGTTTGTTCAACTTTCCTCTGAATTAATTTGAGCCACTGAACCTCATATTGTTGAAGTCCTTGTCTTCTGATTTTAAACTGCATATTCTTTTAATTTATCTTAAAATTGTCTTGATGTGAATTTACTTGGTTTTGCATTCCTTTAATTTCTATTGTTGCCCATTTAACGACGGCTTTTGAGAACATTCCTCACACTCAATCAAGCTAAGCACTTTCATGAATTGCAATTGACTTAGCTTGTTGTGTGTGTGAGTAAAAAGTTCAAATTTACTTGCTGGCTTGCTTAGAAACTGAATATTTGGGAAGTGTTACATCATTGTGAGCATAAGACTATTGCTAGATTGCTCATTTTATCCTCAGTGAATGTGAATTATCCTATTGTTACACCTTTGTAATTCTTAAATTTAATTGCAAGTTAAAAAAGAAAAAAGGGGAAAAAATTCCTTTCTTCAAGTGCTTGGAAATTTTGAATTTCTGCTGCATTAAGTGATTACCACATTTTGTGTAATCTTGCACTTCTAACTTGGTGGACTGAAATTGATTGAGAGTCAAAATCTTGTCTTTAAGTGAGAATGATCAAGTGTCCCTTGTGAAACCAACCCTTTTATCCCTTGATGACAAGTGTCTAGATCTACATTTAATTATGTTTCCTTTTGTTCCACAAGTTTCACCTACTATGATATGTGGCATTATGAGTTAACTTGGTTAGTTTCTAACCTTGTTACTATATATAATAGAACTTTACTATCTAGAAATTTGTAGTTTTAAGTTCTCAGTGATTACTTCTTTTTCGACTACAGGAAGCTAATAACCCTTTTGACTATTGTGACTTGGCCACAACAGCAACCCACAAGAGCTAGCTTGAGGGGTCCTATGGTAGGTATTTTTAATCATATTCCTTTTGTCATACAATTATTCCCTCTCATATGTTAGTTTGAATAATTCTAATGTGACATTGTCTTTATTGTTGTTGTCTTTAGGTTGAATAGAGCAAATGAATTTCAAGGAGAGGAATTTAAAGTTGAGGTAATTATAGTTAAATATTGTTTTTTTGTTGATGTGCTTTGAGTACTAGGTAATCTTTGTAGTATGAATAATGATGCTTAGATGTCCATAAGTTATACTTTATGACTTAGACAACTTAGATATATTTTAGTTTTTTGTATTGATGAAAGTATTGGATTTAATAGCTGATATTTTCTAAATTGCCTTAGTTAGTAAGTTTTGTTGAATTAAGTTGAAATGGTTTGTTGTTCAAATTTTGGGATGTCTTACTGTTGAGGGGAAATGCCGCCGAAATTTTTTTTTTTTTACAAGATTGAGAAAAAAGCATGTCATTCTTGAAATTGTTATAAACTTGACTGTTGTTGGAAATGTCTTAGGTGATAATAAAACGGGTCATAGTTAGATGAATGCTTTGAGAACTAGCGAAGAATATGAGAAAGGGGTGGAAGAGTTTATTGAATTTGCTAGAAGGAATGTGGCTACAAAAAATGGGATGTATTATTGTCCATGTGTTAATTGTTTAAATGGGATTCGAAAGGATATTGCTAATATAAGGGATCACCTAATTTGTGATGGAATAAATCTTCGATACACAACATGGATATGGCATGGTGAGGAGGTAACTACCAGTGCGTCCCACGAAAATGAAGTTGAGGTAAATGACGATGGAATGGACAGAATGATTCATGATGTTGAGGTCGAATCTTTTGCACAACCGCATGAATATGATAGCGTGCAGAGTGATGCAGAGACACCTTTGTTCCTTGGGTGTACTAAGTATACACGGTTGACTGGGACCTTACATTTGGTCAACTTAAAGGCAACTTGTGGGTGGACCGATAGCAGTTTCACGTCGTTACTTGAATTGTTGTGTGATATGTTGCCAGATGATAATGTACTTCCAAATCGTATGTATGAGGCCAAGAAAGTCTTATCTACGATGGGTATGGAGTATAAAAAGATACACAGTTGTCCTAATGACTGTATATTATACAGAAACGAGTACGAAGGCCTCAGTAATTGTCCGAAGTGTAAAACTTCAAGATACAAAGTGAAGAAATATAGTATTTCTGGAGAGCAGACAACAAAAAGGCAACCTTTGAAGACATTGTGATATCTTCCAATAACTCCACGATTTAAGCGTCTGTTTACTAGTGAAGCAACGGCGAAGAAGTTGAGATGGCATTCTGATGAGAGAATATCCCATGGAAAATATCTTCGGCACCCGGCTAACTCTTTGCAATGGAAGAAAATAGACGAAATGTTCCCTCAATTTGGCAGTGAGCCAAGAAACCTTCGACTGGGGCTTTGTACAGATGGCTTCAATCCGTATCGAACTCTTAGCAGTACCCATAGTGCATGGCCGGTTCTCCTTGTAATATACAACTTACCTCCCTGGCTATGTATGAAACGTAAGTATGTGATGCTTTCTATGATGATTTCTGGACCAAAACAGCCCGGTAACAATATCGATGTGTACTTGGCGCCTTTGGTTGAGGATTTGAAGAAGTTGTGGGAGGAAGGCATAGATGTGTTTGATGCATATAAGAAGGAGTTCTTCAAGTTGCGTGCAATGATTTTTACCACGATCAACAACTTTCCTGCATACGGAAATTTGTCTGGGTACAGTGTGAAGGGGCATAAAGCATGTCCAATATGTGAAGCTGACACAAACTTCCAGCAACTAAAGCATGGAAAAAAAAGGGTCTACCTTGGTCACAGGAGGTTTCTTGATCGGTTCCACCCATATCGTAAGTTAAGAAAGCGTTTTAGCGACTCTCCGGAGCATAGAACGGCTCCAAAGACATTAACCGGAGAGGAAGTCTATAGTTGGGTGATGCATATAAATGTCATATTGGGTAAGCAGAAAAGGATTGCGGGTGAGAAGAATATATGGAAGAAGAGATCAATTTTCTTTGATCTTCCATATTGGCGTAGTCTTGATGTGAGACACAGTCTTGATGTGTGATGGAGACCTTTTGTCATTAGCCTTGGGGTCTACAATCAACAATTAACCAAGGATTGCGTATAGGCAAACCTAGGATCGTTCTCTCTTTTCGAGGAGCTTTTTATTGAATCCTAAGTAATCTAAATGTCATGCAAATGCAATGAAGACAAGGGGGATTGGGTTTTGGATTTTTAAATTAATAAACTAAAATAGAAATGCAATTTAAATGAAGCAAAGATAAAATAGAATATAAGAAAATGAGAAGAAACAGATTAAAATCGATCAACCCAACGTTCAGATTCCAGAGACTTCCATCATTGAACGAAATATAAATAACCCACGTTTGGCTCTGGATGAACCGAGATCTCTGCATTCGCCCAAAAAATCCCTCGACTAGACGATCGCCTAGAATATGTCCGAACAGTGGCGTCCCACTGTGCGATCGCACAGCAAAACTTAAAACCTAGTTCAAACTCAGTCCTTGGGATGAACTAAACCGAATATTAAATCTAATATTCGAACTATTTTCAGAAATCGGATCCGATAAAATGAAAATAGAAACGAGTTAAATCACCGATAAAGCACAAGTTCTCTGGACGAATCATGGAATCCTCAACATTGGGTCAATCAAAGAAGCTTAGCCAAGCATGGCTAGGAAAAACGCAGAAGAAAAGATGAAGAAGAACATGAAGAACAACTCAAAGAAAATAAAAAGCTTCTAATTTAATCTGAAAAGCCCATATAGGGTAATTAAGAATATGTTTGTAGCCACCATCTAATTTTCCTTATATAGGAAAAATGACTAAGAATAGGAAACCTCTAATAAATAGGAAATCTCTAAAAAATAGGAAACCTCTAATAAATAGGAAACCCCTAATCAATAGGAAATCCCTATAAAAAAAGGAAACCTCTAAAAATTGGTCTTTTATTACAAAATTCGAGCAAAATAAAAATCCAGAAAAATGCATCTATCTTTAGCTCCGATTTCGTCCATCTTCTTGTCTGAATCAGGCTTCCGAGTCTTCATAACAATTGTAGTTCTTTGAATCATCTAAAAAAAGAAAGAAGAATCAGGCTAATCGGATATCTAGATCAAAAGTTATGGTGAAAATACTAAATCACTGTAAATCTGGAATTTAATCATAAAAATGAATTAAATCCAATTAAAAGCTCAAAGCTCGATTAATTAATAAAATCCATTATTTGTTAACTAAACAATCCTAAATTTATTCACCAAGAGATACAATTAAGTGTAATAATATTCAATAATCAATGTGATGCATGTGGAAAAAAATGTTTGTGATAGCCTTGTCAGTACTCTTTTGCACATACCAGGGAAAACTAAGGATGGAATTAGTGCGAGACTAGACCTGGTTGATATGGGAATAAGAGAACGGTTACATCCACGAGTGATGGAAGATGGTAAGAGGGCATACATGGAGCCAGTAGCTCATACACTGTTAAAAGCGGAGAAAAAAAATTTGTGTGGGTGTCTATATGACATTAAGGTTCCACAAGGATATTCTTCAAATTTGAGAAGGTGTGTTTCAATGGACAAATTCAAGTTAGTGGGAATGAAGTCCCATGATTATCATGTGTTGATGCAACAACTATTACCAGTAGCTATTAGGGGCATTATGAAAGATGAAGTGAGGACTACTATAACAAAATTGTGTATTTTCTTTAATGCTATATGTAACAAAGTCATTGACATTGAAAAGTTGGATGAATTGGAAAATGAGGGTTATATTATTTTGTCCCAACTAGAGATGCATTTTCCTCCTGCATTTTTCGATATAATGGTGCACCTGATAGTGCACTTGGTAAAGGAGGTAAGGCTCTGCGGTCCAGTTTACCTAAGGTGGATGTACCCTTTCGAGCGATACATGAAGATCTTAAAAGGGTATTCTAAAAATCCTTATCGACTGGAAGCCTCAATAGTTGAGAGATATGTAGTGGAAGAGGCTATGGAGTTCTGTAAAGATTATCTATCAGGGCGACGTTACAATCTCAGCATGATAAGGGGATAAGTGAGGGAACTCGAGGAATCAAACTGAAGAATAAGCCTTGTGAAGAGTGTTAGTTCTCTGATGGTTTTGATGATTGTCAACAACTACAGACAATTGAAGAGGTTTTGCTCTTGAGTGTCAAGACTCTGGTTAAGAGCAAACCTCGAGGTTGGGTTTGTAACCTCGAGGTTTGGCCTTACAGATGCTTTTAAAAAAAAGAAAAAGGGAAAAATCAAGTGTTCTAATGTTGCAAAGCTTGGTTTCACATATTATATGTGAAACCTCGAGGTTGAGAAGTCAACCTCGAGGTTCTGGTTCATTTGGAGAACCCAAGTTTCTTCATTAACACTTGCAACCTCGAGTATGCAAAGCAAACCTCAAGGTTCAACTCATACAGAAAGGTCATGTTTTTTCATCAAGCACATGAACCTCGAGGTTCATGTTCCAACCTCGAGGTTGGACACTTTGGTTTGAAACTTAAGCTCGATAAAAACACCTTGGACCTCGAGTATGATGTTGCAACCTCGAGTTTCATCACTTACAGAGAGCACACTGGTTTTCAAAGTATTGAAAACCTCGAGGTTAACATTGTAACCTCGAGGCTGGGCTTTATGTTTAACTTTGAACTTTGCACTTTCAAAGAGCCAACCTCAAGTACAGATGTACAACCTCGAGGTTGTCGAGCTCCAGTGAAAACTGAAGGTTTGTAACAAACTTCAAACCTCGAGGTTACATTTGGAACCTCAAGGTTTGCAAGTTAATGAGATTTATCAGAAGGTTTCTCCTCTAGAGAAACCTCGAGGTTCACTGTGCAACCTCGAGGTTGAATGTTTTTAAAACGAAGGTTTGCCTGAAGCTTTCAGGCCAACCTCGAGGTTGGATGAACTAACCTCGAGGTTAGTGACCGTTGAAGCTTTTTCAAATTTGTGAAATCTATTATATCTTGTTGTTTGATCTACTTGCTTTCATATATCATTCACTCATGATCCCAGATATGTTTAACAAGTTTGTTGAGTGTTTTTCAGTTAGCACAGATCAAGATTATTGAAGATTTGTAAGAAAAAGCAAAAAGGTGAACAGTGCATTTAATGCACCTGCACAATCTCATCTACTTTCGGTTAATCCATCTGAGCACGCCTTGTTAACGTTAAAGAATGTTTACTACATCAAGTAAAGTCAATTCCAACGGGCAGAAACTCAGAGATCCACATCAGTCTTCATTAAAACTTGGATTAGCAGAAGTTTAGAGAGAGAAGATGACCAGAACCCAAGCTAATCACTTCCAACAGTTGGAATCATCCTACAACGGTCATTTAATGTTCTCTACCTATAAATAGAGAACATTAACTTCTTCACAAGCTGATACAACTACTTAGAGCGAAAATTTATTGAGTCATTTATTGTATCAAGCTTACATCTGTATTGTATCATTTTGATACTTAGTTCTTCAGTGTTTATTCTATCTGCTCTGTAAGAGAGTCAAATACTTGTAAATCATTTATTAATTGAGATAACTACAAGTCAGGGGACTTGGTAGTTGGGGTGTATTGATTACAACTTGTAAGGGGGAGTGTGTTCTAGAGAGAGAACAACTCTTAGTACAGAGTGTGTAATCAATATTTGATTATAGTGGATTGAAAATCCCAGGTGAGGCTTGGGGACTGGATGTAGGTCAGAGAAAGGACCGAACCAGTATAAATCTTGTGGTGTATCGCTTCTCTTCCTTTCTCCTCTGTTTTACCCTGTGTTCATTAGTCAAAAACATAGTAGAATCTTCAATTTTTTTTAAGATACCCAATTCACCCCCCCTCTTGGGTATTTGGCTCCAATCTACAAAGAGGTGTTGCAAGCACACCTGTACATCTTGAATAATATGGAAGAAGTTCAACCATACATTGATGAACACAGAAAGAGTTTGAAGAATAAGAATCCAAGGAAGAATGACATGCAAATAGCTCATGAGCAAAAGAAGACGTTCATAAAGTGGTTCGAGGAGAAGGTATCGCATGAGACCGGAGTGTCGGATACAATCGAGTAGTTAGCCTGGGGGCCTTCTTATCAGGTCATCACTTGGACAGGTTATGATATAAACGGATATTCTTTCTACACAAAAGACCAAGATGACAGAAGTTCTGTGCAAAACAATGGGGTGATGGTTGAAGCAGAATCCATGCACTTTTCGAGTTCAAAAGACAAAAGCCCGGTGTTAGCATTAATGGCCTATTATGGAGTTATTGAAGAAATATGGGAGATGAGCTACACCAAGTTCAAAGTTGCTTTATTTAAATGTAAGTGGATTAACAATAATGATGTTGTAATAGATCCTAAATTTGGATTTGTCTCAGTTGATCTTCAAAGACTAAGTCATAGAGACGAGCCATTCATTCTAGCAAGCCAGGTGAAACAAGTGTTTTATGTTACAGACCCTGCAAATAACAAAATGTCCATTGTACTTCAAAGTAAAAAAATAGACGTATGGTGAAGAATCCTTGAACCTGGACGATACACTCCCTTTCACAACAAATCCACCTACAACACGTGAAGTAGAATTGGTAGATGATGAAGAATATGCTCCAAGAAAGGATCATTCTGAAGGAATATGGGAGACCATATAAAGTAAGATCTTAAGTTATGAAAAAGTGCTATGTTATTTTTGTACAGGTTTAACATGTTAGTTCATTTTATTCATTTGTTTATTATTTAATAATAACCCTATCTAACATTATTGATTTGTCTTTGATGAACATGAATATGTCTAGTTCTGACGAGCCATCGGGTGATAGTGGGAATGATGTACCGGTGGGGAGAAAGGGTAGAGGTAGCACACATATGGGTGCGTTAATTGCACGTCATGAGAGTCAGAAAAAGAGGTTGCATGTGGCGTTCGATGCCAATATGAATCCAATTGGTCCAGAGGAAAACAATTTCATTAGCTACGTAGGCTATCTGGCTCGAAGCAAAGTTCGCATTGTTTTCTCTCAGTGGAAGTTGGTTCCTCAGAAAACGAAGGAGTTGATCTGGGCACAACTTTTGGTATCTCACTTTTGATTCATTCTGCATTTGTATCTTTAGTTTTATTACTTGATTTCTCTCATATCTTTTATCTTTTACCTTGCAGCAAACGTATGATGTGACTAACAATAAGGCCATGTACAACCATTGGATGGACGAGGTTCGTCTACATTGGAAAGACTTTAAAAACAAGCTCACTAAAAAGTATATTCGAGGGGCAAAGAGGGACAAGGACCCATGTCAGGACTATGATTACATTTCTCCAGAGGACTGGCGGGAGTTTGTGGCATTACGCCAAAATCCTGAATTTCTTGTAAAATTTCTTTCATATCTTATCTTTTAGTTCGCATTGTTTTGACATCGAAGGCGCAGTTTTATTTGTTTTCGTGTCACAGGAAAAAAGTTAGGCCAATAGAGAGAGGCAAGCGAGAAATAAGTATCCGCATTGCATGTCTAGGGGTGGCTATAAGAAGCTTGAACGGAAGCTGATGGAAGAAGAGTTGCAGAGAATGAAGGAAGCTGCGCAATCCGATCCTTCCACTGTTATCCAGGCCCCTGAGCGTCCTCCTTGCCACAAAAAATGGATAGCTGCGAGGAAGAAGGGTGACAAATACGTAAATGAAGATGTGGCTGAGGTTGCCTTAAATATTGTAAGTAGTTAAATTAGAAGTATTAAATAGCCTCTGTTGTTTCATATTTTTAGAGTTTAGTTACTATTTATGAAAAATCCTATAATACAGGATGCGCTTAAGCAGCAGAGCAACCAAGGTTCACTCACGCCGGGTACACGGATGGACATTTTGTCTATGGCGATTGGGAAGCCAGATTACCTTGATGCTGTTCGAGGGGAGCCAAGGGGAGTTAGCGTCGTGAAATATTTTGGACGGCGTTCTACTTGTTCGCATGACAATGACAACCCTAGCCCTCAGCTTGTAGCCAAAATTCGAGTGTCCCTCGTAGATGAGGTTATGGCACAACTACGGGGTGAGATGAGGGCTATGATACAAGAGAAGGCAAATACGCAACCTACAAACCAGGAATCTCCGGCCTTCCCAAGCAGCAAAGAAAGTTTTCACGCTCCAGATGTACCTGTTGGCGAACCTTCTCATCACTCTCCAGATGTACTTATTGGCGAGCCTTCTCACACTCCACAGGGTGAACAACCCTGCACTCTATATTTGGATGACCCACACCGGCATATTGTTGCCGATGGTCTTGTTTACCCAGAACAAACCACACACCACAATATGCAAATTCCACAAGACCTACGTAGGGTGACTGTAAAAAGTGTGCGAGAGGGTGAAGAAAAGACAGCCATCCCGATTGATGATGAGGAGGTTCCCTATCTAGGCGCTGCCACCACAATGTTCATCCTTTGGCCGCATCATCTTATTGAGATGGGGACGACACCTCCAATGATAGGAAATACATTACTGATTGACGATGAGTAGATTCCCGTTTAATTTTCATTGCTAACCCACTCATAGTCTGTTTATTATGTTTTCATAGCATGAACAAGCTGCTGACATATTTCCATACTTAGCACAGCTGCGAGAGCTCTACAAGGACATCACCTCTATAGGCTTGCAGATGCCTTCGAGCGTTGTCGGTGCAGACAAGACATATTTGATCAATATTGACAAGAAAGATTTGACAGAGTTTATGCTTATGGACTGTTTAGATATACAGTGGCTTCAACTTGCAATCTTGTAAGTTTTTTTTACCCTTTAATTATGTCAGTTACTATTTTTTGTTTAATATATTTAACAACATCTATCATTTTATTTCGATCATAGTGTCTGCCACGACATGTGCAAAAAGGTAGGCCGATTGGGTTCGTATGGATTCTTATGTCCTGGAAGCACGGCTTCGGCTCGCAATATCTTAGCCAGGTGGGCCATTTAAAGCTAGTTTAGCAATGAGTGACCTACAATCGACTTGTTATCTAGCGCCAATACATGAAAGGTACGTATTTTTTTTTGTCTATATAAGATTTTTAAGAATAAATTGCTTTCTTATCTTAGTTTAATATTAATATGTATATGTTGTAGTGGTCATTGGACCCTGTGTGTAGTTTGCCCCGCCAAGAATGCCTGCTATTGGTACGATTCCCTAAGTGGCAGGCCAACCGAGGATATCAAAAACATGTTTGCCGAGTAAGTAAATTTTTGTCTAAATCACCGATTCTTCTTTTAAATGAATTGTTTTCATGTCTGTTAATTTCCATTTTAATGATGATAGGGGTCTTAGGACATATAGAGAGCTTGTTGCACAACGAGACCAGGGTGGACCGAAGTGGTTTTATCCGAAGGTAAGTAGTTTTAATTCAAGTTTTTTCTGAGACGCAATAGCTTTCGTTTTAACAATTTGTTTTTGATTTATAGTGCTATCAACAACCAGGGAACACCGAGTGCGGATACTACGTTATCAGTTGGATGCAATCTATCGTTTCCACCGGAAAAACTACTGGCTTTCAAAACGTACGTAATGCTCTGTGATCCTCAAATGATAATATTTTTTGTTGTGGTACTTCAGTTGTTAATTATACCTTGTTTTCCAATTTACAGTTTTTTGGTACTGAGGATCCATACTCACAGGATGACATCGATTCGACTCGAGACATGTTGGCTAGATATCTTCTTGAACATGGCTCACTGTGAATATATAGGCAAGTTATTACTTGTTAGGGTATGATTGTTGTGGTATGACTTAGCTCTATCTAGTCTCTATTGTTAATATTCTACAAAATTGGCTCTGTTTTGCAGTGGTATACTTAAATTGTTGTAGTAACTTGTTCAGCGGATAGTTTCTGAGTCTGGGAGTTGAGTGAATGGCTTGAATTTGATTGATTGTAACTGTAGTTTTGTTGTGAATCATGGACATGTACCATTAATGTTGTTTGAATTTTGCTATGGTTGCTGAGTATTATGGTAAAAACTTGTCCATTTTGAGTTATGAATTGCCTTGCTGTATGGTGTTAAAAAAACAAGAATTTGGTAGGAAATTGCTGTAATTGAGTTATGAATTGCCTTGCTGTAATTGTGAAGTATTCAGTTTTGTAGCAAATTGGTCAAACAAACAGCGAGAACAAACTTTTTTTAAAAAAAAAACTAATATAAGGCGACCTGAAAACCAATTCAGGTTGTCTTTAGAATATAATAGGCGACCTGAATAGTAGTAAGGTCGCTTTTTAATATATAATAGACAACATGCATTGAAAATCAGGTCGCTTCAAAACTAATAAGAGGTGACTTTATTAGTTTCAGGTCGCCTCATATGAGGCGACCTGAAACTAATTAAGGTCGCCTCATGTGAGGCGACCTGAAACTAATTAAGGTCGCCTCAATTCAGGTCTCCTAATACAGCAGAAACTACTACACTCTCCCCGACGTCCCTTAAAATAAGGACGTTATTTGGGTCTTATTTAGGTTGTCTTTTATGTATTTTGTAATAGTGTTAGTTGCTTATAGGATAATTCATACATCAAAGCTGAGGATGCAAAGAGGATTGGAGACATCTATTGCTTGCCCTTTTAGATGTGAGATGGATGAAGATTTGATGCATTTGTTGCGGGGTTGCTCTACTGTCAAGGTGTGCTAGAAAACAGTGGTCAAACATGAAAATGGAATATTCTCTTCTTTACAGGGGACAGACTGGATCAAATGGAATATGACTCATAAGATTGGCAAAGAATATACAAAGAAAGTTCAGTGGCCAACCTTGTTTGGGTATCTTTGCTAGAATGTATGGGTATCATGATGCAAAAAGTTATTTGATTATGAGGAGACTAATGTGGGACTGAATGCACAACATAGTTTCTTTAAAACATGTTCAGATAATGATATTCTCAGGGAAGTTGATATGGGGAAGATGATTAATAGTTTGCAGGTTGACCATAATCAAAATGATGAGGATTTCATCAAAGTAACAGTCGATGACTCAATCTTGGAGGATGGAAGGAGTGGATGCGGGGGTTACATTTGGGATTAAAATGACAGATGGCTTGTAAGTTTTAGCTCAAAACTTGTTAATGTTCCTCTGATTTTTGTAGAAATAATTGGTTGCATTCGTGGCCTATGATTATGTTGGTCCAAAGGGTATAAAAACATTAAGTTAATTACTAATTGTATAGAGGCCATGAATTATATGTTGAGCGAATGTGATCAACATCATCATTTCAAGGATTTTTTGTAGAAGATATTCGGATACTTCTTTATAGAGATTAGCAAATTGTGGTTACTCACGGATATAAAGAGACCATAATTATTACTGATTGATTCACAAGATATTCTCATAACATAGATGGAATTTTTTATCTATATGATCAATCTCCTCCTTTTATTCAAAAGCCAGACAGTGATGAAGGTTATGAGTCTTTACTGAAATTGATGTAATGATGTAATGTCGTTGATGACATTTTGATCACGGTATTATTTAAGAGACAACTTTGAATTCTTCACCTTAAAAACCTTTAAAATTTAAAACTAGTGTTTACCATATTTTCGGTTTTGTCCTCTGTGCGTAGCCATTCAACTATTCCACTAATAACCTAACCCAAAGACTACATACACGTAACAACTTGATATTGGCTCAATCTTAAACAATGTGCCATATATTTCAAACAATATTGTTTTTACAATATTCAATAAAATTATTAAGAAGAACCTACTGGTTAACAATTTTACTGGAGATTTAGTTTTTAATATAGGACAATAACGTTATACAATCTATAGAGCCCACTTCATCTAATAAAAATATAAAATAAAGATTGTTGTGTGTGCGCGTGTATGAATCAATAATATATAGAACTACTTAATCCACTTATTGAGTTTGAAGGATAAAAAATTAAAAAAAAAATTATAAACCAGATTTTTGGACAATTAATATTATAGTGAGTGATGAATAATTTAATTTGGTGTTCTCACTCATGTGTTGTGCGGTCTTATGAAGCTGCCGGCGACTTTTCTGGTTCCTTGATAAGTCAGACAACCCGGACTGCAGGATACTCACGGGGTTGCACCGACCACCCATACGCCACAACTCCTTGTCTGTCTGTGAGCATGTCAAGGGGGAGAGCTATTCAACTAATTTGAATAAATTAAATAAATAAAATAAAATACTCCTCTGGTTCTTAATGTATCCCGAATGGGCTGATTTGAATAGATTAAAAATAATTAGTTAATATGGTATGTTTAACTTGATATAAGATTTTATTTTAACCCCTTAATTTTATAAACTATTTATTCAATTCTTTAACTTTAATATCATTAAAATGCTGATATTAAAATTTTAAATATTAATAATAAAATATTTCAATTTAATTTTTAAAAATAAAAATTATCATTTTAAAATAACGAGCTGAGGAAAATATTTTTAAAAAAAAATTAATAAAACAGCCGGCAACTTTATTATATAGGATAAGAGGAGTTTTGCCTTTTATTTCGGGAAAATAATAAAAAAGAACTTTGAATTTTCAAAATCTCAAATGAGGTGTTTTCTATAAAATAAATTGTGAATTGCTTATTAAATATTATTTTTATTTTTATCAATTTTTGACAATAAACCTGATTTAAAATTTTGCAAATTTCAAAGTTTTTATGTCATATATTCTCCCTTTTATTTATTTATTTTTCCTTTTTATCTCAATGTGTTTAGATTATTTTTTGGAGAATACTATTTGACCATATTTATAAGTCCATTTTTTTTTAAAAAAAAGTCCTATTTATAAGTATAGTTTCAAGGTAACAAATGAGATTATGACAATTTTGTTCATATTACTTGTACCAATAAAAATAGGGAAGAAACAGTTGAAAAATATTTATTTATAAATAAAGGTAAAATTGAAAATTTATCTCATAGTTATAATCATTGAGTTAACTATCTCTCTTCAATATATCACTTTGGTTCTATCATAAATCCCTTTTAATTAAATCACACATATCAAAGAGATGTAGTTAGCTCAATGATTATGAGATAAATTTTCAACTTTACCGTCATTTATAAATGAATATCTTTCAATTATTTCTTTTCTCTTTATTTTCATTGGTATAATTAATATGGATAAAATTATCATAATCTCATTTATTACCTGAAAAAACACACACATATATACTCCCTCCGGTCCTAATTATAAGGCATAGTTGACTTTTTTGGAAAAATTAAGGAAGCTAATTAAATTACTTTAGAGTATTTTTATTTTTATTTTTTTCTTCAAAGTAATTAGTTTGACTAATAAACTAATATATAATCTAAAGATATACAACATATAAAGTGATTAAGTAACTTATTTAGCTTCCTTAATCTCTCTAAACAAAGTCAACTATGCCTTATAATTAGGACCGGAGGGAGTATAAGAGCAAATTTTTTAATTAAAAAAATTGATAAATAAGGTTATTGTGATATATGATTTATAAATAGAACCAAAACTAATAACTTTTTATATATATGAAAAGAGTTTGGGTTCTAACCTGCCCCAAAGAAAAGAAAAGAAAAAAAAAAAACTTACCGATACGCAGGATTTAAGAAAAGTTGAAAATCTTCATGTTATCGAGATTCTCAATGTTGGTCAACCTGCTGTCTGGCCGCCCACGTCAGTATGTAAAAAGAAAAAACAAATCAGCATTCTAATCTCCACGCTCCCGGAAATCGCGTGGGCCCACCGCCCATTTCAAAGTCAACTCCTCAACCAAACCTTTCCTAATTCCTAACTCATTTTTCATCAAAAATAAAAAAGAAATTATTTTTCTAGCTATTTTAAAAGGGGATGGTTGGTTTTTGAGTGGATGATTTTTTTTTTTAAATTTTCTTTTAAACTTTTGATTTCAATTTTTTATGATGCCAAACGAAAATGTAAAGTTTCTGGATTCTGTTGTACGTCTCTATGATTAAATATAAATTAAAGTACCCTCGTTCATTAACTAAATAAAAGCCCAAATGAGGGGATATATCAAATGATACAAATTATGTCATTTTTTTAAAAGTAAAAATTATGAAATTGCGGTCCAATGGAATAGATGCAACCTTTGTCCAAAAAGAAAATTACGAAAAAGACAAGAAAAATTCATCATTCAAGATTTCAAGGGACAAGTTTTTTTTAAAAAATAAAAAATACAAGTTATTTTAAAGAGAAAATGAATATTTCTTTTCTTTTTGAAATTAATTAGATTGTTAATTTTGTTGATAAATCTTTGTCGATAATAGACTCATAGAGTGTGTTTTATTAAAAAGAATGATCGAATTTATAAATTGTTAATCAATCTAAGTGTAAAACTTAAATTGTCTATATTTGATTAAGATGATTTAAATTTTTCTTAATATTAAAAATGGTGGTAAGAAATAATTTAAATAAAATATTAAAAATAATTTTTTAATTAAACATAAATATTTAAAAAAATTGTCATCTTTCAATCATTCAAAGTAAGTTATAATATTTAAACATTCTAAATTTAAATCGTACGTTTTGAAAGAAAATTTCCTCATATATCATGCTTAGGTATTCAATCTATATGATAGAAATTGAAAATAATAGCAGAAAAATTCTTTTTTTTTTTTAAAAAAAGAGAACCGTTGATTAACATCTTAATATGTTTGTGAAACCGAATGGTCAAACTATAATCAGTAGCACAATTTGTGATAATGTAACTAACATTTATCATAATAACGTAGAAAGTTCACAAGGCCATGATTCAATTATTGAAATTAATTTTTTTGAGTAAATTCAAATTAATTTTATTCACAGTACTTCTGTCATAATTGTAGCTTTCTAATAAGTAATTAGTTGTTTTCTTTTCCCCATTGGAGTTTGAAAATTGACCAAAATATATTCTTAAAGATAATTACAATTATTGGTGTGTAATTTTTAAAGCGTTGGATGATTATAGGTTTGAATTAAAGCGAATAAAAGTAAATATAGAAATGATGGTAAAACACTGTGGGCGTTTTGGTCTTCAAAGAAGTCATAACCACAAAAGCAAAAAGAAGAATATAAAGAAGGGTAGTTTTGAAATTTCACATTCCAAACCCTAGTTCACGCACAAAGTCAAACTCAAACACCACGGCAAGCCTTATCTGCGGAACCCTGACCTCATATTGGACCAACATTTTATATAAATCACATCCAGGGACCTTACTTTACAAAAATTACAACAAATGACCTTATCATGATTCTATATAAACTTATACTCCCTCCGTCCTAATTATAAGAGTTAGTTGACTTTTTTAGAAAGATTAAGGAAGCTAATTAAATTACTTTAGATTATTTTTTTTAAATTAATTAGTTTAACCAATAAATTAATATATAATCTAAGGATATATCACATGTGAAATGATTAAGTAACTTATTTAGCTTCTTTAATCCCTCCAAAGAAAGTCAACTAACTTTTATAATTAGGACCGGAAGTAGTACGGAGTAATAATTTACTTTTATTAATAAATACTCCTTCCGATCCTAATTATAAAATAGAATTAATTTTGTTTGGAGAATTAAAGAAGTTAAGTAAGTTATTTAATCATATCATATGTTATGTATCCTTAAATTATATATTAGTTCATTAGTTAAACTAGTTAGAATAAAGGAAAAAAACACAAATACAAATATTCTAAAGTAACTTAATTAGTTTCCTTAATCTCTTTAAAAAAGTCAACTCTATCTTATAATCAAGACGTGAGGCAATAACTAATAAAAAATATAATTAAATAATTATAATATAAAAATTATAATAACTTAATTTAAATATATTTTAAATCTAAGTAATTAAAATTAAAGTAATGAAAGTCATATTTTATCACATTCAACAAAAATAGATTTTACAAAATTTATTTGTAAATTCACCAAACATTAAAAAAAAAATTTAAAAAAATCTAATACGAATTTTAAAACAAATTATATAATTTTATAACTTAGAAGTGCAAGAATAATAAATTTAATAAATGAATGTAAGTTCAATTCAGGCTTGTAGCCAGTCTAAATTTATGAATAAGTGGACGTACATTTTTAAGTTGAAAATAAGTAAATTCGATTATTTAAATCGCGAGTCCGACAACAATTATCGAGAATCGAGATTAACGCAAACTAAGCCCTAAAACGTAATTTCAGAGAGGTTCT
Source organism: Acacia crassicarpa (assembly GCA_034222035.1). Lineage (NCBI taxonomy): Eukaryota > Viridiplantae > Streptophyta > Magnoliopsida > Fabales > Fabaceae > Acacia > Acacia crassicarpa. Next base: position 23,817,163 of record JAWXYG010000011.1, on the reverse strand, counting down.
GTGTATGTTTTGTCCTCTGGTAATCTCGCTCTGTTGATTGTGCCTTTTCTCTATTCTCTCTCCTACGAATGGACAAGAATCTGCATAATCTATAATCTTTCGTCAAAGGTGGGAAAGTCATTTTCAAGAAGCCGCACTGAAGGAAGAAGAAGAAGAAGAGAGAATTGAGTTAGGGAGGGGGGAAAAACAAAAATCTTTGGAAATTCAGAACTTTTTACCTTCTCTTCCTGGTTTCTAGTACGCGGAATTGGCCGAATTATTAATTCAATCTCTCTCGGCCCTTCGGATTCTTCAGTGTTCCTCTTAAGTCTTAACCCCTTCCCTTTGAAGATTCAAACACCCACCCAACAACAACAACAACAACTATTTCTTATTCGTCTCTCCTTCATGCTTCTTGCCGTTTGGGGAACTAGAAATTTTTCCCCTGACAATTTCATAGATCTGATAATTGGGTCTGGAATCGCTCGATTGTTGACGCTTGTTTCTGACTTTTGAGGGTAATTTCAGCCGGTGGAGGTTTCCAGCTTGTTGAAGTCATAGCCTTCACGGATTCGTGAATTTGGGAACCCTAGAATTTAATTTTGGGTTTTCATGGCTTCGGGGGCTATATTCTCGTCGTTGCGGCGGAGGAGGTCGCCGACGTTGGAAGCCTTCCTTGCTCCGGTTGACTTGTCCGATGTTGCTCTGGTTCAAACCCTCGTCACTGTGGCTAGCGAGCTCGTCACGTGCTTTTCCGGACGCTCTTTCTTCTTCCAGCGCAAGAACTCGCGGTCGCTCATACGAAAGGTCGAGGGCTTTCAGTTACTTTTGGAATATTTGACGGACACTGGCGCGTGTATTCCACCGACGGCGGTTCTCTGTTTGAAGGAGCTTTATTTGCTATTGTACCGGTCGAAGATTCTTCTTGACTATTGCGCACAATCGAGTAAGTTATGGCTTTTGCTCCAGAACCATTCAATATCTGGCCATTTCCATGATTTGAACCAGGAAGTGTCGACCATTCTGGATGTATTTCCTATTAACGATGTCAAATTAAGTGAGGATGTCAGGGAACAGATTGAGCTTTTGAAAAAACAGTCAAGGAATGCTAAGTTATTCATAGACCAGAAAGATGATGATCTTAGGATTCGCTTCTTGTCTTTTCTTGATGAATTTGAAAATGGTAAAGTCCCTGACTCATCAGAATTAAGGTCTTTGTTTCTGGAGAAATTGAAGATTCTAGATGCTAGAAGTTGCAGAAGAGAAATTGAGTCTTTGGAGGAGCAGATTGTGCACCATGAGGGAGACGTTGAACCAACAATTTCTGTGCTTAATGGGCTTGTTGCTTTGACACGGTATTGCAGGTTTTTGCTTTTCGGATTTGAGGAAGATGAGCTAGAGTTAAGCAGTGGGAATAAGAAAAAACCCAAAAGGGGATTGATTAGTCAAGAAATTGCTGGAACGTTTATGAGTATTCCCAAGGATTTCTGCTGTCCAATAACATTGGATCTCATGCGTGACCCAGTTATAATTTCCACAGGACAGACGTATGATCGAAGTTCCATATCCCGGTGGATAGAGGATGGCCACTGCACTTGTCCAAAAACTGGGCAAATGCTTAGTAACACACGCCTTGTTCCTAATCGATCTCTTAGGAATTTGATCATGCAATGGTGCACTGCACATGGAAATTCCTACGACCCACCAGAGGTCATCGATCCTTCAGTTGAATTTTTCGCATCAACTTCTCCTACCAAGGCTGCCCTTGAAGCCAACAGAGCAACTGCATCATTTCTCATTCAGCAGCTTGCAGATGGGTCACAAGTTGCAAAGACTGTAGCTGCTCGGGAGATTCGACTGCTAGCAAAAACAGGAAAAGAAAATCGGGCCTTCATCGCAGAAGCTGGGGCTATTCCTCATCTTCAAAAGTTACTCTCCTCTTCCAACGCGGTTGCCCAAGAGAATTCTGTAACTGCATTACTCAACCTATCAATTTATGAGAAGAACAAAAGTCGGATAATGGACGAGGAAGGATGTCTGGCATCAATAGTTGACGTGTTGAGATTTGGGCAAACAACAGAGGCAAGGGAAAATGCTGCCGCAACATTGTTCAGTCTCTCTGCTGTCCATGACTACAAGAAGAGAATTGCAGATCAGGTAGGAGCTGTGGAAGCCCTGGCTGATTTGTTGCAAGAGGGAACGCCAAGAGGGAAGAAGGATGCTGTGACAGCTTTGTTTAATCTTTCCACCCACAATGAGAATTGTGCTAGAATGATTAAAGCAGGGGCTGTTACAGCTCTAGTTGTGGCTTTGGGAAATGAAGGAGTTGCCGAGGAAGCAGCAGGTTCCTTGGCCTTGATTGTTCGCCAATCTATCGGGGCCAAGGCTGTGGTTAATGAGGAAGCAGCTGTAGCTGGATTAATTGGAATGATGCGATGTGGGACACCAAGAGGTAAAGAGAATGCAGTTGCGGCCTTGCTTGAGTTGTGCAAGACTGGGGGTCCGGTTGCAACTGAAAGGGTGATTAGGGCACCGGCTTTGGCAGGACTGCTTCAAACCCTGCTTTTCACCGGGACAAAGCGGGCAAGAAGAAAAGCAGCTTCGCTGGCTAGGGTGTTTCAGAGATGTGAAAATGCATCTTTGCATTATGGTGGTTTAGGTGTAGGGTATCCATATCCTAGCAATTCAGCTGCAGACAGGGATACGAGCTTTGCCGGTGATGTATCAGTACCAATGTCCATTTCTGTACCTGTTGTGTAGTGTCAAAACCTGTTTATTTTGTCCTCCAATTTTTATTGGATGTTGTTATACAATTCTTTCATTGAAATTATAATCATAAGAAGTCACAGGCTATATCATATGTATCATAAAAGAAACATTGAGTGCTGTTGAACAGTTGGCTTAAGACATGTTTGTAACCTTAAGTTATAGGAAGCAAAAAGAGATGATGTTCTATTCAGCCTCCCCTTTTCCTTTTCTCCTTCACAACTAACAGCTGCTCACGTCCGCATTGGCATCCTCATCAGAATTTAATATAAACTTTGTTGCTTCTATAATTCAAGTAAAACTTAGATGGAGTTAATGTGCAATTAACTTGTGGGGGTTTTTCACAGGTCAAACTAGTTGAGAAAAGGAACCACACAAAAAAAAAAAAGAAAGAAAGAAATGTCTGTTATGTGCTATAACATTCTGCAATTTTCATACGTCATTGCATAAGTTTTGGCAGGAGATCAAATTATATACTGCAGGCATCTGTCATCAAATTGCAAGTCTTCGTTCTGAGCTGTGTCTCACTGGAGATTCCTATCTGAGTATGTGTCAAATGTGAAACATGCAGGACTCTGGGTTAGTATAATCCACTCATTCTTTTGAAGAATCTATGCTTTTAAAAGACTATGGATGTTCAATGCTTTTTTAACGAAATGACATCAGTAGGGTTTCTCTCTCTTTTTTCTCTGCTGCTATAAAGTTTCTTAGAGCAAAGGTGGATCACAGAAATGATGACTTTTATTCCTTGCGTTGTTAGTGAATGATTAACATGTGCTCCCTCTCAGATAAAGTGAGAGCAGAGCAATGACTGGGTGTCGTCATGAGTGGTGGGCTATTCTTTTTTTTCCTATAAAATTCAGCAGCATATTACATGAAGATCCTGGTTTTAAACAAAACAAAAGTGGGTAAGATTTTTCAAACATCATGATTCCGGAGATTAGAGTACTTTTCTCCTTCGAGTGGTGGAGGATGATTTAACTTATTCCTCTACATAGTCGCACAAATGACCAAATACCAGGTTTGATAAGGAGGCGCCTTTTTTTTTCCTCTCTCTCTCTCTCTGGAAATTTCCTAGTCAGTCCCATGTGAATGGCTCTAATGCAGATTTTCTGCAATTATAAAGTTGACTGTATAATTTAACCAAGGGGAATAAAGAAAAATGGAGTGAATAAGTGGTAAAGTTAAAAAAAAAAGAAGGAAAATATACTTCTACTGTTATACACAATCTCATTCTTTAATGTTACTTTCTCTTGAAATATATTGGTGTATAGGATGTTTAGGATGCTGATTTTGCTTATAGACATGCTTTATTTTTTTTTTTTTTTTGGGACATACTACTTGAACTTTAAAATATTAAATAAGTGATTTAACAACAAAACAAGTTGTTAATTACTTTACTGTTCTCGTTAATCTCATTACTGTTGTTGTTAACATGATTTTGAAGTTCCAATAGTATTTCTCTGTCATTTTTTTTTTTTATATTTTATTAGGTAAAATTAAAAAGTCAGGAAAAGTCTATGGCAGGAAGAGATGGTTGACTGTTCAAAGTTTAGTATAAATTAATAGTGATTCTTCTAGAAGTTGATAACAACTTATTGCTTTATATATTGTCATTAAATATAATTTATTTCATAATATAAAATATATACTTTTTTTTTGCTCGAAAAATATATAATAAGTTGAAGCTACAAATAATACAGCTTTTTTAAAATTGAAATTTTATGTAATACAATGAAAAATGTATCTTAATATAGAGTACTTCAGGATGATAAATCAACTGAGATTGAGTTACATGATAATTAACAATGAATAATCTGTTCTTTCCCCTTTGATTTCTTATTAACTGGGAAAAAATGCAAGATTGACTACTCAATAGCTTTGAATTATCCTTGTTTGCTCATATGTTTTGACAAGGAGCCAAAAAATTTAAAAAAAAAAAAATCTGAAAAATGTGACCCTAAATTCAATCCCATACTTACCTGCCACCCTTGGGCCTTGGAAAGTTGGAATTCAAAGAAGTTGAAGGATTCCTAACCTGGAGATATTTTTACCATGTTCATGAATAAATAATTACTTTTATCATGTTCTAGGAAGTGATTAGAGAAATTCATGATTGGTTCATTAAGATGAAGAAATAATTGTTTTTAATAATTTTTTATTGTATCTTTTCAATAAGTATTTCAAACATATTACTTTCGCTTTTCAAAATAATATCATAAAATTATTTATTACCCTACAAAAACATTTGAAATGAAAGTTTAGACCTTTAGAGAAGTGATCTGAGGGAAGAGAAAAAAAGAAAAAGAAAAAGAAAACAAAGGTGTGGTTATGAAAATCGCTTACCCTTTTCAATCTCTTCATTTCATTTTAAATACAGTAACTTTAATAAGTTGTTTGACATATCTTTTACTAAAAAAAAACTAGAAAAACATAAACTTCAATTTTGAAAAAGGTCTCCCATAATTAAACTTCAAAAAATTTTAACTTATTTTTATAAAAAATTTTGTAAAGCTTGTATATCTATTTGTTCCAAAAAAAAATTATTAATCAGAGATTAATGAGTATTGTGAAATATGAGAATGAAAATTTTTGTCTTTTGTCTTTTGTCTTTTTTTTTTTTTTTTTAAATATTGATGAAGAAAGTGGAGGGGATATAAAGAGCGCACATAATTGAGAAGCAATTGGGAGTGTTTGTGGGAGAGAATTTTGAGAGTTGGTGTGGTTGAACTTATCTTCTTGAGAGATATATCCTTCAGTTGGAGAAGTGGAAGTATCTTAATCATGAAAACATCACTCTCTGCTTCTCAATAATTCTTTATTTATTCTTTTTTCCTTCCTTGCTTTTCAAACACCTACTAGCATATCAACTCGGTTGATTTGGGGTCCCTCATGGTTTTTTCCATTTTCTAACTGCTAATCATTATCTATAAACACACAAAATTTAAATATTTCTTATGGGACCAACTGATGTTCCGTTTAGTACAAGAAGTTAATCTCTCAACGTAACGAATCTAGCTTTTGAATCTTTTGTTGGTATAGATATCCACATTTAGTATCTGACAGTCACTCTATTCTCTTATAAAATTTTTATATTTATGCATTCAAAAGGATGCGAGACTAGGTAGTATAATTATATGGGGGCTCTTATCTTATCATTCTTATCTCTTCCTCATTCTAAATTTACTATATGAATTTATTTGTGTGAATATAGATGATTTGAATGGCTTTAATATTTTTTTAAAAAAATGTTCTGTTTAATGATATTATATTGTATTTTTATTATTCCAGTGCATGGCAATGAGGTTGTAATTTGCAAATGAATAATACAATGTGGAGATTTTGCAACACTGAAACAATAAGGAAATGAATGAATTTAAGGAGAGGGAATAAGAATATCAAAGTCAGAGACAGTCCAAATGGCAGTTTGATTAGCTTCTTTGAATATCTCTGTCCCAATGTTAACAGAACTCCATTGTCTTCTTGCTGGACTTGCCCCTGGCTCCTGCAACCACTCATATTAATCACAACAACTTGCAGGTAAGTAAGTATATATATTTTCTTTCAATATAAAAAACAAGAGGAGCAACAATTAAATATTTAATAATATGGGCAAAATCAGCAAATAGGCATTTATTACTCTCTAAGTGCTAACTCTGATAAATTTTTAACAAAGGTTAATGAAGCTAATAATTTGTATAAACGGATGTATAATAATAATAAAAAATATGCTATGATTAACTAATTCAATCTCAAAAAAAAAAAAAAATTGGTTAATTGAGCCTTATATTAAAGACATGAGGTAATAACTTATAATATGAACCAAAGAATTCTAGAATGTGACTTGTATTCAGGATTGAATGCAGTATTGGACAACAAAATTAATTCAAAACCACTCATTTTTCTTTGGACGTGTTGAGACAATACCTAAAACCATGAACTGTTTCATTTTTGTCCAAAGATTTTGAACTGGGAATGAAAAAATAAATAAATAAATAAAGTGAAGAGAAGAAATTGATGAACTTTGATATCACTTACCAAAAAAAATCTCATTTCATGATGCCCCATTCAAAAACTAAATTAGTTAAAATCTATATCTACATTCAATAAGAAACCAATCCACAAGAAGAAGAAAATCTCTAACCTGGTAAAAGTAAAGTGAGTGTGACAATCTTCCAACATCAAGCTCCCATGTCCTAGGATCACCAATCCAACCTTGTCCTTGCTTTGTAGGATACCCATAGTCAGCCCAAACTGGGTGTGGCAAAATCTGAACTATCTCTTGTGGCTGAGGATTGCTATAAGGGTCACATAAACTGTAGGGTACCTCAAGGTGCTCTGCATTACCAGGAGAGCAGTACATATGGTAGGCCTCATAAGGGAAGTGGAAGGTGTCGGTGCGATCGACACGTGTCCCGTTCGGCAAAGTATGATATGGTGGACACACTTTGAGGTTGTCTTTGTGACACCATGAGGTTATGTTTGGATTAATGATCATTTCACTGTATCTTGTGACATCTGTTGTTACATCACCATCACAAGGTTGTCCATTGTTCTTCCAGCAGCTTCCTATGTCCATCAGGTAAAATTGGCTGTTACTTCCTCCTCCTTCTAGAACGTTCAGAGTGAATCTCACTTTGAAGTTTGGTGATTCTGGAATCTGCATCATAAAGAACCATGCATATTCATAACAAATATGCTGCAGATTTGAGATTGGACAATTTTATATTAACTCTAGCTAAACTCATTTTCCTGTGAAACCTGATTTATGAGTAACATGGCTTCTTATGAATTTTATGTTGATATAATAACTCTATTCCCTAATATAAGCGTTAGATTGGGTTGGATTTGATCCAAAATACACAATTTCAATCCATTTTCTCTCTCATATTTGTCATTCCCCTAAATTAATTTATCTAATTTTGATATATAATCTAATGTTTACATATAGATATTTTAGAGAGAGTAAATTGCATCTGTTATAATCAGCTAATTTATTTCATTTCCTTAAACGATCCAAATTAGTTGTGTCGCTCTTACATGCATATTTGATCCATGTTGAATAGACATGAGGTATTCTTCCAAGTCCCCGAAATTGATTTAACATGGTGCAGACTAGTGGTCAAACATTGCAACAACGGATGTTTGCTTTCAAGCAAAAGCTAAAGGAATAATGACGTGAGTAAGCTTTTGAGTTGCTGCAACACAAATAATTTAATACTATCTCATGTTCTTAATATAAGATATATTTAGAGAGTTGATCTTAGTTTTAATTATAAGATATGTTTTTCATATTTATTAATTTTTTTTCTAATTTGGTCCTTCAACAATAATCAAATAAAAGAGGGAATTAAGGTAGATAACTAGGGTATTTTAAAAAATATATGTCATTTTAACTAACTTAACTAACTTTCTTAATCTAATTAAATTATGTAAATACGTCTTATATTAATGACTAGAGGGAGTGAGAATTTATTAATGCGGGAACTACAAGTAACAAAGGTAAGCTGCAAACCGATTTTAATGATATCTTATTAACTCTTTGTAGTAGGAACTACACACAAAGAGACATTATAAGGAAGAATTACTCAGAAAGCAAAGTATGAGTGAGACTAGAGAAAGAGAAAAAAAGTGACTTACAATTTTAGACATTCCTCTAGTTGGGTAATGGTATCCACCAGAAAAACCAGATGTAGCATCAGATCTCAAGTAAAGCATCAGCCATGGATACTTCACAGTGGTCCTCAACACATGGTGAAGAGTCCAACTTCCCTTGCCAATTTCCTTTTGCCAAGTCACAGAGTAATAAGACTTGTTTTGCCCTAATGATCCTCCTAAGCTCAAATCAGCATCCAAATCCCAAGACCCATAAAACCTTCCCTTAAGAAGAGTCCTATTAGGTCCTTCCAATTTGGTATAGTCATGATGAATCAATGGCTGGTTCATACACCCTGTCCCAAAGCAGGGGAAGTTACCATCGTTGGCAAAAGGTCCTACTTTGAAGCCATTTTTAGGGCACTTGGCTGCTAAAGTGTCCATATTGCCATTCTTAAGCATGATCATCCAGAACTGCCATGGATTTGGAGTTTCTTTAACTTCACATTTTGATGCTAAATATAGTTCTTTCTCTGTAGCATACAGATCCACATTGTGAAGGGCTTTTTCTTGTATCCCTTCGAAGGAATCTCCAGCAGCTAGCTTGTTTTCCTCTTCTGTGACCTTGTGGATCAATCTGTAGAGAGGAAAACTGTATAGCGAGTTGTTCTTCTCTAAAACAACGCCATCGTTAGCCTTTCAGGAAACAAGTCTATATAAACCAGAAGAACATATGAAAGTTAAATCAATTGGCGCCAAAATATTTTGTTTTGGAGATCCACATTGTAAAGGATTTTTTCTCTTCAAGTTTCTTGCTCTTTGTTTTCTTGTTGCATTGTTGAGAACTTGAGATGACAGCAAGATATGAACATCACAGTACTATAAGTAATAAAAACCAGATGATCCATTTTATAATTATTGAGGACACACATTTTGATGTTGAGGCAGAGAATAAAAGCAGAAATCTAAGATCTGAGAGCTTACCTTTTGGTTGTGTAGAAGAAGCATTATAAATATCAAAGCAATCAGCAGCTCTAGGGCTGCCCATTTGAGGAACTTCATCTCCAACTTCATTGCACTGATTCCATGATTCTATGGCCAATCTCAGACCATCTCTTCTCTGTCCTGGATCACCCACAGCTGATATATACCCATCTACAGAAGCATTAACAAAAGCCCTGGACAGAGCAAGAGAAACCAGAAGAACAAGAAGAAGAAAACAGGGGATCCTCTTTTTCGCCATTAGAATAACATTGAAACCTCATCACAAGTTCTGTCAGCCAAAAACCAGTATGGACCTCAAAGGAATGACTTATAATTATGGGTTTTTCAGCTTTATGTTCCTGTTCTTCATGTTGTTTAATGAAGTTGACACTTTCCTTTTTGTTTGCAATTATTTCGGGGTGGTGAATTACAATTACAGTTATCTGTTGATCCAATGTCATATATGATTGTTGCATGTTTCCCACTCTGGGGAAGGTTCCTTGTTCAAATTTGTCAAAATTCGTTTACCAACCAATGAAGAAAGTGACAACCTTTGCTTTTCCTACAACTACTTGCTGGTTCAAATAGTTCTTACTTGGCAACCAATTATGTAAAGATTAAGCAACACATTGTACCAGTAGCGCATTACAAGAGAATCTGGGTGGACTTGTGGAACTTGGAAAGTATCTTTAAAGTGAGGAAAAGAAATCTTACACAGACAATGTAGGTATGAGGGTATGTATGAGCTACTCATCTTTCTCCCATCTTTCTTAATACATATTTTACTATTTAAAATATTCAAATTTATGGGAGATTTAACATCCTAAAAACAATAACAACAATAACAAGCCTTATCTCTTTATGAGGCCGGCTCCATGGATTGTATGACGACATTTTGCTTTACTAAAAATCAAATTTTTGGATAAGGTTTTTTAAATAACTTTGTTTAGTGTTTTCTTTGATCTTTTTCTACCTCTTTTCATTTGATTTCATACTACTTAATATATTTTTCTCAACAGCGCATCCAATGACGTTTGTTGCATGCGTTCACACTATTAGCTAATTTTCTATCATTTTTTTTTTCAATAGATGCCACTTTAACTCTTCCTCGAATATATTTGTTACAAATCTTTTTTCTTTTTATATGACCACATAACATATCTATTTCAATACTGAAAAATTCAAATAATTCTTATAGAAAAAATCAATTTTTTTTCTGTCTTGAAATATGGGTCTATCTATATTCTTTCATAATTAATTCAAGACCTTTATTTTTAATTAAACAGATCTTACCAAAAAAATTTTGGCAGTATTATTAGTGGAACAGGACAACTGACAAGCGGATTGATTGAAGAAGGTTGTTGAGAACCAATCAAGAGAAAAGAACAAAATGGTAGGTGCAACTAATTACTATTGATTGATTATTTCCCACTTAGGTTTGCATCAAATAATTAGGCCAGTTTTTTAATTGGGAAGAAGAGCTCTTAAATAGTTAAGCGTTTAACAAATTAGATAAGAAATAAAGCTTCGCTACTAAACATCTGATTTGGAGCTTTATCATTGCTTGAATTCCACCTTAATTCCACCTTTAATGGAATGTTAATTTCAGCTTGTTTGATGCTCAAGGCAAGAAAATCCTTAAGGTAACCCATAAAATATTTGTCACAATCACAATTGAGTTTTGGCCACTACTCCTATCTAATATACTCTTTTCAGTTTTTAATATAAGATATATTAGAATAGTTGATCTTTATACTAAGTATAAGATATGGTTTTCATATTTGTTAATCTTTTCTTAATTTACCCTATTAGTGATATCTCAACAATAATCAAGGATAAAAGGGAATGGGAAAATTAAGGAAGATGACTCTGATGTTTTAGAAAATACATGTCATATTAATTGATATAACTAACTTCATTGATCTAATTAAATTAAGTAAATATGTCTTATATTAAGGACTACAGAAAATATAGGTTATTTCTAGTTAACTCTTTAGAATTAAAATAAGTTAGTTGAAGCATTAAAATTGTCTTAGTGATTCACTTTCCATTTTTGCCTTCCACAAAAACATTAATTTTAATAATCGAAATGGATCTACATATATATATATGGAAGCTGCCATCTAGCATAATTATATGATTAAATAACTGAAATGTATCTGCATAATGACTTAATTACATGGAAGAAGAGTTTTTGGCATGAAGCAAAGTTTGTTGCTTTTCCAATGTGAAGAGTATTCAATTGAGTAGACTTTCATAGTGAAATGTGGCAAGAATGTATATTTTCAAAATAAGTCACTAAATAATGGACAAAACAATATAAAACAACATACTACTCTGAATTTTTCTAAAACAGGTTCTATATATGAACATATCCATTATGATACCTATGCATGTCAAAATAAGCTTGCTTGATGAACAAACCTGTACAAGAGACGAACAAAAAATACCATTGATGGTTAGAGGTCCTCAAGTGATTATAGATTAAGGATGAGCTTGGAATATTTTTGGTCATTTTTTCATATAATTGGCCGATAGTTGTTGGGAGACGAATGTCTTCACTTCCCTTCCTTTACACTTATTTTTCCACTGTTGAATCAACTTTTAATAACTAAAATTTAATATTTTACAATGGCCTATATCTATATATCCAAAAAAAAAAATCAATCGGGATGAAGAATAAACATATAGTTTTTACCAAAGGCACTATTTTATTCACAAAACATTGTAGCCTTTACAGAAAAATACTATTCAAAAGTCATTGCAGTGTCAGTGCACTATTTATTGTAGCACTATAGCGCACTATAGCTTGTCACAGTGGCAGAGCCACATTATGGCTAGCTAGGCCTTGACCCCTTATTTTTTGTATTTTTTATATATATGTTATATAATATTTTATTTTGGCCACTAATTTGGCTACAGCTAATTTTTATTTTTTCTATAATCATACTCTTTTTTTTAGAATGTGAGAGGAAAGTAAAATTTTTGTTTGAGATACCTATTGAAAATATTAGTATCATTTTATATATGATGCTGTTTATGTTCATTTTAAAGATTAAATAGGTACTCAAAATCATTTCTTTTCACTCCACTCTTTTTGTGAAAGTTATTCTACGTATTTTTATCTTTCTAATGAGGGTAATATTGTGTAATTAGTGAAAATTTTGGGGTTATAATTTCCGAAGATTCGTGAGTTTTGACAATACAAGACTATATATATGTAGAAGGTGATTAATGACTAATTTTAATCGGTTTGGATTTATTATTTAGTTGTCTTATGATTTTATAATGAATTTCTCTTTAAAAAATATATTATAATATGTTATTTGCTTAGCTGAAATTGAATCAATTTTGTTTTTTGTTTTTTGGAAATATTTTTTGGGTTCATATTATATTTCTTTTATTTTCCCCAATTACTTTGTTTTGAGTTAAGTGAGATGTGCATTTAAGTGTTAATTTTGTGGATTGAGTAGTACTATAAGAATTAATGTTTAGTGACACAAGATACTAATTAACACTGACATCAATATATATTCTGGGTCACCAAATTTTTGTAGGTTGAAAAAGATAAGTAAGGATAAACAAAAAAGCATAGATGTGTTCTTTAAGAAGAAAATAACTTCAGAAAGTGATATTTCTAAGAAAATAATTTCTGAAAGTGATGCATTTTCTAATGAGTCACCTTCTAAACATCATAGAATTTTTATTTACTATGTTATCTTTTAATTTATAATTGTCAATTATTATTTATTTGTATTTTTAATGTTATGAGATATTATTTAGTAAATAGTTCAATATGTATATTTTTGGCCCGGGCTAAAATAATTGTCTGGTTCCGCCACTAGCTAGTCACTATAGTGTCAACAGGCATTGTAGCTAGTTATTGTTTAAACGGTACCAAATAGCTACTGGTCACCCATCGGTTACTGTGCAAATAGGACTTCTGAAATCATCTATAAACGTTGAAGCCTCATTCGGTCTTGGACACGTTTTGAAGTAACAGCCATATAGCAGTTAGAAGCTCCACCCTCTCATCCTTTCATCCATTTTTCCCTTTCTCTTGTAAGTCCTTTGTATTTAAATAAACCTTTATTTAAACTTATGTTTGGCATTATCATTACTCTCTCCTTCTACTGATGAATTGAACTCTAATGAGGACTACCTCTGCTTTCAATTCATTTCTTTTGTTACATTTATGCACGTTTAACTTCAGTAATTTATTTTATGCTTTAGGAAGTTCGTCTTCTTCTCTACTTCTCTAGCGAACTAGGGTAGAATGGAGAGCTAGTTCACTAGAGAAGTAGAGGAGAAGACAGACTTCTTAAAGCATAAATAAATTATTGAAATTAAACGTGTAAAAAGGTAACAAAAGAAATGAATTGAAAGCGTAGTCCTCACCAAAGTTCAATTCATCAGTAGAAGTAGAGAATAATGATAATGTCAAACATAAGTTTAAGCACAATTTTATTGAAATACAAAGGACTTACAAGAGAAAGGGAAAAAGGGATGGAAGAATGATGGAAGGATGAGATAGGGTGGAGCTTCTAAATGATGTATGGCTAATCCTTCAAAATGTGACCAAGACCGAATGAGGCTTCAGCTTAAATAGACGATTTTAGAAGCACTATTTGCATAGTAACCAATGGGTGACCAGTACTATTTGGTACTGTGTAAATAGTAACTAGCTACTATGCTTGCTGACACAACAGTAAACCAGCTACAGTGTGATACAGTGCTACAGTGAATAGTGAGCGAAGGGAACTGGGGGAGAATGGAGAGCTAGAGAAGTAAAGGAAAATATGAACTTCTTAAAGCATAAATAAACAACTAAAGTTAAAAGTGCATAAATGTAAGCAAAGAAATGAATTGAAAGCAGAGGTAGTCCTCATCAGAGTTCAATTCATTAGTAGAAGGAGAGAGTAATGGTAATGCCAAACATAAGTTTAAACACAAGTTTATTGAAATACAAAGGACTTACAAGAGATGGGAAAAAGGGAAGAAAGAAGGATGGAAGGATCAGAGAGGGTGGAGCTTCTAAATGCTATATGGATGTTACTTCAAAACGTGTCCAAAACCGAATGAAGCTGCAGCTTATATAGACAATTTTAGAAGCATTGTTTGCAAAGTAACCGGTGGGTGACTGGTACTATTTGGTACTATTTAAACAGTAACTAGCTAAAGTGCCTGCCAACACTACAGTAAACAAGCTACAGTACGCTATAGTGAATAGTGAGTGAAGGGAACTGGGGGAGAATGGAGATCTAGAGAAGTAAAGGAGAAGAAGGACTTCTTAAAACATAAATAAATTACTAAAATTAAACGTGCAAAAAGGTAACAAAAGAAATAAATTGAAAGCGGAGGTATTCCTCATTAGAGTTCAACTCATTAGTTGAAGGAGAGAGTAATGATAATGCCAAACATAAGTTCAAACACAAGTTTATTGAAATAAAAAGGACTTACAAGAGAAAGGGAAAAAGGGATGGAAGAAGGATGGAAGGATGAGAGAGAGTGGAGTTTCTAAATGCTATATGGTTGTTACTTCAAAACGTGTCCAAGACCGAATGAAGCTGTAGCTTATATAGGCGATTTTAGAAGCACTGTTTGCATAGTAACCAGTGGGTGACCTATACTATTTGGTATTGTTTAAATGGTAACTAGTTACAGTGCCTGCCGACACTACAATGACCAATTACACTGTACAGAGCGGTGACACTATAGTGACTTTTGAACAGTATTTTTCCATGAAGGCTACAGTGTTTTGCGAATACAATGGTGCCTTTGGTAAATTTAGGGCCAAACACTCCTATATCCAAGAGTTTGCACTCTTTCATACGATCAAAAAAAGGGAACAGCAAGCTTCAATGCCACCGAGTCCACCAATTCTTTCAGACAAAAAAGCCACATCATTAAAATCACCAATCACAGACCAAGGGTATGCCATCGAAGAAGCAATGCGTCGAAGACTACTCCAAAGAATTTGCTTGTGACTGTTATCTGGAATTGCATAAACCACAGTAATACAGAACCAACGGCCTCTAGGAAAGTGGCATTTGTGATGGATAAATTGCCTATCAAGGTTCAAAACTTCCACCTCAATTAAAGAAGATTTCCAGGCTGCAAGGATGCCCCCTGATCTACCCATACTCGGCACACAAGAAAGACCATCGAATCCCAACTTATTTATGGACCGGAGTTTATCAATTGAGTCGCATTTGGTTTCAACTAGAAAAAGTAAGCAGGGCATATTTTTCGAGCAGATAAGGCGAATATTATCAGTAAAGAGGCGACTACAGGCCCCTCTCATGTTTCAGTACAGAATATTTTTAGCAGACATTAAAAAATAATAAAATACTAGGTCCAACCCAAAAATCAAACTCCAGAACTTTCTTAGTCCTGACCTTGAGGTCCACAATCAAGACCCAAAAGATCCTCAGTAGTGTCCGCCACAAAACTGCACTTAGGGTCCATTGGATCAGGATCCTTTCAAAATTTTCCCACCAACCCAATAGCAGGCCCAATATCTCCTGGGTCTAATGAGAAACTAGCCTGAAAGGAATCATCATCATCTAGAATAGGCACCGAGGTATCCAGCTGGTCATCTCCTCCCTTATCCTACGCCGACAGATGGTCCGGCATGTCTCTGTCAAGGTTGACCTTCTCTGGGATTATACTCATCAAAACTTTCTTACTCACCTCGGCTTGCGCATTTTCCCTACTTCGTTTCTCCATTCTTTGTGTCCCCTGAAGCGTTATTTCCCCATCAACTTCCTTCCTTACTTGTTTGCTTTTAACCTTTCGGTTGATTTTCCCATCTGATCTCCCTTTATTTCTTGGTTTCTCCCCAACTCCTATCTCTCCAGTTTTCATAATAGGTACTATCGCGAAACCGCCGAAATCCCTCCCTTAGCGACGTTAGCTTCTCTTTCTTCCTCAGTGACTAACACTCCGAACCTCGAGCCATTGGCCTGTTGAGGATCAACAACTTTTTTCACCTTATTTTCTTCTTTTTTTTTCTTTGATTGGGTTTATGAACTATATGCCAGACATCTAGATCGTTCTTGTTAGCTTCCAAAGAAACACTAACCACAATCATTTTCTCTTCATCCTTATTGCTCCGCTCTGTCAAAGTTTTTGCACCCCCATCTCCTGACTTACAGTGCTTTGAATGATGTCCATTAACTCCGCACGTAGTACATAACCAGTGTAGACCTTCGTATTCAACAAAATACTCCTGGCCATCTAAGGTGAAGCCAGCCATCAGTTGCTTGCTAAGATCAACTAGGACACATATCTGTGCATAGTGGCCTCTAAGTTGACTAGAGGTATTAATGTCTATTTTTATCGTTTCCCCAATTCTATTTCCAATCTAGGTCAAAGCTTCGCTATCATAATATTCCATGGATATCTTTGGCATTCTAACCCAAACCGCCACTTTATCAATGGTGGCCGTTCAGGGGTTGAAAAGGGGTTCCCACAGCCTCACTGTCAGATAATGATCAAAGAGCAACCAGGGTCCACTAGTCATTGCATGAAGATAGTCCTCCTTGTTGGTAAGTTTTACCATGAAAAAGCCATTCCCAATATTAATTAAACGAATCACACCACATTTAGCCCATAACGATTGTAAAATTGAAAGGAGAAGCTTATAACCAATGTTCCTGCCTAGAAGCTTCACAATCACGGCATTATTCCACGCTTTATAGAGACATTTTTTCATCTTCTCAGCAAAAGCAAATGTTGGGAAATTTTGATTCATTTCCTCAGAAATTAAACACATGGGTTCTGAATCTATTTCTTCATCTGAGTCAGAAATGGGATCATCAGACAATGCATCATTGATCCTGTCTTCAGGATCACCAGCATCACGCTCATGCTAATTAATACCCTGTAAAATATCTGCAAAGGACCGGCTTCCTTCCTTCTGCTTCTTCTCAGGCAAACCCAGACGTGGCCACTCTTCTTCCATTCTATTACAATCTCCATTCTTGAGTTTCTTTGAACTCCTACTAATGAGGTCATCTTCTTCAGATGAAACTGGAACCAGCGCAGAGGTTTTCTTACTGAGAACAATCGCCATTTCTTTTTCTGACACTATTTCTTACCAAGAACAATCACCACTCTGCAATTCTGAATTGTTCACATTAAATTTTAACCATCTTAATATATATACACATAGTCTTTGGAGAATTAGCGAGAAGGACAAAAGAAATAAAATATTTACTAAAAAGGATCTCAAAAGCTGTAATTATTTTCAAGGACAAATAAATTTTCAATTACGAAATTAACCTTCTCAAACCCCATCTTAACTAAGGGTGTGCATGAAGCCCAGGAGCCTATGCCTACCCAAGCTTAACAAAAAATCGCCCTGCTCAGCCCAGAAAAAAGAAGCTAAAAAAAAAAAATACGCACAATTGGGCTGGGCAATTTTGCAAGTAAGGCCAAGCATTAGGCAGGGTATACCACCTGGCCTGACCCGGTAAGTATATATATTCTTATATTTGATATAATATTTTTATATAATAGTTAATATACTCATATTGTATTATATTATATATTTAGTAATATTCTAATATATCCATTGAGTATTTGACCATTAGTCTATTATATTACTGATGATGCCTGTATTTAATGGACTATGGATGTTATTTAATTATTCACGTATGTGTATTTGACTATTTAATTTGTTAAGACATAAGGTAGTTTTTTTAATTTAAAGACTCAAATTGTAGACTTATTTTGGAATATTCTAAAGCATATAATTATGGATTACATTTGAATTTTACAATATTATTTATCAGGTATGATTAAAATTGTTTTCTTTTTCACATAATGTGTGGCATGGTATCACAATTTGGGTAAGGAAGCCCGCCCAGCCCATTGTTGCCTAACCTGAAAACGTTAGGGCTTCTATTGGCTAGAGCCAGGCATCAGATTGTATTTTATTGCCCAATGATCCTTCAGGCAGGGCATCAGGCAGGGGTCTCGCCCTGCTTAGCCCTGCCCATACTCACCCTTAATCTCAACTATCTGACAATTAATTATCAAATTTAATGATATCTCCATATATTTTTTGAGAATAAAAATATATATGCAAATCTATATTTTTATAATATTCTCTCTTATACATACCGGATTATATTAAAGTTACCCAAATTAAAATAGCCTCTAAGGGTAAGTTTGGTTTAAAGAAAGGGGAGGGGAGAGGAGGGAAAAAAATGTGATGGAAAGGAAAATTTTGTGGGCCCCACTATTAGTTCTATATGTGTTTTGATGATGTTTTAACAATTGTAAACAAAATGAGAAGTTTTCTCTTGCAAATCTGAAAAACTTTGCTGTCAAGGGAAAACTCCAGTTTTGAAGTAAAACTCCAGTTTTTAGCTTGTCTGAAGGAAAATCTTGAACAAAGCAAAACTGCCAGTTTTCGTTAAAACCACCAGTTTTCAGTTTTCATGAAAAACATGAAAACTCGAGTTTTGCTCCCAAAACTCGAGTTTTGGTTTGGTCGAGTGCCTTTGGATTTTCCAAGTCACAAAACCTCCAACTTTCAAAGAACACCGCCAGTTTTTAACATTTCAAAGATCTTCTCATATTTTGTGAAATAGTTCAAAACTCGAGTTTTGGAGCAAAACTCGAGTTTTGACACTAGCCGAGAGCTCCCAAGTTTTCACAAGTTTAAAACCGCCAGTTTTGATATGTTCACAGTTTTTTTTCAAAGTTTTCATCGTTGGATGAAAACTCGAGTTTTATTTTACAAACTCGAGTTTTGACCCAACCCGAGAGCATTGCCAGTTTTCAAAGTTTTCATAACAATATGAAAACTCGAGTTTTGATTTCAAAACTCGAGTTTTGATCAGGCAGAGAGCAATGCATTTTCACGATGATTTGAAAACTCGAGTTTCATTTTTGAAACTCAAGTTTTGGCTTGACTTGAACTTCACAAAGTTTTCACGATTAAGTGAAAACTCGAGTTTCACTTTGGAAACTCGAGTTTTGGCCAAACAGAGAGCATATGATTTTCCAACCTTTTGAAAACTCAAGTTTTAGTTTGAAAACTCAAGTTTTGATGTTTTGGACTTCCGCGTGTTATTTTCATTAAAAGTCCAAAACTCGAGTTTTGGTTTGAAAACTCGAGTTTTGATTTGAAAACTCGAGTTTTGATATTTACTCAAACTATGGTCCAAAAGCTCAAAACACGACTTTGCTCTTTGGAAGTAGAAAACTCGAGTTTCAGTTTTGAAACTCAAGTTTTGAACTTGTGCACAGTTGAAAACTCGAGTTTTGATGAACAAAACTCGAGTTTCCATCGCTGAGTTTGAAATTTGATTTACACAATTTTACAATCTGTTCTTGTTTGATCTTAATACTTTCCAGGATTATTCTTTAATGTTCCTAGCTATGTTTAATGACTTTATTAGTGAATTTCAGATGATTTAGAGAATGATTTTGAAGATATAAAGCAAAAAGCATAAAGTGGTTCAGAACATTAAATGCACTGTCCAAAAGTTGCATATTCTTGGCTAATCCATCTACACACGATTGCAAAGCATTAAAGAATGTTTTCTACAACAAGCAACCTCATCTCCAACGGATTAATTTGCAGAGAGTCAACTCTGAGTCATTATCCACCTGGATTAAGTGGAGAATAGAGAGAGAAGAAGACCAAAACTTAACCTGAACCTTGTCTGATATGGGCAACGGCTATAAATGGTCATATGGTGTTCTCTACCTATAAAAGAGGACAAATTCAAGCAGAAAAACGTGGAGAAACAAGCCTACACTTCCAACATGCTGATACTCTGCTCTCACATCATTTGCACTCTGTTTTTCATGTTTAGATAACTTAGAGAGTGAAGAAATTTGTATTTGATCTTCAGTGTTTATTTACTCACTTCTAAGAGAGAAGATTTATTGTAATCATTCTATTCTTCTGAGAGTTACTCAAGATTGGGTGATCTTGAGTGGGAAACACATTGTGTTGATTACAACTTGTAAGGGGGAGTGAATCCTAGTGAGAGGATTACTTCGAGTACAGAGTGTGTAATCAAGCGGTGTGTTGATTACAGTTTGTAAGGGGGAGTGAATCCTAGTGAGAGGGTTACTTCCGTTACAAAACGTGTAATCAAGTTGGAAGAAGATAGTGAATTGAAAATTCCAAGTGAGGCTTGGGGACTGGACGTAGGTCAAGGATTGGGCCGAACCAGTATAAATCAGTTTGCACATTCTCTTCCCTTATCTCTTACATTTCTAGCATATATATTTGAATGTATATACATATTTAAATGTCTGATTATTGCTTTGTAAACCGATTTCAGTGAGTTACGAAAAAATTTTCAAAGTTCCTAAATTTTTATACTTCACCCAATTCACCTCCCTCTTGGGTTCAGCCGGTTCTTACACCCACTAAACTAAATTTTGGTCCAATTTTCTCCTCCCCTCATTTTTTTCCCCTCTCCCCTCCCCCCAAACCAAACTTACCCTAAGAGCTATAAGCAATTAGAAATCTACCTCTTTCTAAGGTTTGATTATTTTTAAAAACTTTAAACAATCACAAAAAAAGAAAATTCTTATACTATATTTATTTTAAAATTTGTGATTTTTCATGGGATAAAAAGCTTAAACAAACCTGATGTACCTTAAAAAGAATGTTATAAAACTGAAAAATACTAAAATTTAAAATTCATAAACAATAAATTCCTAAATAAATTGTCAATGTCATGAGAATCTCAATTCCTAATTTAAGAACGCACTTGATGAAGAACATAAATTGGTAACTAAACATCAAATAATTGAGATGGGGTTAAAGAAAATGTAGGGAGTTCGGTTAGGGTTAATTTTGTAATTGAGGATTTATATTTTAATTTTTGATCTTCAAAATAATTACAATTTTTACGGATCTTATTAACAAATATTTCTTTTTCTTGGTCCTTCCCCTAATTTTCCTTATGGCTGTTTTTATATCATGATAATATTGTTATAAAATGTCAAATCTCAATCATTTAAATTGATTTAATAATAGGGTAAATGAGCAAAAATACACATGTGTTTTACCTTCAGGAGCGCCCAGCACCATATGCTTTTTTTGGGTGTAAAAATACACATGTGGTTACATTTTAGGAGCAAAAGTCACACCATCGTTAAAATCTAACTTAACGGTGTTAATTTTGGGGTGGGACCCACACTATTTCCATGAAAATACCAAAATGCCCCTAATTTTTTTGGGGAAATTTCACATAAGGGGCCTTTTTACAGAAAAATATCAAAAAAGGCCCCAAGATTCTGAAAATCCCAGAAAAGGCCTTGGGGCTTTTTCTGAGATTTTCAGAATCTACGTGAATTATTAAAGGGGCTGATATAGTTGTTAACGAGGTAGTGATATAGTTGTTAACGGGGCTAATTTAGTTGTTAGCAAATTATTCTTAATGGGACTGATTTAGTTGTTATTGACCTACTCGTTAACAACTATATTAGCCCCATTAACAATTTACGTAGATTCTGAAAATCTTAGAAAAGGGCCTTGGGTCTTTTTTGGGATTTTCAGAATCTTGGGGCCTTTTTTGGGATTTTTTTTTTTGTAAAAATGGCCCTTAAATGAATTTTCCCATTTTTTTTAAAAACCCTTGTCCTCCTTCAACTTCGCAATTTGACACCCTCGGCGCTGTCCATCTGGACACCCCCCCGCGCCCGGCCACTATCGATCGATCTGACCCCACTAGTGCTTGATATGAACTCGATTTGACCACCCCCCAACTCGCTCGATCTGAACCTGCCAAGCTCGATCTGAACCCCCTCTCCCTTCTAAGCTCGATCTGATCTAAACCCCCAAAGCCCGATCTACACCCTTTGTTCTATACTGGTTCAATTGATCTTGTTTAATTTTATAAATATATGATTTTATGTTTCACTGCAACTGTAATTCTATCTGGATTGAAATTTTGATGTTGAATGTTCATTTATGGGTTGAATGTTCATTTGTGGGTTGAATGTTCATGGCTTTGTCGAAGCAGCGGTGTGGAGGGTGATTGTAAAGGGTATTTTGGTATTTTCATGGAAATAGTATGGGCCCCACCCCAAAATTAACACCATTAAGTTAGATTTTAACAGTGATGTGACTTTTGCTCCTAAAATATAACCATGTGTGTATTTTTACTCAAAAAAAAAAAAAGCATATGGTGCTAGGCGTTCCCGAGAGTAAAGCACATATGTATTTTTGCTTCTTTACCCTTAATAATAGATATAAGAAATGTAGAGGAAGTAAAGAGGGGGGGGGAGTGAAGAAGACATTCATGTCCAATAGTTGATTGCTTAGTTGGTTTCTCAAGCCGTTATAATTGGTAACAACCTCTTGCAACGAACACCAACAAACATTCCCGAGATGTAATTTATGCCTTAAACGTGCTACATTCTATCTCATCGGATAATGTTTCTATCTTTTATCATATTTGCCCCTCCTTTGTTTTTTTTGATATAAAAATTTCAAGAAAGGGGTTGGGTTCACCTACGATCCAAGGGTAGGGCGAAATTTCTCTTCCTCCTAGGCCATACTGATGTTGAGCAGTGCGAGCCATCTGTTACCTTCAGGCGTTTACCTAAGCACCTAGGAGTTAGGATTTCTCTCCCAGCATGTTGATCAACTTTAGGTTCGAACTCACTCCCTTTTACGAAGGGTTATTTGTCCCTACTTATTGCACCTATACTACTTTAGAGTTGGGAATATAAATTGGGCTCTTGGGTTGATCCGTTTAACCAGCAAAAAAAAGGACAAAAAAAAATTGAACTTTGAAGTGGGCCAATATGGGCTCAACTCACACAAGTTATAAGTTAAGACTTAAGACGATTAGTTGTCCTTATAATCTAATGAAATGAAAGCTTATCCGTAAATGGAAAATCGAGGATTTGATTATGCTTATAACATCATAGAATTAGTGTCTGCCCCTCTAATTCAAAAAAAGAAGTTTTTATTTTTATATATAATTAAAATATACATCTTTTTTTTATTTGATAATGACTAAAATATACTTTTAGTCATTTAAGTTTTACCTAACGCATATTTTGGTCCCTTAACTTTATAAAGTATACTGTTAATCATAAAATTTTAACACCGTGAAAGTTACTAACGGAAAATGTTGACGCAACGAACTTAAGTAATGATTAATAACATTTAATTACACAAATTTTATATATTCTTCAATCACCCATATTTTAAATTTATATTTAATAGCATTTAATTACACAGTCATCACTTAAGTTTACACCGTTATCACTTGAATTTGCATTTTCCGTTAGCAAAATTAACAGTATTAGAATTATAAGACTAATTAAAAGCATACTTTATAAAGTTAAGGGACCACAAGTATATCTCATGTAAACTTAAAGGACTAAAAATATACTTTAGCATTTGATAATTAAAATATGGGAAAAACACTTCTCATGTTGTAGGAGAAGTGTTTTCTCATGTCACACACACATATATGTATATATGTGTGTGTGTGTGTGTGTGTGTGTGGGACACACACACACACATATATGGGTCATACTATTTCATGTATGTGTAGGAATCTTCTTCTTCTCATGCAACATGAGAAGTTTAAACCCCTTAAAATATATATCTAATTCCAAACATATAGCAAGCAAAAACCTACTAATAAATTAATAATGATTTTTGTATTTATTTTATAGTTTTTCAGGGCTTGCATACTTGCATCCATGTAATTAAACTGTGGATTTGAATATATCTTTTTTTAAATTATGATCATGCAATATTTTGAAAATTGGATTGGCAAATGATTTTTATTTTATTAGCCACATATTAAAAAAAGAGGGGGGGGGGGGGGGGGGAATAGTTAGACACATAGGCTACTTCATATAATCCATGAATTGAGGCACCCAAAAAGTGATTTAGTCCAACCAAATCCACTCTTCGTCCCAACCTATAATAGGCCGACACATTTAGCTAGGCTGGGTTAAACCACATTCCATATTTGTTCATATCAAATCAATTTTTTTTACCCCTAATACAGAAATCCTAAAATTCTAACCCAGCTGATGTCTACTAGGTGGCCCAGTCCATAGTAGATAGTTTGAGCCTCAAGGATAGCATTTCACCAAAATTTGGATGAATTCTAATACCTCGTAATGTAATTTGACGATAAATGTTTTAAATTCTTAGAATAAGAGTTGTTTATATTTAGTGTCCTACAGTGACTCAAACAGATCGCCTGCAAAAGGAGGATATACCTGTACTTTAAAAAAAGAAAATTGAATTATACAAGAAATAGTTAGCAACAGTTCTTTTGCTAAAGGTCCAAAATAGATATGGTGAAAACTAAAATTGGATACGGAAGAGCGAGAAATCTCAATCTGAGATATATATGAAACGAGCACAACAAGCTCCAGAAATATGAAAGGAGGATCACAACAAGTGACAATGGAATCTGAGTAATCGTCCTTGGCTCACCTGGTAATCTTAAAGAAAGTGATGATGGAATGAAGTGAGCAAAGATATCAAGTGCATTTATCCATTACCGAATGAGAAATGATGGAGGAAGATGAAGGTTGTAAGTTCAAATTCTGTTAATTTTTGTTGGAATGTAATATGTAAATACCTATTTTTAAAAAAATGCGAGCTAATTGTTGATGAGAGTTGGCACAGATAGTAAGGAACAGACCCAAGTCCCAAAAGAACGAGGATTCGATTCCCACTGCCGTTGTGAGAGCTCCTTCAGTAGGCAATCATGTAAAAACCCCTGAAAGTATTCAAAGAACCCCAGGGCTGTGCCCTGGTCTTGGTGGGAAATCGGTGCCGAACCCACCTAAACTTTTATGTATAAAAAAAAAAAAAAAAGCGAGCTAATCTACCAATCTACGAGCCTTTAGGACCAAAATCACCCGTAAGTACATACATATGTATGTAAAATAAAAGGATTGACAATTTTTGGAAACGATAATAATCACGAAATCCATACAGGCATATAGAGGCGGGCGCACGTATTGAATAAGGGGGGCATGTGTGCCCCCTTAAATTTATTTTATTTATTTATTTATTTATTTAAATTTATAAATTTTATATTTTTTTTATTAAAAAAAAAAGCCCTTCTATTCCTCTGGATTCACTCTTCTTCTTCCTTTATTTTGACCTAGTGAGACACGACCCAGGAGGACGAGACACAGTCAAAAGCTCATTTTGCTCCTTCTTCCTTCCATTATCGCCACCCACCATCGTCGTCCTTCGGCAATCTTGGATGAAAAGGGGTGATGCCATTCTCACGCAATCTTGGACGCTAGTTTCGGCTAAAATCAGGTAGGCAATAGCTTGCATTCTCCAATATACTGAAAAATTACTTGCTCTACTAGTTAGTGGTTACTATAACGCATTTAGCAAGATTGAGCTTAGTAGTCATACTATTGAGTTTGATTATTGCTTTTAATCCTTATTCTGAAACCATTTCAATTCTTTGTAGTCCCCTGCCCTCCCCTGTTGCACTTTTCTGGATTAGTCTGAATTATTTGGATCAGACTACTCAAATTTTTGTTACTTCATGATATTATAGGTGTCTCAACTTTATTTATCAGTATGCTATGCTTTTAGCTCTTATAAAGAGGTATTTCTTTAACATTATTTGGCTGAGCAGTGATGATTTGTCAGAAATGACTCGCCATAGGTGTTTGGCCATAAATGATTGATTGAAAGCATCAAGTTGATTGTAATTTGCCATTCTCATAGCTATCAGACCACCCCCAGAAAAAATTTGTCATTCTCATAGCTATAGAGTGGCATAGCTGATGTAAAACTTCATACAAGAAAAGGGATAAACTAAAAAAGATGAAAATGAGGATTTGATCAATACAAGTCGACCAGCTTGGGAAAGTAATTTACTCTTCCATCCTGCAAGCCATTTGCCCAATTTATCGAGAACCTCTTGGTACCTCCTTTTATCAGCTTTAGGATAATCAATACTTGTAAATTCTTAAAATATGAGCATTAAAAACTTAAAGTAGTAATTGTTATTAAAATATATGGTGTCCAGCCTTGCTATTTCTAATAGTACTTAGTCTTGCTTTTCCCTTTATATTATTTTATTTTTTAATGCATTTAAAGCTTTACTATAAAAATATTTTCCACATCCCCACCAATGATGCCCCCCTCCCATAAATTCCTGGATCCGCCCCTGCAGGCATATATTTAAAATAAAAAGATTGACAATCTGTAGAGACGTTAAACACGAAATCCACTCATTTTATGTAAAGCTTCACAATCACGAAGCATAAAATTTTAGAATTACGCTAAGCATTTTATTTTTATTACTTAAAACTGGTGTGGATCATGAGTTGTATGAAATATAAAAAATGAGTGGTATTTTTTGTAAGTCACTGTTTTATTAAAATTTTCATATATTATATATAGATATAAATATATAAATCCATGTTCAATTTTTTTTTAAAAAAATAAAACTCTGTCTTCGGTAATTAAAATAACAAATGCATACTAATTATATTGAATAGTTAATAATTAATTTAAGTTAGATGAGGCTTAGTTTAAAAATCTTTTTTTTTTTTCCTTTTTAACTATCTTCAATTTTCCTTTTTAACGACATATGGGCATTATAGTCTTTTAACAACATTTGGAAATCCTTAAAAGGATATCTTGACCTGATTAAGAATTTGTTAAAAGAGTAAGCTTGATTTTAGTTTTGATAATTTCTGACGGACTTAATTATAATTTTTCCAAAAAATTATTGATTTTACTCCCCTTAGATCATTTGTTTTGGAAACTATTGTTTTGCCCAGGACATTGGAAACTATTGAAAAATTCTTTAATATCTGCAATTAATAATAGAGAGAATATAGTTGAAAAATATAGTTAGAAGATAAAGTAAAACGAGGTATCAAGTAGGGTATCAGACTCTTCCATTTAGAATAGGAAGAAGTACTATACCTACAATGCTCATAGCTGCTTACTGCCTTACCCAAATAACTCAGTACAGCTACTTGGTATGCCTCATTAACCATACTGCCTTAACCTAATTGTGCATTATTGAACACAATTTTTAAGTGATAGTTTTTTTTTAAGTGATAAAAATTCATTGACTTTATTTCCAAAACCAAGGGGATCCTTGTGCATCATATTGACTATCTTATGACTAACAAACTGTGTAGTTTTCAATAAATTTTATGCTTTATATATATTAATATTGATGAAATAATTAATACAAGATTTATAGAACCAAAAAATAGTTTTTTTTTTCCCACATAGAAAATGTAACCCATACAAGCTTTCTGAAAAGAAAAATCCATTTATCTTGTGAAATTTTCTTACTCACACATCTAACCTATAGCTTTTTCTAGGGAAGGCTTTTTTTGGCGGTCTAACCTAGAATTATGTTGACAGGTGGGACCAAAGAAGATCATCCCAAGCCAGAAACACAAAATGCCTATCAACAGCGCACACTCTACAAACCCTAGATGATTCAACTGGAAGATTGAGACATATTGAGTAAATAAATAAAGCCAGAAAAAGAAACAACGAAGGAAGACAAGCAAACGTTTTGCTGGCAAAATAGAAAACTTACCCTTTTACTTCAACGTATACAACAAGAGAACCCTAACAACTCCTTTATTCTTGTCTTTTATGTGAATCATGACACCTTTCCACATGGTTTCCTGCTAAATTATATATATAAACGAACTACTACAGTAGACATGCTTCCTATTACATATTATCATGCAAGCTTATCTCCATTTAAAGACAACCTTCCACCTCATGCCCAAGTGTTAATGAAAATGACACAATGTGAGCTACATGTTATAGACCTCTTTGTCTGATATGTTTATTGTTATTGAATTGAATAATAGAGATAAAAAGGAGACACAAGAAGTAAGATGGAAAAAGGTGAAGACGAGAGCTCCTAAAACTCATAATTTTGTATTCACTATATAGTCATGACAGATTTGATTGTACGATTGGAGGATTAGGTTATTTATAATACTATAGCCTCCCTCAAGTAACTAACTAACAGCTAGTTTAGGATTAGTGATTAACTAACTTCCTAACTATCTCGTTTAACAAATAGGTCCTTAGTTATATCTTACAATTAGGTCCCTTCCATATCGTTGTCTATCTTCGTGATTCTTCAAACTGATCCGTAATGTCGTTTACTCTCAAATTCTCTTACTCTTTTTTGACCAGTTCTAATATCATTATATTTCTTCAGTATTCGCTCTTATCTCAATGAATCTATCTCTTTGGTTTGGTCACTAAAACTAGGGTTGCATAATGGACAAACGCAACCAGAGCCCAACCTAAAGTCTGATTTGTTTCCATGGACGAACTGGGTTTTGCAGTCAATGACCTAGTCTGGTCTAGTGGATAATTATCTGACGGAATTCTCTGTTGGCAATTTCTGCTGGAAAATTTCCCAGTTGTAATTTCTAACAGAATTTCATTTTTGTTGGTAAATGGACATGCCACATAAAATGTAGTGACCAACTAGATTCTGCCACTAATCTATCGGTAAATTAAACTTCTGTCAGTTTTTTTGTAGTGTGAAGACAAATGGAAAGGAAAGTGAATGAATGGTAAGAAACATTAATTGGACTCCAATCCTTTGATTTTTCTTCTCCTTTATTTTCCTTAATCTGAATATATCTCAAGATTACTTTCTTGCTATATGCCAAGATAGAATTTGTCATGCATCAACATATAAGAAATTCCATAATAGAGTGAACCAATGATGTAGTCTCTAAGAGATTATCATCCAAAAATAAAGTTTTTGAAGATAGTACTGGAAGGTCAACTTACTCTTCAAATATTTTAACACAATAAAAAATTCAAAATAGTCATTTGATTTTTTTTTTTTAAAAAAAAAATGTGTGGACTCTTCAACACATGTGCAAGCACATGAAATTCTATCTTTACCTACATCGAGGTATATTTGGTTTTGGAAATAATTTTTGAGGCCCTAAATTGAGAAGCATAGCTTTTGAGAGATCAATTTCAGGAAATAATAATAATTTCAATATTACCTTAGGAGTCTAATAGAGAGAGAAGAAAAATAACATATTTTACAAAGTAAATTATTAATATACTCAGAAAAGAGATTTTTTTTTTTTTTTTTTTTTAGGAGAGAACGGAGATTCACTAGCCGTGATATTACTTTGTGGACCTTAAAACAGGTCCCACTATGACTTTGTGGGCCTAGAAAAGTGGTCCCCAGTGCTTGCACAAATCTTTTTACCAGTACACACTAGAAAGTAGGAAAGTAGTTAAGGGGTCACAGGAATAGAGGCGGGTGTCTCGTTTGAAAAATCAGCAAGGAAAGAAAACTACATACTTCTGTTTTTAGTATTAACATCCCATTGACTTTTCTTTTTTTCTTTTTTTTCCTTTTTTGAGATTAAAGAAACTTAATAAATTATTTTAAAGTATTTATATTTATCATTTTTATACCACATTAATTTGTTTGACTTGTAAACTAATATATAATCTAGTAACATACAACGTATACAATGATTAAATTACTTATTTAACTTCATTAATCTCTTCAAATAAAGTCAGTAAGATTTTATATTAATTACATGTGAGAAGAGTAAGAAACATGCCATCCTATTTAACAGCCTAACCTTCCCACTCGCGGCAGGAACATAAATCCCTCTTATTCTTATATACCACTTTCTTCCAGACAACCATGACTTTTGTTCTGTCCATTTCAAACTAGTGTAAGCCTAAATCACATCAACAAATTCCAAGCCAAAAAACACAGAGAATCATCATATCTTACCAATATACCGGAAAATAATGAAGTGGGGTAGAAGAAAATCCTCCACGGTTTCTTCTTCATCTAAACCATCTTTCATGTCTCGTGTATCTCCCCTTTCATGGCTAGCCAAGTTCAAGAAGATGAGAATCAGCACAGAGCCAGTTCCTGGAAAATTGAAACAAACTCCTCTGCAGAATTCTCCATCAGTTACTTCAATGCAGTATAGTTGGGGTAATGGTGGTAGATTTTATGGTGGGGATGATGATGCCTTTTGGAGACTTTCGTTTGGAGAAGAGAGCCAAGAAGATAAGAAAAGCAAAAATACTTTGAAACCAGTAATGCACAATTCGGATATAGGTGGTAGATGGAATCCTGAGAAACAGGAAAAAACAAGAGAAGGGACTTCAACGTTCAAGGAGGATCGAAGAAAGTTGCCAAATGATACGAATATTTCATCAGAGATCAATGAGCTTAATCGAGAGAAGGAATTTGAAAACTTGAGGAGGAGATTTGAGAGGAAAGCTCAAAGAGTTTTGCAAGAGCAAGTCTTAAAATTGGAAAGAAAAAAAGAGGAAGCATCAGCTTTATTAGTAGAGAAAGAGACGCCAGAACTTGGATCCCCTGGAACAATTTTGACACCAAGAAGACAATCTTTTGCTCATTTGGAAGATCTTAAGAAGTCTAGCCACGCACGAATGAAAGATCATGCATTTAATACTCAGAGATTTCGGAAACATGAGAGACAGAATTTACATCAAACTGAGGAGTTGAAGGCGAAGACTGAAAAGAAGAGTCAAGAACTTCAAGTGAGCAGAGAAATCCAAAGGAGGAAATCAAAGCAGAGCTCTAAGGTCAAAGTGTTTTCTCCAAGGAGCTCCAATGTCGAAATCTGTAAAGTAAAGGCAATAGAAGACATGAGAAAAGCCAAATTAAAGATGAAGAAAGCAAAGGAGAAAATCAGGAAGGGAACACAAGGCTTAGATAGCTTTGCTGTGGTAAAGTTTTCGTTGGACCCACAACAAGATTTCAGAGATTCAATGGTTGAGATGATCAGAGAGAAGCAGATCAGCCAGCCAGAAGAAATGGAAGAGCTTTTAGCATGTTATCTGACTTTGAATTCTGATGAATATCATGATCTCATCATCAAGGTGTTTCGGCAGGTATGGTTCAACATGAACTTAGTACTTAGATGGTAAGGGAATCAAGCTAAACAAACAATGTTGCTAGGACTAGAACTTCTTTCTACTTGATAGCAAACTTGAGCAGAAATTCAAGCAGTCAAATAGCTAACTTTCGTTTGTTCCCGTAATGTTTTACTTTTAGGTAAAATCCATTCCTTCCTTCAAATCTTCTGCATGAAATTCAAGATAAGTTGCTTTGAGATTTCATTCAAGTTCAAGCTGCAAGCAAACTACAAACAAGAGTTTGCAAAGCCGCTAAATGCGATCTAGCAGTGATCGGTTAGAGTAGTTATCAAGAGATTTCAGGTTCAAAGTTGAACATCATACAGTTGATGTTTGGATACCTGTAGCAATATTTTGGGCATTATCTTTAAGATCAGCTACTGGGAAAAAATCTCAAGTTCTAGGGATATACTGAAATTTTATGGGCAGGAATCCAAATCACAAATAGGTATATTAAATCCGACTCCTCATATGTGATTGAACAAGCCCAGTTTGCCCTCTAAGCCTCTGTATTCTGATATTTTGAAAATCATATGTGAACTTCAATTCAGACAGCAAAGTTATCAGGCATTTTGTAAGTTATTTTAATTATTCGTTTGATCAGAGCTCCTCTAACATAGCTTCAAGTAATCATATAGCACAATGAATTGAAGCGAAACCATTTTGGCAGAGTGAGATCAATAAATGGTACAAATCAAATACTACCCATAAGGCTGTATTTTAGGCAACAAATTGGAGTAGGTAAGGAATGGATGGTGGCCCAATAGGACCACTACACAATCCAATAACAACGTCTATACCCCAATAATTTAACATAACAGCATTCAAGGCTCACATTTATGCCACAGCTACACACTACACAGGGTTCCAAATAAGTTGATAGACAGTTATAAGGCTAAGAACCTAAAGCAGTTCTAAAAGTTAGCTATTATATAAAGCGAGAAGCAAGGATTCCCCCCCCCCCCCCCCCCCCTCTGCTAACCTTCCATGGATTCATAAATACGGTGCCATGAACTTTAATAATGCTGCAAAGAAGGCTCGATGTCAAGTAACATATCTTGTGTTACTCCTTGAACGCCTATCTTCTTGTAGATGCATATACATATTCGTGACTGTAACATATAGCTTGATGGTTTCGCCTCATAGATCCACAGCTCAATATGTTTTGAAAGTTGTGAGGCTCCCATATCTCTCAGAAACTGAGCACGTCGCCCCACTTCATTACACAAAATCGTTCGTGTTTGTGAATTCTAGCCCTTAGCCTTTAAACAGCTGTATACAAAAACAGAGTATTGCTCTGGGGCATTTAACCGACTTCGTTCAATTAGACTTAATAGTCTACTTAATGCAGATTTATTTTTAAGCTTGAAAAGGGATGTTACACATACCAAAAATACATTCTAAAAGAAGCAATTCCATAGCTATCGTCAGGTTTTTTTTATTTAAAAAAGAAAAAGGCCATAGGTGTTTTTTATTTAAATCATTTTGAAGATGTGTTTCTCAAAATTTCTGCTGGCTTAGAATTTTTTTTTTTTTTTTTGCCAACATGGTAACTTACATTTTTTTTATTATTTATTTGGGCAAGAGTATTTGGGAAACTGGATGGGCCCACCTGCAAGCCAATGTAATTGAGTCATTTTGAGTCTACCCAAAAAGACCCATAACAGGTTGAGTTAAAACACTCTATTTATTTAAGACTTAAATGGTGGGCTATAGGCACACCTTCGGCCTGCCGTATCTGCCCATTTAATTAATTTTTTTACAATTAAATATATGGACAAAGGACAGGACACTGAGGACATAAGTTATAGTGTAATATATATTTTTATTTGACAGCCCGACTTTCAATCTCTCACTCTTTTTTGTTTTGTCTTTTCTCCATGACTGACTTTTAATTTAAAAGTTTGAGTTTGATCATCAAAATTATGTTATGATGGTACTTGTCTAAATTTAGATTCTTTTATGTGAATTGTTATTATTGAACTTTGAATATTTAGATTTCACAATTTAGAATGACGGATTTAGATTGAATCATAGATGCTTAATGCTTATGTATGTTTTTTTTTTTTAAAAAAAAAGAAAAGGGTCAAATGTAAGTGGGTTATCCAAAATCCGATTAGCCCGCTCATTTATGTGCTAGTCTGTTTATATAAGTTTAAAAGGGTTGAAGTACAGATATGGGCTAGCACATACCTGTATAGAGTTAAATAAATAGGTTATGGGTTTGAACACGGGTTACCTAACCCGCTCATTGCTTTGTCCTTTGCAAGGCAAATGATTTTCACAAGGATTAAGGTGCAATCTTACCAATGAACTATTGGTCCAGGAATGTCCAACACAATTAACTATTAAGCGGACCACAAATACTAAAAGAACATTTACTCAGGAGCATCCAGCATAACGCCGTTAGACAAAAGTTAACGTCTGTTATCTAAGGTGCAAATTAGCCAACGAACTTTTACCCCAGGAGAGTTCGGCACAAACTTCTAAATTTTACTAAATTAAATAAGTTTTTTCTCAATTGTCATTATTCAAAACTACTTGTATAGATATCTATGGTCTATGGACAAAAATTACTTATTCTTTAATTTTGTCAAAATTATAATTTTCTAAAATAAACAAAATTTTTAATTAAAAATATAATTATATGATTTAAATAAAACTCAAGGTGTATTATAGTTTATTATATATGTTAAACAAAAAAATCTATATGATTTTTTTTTTAGAAGAAATTTATGTGATTTAAAAAATTCATTTAATGCTAATAAAATTTTCGTAGGCCAAGTTGCTTCTTAACCTATTAAAATTGCTCCTTAACCTATCATTAAATTGTCATTCATCAAGCCTCTTAAGTTTTTTTTTTTCAACAAGTCACAAATAATCAATAGATCATTTAATTAAGAAATATATCATCAAGTTGCCGGATTTATATTATTAAGTATCAATATTGATATCCATTAAAAATAAATCATATATATATATATTGTTTAACATATAAATTAAAGTATAAAACACCTTGAGTTTTATTTAAATCATATAATTAAATTTTTTTAATTAAAAATTTTGTTTATTTTAGCAAATTATAATTTTGACAAAATTAAAGAATGAGTAATTTTTGTTCATAGATATCTATACAAGTAATTTTGAATAATGACAATTGAGAAAAAACTTATTTAATTTAGTAAAATTTAGAATTTTGCGCTGAGCGCTCTTAGGGTAAAAGTTCGTTGGCCAATTTGCACATTAGATAACAGACGTTAACTTTTGTCTAACGGCAGTTGTGCTGGACGCTCCTGGGTAAAACTTTTTTTGGTATTTTTGGTCCACTTAATAATTAATTATGTTGGACGCTCCTGGACCAATAGTTCATCGGTAAAATTACACCTTAACCCTTTTCACAATTTTAAACTTACTAAAAGAAGCAAACATGAAAATTGACGTAAGATTTTTGCTATCAAACTTCTGCATATTATGAATATGATGTCTACTTGCTCATCCTTTTGCAAAGGCAAAATTATTAAAAGCGTCTAGTAGAGCTTTTTTATTATTATTATTATTATTTATAAAATTTACTAAATCAATTGTACTATTCATAGCTTATAAATAATATAATTTATTGTAAATTATGAAATTTATATTAATTCATACACCTTCAGAATTTTCTAATATCTTATTTAAAAATACACATAAACATAGATTAATAAATAATCACGCAGTGGAATATACACGCTAATTCATTAAACTCATTTAATTTGATGTGTAAAACGGAATGAAAGAGAAAATGTAATAAAAATCATCTCTTATGTGTATATATATATATATATATATTGGACCATAATCTCTTATATATTTGAATAAAAGAAACTCATATTATTAAGTAATAATAATAATACCCACTACATATATACCAATCAAGAGTTCAATTATGAGTGGGATCTAATTTATGGCTTTGACCAAAACTCAATTTGTCTTTGACTAGAACCAACATGGATCACAGCTCGGAACCAACTTCTTCGTATTTACTGAACCAATGAGTGAACAAGAAAATTCAAACCCAATGGTGAGACTTTGACTCCCCATTTATAAATACAGATAATTATGAACTTTTATAACTGTATGAAGAATATAATGAGCCTTAAAGATTTGGCTTTGACTAAGAGGCCATATGAGGAAATGTCCTGTACATGTAGGAACAGAAAGAAACTCATAAAGAGGAAATGAATATTGAATGATACATGAATGAGAGAAAATCTATAATTTTTACAGAGGATTAAACAAAAAAGAAACTGATAAAAAAAACAAAACAAAACAAAAAACTGGAGCTAGCCTCAGTTACATGTACATTCTAACAATCATTTAAGCTCAGATCCATCCATCTCTTTAACAGTCTCATCCCATGCATCACTTTGATTGAAATAAAATCCCAACAGAACTGAGATATCTGCAAGTTCTGAATAACAAGTAGCATAATCCCACTAAATGAGGTTAGCTTACATGTATCACATGACGCCATTGGAGTTCATTGGTCACTTTTACAACATCGATGCTTCAAATTCATTGGACGCAACAGAAGGCGGATTCTTTGGTGAGCATGGTGTGGCCTGTTTCCATCTCAACATATTTTCACCTTGTGTTCCAATTCACAAACAGCCATCCAATAAAAGTCGATGTTACGTGTAGTTCTCAAATGAGAGAGATGGAAAGCTTTCAGTATCTGCTTTACATGACTCGCATCAAAAGCTTGCAGTTGGCAACTCAAATTGTCTTCTTATCCACATGCCTCAACCAGATTCTGACGCAATACCCAGTTTGAAACCAATTGTTACATCCAATCAAAATCCTGAAACCTGGAAAAATATACACCACGTCAAATCAACTGCACTCCTCAATCTCTAGTACTAAGAAGCTAAAAATATTATATTCCATTCCCACTTCAGAAAAGAGAGGTCCAAAAGATTAAAGAAGCATGGACTAAGACAAGACCAGATTATCTCCAGACATCTCTGAAATTAAAAAGTTAAATAGTGTGCAGGGAACACGCGTCAATTAAAGAATTTTGATAAAATAAGGAACATGATAGCAACATGAATCAACCTTTCAATTCATATGAATCTCCAATTCTCAACACACACACAGGGGCATGCGTGCACTTGTCACCTGAACCATCATATTCTTTCTTAATTTTTTCACAAACTTAATCTAAAATTAAAACAAAATAAAACTGCCAAATCCAGCAACCGGCAGTAAGATTAGGCAGCCTGATTCTAATAAGAAATTATGTGCACAGCTTATGATCAGCATAGAATTTTTGTTTCCCAACTACCAGTCATTATATTTGAAGTTCTTACTTCTCAATCATTAAACTTGAAAACAATGTACCCATTCCCATATGAAATGCGATGCTGTACAGTTGAAAGATTTACATCCCCCAAACAATGCCTTCCGTGAATTTGTCTAATTTCTAAAATAAGGGGAGGGGAAAAAAACAGTGTCAAAGCCCTGCAATGCGGTATGGTCTAGCAGATATTGCATGCCAAAATATCCTATTTAGTCATCAGATTTTTGCTATAACAAGTTATTTGTAACAGGATTTATATTTAAATGTTGAATGACCAAAAACAAATTCAATTGTTCTAAGGACCTTCACCAGGTAAGGAATGTGATCATATCAGAAGATAACCAAATGGCTGGCAAGCAGACCACTGTCGAGAGATTTACAGAACTTGCTATTCTTTCGTTCAAAACATGACAACTAAGGATAAGGCCTTGCTACAAAGAAAATATATCTGGGGTAAAACTTTTATACAATCATATAGGCTAAGGCTACAGAACCTAGTGGTAAGGCTTGTTATTGTTCTATATAGGCTACAGAAAATCTTCAATACAAAGAATTATAATATAGAAAAGATGTTTTTACGTTGCCATAGGATTTATTATGTAGTTGAAACCCACCTACAATGAGCTTCACTGCTGGGCAACTAAGCTGAACTTTTTACTGTATTATATCTCAAATCAAAGTTCTTGCACATGGAACTCATTGTGGTAAGGCACATAATATTGAGCAGTTTTTGAGCGATTTACTAATGTGGTGGAAGGGAGACATATGACGATATGAAAATTACTGAAGGAGAAAATAAAAGTGATATACATAATATCACCTCTAAATTGTAAAAATAAAATCAACAGTTTTTTCCACTGTTCCAATCAAATCTACATTATGCATTCTTTCTCACTTGTCTTATTTACAATTAAAATTCACTACATGTGCAGAAATGCTCTCCTTGTCGAAATTGAACTGTCGCCTCTTCCTCCTTACATAGGACATTAGTAATCCTAGGTCACAAATAGCAAAACCAAGATTTAATTCTTAAAATTTACATCACGTAATCATCTTTAATATAATTCAAATGTCATTCTCTCGCAGCAGAAGGCATCAAAGGGTATCTGCAGATAATTTCTTCCCTATGGTAAAATACAAAAATGCGAATACCACAATTTCATAAAGGTTAAGTCCAAATAGAACTAAGACTATTTGCAACACCCCATCCAAAAAAAAAAAGGGATTTTTTTTTTTTTTAAAAAAAAAAAACTCACTAGTGAAGAGTCTAATGAATCCACTGAGATCAATAGAGAAAGAAACGTTCAACTCAGCATGTGAACATGTGAAATATTACTGTTACAGAGCAAACAAATCATACCTAGAGTTTTGATTGGGCATCACAAGCTCGATAATAATAAACTGAAATTTAAGTTTTTTCTGCTTGACTAAGATGCCCAATCTGCTCTGGAAGATTATTTACATTCCGCATATTCCACCAAAATCTATTTACTTCAATAGGTTTCCCTTCATTCTTACTGACATCAGAATCCTTCATTTCCATCTGCACCTCTTGTGTCTCTGATGAACCAGGATTCTCTGTCAAGAACTGTTCCCAGAAGACATCATTAACACCACCAGTCGCCACTGTGGCTGTTTCCACTACTTGTTCTTTCGGCGTAACAGCCTCACGAACAGCAGATACAGCAGGCTCAGCATTCATGTCGATTCCTGATGACTTCGGCTGAATTTCAATATCTAGTTGCACAGACGATATAGATGGGCTATCAGGACAACTTGTAGACTCATCAAAGTCCAAGTTTGAAGAACACTGAACAAAGGGATCACCAACTTCCTTTGCAATGTTCTCCCAGAATAACAGAGACGATTCCAGCTGATTCAATCGCTCCAAGTTTGATGTCAGTATAGAGATTTCTCTAGGCGACATTTGGGAAGTCTCCATAGGATCTTCAATGGTTGCTTCATTACAAAAGGACCCGCCGCCTCTCGGCAACCTTCGTTTTCTATCCAGGGATTCTGAAAGTGACCAGAGATTTAAAGCAAACCCAGGTTTATGCAAGGCTTGGGAAAGTAAAGAGACTATCTGTTGTTGCTTCTGTTCCAACTTTTCCAAACGGTCGTTTGAGCAATGTATTTGTATCTCACAAGTTTGACATTCCTGTTCATAGCTCTGTATATCAAAAGCAAGTACTTCTTTATCTTGTTTAAGCCTCCTTATTTCATCCCTGAAATTCTGCCTTTCTGATTCACATAATGGAGAAGATCCATGTCCCTGCTGATTCTGTGAAGAATGGCTATGAACTGGTTTTCGCCTATGGATACTCTTCAAAAGATGTGGTTGACCCCTTATAAAATCATCATTCGCAAATTCCCACCGTTCTGAGTCAATTTTTCTAAAACCCTGTTCAAAAGGAGAAGGAGGGGAAAAAATGATAGACACGGTTTAAGCTATCAAAAGCAGAAAGGAAAAAAATGAAATGCAAAACAAACAGTAACAAGAACTTGAGAAAAATCGAGCTTCTTACATAAGTGTTCAGCTGCCTGATGAAACTGGAGAAATTACTATGCTTAAAGAATCTTGGTAGCAAATCAGTTGCAAATTCTGTCGGATCCCATACTACAAAACTTCTATTAGTACTGCTCCAAGAAACTACCGAATCCGAGGAAGGATCTTCCACCATCTCATATGTCTTCGCCAAGAAAGGAGGCAAGGAGCCAGAGCCAAGCTGAGCTTCATCCATGGGAGAAACTCAAACCCAAATTAAAATCCAAGAGTCAATTAATCACCACTTAAATTCCCAATTTGCGACAACAAATATAATCTTCAATCCCTATATCTACAGAGAGCAATTCCAGATCAAAGGAGAAAAACCATTACTCCTTTGTGAAATTTGACCGAGACAAAAACCTACAATTATCTCATTTTACCTCACCAGAATCAGCGAATCTATAATTCATTACAAAACTCCAATAATTGAACAACTCTATATATATCCTTCAGAAGATTCGCCATTAAGACAAATCCTTCAAGAAATCAAAGCACGCGCTTCACTTCTTTCCATTCAGAGGCTACAACACTTCGAGCTGGAAATAAAAGTAGCCTCTATTGTCGCCGAAAGCAAAACCCACAAACCATTCAGACCGGTGATACCAATAAATACCCAAGTAAGTGAAATTCGTTCTGTCACCATACATGTAAGAAGCCCAGAAGATTCCGACCAGCTTTGAACAGTATTCAATTTTGGTCTGATTTTTCTAGAGGGGAAAGGGAAATTTTCTCTCTTTTTTTTTTTTAAAGAAAATTATAAAATTGAAAGCTTGGAGGTAAAGTAACGATAATTGGTGAATTAAAATACTCGTATAATGAAAAACAAAATGGAAATAAATGGAGAAAGGACTGGGAAAGCGAGACGCGGAGATGCAGAGGAAAGATGTTTCCTTTTTTAGGGTCATCTCTGTTTGACCCACGGAGAGAAGTTTGCCAGAAATTAATGGCGGCTCAAAATCATCCGTTTTTTTTTTAATTATATAGCATAAATTAATTATTTTATTATTTTTTTTAATAAAATATTTGTTTGTTTTCAAAGTCTATTAATTATTTTTTATGTATGCCCATAATTAATAAAGCCTATAAAGGTAATAAGTGAGAGTAAAAATTAATATGATATTTGAATTTATTGGAAGTTATCTAAATTATAAGACAATTTTATTTTATTTTTTTTGGTCAAAATGGACAATTTTATTGAATTTAACTATTTTTAATAATTTATAAGAATTGTTAATTGATATCTATCGAAGAAAGTATTTAATAAAATTTAAACGAATCTCTTCTAGTATTATTCCTTCATCTACTAAATATAAGATAAAATTAATTTTTTAAAAAAAAAATAAAAAAAATTAATTATTTTTTTAATTTTTTTCAAACTATTTTTTAAACTTATAAATTAAGATATATAATCTAATGATGTACAATATCTGATATAATTAAATAATTTATTTAATTTTCTTAATCTCTTTAAAAAATAATATATTTTCTTCGCTCATGGCCTTTGTATTTTCTTAATTATTTTATTATTTTCAGAAAAATAAGAGCGTAATCATGCAATTTGCTCGTTATTATTCTGGATTCATTCTTTCAATATTAATATAATAATATGTAGTGTATACACTCCGATCCAAAATATAATACACCTTTGTGAAGAAATCATCAACCTATTATATAAGTTACTCCCTCCCCTGATATAGAGTAAGCATGTAGGTGTGATTAAGTTTTTAATTAATGTAATATATATACACACACACACGTAATGAAGGAAAAAAATTAGTAAGTATTAAATATTCAAATAACTCTTCTACTCTTATAAATAGGATCACAACAATTCAAATTTTGATCTTTTATAAAAAAAGACAAGAAGGGTACTTAGAGATTATCAATTACTTTTGTCGTTCTATTTATAAATCATTTTTAACATATTTAACACACTAAAAAAAACATTGAACTTTATTAGCTCTACCATAAATTTAATAACTTTTTAAACTTATCCTTATTGAATATTTGAGATTATACTCTACTGGTCTTATCTATAAAGCGCTTTTAACATGTTTTACAAAGATTAAGAAAAGCCATATACTACATTAATTTTACCTTAAAATTCAACAACTTTTTTAACTTTATTCATATTTAATTCTTCTTCTCATCCACAATATAAGTCAATTTAATTTATGAGTAAATATCATTTCTGGTCCATGACAAAAAACACGATCCCCATTTTAGTTCCTCACAAAAAAAGGTCCTTTTTAGTTCATAAAAAGGACGAATAAGGGTCAATTGGTCAACATTTTGATCCCTTACAAATTTCCAAAATGTCATTGTTAGTACATAAAAAGGACGAATAAGGGTCGATTTTTTTGTAAGGAACCAAAATGGGGTCTATGGTTTTTGTCATGGACCAGAAACGGTATTTACTCTTAACTTATTCATCATAATCAAGAAATGATAGTTAACTCATTAAATTTACCCTAAATTGAAAGTAGTTTCAAACTTTACCCATTTTAAATTAGTTTTTTAATAAGATAGAGAAATATAATGAGCCATATTTAAACATTAATTGTAAGGCAAAATGGACAAAAAAAAAAAAGAATAAATAGCCAAAGGATTAGTAATAAAGAAAAGTATTATATGTAGTGTGACAAAAGTCATAACCATGTGATAGAGATAAGGGAAGAATATGTTATTAATTTGTTATGAGAGGTACACGTAATAGGTTTGTGACAATGCAAGCCAACAAAATTAACGACAAAAGAAAAATCTTGTACATCTCAGACTTCCAAAAATCTCCCCGCGTTTCTTCCATTGGAGGGCTGACGTATGGGCTGAAGTCCCTGATAAGAGGCTGCTACAAAAATTCCACGATGTGGGCCCCATATTTTAATTATTATTTTTATTTTTTAAAAATGAATTATTACAGTATTAAAAATTTGTGATAAAATAAAGTGGTAAGACATTTCAGAGAGGGAGGGGATAAGTGTGATTGATGATAGGGAGATGGCGTGGCTTCAATCTATGTGGTTTGGTAATGGGAATGATGAGAAGAAGGCATGATTGTGTCTAATTTTAATATTAAAATAATTGCAAATAATTATATAAGGTAATAATATCTTATGGTTATATCATTGAGTGAAATTACCATTGCGATCTATATTCCCACAAACCGAACTAATTAGTTGTTAGTAGTATCGGATATTGATGGATTTATTCAAAACAAAATTATCGGGCATTAAATATATACATTTCTCCTAAAGGAAATTTGAATCCTAGCTTATAATGTTATAAGCCACTAACTCTTTCCCCCGTTAGTTAGTTACTACTTACTATCATTATATTCTTATTTATAAGTTCATTTTAATAAAAAATCTTAGTCCTATTTATAACTCTTCTTTCAAGATAATAAATGAGATTGTGATAATTTTACCTATATTGATTA
This sequence comes from Acacia crassicarpa, assembly GCA_034222035.1. Classification (NCBI taxonomy): domain Eukaryota; kingdom Viridiplantae; phylum Streptophyta; class Magnoliopsida; order Fabales; family Fabaceae; genus Acacia; species Acacia crassicarpa. Next base: position 23,774,580 of record JAWXYG010000011.1, on the reverse strand, counting down.
TACCAATAAAAATAGAGAAAGGAAAAAAGTTGAAAAATACTTATTCATAAATGAAGGCAAAATTAAAAATTTATCATATAATCATTGAGCTAACTATCCCTCCTTAATATGTGTGATTTTTTTTTTCCTGGTATTCATACGGGGCAAAATGCCCAAACTCAATACACTATTCATGTAACACTACATAACGTGGGTATCCAACTTATATATAAGACCAGAGTAGTGATATATAATACTCCCTCCATCCCTATATATAATATCCTTGTTTTTAAACGAACTTAATTTTTAATATAAGACCTAATTTGACTTTGTCTCAATAATAAATAACTTTTACTTATTTTACCTTCATTCTCTCACATCATTTATTTATCATACATTATCTTCCTTCATTTTCTCATAATTACTTTTTCTTTCTCTGGTCATATTCACATACGAATGAAATGTAATTATCTCAATGATTATAGGATACATTTTTAACTTTGTCCTTATTTATGAATGCGTATTTTTCAACTCTTTATTCTTCTATCTGTTTTTAATGGTACAATTAATATGGGTAAAATTTTCATAATCTCATTTACTACCTGAAACTAGATTTATAAATATGACCAAATTTTTTAATAAAAAATAACTTATAAATAGTATCATAGTTTCATTAATAAATAGAGGCATCTTTAAAAAGGAAAATTATATTTCATATATTTTTATTACTTATTTTAATTGTTTTCTAGAATTCAGAACCTTAGGTTATATATATGGGTATGGAGGGAGTTGTATGTTTTTTCACTAGCTTTGTTTTAGAATTTTTTTTCATTTTATAAGTTTCTTCAGACAAAATGGATTGAATTCTTGAACCATACCGATTCAAACTTGACAAGTCATCCTAAATAATGGTAATACCATCACGAGGCATCTGCCGTTAAGGAATGAAATTAGTTTATATCCTAAAAATATTTTAATATTTTAAGAAGTATATAGTTAACTAAATACAGTTAACTTTCTTGGTGAATGAACCAAATTAATAAAGATTAAGTAATTTTTTTCGGTCAAGAACATTTTTGAATAATTACATTAATTAATCTTAACACTTAATAAAATATTTGGCTGTTGATAAGGTTTTGTTGTTAGTGCTGCTTTGTAAAATGCTTTATCTTTTTTGCCAATAGGTAAAAATGCTTTATCAATTCAAACGTCAAACCGTAAAAAAAAAAAATGCGTTATAATAATATAAATGATTGTATGCTTTGTTAGGTATGTGTGGATAGTTTTATAACAAAACATAAAAAGCATATATTTAAAGTACTTTTAATTATTATTGTCAAATTTGTAAGTTAACTTTTCAAATTTATTATTTTTATATTTTTAGCTTACAAAAACAAATCGAGTCGTTAGTAAACTCATATCAGTTGTAAATTCAGTTAAACTCATGAGTTTATACATCGACTTTACCATTGTTGCGTTTCTAACTTATAAAACCATGTTAACTTATTCTTAAATTCGTGTTAACTTTTTTTATTTAATAATGCTTAGCATTTTTATATATTAATTTTATATAAATTTCTTTATTAAATATGATAAATAATTAATGTTGATGGATTGAATTTTGATTATTTGGATTTAAAATATATTTAAATCAAATTATTGTCATTTTTATTTTAATTATTTAATTATATACTACTAATATCTATTTAATAGTAAAAGGAAACTCTTACGAATTTATAGTTCGAGTTTAAGATACGAGTGTACGTCATTGTCACAAGTTTATTTAAACTTGTGAGTTTAACAACCCTACACTCTATCAAAAGTGTAAAGTCAAGGGGAAACCCTGCATTTAAAGTTATATTTTAGAAAGTAAAAATAAATGTTAATTGTTGAAGTATTCTTTTTTTGACGTTCAATTGTTGAAGTATTCCAATAATCTAATAATCAAACTTCCACATTATTTAAATAATTAAAGACTTTATTTAACAATCATATCAATGGATGGGTATTGCAAACAAGTGGTATTGAAAAATATATTAAATATTAAGATTCCATTAATTAATAATCACAATCAAAGAGAGCTTTTTGATTGAGTGGCTCAAAATGCACTCATACAAGGCCTAATTTCTTATTTAATTGCGGGTGGATAGGAACAGCTGTCCCTTTCATTTTTAGTTTTTATTTTGCTTTCTCATCATTTTTTTGTTAACGTTATCTCAATTAAAGTTTTGAATTAGAAGCAACTTGCCCATCAAGTAAAAAAAGAAATAAAAAAATAATTTAAATTTAAAATAATACATCATCTGATGTGAAAGGAAATAATATTCTACCTATCGGGTGTGAATTGTGAGATAGTTGCTGGCCGAACCAACCAAGATTCTCATCTGGTGAATGTGACTTGACCTTTTATTTGTTTTTTTAAAAAAATTATAATAAATCGTTTAAAACATCTTTGCATAAATAAAATATTATTTTGATTTTTTCCACCATAAACCTTAATTTAGATCGGAAGAAAAATAGAGAGTAAATAATATTGGAAAGAAAAAAATTCTAAAAATAGTAATTCTTTTATTTTATTTTATTTTTCCTTTGTCATATTCTCCCCTTTATTTTGCTCCTACTTTTCTTCCATACAAACTAGGCTTTATCTTAAAAAGAAGTTTAAACTAGATTGAAAAAGTTTTAAGAGATTTACCAAAAAAAATCATGGAAACTCCTAGAAACTATACTTTTTAAAAATGAAGTATATTATTCATTTTATTATTTTTAATTTATTTTCATCTCTGGACAAAATTCAACCTGCGTGTCTGCATCGGGCTAGTTCATTAAAAAAAAAAAAAAACTGAAAACTATTGAAATAATTATTTGTTTCTTAGACAAATAATAAATAAATAGTAACAACCTTGATCAAATAAAAAATAATAAATAAATAGTAAGAAGTACTAATTTTATTTGCGCAAACAATAGTAATAATGATTGATTTTATTCCAAAAAGTAATCTTAATATCAACATCAATAACCTTTTAATCTAAATATCCTAGTGAACATCTACAGCATATCTAGATTTTAATTCTTTGCTTTATCACTTTAAATATAATCCAAATGTTGAACTTTTTCTTATGTTTTTCTACATCAAATAGTGAACTTCCTAATTCCTATTACAAATACGAAAGTTTCTTGACACACCATTTTGCATGATATATATACACACAACCTTATATATAACTGCAGGAAATTAAAGCTTTCTTTGCTAGAAAAATGTATTATTGACACTTAATACTGGATGGTTAGTAAAAAAAAAAAAAAAAAACTCATGTAAGCTAAGGTGAAAGTTTGAAAAAAAAAGCTTATTTAAGGGTAGAAAACCTATTTGAAGGTGTGTAATATATATATATATATATATATATATATATACACTTTTCTTTAATTTTTAATTTAGTGTCTGTATGTTTTTTTTCTTCTAATTAAATGCTTTGATTTTGCTCTGTCAATATAATTAACTGCTGTAGAAGAGCTAACATTACTAATAGAGCAAAGTTTTTTTTTTAATGACATCTAAAAGAGAAAAATTGCAGGAGCTAATGATATTAACATAGCAAAATCAATGCTTTAATTAAGAGAAAAAGCCCATGTTATTAAAACCGGCTGGCTGGTTTGACTACGAAACTGTAGAAACGGTCATCTAACCGGTCTAGTCCAACTGGTTTAACCGGCTCAATATTTATTTAAAGTTTCTTAATTTCAAAAATTCATATCTAATTTTATATATTTCCAAAAATTACAAATTAAAACTCTATAGAAAGCACAAGATGTATATTTTTTAATGCAAAAATAATAACTAAAAAATATTATCATTTGGTCCTTAAAAATGATCAAATTCTAAAACTATTCTAAAAAATATTATCATTCAGGTTTATTTCTTTATCAATCTAACTTCGGTTTAGCTCTGATTTAACTCCGATCTAACCTTTGACTCACTATTCAGACCGTTCAGCTGCGCGCTAGTCTAAGTTTAATAACCTTGAGAAAAATACAAAAGTATCAAGTTATATTGAGAAATTAATTAAAATATAGGTACTTGCACCTTGGGTTTTCTTTTAATATTATATATAAAAAAATATCTTTACCTGACGGCTACAAGCCGCCAAATATTAATTCACAAGTCACTTATTAAATTATGTTTGAATACTTTAAACAATTAAAATTGTCTAATATGATTTAAAATAAACTGTCTGTAATAGTGCCTGCATGTATATGACATCTGTTTTGAAATTCATAGATAATCAGCTTCTTCGTCTGCTAAACCACATTGCTATAATGTTAAACCCTATCTAATTACAAACACGCCATCAATAACTCTTTTATCACACTAACATTTTAAATTGTTAACTTGGATATGAACATCGAAAATTCTAATACAACCCTTTGTTTTTTACTTTGTTAGCTACATAATATAAATATGAAGGAATATTTAGGGGGCAACTTTTTATTATACCTAACTCTAGCTTTCAATAATTTGGAAGGAGAAGAATATTAGCCCAAATAAACATAAACGAAGAAGGATACTAAATTAATCAGTTGGCACCTACCAGAAAAAAATGAATGTCTATTAGAAATGGACTTTACATTTTGGAGAGAAGCATATTTAGGTTTGACTTGTCATAGATTTTAAATTTTATAATGTTTAACTAGACTTTATAAAGTACTATAGGATATAACTAAGATGAGAACATCGACATGGATGTATAGTCATAAGTCAAGTGATACAATTCATAATTAACATAGAGAACAAATATGAGTTAAAGTATATTTTTCTTGAAAGATTTTTTTTTGTTTCTGTTGCCCTAAAAGTTTCAAAACGTAGTAATTTTGTTATATTTCACTAAAAAATAACATTGACTTAAAAAAAAAATATTAACGTTAACCATTAAATTTTTAATGGAAATAGGTAACATTGTTACGTTTTGAAATTTCTGAGGCAATATTGTTCCTCAGTGAAAACTTCTAAAGTAAATTTGCTACTTAACCCAAAATGATATGATATAAAATCGTTTAGCTATACCCATTTGAATGTCACGGCTGAGGAGCCTAGATTATTATATATATTTATTCATTGACAATATTAAAAAGGTCTTATAGGTAGAGCTGGGAATACAAGGGGGAACCTTCCTATCAACCTATGTGTTAGCTTGTGGGGCGCAATTGTCTCTACAAGTCAAAAGAACACCCTCTTGTTTAAAATATAACACTCAAATACATATTTTATATTTATCAAGAAATTTCTTAAAATTATGTACTTAAAAATAGTAAATATATAAGATATATACTTTATTTTTTCAATACATCCTTCTTTATGACCAGAATAAGTAAGAGAGATAACAATAAGAAAAATGAAGAAAGAGAATATAGGATAGAAAAATGATGAGAGAGAGTAACAAATTTAAAAAGAGATAGAGCGTTAAATACATTAGATAAAAGTAAAATGAGCCTTATAAAAAACCACACCTATTATAAGTTTGACTCTTATATTTTGAATCAGAGGGAGTATCATTTGGAGTGACCCTAAAAATTACAGTTACCCTCCTAATTTTTTTTTATTACCCCTACCAGCCCAAATGAATTCACTTACTCCCCAAGCTGCTATGTGGTTGTCCAGTAATTTTCTTCATCATAAGTCCTTACCCCAACGTCCAATGATATTAGTTGCCAGCTTTGCTGTTGGGGGGGGCTGTAACATACTAATTTTTAATTTTAGAATTTAATTATGATTATAAATTAATTATATATAATAAATTTATTTATTTATTTATTTTTTTTTTTTGTTGAAGAAGAAAGAGAAGAAAATGAAAAAAAAAAAAAAAAAGAAAATAATAATAAAATAATAATATAATAAAATAAAATAAAAAAATATAAATATATATATTATATATATAATAAAGTAAAGTGGGAAGCCATGCTTCCCACTATACTTTGGCAGTGGGACGTGAACTCCCACTGCCGAAATTTTTGATGGGGGGCATGGTCTCCCACTATTCCATGTCTCCCACAACCTATTATAAAAAAAAAAAAGATAAAAAAAAAATTAATAATAATAATAATAGTAATAAAATATATGTAATTGGGGGATTATAAATACCCCCACATATAATCCACACACACACACCCACGGTATAGAGAGAGAGAGAGAGAGAGAGTGTTTCGGCCATTCATTTTTCTCTTTATTTGGTTTCGAAACAGTGGTGTCGTTGCTGAGGGAGTTTGAACGAAACAAGTTTGAATCCAGAGGTAAGTCATCGGATGGCTTTCCTTTTAATTTTCCATCGTCTTTCAACGCAAGCCTTCAAGTATGGAGCTATAGGAATTAATACTAAGAGTTACTGCCTTATACACATTGAAACTGGAAGCTTCACGTCACTGTTATAGGAAACTGCAATAAAACTCTACTATGAAGAATATATATATAATATATGTATATATATTGTTTTATATACATATGTGTGTGCGTATTAGATATATAAGAAGAGAGAAAAGGAGAAATTGAACTATTTTCCTGTCATTGTTATATATATATATATATATATATATATATATATATATATATATATATATATGTTAACATTTCAGATGTACATATAAAAAAGGAAATTGTGTGTTGGATATAATAATAAATACATACATGTTGCATTTATATATGTATATAATAAAAGATATATATATATATATATATATATATATATATATATATATATATATATATATATATATAATGGAAGTTATTTTGCTGGGATAATATCATGAAATCAAAAAGGACAAAATCTAATCCAACTTAATCCTATATAATAGGATCTAATATAGCTTATTTCCTATATTATTTTATTTATAACATTCTTTACAATATATATCTATATATTATAATAAAATGTATTTTTCTAGTGGTTAATGTTTATTTAAACACCTAATTTAAAATATAAAAGACATTTATTACTTTTGCTTATCGTTTTCGTAATTAGAGCATGAGAGTGGTTAATGCCGTGGGACCAGGAGGGAGAAAATCGAGTTATGCGTGTGAGTGGTTAATGTATGTGTGATTATGTATTATGCCATACAGGAAGCATGAAAATAGTAGTTATCTTTTTAAGAGAATAATATACTAAAAGCTAGTAGACATATGCGTATGAGCACGTAATGTAAATAAAGAGTATGAGTATTATTTCCAAAGAGTATATATGATTTTATCAAAATCTAAAGAGCATAATATATATGATGATTAGTATTATAAAATCCTAATTTAAAACTTTTAGTATAGCCTTTTGAGAGTCCAAAATAATAATAATAATAATGAATTAAATAAATAAACAACGACAACAACAATAATAAAATAAATAAATATATTATTATTATTATTAATAGTAAAAATAAATTATTAATTCAAAAGGAGAATTGATAGTCTCCTTGATTTTTCAACCCCATCGTAACATACCCATTTCTAGCATTCCAAATAGATTATTGTTAAAAATAAATAAATAAAAAATAATAATAATTTGTACACTTTAGATTATGTAGATTTTCAGAAGAGTTATTAATGGTTAGTAAATTGGTTGTGGTAGATTGATTTTTGGCATATGTTTGAGCTCTTGGAATAGGAGCAGCGAGATATTAGTTAGCTACGGCGAGAGGTAACCACTTTCCACTTGTTATGGCTATTAGTATGTTGCTTGTGAGTATTTTGTGAAATAATTATGAATATCTTAATAGAAATCGCCTTGTGGAATTTGATGATTTGAATTGTGAATATTTATCATATTTACTTATTCATGTATAAGAATGGTTCATTTTAATATCATGATATTTATTCTGATAATTATGGTAAGGGTTGAATTGGGAAGATGGAGTATTTTATTCCACCACGTGGTGAGGCCACTATTAATGCATGATGGTTGGCTTTCTATTGTCCCATATGTTCAAAAAGGGACGGGCCCTTAAATTCTATAAGGGCATACGACACCCCATATGTTCAATGAGGGGAAAAGGCCCATGGTCTGGGACATGTGCTCTGAGGATTTTGGCCGGTCCTCATCATATGACCAGAGAGCTTTTCGAGTCACCAGTAACATGGATGTAACTTAGCCCATGGGTCTAGTCGGAGGAAATAAGGCGGTTCGGTTGGATTGGTGGGAGGCAATTTGGGAATTGTTTTAATGAGAACTGTGACGCATAATTTTGATATAGAATTTATAATATAAATTTTTGATGATGATTTATATACCTTGTTATATAAATTGTTCCACTAGGCACCTCATTAGCACATATTAGTATTCATAATAAGTTGGATTGATGGTTACCCACATTTTTCAGGTGATAGTTTCCGTCCAGGTCCATCAGGGAAGACTTTGGAAGCTTAGGCTACTTCTTCTGACAGTAGTACTTCCGTCTTTTGGTATGTGTTGGTTGTTTGTATATTGCCACGTTAGGGCTCATCTTGCATACTCTGATCTATTTTTGTATACTTTGGTAATTGAAGAAATATTATTTAGTTGTTAATCAACCCTTAATGAGTCATTTTGTTAAGTAAATTTTTGGGATGTTTCAATTTGGTATCAGAGCGTATGATTCTGATAACAGTCATGCATGCATTACATATAGTGGCAATATACAATATTCACACATACCTTCCCTGTTTAGTTCTTTTGTTGTGTTGCTTTATCATTCATTTGTTAGCGTAGGTCTCATCCTTTGGTGGGGAGAATAGTAGATACATGAAGGATTCACTCCGCTGTAATTCACCTCCAAATGCTCCTGAGACATTGTTGTCTCAAGAGAATGAAGTCTTATTTTACATCAATTCACCGATGTTTAAGGAAGCCAGATGAATTAATACTTAGATAATTTAGAGTGACAAGTTGGAATCAGGGTAGAAATTTTGATAATAGAATTGACTGCTCTTGATATAGAAGATCAATCAAAATGTAGGTTCTGGTAAGAAGTTAAAATGACCAGTTTGAGTTTGAAATTAGGAGATAAAGTTGAATTTGACGGGGAGAATATTTGAACTTGAAAAAGTCTCATTAATTTTAGAACAAAGGGTACAAATAGAAACAAGAAGGCTAAGAAGAAAATGGCAGCAATGCTTCAAGTAAGAAGAGCAACAGTTGGTACAACCCCACCACAAACTTCGACCATTTGACGTTGAAGGTTGCTAATTTCCTCTTGAGTGAAGGCTCTTATAACGGGATCTTGATGACTCATTTGTCTCCTCAGTATAGTGACCCGCCTTATAAGCTTTGAAAGCTTTTTGTACGGCCAATCTTCTAAACCTCCTTTGTTACATATCAACTTTATAGAATGTTTACTTAAATTTACCTCCTTGCTAGTTTCCTCGAGGGTTAGATGGAAATAATTACTAAAATCCTTCAGCGACATTGACTCCATTTTCTTGCGATGCTCCAAGGTGGCGCTATATGTTTCACTTAGTTTGAGGGCTGAATATTTATCTTGTGAATCATTTCCTACCTCGGGTTCTTTTCCTTTGGAGGTTAGGTTTTCTGCATTGATTGGGAATGAACTACCGAGGGCTTTTTGTTGGGTTTTAGTCCATTCTAAACCAATGCAGAGAGCCTCATAATAGGATGATAAAGGATCTGGCACCAAGACATACCCTAATGCATTTTGATCCAGGCAATATTGTGATAGGAAAAGTTTAATTTCTTCTAAATTTTTATTGCTAAAATCAAATGTTTGAAAACTATCAGCACTGGAAGAACATTTTTGTATATCTTGGTGCATGACAGCATGGCATATCATACCTATCCTACCATGAACCTCAAGCTTCTTGTAGTGAAGCCCATTAGTGTGAATGATTTCTCGTAAAACATGGCAGCAACCGCAGGAAAATGGGTTAGTGGTATTAGCCAAACTGAGGGCCGGATCCCTTGGTGGAGCAGGATCCCTTGGTTGAACGGGTTGGGTTGACTCCATGAATTCTGTCATGTTGCGGCATCTTTTAACAGGTCGCTCTGATGAGCCAGTCTCAAATTCTTCTCTGTTAGTAACTATAGGAGTGGTATCTTGGACCCTCAGAGTAGAAGTAGGATCATTAGATGTTAAGGTAGAAGGAGGAATGCTTATTTCGAAAAGATTAGGAGAGAATAAAGAAGAATAGGAGAATGATACATTGTTAGACAAGTCAGCTAACATGCCAGACTGATTTATACCTAGTAAAGCTTCAAGGAAGAAAGGATCGCATGATTCAGAAATTGGGATGTTGTTGCTTGGACCTGCCATATTTGAAGGAGTAGTAAAGAGGAAGTTATGATCGAAGGGAAGCGTAAGAGAGTAAACTAGTATGTTGATATTTCAGGAGTTTGAAAGTATGGGAAGCAGCTACCTTTGTATTCCTCGATTTATAACTGAAGTTGTTACCATTCTATCTGTGCAGTGCAATTTCTTAATCTGCAAGCCAGCTAAAAGTCATTTGTCCCTTCTGTACATGTTATACAACGCAGCACCGCACCCTAGCAACCTAATAGCTCGAAGCTGTCTAGATTGTTGTGCATGCGTACACCACATAGTAATCATTTATTACTATGTCCCTAGGAATCTTGACTTGAAACATACTGCCAAACCTTGATGTCGGGTCAGTGATAAATAAGGTAGTCTGAGAGAATCCAAAGATTTAAAATCGGTGCAGCATTCATTGCTGGACGTGTCTTCAGGAATTTAGTTTGACAAATACACACTGCATGCTGATTGTTTTAGGATCGTATCTTTTTGAGAGTTTGTCTTGGAGCGTGTAGTTGGTTGATGTTCGACTGGTATTTGGAAAGGGATGTCTGAGAGTAAGCATGCTCAGTTGATGCAATCTCGAGTAAGGTGAATCTTCTAGAAGTATTACAAATTTGAAATATCCCGGTTTAAGGTTCGAATACCTTGTGGATTAAAAAGGGGGGGTGAACTTAGTGAATGTAGTATGATTATGGTGATGTTTGGTATATGTATTTGTAATACTGTAAATTCATTTCGAACCATGTGAATAATGCTGAGGTTGTGATAATAGTATTGGAATGATGTGAAGATGTTAGATTAAATAAGGAAATGATTGAAATTAAGTTTGAATATGATCTAAATTGAAATAGTGCCAAGGTCAAAATGTAAATGAGGCTGTACTAAGGTTCAATACATGATAATAGGGACTTTCTGAATATTGATTGATGATAAGATCGAAATGTGGTTAAGGTTATACTAAGGTTTTAGTACTAGAATGTAAGAACCCTGTAAGTGTTTATTGATGTAGTGTTATGAGCAAATTTTTGGGTATAATTGAGGGTTGTTGATTAGATGAAAGAATAATGTTAGAATAAGCCCTTGTGATATTGAGGATTGAAAAAGGAATTAAAATCTCGTGTATTGTGTTTTGGTTATAAGAATGACATATGAATGTTTCAAGGTTTAGATTAGGAATGAGAATTGTGATCCTAGTGTGTATACTTGGTATTATTGAGGCAATATGATTTCTGGGTCTAAACAAGGTTCTGAACTGTGAATCTAATAATTATTATTGTTTGGGGTATTTGAGGAGTAGACTGTAAATTGTGAATCATGATCATGGTATGTTATATGGGCGTTGTTGAGGAAAATGATTTCTCAGTCTAATCGATGTTGAGGATCTAAGAGTCATCGTTTTGCTAGTAATAAAGGATAATGTCAGAATGTTAGAAACTATGTGAATTATGATCATAGCATGTTATTTGAGTATGATTAAGGTTTCAGAAATAGGCTGATGAACCTAAGAAATTCTGTTGGGTATTTAGAGGGATTACCATTAATTGAATTGTGAACTAAGGATCTAATTAGACAGTAGAATGATTCTTACATGTGTGAATCGACCCGAATGAATTGAGGTGTTAGGATATGGTACCAAGTGAATTGAATTACTTAAGGCAGTAGAATGTGGCACCAGCGTATATGAGGTATCTAGAGGTTACTAGCTACTAGGGGATGATTTTATGATATTGAATTCTCATGATATTTTCTTAGAAAGAATGATTGAGAGTATAAACCTTGGTAATAATGATTGATGCAGTATCATCAGCATGTTATTTGAGGTATGTTTAAGGATAAGTACCTATTCGATATGGGGTATTTTGAGGTTGTGGTTACTGTATCAACTTAGGGAAAGATTTTAAATATAGAATATTACCTTAGAGTTATGAATGAGAGTTGGTTCCTTGCCTGAACTGTATGATAGCTAGAACCTGAGAGGTGCTATACATGATGACCTTCTAAGAACAATTGTTTGATTCCGATTATGTTTAAAAACTGGAATGCTGAAATTGCCAATGCACTCACTGTTTTTGTAGGGGGGAAATTGTAATAGAGTTTTCGAAAGAAATGTTTCCAACCGAAGTTAAGACCAAGGCCGTTGTCGCTATTGAAACTATATTTCATAAAAGGGTTTGGAAGAACCCCGGTTTAAAATTGAGTTTTGAACCTGAGGAAATCGAGTTGAGAGAGAATTTGACTTATATAGCAGAACCAGAGAGAATCTTAGATGTCCGGAACAAGCAACTGAGGAAGAAAACCATTCGACTTGTGAAAGTCTTATGGAAGGGTATGACACCTGAAGAGGCAACTTGGGAAACAGAGGAAAGGATGCGTCGAGACTTTCCGAACTTGTTTGCTTAGGTGTGTAGCGGTACTTGTCTTGATCGAATTGGTACATTTATGGTTGTGTTATGTCAATGTTTGAAATTGTGTGACAGGATGATCTTTTGTTTTGATGTGCCAGCATGCCATGATATTTGTTAATGATGTTTTGACATCGTTGTTATTGTACTGGAACCTTGTGTTGGGGATTGTTTATTGTAGTGTCATGTTGAGAATTTTGGGGACAAAATTCATTTTAGGTGGGGAGAATTGTAACATACTAATTTTTAATTTTAGAATTTAATTATGATTATAAATTAATTATATATAATAAATTTATTTATTTATTTATTTTTTTTTTGTTGAAGAAGAAAGAGAAGAAAATGAAAAAAAAAAAAAAAAAAAGAAAATAATAATAAAATAATAATATAATAAAATAAAATAAAAAAATATAAATATATATATTATATATATAATAAAGTAAAGTGGGAAGCCATGCTTCCCACTATACTTTGGCAGTGGGACGTGAACTCCCACTGCCGAAATTTTTGATGGGGGGCATGGTCTCCCACTATTCCATGTCTCCCACAACCTATTATAAAAAAAAAAAAGATAAAAAAAAAATTAATAATAATAATAATAGTAATAAAATATATGTAATTGGGGGATTATAAATACCCCCACATATAATCCACACACACACACCCACGGTATAGAGAGAGAGAGAGAGAGAGAGTGTTTCGGCCATTCATTTTTCTCTTTATTTGGTTTCGAAACAGTGGTGTCGTTGCTGAGGGAGTTTGAACGAAACAAGTTTGAATCCAGAGGTAAGTCATCGGATGGCTTTCCTTTTAATTTTCCATCGTCTTTCAACGCAAGCCTTCAAGTATGGAGCTATAGGAATTAATACTAAGAGTTACTGCCTTATACACATTGAAACTGGAAGCTTCACGTCACTGTTATAGGAAACTGCAATAAAACTCTACTATGAAGAATATATATATAATATATGTATATATATTGTTTTATATACATATGTGTGTGCGTATTAGATATATAAGAAGAGAGAAAAGGAGAAATTGAACTATTTTCCTGTCATTGTTATATATATATATATATATATATATATATATATATATATATATGTTAACATTTCAGATGTACATATAAAAAAGGAAATTGTGTGTTGGATATAATAATAAATACATACATGTTGCATTTATATATGTATATAATAAAAGATATATATATATATATATATATATATATATATATATATATATATATATATATATATATATATATATATAATGGAAGTTATTTTGCTGGGATAATATCATGAAATCAAAAAGGACAAAATCTAATCCAACTTAATCCTATATAATAGGATCTAATATAGCTTATTTCCTATATTATTTTATTTATAACATTCTTTACAATATATATCTATATATTATAATAAAATGTATTTTTCTAGTGGTTAATGTTTATTTAAACACCTAATTTAAAATATAAAAGACATTTATTACTTTTGCTTATCGTTTTCGTAATTAGAGCATGAGAGTGGTTAATGCCGTGGGACCAGGAGGGAGAAAATCGAGTTATGCGTGTGAGTGGTTAATGTATGTGTGATTATGTATTATGCCATACAGGAAGCATGAAAATAGTAGTTATCTTTTTAAGAGAATAATATACTAAAAGCTAGTAGACATATGCGTATGAGCACGTAATGTAAATAAAGAGTATGAGTATTATTTCCAAAGAGTATATATGATTTTATCAAAATCTAAAGAGCATAATATATATGATGATTAGTATTATAAAATCCTAATTTAAAACTTTTAGTATAGCCTTTTGAGAGTCCAAAATAATAATAATAATAATGAATTAAATAAATAAACAACGACAACAACAATAATAAAATAAATAAATATATTATTATTATTATTAATAGTAAAAATAAATTATTAATTCAAAAGGAGAATTGATAGTCTCCTTGATTTTTCAACCCCATCGTAACATACCCATTTCTAGCATTCCAAATAGATTATTGTTAAAAATAAATAAATAAAAAATAATAATAATTTGTACACTTTAGATTATGTAGATTTTCAGAAGAGTTATTAATGGTTAGTAAATTGGTTGTGGTAGATTGATTTTTGGCATATGTTTGAGCTCTTGGAATAGGAGCAGCGAGATATTAGTTAGCTACGGCGAGAGGTAACCACTTTCCACTTGTTATGGCTATTAGTATGTTGCTTGTGAGTATTTTGTGAAATAATTATGAATATCTTAATAGAAATCGCCTTGTGGAATTTGATGATTTGAATTGTGAATATTTATCATATTTACTTATTCATGTATAAGAATGGTTCATTTTAATATCATGATATTTATTCTGATAATTATGGTAAGGGTTGAATTGGGAAGATGGAGTATTTTATTCCACCACGTGGTGAGGCCACTATTAATGCATGATGGTTGGCTTTCTATTGTCCCATATGTTCAAAAAGGGACGGGCCCTTAAATTCTATAAGGGCATACGACACCCCATATGTTCAATGAGGGGAAAAGGCCCATGGTCTGGGACATGTGCTCTGAGGATTTTGGCCGGTCCTCATCATATGACCAGAGAGCTTTTCGAGTCACCAGTAACATGGATGTAACTTAGCCCATGGGTCTAGTCGGAGGAAATAAGGCGGTTCGGTTGGATTGGTGGGAGGCAATTTGGGAATTGTTTTAATGAGAACTGTGACGCATAATTTTGATATAGAATTTATAATATAAATTTTTGATGATGATTTATATACCTTGTTATATAAATTGTTCCACTAGGCACCTCATTAGCACATATTAGTATTCATAATAAGTTGGATTGATGGTTACCCACATTTTTCAGGTGATAGTTTCCGTCCAGGTCCATCAGGGAAGACTTTGGAAGCTTAGGCTACTTCTTCTGACAGTAGTACTTCCGTCTTTTGGTATGTGTTGGTTGTTTGTATATTGCCACGTTAGGGCTCATCTTGCATACTCTGATCTATTTTTGTATACTTTGGTAATTGAAGAAATATTATTTAGTTGTTAATCAACCCTTAATGAGTCATTTTGTTAAGTAAATTTTTGGGATGTTTCAGGGGCTAAAACCAAATAATGCGGAAAAGGGAAGAAAAATACTCCTCTATTTCAAAATGTAAGAGTTAAATTTATTAGTGGTGTGATTATATATATATATATATATATTTATTTATTTATTTATAAGACCCACTTTACTTTTATCTCTACATCTATTTTTTTTTTCCTTATAAATTTTCCACACACTCTTTCATCATTATTCTCCTCTACATTCGCTTTGTTTGTTTTTGTTTTTTTTGCCAAACTCTACATTCACTTTGTTTATTTTTCCCTTTTGTTTCTCGCTTATTTATTCCTTTAATAAATACGAATATATTAGAAAATTTTTAAAAAAATTAGATATCTTACATATTTATTATTTTAAACTACTTTTAACTAATTTCTTGATAAATATAAAGTAGGTATTTGATTCTTATATTTTAAATGTGGGGGAAAAATAATTTAAGTAACATTAAAAAAAAATGTCATTGTAAGCTGAGGGCAAAGTTTGAAAAAAAAGCTCATTTAAGGGTGGAAAACGTATTTGAAGGCATACATACTTTTCTTAATTTTTAGTTTAGTATCTGTGTGTTTTTTTCTCATAATAAAATACTTTAATTTTGCTCCGTGAAGATAATTAACTCCTGTACAAGAGCTAACATTACTAAGAGAGCTAAGTTTTTATTATGACATCTAATAGAGCATAACTGCAGGAGCTAACGATGTTAACATAACCAAATCAATGCTTTAATTAAGAGAAAAAACCCTACGTTATTAAAACCGGATTGGCCCGGCCGGTTTGACCATGAAACTATCGAACCAGTCATCTAACTGGTTCGGTCCGACCAGTTTAACCGGTTCAATATTTATTTAAAATTTCCCGATTTCAAAAATTCATATATAATTCTACATATTTCCAAAAATTACAAATTAAAACTTTATCAAAAGCGTGAGATGTCTATTTTTTAATACAAAAAACATAACTAAAAAAAAAATCATTTAGTCCTTAAAAATTATCAAATTTCAAAACTATTTCAGAAAATATTATCATTCAAGTTCACTTCTTCACCAATCTAACTCCGGGTTAGCTCTGATTTGACTTTGATCTAACCCTTAACTCACTACTTAGACCAATTCAACTGCCGGTCCGCGTTTAATAACCTTGAAAGAAAAAACACACATGTATCAAATTCAACTGCCAGTCTCAGTTTAATAACCTTTAAAAAAAAAAAAAACACACATGTATCAAATTACAAATTGAGAAATTAAAATATAGGTACCTGCACCTTGGGTTTTCTTTATAATATTATATATAAAAAAATATCTTTACCTGACGGCTACAAACCGCCAAATATTAATTCACAAGTCACTTATTAAAAATATGTTTGAATACTTAAGCATTAAAATTGTCAAATATGATTTAAAATACACTGTTAAATATGTCAAATTCTATAATAGTGCCTGCATGTATATTACATCTATTTTGAAATTAGTAGATAATCAGCCTCTTCGTCTGCTAAACCACATTGGGATAATGTTAAACCCTATCTAATTAATTACAAACACCCATCAATAACTCTCTAACACACTAACATTTCAAATTGTTAACTTGGATATGAACATCTAAAATTCTAATACAACCTTTTTTTTTTTTTTTTACTTTGTTAGCTACATAATATAAATATGAAGGAATATTTAGGGCAAAAAAAATCTAGACCACACAACTTTTTATCATACCTAACTCTAGCATGATCTTTTTTTAATAATTTGAAGGAGAAGAATATTAGCCCAAATAAACATAAATGAAGAAAGATACTAAATTAATCAGTTGGCACCTACCAGCATAAAATAAATCTCTAGTAGCCCAACTCCTCTTTTTTACTGTAATTTTGTCTATAAGAAATTGACTTTACATTTTGGAGAGCAGCATGTTTAAGTGTGACTTGTTATAGATTTTAAATTTTATAATATTTAATTAGACTTGATAGAGTATTATGGGATAACTAAGATGGGAACATCGAGATGAATGTATAGTCATAAGTCAAGGGATAAAATTCGTAGTTAACATATCTAATGAATAAGAGTAAAAGTGTCATTTACTAAATATGATATGATATAAAATCGTTTGAGGTGATTTGTGTACGTATCAAGAAGCATTTGAATGTCACGATTGAGATTGAGGAAGTAAGGTGGATTATTATATTTATTCATTGACAATATTAAAAATAGTCTTATAGGTCGAGCTGGGAATACAAGGAGGGACCTTCCTATGTGTTAGCTTGTTGGGGCAATTGTCTCTAAAAGCCAAAGAATAATCCTCTAGTTTAAAATATAAAAGTCAAATATTGACTTTACATTTATCAAAAAATTTGTTAAAATAAGTTAAAAATAATAAAACGTAAGATATATACTTTTTTTTTTTCAATATACCCTTTTATATTAAAGGAATAAGTAAGAGAGATTACAAAGAGAAAAATTAAGAGAATGTAGGGGAGAAGAATGCTGAGAAAGAGCCTGTCATTTTTTTTTAAAAAAAAATAAATGCATAGACAAAAGTAAAGGGACTTTCATTAAAAAAAAAAAAAAATTACACTCCTCACAAGTTTGGTTTTTATATTTTGAATTAGAGGGAGTATCATTTAGAGTGATCCCAAAAATTACATTTACGATCCTAAAATTTTTTTAATTGTCCCCAGCACCCCAAAAGAATTCACTTGTTTCCCAAGCTACGTGGTTGTCCAGTAATTTTCTTCATCATAAGTACTTGCCCCAATGTCCAATGATATTAATTGCCAATTTTGATGTGAAATCATCAAGAAGAGGGGAAAAATTAAAAACTAAAAGCAAATAAAGCAGAAAAGAAAAGAAAAACACACTCGGATCCGCCCCAAAGTATAAAAAGTCAAATTTGTAAGGGGTACGAATTTTTTATCACACTCACTTTACCTTTTGTCTTTAAATTTAGTACTTCTTTTCTAAAATTTACACACACCCTCTTATCATTCTTCCTTCCTACATTCTTTTTCGTTTTATTTCTAATTTGTTATCTCCTCTTACTTATTTCTTTAATTAATAAGGATATATTAAAAAAAGTAGATATCTTACATATTTATTATTTTTAATTACTTTTAACTAATTTATTGAAAAATATAAAGTAGATATTTGACTCTTATATTTTGAAGAAGGAGTAACATAAATTAGTTATGAAGTTTCACTCTGCAGGTGATAAAAATTTATTGATGAAATTATAATTAAAAAAAAGAAGAAGAAGAAGATGGATCGGATAATGTTGCAAAAATTGGAGACAGAAAAGAGGATAATGTGGTACCCAAATGATGATGAAGTGGATAATATTTCCTTTTCTCCCAACTACCAAACCAATATATATCACACAAATTTATGCCGAGTCACAATTGTTATCAAATCATAATTCATAAAAAGTGTACTTCACAGTGCGGAGTATATATAATGTATCAGAAAATGTATTTTTTTTTTTAAATATACAAACCAAATTTTAGAAGTCATGTAAATTTGGATCTGACTACTTTGAATTAACACATGAATCAACTAGCATTAGTAAACAAAAGGAGACTGAGTACTCTCACCAGTTGAAGTTTGGAAACGAATACATGTACGCAATCTAATTCTATAATCAGAGAGATTATTTCTAAGATATGAAACCTCTAAATCAAGATACACCAAGATTCACCATCTAACCAATTAACATTAGTAAATGTGTATAATTTGTTTCTTACCATGTTAAATATTTGTATTTAAATTTAGAGTTAATGAGAATGAACAATATTTATCACCTGAGTTAAATTTGATTATTTTTTAATTAAGAAAATGGACGAGGGGAAAAAAGTTGGAGAATAGGTACAAATTATAAACAGATTTCAGTCTCATTCTGTTTGTTAGTTTGCTTTTACTTTTTCTATTTCAAAAAAAAAAAGAGTTTTGCCTTACATAGTGGAGAGGATCTAGAGTCTAGACGCTTCCAAACAATGTAATAATTAGAAATCGAAAAAAAAAAGAGTAAATACCCTATTTGGTTCTTGAAAAAATCAAGGACTCCTTTTTAGTCCCTCATTAAAAATAACTCATCCCATAGTCCCTGACCACATTTGGGACAGTTCACTGCATGTGTCCTCTTCAACCTGGAAAGACTAACGTGGACGGTTTTTGGATTTTACAGGGATTACGGGATGAGTTATTTTTACTGAGGGACCAAAAAGAGGTCCGTGATTTTTTTCAGGGACCAAATAGGGTATTTACTCAAAAAAAAAATTGAGATTGCAGTCAATCAAAGGTTTTTTTAATTTTTCATAGCAATGAACTAAAAATATGAATAATAATAATGATACCTCCAATATAAAAATATATTGAAATATTTGTCACCAACCAACAACTTCATTTAGTCTTTTTTATAAGGAGCGTTAATTATTCTTTTCATATATATTCATAAGTCATAACTCATAACTAATAAGGGTAGTAGATAAGGTAATAATTAATATGATATTAGAGTTTAGTGCAATTAATATGAGTAATATTGAAAATTATTTAAATTATAAAATCACTTTATTGACTTTAATTCTTTTTATTGGTTTTAAGAATAGTTAGTTGATGTTTTATAGTGAAGACTAAAAGAGTACTTTTTTTAGTAAATAAAGAATTGTTTTGCCCAATTCAATAAAAATTGTACTTATAAAGAGTCTGGGGTCAAATAAGATTAGGAAACATGCTATATATTTAGGGTTCTGCTACTGTCCTCTGCAGAGGATGGTCCGCTACATAAAAATAAGGGAATTATTACCGCATGCGGTATTTGTACCGCATGTGGTAAATTCTGAAAAACAATCTGAGCCGTCCAAATTTTCATCCGACGGCCCAGATCAAGAAGAGGATAGAAGAGGATGGGAGTGGAAGAGGATATTAGCCAAACCCATATATTTACGTGAAGTTTCTTACCGTCACATGAATAAGTGTTTCGGTAACAAAACCGTGATTTTATAAACCCTCTTTTATAAATTAAGATATAACTCTTCTCACATACTTACCTTAAAAATTGTTCTCAAAATCTAATCTAAACATGCATTTTGGGTGTATTTATTTAGTGCTCTGTTGTTTTACCTGACCTAAGATCTTATATTCTTCTAACTTCCTATATTGACGCCAAACAAGGTGCCTGGATGAAGTTCTTTTCAATTGAACCAATTTATTTGTGCTGTGCTAAGTCGGTTAGCTTTAATGTGGATCGTATTGTGTATTTGACAAATTCTTCCTCCAAGTTCCAGCAACTTATATCAGGATTTAGCTACTTCCTTGAAATGGTATACAAGTTTACGGGTTTAAGTGGCAATTTTTGATGAGGAAGTTTTAGGAGAGAGGGAGATTTTACCACGTAAATATGAAAAGGGATTTACCCTACTGATTTCTCAATTAATTTCAACTATTAATTGATTAATTATGTTGAACTAACAATTCACATCTCATCTATATCATTTTTGTTAAGGTGCAAATTTACACCATTAGTTTTAAATCTAGCTTAAAAAAAAAAAAGAAGTAAATGACACTTGCATTTTAATAAAAATGATGTTAATGATATGTGGATTATAGCTCAATATATTAGTAAACTAACAGTCAAAATTAATTAGGCTAATAGTTAAGACAAAATTACTCTATTTTTTATATTTCTAAGGAATTCTCTCCAACTTCGAAATAAAATTGCCCCTTAACCCAAGTTTCTAAGGAGTCCACATTACATACCTATAGCTTAGGTGCTTCTTATGTGCTTATACCTCTATTAGAGGTATGAACATATTTTTTTTTTAATTTTTTTATATATTGTATTTAATTAGATTTAAATTATATGCTGCTTTTTGACATGTTTTTTTGTACCCAGTATCTCTAATTAATTGGTTTCCAATTCTGTATTAAAAAATATTTGTCTGTAACACCAGTATCATGGAAATTAATTAATTTGAAGTACTAAATGCAAAAAATATGTCAAAAAGCAGTATATAATTTAAATATGAATAAATACAATATATAAAAAAATTAAAAAAAATATGCTTATACCTCTAATAGAGATATAAGCACATAAAAAACACCTAAGTTATAAACATGTAACGTGGACTCAGTTTCTAAGTAGACCATTTACCCCACATGCCTCCTCTGCCTTTGCTTGACCTTTCTGTATTTATTTATTTATTTATTCATTTCTTTTTTAAAAAGCAAGCATGCCGTCATGATTTGACGCTGGAGACAACCTGATGAGATGGAAGTTCAGCTTCATGTTTTAACATTTGTAAGGAGCAGCTATAAAATTGACACATTTCAAATCGTTGCACTCAAACGGGAAAAGAGTATTGTTGAGAAAAATGTCTGCTCGCTTTCCTTAGATGTAGATATTAATTTTTCCCCCCTATCTTCCTGGTCCTTGGTGTATCAACTTGCATAAACTTGTAATATCCAAATTTCACGATTTATTTTTCTTATCTTCTTGTCTTTGGCACTCTTGCATACATCTTTTTGAAATGTTTTTTTTTAAAAAAAAAAATTTGATTAAGGGTATCCTCTTTCAATGCTTAAAACATAAAAGGTTTTTGACTCTTCTAATAAAAGTGCTTTCTAAGGTTTAAGCTTGTATTTTATTCCTTATGAAGATAAGATCGCTTACCATCTCAACCAATATCCTTTTGGAATTCCTTTTGAAGTGACAAGGTATGCTTTTCATGTGGAGAACACTCATCTTACGAATGTTGACTTTGACCATTTTCAATTGGAAAAATTATAGTTAGGTCCCAAATAAAACAATTTACTATAACTAAGTCCCTGAAATCACGTAATTAGTAGGAAAGGAAAAGAGCATTGTTTAGGAAAATGTCTACTCGCTTTCCTTAGATGTGGATATTAAATTTTTTCTATCGCTTCCTGGTCCTCGGTGCATCAACTTTCATAAACTTGTAATATCCAAAATTTCACGATTTATTTTTCTTATCTTCTTGTCTTTGGCACTCTTGCATACATCATTTTGAAATATATATATATATATATATATATATATATATATATTAATTTGATTAAGGGTATCCTCTTTTGAGCCTTAAAACATAAAGGATTTTTGACACTTCCAATAAAATCGCATTGACAAGTGAAAGAACATAAATTGACAAGTGAGGGAGCATAATCAACAATGGTAAAAGTAGACATTGACAACTGAATGAGAGCAAGGGCAAGGACAATGACACCTTTTTACCATTGAAATCTGCTACCTTTAGGTCATTAGGGATTTTCTAGTAATTTGATGATTTTAAAAGACTTAATTGTAGTAAATTGCCTTGCTTAAAATATATGACCCTTCTAATAAAAGTGCTTCCTAAGGTTTAAGCTTGTATTTTATTCCTTACTGAGATAAAATCACTTACCATCTCAACCAATATCTTTTTGGTATTCCTTTTGAAGTGTTGCTAAAGAAGGAATATGATGACAAGGTATGCTTTTCACCTGGAGAACACTCATCTCACAAATGTTGACTTTGACCGTTTTCAATTGGAAACATTACACTTAGGTCCCAAGTAAAAACAATTTACTATAACTAGGTCCCTAAAATCACGGAGGGTAAGAGATTTCAACTGTAAAAAACGTCATTGCCTTTACCCTCATTTAGTTGTCATTTCTACCCTTACCATTGTCGATCATGCTCCCTCACTTATCAATTTATTCTCTTTCACTTGTCAACCAGAATAAAATTATCCTGCCATATCAATTGACAAGGGAGGAAGCATGATTGACAATGGTAAAAGTAGACAATGACAATTGAATGAGAGCCAAGGCAATTTGATGATTTTGAAATTGAAATCAGAACACGCCTTTAGGCAATTGAATCAGAACACGCCTTTTTACAATTGAAATCTCTGACCCTCAAGTTCTTAAAGGATTTTCTAGTAATTTGGTGATTTTGAAGAACTCAATTGTGGTAAATCGCCTTGCTTGGGACCTGAGTGCAATTTTCACTATCTAATTAATATGATCTTTGATCCTTTTCTGTTATGAAGAATGTTAGAAAATATATTAGGGATTGTGGTTAGATCCATATAATTAAGGATTACGGCAGATCTATATAATTAGGGATTATGGTTAACTTATTAGTTTCCTCATATAAAGGCCTCCTTGTACTCTCTTTTAATCTTAAGGATTAATAACATTCAAATTATTCAATTACATGTTATTAGAGCTTTAGGTTTTGTTCTGGGCTAGTTTGATTTTTTCCGGTAGCCATTGTCACTGAAATGTGAATAGTAACGGGTTTGGTATTGTTCCATGAAAAGTGGCAGCGGCTGAACAAGGTAGAAAGAGAGGAGGAGAGAGCTTGGGGTTTGAACTAGAGAAATCGCATCACAGCCTTCCTTGCGGCCTTTTCTGTCATGAATCTAATTTTTCTCCTCCGTCAAAAGCTGTTGTTCTTTCCTCGACTTTGCCTTTGTATTCACTTCGTCACAACATTGAAGCTTCTTCTGGGTTTCGATCTTCGACGTCATAGCGTCGTGGTTTGAGTTTGAAAAGGTGAGGCCATTTGGTGTTTGTCTCTACTGAAATGTTTAGAGTATTGTTTAGTCTCATGTGAGGCCGTTTGGTGTTTGTCTTTGGTGAGCCGTTTGGAGAATTGTTTGGTCTTAGGTGAGGCCGTTTGGTGCTTGTCTTTGGTGAGACGTCTAGAGTATTGTTTAGGCCTTTGTGAGACCGTTCGATGTTTGTCTCTAGTGAGATCTTTGGAGTATTGTTTGGTCCCTTGAGACACCGTTCATTGTTGCAACTTCTACTTTGATTTGGTTTTCTCTTTGTTGTTCGAGCTCCTGGTGAAGTTAGTGGATTATTACCTTGTTTGAGTTCTAGACTATGGATAATTGTTTTCATAAAGATCAGTAGCTATATGTGTAAGCCTTCTAGCTTGAGGGGAGTGTTAGGAAATATATTAGGGATTGTGGTTAGATTCATATAATTAGAGATTACGGTAGATCCATATAATTAGGGATTATGGTTAGCTAATTAGTTTGCTTATATAAAGGCCTCCTTGTACTCGCTTTTATTCTGAAGGATGAATAATAATCAAATTATTTAATTACAAAGAATTTGCATTATTTCTTGTTGCTAGTCAATAATTTTTTTTAATGCGCCATAAAGTAGCAAATACTTATGTTTAAATTGGCGTTAGGGTTTAGGGAGGGAACACGTGGGCTTTTTTCCCTATTTGCCACTTTTTAAATAAATAATTACCATTTTGCCACGGTTTTGAAAATATTTCCCCATCTGCCACTTTTAGTCGACTAAACCGTGGTTTCGTCGATTAAAAGTCGTCGGGTCCTTTTTTTGGTTGACCACGAAATTTAGTCGACTAACCTACTCTGTTTAGTCGACTAAATTTCGTCGGGAGGGTTTTTAAAAAAACCCGCGATATTTAGTAGACTAACCCGACGGGTTAGTCGACTAAATGTATATAAATTCAAAATAGAGATATTCTATCTACTACTGTTTAGAAAAATGAATTTATCATTTAAAAAATCTTGAAAATCTTCAATTTCGGCTATTCAAATTAAATTTGAACGATTCATCCAACAAAAACCAATATTTGAAGTAAACTGTAAGATCGGATGGGGCTAATATCTAAACTTGATAAACAAATGTCCGAGTATATTATATATGTTGATCATATATATGTTCTTGTTTCGCCAAATATATATTTTTATAAAAAGTTGAATTTTATATTTTATTAAAATTGAAGTTTCCTGTCGAATTTAATCTATTGATCCCAAAAACTTACTTTTATTTAACACAGCTCGTAGGATTATATACTGTAGAAAATATTAACTGCTAGCCTAGATAAACCCTTATATTTAGATATAGATCCTAATATCTAGGAATTACAAATTTACATAATCTTCTAACTAGATCCTAAGATCTCTCCAACAATCAAGATTATAGTGAGAGAAAATTTTCCCTTAATTATTTCGAGATTCCAACAAAAATATTTTATTTTCAAGAAACAAATGCCCAGTATATATATGTTGATCAAATATATGTTCCAGTTTCGCCAAATATATCAAAAAGCTGAAGTTTATCTTTTATTAAAAACAATTAAATTCAGTTATATATGTTTAAAGAAACAAATAAATTTTTTTTAGGTATAAATGATTTTTTTAATTATATCAATACCCCAGTAAATATTATATTGCTGTTTTTTTATTAACCTTTTTTTATATCAATGCCACGGTAAATTAAATCTAGTATATTACATTTGTTTATTAAATCTAGTATATTACATTTAGTCTAACCCTCTAGCCGAGATTTAGTCGACTAACCCAACGGGTTAGTCGACTAAATGAGCGGTCAACAAAAAAAAAAAAAAGAAACCACGACTTTTAGTCGACTAAAAGGTGGTTTAGTCAACTAAAAGTGGTAGATGGAGAAATATTTTGAAAAGAGTGGTAAATTGGTAATTATTTATTTAAAAAGTGATAAATAGAAAAAAAAACCGAACACGTGAGGTGAGATGAAAAAAAAGCATACTGATAGTAGTCAACCGTGTTTCAGTTAGCGATTGTGCTAATAGGCATTTAGCCCAAAAGCAGCTTTTGAATGTTAGGATTGACGGTTTCAATATGACTTTTAGAAACTTGAATTATATAGTAAAAGTTAGATAATGTAATTTGATTTATTTTTGGATTAGTAGTAAAAGATGTGACTCTTTTCAAATTAAAATGTGTTAGGATAATAATTTGAAAAGCATGTAGATCGAAAATGACACATATCTTATTAAATAATACATATATATTATTTTTAATTTTATATTATATGAAGATTTACTGTGATAATTTAAGAAAAACTTAGATAAAATACAGAGTTAATTTATTATTGAAAAAACTTGAAAACACTAAAATACTTGATTATTTGTTTAGTGGATAAAAATTTATATAAATTAGAAATCATACAAATAATACATTACTAATTGGATCTCCTATTCTAACAAAGATAATTTAATGAACATCTAAGAAAAAAAATTAAAATTAGATAAAATAAAGATAGTTAATTTATACTTGAAAACACTAAAATACTTAATTATTTGTTTAATGGATAAAAATGTATATAAATTAAAATATACAGATGTATAATATTTATACTAAATAATAGTACATTTCTAATTTTAGAAAAAAAATTAAAATTAGATAAAATAAAGATAGTTAATTTATTATTAAAAAAACTTGAAAAAACTAAAAATACTTAATTATTTGTTTAATGGATAAAAATGTATATAAATTAGAAATCATACAATTGTAATATATTTATGTTGAATAATAGTACATTGCAAATTGGATCACCTATTCCAAACAATTTGGCCTCTGATTCTGTCATAAGCATAATTCATTTGTGTTGAAGATAATCAAGTTAAATTTGATGAGGATGCTTAGCTTCATTATTAATTATCTTCATCATCTATATTTCCTCCTTCAGCGTGTATGAAATCCACATCAATTTGGGGATTTTTAATGATATAATTAGTCATTATTGCACAAACTATGTGAACTTGCGTCTGAAAGTTGTATGAGCGCATTTCTTCCATACTCCATGCTCCAAAAGCCGTTTCTATAATTCATCTCAAATTTGAATGATAATAATTAAAAATCTCATTATGATTTCTAAATCCTAGTTGTCGCCTGAAATCTATAAAGTGATAAGTAACACTCACTTCTATATGGACCAAGATATCCAATTGGTGTTGGATGGCCAACATCTAAATGATGGAAATATTCTGACACTGAAATTAATGCAAATGTGAAATAAACACAAAAAAATAATTAATTTGACGGTAGCTAGGTGAAAATGTACCTTGAGGTGGACAAGGAAATTCATGGATGGAGTCGAGATAGAAGTGTGGAACACACGAATATCATACATGCCTTCCTATCCTATCAACACAAATGTAAAGCATATATCTCAATCACATGCGGCCATTACATTTTGTGCTGGATATCCTTTCCTTCATATATATTTCTCTTGCATGGGAAGACTTACCACACACTATACGAGTTCCACCAATTGCTTTTATTACATCCTTGAAATATAGGTAATATCTTGGATCCTTGGTTATTTTTGTGTGACAATCACGAAACTTAGGATCGTGCGTTTCAATATTTTCCCTGGATAGATTAAGACAAGCCTTTAATACTGTATGAAAAATTTTTATTACTTTGTTGATTATTAATCTATCTAGAGAAAATATCAAACCACTCGATCCTAAGTTTTGTGATTACACCCAAAAACAACTAATGATTGACGATATTACTCATATTTCAAGAATGCAATAGAAGTAATTGCGGAAACTCACATACAATGTGTGTTATTCTTCTCATGCAAAATAAATATATATGTAGAAAAGGATATACAACACAAAATGCTATAGCCGTATGGGATATGAGCTTTACTTTTGTGTTGACAGGGTAGGAAGGCACTACACATGATACTTGTCTGTTCCATACTACTATCTCAACTCCATCCATAAATTTCCCCCATCCAAATCAAGATATATTTTTACCACCTTCAATTTAATTACTTTTTTTGTGTTTATTTCACATTTGCATTAATTACACACTGTCAGCATAATCCCATTATTTATTAGGGAAATATTATTGGGTCAATGCTGGATATCCGACATTAGTTGGATATCTTGGTCTATACCGATGTGAGCATTATTATCTTCCAGACTTCATGTAACAATCGAAATTTGGAAATCATAATGAGATCTTGAATTATCATCATTTAGTGTGACACCGTGCTAATACACCATAACAGAGTGACACCTTACTTAAACCATGTAAAACCTTAGACTCTAATACTGAATAGGTGTGAAGCCTAACCTTTAAGTTCTGATACCGAATTAGGGTAAGATCTTGCCTTTACACAAGTCAGATGTGTTATTTAACAATGATTTCAAACCACTAATTCAGGTTTGGTCTTAGGAAGTAAAACTTTTTATAAAGAGTTAGAAAACTTAACCCAAACATAGGACCCGATCATGTAAATCGAATAGGATTTTTTGAAAAATTTAAAACTTTTGAAAGTAGTTTATTAGTGGTTCAAACTCTTCATTAATATTCTCATGATTCCTTAAACCAAGATCGATAGTATCAGTGTGCTTTACTAATACTAAATTTAACTAGTGCTCCACTCTACGCTGAATCATTCATCATGTTATGAGCTCGATTCATACATTCACATCCCTCTATCAATATCTAAGCATAAATTTAATAGGGGTTTCTACTACTATGTGTTCATATGTATGTTTACACACACACACGCACATTACATTAGCCATACTTGGCTAATTCAAAAGAATATCTAATAATAAGGGTAAGATTATACAGAAGGTGACAAAAGATAAACTAAATTATCCTGCTTCTCTACCTTTTCAATTATCAGTGATGACCACTCCTTTTCCTTTTGAGCTTCTTGCCCTTTCCGTATGTCATTTTAAGGAAAGAGGTGAGATTCTTGAGAATCCCAATAGTAAACACAGACAATCATAAAATATGTAAGTTCACGAAGCATGCATTGTCATACCCTTTGTAGTTACAACATTCATCAGAGTAATACAACGATATAGAGTGAGCAACATAGGTATAGAATAGTAAATTGACAATAGTAGACATTCTTGGAATAGTTTAGGAATAATTTTCAGAGTTCTTAATACAACGATCCACAGTAAACACTAGTGTCGATATATACTACGACCCAAAATATGTTGAAATAGAACTACTATAACCTTATAGCTATATCTAGTATCTAAGAAGCAAATATCAACAATTCGTAGTTGCTGCCTTTCTTTTGGAGATACGTCCACTGTTTTAACCATGTCCATAACCTATGCCCTTGGGAATGTCTGGGATTCAAATTGAACCACAAAGTAATATGTTAATCTCACAGGCAGAGTATAAACAGTATATGAAAGTTAACCAAAATAAATAGTCTACACAGCATAAAATATTCAGATAATGCAGATCATATATACATACCATACACCCTTGGCACTAGGTATAATGAATTAGCATGTATCGAGCGTCTTCTTTGTACATTAGAGTTCTTAATTGGGATGCCCAACTAAGAATATTTGACTGGGAACTATCGATAGTCCTATCCAGAATCCACCAGTGTTCTCAATCGGAAGTGTCCCAAATCGCCTAAATGCAACTAGGATACCCACCTAAGAACCACCGATCCATTAGGCTTTATACCTAGTTCTAACCATTGGGAAGGTACTCCATGGTCATCCCTTCCGCTCAATAGAGCCAAGAGTAGTGCAGGTTTCACATGGGATAGGACAATGTCGATCATTTATGATACATATAGACATAGACAACTATATAAAGTATGTAAGATTAGAGTTACTAACTCATTGCTTTTAAATCGTCCAGGTTGTTTCCCAAGTACTTTGCTTGTTCGATGATTATAAGTTCGTATAAGAACACATTATGGACAATGGTCATTATTAATCCCAATTCTTGAAATTTCAAATGTCACCTGATACATTATAACTAAACATGAAATTATTAGACTTAGGTTATTTCCATGGTTCCATTGTTTCCCTCATTTTCGCACATTTGACCTTGTTTTCTAGAATTTGTGTTGTAACTTTGGAAAATCATTTCTCATAGCACAAATGTCCAAATGGGTTGATTCCAAATCCTATGGGCTCCTTCTTAAGTCTACCTTTTTTTTTTAAAAAAAAAAATGGTCCCAACATCCAATCACATGCATAACAATCCCAATTTAATAAAACAGTGATCTATATCCATAATTCATTCCCAATTTAATAAAATAGTGATCTATATCCATATTTCATTCCAGAATTGTAGCTCATTTTCAAAAAATTCATAACTTAGTGTATAAAAGTCCAAATTTGACAAATGATCTATCAAATCAAATCTCATTATGTCTAACTTGATCTTGCAAAATTTCATTCCAATTAGACATCATTCACTGCTGTAAACATTCATTGCGAAATGACTGTCCAGACTGGAATTTCCAAAACAATTCTGGGTTTCGGTACAATTTTTCATTTTAAACACAATGGAACCATCAAAATGGTGAAATTCAGACTCCCCTGGTTTGCCCTACATCTGACCAAACTTTGGGTTCAAGGTGCCAAAATTATTTTACAAATTTCTCTTCAAAAAAACCCTAATATTGGTTCCTAATCATATTTTATCTTGATGTTTAGACCATATACACACTTTAATTCATTTTTGCCAATTAGACAGCACCTCTCCATTAGGTTTCAGTTGACCAAAATTCAAGAAAAACAAGCAAAACCACCAACAAGTTCCAAGATACCATGAGACCACTAAGAAGTCACTTACCTTGAGTTTATTTGGTGTTTTTTTGTAATTTCCCTTCTTTCTTGTCTCTTTATTGTTTTCAGCCAGCACCTTGACCACCACACAAGAGTGCTTCATGAGGTTTAGAAGTAAGAGGAGAGAAGAACTAGAAGAGATCATGACCATAGGACAAGTACTCACCTTGGTTCCTCTAGCTTTTTCTTCTTCCTCTTCATCTTTCTCTTCAAGCGTCACTCTTTGGTTCCAGCTCTTATTTTCGGTGTAATGGAGATTTGAGCCGACTTGAATGGATGAAGGGAATGAGGATTTAATGAAGATTAAAGGTTCAAAGTCGGCTAGTGCATGGAAGGAATCTTAAGACATTAACTTCCCACTAATTACCAATCATACCATTGAGCTTTATTCTCAATTACTTTACTGAACGAAAATTTGAAAAGGGAAGGGTAAGAATGAGTTTGACTGTTTGGAATGTTTAAATTTGACACTCCAAATTATTGGCCCAAGAAGCTTAAGTTGGTTTGGGCAAGAAGAATTAATGAGTTCAATTTGACATTACCTCTTTACAAAATTACCCTTCCAATTTACCATTAAAATTTCCCATTTGGTCCTTTTCCCGTTTTGGTCGAATTCAATGCAATAAAATGGAACAAATAAGTGTTTATTCCATGTGTCCTATTGGTGCCACATATGTCCCAAAAGTTTCGGTTTCCACAAAATTGAATATTTTGGGTAAATTTTGACTTTTGTCATTATTTCATTTCTTCAATTACACATATCTCATACATGGAATTTGTAAGAGCAAATTTTAGGATATTGCACACATAACAAGCCATCAAATATAATCGAGAGCACAAACAAACATGAAAAACAATTGCATAATATATGAAAGTAAGAGCTACTACCTGTTGACCTTTCCGTAACTTTACCTTCACCAAAGCCCTTAACTCATTGGTAGTTGCAATTATGCAAAAATATTGTCATTTTCGGACCTAAACAGAAAATCAGTCTCTATTTTTTCAAGGAATTTGGAAAAATCATAACTTAGTCTAGGAAACTTCAAATGAAGTAATTCCAAATCCTATTTCAAGCTATTTAAACCTACTTTAATAAAAATAATTAATATAACAATTTACAACTATAACCTTACAGAATTTGCATAAATATTAGCACCCAATTATGGAAAATAAGATCATCCTAGTTTTTCTTGTCTTACTTGAAAATTCATAACTTTGGTTTTAGACCTTTGATTAACGTGTTTTAGGACTCATTTTAAAGCTAAAGAGATGTATTATCTCTTAAAAAAGTTCAAAGATAGAAGAAAATGTTTACTTGGTCAAAACTTTACACGAATGTGAAACTCAAATATGGAAAACATGAATTTCCCATTTTTTTCTTGTCTAACTTAAACATTCCATAACTTTCGTTCTAGACCTCTGATTAACGTGTTCTCAAACTCATTTTAAATCTTAATAGGTTTAATATCTCCTTGTAAAATTTCATAGGCAGAGGAAATCGTTTACTCAGTCAAAACCTCACACGAATATGACGGCCTCACAAATTTTCTAGAAATGACACTTTGCCTTACAACCTTATTTCAGCCACATGTTTCTACTTATTATGTGCTCCTTTTTGCATTCATATTTCAAAACACATAGTGAACTCTCAAAACCTCAAATAAACCGACCCAATTAACCAAAAAACTCAAGCTTTAACTTCTAAAATCGACATGCATGTGACCCTCTATTTTTTGGTCAAGAAGACAGGTGAAGAAAGATATGTAACCTCAAATTCATGCCTAAAACTCCATAAATTTGACATCATTCAACCATACACTGCATTCTCAATTTTGGTACTTCAATAAAAGTCAAAGAACCTAAAAAACGACATGCATGTGAAGAAATCATACCCAGAAACTCTTCTTGCAAAGTGACCGAAACTCTACCCAATAACACTCAACTTTCAGCAAGCATTTGACCTCCAAATCCTCATTAATCTGCCAAAACGATGATAGAAAAGGGATTAGGAGGTTTGCCTTTGTTGGATTCTGGAATTGCATGTAGGTTTCAGACAACTCTTCTCTCTTTGGCGATCGCTCTCCCTCTCTCGGCATTTTCTATTTTCACCGCTGTCTCTCTTTCTCTTATGTTCTCACTATCAACTCTCGACTCTTTCTCTCTCTTTCAGTGTGCTTGCCGAATTGAAATGAGGAAATTGGAAAGTGTGTGGTGTGTGTATATGTGTCATCTTTGGAAGAGGGAAGTGAGTGTGTATGTGTTGTCTGAAAATGAAGGTGAGAGAGGTGTATGAGTTTCCTTTCAATGTTTGTGCTGGCTGAATGAGAGTGAGAGAGGGATGAGTGTTATGGGGCTTACTCACAAAATAACCCATTTGAGCCTCTTTGTCCCCTTCCCTTCCAAGACTTTTGTTTGCAACTTGGTTCTTTACTCATTTAATTGCAAACATTAGATAGGTCTTGGAAATTAATCCTTAATATTTTTTTTTCCTGAATTAGCTTCTCTAGTCTATAAAATATTGACAATATAATTTCTAGGCTAAAAATTATCCTCTAACTAATTTTCCTTGAATTTTTTGGGAAAATAGACTCTAAATTCCAAAATACTAACTTTAAAACTATTTCGACCAAATTTTTCATAATTAATCCTTTCATAATATTTCTAAATCCTCAAAATAATATTTCTTGATTTTTCCCTAATTTTTTTTGAAGTTCCAAAAATAATTTTTAATAAATTTTTTAAGTTTTTCCTCATGATAAGACTTTTGACTCCACCAAACATTTAAAGCACCCAATTCATAATTGGCAAATTCATAGGTTCAATCCCTATTGGATGCAAACCAATGGGACCCTCCAATAAAATAAAATAAATATAAACTAATATAATAAAATAAATCTAAACTAATAAATAGAATATATCTAAACTTATCCGTGTAGTATATTCATATCATAACATATGAATAGTATGAGCTAAGCATTCTTATTGAGACTAAACTGATAGGGAAGAAAATAGATTCATGGATTATGGAATCAAATATGCAATATTTACAAACAAAAGTATTTGGTTATTGGGGAAAATCAATATACTTCTAATGTCGAATTAGGATCAACTAGGATAGAAATAAAGCATTGGGTTAAACTCTTCTTTCGTGTCAAGGTAATGGCTATAAATAGTCATCGAATGCATTGGCTTAATAGGCTATTTATTTAAGTCTTATTCATAAACTTCTAGTCCCAAAATTTGGGATGTTACAATTCTCCCCTATAAAAATAAATTCCGTCCTCAAAATTTGAATCATATCTTAAGGCATAAAATTGAAATATTGCTTCTTCATGTCTCCTTCCACTTCTCATGTTGCTTTCCTAGGTGATAATCTTTTCCAGACTATTTTCACAAATGACATCTGTAACATCCTCTATTTTTAAGAATAATTGTTAATTACTAACACGATTAAACCATTCACTAAAATGTTTTATGCACATAGTTGAGCTTTGGATTTTACCACACTCCTACATTTTTTAACTAAATATTGCTTTAAAATTTGCCAAAGTATCCAAAATATACTGGAGTATACCAAGTGAGCCATAATGTGGCAATATATAATAAGTTAACATGTACTCAAAAGTTGGAAGCACTATCATTAGCAAAAGTTGCTTAAACTTTCGAAGCCTTCCTTAATAGACTAACGTGAGAACTATCACCTGAAAAATGTTCGTAATCATCAATCCAGGTGATTATAAATGCTAATATGTGTTCGTGAGGTGCCAAGTGGAATGTTTTATATAACAAAGTACTAGATATATAATTTACAAATGTATTAAACCACAATTTCTGTATCGCAGTTTCTAAATCAAATTTCGTATCATGAATTACATATATAACATACCAAGCAACAGATCGATACTCTGACAATCCTTATCACCCTACCCTTATTCCGCTGACTGAACCCAAAGGCTGTAACGTAATATGTTTAGTCTCTATGGTAAGACTGCACCAAGCTCTCCAATAATGAGGGTATAGCTCGGCCAAAGGCTATAGATCTTATATTGAACCATGGGTTCCCTTTTCTTTGAATATAGAAATGTGTCACTGTCTAACCTGGCCAAAGGAAAAGGGTGATACCAAGGACCCTGAAAATATCAAAGCCATCTATTATACACCGAGGGGTGGCACACCACGTGATATTTATATACACAATAATTCCTATCATCACTCCACATCCATCACCGCTTCACATCATCATAATCTTGGCATGAATATATAAGATTCCAAACATGATTTATAAAAATAATACGTCTCAATAATCATTAAGATGACAATATTATTTCAGTTCAAGAAATCATAAAAAGTAAAATATCCATAATATATAATATCACTAGTCATTCTAAAATAAATCCCACAAGTTAACTTCATTACCAACTTAGTTTCACATATTTAAAATCATTCATGCACATCATACAAGCAATGATAACAAGTGGAAAGTGGTTACCTTCCATTCTTGATATAAAAACTAAACTTCAGAAAGATCAAGTCCACTCTAAAAATAAATATATAATTATATGTTAATAGCATTAACAAAAATACCAACTAATACAATAATAAATAATTAATTAGACTATAATTGTCTCATTTTAGTTTTTTTGGAATAAGTGACAATTTTATTTATTCCTTAAATCATCATTGCAATCTCATTTTCTCCCTTCATAAATAATTTTTCACTAATTATGATTATCAAAATATCACCATATCCTCAATTTAACTAAAATACCCAATTTCCTATAATATAATTTTCACCTAAATATTCATATTCACTATAAACCTCAAATTCAATACATTTAATCCTCAATATAAACTCCAATAAACTATAAACTCAGATACAAAATTACAAATCTCAATTTCTCAACCTAATACTAACTTATATAAGCTTATTCCTATTTATTTAATAAATCTTTAAACCTCCATATAACCAAAATCATATCAAACTTTAATTTAAATTTTAAAACCCAACTCATAATTTTATATAGTTCAAGATTTAGTAAAAACTGATTAAGTTGACAAAAATACCTCCACTAATCCAAATAAATGCCTTAAACTTTATTTAATCGGTAGATTTATCCTATAAAGCATATATCCTAAATTCTTTTAGATAAAAAATTAAATTTACATTCCTACAACTACCAACTAATGAATCTAAACTGATTAAAATTACTTATTAATCATGCTCTTAATATATACAGTCATCTATTATCAAAACTCAAAACTTTATCATAATTCTAATCCTAAAATTTTTACCAATCAATACTATATTACTATCATGAAAAAGAAAAAAAATATATATGTAGAATAACTTTTATAAAGAAAGTTTGTTGAAAAAAATTAATTTAAATACCTAAATGATCTTATAAAATAAATAACCTTTCTTAAAAATCCTCCAAACCCTTCTCTTCTTTTCTCTCATTCTTTCTTCACTCTCTCACTCTTTCCATCTGTGACCGAAAACGCGCGCGCACACACATTACTCTTTCTTCACACAAGACACCATATATATTATATGGGCAATGGGATACTTATTCCCTAAGTATAATCAGGGGGCAGCATCTGAGTATAATTAGGCGGTAGCAATTTCCCCTCCATTTCATTGCCTCTCTGTTTTTTTGTTTTTTTAAATAAATATTAATTTATTCGTTATATTATTATTACCATTATTATTTCCTTTCTTCTTCTACACGTTTTTGCACCCCTTTTTCTTTTTTTAAACTAAATATTAATTGATTATTCCACACCCTTATTCCACTAATTTCTTTTACTACCATAAATGATGTTTTATATATAAATCTTTATTTTGATAATTACACAATAAATTCATGTGTCATAATTAATTAATTTTTCTTATTTGTAATTATAAAAATTTGGATGTTACAGTATCCTTTTGTGTTTGAGCCGTCTTTCTTGATGATCAATGATTTGTTCCGAATCAACTTCATAAGTGAGATTATCCTAAACACTAATATCTTCATGGTTAATGACATGTTCATGGTCTGATTGATATTTCTTCAGTTGAGATACATGGAAGACATTATGAAGCCTACTCAAGTTCAGGGGTAGAGCAATTCGGTATACTCACTTGATTTATTCTTTAGAGAATTTGACTCTTAATGAGGAGAATCATATTGATTTTGTGGGTTGCTCAAAATATCTGAAAGTTCCAACAACACTTTCTATTAAACAATTTGTTTTTGAGATTTTCTTTGATTCTTGATAAATCAAGTTTTATCGACTATATTTACGTGAGACGAGATACTGCTTGGTGTTATGGTTTTATGCAGGTACATGGATTGATTTCTCCTATCTAAACACCTTTTATAATTGAGCTGAAACGTTATCTACACATCTTAAAAAAGGAGATGTTTGCTGAACATCAAAAGAAGACATCACTAGTGCTTTCATGTGACTTACATCCAGACAAAGGAGAGAAGCCACTTATGCTACCTCATTTCAGTCTCCAAGTTTTTTATAATCCGGTCATACTCCCTCCTTACTCTTTTACTTGCACTACTTCCTATTATTGGTTAGATCTATCTTTGCATTGAGGACAATGCATGATTTAAGTGTGGGGGAGGGATTTTGTTCTTATTGTTGCTACATGAAAAAAAGAAAAGAATGATGGCTCAATTCAAGGTTGGGTTGGTTTCTTGCATTTCATATTCTTTATTGTATCATTCTCTTAATCTTTTAAGATATTCAACTTTGTTTTTCCAAACACGGTACCCTTTTCTTCTTAATATTATCCCCATTACAACCTAATAAAAGTCCTTTGGATTTATGTGTGCACTTGCTTTATTAGTGGTGGAGAATTTAGATTCGTGTCAATCCTATAGAAAGAGTATTGGATATGGGTGGATTTGAGTGTAAACATAAACTTATACACTTTTGAGTGAAGAGCGACACAAACATTATCCTTGGTAAGAGATTTCTAGCTTAGGTTTCCCTTTGTCAGGTAAATTGCCATGATGTTTATTGTCTTAATTCATGAGAAGATTACTTGGATAAGAGAGATATTGAAATGCTTTTGTTTATTTATTACTTGTGATTGGAACGTTCACTTTTGAAACTTTAGTTTAGTTTAGTTTTGCTTTTATTGTTGTTTTCCTTTGGTCTTGATTTGTTTTGCCTACGAGTGCAAATGATAAGTATGGGGAGTTGATAAATCCCAAATTTACAATATTTTATCCTATGAAAGCAAGGAAATCAGAGAAGTATGATCAAGCTTGAGTGTCCGGCAGCTGGACCAACTGAAAAAGAACGGTGATTCTCTTCCATGCAGCGCAAAACTCTCCGGGCAAAAACAAGAGCGTCAATGAGAGCGTGAGTTTGATGTTGGCCGCTAAGTCTTTTTAAGAAAGGAAGTGAGAGCTTTAGGTATTAATATGAGTCCATCAAAATTTAAGAAGCCCAATAAAATTTCAGCATTAGATATTCTTTTAGCTTCTAAGGTCAATTTTGCACCGTAGGTCTTCTAATCCCATAAGAATTAAATAAAATCGTGATCTATCATATATTTAGAAATATTATTCAATCACAAAAAAGCAATTAAAATATTAATAATTTAAGTTGAATAATCTCATAATTAATTCAGATTTATATTATTTCCTAAAATTGACTAACAATCCAAATATTATTTAATAATTCCAAATTAGTCTAAAATAGTTCAAAAATAAATAAATAAGGTAAGATAAAATATAGTAAATTTGGGATTAATGTGTTATGTGATGGTAAGGGGAGCGAATAAGAAGAAGAAGCAAGGGAGGATGGTGAGTTCACTTCTTTTCTTTTAAAAATCGAATAAAGTAACCTTTAAAACAATATTTTTCCCAAAGAAAAATGTCAAAAAAATGTAAGGAATGGGTATAGTAGTAATTAAGAGCACAGGAACATACCTAGGAAATGCACGAAATCAATGCAGAGCTTGGAGACGAATAATGTTTGTTCAGAACAAAAATAATGAAAGCGGTGGAATCAGGTGTAGTGAGACTCATCGGTGCATTAGAATGGATGCATGGAGTCTCATTCTCCTCACACTTTTTGTGGCTTTTCGCCTTTCTTATCCGTGAGTGACTAATAAATTACTCCTATCGGTCCAATTAAAAGACCTAGTTGACTTTTGGAGAGATTAAAGAAGCTAATTAAATTACTTTAGAGTATTTTTTTTTCAGATTAATTAGTTTGACTAATAAACTAATATATAATTTAATGATATATAACATATGAAATAATTAAGTAACTCATTTAGCTTCCTTAATCTCTTTAAAAAAAAGTCAATTAACTCTTATAATTAGGACTATTTATTATTACTTGTGATACTAAATGTGCCACTTAATACTACTACAAATGAAAATAATAATAATAATAATAATAATAAAGATACCCACGTAATTCACATGTAGCCTCAAAATATTATTATCACTTGTATATAACTCGTAATTCACATGTAGCCTCAAAATATTATTATCACTTTGCATATGGATAAATTATGATATTAGATACTAAAGATGTTTATCTTTCTCATCAATCTTAATATAACCTGAGCTTATTTTCTCATCAATCTTAATATAACCTGAGCTTATAGTCTTCCATAGCGGTAGTGTACGACCACGATTCAAACACATTAATATAGCAGGCAAGCAATTTACCTTTTACCCTAAAAAACATGTGACATAAAAAAAAATCACCCAAGAATCGGATGAACATAATAAACACACAATATTATGGGCAACAATATTTGTACGAATAACCTATTTTAGTCTTTGCCCTGGCAATTATGAACAGGCAATCGCCAAAGCCACAAAGATGATAATTGGAATCAATGGCGGAACTTGCAAGAAAAGTTTGAGAGGGCCAAATAATGGTGGCGGATTTGGGGTGCCCCGAAATTTTTTTTAGAGGAAAGTTTTAAATGCATTAAAAATAAAAAGAATACAAAAAATTATTCATGAAATCTAGTCAATTAACTGTATCTACAAGTGTAGTATAGAATAGGTAAAAACATAGTAACTAGTTAGGGATACACCACAAAAGGAAATTTCACTGATAAGCTAAAAATTTCAGGTAATTAGAATGAAATATAGAAAAGAATGACAAGATTAACATAAATCATACAAGACCTCACATGAAACAAAATTAAATTATAAGCCCAAAGATATAAAAAGAGGAAAAAATGTAAAAAAAAGAAGAAGAAGTTGAGGGGCCAAAATTTAATTTTACTTGGGGGCCAAAGTGGTATTATTCACTAAAAAATAAAAAGTTCCATTAAAAATTTTTAAATAAATTTTTTTTTGGGGGGCCATGGCCCCCCTACCCCTTGTATGTTCCGTCCCTGATTGGAATCAGTATATACATAAATATTTATAAATTTTATGATTCTCCCTAATAAATACTATTCTCCCTCAATCTTTAATTTCTAAATCAAACATCAATGCAATAATCTGATTGTTTTTTATAACGTAATGAAAAAATTACCTTGGTGTGTTTAATATGTTGAAAAAAAAAAAGTCCAATGACTGGATGCATATAGTACTCTTATTATAGGGTCATAAAAGAGTAATTGAAAAATGAGAAAAAGTCCAATGACTGGATGCAATGATGCATATAGTACTCTTATTATAGGGTCATAAAAGAGTAATTGAAAAATGAGACCCTCAATTTTAACAGTAATTTTTAAAAATTCTCATCAGATATTTATCGTTTTGGGCGGTTGGGAGGATAAGGATGAAATAAACTTATTTATTAGGAATATGATATTTTCATTATCAATTTTGGTCACTACTACTTTTCCACAGTTAGATCAAAATCTCAAGAGGAGAGAGAAATAATAAAGGTAAATGAGATTTTGATCTAATAGTAGAAAAGTGGCAGTGACATTGGTAGTGATTAAAATTGGTAGTAACAATATCCTATTCCTATTTATTAAACTGCAAATTTTAAAATTTAATTGAGTTTGAATTTGAAATGATTTCTATGTAATACGATTTGTTTAAGATTGCCTATTAAATATAAAGCTTATAGAGATGAAAAGATGCTAATGTGCCCTTAAGATTAAAAGATAGATGTGATCTTATGAAAAATAAAATATGGAGATAGATGTGATCTTATGAAAAATAAAATATGGTATGATGTGATATGATATGATTAAGCACCCCTTATTTTTAAAATAATATCTTTTCAATAAACCTATCTTTTTAAAAATATATCAATACAGATAACTAAAAAACTTATTAGTTAATATTATTAAATTATTAATATTTATCTTTCCATGTCCATATATAAATAAGGCAGTCTTGAGATTAACTCAACATAAACCTGTGGCTTAGACTCCTGAATCACGTACGATCAGCATGGAAGACAAACTCGCATCCTCAAACGACGATATTCCTTACCTTCCCCTCCATATTATTGAAGAAATTTTCAACAGATCAGATGTTCAAACCCTATTTCAATTATCATTTGTTTGTAAAGATTGGAATAAACTTATTACAAGCCCTGATTTCATGTTTCGTTTTTGGTTCTAGAAACCAAATCCTTCTTATTAAAGCCTGCTACTGCATAGAGAGTGCACAAAATCATGTAAGGGAATATATTCATTTTCCAAATTGCAGGGTAACCTATTCAGTACATTGGGATAACAATCAATTCGATTTATCTCATAAAATAGAGAATGACATCGATGATTTTAAAGGTACAAAAGTGATAGGCGTGAACAATGGGTTAATATGTCTTGCCAGCTGCATGACTTTCAAATTCATTCTTTGAAACCCAACTATTCGAAAATATGCATGGCTTCCCCCTATGATGGATCGGGATTTAAGGTTATTTATGGTAGGCTTTGGTTTTGATTGTATCAGTAATGACTTTAAGATCGTAAATATTATTAGTGGTTCTTCTATTTATAATTGGGCTGAAGATTTTGATTCAGTGTGGGTTTTCTCATATACTACATGGTCATGGAAACGTCTCATCACATATGGAAGTATCCTTCATTCATGTTATATTTAGTGTGGCAAACCCAATGTATACTTGAATGGTGTAATTCATTGGATTGCGTATAGTAATGAGATAAATCATGACATCATACTTACATTTGATCTGTCACGTGAAATATTTGGACAAATATTCCTTCCTAAGGACACACGTGATCAGTTGTGCTTGAATTATGTTGCAACAACAGGAGACTTGCTGATTCTCTTTACACAACTCTTGGGTTTTGAATATGAAGATGATGATGGATTCAACGACGACTACCGTTTTGACACTTGGACTATGAAACAATATGGGAACCTCGAGTCATGGACAAAAACCTCCTCATTGAAGATGAAGGCAGAGATGGGTCCTGACCATGTATTAGGCGCAAGGAAGAACGGTGATCTTATATTAGAAATGGAAGAAGGGCAGATTTATAAGTACAATCCAGCAAGTCCAACCGATGTCCTCTTAGTGGGTACTATGGAAAACAGTGTTTTCTTTCGTTATCACACAAAGAGCCTCTATTTACTTGAAAAAGATGATGAGGTTAATTCTTACTAAGGTTTTAAATATAGTGTTGGAAAGGATGTCCTTAGGAGGGAAAAGTTTGACTACTTATTTTGGATTAATTTTTTTGTTGTTATTCTTACTTTAATTGAAGTTTTTTTCCTTGTGGCTTACTTTTGGCTTAGGAGGGAAAAGTCCAACTTTTGGCTTACTTTTGGCTTAGGAGGGAAAAGGATGTCCTTAGGAGCGAAAAGTTCAACTTTTGGCTTACTTTTTTTGCATGCGTTTGATATTATAAAAATTCTAAAAAAGACATATTAGTCCATACTATATCTAGTTCAAAATATAAAAGTCAGTTAACTTTTTTGTGGGGATTATATTAATAAAGCTAATTAAATTACTTTAAAATATTTATATTTTTTTTTTGATGATTTTTATGCCTTTTAAAATAATAAAGCTATCTAACTCCTTCACAACAATAAAGCTATCCAGCTTCTCGACATTCTCAATTATTAGCAATGACCACGCCTTTGCTTTTCAGCCTTCTTGCCTTTTCTATATGTTATTTTGAGGAAAGGGGTGAGATTCTTGAGAATTACAGTAATAACCACAGACAATCATAACATATAAGTTTACAAAGTATGCAAAACAAGCCATCAAATCATTATTCATCATATTCAGCATCAATCATCATTTGTGAATATGATAGACATGCAAAACAAGCCATCAAATCAGTAACCATCATATTCAGCATCAATCATCATTTGTGAATATGATGGACAGTATGGTGCTTAAAAAAAATCGCCCGAGAAAATATGGTTTGAAAACCTTTTCACTAGTCTCATCAGCTGTAAACCCAAAAAAAAAGAAAAAAAGAAAAAAAAAAAGAATCAGATGAACATAATACACATATTATGAGCAACAATATTAGTACCTATTTTAGTCTTTGCCCTGGCAATTATGAACACGCAATCCCGAAAGCCACAAAGATGATAACTGGAATCAGCATATACATAAATATTTTCATAGTGGTAAATCAAATAGCAATGCAATAATCTGATTATTGTTGGTAACGTAATGACTTTGGTGTGTTTAATATGTTGGAAACAAAAGTCCAATAGCTGGATGCATATATATGTACACTCTTATTATACGGTCATAAAAACTGAAAAATGTGACCCTCAATTTTAATAGTAATTTTTTAAACATTATCATGAGATATTTATCCTTTTATCCATGCGTTTGATATTATAAAAATTCTAAAAAAGACATTTTAGTCCATACTACCTTGAGATCTAAATATAAGACTCAGCTGACTTTTTTTGTGAAGATTAATGAAGCTAATTAAATTACTTTAAAGTATTTATATTTTTATGTGATTTTTAAGCCTTTTAAGATAGTAAAGCTATCATACTTCTCCACAACAATAAAACTATCCAACTTCTCCACATTTTCAATTATTGGTGTTGACCACGCCTTTGCCTTTTGAGCTTTTTGTCTTTTCTGTATGTCATTTTAAGGATAGGGGGTGAGATTCTTGAGAATCTTAGTAGTAACACAGACAATCATAACATATGCAAGTTCACAGAGCAAGCAAAACAAGCCATCAAATCATCAATCATCATATTCAGATGGTATTCACTATGCAGCACAATCATCATGAATAATGGGAATCAAACAATATTTACATAGATTGTACAGCAGATCTTAAGCCCAAGGACACATAGTCCAATTCTCATGCCAAACGCACATCAAATCTTACCATACCAA
Organism: Acacia crassicarpa; assembly: GCA_034222035.1. Taxonomy (NCBI): domain Eukaryota; kingdom Viridiplantae; phylum Streptophyta; class Magnoliopsida; order Fabales; family Fabaceae; genus Acacia; species Acacia crassicarpa. The sequence continues at coordinate 23,730,152 of JAWXYG010000011.1, read as the reverse complement.
ACGCACATAAGATCTTACCGCCTCATCGGGACGTACAGCCTCATATGGTCTTACAGCTTCAGAACGCATAGTCTAATAATAAAATCACCCATATATTAATGAAAGGAATATAATCAACGGTACAAACAAACATGCAAAACAATTGCATAATATATGAGAGAAAGAGTTACTACCTGTTGACCTTTCCAAAATTGTACCTTCACCAATCATTTTTGGTTCACTTTTTCTTTTGAGCTCAAGCTAATGTCAATTCCTATAATGTTGAAATTCATTTAGAGATGAGTCATTGCTCATTCTAATCTTAATAACATAATTAAAATCATGTTTTTCTAAACCCACTCATAAAGCTTGTCCTTTTTATTTGAAATTTCTGGTCATCATTGATAATCTTTTACCCTTTTGTTATTATATACCCACTAAGACATGTTTACATGCCTACTATCTCTTGTAACTAGACCATTAATTCAACAACGTAACTAGCCCTTCGAATCTTAAAAAAACTCTCAACTCATTGCTAGTTGTAATTATCCAAAAAGTTGTCATTTACGGACCTAAACAGAAAATCTACTTCTAATGTTTTGAGGAACTTGAAAAAAAAAATCATAATTTAGTCTAAAACACTCCAAACAAGTTGATTCTAGTTCCTATTGAAATCTCTGTAAGCCTAATTTAATGAAAAAATTATTACTATAACAAATTACGACTGTAACCTTGCAAAATTCACAGAAATGGTTACCTCCCAATTCTGGGAAACAGGATTTTCCCATTTTATCTTGTCTAATTTGAAAAATTCATGACTTTCACTCTAGACCTCCAATTAATGTGTTCAAGAACTCATTTTGAAGCTTAAGAGATTTACTATCTCCTTACCAAATTTCACAGATATAAGAAATTATCTGAAACACAAATATGGAAAACAATATCTTCCCATATTTTCCTCTCTAATTTTGAAAAATCTATAACTTTCGTTCTAGACCTCCGATTAATGTGTTCTAGGACTCATTTTAAAGCATAGTAGGTGTAATATCGCCTTGCCAAATTTCACAAACAGAGGATATTGTTTACTTAATCAAAACCACACATGAATCCGGAGACCTCACATATTTTCCATAAATGACACTCTGCCTTACAACCTTATTTCAATCACATGTTTCTTCTTATTACATGCTCTTTTTTACATTCATCTTTCAAAAAAACATATTGAACTCACAAAAGCTCAAAGAAACTGACCCAAACTAACCGAAAAACTCAAGCTTTAGCTTCAGAAACTACATGCATGTTACCCTCTATTTTTCAATCAAGAAGATAAGTGAAGAAAGATGACATGCAACCTCAAATTCGACATTATTGAACCCTAAATTGCATGCTCAATTGCAGTGCTTCAATATAGAGCCAAAGAATCTAAAAAACAACATCAAAATCGACTTGCATGTGAAGAAGTCATACCAAAAAAATCGTCTTGCAAAGTGACCGATAATTTTATATTTTAAAAACGATTCAACTTAATCATAAATTTCATTGTGAACTATAATTCATGACTGGGAAAAAATATAACGTTTTTCCACACAAATATGCAGAGTCAGTGGATCGTAGGACCCTATAAATTTTTTTAAAAGACAATTGGAAAATTTTAATTTCGTATATGATAATGATTTGATTAAGGACGTATGGCTCTAGTCAATATGATAATGATTTGATTATGGAGGTCAAACATCTTCAATTTTAATTTTTATTTCAAAATTTATGAACAAATGAATTACAAAAAAAAAAAAATAATTTCTGCGATCCTAGCATACACCCGCTGTAATATCCTTAAAATATTGTTTTCTTAAAAAAAAGTGTGTGTGTGTATCTTGCAGGTATGTTGTCGCCGATTTGGGTGAGGTGGTAGCATCTTGCCACTGTATGTGGGGGAAGGGGAAAGATATATAAATTTTTTTAAAAAAATTTCCCAACCGCCTTTCTATTCTATCTATATGTGTGTGTGTGTGGTGAAATAGTGTATGTGTGTGAGTGATTTTAGCGAGAGAGATTTGGGGAGTAAGAGAGAGAGAGAGAGAAAGAGTAACGACGAGAGAGGGAAAAGTACTTTCCCTAATTAATGAGTAATGATTTAGGCGACCCTCTTTCACCATACTTATTCATTCTTGTAGTCGAAGTACTTTCCTTAATGATTAATAAAATTCATGAAACTAAGTAGAGTACGGGGATCAGATTAAGCCAAAGTTGTCCAATGCTCACCCACAACTTTTTTGCAGACGATACTCTTCTTTACATGAATGGTAAAGAATGTGAGTTGTGGGAACTGTGTTTCTTTATCTCATATTTTGCAGAAATATTGTAAGGCTTTAGGCCAGTTGATCATCAACTTGGAAAAATCAAGGATTTTCTTCTCTAGTAATACTCCAGAGACAGTTAAGGCCATGGTTGGCTCCATTATGGGAATTCCATCATTTGAGGATCCAGGGAGATACTTAGGAATCCCAAGTAAAACAAAGAATCAAGCACTGGCTTATATTTGAGAAGGGGTCATTAAAAAGGTTCAAGGATGGGCCACTTATTTCTCTCCTTTGCGGGAAGGGAGGTGATGATCAAAGCAGTTATTCAGACCATCCCGATTTACCCCATGCATTGATTTAAATTTCCTATTCAAACTTGTAAGGAATTGAATCGGATCATTGCCAATTTTTGGTAGGACGATAGTGCATTTGGGAGTTGCCCGTATTGGAAGGCTTGGAACACTCTAACGGTTGATAAAGGCCATAGGGGTATGTGTAACATTCCAAATTTTTGGACCAGAAGGTTGGAAATAAAACTGTGATAAGAAGGCTTCTAGCCAATAGAGTCCAAAAGTTTTGAGCTTATCATGGGGGAAAGCTTCATTATTAAAATTATTTTGGACCTTAAAAATTTGGGAAGATTATGAAATAATATTTCGAGGATATAGAAATATTATGGTGGAATTAATTATGGGAAATTTAGCCTAGATTAATGTTAAAATTAATGTTTGGAAATTAAAGGCATAATTTCCTGAAAAATTAAGGACAAATAGATGAGAATTTCTGCTAGTAGACTAAAAATGTAAATGAGTGGAGAACAAAATAGGAATTTCCATTTGAGGGTCAATGATGTAAATAAGTGTAGAAATAATGCAATGGATATACTCTCCCTCTTGTTCGTCATATACTATTTAGTCAATAAAATAAGGGTGGCAAATTGGTAATATGGTAGTGTTCCATTGGCCAATACATATATTACCCTTCTCATTTAATCAGAGTCAGCAAAGAGAGAAAGCTGACAGCAAAAATCCATCAACCATACTTCACCAGCGTGATTAGCTCACTCTCTAAACATGCAAGATCAGCGGTGTCATACTTCTCCAGACTCTCCCTATACATTTTGAACTCAACACCATCTACCTCTGAATATTTCTAATCGGATTGGACCCTTAATTCCTTATATAAAGTTCTCCTTGATCTTCATTCATTCACTTTGCTCAGCTCAAGTGAAACTGAGAGCAAGAAGGAAACTGAGAGTGAGAACTGAAGAGGAGAGAGAGTGTGTCCAAGCGTTGGTTGCTTTGCTCTTGATACAGAAAACAGAGGTTGGTGTGGCATTGAGAAGTAGCAAGCTTTGGCATATTGGAAAGATTAACAAGGTAAGCCATTAAGCTAAATATATCTGTTGTGCTGCCTATGTATGCATATATATATATATATATATATATATATATATATATTGAAGTATGTATGAAAACAAAGGAGAGAAAAGTCACTGCATCAATATATATGTATGCATTGTTGTTTTGGGAAAAAGGAATGAGAAAGTTGTAGCCATAAGTTTAGATAAATGCATCACTGCTTAGATAAATGCATTACTGCTCTATATAAGAAAGAGTAAAAACTTGATTGTCATTTATATATGCTGATATTGCGGTGATCATGGAAGGAAAAGCAATGGGGGAAGTCGTTGTGTTATAAAAGCAGATTCGTTGTTATACCTCAACTACTTATCTCGGATCCTGGACCACTCATCCCGGATCTAGGATCCCAGACACCACAACCCTCCTCCACACTCAACCACTCACCACTTAACTCGGATCCTAAGCTACTCATCCCAGATCTCGGATCTTGAATCCTAGACACTTTATCCCTCTACCCTCAACCACTCACCCCTTAATTCGGATCTCGGATCCTGAATCCTAGACACTTTACCCCTCTACCCTCAACTACTCACCCCTTAACCCAGATCTTGGACCACCTATCCCAGCAACCCCATCTCAACAACCCATCTCAGTAAACCTATCCCACCACCTTCATCCTGGAACCCCTCAACCCTCAACCTAGAACCCCCCTTCAACTTGGAGAATTAATTGCAAAGAAAATAATAATAATAATAATAATAATAATAAATATTATTATTATTGGGAATGGAATAAATAATAAAATAGATAAATAATAATAATAATAATAAATAATAATATTTATTAAAAAAGGTATTATTGTTTTAGGGGTTAATAACCACTTTGAATTCTCTAAAATAATTCGCGTAGTTTGTTACTTTGCAATGGAAGTGATGACTAATGACAATGATGAACATTTATAGGCATACCTTGACCTCAACGGATCCCAACACCTACCGAACTAGTTAAGGATTTAAGTTTGAGGTGGGTAACTATTATCTTATTAGCTTGTATGTATGTATTCATGTATGACTGATCGTGGTTGCTAGATAATTTGCATGTGTGTATCCTAGCTATGGATTGAGGCTGCATGTCTCATAGGGCTGCGTGTCCTAAAGGGCTGCGGTCCTTGGCCGATAACTGCAGTTACGGTGCGACTTATTTACTGTAAATTATTCTATGCTTAACATGTGTTGTATTGTTGTTTATATTTTATACCTGCATATGAAATTAACTATTACCCAAGGGTTCATCTATTTGAACTCCAAACCACATGAAAGAAATAGGTAGTGGATCGGGTTCAAGCAGAAAGACGCAGCTGTAAGAGATACAGCAGAAGGGATATTTCGTGATAATATAAGTAATTGGATTGTAATATCATTTATCATTTGCTTATTTTGGATTATTGTATTAATATTCTGCTATGGGATATATCCGGATTGCAAAAACTTTATCCTCATATTTTCAAACTAAGTTATTTAATTTTAAGAAAGTTTTTATTTTACAATTAAGTCTTCCAAATTATTTCGATGCCTGTGCGCTTAAACTTTGATAAATATAGGCGTATTAAGCCAAGGCGTCACAATATGGGATTCCGAGATTTGTTGACATGAATGACGCTTTGTTGGCAAAAACGACATAGAGATTAATGGTGAGACTTGACCACTTGTGGGCTCAAGTACTAAGGAGTGTCTATTTTCCTAAAGGTGAATTTATTGAAGCTAAGAAGGGGCATCAGGTATCATGGTGTTGGTTGAGCCTTATTGATGGTAGAGACTTCATGAAGGGTGATCTTAGATGGGATGTGGGGGTCAGGGTCTAATATTAGAATTTGGGAAGATAAGTGGGTACCGAATGTAGACTTCCTAGCTAAATCGATGCCACTCATAATCCATTTGTCACACATGGGAGGGTTTGTGATCTTACAGCAATTAGGCATTGAGATCTTTCTACAGTAGCTTGGTTCCTCTCGGCTGACCTCATAGAGGCAGTAAATTCCCATTTCTCTTAATGGGTTGGAAGACAAACTCATATAGACCAATTCCAAAACAGGTGCATATATGGTTAAATTGGCTTATCACTATGAGAAGGAGAGGCAGTTGGACTGTGACTCTAGAGCAGGGTCTTGTATTGTTACTCCCTCCTCCTCTTGGAGGGATGTTTGGAAGATCAAAACAACTCCAAAAGTGTAGCAATTCCTTTGGCGCTGTCTTAATAATGCTATTACTACCAATGCCTCCCTAAGTCACCGACATCGTTCTAGTACACGTATATGTCAAATTTGTGAAGGTGCTGATGAGGAGAACCTTGAGCATTTATTTTTTTCATTGCCCATGGAGACGTTGTATTTGGTTCGGTAGCTCTCTTGTTGCTAAGTTTGTTCCATCTCCCGTGCAAAATTTTAACTCCTAGTGGTTGTTCATTTTAGGTATGTCCAATCTGAATCCCCAAGATTTGTCCCTAATATGCTGGATCCTCTTATTTATTTGGAAAAATAGGAATTGTAAAATTTTTAATCATATAAAACCAGACCCCCTTACTATGATTAACCTGGCAAGAAGTAGTAATTGGGAGTTTTGGGTGTCTTAGAATAAGTTGCATGCGGCATCCCCTTCGGTCAGTAATGTGAACAGCTTAGGTGTTCATTGGTTTCCCCCAAACGAAGGCTTTCTAAAATTTAATTGTGATGGTGCATTTTTTGCTGATATGAATATTGCTGCTACAAGTGTGGTGTGCTGTGATCATTTTGGCCAATTCAAGTGGGGATATATTGATAAATTGAAAGCACTTTCTACCTTTATGACTGAGGCTTTAGCTTTAAAAAGATCTTTACTATTAGCCTTAGACTTAGGTCATGATAAGGTTATTTTTGAAACTGATAATCTTTCCTTACAAACCTATTTTGAAGCAAAGTCTCCTGATTTAGGGGACTAGAAGTGTAGACATATTGTTCATGACATTTTTTGTCTTCTTATTACTAAGGTTAGGTTCTTTGTGTGTTTTACCCCAAGATAGGGGAATCGGATCACTGACTCTCTTTCAGCTGATGCTTATAAAGAGATATACCCAATTAGGTGGGTCTTCCAACCATCACTTGCTTTACTCTCACTTCTAACCTTGGATATTAGGAAGGCTAATATATTGCTTGACAATGCATCTTTTCTAGTCTTGTAATGAGTGGGACTGATTTTTGTTTATTTGATTTGCGGGCCTTGTATTTGCTATTTTTATGTCTTTATTTCCTAGACTAGAGTAGTTATATGTAATAGTTCTTCTTTCTCTTTAATAGTAATGCAGGACCCTTTTTGAGCAAATATATATATATATATATATATATTATGCATGATAGATGTCTTATAAAATTTAAGGATTAAAGTTCAAATAACTAGATGGGATTAAAGTGTCATAGATCAAATTATGGATTGAGATAATCTTGAGTGCCTTTTAGGTGTTTGATGAAATGTTTGAAAGATAAGAGACTTATTTGAAGGAATGCTCCTAAAATATCTTTGTAGTGGAAAAAAGTTATAAATGATAGGTATTGTGTATAATTGTTATTCAAATACCACACACTCTGGTCCTATTTCTAAGTCTTTTTTGACAAAAAAATTTTAGTCTTTTTTATAAGTCCCCTTTCAGGTAATAAATGAGATTGTGACAATTTTACCCATATTATTTGTACTAATGAAAATAGAGAGTGAAGAAGAGGTTAAAAGATACACATTTATAAATGATGACAAAGTTAAAGATTTACCCCATAATCATTTAGCTGACTACCTCTCACTGATATGTGTGATTTAGTTAAAAGAGACTTTATAAATAACACCAGAGTGATATTGTTTAACTATAAAACTTTAATGGGTTAAGATGATGTTTGAGAGTATATGGTTGCTAGTTTGCGAATATAGATGTTTCATTATAAGTTATTTGGAAGCCTATAAAGTGTTTGATAAATTGTATGATGTATAGAATTTAATAATTGTAATATATTGTTTAATGAATACTTTGAAGATTGATGTACACAAGATGTTTGTTAAAATGCGCAAGAGAAAATTGGGTTTGATTTTATTGTTTAAATTGTTTTAAATTCATTGTTGAAGTTGCAGAGGTATATGTAGATGTTATGTTGGATTTTCTTCTAGAATCTGAATTGTGATTAATTGATATAACTTGATAGTATATTACCTGTTAAATGTTAGGTCACCTTATTTTTCTAAAATTGATGAGATAGATTTTGGTTGCGTTTTTTATCTGTTTGTTGGAGATTGTGGTTAAGTAACTTAAAGATATGGGTGAGGCTTAAATGTTAACAATATCTTTTATAAGTTTGATGTCGCTATGGTCATTGAGGAATTTTTATTAAATGAATTATATTAATCATATAGAGTTTGTAAAAAGACCATGACAATGGCATTGATTTGGATCTTAGGAAATTAAAGGGTGAACATAATTGCGAAAGTGGTTAGGTGGAAGTAAGTCAATATATGATTGGAAGTGTATCAAATGAGTGAATAGCTTCCCATTATAATATCCATAAATGATGTTTTACTACTTGTTATATTTTCATAGTAATTACCTCATTCTAAGTATGGTTTTGTCAAGAAAAGCTTATTAAACTTATTTGGTTTCTTATTTATATATAAATGAGTAAAGATTGATGATTGTATCTACTGTCATTATTTTGTTCTTAGATTGGTTCATAGTGTATTTCATGATTATGCTTGGAAACGATAAGCAAATTTTCAAGATATCTTTCATAAACTTTTATGTTGAGATAGCCTTCGAGTTCGGAATGTTCGAATGTGAGTTTTATTACTTGAAAGTTTGAAAGAAAGTTTTGGAATATTGTTTGTAAACTTTCATGCTTGGTGATACAAGCTATCATGGTATTGAAAGAAGAAACTTTCCTTGCTTTGACAAATTGGCCTGAAGCATGCTTGAAAATGTTTCTGAGAGGACTGAATATAGAACCCTGGTTGTTAACAGCAGTACTGATAGTCCTTGGTGTGCCATAATTAACTGGAGCTCGCTTGATATTCATGGGTACAGTACTCACGCGTGATAATTGCAAGATTCATTTTTACACTTATTCGTGGGTTTTTACCTACGCTTGTATTTGTTGTCTCCAGCTTCGCTTGGTTACTTACCTTCATGGACTAGTGTCCACACTTGCTTTCGTGGCCTCGAGATGTACTTGATCAGTTACCCTCGTGGACTATGTGCCCACGCTTGTTACTCGTTCTGTTTAAATCCTCATTGAGAATGGGTTTTTCATATTAGTTGGTACTTTTAATTTCATCAATGAGTTATTTATTTACATAGCATTTTCTTATTAATAACCCTTTTTATATAATTTCATCCACGTTTATGATTTCATACTTAGAAGTTGAATATAATTGTCTTCTCATTCACTACTACAAAAAACATTAAAAATGTCCTAAATTTGACCCATTTAACGTCTTTTTTTCTAGGGACGTCTCGTGAGGGGTAGTAAAAAAAAATACTTTGGTCAAGGCGACCTGAATTTAATTCAGGTCGCCTTATTGCTTTTTTTTTGGAAAAAAAAACCCCCCATAGGGTTGGCCACGGAAGAACAAATCAAAAATCAAATTCCAAAAATACTTTCTTTTTTATGTTACAAGCAAGAAATTCCAAAACCAGCAAGAACAAGAAAAGAACACAAAGAGAGTAATCGAAACAGAGACAACAAGGAAGATACAATGAAAAAAAAAGAAAAGAAAAAAAACCTAACAAGTAACTAACAACTCGCATTCTAATTTTCTAAAATGGAAGGAATAAGGAACAAGAATGCGACAGTGCTCTTCCATGACATGACAGCAAATTTGTGCAATCAGCGAAGCCGATATATTTTCAGATTTGGAGTAACAAAAAAAAACCCACAAAAGCATATATGTGCAATCAACGAAACAAAACTATTTTCAGATCTGGAGTCAAAAAAGAAGAACCACAATAGATCTGTGCAATCAGCAAAGCAGATCTATTTTCAGAGCTGGAGTAGTGACCAACAAAAAATCACAAGGGATGGAGAGGAACCTGAAGATCGTTGGATCTAAAGATTTGGAGTCATGAAATTCCCAAGACGTAAAGATCGTTGGTGCCTCGTCGTCCTACACTTTTGCCAGTGAGTCGTGTCATCGTAAGGGATGGAGAGGGAGGCCACAGCAGCGAAGGAGCAAGGTCGCCAAGGGAGGTCACTATGAAGAAGGTCCGAGAGCAAGTTCTTCGCGCAATGAGAAGTTTAGAGAGCAGACGCATGGATGAAAAAACTAGAGCAAATGTGATTATGTTACAGCTGTAGTGCAAAAGAAGAATATAAAAAATTATAGGGTGTGTGATTAGATTCCCAAATTGGCGACCTGAATTAAATTCAAGTCGCCACAATTTCCAAATTGTAAAAAATTTTTGGTGCTATTTAAGAATTTTTCAGGAATTAAGGCGACCTGAATTAAATTTAGGTTGCCAAAATTTCCCAAATTGTCAACCTGAATTTATTTCAGGTCGCCAAAATTCCCAAATTGGCGACCTAAATTTATTTCAGGTCGCCAAAATTCCCAAATTGGCGACCTGAATTAATATTTGGGTTGTCTAAATTCTAAAACTCGAGTAAATAATTACGACAATGCTATTGCCTTTATTTTTTACTTCTTTTTTTTTTTAAAAAAAAAGGACGTCTTTTAGGGTAGTAGTATTCATATTTTGTAGTAGTGATTAATTGATTGTTATGTGCTTAATTTATCACTTTAGTATTTTATTTACTTCTACTAATGGGACGTTATTTACTGAAAAACATTTTGATCTCAAATAGTGCTGACCATCTACTCCTACTAATTGTTGAGGGGCTTTTATGCTGAGTTGAAGTTAAGGCGTAAATCTATGGGATCCTCGTCTCAATGTAAAGTTCAAACTTATGTATTGTTGTTATTATTATTATTATTTTGTTAACAAAGGACTGATCAAGAAGGATCAGGGGCTATTACAAACAAGACGAGCTCGTGCGACGCCTTCAGCATCCTCGCGAAGAGGTTCGTTGATCCCACTGGTGGTTCCTGTAAGGTGTAGAACCCAATCTCCATACTCAAAGCAAGGGTGGCTAGGAAATCCGCACATCGGTTTCCCTCCTAGTAAACATGAACCATACTGACTTGCCACTCTTTGATCCAGGAGGCAACGTATCCTCCTAATGAAACTCATGTTGGCATGAGGACCCCTGTCCCGGTCTTGTACAAGGCTGAGTGCAACTAGACAGTCGACTGGGACTACCATGTCTCTGAAGCCAGATTTCCATGCCAAATTGAGACCATCCATCAAAGCCCATAATTCTGCTTGAAGCAAAATGCAAGCTCCAATGTTTCTACAACACCCAACCAGCCAACGAACCTTTCGAATCCCGAATAAGGCACCCTGCTCCTGCACGCATGGACTCCGGCTTCTTTGCTCCGTCACAGTTCTAAGACACAGCATATCATTCCCCGGTTTGAGCTAGCTAATTAGTCTTTCCTACTTCCCATGATCACCCCTAGCTATGCTAGACCGCGTTGCAACCTGTTCATTAAACCCAACATATAGCACCACTTCTTAGACTAAACTTGCGGGTTGGACGTACTTATTCTCAAACAACGCCAAGTTCCTCACTGACCAGAACTTCCAACAAGTTAGACCAAACAAAGACGACCATCTAACCCATCCGTCGAAACACCGACGCTTGTTATGGAGGTTAGTGAGGAGCCACTCGTGGAGGTTCAGTTGTAAGAACTGTACGTTGAACTTGTGCTAAAGGCAGGAGCTGACTCCAGACTTCCTTTGCAAAAGTGCATTGCCGAAGAACACGGTCGACAACCTCCTGGCCCTTACCACATCTGGGGCATAGAACATCTTGCGTCATGTGACATCGGTGTCGTTCAGTATTGGTCAGTAGGTTTTGACGCGGCACCAACCATAGGAATGATGAAGTTCAAACTCAATTTTGTCTTCCACCTGACAAAATAAATTCACCGCCAGGATTAATATTATGAGTTGTCAAATGGATAATAAAGCAAGTTGTGTTGTCAATTGGATAAAAATGGCAGCGTGAGGTGTGTCAATTGGATATAAAATAGCAGCATGAGGTGTCACGTTATAAGAAGAAAAGCAAATTTGTTCTTTCTCTCTTCCACCAGTGGCCAAATTGAAGAAATGCTGTTGATGAGTTGTAAAGCAATTAAGTTCTATTTCCAGAGGCTATGAAGTCTACAATGACGATACATGGAACAATTAAATAATATCCAAGTTGCAGAAATCAGTCGGCTTACCACACCTATATATATGTATGCGTTTCATTGTAGTAGTATGTGTGTGATCCGAAAAATAGAGAAAGGAGAGATTAGAGAGATAAGTGCCGAAGCACTTTGACAGAAAAAAATTAAGAGAATTTTGTGTGTGTGGAAAAGAGGTGTGTTGTATTTGAAATTATAATAGAAACAGTGTTTTTCCATCTTTCATATTCTTAATTTCCAACAAGTGGTATCAGAGCCAGGTTGATAAAGATGGCGGAGATGGTGCAACCACAAATTCCTAAATTGTCAAAAGGCAATTATGGGAACTGGAGCATTCAAATGAAGACGTTACTAGGTTCCCAAGATATATTGGACCTTGTTGAAGATGGATACACGGAGCCCGCTAATGCAGCCGCTGAAGCAGCTTTGACAGATGCTCAGAGAAAGACGCTTAAGGAATCTCAGAAGAAGGACAAGAAGGCTCTATTCTTAATTTTTCAATGTGTTGATGAATCAACCTTTGAAAAAATATCAAACGCAAAAAGTTCCAAAAATTCATGGGAGATTTTGCAAAAATCTTGCGAAGGAGTAGACAAAGCCAAGAGGGTACGACTGCAATCACTCAGAGCTGAATTTGAGAATTTGAAGATGCAGAATACGGAGCCAGTTACAGATTATGTCTCACGAGTTCAAAAGGTGGCTAAAGAAATGAAAAAAAAAAATGGAGAGACTCTAGATGATGTCAGAATAATAGAGAAGATTCTACGGTCATTAACAAGAAAGTTTGATTACATTGTCACCGCTATTGAAGAAGCCAAAGACTTGTCAGTCATGTCCATTGACGAGCTTGTGGGTTCTCTTCAAGCTCACGAGCAAAGAATGAATCTAAATGAAGACTCTAGCAACCTGGAGCAAGCTTTGCAAAGCAAATTATCATTAAATGAAAATCAAGCCAGTAGCAGCAGCTATGTACGTGGCAGAGGAAATCGTGGTGGATATAGGGGTGGATATAACACCCGAGGTAGTTTCAATACTCGAGGTGGTCGTGGTGGACGCAGTGGATATGGCCGATCAAATGGAAGATTTGAAACTAATACAGCAGAATATGAACGTGGTCAAGGATCATCTTATCGAGGTCGTGGCCAAAGCCGAGGTCGAGGATTCTTATCCAGAGGAGGAGGCAGATATCAACAACGAAGTGATAAATCCCAATTGCAATGTTATAATTGCAATAGATTTGGTCATCTCAGTTATGAGTGCAGAGATGCTGCTAAAGTTGAGGGGAGAAGTCATTACACAGCAGATAGAGTACAACTTGATGAACCAACCGTCTTGTTCACTTACAAAGGTGAAAAAGATACTGGAAAAAATGTATGGTACCTTGATACTGGAGCAAGCAATCATATGTGTGGCAAAAAAGAGTTATTCACAGAGTTGAATGAAGAAATCCAAGGAGAAGTCACATTTGGTGATCACACAAAAATCGCAGTTAAAGGAAAAGGTAATATTATGATTTTTACAAAGAATGGAGATAGAGGATACACTACAAAAAAATCAGTTTTTTGCGGCGGAAATTTTCCCTCGCAAAAGAGTAAATTTCCGTCGCAAAAAATATTTGCGACGGAATTTGCGGCGGAAAAAATGTCATCGCAAAATCAGGCATCGCAAACCAATTTTCCGTCGCAAAAATGCACATTTCCGTCGCAAAATTTAGATTTAGCGGCGGAACCATTTTCCCTCGCAAAATTGTATATTTTGCGAGGGAACAATTTCCCTCGCAAAATCTCGAAACTTTGCGAGGGATTTTATCCCTCGCAAATGTGAACTTTTGCGAGGGAATTAATCCCTCGCAAATTTCAAATTTTGCGAGGGATAACTTTTTGCGAGGGAACGTTATCCCTCGCAAAATTTTTATATTTGCGAGGGAATCACATTCCCTCGCAAAATTCAACATCTATTGAATTTTGCGAGGGAAACCCATTCCCTCGCAAAATTCAGTTTTGCGAGGGAATTAAATTCCCTCGCAAAATTCAACCTCTATTGAATTTTGCGAGGGAAATCCATTCCCTCGCAAAATTCAGTTTTGCGAGGGAATTAAATTCCCTCGCAAAATTCAGTAGTACTTTAATTTTGGGAGGGAATCCATTTCCCTCGCAAAGTTCCAATTAATTTTTTTTAAAAAAAAATAAAATGATTTTAAAAATGTAATTAATTTCATAAAAAATATTAAAAATTAGAAATTAAAAAGACTTATATATGATAAAAAGATATTGTAACAAGCATCAAAGTTTACATAAAAATAACAAAATATTACAAAGTATAATGTTTAACAAAAATAAACTAAAAAAAAGTCTAAACTGCAGCAGTCTAGGCAGGATGACCATCAGTATCGCCATCACCATCAGGAGGCGGCCCCGTACCCTTGTCCTTCATAAGGGATTGGAGAAGTTGCCGCAACTCTAAAATCATCTTTCCTTGCTCCTTCACCTGCGCTCCTTGCTCCTTCATTTGCGCTTCTTGCTCCATCATTTGCTCTTGTTGCTCCTTCACCTTCGCTTCTAACATCTTCACCCTCTTATCATCTACAAAACCAACATTACAAAGTCAGTTTATTTTTTGTACTTCATTTAAATAGACGAGGGAATAATGGTTTAAGATTGGTAGCAAAAGTATCACATCTACCTGGAGCAACACTTCCAATACTTCCTGATGAGCGCTTCATAGAAGACTTCAGTTCGCTGGCAGAGGCACCCATCCCAAAGACTCTCCCCTTCTTGTCAAATCCTCCTGCAGCCTGAATGAAAAGACTCTCGTTATCAGCATAAGAGGATGTCGGGTCATTCTCAATCTGCGAGTCTCTCTCTTGCGTCAGCTGCTGATAAGTCTCCTACAAACACACAATAATATCCCACAAATAAGACATGTAAAATGAAATAAATGTTACTGTTTTAAACAACTGATAAATCTAGTTGATATCTCACCGCACATTGCTGGGACTTGGCGTTAATCCAATGCTTCTCACCTTCAATCTCCTTGGAGTGGGTCCGCTCAAAGGCAGCCCAATGAATCGTATCCGCAGGAACTTCCCCTTTGTCTGCCTGCAAACACAAATTGATGAAGCGTCAATTAAAAGAGAAAGAATAAAAATTGTTAACCGTCAATTAATTACTTCAAAGTATAAAATATTGAAAGTTAACGTATACTTACAATTTTTCGCTTATGCTCACTAAATGGAATGCAGCCGCCAGCATATGATGGTCCATCCATACGGGCCCTATTTAACTTATTTTGTTCTCTTTTCTTTATAAATTTCTCGTCGGTGGCCCATCTTTCAAATAGCTGAGCTTTGACCTCATCTTGAATCCAATTTTTCTTTCCCAGGCCCTCTCTCAATTTATAAAATCTATCAGACATCAACTTGCTGGCCTTGAAGCTATAAGCTCTTTTTAAATCTACCAAATCAACCGGTAACCAACTAAACTCTCCCTGAAAAACAATAACAAACAATTAGTTCTCCAAAGTATAAAGTAGTTATCAATTTGTATTTTGATGAGAAGAAATTAATAACCATAAATCACACAACTTACTAAGAATTCCTTCAACCAAGCATCCCGGTCAGCCTGAGGAATCTCTGTCCAACTGGCCCAAGGATGAATGAAATTACGGAACATTTGATCCTTTAAGAATTTCTTGACCGGCTTATTGGGCACAAACCTGAAAACAAAGAAAATGTTACAAATATTAGCATACAAGCTAAAGGTAAAAAATCATATTACTAGTAACTTTATATTACTTACTCTTTGCCACCGACAGGTTTAATCCACATCTTCCCTGTACTCGGATCAAATGTTCCCCAAGCTGGTGTGCCGGAGGAACTAGCATCCCCGACCTGACTCTGAGGCGACGCAGGCTGCTTTTCAAGGAAGAAGTATTGAAAATGTTAGAACATAGATGCTTATAAAAAACAAAATATATGTAAATTAGTCAGATATCGTAAACTCAACCTGCTCTGCCCCTTGCTGTGGATCACTCGGAGAGACAGGCACACCTCTACCTCTATAACCCAACACAGAGTCGACAGTAGACGGTGAAGATGAAAGAGTAAAAGATGGCATCTCTGGGGAAGAGCCAAGCCCTCTGCCTATGGAAGAGGTAGATGATATCGCCCTACCCCCCCTAATAGGATGGGGCCGAGAGCTACCACCACTACGTCCAATACCTGAACGCCCTCCTCGATGCTCCATCTCTGAATACTTATAAACATTATATCAATATATATAAAAGTATAAGAAGTTTACTCAAAATGATACTGGCGAAGTAATAGAGTGTCTAGTATAAAAAAAAAAACTAACTCAAATCAATCGGATGAATCCTGTTCTTCGACCTCTGCCTGCACACCTTCCTCCGATGTCTCATAGTCGTCGAATTCAGATTCACTAGTAGAGTATATCTCTTGTGCCTCATCATCATCTGATTCCTCATCGTCAATATTGATAGGAATCAGCTCTAACTCCGTAGTGGAATCAAAGAGATTGGTTGGTAGATCGTCATCGGCAACACTTACGAGTGGAACTAGTTCACGTTCCACATCAGCTTGGAACGGTTCAGTAATATCGTCATTTGTTTCTGACTTTTTCGACTTAGGTATAATGTTTCGTGCTTTGGTTTTGATAACTCCCATCCACCCTTGGCGGGATGTAGGGTA
The DNA here is from genome assembly GCA_034222035.1 of Acacia crassicarpa. Classification (NCBI taxonomy): domain Eukaryota; kingdom Viridiplantae; phylum Streptophyta; class Magnoliopsida; order Fabales; family Fabaceae; genus Acacia; species Acacia crassicarpa. The sequence goes on along the minus strand of JAWXYG010000011.1, from coordinate 23,713,492 downwards.
TGATGTATAATAAACCTGTTGTGCCTGTTGAGCAAGAATGAATGGGTCATAACTAACTGTATATCTCCTTGACTTGTGGATCTCAACATTTCCATATTTGTCCACTTTCGTCCCACGCGGAGTGTTATCAAACCACTCACATTTAAATAGAGTCACAAAATTGTCCCACTTGTAATTCAGCTGAATTATGTCAATTAATATCCCGTAATAGTCGCCCTCGACTCCGTTAGCTTGGCCACCTCGACAACATACACCATAATTGCAACATTCTGTATCCTTGTTTGCTTCAACAATTGCAAACCGATACCCATTGATTACATATTTTTTGATCCGGGTAACAGTTGTTGCAGCCCCGTAAGATAAACTCCACACAATATCTTGGGGAGCATCAGTGTTGTGCACGAAGTAGGATCGTAACCATTTAAAAAACTCAGCGTTCATGAATTGATAAACATCTGAATCCGACATCTCAGGATTTGTCGATCGGACCGAATTAGAGAAGTGACTGTAACAAGAAAGAAATGAAATTAATTCTTTAATTTTTACCGTAACAGCAACGAAAGAGGAAATCTTACTTTAAGTATTTGGCGGCCTCGTCACAGTTGTTTAAAATGTACCACTCCGCTGTTTTTTTATCTATTCCTTCCAGAGTTGACCTACAATTTTTTCGCACGACTCGGCCAGGATAGTTAAATATTGATATATGACCACTTGGTTCACCGCCATCATCGTTACGAGGTACCACTCTCCATCTTGATATAACTTCAGAGGGATAATAGTATGAGGCAAATTTAGTGGCCTCTTCGAGTAGAAAAGCTTCAGCGATACATCCTTCAACGTACCTTGGATTTTTTATCTTCTTCTTAAGTGTGTGTAAAAACCTACAATGGACAATCAGAGAGTATTTAAAACATAAAGCATAATGTGTGTGTTTCAATTAATCATAGACAAATTTTTGTGTATATATATATTACCTTTCGAACGGATACATCCACCTATATTGTTGTGGACCTCCTACCCTTGCTTCATACGCCAAGTGAATAGGCAAATGTTCCATTGAGTCAAAGAAGCTAGGAGGAAACACCATCTCTAACTTACATAGCATTATTGGCACGCTCTCCTCCAGTTGCCATAACTTATCAACATTAAGCTCAGAAGCACAAATTGTTCTAAAGAGCGAGGAAAATTCTATTAGAATACTCAATATATTCTTCGGTAGTGCTTTGAAGGCCCACGGCAACAATCTTTGAAAGAAAACATGACAATCATGACTCTTCATCCCGACTAACTTCACCTCGTTCATGTCGACACATCTCTTAAAATTTGATGCATAACCGTCCGGTAGTCTCACACCTTTAACCCATTCCAACAATTGTAAATTTTGCTCTTTGTTCAATGTGTAAGGCGCTTTAGGTTTGGAAATTCGGTTGGCGGCATTCTTGATCAAATGTAAACCAGGCCTTCTGCAAATATGTTCTATGTCAAGTCTTGCGTTGACTGTATCCTTCGTCTTACCCTTTGTGTCCATTACGGTGTGCAGAATATTACAAAACACATTCCTCTCAATATGCATGACATCGAGGTTGTGTCTTAACAATTGATCTTTCCAATATGGTAGCTCCCAAAAAATGCTGCGTTTGTTCCAATGATGCTCAACGCCATATCCCTCCGGTGATCTGGAAGCGGCTCCCTCTTCAACACTTCGAATATACTTGACCCTTTCCCATATTTCTTGGCCACTTAAACGATGAGGTCGATCTACGTGTTCGACAACATTCCGCTTGAAGTCTTTTCTATTATTCCTAAACGGATGATCAATAGGCAAGAATCGCCGATGCCTGTCAAACCAACAGACTTTGTGACTATATTTCAAGCTATAACCTGCGTTCTGTTCGAGACATACCGGACATGCAAGCTTCCCCGAAGTTTGCCATCCACTCAACATCCCATATGCAGGGAAATCATTTATCGTCCACATTAAGGCAGCCCGCATGATGAAATTCTGGCTCAATGATACATTATACGTAAGAACCCCTTCACTCCACAGCATCTTCAACTCGTCTATCAAAGGCCTGAGATATACATCTATTTTCATTTTTGGGTTGGATGGCCCAGGGATTAACGCGTTGAGGAACAAAAATTCTCTTCTCATGCACATGGAAGGTGGGAGGTTGTATGGAGTCACAATCACAGGCCAACAGGAATAATTACTGCCCGTCTGGTTGAAAGGAGCGAACCCATCCGAACATAAACCAAGACGGACATTACGGGGATCACCTGCAAACGAAGGATTTGCCTTGTCAAATTTCAGCCAAGCTTCGGCATCAGAGGGATGCGTCACAAATTTTTCATCCCTGCAATGCTCTTGGTGCCATCTCATGTGAGCAGCTGTTTTTTGTGATGAATACAATCTCTGAAGTCTGGGCACGAGAGGAAAGTAGTGCATCTTGCTCAACGCTTTAAAGGTCTTTTTTCTTCCATTCCTCACAACTTTGTACCTCTCATGTGCACAGAATTTACATGTAGTTCGCTCAGCATCATCCTTGTAATAGAGCATACATCCTCTAGGGCAACAATGAATTTTTTCACATCCGAGCCCAAGCTCTTTCACCTTCTTCTTTGCTTGGTAAAAATCTTTCGGCAAATTATTGTCATTGGGAACAATCTTATTCATGATCTGCATCATTTCATTGTAATTCCTCTCACTCATATTGTGATCAGTCTTCAAGCTTAGTGTTGCTAGGGTAGCTGATAGTGATGAATATTCGCTATTTTCAATGTGTTCACAACCTTCCCATAAAGGACGTTGCGCATCTTGAAGCATTTTATAGAACCTCTCGGCTTCCGGATTAGGATCCTCTCCCATGTTTGCTGGTTGAGTATGTGCACTGATCTCCTCTCCCATGTATGACGGTTCAGCATGAGTAACGGGATCAAAGTATTGACCGATCGATGGTCCCGCGACATCCATAACCAACTGTTCATATTGATTAAAGTTGTATCGATGAGTACTATCTCCGTAATAACCACTCGTTGTTTGTCCGACTTCCCCATGAAATTGCCAACATTCATAATTTGGCATGAATCCTTTTTGACACAAATGGATTCTGACCGTGCTCGGATCATGAAATTGCATACACGTACATTTCACACACGGACAACTGATCGAGGTACTTGAATTAGCTGTGTGCGCCAGAGCAAATTCGATGAACTCTTCTAAACCCCTCAAGAATACTTGAGTAAGTCGTTTTTTTGAAGTTAGACGATTATACATCCAACTCCTATCACAATCGTCTTCCATGCTTCCTCAACCCAACCCTACACAAACTAATTCAACCAATTCAACTACAAGACCTAAGTGGCAAATACAACTAGCTGCTTATACCAGTTAATTGGCACTTCATCAAAAAAGTGGCAAACAAACACATGCAGTGAGCAAAAAATAGATCTCAGCAAGCAACCAGAGAATGAGGATAGTACACTAGAAGATGGGGACATGCATATGGACAGGGCATGAATACAAATTGACTTGGTATAACTCCAGACAGATTAAGACCCTGCAGCTGGCTGTCATTAAGAAATTGTAAATAAAAAATCTTTGCAACAAACACTGATTTTCAAATAAAATTTCCTATTATAAACAGAATCCAAATGTCACGCAAGTTGTTCACAAACAACTTTGAAGTCCACTAATTACATTAGCAAGTTCTCCGCACAACAATATTGAACATTAGAAAATGCATAAATATAAAAATGTGGATTAGTTATTAAAGTCTTGTGGATACATACCAATGATGCTAGAAGAATATCAGGTCTCTCTGGTTGTGGAAAGTGACTACTTGTCTACCTTTAAATTCTGGATCTTGGGGAAATAATGAATGTATTAACCTATCAAAGAAAAGAATGATGAATATCTATGCATCCAAAAATAGAGGATTCATTTCTAAGCAAAAAAAAGTGACCCCATGTACAAAACAATTCGATTCTTTCATTTTTGTCCCATCCTAACATTTTAATTATCCTACGTAGAAAATCGTATTATAGTCTAACGTGAATAATACTCCATCCCTTAATATTTGATCTCCAAAACAAGAACAAAAACTAAAGAAACAGCAAACATCTTGAAATAAAACCCATGACATGAAAGAAAAATAATTACATGTTACATACTTGGATGTATAAAGTCAACAAAGCAACACATACTCTTCCTTAGAATTGACTTCTGGATTAACAACTTATCTGTGTTATGAGGCTCAACAAACCGTTAAGTATATTACCATAAATTGTACTAAAAAAATGTACTGGTGGCAAACCTCCTCTTAATACAGCAATTGCAAGTTCTTTTATTGATATCTTGTTTTACTTAGCATTAAAGGATAAAAAGCATGAAAGCATTGGGGGAGAACAGATTCAGAATGCCAAACCCGAGGTGTCAGTATCGGCTGTGCTGTTGTTGAAGATGCAAAGGGCAGTTGTTGGAGACTTTGTATAAGTGTACACCTGCAGAGTTATTCAAAAAATATTACATATAATTTATTTTGGTAAAAATAAGGGGTCAGTGACCCAAGGAAATAACAAGCAAAACACAACTATTATTTTGGACTCTCTTATATCTATACTTGTGTTGTGAATGGAATGGGGAGCCATCCAAAAGGAGGAGAATCAAAATTGGACGAAGAGAAATAAGAGAGAGCATATGGGTGGAATCGACACCACATCTTGACTTAAAATCTCAAAACTAGAGTTTATTAGTACTTTCACCTATATGTGTGTATTTTATGAAGTTCAATTTTATCCCTTACGGGATTTATCACAAGACAAGTTCTCTAAAACTTGACTTTCTAACAAGAAAGAACTGTTCTTATTGTCTGCAGGAACGATATTCTAAAAGTGAAAATGGGTGGATAACTAGTCTTCCAATAATTCTCAATTCCTAAAAGCAAGAATTTTGAGTGGCAAGAACCTAAAAACAAGGGAGAATAACAAACTGCCAATGATAGTTGGCCTAAGCCTTTAACACAGCAGAAGATTATAAAATACTGTAATTCTTCCAAAAGAGAGAAATTTGCAGGATACTTCTTATTGATGAAAACACTTTTGGGACTCCTTAAATGACATTTTTGGAGTCCCAAACTAATTTTGGGACTTCTTAAATGATATTTAAGGAGTCCCAAACGTATTTTGGGACTCCAAAAATCACTTACAAACTGAATCCATTAAGCGTCAATTAAGGAGTCTCAAGATATATTTTGGGACTCCAAAAATATGATTAAGGAGTCCCAAAATTTAATTTGGGACGCCACCATATTTTTTTTAATAGCTTGTTGAAAATTTTTCACAGCCCAAAAATTAAACCTTATAAAAACAATCAAATAGATAGCCATGAACATACATTACCAAAATGTCTCTAGCATTTCAACAACTACCACAAAGTGTCAAAATATAATGTTGATGTCTCTAGCTACACGTACAGATACCAAGAAATATTCAAAGTAAACTTCACATATCTACGTGTGAAAGGAGTGAAATTATCTGAAATCTGAATTGAATTTACTTGTGACAGTAAAAGAGTTCAAGCAAGTGATTCAGACCAACAAAACTTTGACGAAGCTGGAATCACAAAATGGAGGCTACTTCAAGGTCCTCTAAGTGAAATTTCTTCATAACATCTCAGACTATTGCTCTTAACTGATATTGGACTTGATAGACATTTCAAACAGCAGAAGCTAAGATAGGTTCTATTTGCATGGGGAAACAAAAATGATCATCTATCCCACTGAAACTTTTTTACTAAAAGGAAAATGAAGAAAGAAAAGGCAAAAAAATTACAAGAATCTCAACAAAAGCTAATGTACAAGGATGTCTTTTAGCTTTTGTCTCCACAAATGGCATCAAATATTTGTAAACAGATGTGACGAATAACCACAGTACCACCTGCCCTAAACATTTTAAAATTTTTGGTCTGCTTCTGTTCCGTACAGTTAGAAGAATCACAAAAAAGACACACGCACACACACATCAGGCTATGTGTAAGGAAGTGATTGGAGATGTAGGCTTAAGAATATATTAGCCATCAAATCCCCACAGGACCCAATATTTTAATTCCTAATTATGGATTAATATTAATTAATGGACTTGGAAATTCAAATAGAATCTTCCTTGTCTCAATGGAAGGCACGGTCTATCTCCCCTCAGTGCAACAACAATACTAGTTCGATGATGTAGGCAAATACCTCAAATGGAGTTACCAAATTAGCAACATTAGGAATCATGAAAGCTTCCCCTGGTTGAAATCCCTAAATATTTGATGGGCAAACCATAGAGTCCCCGCAAGCGATGATCATGTTCTTGTACATGTTACTCAAGAGAAATAAATTTCACTACAAGACAAATTGAATCACACTCACTCATAATCAAATTAGTTTCCTTTAACAAGATAGAGAATGTGCATTTATCCGAAAATCTCTTGTGCAAATATAAATCTCATAATCTTCGAAATCCTCAGATTTTGAATTTACTAATTCTAATTCTAACACATATAAACCAAAACTTAAAAAGTACCATAAGTAAACAAAAAAACAGAGCGAAAGCAAGACAAATAACTAAGAAAAGACTAGAAGAACAAAGACATTTCATCAGAACAACGAAAGGTGTGAAACATAGACGAAGGGTAGACACGAACATGAAAGTTGCGGTTGAACCAGGTAAGCAATAAACTCAGATAAAAAAGAAAAATAAATCAGACTAAGCAATAACGTTGCAAAAGAAAATTTGGGCGAAAAGCAATTAGATTCCTCTTCAATATTCTGACTTTCAAGTTAAACTTAATCAGACTAAGCAATAAAAATTAAATAGACCACAAAAAACATCAAGATTCTCAGTACACAGAAGAAGGATCAAATGAAGGCACAAGTTGAAGAACAAGAATGAAAGGGTTTTTACTAACCTGAATGAAGGTGGTGGAAAGATGGAGGAGCAGGCGGCGGCGGCGACGCTGGACGCCGCTGGAGAGGAACGAAGCAGAGAAGCCAAGTGGAGATGGAAGAGCAAAGACGGAAAAAGAAGGAACAGAGAACCCAAGAATTGCAGACCGCAGATCAGCAATGAGCTCGCACAGAACAACCCTAGAAGCTCTTCCTTCCCAATACACCTTCCCACCAAAAACAGCCTTCAAACTATCCCGTTTCCATAACCGTCCAGCAGAGAATAAACTGGTTTTCCAAACCTAAATTTGAACAGCACCGAAATCACCCACCAGCGACATAGAGAAAACAAAGCAGAACAAAGAAAATCGAATAACAACAGCAGTAGAACCTCGGACCGAAGGGAGAGACGCCGGTGACAATCTGACCAGCGACGGTGACAGTTTGCAGACGGAGGTGACGAAGGGAAGAACTCGCAAGGCCTCTGAAAGAGTAACTCGGTCTCTTCCTCACTCTCGATGAAATTGTGCCTCCACCGATGAAACAAAATGTGCAAGGCAAGCTTTAGTTTTTTTTTTTTCCATTTTACCAATTAAGTTAAATGGAGGGAAGAAAGAAATTTTTGGAGGGAAAATAAATTTCTTTTTGCATTGGAGAGAATATGTAAATCTTTTAGAAGAATAATAGTTTGAGAAAATTTTATATAAAGTTGTTTAAAATAAAAAAATTCTAAGTTAGATTGTTAAACCCAACAAATCCTTAATTAAGAATAATATGATTCATTTAAACCAAATGAGTTTTTGTGTTTAGGAAGAATGATTAAAAATGTTGAGTTAAAAAAAACAAAACACATAATACCATTATCAACTAAATGTTTTTATTAAAATTTTGAATAAATTTTTATTTTTCAAATAACTCAAATTATTTTTTTGTCAACTGAAAAATCAGTGAAAATACTTATAGGTTTCACTTATAGTTGTTTTTTTCCATGTTAATAAATATCTTTTACTGGGCACTTCATATCGGTGCGCATTTAAAAAAACTTATAGGTTGTTAACTTTTAAATATCTTCAATGAAAATATCGGTGCACATTAATAAATATCTTTTAAATAATTTGTTAAACATTCTTGATGTAGTTCTCAAGAAGATCGAACTCAGGTACTGTTACTGGGGACTTCATAAACCACACCAACATGGCAAGAGTAGCAAATTGATGGGTAATAACAAAAAAAAAACAAATACTTACTCAATTACTAAAAGTGAATTGAATCTTGATGTATATGATATATATGTGTGTGTGAATCATCGAAATAAAAAAGAGGAGGAAGAAGCCAAGATTGAGGGCCAGTTGGTGTGGGGAGTGGAGCCCAGAGGAGAGAAAACATATGGAAGAGGGTAATTAATGAATAAAAGGGTCAGTGTGAAAAAAACAAGAGTGATCAAAGTCTTTTTGCTAGGCAACAAAATGAAACGTTGTCAACAATGTGTAAAAGTTGTAATTAGTCCTCTCCGGAGAAGTAATATGTGTAACACTTCCTCTTCCTACACGTTAAGGCGATGGCACAACACTACTATTTTCAGTGGCGACATTAAGAGTCACCACTGAAAGTCTATTTTTTTGTAGTGCATGGACTAAAATGATAGAACTGCTAATAAGTACAGTTTGTGCCAAACTTCTAACCAAATGCCTTCGATGATTAATCAAGAAAACATTTCAAATAATCTTTTCTTCTTTTCTGAATTTCACAAAGTGTGTGCTAACTTAACGGTTCAAATAATCCTCATTTCCAACCTTTGCCTTTTGCGTTTATCAGTAAAACTTCATCGTCCTCAATCACGTTTTACCTCCATCGACAGTAGCAACATATATAATTCATGTATAAGCGACATTTGTCTATAAATTCAAACCTTTTACCATTTAACCCTAACCGACATTTATATATAATTCATGACAACATTGCAAGTTGAGATAACTATAAATTAGAGATAAGATTACAATGGTCATATAGTTCATGATTTCAATGGCTTTTATTTTACCATTTAGTAGTAAAAATTATTCGCTTATTTAAACATTTTTAATCATGTCATTTATAATTTTTTGATATATTTCTTATGAAGGTTTTTATTAATTTACATTTTTTAAAAATATGTCATATGTTCTATTATATTTATTTGATTAAATGGTAAAAAGGAGGATATATAGAAATAATATATATTAATTATAAGACAAATGTTTATCAATATATTTTAAAATACTATTCTTTAGAGGAAATTTGTCTTGATTTTAATCAATAGGCTACTTAGTCAAAGAGAGGCAGAAATGAGTGAGAGACTTGAATTTTTTTGTCTTAATTGCCTTGGGTTTACTTTGGAGAGATATTTAACCAAAAAAAAAATATATATATATATATATATATATATATATATATATATATATATATGTATATATATACTATTTTGCGAGGGAACAAAAATTCCCTCGCAAAATGTGATGATTTTTGCGAGGGAACAAAAATTCCCTCGCAAAATGTGATGATTTTTGCGAGGGAACAAAAATTCCCTCGCAAAATGTGGTCATTTTTGCGACGGAATGAAAATTCCCTCGCAAAATCGTCAGCATTTTGCGAGGGATGAATTTTTCCCTCGCAAAATGTCACATTTTGCGAGGGAATTATAGTTCCATCGCAACATTGGGGAAATATGATGGCATTTTTTCCCTGAATTTTGTGACGGATAAAAAATCCCTCGCAAAATGGGCAAATTTTGCGAGGGAATAGAGCTTCCCTCGCAAAATTTGCTCATTTTGCGAGGGAATACTTCTTCCCTCGCAAAATTGGGAAAAATTGGGGGGAAATTTTCCCCCTTTTTTTCACAAATTTGCGAGGGACAAGATGTTCCCTCGCAAATTCCCCATTTTGCGAGGGAATTGTTGTTCCCTCGCAAAATTGGGAAAAAAATGGAGGGAAATTTCCCCCCCAAATTTTCGCAAAAGGGAGAATTTTGCGAGGGAATGAAAATTCCCTCGCAAAATATCTGAAAATTTTGCGACGGAATGGCTGATCCCTCGCAAAATTGTAAATTTTGCGAGGGAATGTCTTATCCCTCGCAAAAAGTCATTAAATTTGCGAGGGATTATTATTTCCCTCGCAAAAATTAGCATTTTGCGAGGGAAATGTAATTCCCTCGCAAAATGCCTATATTTGCGACGGAATTTTTTCCCTCACAAAATTCCGTCGCAAATTTGTATTTTTCTTGTAGTGATACATTACAGACGTCTATTATATCCCATCTTTGAAGAGCAATCTCCTCAGTATTGGTCAACTATTGGAGAAGGGATATGACATCCATTTGAAAGATAGCTCTCTCACCATGAGAAACCAGAAAGGAGAATTGATAGCAAAAGTTGAAATGACAAGCAATCGTCTATTCAAGATGAATATACTGACAGATGGAATCAAATGCATGAAGTCTATCATTGAAAATAGTTCATGGTTGTGGCATCTCAGATTTGGTCATCTCGGATTCACTAGCCTGAAGCTGTTATCAAAAGCGAAGATGGTGACTGGATTGCCAACAATAAATCCTCCAGATCAATTATGTGAAGGATGCATGCGAGGAAAGCAACATAGACTAAAATTTGAAGTTGGCAAGTCATGGAGAGCAAAAAGGACACTGCAACTAGTTCACTCAGATATAGCCGGCCCACTTGACATTCCTTCACTTGGAGGAAACAAGTACTATATCACATTTATTGATGATTTCAGCAGAAAAGCTTGGGTGTATATTCTCAAAGAAAAGTCCGAAGCTCTTGATAAATTCAAAGAATTCAAGGCAATGGCAGAAAAACAAAGTGGTCAGTATTTAAAGGTGCTCAGAACAGACAGGGGAGGAGAATACACTTCCAAATTATTTGAAGCATTTTGCCGGGAACATGGAATAATTCATCAGTTGACAGCTGCCTACACGCCACAACAAAATGGAATAGCAGAAAGAAAGAAGCGTACACTTCTTGATATGGCAAGAAGCATGCTTAAAGGAAAGCATATGCCGAGAACATTTTGGGCCGAAGCTGTTCAGTGTGTTGCCTATCTCTTAAATCGTTGTCCAACGAAGAGTGTCAAGTTCAAAACTCCAGATGAAGCATGGAGTGAAAGGAAGCCAGATGTTAGCTATCTAAGAATCTTTGGCTGTATAGCTTATGCTCATATTCCAGATCAAAAAAGGAAGAAGTTAGATGACAAAGGAGAAAAATGCATTTTCATCGGCTACGAGCATCGGAGCAAAGCCTACAGATTGTTTAATCCTCTAACGAAGAAAGTAGTTATCTCAAGAGACGTAGAGTTTGATGAAGCAGACTACTGGAAACGGAGTGATGAAGAAAGAAGAGTGGAAGGCTTATTCTTTAAGGATGACGTCGATTCAAGAGACCAAATAGTTGAAGCAGACAATGATCAAACTCCACCACCAAGTCCTAATCCAACAACTCCTGCATCTACACCATCAACAACAGGAAGTAGTAGCAGTAGCAACAATTCAGGGGGAGTAACAGCAAAAATGAGAAGCTTAAGTGATATCTACGATGCTACAGATCCAGTACAAACCACACTTGATTATTCATTGTTTTGTTTGGTGGCTGAATGTGATCCAGTGACATATGAAGAAGCAGCAAAAGATGAAACGTGGAGGAAAGCTATGAACGATGAAATTGCCACAATTAAAAGAAATGACACGTGGGAGTTTACAACTACGCCTAAGGAGCAGAAGCCCATTGGAGTTAAGTGGGTATACAAGACAAAGACCAACAAAGAAGAAAACGTGGAGAAGCACAAGGCGAGATTAGTGGCTAAAGGCTACAAGCAGAAATATGGAGTTGATTATGAGGAGGTTTTTGCACCAGTTGCAAGGATTGACACTATCAGACTTCTTACAACAATTTCAGCACAAAACAAATGGAAGATATATCAGATGGATGTGAAGTCAACTTTCCTTAACGACTACTTAGAAGAAGAAGTCTATATTAAACAACCACCAGGATACGTAATAAAAGGAGAAGAAGACAAAGTTTATCGGTTGAAGAAAGCACTATATGGATTGAAGCAAGCTCCAAGAGCATGGAACACAAGAATAGATGAATACTTTCAGAAGAATGGATTTGTGAAGAGTCCGTACGAGCATGCTTTATACATGAAAAGGAATGAAGATGGAGATATAATGATTGTATGTCTGTATGTAGATGATATGATATTCACAGGAAATAATCCAGGTATGTTTGTGGAATTTAAGAAAGCTATGACTAGAGAGTTTGAAATGACAGATATTGGAGAGATGTCTTATTTCCTTGGAGTTGAAGTGGAACAAAGGGAGGAAGGAATATTTATGTCACAGAAGAAATATGCACAAGAGATATTGAGCAGGTTCAGAATGAAAGATTGCAAGCCTATGTCAACACCGATAGAGAAAAGAACGAAGTTGACAGTTCATTCAACAAGAAAACCTGTAAACCCAACACTATACAAAAGCTTAGTTGGAAGCTTGAGGTACTTAACTTTCACTAGACTAGATATTATGTATGCAGTTGGTTTAATTAGCAGATATATGGAGCGACCAAAGCAAGATCATTTTCGTACAGCAAAGAGAATTTTGAGATACATCAAAGGAACTATCAATCATGGGTTCTTCTATACACATTCTCAAGATTCAAAGTTAATTGGCTACTCAGATAGTAATTATGGTGGAGATATAGATGATCGGAAGAGTAATTCGGGATATGCATTTCATATTGGCTCAGCAATATTTTCATGGACGTCAAAGAAACAACAGACAGTTGCTCTTTCATCATGTGAAGCCGAATACATAGCCGCTGCAGCGTGTACATGTCAAGCAATATGGCTAAAGAATATTTAGAAAGAGTTACATTATGAGCAAGAAGGTTCAATCACCATACAGGTGGACAACAAGTCAGCAATTTCACTAGCAAAGAATCCAGTCTCTCACAACCGAAGCAAACATATCGACACCAAATATCATTTTATTCGAGAGCAAGTCAAAAATAAAGTTGTGGAGTTAATCTATTGCAGAACTGAAGAACAACTAGCAGATATTTTTACGAAGCCATTGAAGACGGATACATTCAACAAGTTCAAACATATGATTGGTATGAAAAATCGAGTTTGAGGGGGAGTGATGAAGTTCAAACTCAATTTTGTCTTCCACCTGACAAAATAAATTCACTGCCAAGATTAATATTATGAGTTGTCAAATGGATAATAAAGCAAGTTGTGTTGTCAATTGGATAAAAAATGGCAACGTGAGCTGTGTCAATTGGATATAAAATAGCAGCATGAGGTGTCACGTTATAAGAAGAAAACCAAATTTGTTCTTTCTCTCTTCCACCGGTGGCCAAATTGAAGAAATGTTGTTGATGTGTTGTAAAGCAATTAAGTTCTATTTCCAGAGGCTATGAAGTCTACAATGACGGTACATGGAACAATTAAATAATATCCAAGTTGTAGAAATCAGTCGCTTACCACACCTATATATATGTATGCGTTTCATTGTAGTAGTATGTGTGTGATCCGAAAAATAGAGAAAGGAGAGATTAGAGAGATAAGTGCCGAAGCACTTTGAGAGAAAAAAATTAAGAGAATTTTGTATGTGTGGAAAAGAGGTGTGTTGTATTTGAAATTATAATAGAAACAGTGTTTTTCCATCTTTCATATTCTTAATTTCCAACAAGGAAAACACGTACCCGCTGTGCTCCCTTCCAGTTCCAAATAATCTCCCATAGTTTCGAGCAGTTCGAGACCTCCATCTCCCTGAGCATGTCATATGCGGAGGAGACGGAGAAACGACCATCCTATGAATAGTCCCAGAAACTTTGAGCTGCACCGTCTTCACTAGTAGGTGGTTTGGTACCTGATATGAGACCAAGAATATCTTCGGGAAGGTCATTGCTGAATAGATCCCATGCCCAGCTACCATCAGGTGTCACAAAACTTTTAATTGGAAGTGAAGCCTCCACCAACAGGATATCTCTAAACGCAAGGAATTTTAAAGGTCCAACCTCTGGCACCCACGTATGAGTCCAGAAGTGAGTATGGGCGCTATTCCTCGGGTCCCACCTTGTCCCTAGGTCCACGTCATTCCATATTTTCTGGAGATGCCTCCACAGATAAGAGCACTGCTGGTTCCGACGGCATGGCCCTCTATATTCGTCCCAACCGTATTTATGTTGCAGGACTTCTACCCATAGCAAATCTGGTTTTGAGCATAAAGCAAAGCCTACCTTCATAAGGTTCAGCTTGATTTTGTTGCTCCATCTCCCTGAAGCCACATCCCCCTTCCTTATATGGCTTACACATGTCCTCGTAGGACTTGTACCCATATTATTATTTTGAATCTTCTTTTAGGTGCTCAACGTAAATTATAATTAGAATCACCTTCACCATATATGTTGTATATTTGTTAGTATGGAGCATAGATCCTTTCGTGAAGTTGTTGCTGAATATGCTTTTATTGAACATTTTGGGACATTCAAATTGTACGAGAGATTCAACCAAAATGTCCATAGATAGCTGGTGGTTTCTAATAATGCATAATGTATAACACTTTATATTCTATATTTGTAAGTATGTCCGACATAAATGAATTTTATACATAAATAAGGTTGAAAAACACATATGCTAAATTGTATATTTTTTTAGTTTGACTCATAGATATTAGAGAAGGACTTACACATTTTTTAATTGTAGATTATTTTAAACGCTTGATATTTGCGTTCGTGTTCGGATGGCTAAAAGCCCATTCGCAGAAGTATTGTAGAAAAATTTGATAGCGAATTGCAAGCATGGAGGTTTGTTTGATTTTGTTTTAAAGTTTTGTTTTTTTAGAAAAAGGGAAAATTAAACTTTTTGTCGTTCACCTTTAAACTCATTTATAATTCAGTTCCTAAACTAATGTTCACTTTCTAAAACACTTTTTTTTTTCCTATGGTCTAAGAGGTTAAAATGCTAGATCATGCATGTACAACAAACGTCTTTTGACGTTCACTTTCTTTTTTTGATTAAAAAAAAATTAGGAAAGGGGATGGATTTACCCACGATCCAAGAATAGGGTGGAATCTCCCTTCCTCATAGGTGATACTCCTCTGGTTCTAATTATAGAATAACATTCTAATTTTTTATCATTTTTTTCCTAAAATACCCTCATTTATACTTTTTCAATGATAATTAAACACAATAATAATTTAATAATGCAC
Source organism: Acacia crassicarpa (assembly GCA_034222035.1). Lineage (NCBI taxonomy): Eukaryota > Viridiplantae > Streptophyta > Magnoliopsida > Fabales > Fabaceae > Acacia > Acacia crassicarpa. Next base: position 23,698,311 of record JAWXYG010000011.1, on the reverse strand, counting down.
CTATATATTCTATAAAATTAATAATATTTGTAACTCATTAATATCACATACACCTCAATTCTACTACTTTTTAATAAAATAATTTTGAGCAATTTTTGTCATATTTTTCCCATACTACCCCTATTAATACTCCCTCCACAATAATTAATTTAATAACACACTAATATTCTATCAAGTGAGAGATTCTACTTTCTTTTTTTATTTTTTAAATAATGTTTTTTTGAGATTTCTTTAAAAATCTTTTCTTGTAACTATCTGTCCAAAGTGATTGATTTTTCCTACAAATAATCTAATAAAATATTAATTTCATTATCTTTTTTTGCATGGGTAAAAAAAAACCTTGCATTTGTATTATGCCCAATTAAATAGATGTTTTCTTGATAGAAAGATTTTTATTTGGAAAAATTCATGAAAAATATATATAACAAATATTTCTATACATTTAAAATTCATAAAATTAACTATAAAATTTTATGAATTCATCCATTCAAGACAGTGAAATGAAGCATACACGGCGGTGGGGCCCTTGTCCTACAAAATCGACGTGCTTGGGGGCTGCTGTTTTATCAAACTTTCCGTTGATGTAATTTTAAATTTTAGGTGAGGGTTGTTAGGAAAATTAATAAAATTAACTAATTTAACTTCTATCCTTAATAATTTCAAATTCCAGTAATTGTGTCCTATTGATGAGAGTCTTTTTGTCTTTAGCCTTAGGGTCCACAATAAAAAATTACCAAGATTTGCGTATAGGCAAATCTAGGATCGTTCTCTCTTCTCGAAGAGCCTTTTATTGAGTCCTAGATAATCTAAATGACATACAAATGCAATTAAAACAAAGGGAAAATTGGTTTTGGATTTTTCAATTGATAAACTAAAATAAGATGGCAATTAAATTAAAAGCTAAACTATTGTTTTTGGAATTTTTAATAAAATGGAATTGAATATGAAATGTATGAACGAATGCTCTTGAAAATGGAATAGTGACTATCCTAGTTCAATTAAATGTAGGAGTAAATTTTCACTAAGTCTAAATGAAAACCCCAAGATACTACTTGAGTCCAATATTCCCAATTAATAGTAGATCCTACTACCGTAGCTAACTACTATTTCTTGAGATATTGTTTAAAGCCACTTAGTGTGTAATTAGGAATAAATTAATGCAACTTACTTCCTCTTGATTTGAATGCGATACCACGTCACTCAATTAATTCAAATCAATCATACTATCTAACAATACCACGTAGAAAGCACAATATCAATGAATTAATAAGAAAATACATATATAAAAATCCAACAAACTACAAAAATCCAGTCCAATCACATGAGTTCAATCCACAAAGTTATCCAACCGGGTAAACTAAGTCTCAACAATACAAATCAATATTCCTAAAACTAAAAAATTAAAATATAATTAGAGAAAATAAATTGAACAAAATAAACTGCAGCATGCTCCACCTCCAAGGAGCAAGGGAAAATCAGCCACCCATGGCAATCTGAAAGCTCGCTGGAAAATGCATCATGCTCTCACCGGAGTCTGGAAATAATCTCTAGAAAACACAAGAACTCACTGGAACCTTCAATGCCCGCTGGAAATGAAGAAGTCGATGAAGGGTGATGGTGAGGTGAAGGTGGCGTGAGGGTGGAGGTCCAACGGTGGAAGGGACGGTGGTGGTTGGGGTTTGAAAGAGGTCCAACGGTGGTGTGTGGCTGATGGTGAAATCTGGAAGACAATGAAGAAAGAGGAAGGACGAGGTGGGTCTGATCTGTGTTCAAGGTCAATGGTTCAGCAATGGTTCCCAGGTCTGGAGGTTGTCGGAAATGATGGAGGTGAGGAGGGTGGAGATGATGGAAGCTCGCCGGCGACTGTGGTGGAGGGTGATGTCGCCGGCGAGATAGGAGATGAAGGGAGAAGGTGGAGTTGAGGCGTTCGAAGAATGAAGGTCTGAAGGTGTGGGAGGCGTGGAGGTTCTCCGTGTGAACGCACCGCTGTTTTTTCCTTTCTTTAAATATCCCTCAGCTCCCTCATTTAATCTCCATTGAATCTTCTCGGATCCCTCAGCTGTCACGGGTCTCCAGCTGTTTTCACGGGTTTTCCATATTCAATGAATAAAGCAGCTGCCCTAATTAGATTGAAACGCACAGCTTCAATTGTAGGGACCTGAATGAACATTTATAAAAGTTTGCTTGAGGGAGCAAATTGCAACTTTTAAAACTTGAATTAAAACTTTAATTTTCAAATTTAATTTAATCTTTTTAGTCATTCACAAATAAAATAATTAGTATAACATCAAATATCCTCAGAAAAATCAATTATTAAGTGTAATTACATTTTTTGACAATTTTGCCCCTTTTAGCCTTAATTTAATGTATTTACTTTTAATTTAATTTATCACAAGAAAGGCATTTTAGGCTCAATAACTATGATGAAATGCATTAAAAATCCCATTTAATTACTAAAAATCATATAAAAATATGGTTAGATCACTTATAATTAGGACTGGAGGGAATATCAATATTGGACAGGGCGAGCCGTCTATTACCCTCAGGCATTTACTTAGACACCTAGGAGTTAGAGTACCTCTTACAGCGCCTTGACCATCTTCAGAATCAAACCCCCTCCCTTTGATTAAAGTGTCTGAACCCTTTACCAGTTGAACTTAAGGATATGGGTTGACGTGCACTTTCTGAAACAGCTTCAATGTTGTGAATATTACATCTCTAGTAAGGATGATAGACGGGAAGAGTATAATCATTTGTAGCAGAATTAAATGCCAGAAGGGCTTGAGAGGGAATTAAATTCCACATATTAACAGCCACACATTAAATTCCAGTTGCAATGAAGGTTGAAGATGATCAGATGATTATTCATTCACTATCTTCTTTGCTTATCTGGAGCTGACTTGGTGCCAGGTAGGATGACTCAATATGAGTTGTAAATAAGAAGAATAATAATATAAGAAAATGAAAAGATGAGGGATTGAGTCACAAACAAGTCAAAAGTTCAAGAACTAAGTCTAACTGAGTCATAGTTGAGGGACAACATTATAAATGAGTTAAAAGTTCAAAGGCTAAATGATTAATTTTCCCTTTATTAAAAACAGATATTTGTTTTTAAAAACTAAAAAGCAAAAACAATATTTATTTATTTATTTAGGTTGCCATCTATTTATTATTGACAATATATTTACTTCCGGTGATGACTACCACCATATCACCATGTCACTTCAAAAACATATTTTTTTCCCAAAAAAAAAAAACTATCCAAACATTTTTTTTTTCGTTTTTAACTTATTTTCAAAAAAATTTATAAAACTGTTTTGACTAAAAAAAAAAAAAAGAAAAACAAAAACAGAGAGAATATTATCAAACAAAGCCTAAACTTTTGCCTCTAGCTTCCAAACATATAGTTATTATAACTAAATATGTTCTCTCTTCTCTCATCCATTTCAAACAAATCCAAAATGCATAATTTCTTATAGGGATTTAATAATGGCAAGCAAAAGATGCATATTTCTCTGACTAGTAGAATCTTGCGCGCACAAATGTTGTTCCTCTCTTCTTATGAAACAAATCTGGAAAGTGATTATTTTCTCATGCTAATTAACTCTTTTCTATATATGCTTTTTACGTAGTGATATGATATCTAGCAATGTTAGGTCAATCAGATTTTAATATTATTACTTAGATTTATTATAGTTTTCTTTCAAACGTATTTTCTCTATTCAAACAAATTCAAACTTGAGACGTAATCTGAAAGTGATTATAATTCTATTAAAAACCAATGTTTATTCGTATTCTCTTATTGATTCTCGCCTTGGAAAATCATTGAGAATCAAGTATATTTTAGCCACCATTTTGGGATTGACTAGCATAATCACTCTGATGCCTATTAATGGATTAATTAGCATATATGATAAGTAGGAATGAAGTTATTCATCATGTCCTCCAGCCAAAATTTTAAAACCTCTCAAGCCCACTTATATGCTTAATGGAATTAAGTAAGAATGAAGTTATTCATCATGACAACAACGAGCTTGGAGACTTCTTAGATTCATTTATGTTGAACATAATAAAGTTAAATTTGATGAGGATGCTTAGCTTCATTATTATCTTCATCATCTATACTGAAACGCCTGTCTTTTTAGCATCTATATTTCTCAGAGTTATAGCATATAAGTATCGAAGTAATTTGGACAACTTATTTGCGGAATAAAACTTTCATAAAATAACTTAGTTTGAAAATATGAGGATAAATTTTTAGCGATTCGAATCTACCCCATAGTGGGGATTTTAATACAATAATCAAAAAATAGACAAATAATAAATGAATTAGTACACTCCACTACTTATACTATCATAAAAGTTCATTCTGTTGTAACCCTTACAGCTGCATCTTCCCTCTTAATCCCGATCCACTATCTGTCTCTTTCATGCAGTCTGGAGTTCATTCATTTGAACTCCAGGGGAACAGTTAGGGTATGTTTGGTTTGAGGGAGGGGGAGAGAAAAAAAAAAGGAGGGAAGAGGAAAACTTGTGGGCCCCACTACACTTAATTTTGAAAACAATTTTCCCTCCTCTCCTTTTTTTTCCTCTCCCCCTCCCTCAAACCAAACATACCCTTAATTTCATATGCAGGTATGGAAAATAAATCACAGTATTATATATGTATAAGCATAGAATAATTCACAGTAAACAAGTTGCACCGTAACCGCAATTTTCCAACCATATAAAATATGATCTTATGTATTAGATTTAATGTTTCTCACAGTTTTCCAACCATTAACATTTTTCTTGTTATACATATAAATTAGCATATATATATATATATATATTTTTAAAAAAAAATAGCAACCTTTTGAATAAGAAATGATTTAATTAATCTGTTGGCCTTTAATTCCATTAAGACTTTAAATAAATCATCCTTAGGAATCCATGCATGTATTTACTATAATACTCGTAGGTGTTTGTATGGTTTTTCCCCCAGATTCAAACGAGCAGAAAAAGTTTCCTAGGTTTGATATATATATATATATATATATATATATATATATATATATATATATATAGGTATGTAGGGCCTATTTGGATGGCATTTTAAAAAAGTGTGTTTTTTTTTAGTGTTTATTTTTTAAGCTCCTAATTGAAGCTTTTAAAAAAAAGCAGCACTTTGACTTTTTTTTTTGTGACTTTTGTTTTTTCAAAAAAATATCATCTAAACACATAAATTAATTAAAAAAATCATTTTTTTGCATTAAAAAAAGTATTTTTTTTTTCTCAAAAAAGCCCATCCAAATGGGCCTGTAATGTCACATATACCTAAACATTAGTACAGGTTGGATATATATATATATATAGAGAGAGAGAGAGAGAGAGGTGTAGTGTCTCACATACCTAAACATTAGTACAGGTTGGGTTTTAATCAAATTAATAAAGCTTTGGTTATATGGAATCAGCATCTTGCCTACACATCAATTACTCTTTTTTGTTTCCATATTATATTTGTTGGAATATATTTAATTCAGCAATTAATTTTCTGTTTTTCTATTTATAACCCACATTATTGCTGGTTTTGTAACCGTCCATTAATACTGTAACGGCCCAATTAATGCACAGTTAATACGCAATAAGTGCGTATTCAAATTGTTTCCTTTTGTAGCTCTGTGATGGCCAGAGGGGAAACACGCGTGAAACTCGGTCTGGTCCCCTGAACCTGCTCTGACCTTTGAGAAACACACCATCTGCAGATTCAGAGAGAAGGGTCAGAAGGACAAAGACTCGGTGCTCATTCTTGCTTGCTGGCTTGGATCTGTTCCTGTCTGGAAACTCGGAGTTCGTCCCTACTAGCTTCTGGAGACAAATCAGTGGCGGGAGGTATTTGTGATCTCTACTTCATTTCCGCATTGATCTTATGCTATTTAGTTGTTCAGCATGATAAGATCACCTAAATTTCTAACATTTGGTATCAGAGCTGTTTGTTATGCCTCTGCCTTGATTCTATCTGATGGAGCCTTCGAGTTTTTATTCGATTATATGTGTATCGAATTTGTGAAGGTTTGCTTTGTTTTAGCAATTAATTTTCATTGGTTTTCATGAAATCTGAATTTTTTGGAAAATTTTTCAGATTGTTTGATTTAATCTCTTTCGGTTGTTATTTACATCGATTTTATGATTATATCAAACATATTGTGTTCCGGTTTGTTTTTCTGGATTTCATTTGAATATATGTATGTTCATTTCATCAAGAAATCAGATATATGGATTTTCTTTGAATTGGATTTCATGAGAAGAAAAGAGATAGTTTATTATTTTCAGTTTCCAATGGCATGATTTTCGGATTAATTGAATGATAAATTATCGTTCCTGTAGTGCCATACCTCTGAAAAACTGATCCATGTGCTTCTTTTATCTCGTTTGAGGGATCTCGTTTTCTCTTCTTGGAGTAAACATTTGGAATTGATGAATTATGCTTTCGGTATGGATTTCATTTGCTAACGCTCTCTATCATCGACGATGGGAGATTGAGATTTTTGTTCATTTGAGTTTTTCACCTTGTTCGGTTGAAATTCATATCAATTTCATTATGGTTATTTTGCTTTTGACCGATTTAAATTTCTCAATCATTCTTGATATGGTTTTCAAATTTACATTGAGTATCTATCGGGTAAATGGACGCGTGAAGGACACTGAAGTTCTTCCATGCTGTGTGTCGCCGGAAACAAACAAACACAAAAAATACTCAGATTTGATTTTAATTTCAAAGCCTTGATTGGGGCCTTCAGACCCTAAGGCCAAGCTGACATTTCTGTTTTATTTGTAAATACTGAATTTACATATAAACTATGACTTTCAGATTTAAATATAAATCTGATTTTATTTTAATTGGATTTCATGTAATTATAAATTACATATTTTTGTTGTGCATGTATTAATTTTTATTTAATAATTCATGCAATGTTATGTTAAATAATATGCAGTACATGACATATCCAATTTTAATATTGCTTATAGTTTCATACAATATTATATAGTAATGTTAAGTGAACCTTATGTTTTTAATTAATTAGAGAGTAGTCACAGCATCTTTAATTAATTGAAAATGTAAATAGAGTTGTATGATCACATAATAACATTAGTTGTAATAAATCATATGTAATATAATAAGATTTTATCACACAGGGATATTTTATTATATGTTTTGTATGATTAATTAGGATAAAATATCAAATTATATTCTTAATTTACCCACAAGTATTAAGAATAAGGAAATAATCTGATAGTTTTATCATACAGTTATGTATAAATCTAATTGGATACCTTAGGCCATTGGGCCAATTGTTCGAATGTATTGAACATTTATTCTAGGCCTTTAAATCTTTTTTATTTCCTTCTTGGAAAATTATTAGACACTATTGCAATTTTTAATCACCTTGGTCATACTTATTTATTTTCTTAGCAACCTATTTTATGTGAAATGTATTTTATTACATTAAATTGATTTGTTTAAATTGAGAAAAGTTAATTTTGGCAACTTTCAAATTTTGGAAACTTTTTGAAAAATTATTATCATTAATTTGAGTTCTTCAATTGTCTAAATATTTGGAAAAATTAACTTTAGACAATTAGATATCTTTTTCAAATTGTTGAAGCCAAACTTGAGTTGAATTATGCCAAAATTAATTCTTTAAACAATATTTAGATACAAAAAACAGTGGGAGGATTTTTCTTTTAATTTGATTAATTAGTTAATCAATTAATCCCTTCATTAAGATGTGCATATATTAGATTTATTTTTGAATGTACAAAATAGTGGGAGAATTTGTCTAAGATGATTATTTAATCATGTTTTGTTGATTAAATTAATCAATTAAGTTCTCATTAATGATTTGTGCATATTTGGGATCCAAATGCACAAGATTAATTTTGGTGATTAATATTGGAAATGTTAATTTACTCAAAGTGGGAGAATTATATTTAGTCACTTATGTTGATTAAATTAATTGGTTAAGTCTTCCATAAAGCTGTGCATATACAGATTTTAAGTGCACATTATTGATATTTATAATGAACAAAATATATCACATTAGGGTGGAATGGAAAGGCTTTATATCTTCTAAGTAGCTCATAGGTATTAGGAGATATAATTTCATTCTAGTTTCATCAATTCGAGATAAATTCATGTTATGCTAATGTCTTTGCCCACAGGTAGACTTTAGTGATAAGAATTTATATGTATATGATTAATTGAGATAGAATATCAAATTATATTCTTAATGTACCTGCAAGAATTAAGAATAAAGGAAATAATTTGATAGTTTTATCATAAAGTTATATATGGATCTAATTGAATTATAATTTTAGCCCACAAGCAAGTTATATGTCAGTAGATTCATATTTTTAAACATAATTTACATTGGTAAATCATGATATGATTTGTTAGTCTCAAATTTTAGTTATAAGCATGACTATGCAGTCATACAACCTGCAAATTATTAATATTATTTACATGCTTAAGTACAAACGAATCAACAATTTGGAAGTAACTGGTTACCATAATTCAGGTTATACTGGCTGCATTGGCTTAAGAAAATCCGCTTCAGGATATATTTTTATGCTAGCCAATAAAGCTGTATCATGGAGTAGTAAAAAACAATCTTTAATTGCTACTTCCACTATGTAAGTTGAGTTTGTATCTTGTTTTGAGGCTACCTCACATGGTGTATGAATGAAGAGTTTCATTTTTTGGGCTTAGAATTATGGATCCAATTTCTAGGCTATTGAGGTTATATTGTGACAATTCAGTTGCTGTTTTATAGCTAAGAACAATAAAGGTAGTAGTCGAATCAAACATATCGACATTGAGTGTCTAGCCATGAAATTGTGTGTTAAAAATAAAACAGTGGTTATTGAACACATGAGCATTGAATTGATCATTGCTGATCCTTTAACTAAAGGCATGCCTACATTGAAATTTTAGGATCATGCAGAAAAAATGGGACTTGGTTCCTTTATGTAATTTTCGTTGTAAGAACGATGTTATTTATGAAACTCTATTTGCGATACTTTCTCATTCAGTATTGCGCATATATTCATTTTGAGAAATATCATTAAAGTTTGGACCTAGAATAAACGTAGGGTTTATTCATTAAGTTGCTTGGGCTTGAAAAACATGATGCACTGTGATATATGGAAGATATTACTCGCTTTAAGAGGACCTATCGCCATGATCCATGCATTTTGTTTTTCATTGGTATATACTGAAGTATGTGGGCCAAGTGGGAGAATGTTGGAATATATTTAATTCAGCAATTAATTTTCCGTTTTTCTATTTATGACCCACATTATTGCTAGTTTTGTAACCGTCCATTAATACTGTAACGGCCCAATTAATGCACAGTTAATACGCAATAAGTGCGTATTCAAATTGTTTCCTTTTGTAGCTCTGTGATGGCCAGAGGGGAAACACGCGTGAAACTCGGTCTGGTCCCCTGAACCTGCTCTGACCTTTGAGAAGCACACCATCTGCAGATTCAGAGAGAAGGGTCAGAAGGACAAAGACTCGGTGCTCGTTCTTGCTTGCTGGCTTGGATCTGTTCCTGTCTAGAAACTCGGAGTTCGTCCCTACTAGCTTCTGGAGACAAATCAATGGCGGGAGGTATTTGTAATCTCTACTTCATTTCCGCATTGATCTTATGCTATTTAGTTGTTCAGCATGATAAGATCATCTAAATTTCTAACAATATTTACATATACACATCCACTTATCAACAAATCAGCAAATTTTTATTCTCCTTGCTTCCTAGTGCAGTGAACAAATTTATATCAGTCAATTTTCTTCTACCTTATATATAAATCAGCTAACTCACGCACAGTAGCTATATTGGCATTGTTTTGGTGTGTTTTCATGTATAGCTACATATATATACACCAACAGTAAACTCTGGGTTTTTAGTAACTGCAACTTATATACCTATATATATATATATACGCACTATTCCAACGATGAGAAATCAGAAAGAAGAGGGATTGAGGACTCACCTAGTTGTCGGCTAGCAAATTGATCTTATAGCTGATATCAAATGCCTCAATTTTGAGGATTCAAACAGAACACACACACTAACGCTCTCCCTCTCTTGAACCCACTCTTTCTCACTCTTCTATCTCTCTCACGCTTCGGGTCTCAACCTTGGGTTGCAGCAATGTTAATGAATGAAAGCAAAGGAGCTAATGGTCCAATTCAAAGGAAGAGCTAATCAGTCCGAGGGAACACGACGTTGGGCTCAAGAACTGTTGTTGCGTGTGAACAGTAATTGGCAGAAAGGAGATACGCTGGGGTTTCTGTCTTATCTTCCCCTTTTTTTTCGATGTGCTTGCGGGCTTGATATGGGAATGTTTTTCTTGCTAATCTCCTACTGTCTCTGATTTTTTGACGTTAACGTGTTCTGGCTGAAAGTAAGAAAATTGGCAGTTGATATATAATAGGGTAAAGGTTTTCTCCAGTCACTGAATATAAATTATTGACCCCTAAAACTACGTCGTTTTAGATTAATGAAGGGTGTTTCTGTAATTTTGCACCATTCATTAATTCACCTAAAATTACAAACATATCATTCATTAATTCAAAACGACGTAGTTTTAGAAGTCACTGGAGATAATCTATCTCCCTTGGAGAAATACTTTTCCTATAATATGATATGAAATGAAAGGTGAACTGGCTGAGGTTAAGTGGAGTAGTGAGCTTTTTTTTTTTTTTGATAAAAAAATTTTGGAAAAGGGATTGGGCTCACCTACAGTCCAAGGGCAGGGCGCTTGGAGCCCAGTCCACAGGGAATACTGGCTAGAGAGTACATAAACCTCCACCTCTACCAGCGTTACCACTGTTTCCTAGACCCTTAGGATGCCTCCCCCAGTGCCTTAACCAATGCAGGGATCGAACCCCTTTCCTTGAGGTAAGAAAGTCCGACCCCTACGCCAGTTGAACCTAAAGACAAGGGGTAAGTGGAGTAGTGAGCTGAAGCAACGTAAATGGGTTGAGTGTCTAACTGATATATGGGCCGAATGGAGATTTATCGTTGAGGAAATATGTTTTGCTGATAGCTTTCTTTTGACAGTGTGTTTTGGGCCGTGAATTTTTTTCTTTTTGTACAAGGCGAGGGGAGGGGAGGGGGGATTCAAACACGAGACCTAAGGGGAAATATAAAGCATCTCAATACCACCAGTTATGCCACTGCACTGCTGTTCTCGGTGGTTTTTGGGCCGTGAAATGGATATTAAAGAAATAGTAAGATACATATGTCTGGTTGTTTTGTTTAATTTTTCACGTGTTGGGCTTTTCTCTCTGTTTTTCTTTTTAAGCGTTGGGCCCTTGATTGGAGAATTGGTTATTCTGCATGACATTATATAGCATGGCCCATAGTTATGTTTACGTGTTGGGCTAACTTGCTATCCCATGAATAATGTTTACCTGTTACATAGGAGCAAGTGGCTTAATCCTTAATGAAATTGAGAGAGGAAACTGATGTTTGGGTTGTGAGAACCATTCCAAATTATTCCACTTAATCCCTTTTAAACTATTATTAGTAATTAGGTCATTTACCCAACTAATTGCAAAAATTAGATTATTGTTAGAAATAAATCCTTAATTCCGTATAAGGATGTTCCCTTCTCAACGACAACAACAACAACAACAACAATTATTATTATTATTATTATTATTATTATCAACAACAACAACAACAATTATTATTATTATTATTATTATTATTATATTGATTCCAAGAATTTTAAGCCACAAATGATCTCTTATTAATTTTACTTACAATTATTCTTTTCCCGAAAAGTCAAGGAAAAATGGGTCTTAATTTCCAATAATTAATACTGTAATTATTCAGGCCAAATTTCATAATTTAATTTCCATATAATATATAAATTTTAAACCCCAAAATTTGGGATGTTACTATACTCTTTCAGCTTGCATGAAATCCACGTCAGTTTGGGAATTTCTAATGATATATTTAGTCATGATTGCACAAACTATGTCAACTTGCGTTTGGAAGTTTTATGAACGCGTATTTCTTCCATACTATATACTCCAAAATTCCTTTCTATAGTACATCTCAAATTTAAATGATAATAATTGAAGATCTCATTATGATTTCTAAATCCTAGTTGTCACCAAAAATCTATAAAGTGATAACGCTTACATCTGTATGGACCAAGATATCTAACTAGTGTTGGATAGCCAGCATCTAAATGATAGAATTATTGTGATAGTGTGAAATTAATGAGAATGTTAAATAAACACAAAAAGGTAATTAATTTGAAGGTAGGTAAAGATATACCTTTGAGATATCAGTGTGGAACACACAAGTATCATGTGTGCCTTCTCATCCTACCAACACAAAAGTAAAGCACATATTTCAATCATATACGGCCATGACATTTTGTGTTGGATATCCTTTTCTTCATATATATTTATCTTGCATGAGAAGACTAAACAATTGTATGTGAGTTTCATCAATTCCTTCTATTGCATCCTCGAAATATTAGTAATATCGCGAATCATTAGTTATTTTTTGTTGATAATCAGAAACTTAAGATCGAACATTTTGATATTTTCCCTGAATGGAATGAGACAAACCTTTAATGCTATATGAAAAGTCCTATTACGCTGTTAATTGTCAATCTATCCAAAGAAAATATCAAACCGCTCAATCCTAAGTTTCGTTATTGTCACATAAAAATAACTAACAATTCATGATATTACTTATATTTCAAGGATGCAATAGAAGAAATTGATGAAACTCACATCCAATGTGGTTAGTCTTCTCATGCAAGATAAATATATATGAAGAAAATGAAATCCAACACAAAATGTCATGGTCGTATGTGATTTGAATATTGTGTTAGCAGGTGTTGGTTGATTTCCTTATTGGCAAGTGAATTAGTCAAACAAGTAATAAAGAGTAAGTAGAGTATCGTCCCACAGATACTGAGATACCGATGATGACACAGAGTCACACAAACAGTTGTGTAAAGAAAGTAAAATAAATATGATTGAGTTGGGATTTTTGTGATTATAATTAATAAGACAGAAAATAACAAAGGATTGTAGTCGTAATAAGATATTAGTAAAAGATAGGTTGAGCATCAGATTTCATCCTAAGTGCATTAATCCTCTAGTTGCCTTAACGTATCACTATAGCAATTATGCTACACAGCTTCCGCAATGCTACAATATAGCCGCCTTTCACAACGTTATCCAGTTAACCCACCACTACGTCATACAGAAGCTTTCGTGTCCTAAACGTACAACCTAAGCTATATTTCTCCCATATGCCTATGGCAATTTTCTAGTAAAGGTTATCTTTTCAAATCAAGGTGTTAAGTTTATGAGCGGTAAACTCATGCCTGAAGCTTACAATAATAGGTCAAGCCTTGCACTAGCTTGCCTAGCAAACACTGCTTATATCATATGTCTAACCTTGACTCCCTTCCAATAAGCTGAGTCCATTGATCTAGCCCTTAACTTCCACTAACCGACAGAAATTAAGAATATTGATAAACAAACTGAATTTATAAAATTCAAGAATTCATCCTCGGTCAGCCACAGGAGGTTTAGTTCATGACTGATGAGGAAATCACTAACATACCACAATAGAATAGCCCATGACAAAAGATTAACTAAAATTAATAAAAGAAAAATAGAAAGCTTCACGAAGGTTTCGACAGTGTAGGAGAGGCATGTCACTTGACAACTCCACGTCTTCTTGTCTCATGCTTAGTGCTTCTCTCACTACCAAAAAAAAAAAAAAATTTTTTGCGACGGAAAAATTCCCTCGTAAAGAAGCTATTTTCCGTCACAAAACTGATTTGCGGCAGAAGAAGTTTCGTAGCAAAAATCACCCTTGCAAACCAATTTTTCGTCACAAAAATGCTTTTTTCCCTCACAAATTCTAGAATTTAGAATTTGTGAGGGAAGTATGTTCCCTCGCAAGAAACCTCTTCCCTCACAAACTCCTCAATTTTGCAAGGAAAGCCTCCTTCCTCACAAACTCCTTAATTTTGTGAGGGAAACATCTTCCCTCGCAAGATTTGCGAAGGAAGATTTTTCCCTTGCAAAATTGAGGAGTTTGCGAGGGAAACACTTTTTATTCGCAAATGCCAATTAATTTAAAATATATATAAAAATCAGAAAAAATAAAATAATTACATAAAAAATATCAAAATTAGAAAATAAAAAGACTTGTATATCATAAAAATAAATTGTAACAATCAAAAGAGTTTACATAGCAAAAACAAAATATTACAAATCATAATGTTTCGAACAATATGAACTAAAAAAATGTCTAAACTGCAGCAGTCTGGTCATGATCACTATCGATATCGTCATCACCACCAGGAGGCAACCTCGTACCCTTATCCTTTAATATGGACTGGAGAAAGTGCCTGCACCTCAGTAATCATCTCTCCTTGCTCCCTCACCTTTGTAACGCCTTTACCCTCTTATCTTATGCAAAACCAACATTACGAAGTCAGTTTATTTTTTTGTCCTTCATTTAAATGGACGAGGGAATAATGGTTTGCGATTGGTAGCAAAAGTATTACGTCTACCTGCAAGAACACCTCCAACACTGCTGGATGAGTGCTTCGTAGATGACTTTAGTTCGCTGGCAGAGGCACCCATCCCGAAGACTCTCCCCTCTTGTCAAATCCGCCTGCAACCTAAATGAAGAGACTCTCATTATCGGAATAAGATTTATGCTGGATCATTCTCAATCTGCTAGTCTTTCTCCTGTGTCAACTGCTGATAGATTTCCTACAAGAACACAAAAATACATCACAAATAAGACAAGTAAAATGAAATAAATGTTACTATTTGAAATAAATAATAAATCTAATTAATATCTCACCGCACATTGCTGGGACTTGGCGTTAATGCAACGCCTCCCACCTTCAATCTCTCAGGAATGGGTCCGCTCAAAGGTAGCCCAAGGAATCGAATCTACAGGAACTTCCCCAGACTCTGCTTGCAAACAAAAATTGATAACTGTCAATTAATTACTTCAAAGTATAAAATATTGAGAGCTAAAATAGAAAATAACGTATACTTACAATTTTTCGTCGATGCTCACAAAATGGAATGGACCCACTAGCATATGACAGTCCATCCATATGGGCCCTATTTGACTTATTTCGTTCACTTTGCTTTATATATTTCTCATCAGTGGCCCATCTTTGAAATAATTGTTCTGCGACCTTAAGTTGAATCCAATATTTATTTCCCCTTTCATGTCTCAATTTATAAAATTTATCAAACATCTACTTGCTGGCCCTGAAGTTATAAGCTTTTTTAAATTTTCTGAATCACTCGGCAACCAACTAAACTCTCCCTGAAAATCAATAATAAACAATTAGTGCTCGAAAGTATAAAAGTAGTTAATTAGTTTGCATTTTGATGAGAAGAAATTAATAACCATAAATCACATAACTTACCAAGAACTCCTTGAACCAAGTGTCCCGGTCAGCCTGAGGAATCTCTATCCAATTGGCCCAAGGCTAATTGAAATTACAGAACATTTGATCCCTTATGAATTTCTTCACCGTCTTATAAGGCTGAAACCTAAAAACAAAGAAAATGTTACAAATATTAGCATACAAACTAAAGGTAAAAAATCATAACATTATTAGTAACTTTTACATGACTTACTCGGTGCCGTCGACAGGACGAATTCACAACTTCCCTGTCATAGGATCAACTATTCCCCAATATAACATGTTGATCCTGTGACAAGGAAGTTGTCGATTCATCCTGTCGATAGCACCGAGTAAGTCATGTAAAGTTACTAGTAATGTTATGATTTTTTACCTTTAGTTTGTATGCTAATGTTTGTAACATTTTCTTTGTTTTCAGATTTCAGCCTAATAAGACGGTGAAGAAATTCATAAAGGATCAAATGTTCCGTAATTTCAATCAGCCTTGGGCCAGTTGGATAGAGATTCCTCAGGCTCACTGGGACACTTGGTTCAAGGAGTTCTTGGTAAGTTATGTGATTTATGGTTATTGATTTCTTCTCATCAAAATGCAAACTGATTAACTACTTTTATACTTTGGAGCACTTATTGTTTATTATTGATTTTCAAGGAGAGTTTAGATGGTTGCCAGGTGATTCGGAAAATTTAAAAAGAGCTTATTCAAGGCCAACAAGTGGATGTCTGATAAATTTTATAAATTGAGAAATCAAAAGGAAAAGAAAAATTGGATTCAACCTGAGGTCGCAGCACAGTTATTTCAAAGATGGGCCATTGACGATAAATATATAAAGCAAAGTGAACGAAATAAGTCAAATAGGGCCCATATGGCTGGACCGTCATATGCTGGCGGCTCCATTCCATTTAGTGAGCATCAATGAAAAATTGTAAGTATACGTTCTTTTAAATTTTAGCTTTCAATATTTTATACTTTGAAGTAATTAGACGGTTATCAATTTGTGTTTGCAGGCAGAGTCTGGGGAAGTTCCTGCAGATTCGATTCCTTGGGCTACCTTTGAGCGGACCCATTCTCGGGAGATTGAAGGTGGGAGGCGTTGGATTAACGCCAAGTCCCAGCAATGCGCGGTGAGATATTAATTAGATTTATTATTTGTTTCGAACAATAACATTTATTTCATTTTACATGTCTTATTTGTGATGTATTTTTGTGTGCTTGTTCGAGACCTATCAGCAGCTGTCGTAGGAGAGAGACTCGCAGATTGAGAACGACCCGACGTCCTCTTATTCTGATAACGAAAGTCTCTTCATTTAGGCTGCAGGAGGATTCGACAAGAGGGGGAGTCTTCGGGATGGGTGCCTTTGCCAGCGAACTAAAGTCTTCTGCGAAGCGCTCATCCAGCAGTACTGGAGGTGTTCCTGTAGGTAGACATAATACTTTTGGTACCAATCGCAAACTATTATTCCCTTGTCCATTTAAATGAAGTATAAAAAATAAACTAACTTCGTAATGTTGGTTTTGCAAAAGATAAGAGGATAAAGATGTTAGAAGCGAAGGTGAAGGAGCAAGGAGAGATGATTACTGAGATGCGGGCACTTCTCCAGTCTATATTGAAGACCAAGGATATGGGGTATGGGGTTGCCTCCTGGTGGTGATGATGATACTGGTGGTGATCCTAACCAGACTGCTACAGTTTAGACTTTTTTTTAGTTCATTTTGGTCGAAACATTATAATTTGTAATATTTTGTTTTTGCTATGTAAACTCTTATGATTGTTACAATTTATTTTTATGAAATTCAAGTCTTTTAATTTTCTAATTTTTAATATTTTTTTATCTGATTATTTTATTTTTTATATTTTTTAAAAATTAATTGGAATTTGCGAGGGAAATGTGTTTCCGTCGCAAACTCCTTAATTTTGTGATGGAATCACCTCCCATCGCAAAATTGAGAATTTTTGGCGAGGGAACAAATCTTCCCCTCGCAAAATTTTCGAATTTTCCCTCGCAAAAAAATTTCCATTTTTTGTAAGGGAAAAAATTCCGGGATTTGTCCTACAATTTATGTTGATTTGGAGAAACTCAAAAATGATTGTAATCTGGATTTGTCTCCATGGCTTGCACCATTTGAAAATCTTCTTGCCATTTCAACTCCTTTTTCCCCTTTTGTGATTAAAAATTTCTATTTTAATATGAAAATTACCAATCTTTTGAACTTTGATGGTAGTCTTCAAGAGGGAAGAATGACCACTTTTGTTTGTGGAAGGAGGATCATTATTACGGCAAAATCCATTAACACCTTGTTAAGAATTATTGATCCTCCTCCTGTGCATGTTCTTAATTATTCTGAAGAGGAGCTTTTCAAAATTCTTAGACCAAGTGAGCCATTAGGGTCACTGAAGTTTTCTCCTGTTTACATGCCACCTTTGCACAGGGCTCTATGGTACATTCACTCTAGAAATCTTGTGCAAAAAGGCAACAATTTTACACATTTTGATCAAAGAGATTATGCATTTGCATTTGCATCGATTATTGATAAAACTCCTCACAACATTGGTGAGTGGGTTTACTCTAAGATGCATCGCTTCAAATTTCACTC
This sequence comes from Acacia crassicarpa, assembly GCA_034222035.1. Lineage (NCBI taxonomy): Eukaryota > Viridiplantae > Streptophyta > Magnoliopsida > Fabales > Fabaceae > Acacia > Acacia crassicarpa. Next base: position 23,680,226 of record JAWXYG010000011.1, on the reverse strand, counting down.
ATCTACTTCTACTCCTATTCCTTTTCCAAATTTAATTTCTCTGATGCTTTTAGAAGCTGGCATTTGGCATCTTGAACTTCATGAAAATCCTGTCAAACCCTATTTGTTTGGTCAATATCATCTTAACCATATGAAAATCACTTTTAAAGAGGGAACAAGACAGACAAAGGGCAAATCTAGATCTAGAGCCTCTCAATCTTGAGTAACATAAGCTCAATTTACTCTTGCAGATACCGGTGCTCAATCCCAACCTTTTCAGCCTCCACCTTTCAATATTACATTCCTCTGTGAAGGCTCTTGTCGAAAAGGTTGTAGCAGAAGCAATTGGTTCAATTCAAGTGTCTCTCATTGCTCAACAAACAGAGATTTCTATGAAGATTGAATCTGAGGTGAAGAAATTGGTTGATTCTGAGATAGAGCAGAGACTTGAGAACATTGAAGGACATTTGGAAGATTATGGTGCTCGGTTTGACAGTCTCAACAATACCTTCCTGATATTGGATTCTAAACATGACAAGCTTCTCAAGTTTTTATCTGCTAAGAATGGTCCTTTAGGTGCTTCTCCTCCCATTCCATCTGCTCCCACTCTCTTAGTGGCATCCACCACTGTTTTAGCCACATCCCCTTTTATTGAGTCTACTCCAGCCACTGTGGTTATTCCTTCATCTCAGCTTTTTCCCATTGATCCTTCCACCGTTAAGCTTCCATCCTCCTCATCCTCTAATTTCCCATATGACTTTCCTCCCTCTCCTTCTGGTAAAACCTCTCCTTTCGCTGATAACAAAGGGGGAGAGAGCAAGTAGTGATATTTTTCTGTTGTTGTTATTTATTTCAGTTTGACAATTGTATATCTTATCTTATCTAGTTTAATGGAGATTTGAATTTAACTAGTTATATGCATATATCATGTCTGCTCGTGCAATTATTTCGACTGTCAGTTGATTCAAGTTATCTGTGCTTATTTAGAAAAATCTTCAGAAAAATATTTTCAAATTTTCAAAACATTATAAGTGTTTTCATCATCAAAAAGGGGGAGAATGTTAGTTCTCATGTTTTTTATGTTTTGATGATAACAATTGGGAAAAAGATTTCTCCTGTCACTGGAGATAGAGTTATCTCCAGTGACCCTAAAACTACGTCGTTTTGAGTTAATGAAGGGTTTGTTAGTAATTTCAGGTGAATTAATGAAGGATGTTTTGGTAAAATGTATATAATTAAAAATAAACAGAATTATAGAAACACCCTTCATTAACTCACCTGAAATTACTAACAAACCCTTCATTAATCCAAAACGATGTAGCTTTTGGGTCACTGAAGATAACTCTATCTCCAGTGACAGGAGAAATCCTTTACCTTTAACAATTATAATGTAATTAAATCGTAATTTTCGATGAAAACTTGAAGTTTCAATTTGCCTCTAGTCAAGTAATAAATGTCTCGAGTTATATGTTTCATTATCAAAACGTTTTCTCCTTGCTACCTCGAGGTGAGTGTACTTTGACTTGTAGTTATTGAGTGTTGAAATAATTTGCCTCTAGGTAATTTAATTATACCTCGAGTTATCTTGTTCAACTATTTTAAAATTCATTTTTCGGCGCCACATGAAAATCTCAAGTAATTTATTTAACTACCTCGAGTTAATTGACCCTCTTGTTAAAATGATTTTTGAACCCTCGATTTGTGCCTCTCGTCATTCCATAATTGCCTCTAGGCAATATGACTCAAGGTACCCAATGTTTGACTCAAGGCAAATCATTCTTTCACCTATTATATCGCTGATTTCGTTTTATGCCTCTAGTCATCTAGTAGTTGCCTCTAGGCAACTTGACTCAAGGCATTTTATTCATGCCGCTAGTCAAAACGATGTGCGCTATTTCAAACTCTGTGAAAGCGTTTGCCTCAAGTCATTTATTAATTGCCTCAAGGCAACTTGACACTTCAAATTTTGATCGAAAATTAAGATTTAATTACATTATAATTGTTATCATCAAAAATCAAAAACATGAGAACTAACACAAACAGCACTGAGTCTTTTCCAGAAAAAATTCAACCTTAGTGGAGATCCTTTTTTGCTGGTCCTACAAAGATTACCCTTTTCCAATTGATCTTCAGTATTTTTCAAAACTATCTATATCCTGGATTTTTTTCTTGGCAATACAGATTTTCACACAATAACATAAACTCTCCAATTTTGCTGGTCCTACAAAGATTATCCTTTGTACATTGGTGGGCCAAATTTAATCAATCCAAAGTAGACTCCAAAGCAGTAGAACAATGGTTCAAGGAAAATCCAAGTTTTCTTTGTGCATCGAAGCAAAGCAGGTTCTTAAACCAGAAGAGCCATGCCCAAAGCACCCTTGCTGCTGCTTCAAATAGAAAGGAGTACATCCAGCAACTCAGTATCATGCTTAAACAACTCTAGTAAGGTGAAACTGAGGCAACAAACTAGGCTGATTCTTCGAAAGAAGAAGATCCAGACAAAAGTGATGATGATGATTTTGCCGTCAATTTGGGCGAAGACTAAACTTGCAGTTTTTTATGGAGGCACCAAACGCAGTAGCTTCTTTGTATTCTACTGTATAAACTTTTCCAATCTACACTATGGAAGTCTAGGTATTTTTCATTGTAGCACCAAATGTTGTAGCTCATAGGTCACAATAGTTAGTTACTATAGTGTCAGCAAGCACTGTAGCTTATTAAAATTTTACCGAACAGTACCGATCAACACCATTCAGAACTGTGTAAACAGTATTTCGCCCCTATCTTTAAAAGTTGAAGTTCCATTCAGTTGAAGGTAGGTTCCGAACCACTCCCTTTCTCTCTCTCTAGCCATCCTTCTCTCTTCTTTCTTTTTCTTTCAAGCTTTCGTTTGCATGTTTCTTCAGTTCAATAAACTTGTGTTCTATTATGGTTTGCATTTGCATTTTCTCTCTCCCTCTTTGATGAGTTAGGTTTAGCTGAAGGTCTAGTTAGGTCTATTTCGCCCCTATCTTTAAAAGTTGAAGTTCCATTCAGTTGAAGGTAGGTTAGGTTCCGAACCACTCCCTCTCTCTCTCTAGCCATCCTTCTCTCTTCTTTCTTTTTCTTTCAAGCTTTCGTTTGCATGTTTCTTCAGTTCAATAAACTTGTGTTCTATTATGGTTTGCATTTGCATTTTCTCTCTCCCTCTTTGATGAGTTAGGTCTTGCTGCGTGCCTACACCCATTCCTATCTCATCTTTTTTTTTTCTTTTGCACGTTTCTTTCCAATATTTTAATTTATGTTTTAATTTATATGTTCTCTCTACTTCTCTTTCCACGATTCTCCCTCTCCCCTTTTCAATCCTTTCAAGGTCATCACTTCCGTAGATTGGTGTGTATATGTATGTGTGTAATATATATATGTGTACACATACATATATATACACATACATACATACATACATACATACATACATACATACATACATACATACATACATACGTACGTACGTACGTACGTACGTACGTACGTACGTACGTACGTACGTACGTACGTACGTACGTACGTACGTACGTACGTACGTACGTACGTACGTACATACATACATACATACATACATACATACATACATACATACATACATACATACATACATATATATATATAACCAATATATATACACATACATACATATATGTACACATATATATTCTTTATAATGCATTACTAACAGTAAAAAATTACCTGACAACGTCACAATGTCAATTATCATAGGCAAGAACAAGAACCTGAACAGAATATACTTACTTGAACAAAACATACTTGAGCAGGATCTACTTGAGTAGAATCAAATGCAACAATTATTTGGATTGATTAACAAACTCCGAGCTGAAATTCGTGGGGTACACGCTAGACAAGATGAAGATAGAGAACGTACCCAAAAGAATGTAGAGGAACAAGCTGAAGGATTCTCTTAACCAAAGACACGTAATCGTGAACTCAAGAATAATAGAACTGATGAAACAACATAATACTGGGTGGCCAAATTTTGACTACGATCTCACTTCAACTGGTGCGGAATCTTCTAGAATTATTAGTTGGAAAAAATACAATTACATGCTCAACCATTTTCTAGGAAATGCTTTTCTCCTAGAGAACCCTCATCTTTTAAAGAGTTTAATAGCAACATCAGATATATTAAAGTTCTTTCTATAGTCATTAAGTATAAATATTGAATTTCACCCCCAATTTTTACCTAAAAGTATCAAGTCTATGTAAAGCCAATTTGTTGACATCCAATTTCCCAATACAATCACGCCTCATATCATATGTGATCCTCAAAAATTATAATCCTCTAGTTATAAATATATAATCTAGTTTGTAGACATAAAACCCTAAACCCTAGAAAAACAAATTAGGTCCTAAATTAGAATTATAGCTAATACTGTTATTAGTACAATCCACATCTCTATCACTAAACAGAACTCTTTCAAATTTCAAATCACGCCACCAAATGGATTAACCAATTTTTGAAAAATGAAATCCATATCACCTTTTCCGAGTTTTTTACCAAAATAGTGAACTTTTACAAAAAAAAAAAAAGACCAGAATAGGGCGTGTCAGAAACTTTTTACCGATCTAATGCGATCAATGGCATGCGTTGACGCACGCCATTGACCGCGTGAATAGTCAGGCGCCACGTGGGTGTGGCGCCTATGGTTGGACGCCACGTGGATGTGGCGTCCACGGACAAACGCCACCTTTCCAGGTGGCGTTTATCTTTCCATGCCAGCTGTGGTGTGCAGTCAAGCTAGCAGTGGCGTGCTTGACTGCACGCCATAGCAAGATTTTTAGCTGACACTGTCCCCCCTACCCGTGAACCCCCCCAGCCTCCCTTCCTCTCCTATTTATCCCTCTCTCACCATTCTCTAACTCCTACATTCATGACTCTGTGACTCCTTCCTCTCTATGACTCATTTCCCTCATTCACTCCTTCCCTCTCCCTCTTATCATTCACTCATTCCCTTATCTGCAAAACTCCCTCCGTCGTTCATCTCCCTTACTTTGTTTCTTCATTTCTTTTTTTTGTGAAAAATGAACCAAATTCGTTCATTTATATATTATAATGGTTCTAAAAATATTGTTGCAGACGGATTGAGCTTTGAAGGTGAAAAAAAAAGCAATGTATATTATTCGAGGCATGTCCGTAGAAGAATTATATCAAAAGATTCGTCAAAAGTAAAGCTGCAACAAAATCAGGCAATATCAAAGGTAACGGGTAGGGTGCCTTATGGAGACCACTATGCGGGTTTTGAGATATCCGATGATGAGGATGTGGATGTTTTTTTTCAAACATTCAAGGAAAACTCAGGGTCCCAATTTGCTGAGTTGTATGTGGATATTGAGACGTTAGAGGAGGAGGGTGTACCAACACAATCAACCGTTATGCATGGAGAAGAAAATGACTATATGCTAAATGAAGAACCTGAAAATGAGGAAGAGGAAGAGGAAGAAGATGAAGACACATTATTGTCTAGTAACCATGATCAGAATGATAGTGATACAGACGACGAAGATCATCATAATCCCATGTCACAAAAGACTGGTATGTTATCATTAGGCAGATTACGGAGTTGTATTATTACTTTAAATTATTTTTTATTAGTTACCATGTTTTCGCATAAACTGTATTATGTGTGAATATACAAATGTTACACCATTTTGGAACGACATTCCGCATTATGAGCCTGTTGATGAAGATTACCCGCATGAGGATATACTGGATGTAGAGGAGATGCACTATATCTGAAACAAGAGTTTGGGACCAAGAATGATGTCCAAGCCGCAATAAAACATTATTGCATGAAGGAACATCATGAAGCTCAAGTGGTTAAGAGTACTACAGCCAAGTATTGGAGAGTAAGAGCAATTAAACCAAAACATAGCAACACTTGGTGGTAACTAAAGGGGTTGGAAATTGTAGTTGTGTCAGCCAAATTCTCTCTCAAGATCACAAACAACTTGATTCTGAAATTATTTCTGAGGTCATAATAGGTATGATACACAATACCATGTCATAATTTGTGAATTTATTTGTGTGTGTCAGCGAACATAGATAACATTCCTGATGTGTAATTTTGGCGAATCGTCTTGCAGACATGGTCAAGGAGACACCTTCGGTACCTGTGGCCCTGATACAAGAAAGGGTGACTGGAATGTTTGGTTATAATGTTTCTTACAGGAAGGCATGGAAGGCAAAACAAAAGGCAATTGCTAAGATTTACGGTGATTGGGATGAGTCATATGCGTTCCTGCCGAGATGGTTCGAGTTCAAGCACATGTTGAAATTTTCCCCAGGATCTGTTTATCATATTCAACATGGACCATATACTGTTGATCGACAGGTTGTTAATGGGATTCGGGTTTTTCAACGTACATTTTGGACATTCAGTTAATGTCGTGAGGCGTTCCAATGGTGCAAACCAGTCATACAGGTGGACGGTACGCATCTATACGGTAAGTATAAGGGGACATTATTGATTGCAACCGGCCAAGATGGAAATAATGAGATCCTTCCGATAGCATTTGCAATTGTGGAAAGTGAAACCAAGGAAGCATGGGAGTATTTTTTGTATTTCATACGAATGCATGTTCCAAGTAAGGTTGGTCTATGTCTTATTTCTGATCGTCATAAGAGCATAATATCAGCAGTTGACAATGAGATGATTGGTTGGCAGCCTCCTAATGCGTACCATGTATTTTGCATTCGTCATGTTGCGAGCAATTTTAATACTCGCTTCAAGGACAAGGAGTTGAAGAAAAGGTTAATGAGATTAGATAATATACTCCAACTGATGTGCCCTGACGTTCATTATTTTGATTACTGCAACCTTATACTGCTGTGTATTTCTGTTCTTTTTTTACAGGATATGAACCAAACAAAATAAACTTCGATGCTTTGTATGCCGAATTCTGCAGTTACAGCCGTGAAGCGGCTGCATGGCTTGAAAAAATTCCAAAAGAGAAATGGTGTAGGAGTTATGATGAGGATGGATGAAGATACGTTCATATGACAACCAATTTGTCAGAATCAATCAATAAGGTTTTTAAAGGAGTGAGGAACATGTCTATAGCTGCATTAGTGAAATGCACCTATAGTCGGCTTGTTCGTTATTGGGTCAAAAGGGGTCTCAAAGCACAAAAAGATGCCATGTCCGGAAAGTATTTTACGAGTGTTATTGGAGAGGTTATGGCAAAGAATGGGGAGCGTGCTACATCGATGCGTGTTCGGGAGTTTGATGTGGTGCGTAAGACGTTTGAAGTTGACGATCATGAAGATACATACTCAGTGAACTTGACCCAGGGGAAATGCCAGTGTGGCAAGTTTCAGGCATTCAAATTCCCTTGTAGTCATGTATTTGCTGCATGTGCGGCGGTATCCCATAATGCGTACCAGTACGTGGATCCAGTATTCTCAATCTACAATATTATGCATGTTTACTCCTCACCATTTCAACCGATCGGTAGCGAACAAGGAATACTGTCCTCGTCCGTACCAAAGATTATCCCCAACGTCTCAAAATTGCGTGGTATGGGCCGCCCTAAATCTACACGCATTCGTAATGAAATGGATGAGGAGGAGGTCCAACCTAGCTCCAGTCGAATTAGATGTAGGATATATGTAAACAGTTCGGACATAATAGGCGTTCATGTCCTACGACACGCTCAGCTAATTAACCTTCATGTTCACATAATTTTATTTTATGTATATTACACTTATGTGTTTCTGTTGTGTACATCGTTTTCAATTAGATTTTTCTCAGTGACGTTCAACAACATCATCATTTTATATCTTAGGTAATATAACATAGTTATGACGAAATATGACATAGTTATGACAACTAAAGAAATATGACATAATAAAGTAACCTGTGGGAATATGACCTAATATAGTAGTAATCCATGCAAATATGACATAATACAGTAATCCAGGTAAATATGACATAATACAGTAATCCAGGTAAATATGACATAATACAGTACTAATCCATGCAAATATGACATAATACATAACAATGAACACCATCAAGGAGGAGTATATTCAGGCCACCGCCTCAAACGCGCATCCCGCTGAGGGTTCCTACGGATGCCATCAGGTGGACGACTATAATTGAAACCTTCAACTGCTGTCCGTAGAAAGTCATCACACTGGTCACCTCCGTCGTCGCCCGTGCGGTCTCCTGTCTGGTATGGGCTACTACTAGATCCGGCATCGGTACAACCTTGTCCACGGTGGGACGAACGGAAGGCAGCAAAACCACCCTGTGCAGATTGAAAATAACTGAATGAAGGAAGGCCAGGAACACCATATGCAGGCTGAGATGCACAAAAACTCTGTCCAGGCTGGAAAGCCAGTCTGGGAATTATGATATGAGGACGGAACCTGTGTCTCTGGAGCGTACATCGTCTCTGGCTGCGGGTAAGTAGGGATTGGTGCATGTATCTGAGGATGCACCGCTGCTAACATCCCCTCTGGGTACCACAGGACCGCAGTATAGGTCATATCTGGCCATACAGGAGGTCTATATATACCTCCGCCTCGTGGACCAAGCGGGGGTATCTGATATGGCTCCACTTGATGCCGCGGTCGTCGTTGGCCCAGTCCACCTCCCTCCCTTGCATGTGGCGGGATCGGTAAAGCAGGATCTGGTAAACTTACTAATAGACCAGTCGGTGCGCTAGGCCCAGGCTCCGCAACACGGCCAAACTCTTTAAGTGCCATGAGTAACTGGTCACAGACCTTCTGCACCTCCCTGTAGCTGTATTGGGCACTAAATTGTGGAGAAATCATCCACCAAATCCACTCTACACCATCTACATGCATTTATCCAGTTGTATAAATAGCAGCATTTAAACAAACTATGGATAATAAATGGAAGATTTATGAGAGAAAACGATATCAAGATCAATACGTACCACGTGGCCAATCTGGGCGACCTGCCTCGTCATGTACCGTCTAGTGTGTGTAAAATACCATGTCATGTACTCGGAGTTCGGGGAAATCGACCCCTCCATCGGTAGTCTCGATACGCTCATCTCGCGTGTTCCACAACTGAATAAATGGATCCATCTTCGACTCCCAATCCTCCATCATCTTACCGCGTAAGGTAAGATCGTGGGTCCCATGAAGCTGTGGTGCTGGGTTGGGGATGTGTTGTTGCGTGCCAAATTGTCGCATGCAGCGATCAGGCTGGTGCATCTCGACAATGTGGAAAGCAAGAACGGGTGTGACCGCCCTCCACATGTCATGCATGTGAAGATCTGCACCCAAAAACTCATAGCCGACATCCATATACGGTTCCCACTTCACCTATACACGTAAACAAATGCGAATTAGTTTACTTTTATATTTCTTTAATATCAAATTTATCATACATACATTGTCTCGACCCATCTGGTCAAGCTCCACCCGATATGTTTTTAGATCCCGTCGCAATAACCGCACGTTGACTTTATTGAACCTGCAATATGTTAATCCATAACATTAGTGAACTCCAAGCAATTCAAAATATGGAATTACATCAAACTTCTTTCATACCTGCGTCCGTAATGATCACCATGGTCAATGGGCGGTGGAACGGGAGGTGATATGGCAGGAAATCTGGACCATGCCCATATCTGCAATAATATCAAACAACCCCCAACGTCTTTAGCTGAAGCCGACGTGGCCTGACATAGCTCGCGAAACAGTATAGCGAGTAACACAGATCCCCAACTGTATGTAGCAGCCACCACAAAGTCACCATCCAGTAAATTTATATATCGGCAAGGGACCTCTGCACCGGACTTATCACACAACAAAAATCCATCGAATAGGCGCATCAGGTAAGCACGTGTGTAGCAAAATTGACCCTCAACAGTAGCTGAGTGCTCCTCCCAGTGGGCCCAATAAGTTTCAAACCAGGACAACTTGATGTTTCTGCCAATGATATGAGTTGGGAGTGGAGTCCGACCCATGTACTGTTGAATAATTGCTGTCCAGTTGGCGTGCCTCCGACCGGAAACTACTCGACCCTCAGTGGACAAACCTAAAATGGCCTCTACATCCTGTAGAGTAATAGTCATCTCACCAACCGGCATATGGAAGGTATGAGTCTCAGGCCTCCACCTCTCAACCAAAGCAGAAATAAGTTGTTTGTCAATCTGCACCCATGTAATGAGTAAATTAGAATATGTAAAGGTTTTATATTATCTATATCATGTACAAACAACTAAATGCGTATAATTAATTACATAAAATATCTTAAAACATATCGGGAGTCTCTTCATGCGAGACACGTGCCAGAAACCTGAACGCATAAGGTGCTGCTGCAACTCTACAGGGATGAGATTTGGGTCCTTGATATCTCCCAAAGACCCAAATCTCGAGGTGTTTGAGGGTGAGGCGAGCCTCACACTGTCTTTGGGAGATATCGAGGACCCAAATCTCATCCCTGTAGAGTTGCAGCGGCACCTTATGCGTTCAGGTTTCTGGCACGTGTCTCGCATGAAGAGACTCCTGGTATGTTTTAAGATATTTTATGTAATTAATTATACGCATTTAGTTGTTTGTACATGATATAGATAATATAAAACCCTTACATATTCTAATTTACTCATTACATGGGTGCAGATTGACAAACAGCTTATTTTTGCTTTGGTTGAGAGGTGGAGGCTTGAGACTCATACCTTTCATATGCCGGTTGGTGAGATGACTATTACTCTACAGGATGTACAGGCCATTTTAGGTTTGTCCACTGAGGGTCGAGTAGTTTCCGGTCGGACGCACGTCAACTGGACAGCAGTTATTCAACAGTACATGGGTCGGACTCCACTCCCAACTCATATCATTGGCGAAAACATCAGGTTGTCCTGGTTTGAAACTTATTGGGCCCACTGGGAGGAGCACTCAGCTATTGTTGAGGGTCAACTTTGCTACACACATGCTTACCTGCTGCGCCTATTCGGTGGATTTTTGTTGTGTGATAAGTCTGGTGTAGAGGTCCTTTGCCGATATATAAATTTACTGGATGGTGACCTTGCGGAGGCTACTACATACAGTTGGGGATCTGCTGTACTCGCTATACTGTTTCGCGAGCTATGTCAGGCCACGTCGGCTTCAGCTAAAGACATTGGGGGTTGTTTGATATTATTGCAGATATGGGCATGGTCCAGATTTCCTGCCATATCACCTCCCGTTCCACTGCCCATTGACCATGGTGATCATTACGGATGCAGTCACCTCCCGTTCCACAACCCATTGACCATGGTGATCATTACAGACGCAGGTATGAAAGAAGTTTGATGTAATTCCATATTTTGAACTGCTTGGAGTTCACTAATGTTATGGAGTTACATATTGCAGGTTCAATAAAGTCAACGTGCAGTTATTGCGATGGGATCTAAAAACATATCGGGTGGAGCTTGACCAGATGGGTCGAGACAATGTATGTATGATAAATTTGATATTAAAGAAATATAAAAGTAAACTAATTCGCATTTGTTTACGTGTATAGGTGAAGTGGGAACCGTATATGGATGCCAGCTATGAGTTTTTGGGTGCAGATGTTCACATGCATGACATGTGGAGGGCGGTCACACCCGTTCTTGCTTTCCACATTGTCGAGATGCACCAGCCCGATGCTGCATGCGACAATTTGGCATGCAGCAACACATCCCCAACCCAGCACCACGGCTTCATGGGGCCCACGATCTTACCTTACGCGGTAAGATGACGGAGGATTGGGAGTTGAAGATGGATCCATTTATTCAGTTGTGGAACACGCGAGATGAGCGTATCGAGACTACCGATCCATCGGAGGGTCGATTTCCTCGAACTCCGAGTACATGACATGGTATTTTACACACACTAGACGGTACATGATGAGGCAGGTCGCCCAAATTGGCCACGTGGTACGTATTGATCTTGATATTGTTTTCTCTCATAAATCTTCCATTTATTATCCATAACTTAGTTTAAATGTTGTTATTTATACAACTGGATAAATGCAGGTTGATGGTGTAGAGTGGATTTGGTGGATGATTTCTCCACAATTTAGTGCCCAATACAGCTACAAGGAGGTGCAGAAGGTCTGTGACCAGTTACTCATGGCACTTAAAGAGTTTGGCCGAGTTGCGGAGCCTGGGCCTAGCGCACCGACTGGTCTATTAGTAAAGTTTACCAGATCCTGCTTTACCGATCCTGCCACATGCGAGGGAGGGACGTGGACTGGGCCAAGGACGACCGCAGCATCAAGTGGAGCCATATCAGATACCCCCGCTTGCTCCACGAGGCGGAGGTATATATAGACCTCCTGTATGGCCAGATATGACCTATACTGCGGTCTCGTGGTACCCAGAGGGGATGCCAGCAGCGGTGCATCCTCAGATACATGCACCAATCCCTACTTACCCGCAGCTAGAGACGATGTACGCTCCGGAGACACAGGTTCCGTCCTCATATCAGTGGCCTTCTCATAATTCCCAGGTTGGCTTTCCTCCATTCAACCCTTACCAACCTGGACAGAGTTTTTGTGCATCTCAGCCTGCATATGGTTTTCCTGGCCTTCCTTCATTCAGTTATTTTCAATCTGCACAGGGTGGTTTTGCTGCCTTCCGTTCGTCCCACCGTGGACAGGGTTATACTGATGCCGGATCTAGTAGTAGCCCATACCAGACAGGAGACCACACGGGCGACAACGGAGGTGACCAGTGTGATGACTTTCTACGGGCAGCAATTGAAGGTTTCAATTATAGTCGCCCACCTGATGGCATCCGTAGGAACCCTCAACAGGATGCGCGTTTGAGGCGGTGGCCTGAATATACTCCTCCTTGATGGTGTTCATTGTTATATATCATGTCATATTTGCATGGATTAGTACTGTATTATGTCATATTTACCTGGATTACTGTATTATGTCATATTTGCATGGATTACTACTATATTAGGTCATATTCCCACGGGTTACTTTATTATGTCATATTTCTTTAGTTGTCATAACTATGTCATATTTCGTCATAACTATGTTATATTACCTAAGATATAAAATGATGATGTTGTTGAACGTCACTGAGAAAAATCTAATTGAAAACGATGTACACAACAGAAACACATAAATGTAATATACATAAAATAAAATTATGTGAACATGAAGGTTAATTAGCTGAGCGTGTCGTAGGACATGAACGCCTATTATGTCCGAACTATTTACATATCCTACATCTAATTCGACTGGAGCTAGGTTGGACCTCCTCCTTATCCATTTCATTACGAATGCGTGTAGATTTAGGGCGGCCCATACCACGCAATTTTGAGACGTCGGGGATAATCTTTGATACGGATGAGGACGGTATTCCTTGTTCGCTACCGATCGACTGAAATGGTGAGGAGTAAACATGCATAATATTATAGATTGAGAATACTGGATCCACGTACTGGTATGCATTATGGGATACCGCCGCACATGCAGCAAATACAAGGGAATTTGAATGCCTGAAACTTGCCACACTGGCATTTCCCCTGGGTCAAGTTCACTGAGTATGTATCTTCATGATCGTCAACTTCAAACGTCTTACGCACCACATCAAACTCCCGAACACGCATCGATGTAGCACGCTCCCCATTCTTTGCCATAGCCTCTCCAATAACACTCGTAAAATACTTTCCGGACATGGCATCTTTTTGTGCTTTGAGACCCCTTTTGACCCAATAACGAACAAGCCGACTATAGGTGCATTTCACTAACGCATCTATAGGCATGTTCCTTACTCCTCTAAAAACCTTATTGATTGATTCAGACAAATTGGTTGTCATATGATCGTATCTTCGTCCATCCTCATCATAACTCCTACACCATTTCTCTTTTAGAATTCTTTCAAGCCATGCAGCCACTTCACGGCTGTAACTGCAGAATTCCGCATACAAAGCATCGAAGTTTATTTTGTTTGGTTCATATCCTGTAAAAAAAACAGAAATACACGACAATATAAGGTTGAAGTAATCAAAATAATGAACGTCAGGGCACATCAGTTGGAGTATATTACCTAATCTCATTAACCTTTTCTTCAACTCCTTGTCCTTGAAGCGAGTATTAAAATTGCTCGCAACATGACGAATGCAAAATACATGGTACGCATTAGGAGGCTGCCAACCAATCATCTCATTGTCGACTGCTGATATTATGCTCTTATGACGATCAGAAATAAGACATAGATCAACCTTACTTGTAACATGCATTCGTATGAAATACAAAAAATACTCCCATGCTTCCTTGGTTTCACTTTCCACAATTGCAAATTCTATCGGAAGGATCTCATTATTTCCATCTTGGCCGGTTGCAATCAATAATGTCCCCTTATACTTACCGTATAGATGCGTACCGTCCACCTGTATGACTGGTTTGCACCATTGGAACGCCTCACGACATTGACTGAATGTCCAAAATGTACGTTGAAAAACCCGAATCCCATTAACAACCTGTCGATCAACAGTATATGGTCCATGTTGAATATGATAAACAGATCCCGGGGAAAATTTCAACATGTGCTTGAACTCGAACCATCTCGGCAGGAACGCATATGACTCATCCCAATCACCGTAAATCTTAGCAATTGCCTTTTGTTTTGCCTTCCATGCCTTCCTGTAAGAAACATTATAACCAAACATTCCAATCACCCTTTCTTGTATCAGGGCCATAGGTACCGAAGGTGTCTCCTTGACCATGTCTGCAAGACGATTCACCAAAATTACACATCAGGAATGTTATCTATGTTCGCTGACACACACAAATAAATTCACAAATTATGACATGGTATTGTGTATCATACCTATTATGACCTCAGAAATAATTTCATAATCAAGTTGTTTGTGATCTTGGGAGAGAATCTGGCTCACACAACTACGATTTCCAACCCATTTAGTTACCACCCAAGCGTTGCTATGTTTTGGTTTAATTGGACTTACTCTCCAATCACAACCTTGTACATGATTCCGACATCTCATTGTGTACTTGGCTGTAGTACTCTCAACCACTTGAGCTTCATGATGTTCCTTCATGCAATAATGTTTTATTGCGGCTTGGACATCATTCTTGGTCCCAAACTCTTGTTTCAGATATAGTGCATCTCCTCTTGCCCATGGACGCCGGCCCAAGCCTTCTACATCCAGTATATCCTCATGCGGGTAATCTTCATCAACAGCCTCATAATGCGGAATGTCGTTCCAAAACGGTGTAACATCTGTATATTCACACATAATACAGTTTATGCGAAAACATGGTAACTAATAAAAATAATTTAAAGTAATAATACAACTCCGTAATCTACCTAATAACATACCAGTCTGTTGTGACATGGGATTATGATGATCTTCGTCGTCTGTATCACTATCATTCTGATCATGGTTACTAGACAATAATGTGTCTTCATCTTCTTCCTCTTCCTCTTCCTCATTTTCAGGTTCTTCATTTAGCATATAGTCATTTTCTTCTCCATGCATAACGGTTGATTGTGTTGGTACACCCTCCTCCTCTAACGTCTCAATATCCACATACAACTCAGCAAATTGGGACCCTGAGTTTTCCTTGAATGTTTGAAAAAAAACATCCACATCCTCATCATCGGATATCTCAAAACCCGCATAGTGGTCTCCGTAAGGCACCCTACCCGTTACCTTTTTATATTGCCTGATTTTGTTGCAGCTTTACTTTTGACGGATCTTTTGATATAATTCTTCTGCGGACATGCCTCGAATAATATACATTGCTTTTTTTTTCACCTTCAAAGCTCAATCCGTCTGCAACAATATTTTTAGAACCATTATAATATATAAATGAACGAATTTGGTTCGTTTTTCACAAAAAAAAAATGAAGAAACAAAGTAAGGGAGATGAACGACGGAGGGAGTTTTGCAGATAAGGGAATGAGTGAATGATAAGAGGGAGAGGGAAGGAGTGAATGAGGGAAAGGAGTCACAGAGAAGAAGGAGTCACAGAGTCACGAATGCAGGAGTTAAAGAATGGTGAGAGAGGGATAAACAGGAGAGGAAGGGAGGCTGGGGGGGTTCACGGGTGTGGGGTGGGGGGGCACAGTGTCGGTTGTGGGGGGGGACAGTGTCAGGTAAAAATCCAGCTATGGCGTGCAGTCAAGCACGCCACAGCTGGCGTGGAAAGATAAACGCCACCTTTCCAGGTGGCGTTTGTCCGTGGACGCCACATCCACGTGGCGTCCAACCATAGGTGCCACACCCACGTGGCGCCTGATTATTCACGCGGTCAATGGCGTGCTTCAATGCACGCCATTGACCGCATTAGATCGGTAAAAAGTTTCTGAAACGCCCTATTCTAGTCATTTTTTTGCAAAAGTACACTATTTTGGTATAAAAAAAAACCCCCACCTTTTCCCCATACCCCAAAACTTGCATATACTACTTTGCACTTATTTCGGTTTTTTTACCTATATATAATTAAACAGTAAGAAAGGTATCCAAATGCTATACTCTTCAAAATATTTACCAAAACTTTATATTTAAAATCATTCAAGGTTGGGGTTCAAGATAAAGTTTCATGATAAAACTGATGGGATATTGCTTCAAATTTGCATGCAAGATAAAGTTTCATGATAAATCGTTCTCCTAAAAATGGTTCACTATATGAATGAGTTTGCTTCTGCACTTATGTATTAGCCCCCCCCCCCCCCTTAAACAGTAAGAAAGGTATCCAAATGCTATACTCTTCAAAATATTTACCAAAACTTTATATTTAAAATCATTCAAGGTTGGGGTTCGAGATAAAGTTTCATGATATAACTGATGGGATATTGCTTCAAATTTGCATGCAAGATAAAGTTTCATGATAAATCGTTCTCCTAAAAATGGTTCACTATATGAATGAGTTTGCTTCTGCACTTATGTATTAGCCCCCCCCCCCATTAAACAGTAAGAAAGGTATCCAAATGCTATACTCTTCAAAATATTTACCAAAACTTTATATTTAAAATCATTCAAGGTTGGGGTTCAAGATAAAGTTTCATGATATAACTGATGGGATATTGCTTCAAATTTGCATGCAAGATAAAGTTTCATGATAAATCGTTCTCCTAAAAATGGTTCACTATATGAATGAGTTTGCTTCTGCACTTATGTATTAGCCCCCCCCCTAACAGTAAGAAAGGTACCCAAATGCTATACTCTTCAAAATATTTACCAAAACTTTATATTTAAAATCATTCAAGGTTGGGGTTCGAGATAAAGTTTCATGATATAACTGATGGGATATTGCTTCAAATTTG
Source organism: Acacia crassicarpa (assembly GCA_034222035.1). Classification (NCBI taxonomy): domain Eukaryota; kingdom Viridiplantae; phylum Streptophyta; class Magnoliopsida; order Fabales; family Fabaceae; genus Acacia; species Acacia crassicarpa. The sequence goes on along the minus strand of JAWXYG010000011.1, from coordinate 23,662,940 downwards.
CATGCAAGATAAAGTTTCATGATAAATCGTTCTCCTAAAAATGGTTCACTATATGAATGAGTTTGCTTCTGCACTTATGTATTAGCCCCCCCCCCCCCCCCCCCCATTAAACAGTAAGAAAGGTATCCAAATGCTATACTCTTCAAAATATTTACCAAAACTTTATATTTAAAATCATTCAAGGTTGGGGTTCAAGATAAAGTTTCATGATATAACTGATGGGATATTGCTTCAAATTTGCATGCAAGATAAAGTTTCATGATAAATCGTTCTCCTAAAAATGGTTCACTATATGAATGAGTTTGCTTTTTGATGAGTATATATTTTATAATTAAATAGGTGTATATTTTATGAGATTTAATTGGAATTATTATATTATATACCTATTTAATTATCTTTTATGAATGTTTCCATAATTGAATGAAACTTGGGATCAAAGAATAAATCAGTGTAAAATCTACTCATATCCTATTTTTATTGTGCAGGAAATATTAGCTGATTTGAAATGAAGTAGAAAAAGGCAATAAGAGGATATGCAATCAGTCAAATTCAGTGGTCTCACGCAAGAAAAATAGAAACAAAATCAATTGTGTGATCTGATGGAGTAAATTACAAGATAAGAGATATCTTAGTAATAAGTAAAAGAAAATCAATGACCCAAGATCTAAATTATTATAAGTAAGGAAGCAGAGACAAGCAAAAGGAGGACGGAGCAGAAAAATCGGGAGACACAGAACGAGGAAGCAAAGGAGTAGGGGCTGTGCGTTCGGTCCTCTTCATCATCTCCACGGAAGGACGGAAGGACTGTGGAGGCGACGGAGAAATTTTATTTCCTCTCTCTTCTTCTTCTTTGAACCTAAATTCTTTTCTTTTTGTTTATGAATTTGAATAAAGCCATGTGTGGCTAGTTGGTTTTGCAACCTAGAGAATCTATGAACTTGTTTGGGTTTTAGAGATTATTCCCACTTTTTAGTTTTGATTAATTTTATTCAGTTTATTTAATCCTGTGTTTATTGCTATTGCTTAGTGAGTGACCACCATTAAGCATGTTTTGGGGATTTAGGGTTGAACTTGGAAGAGGGAATCCTAAATTGACCTTGGGAATAAATAATGTGGAATTAGGTTTTAATTTAACGTGAAGTTAGGTTTTAATCTAATTTGCGTCTAGGATAGGAATATACCTAGAAGCTCCGCATAATCAAATTAGAGTGAGCCCGATTTAAAACGCGTCTTACTTAATTGTGTGAGGCATTACATAATTAATTAAGATAGGTATATAAATGGACCGGAAGACATTTATAGACATTAATACTCTAGATTAGCTGATTAGATTAAGTCAAAGTTAATTTAGTGGGGATAAAATCTAAGAATCAAATAAGGGATTAGTGACTCTAGATTGCTCGTTTGATTATTGTGGTATTTTTCTTATTTTTATTTTAGTTTTAATTTCTTTTTCTTAATTAAATTCAATTTGGTTTTCTCAACTTAAACGAAATTGTGAGATTAATGCTTAACTAAAGTTTTGCCCTATCACTTCTGCACTTAGTTTTGATTAATTTTATTCAGTTTATTTAATCCTGTGTTTATTGCTATTGCTTAGTGAGTGGCCACCATTAAGCATGTTTTGGGGATTTAGGGTTGGACTTGGAAGAGGGAATCCTAAATTGACCTTGGGAATAAATAATGTGGAATTAGGTTTTAATTTAACGTGAAGTTAGGTTTTAATCTAATTTGCGTCTAGGATAGGAATATACCTAGAAGCTCCGCATAATCAAATTAGAGTGAGCCCGATTTAAAACGCGTCTTACTTAATTGTGTGAGGCATTACATAATTAATTAAGATAGGTATATAAATGGACCGGAAGACATTTATGTCATTAATACTCTAGATTAGCTGATTAGATTAAGTCAAAGTTAATTTAGTGGGGATAAAATCTAAGAATCAAATAAGGGATTAGTGACCCTAGATTGCTCGTTTGATTATTGTGGTATTTTTCTTATTTTTATTTTAGTTTTAATTTCTTTTTCTTAATTAAATTCAATTTGGTTTTCTCAACTTAAACGAAATTGTGAGATTAATGCTTAACTAAAGTTTTGCCCTATCACTTCTGCACTTATGTATTAGCTCCCCCCCCCCCCCCCCCCCCCCCCCCCGCGCAGCGCATGCAGTGTTTCATTGGTGGAAGGGTAACCAATGAGAGAAAGAGAGTCATGAGAATGGGGTTTTGACTTTTGATGCTACATGGATGAGTTATAGGGACTTACTTTGTTTGAAGGATGAATATAATCAGGATATATAGAGTTTTGGTCTAGAAAATATCTTGGGATGAGTTTAATCTCAATATAGTATAAAAGAAAAGGTCAAAATAACCCCTGAAAGGACTAAAGACGCAAAATGGGCTGACTGACCATGACTGGAATACTCTTGCGGAGTCCTAAGACCTCTCTTTGGCATTCATAGCCGAAGAAGCTCTTAATTTCTACACATAGCTACATTTGCATCTTCATGTTCCTATATGATGACTCTTGTGATGATACTATAAGAAAACAAAACCGTAGCTGACATAGCAAGCTTCTACTTTTATTTCTAATAATTTCTCATTTTTTTCTGTTTAAAATGAAAACACGGGCTGTACATGTACATGTTTATTAATAGACACACATTCAATGAGTAACATTATTTACGTACGTACATTCAAATGTACACATATATATTCTTTATAATGCATTAGTAACAGTAAAAAATTACCTGACAACGTACAATGTCAATTCTCCACAGCTTAAGCACTCCTTCACAGCAACCCTCCTATCGTCACAACCGTCAGAGACCTCAAAAAATTTGATAAGGTTCCAAAGCTCTTGATCACCAAGATCATCAATGAATGGCTGAATTTTCGGGATGCTTTGTGTACCGATTTGGGTTATCGTCAACGATAACAACCCGTTTCAAATCCCAACCCATCGCAGACAAGTCCTTCACGAGCCTCCCATCTACCTCCCTGCACGAGTCACGGTGAAGCCGATTAGAAATCTGTCGGTCCGAGTCGACCGGATTCAGAACCAGGGAGGCATAAACTTCCAACGAAGCGGTGAAAACCACCACCTCATACTTCGCCGCCAACGATTCTAAGAAGTTTTCCATCCCTGGCCGTTTCGAAACATTAGCGGCCGAACAACAAAGTCAAATCGTTGTGGTGGCGGATCGGCCTTGGAATGGACTTGGGTTTCGTCCAGATCAAGAAAGACGGTTTTTCTACGAGGGGAAATCAACGGGGTTTAACAAGGACAGATCGGAAAAAAGATTTTTGCCAAAGGATTTCAAGGATAGTTTATAAAGTTGTTCTTTCCTATGAGGTTTCTTTTTCAGGATCCGATAGCCTTTGAGGCAACGATCGGGAGTGGCGAATTGTGTGAATTTGGAGAAGAGTTTGGTGATACGGCGGTGGATGGAGGAGAGGACAGCGGAGGAGAAAGCCACCGCATGTTTGATCGGAGATTTTCGCCTGAAAGGAGATTTGATGGATTTTGTTGGAATTCTTTTGATCTTCGATACCATTGAGAAGATTTCGAAGAGCAGAGAGAAAGAGAGAAAAAGAGACCGTTAGAATGAAATTTGCTGCAGAAAGATTAAATAGAAGAAATGAAGGCAGGAAGGAAGGGTGGAAACAGAGCAATTTCAAATTTTCAATCCTGGTTCGGTGTAACGGTCGCGACCGAGGCTAGATTCTTGGCTAACAGAGTTGCCGTGCAAATGAAATGAGGAAAATTACATTCAATTACCAATATTTAATGAAAATACTCTTAAATACAATAAAAAAAAATTCTTGGCTGCAAATCACTAAATTATTTTGAAGTCAAATAATTTAATATTTAATAAAAGCCCTCAGTTTAAAATACCCAATACCAATCATTGATGGAGTCTCCAATACCCAATACGATTATTTGATTGTAACCGACATCCGTTGACATTTTGGGATTCAATCTAGCATTTGTTCTTTCTTTCTTTCTTTCTTTTTTTGAATTAGTGAGGTGGGCATTATATATTTAAGGTTACAAATAGTCTTCAACTCATGACTTTCACTTGCAAGAGAACATCCTATCACTACACTAAAATGCCGTCGGCATTTTTTCCGTGACTGCTTCCATCCATGCCCTTCATCTTCAACTCGTTTGTCATGCTCTTCAAAGAATTTTAATGACGGAGGCAAAAATAAAAAATATTATATCATAAATAAACGTACTAGAAATACAATACATACCTAATATACAAAAAAATTGAAAGAAATCTATTACAGAAATTAAGATCACTTCACTTAACTTTTACTCTACGTATTTTCATATTGTTAAACTCATCTATAACTTAATTCATGTTAAAATTCAAAACAATTTCTTTTCTAATATATATAATCAAATAATCATCAAGAAATTGATTTTCCATTCTATTTTGAAACTTGTTCTTGATTATCTCCATAGTAAAGATTAGAGTTGGGAATTAGGGCTGGCTCTACATGGCTCAAGGTAAGAAAAACTTCTGTTTTTCGAAGCCCGGCCCGAGAGCACTAGAGTCAGGGCCCGAAAGTTGCTATTCCAAATTTTAACTATTTTTTATCCATTTTTTCAAAGAAATATAATTAGTAAATTTATAATAATTAAAGTTCTAATTTATCAGATAAATGTTGTCAATATTAATATCCAAACAACATGAATCATCCAACAAATAAACACATTCACTAATTTGTAATCAAAAGCAAACTATTGTCCAAAAATAATGACAGAGCGACGACCGACGGTGCGAGTAGCGATGGAGCAAAGAGCGATATTGAGCTATGAAACAGAGATTGAGATTGTGTGAGTCTATGAGTGTAAGTGAGATTTTTCAAAGAAAAAAAGGTTAAAGAGATACCGAGATTGAAATTCTTAGGGTTCTCATTTCTCAACTCTCAAGTCTAGGCAGCCTAGGTAATTTAAAAATAAAATTAAAAATTAAAAGGGCCTAACAGGCAAACCCTTTTAAGCCGAGTCCCTGCAAGGCCAATTTCATTTAGGTCCTCTAATTTTCAAGCCCGACCCTTGAAAGGTCAGGGCTTAAACAGACTCGGTCGAACGGGGTTGGCCTGCTTTCCCAACACTAGCAAAGATAGATCTTTCAGTAGTTGCTGTAGAAACTAGAAGAGTGAGTACAAGTTAGTCACTCTATCAGTAAAAGAGTAAATGATGGACTTTTTAATTCTTGCTGGCCCTTGATATAATTTAGACGTAGTTGATAAATTAATCAAATATGGATATTTAGGAATATCAAGCTCAAAATGTTGCAACTCTATCTTCAAATGTAATTTTTCTTGTTCTACGAAACCTCTAGAATAAAATTTATCAACAAGTTTGCAAATATCATCACTATCAAATGAGTTGTGCATATTCCTTAGATCTAAAGTCATACTCCAAGTAAGTAATTCAACAATATTATCATTGAACCTGCTATTTAATTCTTGCAATTGATAATCAATATTAGCACAAAAGATATTTACCATATAAATTTTTCAGTAGAAAAACCACCTCGTTTATTTCGAGCACGACATCTCCTTCCAATATATTTTGCACTCATATCTGGAATGTCAATGACATGTTTTATGCAAAATCCTTGAACATGAACCAAGAAAGCATCACAACCTTTCGCTCTTAATTTTTGGGACTCTTATTGTAAAGCTTGACAAAGGACTTCATTAATGCCCATGATTTCTTTTATAAGGTGCAATATTATAAATTTTAAATATTATTCAATATCCAAACCTCTCCTTCTTTCTTGTTGCAATATTGTAAGATTAAATTTTATTCATAAGGGACAAATGACCCTCCTTCTTTCTCGTTGTAATATTATTCCGTAACAAATCCTTCATGGTGAAGTTTTCTGACAACCAAATTTTAGTAGACTGTAACATAGGAACGTCATTTCCTATAAGCAGTATGTCATCCACATAAAGCACAAGGAAAACAACATTACTCCCACTGACCTTCTTGTAAACACATGGTTCATCTTCGTTCTTAATAAAGCCATAACTCTTAACAACTTCATCAAAACGAAGATTCCAACTCCTAGAAGCTTGCTTAAGCCCATATATTGATTTTTGAAGTTTGCATACCATATGCTCTTGGCCTTTAGATTCAAGACCTTCAGGTTGTGTCATATACACTTCCTCCTTCAAAAAACCATTTAAGAAGGCGGTTTTGACATCCATCTGCCAAATTTCGTAATCATAATATGCAGCTATAGCTAGCATGATCCTAATAGATTTGATCATGGCAACAGACGAAAAAGTTTCATCATAGCCAATACCTTGCCTTTGACGATAGCCTCTCGCAACCAACCTAGCTTTATAGGTTTGAATGTTGCCATCAGCATCAGACTTCCTTTTGAAGACCCACTTACACCCAATAGGAACTATTCCCTTAGGTGGTGGAACCAAGGTCCATACCTTGTTTTCATGCATTGAATCTATTTCAGATTCCATGGCTTTACACCATTCTGGGGAGTCAACATCCTTGACAGCCTCAGTGTAGGAAGTAGGTTCGTCATCTTCAACGGTTTGTATATTCTCAATCACAAAACCATACCTCTCAGGTTGATGACTTATCCTAGATGTCTTACGGAGTTGGGTGTCTATAGCCTCTTGTTGAGGCATCGCCTGATAAACAGACTCGGGTTCTGTTATCTGTTCTTGTTGGTCTTGAACTTCTTCAAGTTCTACTTTACTCCCACTATCTTCTTGAGAAAGCAAATCCTCCTCAAGAAATATAGCATTCTTGGATACAAACACTTTGTAATCCTCAGGACAGTAAAAGTAGTATCCCTTAGTTCCCTTGGGATATCCTACAAAATAGCACAAAGTGCTTTTAGCCCCTAACTTATCTGATGTTAGGGTCTTCACATAAGCTGGACAACCCCACACCTTGAGATAACTCAAGTTGGGCTTCCTTCCCTTCCATATCTCATACGGAGTAGTCTGAACAGATTTTGACGGAACCCTATTAAGAAGGTATATTGCCGTATCTAAAGCGAATCCCCAAAACGATTTTGGGAGCTTTGTACTACTCATCATTGATCGTACCATATCAAGTAAGGTACGGTTTCTCCTTTCAGACACACCATTTTGATGTGGTGTGTATGGAGCCGTCAACTGTGAAAGAATCCCATTTTCTCTTAAATAATCCTGAAACTCCTGACTCAGATATTCGCCACCTCGATCAGATCGAAGTGTCTTAATCATCTTGCCAAGTTGTTTCTCTACTTCATTCCTAAACTCTTTGAACTTTTCAAAGGCCTCGGATTTGTGCTTCATAAGATACACATAACCGAATCTGGACTTATCATCAGTAAAGGTGATAAAGTAGGAATATCCTCCTCTAGCCTGTGTAGTCATGGGCCCACAAACATCAGAATGAATGAGTTCCAACAACTCATTAGCTCTATGACTTATAAGCTTCTCAAGCTCGGTCTTTGTCATTTTTCCGGCCAAACAAGATTCACAAGGCCCATAGGATTCTAAATCCATAGAATCTAGATATCCATCACGATGGAGTCTAGACAATCTTGTCTCATTAATGTGTCCCAACCTACAGTGCCAAAGATAGGATCGATTATTTAATTTAGGTTTCTTATTAACTTGAACATTAAGAATTTCACTATTCGATTCAAAATCCAAAACATATAATCCATTCACTCTTGATGCGCAAGCATAAACAAGATCATTCTTAATGATAGGAAACTTGCCATCTTTTATTATAAAGTGAAAACCAGATTGTTCCAAACTGGAAATAGAAATTATGTTTCGGGAAATAGAAGGAACATAAAAACAATTATTCAAGTGCAATACAAGGCCCGTAGGCAATACAAGGTCTACATCTCCAACAGCTAATGCAGCAACTCTTGCTCCATTCCCGACACGGAGATTCACCTCGTTCTTGCTCAACTTTCTAGGATTCTTTAGTACCTGCAACAAATTGCAGATATGAGAACCACAACCGGTATCTAATACCCAAGAAGCTGAATCAACACTTGAAAAATTAATTTCTATAGTGAATATACCTGAGAGAGAAACATCACCATGCTTCTTTCCCTTGAGGCTCGCAAGGTATAATGGGCAGTTCCTCTTCCAATGTCCTTCTTTTTGACAATGGAAGCATACAGCAGAAGCTTTATCATTTGATTTACCCTTTCCTTTACCCTTACCCTTCTTTTTCTTGGGCTTTCCTTTGGGTTTAAACTTGTCTGTCTGCACAGACTTGCCCTTGCCCTTAGAAGGCTTATCAATCAGAAGAGCTTGGGTCCTATTCTTTTTAATGGCATTCTCAGCAGTGGTCAGTAGTTGCAACAACTCAGGGAGTGTTGATTCTACTTTATTCATATAATAATTGACCACAAAACCATTAAACGAAAGGGGCAAGGACTGCAAGACCAAGTCAATACTTAGCTCATGGTCCATGATAAAACCAAGAGAAGCAAGCTTCTCTATTAGTCCAATCATCTTGAGAACATGTGGTCCAACCGCCATGCCCTCAGCCAACTTGCAGCGAAACAGTTCTTTTGAGGTCTCAAAGCGCTCAGTCCTCCCTTGCTTGTCATAAAGCTCTTGCAAGTGCAAGATTATAGAGGGAGCATCCATATGCTCATGCTGACGCTGGAGCTCTGCAGACATTGAAGCCAACAATATACAAACTGCCTGCTCATTGTCTGCTAAGTGTTGTCTATGGGTTTCCCAGTCAAACTGATCGTGCCCTTCTTGCCCTTGAGTAGGAGCAACAGGAATCGGAGAATCAATGACATAAGCTTTCTTTTCAGAGCGTAAAACTATTTTTACATTCCGATACCAGTCCAAAAAGTTTGGTCCAGTTAACTTATTAGTATCCAGAATAGAGCGTAGATTAAAAGTTCCAGCCATTAGCAAAGATGCTGAAAATTAATAAAATGGACTAATATTAGTATTTCATGAAATTTAAACAACCAAATACAGAGACTTTTAAATGTATATGGCCCTCCCACTATTTTTCTAAAATCAATGATCCTCAGTTATTGATTTAGGGTTATCCTTCATAAAGAATATCCATAGTGGGCTAAGAGAACGACTAGATTCATTAGTCTCCGGCTGAGCCTGCAAAACCAACTTGTCTAGTGGGTTAAATAACAACATCTCCATGTCTTCTCTTAGATCATCAGGTTGACAACACCTTGTCACTTAGTGTCACATCAATATGTAACAACCTGGCATCATTGCCTTAGATGCATAGACTCGGCTGAGCCTGCAGACTATACATCTTGTCTAACACAAACCATCATCCTAAGTGTCCTTGCACTATTACCCGATGATATGATAGGTCTTAGCTGAGCTAGAGAATACTACCATGTCAAAGGGATTTAAGTGTAATACACTTCAAATGACATTCTTACCCGACGAAACAATAGGTCTTAGCTGAGCTAGAGAACACTACCATTTAGAAGAGATTTAAATGCCATCAATGATGGGAGACAATCAAACATGCTAGATAATTTTAACGAGGGATTTTAGTCTCATCATATAATAAAACTAATTATCAAATAATTAATTTTATCTTTCATGCATAATTAGGCATATAAGTTACTATCACATAGTTAATTTTAAACGGCTTTGTCTTATCATGCATACTAGTTGTAATTTCAAATTAAACTCATAATTCTTGTTCCTGTGAAATGTTAGAAACAAATAAACTTAAACAATTTGCAAATCCTAAATAACCATTGAATCATCTACACGAAATGCATCAACACTTTGATGATTAACCACATTTCATAATCAAGATTCAAAATCTTGTTCATAAAATTGTAGACTTCAAAACTCCTTTTGAAAATTCAATAAGAATAACCCCACGTGTCTGCAGTAACGAGCTAGGCTCTGATACCACTTGCGGGTGAGATTGATCTAGCTTGACGTTCAAGCAACATGTTTACGAGGTTGAAAAAACAAAATTTTTCAGTATTTACAGAACCCACATTGGATATTTACTATTCTTGTGAATAGTACCAGTAAAAATATTTTTACCGTGCCAGTAAATTATTTTTACTGTACCAGTAAATAATATTTACTGTGATGGTAAATATATTTTTACCGTGCCAGTAAATAATTTTTACTACACCAGTAAATAATATTTAGCGTGAACAGTAAATAATTTTCACTACGCCTGTAAATACATTTTACAACGATAAATAATATTTACTATGCCGGTAAATAATTTTTACTGTTTGGTAAATAGTATTTACTGTACTGGTAAATAATATTTACTGCTCAAGAATAATTCTTTTCTGATGTGACAGATCAGACTAAGCTGCAGCCACAGAGCATACTCAGAAGAAACTCTTTGGTAAATAATATTTACCGTACCATGTGGAAATACTAACCTCATGAGTCATGTACCATGTACCATAACTCTTACAGTACATATTTAGGATCTACTCGTTAAAACACTTACAGGGTTTCAGGAATACCTGTGATCACTTGAAGACGTCAAAGAGTATGATGTCCTCTAACGTTGATCCACACGACTATCTCCTGATTGCAAATGAGAACACCTTCTCCTTGAATCCCCGACTCCTTGAATGCTTGCAAGGCAGTAACAAGGTGGAGAACTTCAAGAGTTTGGATTTCTTACTCAAGACTAAGAGAACTTCCTTAAGAGGAAGAAAGAGAGAGAAAGAGAAAGAACTTCCTTAAGAGGAAGAGAGAGAGAGAGAAGCTTAAGAGAGAAGCTTGTGAAGGTGTGAATTGGAGTGAAGGAAATGAGTGCTATTTATAGAAACAAGGAGTGAATCATGGCCACATGTTCTTCTTTCAATGTGAGCCACATGTTCTTCTTTCAATGTGAGCCACACATTCATTTCTACTTCAAAACCAAAGTGCTTCTTGAAGAATCAATTATTCCAAGAAGTAATTCTTGAACAATTAATTATTTCAAGAAGTGCTTCTTATAATTAATTATAATAATTGATTATTCATGAATAGTAAAAGATGAATAGTACTTTACTATTCATTTGACACTATTCACATGAATAAATAATTACTAATTAATTACTCTCTTTATCCAATCCTGATTGGATACAGCCTTGGTTAATTCATAAATTACCTCAATCTCTTAACCTCTCAATAATTGGGCTTGAAGTACTAACCCAATTACATCAATAGTCTTGACAAAGCCCAATAACATTTATTGGTCCAAACTAACTAAATTAAGCAATCAAGAATAGTCTTTAGTGTGTGACCCATTAGGCCCAATTAGTTACTGGCATAGATAAACTTGAACCAATTAAACTCCTTTAAAAGGTCAATTTATCTAATGACTACATAAGACACTAGCAATGCTCTGCAGTCCCAGAACTAATCAAGTTGATCAAGTGATCTACCTTTTCTAATTTGGATACTGTGCATATATCATCTCTTACAATGTTGTTCATATTTAGTCGAGAGCAAGGATAGAGTATCATCTCTCTTGATTGACTAAATGTAGCTATTTCACAGAACCAGGAATATTCTTCTATTGACTCTAAGACAGATCATGACTCTTCATGATCACTTACTATGCATAGATTCTCGAATCAACTAGAAGTCATCCAAGCTCTTACCGGTCTTGTGAACAACTAATCCCTTGTAGAGGATTGTAAGTCCTTTCGGCATGTTCATCTATACTCATGTATTCAGGTAATACCCAAGAGTACACTGTTCTCCCCATTTTTCAGGTGGATAGAGTTGTACAGTCAAAGTATAACCCTAGGACATAGTGGTCGATGACATCCTCAAGTCTAAGATGATCCGCACTACCAAATGATAAGAGACATTACAAATCCAATGATACTCTCTACAATGAATCCTTGTGGAGTCTCTCGGCGGGTCAGTCCAGTGCTATCTGTTCTCTAACAGATCCACCCACGACATCAGCTAAGGCATCAACATGCCTGCATTCCATGAGGTCCCTACCTTGCATCACTATACAAGTAGATGATGTAAATACTGTATTTTTGAATAGTGAACACTATTCATGTCCCACAAAATACCGATTCTAAATTCGCCATTTTCAAAAATAGGGGCTAGTAGCCTTCCAAAATAGGTTTATTCTCAAGACTTTAAGTCCAAAATTCAGGATATTACATTTCTCCCCCTGTTCAATAAATTTCGTCCTCGAAATTTGAACGTATGACCTCAGAGAAATCATCTAGACACGCGGTCTAATTCTTTCTGAGATATGCTAATTGGCATAAACCATACTCTTACAACATCTTCATTCTTACTATTTTCAGGTATAGTATTCAAACACTAGACCCACCGGTCTATCCACACAGCGCCAGTATTCACAGTCAACATATTTTTTTTTCATTTCGTTCCATCCTCATAGCGCTGGACATTCTGACCTTACTGTTCAAGGATTCACCTTTAAACTTTAGCCATTTCAATTATAACCTAGTAGAATCTGAATATTCTGTAAACCTCAAGATATACTTTAAACACGTTGGTCTAAAGTCATCATGTCAATCCGTATTCCATACTGTACTAATTATCACAGGTGTTATGGCCCAAAGACACCACCACATGCACACTTGCAAACCAGGTTTTACATCCTTGACTTCTGCTCATCTATCCTATGTCTGAGCTTTTTCAATAAAAGCTTCCAGACTATTTCCTTTTCCGCAGCACTACAGTTGGCTAATACTATCTGACCTTCTTAGTTCAGATCTCTAGACCATTCTAACAGTTTCTGGTCCGGTATTATTACAAATACCAACTGCACCGCTTTAATTTCAACACATCAGTAATGTTAATTACATCACTGCTTTTCATTTATCCATGTTGTCTCAAATTCAAATTTTCACACTTTGAAAATCTTTGTGGTTGCAAAACATTTCATAATTCACACTATACCAAAAAGTAATAGTGCTATCACATTTTCAAACTTCGTCGCTGCCAGATCAAATATTCATGTAAACACATTTACTGCCGGATTGGTTTCAGAAAACATTTACTACCGGCACACACTTTTGAGCGGGATAACTTATTTCAAAAAGTTTTCACAATCGAGAGCACTTGGCACCATTTCAACCTTTCAGTACAGCGACACATCCCAATCCTTTCATACGCAAACCACTGAAGTGGTGACATACCTGTCGGTCAATGTGGGAGAGTTTCCGTCCCTACCTGGTGTGTAGCATTCATTCATAGGACTCATTAGTCCATTCTCACAGCGCTTGGTTACTCAGGCTTCACTGCCTGATACATTCTGGCCTTTCGGCTTATTTCATTCTAGTACCACAGTACTGGATATTCTTGCCTTATTGCCCAAGGAATTACCTTCAAGTCATAGGCATCACAACTACAACTTGGTACAATCCGATTGTTCTTTCAATCTCAAGATATACTCTAGTCACATTGATCTAATGTCACCTTGATAGGTAACAAATACAGTGCTAAGCTTCTTCAATTCCAGTTCTCAAACTACTTCCTCTTGACTAGCTCGGTGGCTAACAAGTACTATCTGGCTTAACCAGTTCATTCTTCCTAGACCATTCTATCAGTTTCTGTTCCTGTAACAACATAGTCACCCAATGCACCGCTTTTCAATTCAAAACATCAATGAAGACAATTACGTCAACGATTTTCAATTCAAAATATTAGTAATGATAATCACATCATTACTTTTCAATATTGCTTCTATGTTGTCTCATATTCAAAATTCTGATTTTCAAATTCAAATATTCAAAATTCTGTGGTAGCAGTACATTTTCAAAATCGCACTATAAAAAGTAGTGCTTTCACATTTTCAAGGAAAACAAAATCGCTGCCAGCTCAAATTCAAGAAAATACTTTCATTCTATTGCAGACCATGATGGTCGCTTCATTTCAAACTGTAATATTCCCTTGCCGAAGTACCACACCCGGCCTAAACCACCGTGGCATTCAGGGTTACCCCAAATTCTAGGGCACTACCTCCCGGATTGACCGGCGACAAGATTACAGCATTCAAATTCCCTCATCGTATTACCACTCTCGGCTTAACCGTGATGGCATACAGGGTTACCCCACATTCTAGGGCATTACTCCTCGGCTTTAACTAGAGTTGAGTTTTCTTTCATTCTCAGAATGAAATATACAATTCTCGTGTGCACAATTCTTTCTTTCAATTCTCAATTCAAGATATTCAATTCCGTTGTGCACAATTCTTTCATTCAATTCTCAGTTCTGTGAGCTTTTTCAATGGCAAGCGTTTCAAAACATTCTAAACATCTCTGGCAAGATCCAGTAAACTGAGTACTTTTACAACAGTTTCTGACCTTTCCAGTTCTGTACTGCTTTCACAACCAGATAATTCAAAATTCAATTTCAAATTCAGGGTTCAAACCCATTCTTTGAGACAACATCATTTCAAAAGTGACCATTACCCTGGTCTCAAATTCTACTAGAAACATTTCATTCAAAACTTCAGTTCATAAAATTCAAAAATTCAATTCCAATTCTGGGTTCCACAAGGATCCCTTCTGTGAAACAATATTGTTCAAAAGTGACCACAAAACAGGTCTCAAATTCTATTCAAAATATTTCATTTAGAAAATTCATTTCAGAAATTTCACAATTCTGCAGGTGCATTGGCAAATTCAAAATTCAAAATTTCAAACTCAGGAACTAGACAACTGCTATAGAAGGTCATCAATTCTACATTTCAAATTTCCTTTTGTGGCTACTCAAGCCATTCATAGGACATTTAGTCCATTCTATTCCTTTCGTGCTCACCACGATTCCGCTGCGCACTCTGATTGGTTAGAATTCTCCATTGGTGGCCTCCATACACATTGGTAACACATTCTAATACCTTAAGGAATCCATCTTCCACCAACATCCCTACGGTTATTTGTCCCAATCATAAGACATAACCTGTAGTTACCAAGGTGCTAGCTATCACTCGGTTTCACCAAGGAACTACTTCTCAATTACACACTCTAAGGGAATATTCTATAATCAAGATCTTTCCCTTAAGATAGAACAGTAGCTTACAACCTCGAAATACCTCATTATATATATAGGTACCATATTCTAGTGCCTTAATTCATTTAAATCAATCGGTACCACATTCTAGTACCTTTGTTCATTCTGGTCGATTCAATGCCTAAAGAATTAGTTCCATTACCAAATTTCATTCTCAAGCCTCAATTCAGTTGGTAACATACTTTAGTTGTCTCTCCAACATTCAGGTTTATCAACCTAATTCTGAAAATTCGACCATATTCCATAAACCTGCTAACATTTCCAAGATTCATATCTTACAATATTCAGGCACTATCCTCAAACATTCAAATAAAATTCAGCAATTTCTACGAGGTTCTACCTCTACCTCATTTCTCAATATCATCAAAACATGTTTTAAATATCATTCTTATACCTCAGAGGTAATAACCATTCATACACAAAACATTGTTGACAATGCAGTACTAATCACAAGGTTCACAAGATTTACTTTATCACACACTGACCTAAACATTGTTTCGACTCAGGACAAATTCAAACTTATCTTTAATCATACCGCATTCGTTCTTATATTTTCTTAGCATTTGAAAAATTCACCATTTTCATACTTCAAGATATTCAGATTTTACACCGAGATATTTCAAATTCCCAATACTTCCAGAGAGTCTCCTTTCTCGAGATGGCTTTAACTGATCAGACTTCCATTTTCAAATGCCAGTCTGACATCTCGAACCAACTACACGCTCCAAGACAAATTTCTAAGAGACACGATCTTGAAATAATCATCATGCAACGTGTATTCGTCAAACTAAATTTCTTGAAGATACAACCGGCAATAAATGCTACACTGTCTTCTGTTTGGACCGAAAGTCTATAAGACTTCGACCTATAGAGGTGGCTAGAGCGTGTCAGATTGTATTAGGGTGCGGTGCCATAAAATTTCCACATAATAACAAAGTCTGCACTATTCTGAGCCAACGACAGATGAGAATCCGATGCTGCTTAACAAAATCTAGACTTTACTAGCCCAGCTATAAATCGAGTAAAGAAAGAGTAAATGTTTCACGTTCTCTCAAACTTCACAAAACTTCCACATATTCATTTCCTCTCCGATCATAACCTTCACTATAACCTTTCACATTATCCTTAAACATGGCCGGTTCAAGTAACTCTATTCCAGTCTCCGATTCATTCAACCCTTTCTTTCTTGAAGCCTTACTTCATGACTATCAGACTAACATGTTGTCTGACTTGTCAAACAATGCATCATACCCTTATTCTTCTTTACTTCCCCAAAATCCCGTAAGTATGAACGTTCATTCATCTGCCTCAACGATTAACATTCCTACTCCTCCTCCAAGGATACAAGATTCTATTTTTACAACTACTAACAGAAAGGAATCTGAAGCAGGTCCATCAAGGCGACCTGTCCAAAGGTGTCGTAATGTGGCAGAACTTATGGAGTCTACGGTACCTTCTCAACCAAGGAATCCTGCTTCTACCTTGACTGAGACTACTAATCCGTTTTCATGTGGTTGCTGCCATGTTCTACGAGAGATCATTCATACCAATGGACTTCAATACCATAAACTTGAAGTTCATGGGAGGATTGGTATGATATGCCACGCTGTCTTTCACCAGGACGTACAAGGAGGTTCTTCCAGTCCTTAAGTATTTGACTTTGGTAAGAAAAATTTAGATGATGTCAAACATTTTCTAGAAAATTATTGTTTGAATCAAAAATCTTTAGGGTATGTCCTGGTGTCAGATCCCCTATCAGCCTACTATGAGGCCCTTTGTGTTGGTTTGGAATGGGCTAAAAATCAAAATGAACTTCCTAATAGTTCATTTCCAACCAATACAAAAAATATATCCAATAAAGGAAAAGAGCTCGTAGTTGTAAATAATAATCCTTCAGTCCCTATACCTAGTGATCCATACCGATCAAGAGCTGAACAGAATATTAGGGGTGAATCAATGTCAATAGATGATCTTAGAGACTTATTCCACTTACCTCAACAAGAAGCGGCTAAACAAGTTTGTCTATGCAAAAATGTCTTAATGAAAATATGCCATAGGGAAGGAATAAGGCATTGGCCTTATGTAAAAATTCGAAGCACTATGAGGCAAATAGCTAGATTGAGAGAAACAATGTCTTCTGATGGTCCTCTCTCAAGTGCAGCCGCTCAGGAAGAAATTAATAGACTTAAACTTGAGATGGTCAAAGCTTGTGGTGGGATTATGCCGACTGTTGCTCTCAATGCTTGAATTCATCTTGTCTTTTCTTCTTAGCATTCTAATTTCTGCTTGTACTTTTATACTAAGATTCATGGGAATTTTCAAGTTTGAATATTTTTCTCACCCATTTTCAATTAATCACATAAGTTCAAGCTCCAGCAGATCAATCTAACCTATTGTCAGAACTTATGTCCTAACCGGACTTCGAAATTCTGAGTTGATAATTCTATCATCAAAATTTATATTCTAATTCCAACTTGTCACTCAGAATTATCTAACTTTCAATACAGATACTTTTCATATCATCAGAGTATTCTAGCCAAATGCCAGAACTTCAGCTCATATATTATTATTTTTAAACTGGGAACATTTCACAAGCGCTCCATTTCATTTTTTTTTTATAATTCAACCTCTTCCCTTGTACTAGCATGCCAACTAGTGATCAGGGAAAAATTCTATTTCCTGGGTTTGTCTATCACTCCAATTCTCTTAATCCTGGTACCAATCAGGATTATCCAAGTATCATCATTGATCATAAATCAAAGGATTTCAAATTCTTACAATACTACTCAGAGTTTACCTTCTTGAAAATCTTCTCGCCTAAGCAAGCTTAACCTCAAAGTTTCAATAAAATCTGGGGATCTAAATCATACTATGATTCAACATTGAGAACCCTAGAGTTAGCAACAAAATCCCTATTCCGTGCTATTTCGTTTGTTTATGTAATCCAATATCAGTATACTTTTCCAAAAATGCCAGAACCTTTGCTCTGATACCATAAATTGTAACACCCCTTGATATATCAATTATTATCAGAATTGTAGCGCACAGCGTAATGAGCATAGTCATTCTAGCATAGTAATACTGATATTAAATTCTGATTACATAACAAAATCCACATAGGGCTATACAAATAAATTTCTAGTCTCTAAAATAGGCTAATAAAAATAACCTATAGCATTTCTCGGTCCGTACCAGCATCACTATTCAACAGTGAGTACCGCCTTGCCTTGTGAGCCACGTTCTCTAAACTGAACAATCCACAGGCAGCAACAATTACTGGGACCCCGAAGGTTCCCAGAGTAACATGTTAATCTTACATTCTAAGCATAGATCAGTATATGACAGATAACCATCACATATACATTCAGCACATACAGCACAAACAATTCATACAGTACATATTTATACATATTGAATGGTACATACAATCATATAAAGACATACAAAGAATGCAAGGTTAGAGTTACTACCTGGACGCTTTACCAATTCTTACTATGGCTCCCCAACCCTTTGGTCATTCCAGATAATTGTCAAGTCCTATAAACATATATTTATGGACTACGGATTATTACTTATCCAAATCTCTATTTTCTCACAAAACTTATTTTCGTACACCGTATATGTGAATAGTAACCCTACTATTGTACAACGTATACACAAAAAGTGTCGTTGTGTAGTTACAATTACATCACATATATGATTTTTCTCTTTTCCAACAAAATACGTTCAGATGCTACAATACCGTATACATGAATAGTACTGTATTCATGAATAGTGTCGTATTCATGAATAGTACCGTATACATGAATAGTAATTTACTATTGTTTTACTAACCCAGTAAATAATATTTACTATACCGGTAAATAATATTTACTGTACCGGTAAATAAATATTTACTGCGTTAGTAAATAAATTCACTATAGCGAATTACTATTATTTTCAAACACGTACATTATTGTAGCAACCGATTTTGATGGATAATAACTTGCATTTTCCGTCCAATTTCCATCATATATACACTTTTATCCTCAGAAAAATATATAATACTAAGCTAGAAAGAGGATTATAAACCTTACCTTAATTCTTTTTCAATAAATCCTGTAGACTTTCCTCTTCCTTATCTTCTTTATCCTTTGGCCAGAGCTCTCAGAAATACTAAACATAAGAGCTATTCACAATTAGGAAGTAGAAATAGAGAAGAACTAGGGATTAAAAATCCTTAGCTTAAGAGATTACCTCAATTTTCATGAATCTCTACTTCATCTTCTTCCATTTGGCCTTCTTTCCTTCTTTTCTCTTTCCTTCTTTCTTTCTCTCTCCCTCTCTTTCCTCTCTCTTCCCCGCGCGCGCGACCTCTGCGTGCGTTTATATAGAAAAAGGAAATGGGTCCTTAAGCGTAATTTTCACCTCTGGGTCATTCTACGTAATTTTCCCCATGACAAATTCTCAACCTCCCGTGACTCTTCCCGTGGCTGGTTGCGAAAATAATTTTTCGTGGGTCCCACATGAATAGTAAATAATATTATATTATAATAATATAATATTATTATTCAAATAGTAAATTACTATTGAGTGGGTCCCGCATGCCACTTTTTTCAAAACTCACGAGACTTCTGTCGGCAGAGGAGAAATAATTTGTCGTGGGTCCCGCATGAATAGTAAATACGTATTTATGAATAGTAAATACCATATTTTTGAATAGTGTTAGTACGACATCATCTACTTGTATAGTGATGCAAGGTAGGGACCTCATGGAATGCAGGCATGTTGATGCCTTAGCTGATGTCGTGGGTGGATCTGTTAGAGAACAGATAGCACTGGACTGACCCGCCGAGAGACTCCACAAGGATTCATTGTAGAGAGTATCATTGGATTTGTAATGTCTCTTATCATTTGGTAGTGCGGATCATCTTAGACTTGAGGATGTCATCGACCACTATGTCCTAGGGTTATACTTTGACTGTACAACTCTATCCACCTGAAAAATGGGGAGAACAATGTACTCTTGGGTATTACCTGAATACATGAGTATAGATGAACATGCCGAAAGGACTTACAATCCTCTACAAGGGATTAGTTGTTCACAAGACCGGTAAGAGCTTGGATGACTTCTAGTTGATTCGAGAATCTATGCATAGTAAGTGATCATGAAGAGTCATGATCTGTCTTAGAGTCAATAGAAGAATATTCCTGGTTCTGTGAAATAGCTACATTTAGTCAATCAAGAGAGATGATACTCTATCCTTGCTCTCGACTAAATATGAACAACATTGTAAGAGATGATATATGCACAGTATCCAAATTAGAAAAGGTAGATCACTTGATCAACTTGATTAGTTCTGGGACTGCAGAGCATTGCTAGTGTCTTATGTAGTCATTAGATAAATTGACCTTTTAAAGGAGTTTAATTGGTTCAAGTTTATCTATGCCAGTAACTAATTGGGCCTAATGGGTCACACACTAAAGACTATTCTTGATTGCTTAATTTAGTTAGTTTGGACCAATAAATGTTATTGGGCTTTGTCAAGACTATTGATGTAATTGGGTTAGTACTTCAAGCCCAATTATTGAGAGGTTAAGAGATTGAGGTAATTTATGAATTAACCAAGGCTGTATCCAATCAGGATTGGATAAAGAGAGTAATTAATTATTATTTATTCATGTGAATAGTGTCAAATGAATAGTAAAGTACTATACCGCATATCTCCTCTATACCGCATATTTCATCTTCATCACTCTCTTCTTGTTTATCACTATCCGCATCGTCTGTCCCATTCCTACCATGATGCGCGCCTAAGCATTATCCCCTCCAGGCCAGCATTATTGGTCTCATGCAAATTAGTATTGGGGAGTGAAGGACATTTATAGGTAAGCCATGATCAATCAAGGGCAATGAGGTTAAGCAAGTAACAAGGGCAGTGAGGTTGCTAATGGCAGTACTGAGTGTATTTTCCAGCCTATCAATGTGACCAGTTCTAACTTAAAGCGAGGGCCTTCATGTCGAGTCCTCTTTTTCTCTCGCATTTTAGCTGTGGCCCCAACTTTATGTAGGTGAATGGGCGGTTAGGCTCAACAAGAGGGTCAGCAGGCAATTGGTCAACCTTGGCTTGCAGGAAGAAAGAGGTAATGGTTTGTGGAAAAATGAGACTCATATAAAGTTTTTCCTTGCACTTGTAGAGGGCTTTGATGTTGATAGACTGAACCAACATTACAATTTACCTAGAGTTTCAGCTGATGATTGTATGTATCAGAAGCTCACAGCCAACAAGGAGTTGTTTCCCTATGAGGATGTAGTGAAGGAGATTGTAATAATTGGTGAAAACTCCTGGTTTGTTCGTTTCAGCCAGAAGAAATACATGGCTCGAGGTGATTTAACGTCGGAGGCAAAATGTTGGCTCCATTTGTAGCCAACAACATTAAGCCCATCTCCCACCTCACTTGTATCTCTAGAAAATTGGCCCTCCTCATTTTCCTTTTACAAACCAACCAGTCTATCTTGGCAAAATCATGTACAAAGCCCTCTACAAGTGCCAGGAAAAAATGATTTTCCCATGATTTTGGGGAGGGCTTAATCATGTACAAAATTGTGTAGAGGGCTTTGCACATGATTTTGCCAAGATTGATAGGCTGGTTGGTTTGCAAAAGGAAAATGAGGAGGGCCAATTTTCTAGATATGTAAGTGAGGTGGGAGGTGGGCTTAATGTTGTTGGCTACAAATGGAGCCAACATTTTGCCTCCAGCGTTAAATCACCTCGAGTCAGGTATTTCTTCTAGCTGAAATGAATAAACGAGGAGTTCCCACCATTTATTACAATCTCCTTCACTACGTCATCATAGAAACAACTGCTTGTTAGCTATGAGCTTCAGATACATACAATCATCAGCTAAAACTCTAGGTAAATTATAATATTGGTTCAGTCTATCAGCATAAAAGCCCTTTACAAGTACTGGGAAAAACATTATACGAGCCTCATTTTTCCACATACCATTACCTCTTTTTTCCTACAAGCCAAGGTTGACCAATTGCCTACTGACCCCCTTGTTGAGCCTAACCTCCATTATCACATTAGAGTTGCTGCTTAAAGATTGATTCTCATTAATTGTAGTAAGAGATTGTGCATCTTAATGAGAAGGGAAACTTGATTTTGACTTAAAAGAGCGTGTCAAGTGTTTTTGAACCTTAGGCTAACACATATATGTATTGAAATGTTACTAGAGAGGAAATTAACCAAGTTTTATTCTTGAAGTCAAAGAATCATTTACTTTATCAATTTTTAGTTTTAGAAGTAGTCTTTAAAAATTCTCTATTCCACATCAAAACTTTATTTTAGCTCAACTTGATAAAATTCACTAAGCCTCTTGCTTGACCAATTTGTTATACAAATACTCGTGAGAACGATACTTTACTTACCATTTTATTACTTGCGAAACTCGTGTACTTGTGAGGCGAACATAAACCCTAGAAACAAATTAGGTCCTACATTAGAATCTGAGCTAATACTTCTGTTACTACAGTCCACATTCCTATCCCAAAACAGAACTCTTTCAAACTTCAGATCGCGCCTCCAAATGGATTAACCAATTCTTGAAAAATGAAATCCATATCACCTTTTCCCCATACCCCAAAACTTGCATATATATATTAAACAGTAAAAAAAGGTATCCAAATGTATATATATATATATTAAACAGTAAAAAAAGGTATCCAAATGCATATATATATATATTAAACAGTAAAAAAAGGTATCCAAATGCTATACTCTTTAAAATATTTGCCAAAATTGTATATTTAAAATCATTCAAGGATGGGGGTTCAAGATAAAGTTTCATGATAAATCGTTCTCCTCAAAATGGGTCACTATATGAATGAGTTTGCTTATGCATCTATGTATTATTTTTCTCTCTCTTGTGTCTATCTTTCTCTCTCTGCACGTAAAGCGAGAAGGATACAAAGTGTAGAAGCAAACTCGTTTATACAGTGAACAATTTTTTTTTCCAATAAAAAAAAAAAGTAGAGTCCCATCTGCTATATTATGGAACTTCATTTAGAGAGAACAATTTCGGTTTAAATTTGAACTTCTTTCATCCCTGAACCATTTTAAATTTTTTTTAAAAAAAAATTATAAATATTTTGTAAAATGTAGCATTTGGGTAATTTTTTTAGTTGCTGAACATATATAGGTAAAAACGCCACTTATATCTTTTGAGGAATTTCTTACCATATATATATATATATATATTAATAGACAAATACATTCATCTAGTAACCTTACACACATATACATATAGAGACAAATATATGTACACATATATATTCTTTATAATGCATTAGTAACAGAAAAAAATTACCTGACCACGTCACAATGTCAATTCTCCACAGCTTAAGTACTCCTTCACAGCAACCCTCATGTCGTCACAACCGTCAGAGACCTCAAAAAATCTGATCAAGTTCCAAAGCTCTTGATCACCAAGATCATCAATGAATGGCCGAATCGGAATTGCATTGTCGGGTTGCTTTGTGTACGAATTCGGGTTATCGTCAACTATAACAACCCGTTTCAAATCCCTACCCATCGCAGACAAGTCCTTCACGAGCCTCCCATCTATTTCCCTGCACGAGTCACGGTGAAGCCGATGAGAAATCCGTTGGTTCGGGTCGACCCGATCCAGAACCAGGGAGGCATAAACTTCCAACGAAGCCGTGAAAACCACCACCTCATACTTCGCCGCCAACGATTCTAAGAAGTCTTCCATTCCTGGCCGTTTCAAAACATAGAAATTCATAATATCACCGTCGATTAGCGGCCGAACAACAAAGTCAAATCGTTGTGGTGGCGGGTCAGCCTTGGAATGAACTAGGGTTTCGTCAAGATCGAGAAAGACGGTTTTTCTATGAGGGGAAATCAACGGAGGTAACAAGAAGAGATCGGAAAAGAGATTTTCGCGAACGGATTTGAAGGATTGTTTATAAAATTGTTCTTTCCTATGACGTTTCTTTTTTAGGATTCGATAGCCTCTGAGGCGACGCTTGGGAGTGGCGAATTGTGTGAATTTGGAGAAGAGGTTGGTGATATGGCGGTGGATGGAGGAGAGGACAGTGGAGGAGATAGCCACCGCATGTTTGATCGGAGATTTTCGCCTGCGAGGAGGTTTGATGGATTTTGTTGGAATTCTTTTGATCTTCGATACCATAGAGAAGATTTCGAATAGCAGAGAGAAAGTGAGAAAAAGAGACCGTTAGAATGAAATTTGCTGCGGAAAGATTAAATAGAAGAAACGAAGGCAGGGAGGATGGGTGGAAACAGCAATTTAAATCCTGGTTCGGTGTAACGGTCACGCATAGCTTCGGGACCGAGGCTAGATTCTTCGCTGACAGAGTTACCCCGCAAATGAAACGAGGAAAATTACATTCAATGACCGATATAATCCAATACACAGCCTGAAAATCACTCTTAAATCTCACAGAACAATTCAAAATATAATTAAAAAAATTCTTGGCTGCAAATCACTAAATCATTTTGAAGTCCAACAATTTAATACATACTCCATCCGATCCTAAATATAAGATAAAATTGACTTTTTTTTGGAGAGATTAAAAAAGCTGAATAAATTATTTGATCATATCATATGTTATATATCGTTAGATTATATATCAATTTATTAGTAGAGAAAAAAAAATATAAATGTAAATACTCTAAAATAGTTTAATTAGGTTCCTTAATCATTCAAAAAAAATCAATTTTAATAAAAACCCTCAGTTTAAAATACCAAAAACCAATCATTGAGGAGCCCCCATTGTTTCACTACCACTGGAATGAGTTCACATTTTATGCTTCTTCCTTACATACTCCTTACATGTTCATCCCTCTAATTAGAAGGATTTAGAGAGATGAGGGATTTTTTATTTTTTATTTTATTTACTTAGATTAAATTATACTTGTATGTAGTATCTTGAAATTTTTTTTTTACACACAGTATTTCAAATTAATTGATTAATTTTCGGGATGATGGTGTTACAAGAAAAATATTTTTGAATGTAGGACTAAAAATTAATTAATTTGATATATTTAGTGAAAAAAAAAAAACCATAATGCAACATAAAATTTAATCTAAATAAATAAAATATACAAAAAAAAATGTATGAAATGTAAGGATCATGTAAGGAAAAAGCATAAAATGTGAACCAACCTGAAACAAGTAATTAAAGGCAAAATGATTTGAACCGAGACTTTTTGGTATCCTATTACCAAATTTAGGGGACAAACTAGTCCAATTTTCTCCTAACAAAGGTGTTTCATTTAGGAGAAGAATTCGATATCAATAAGAATCTAGCGTGGCTTTACGCCATTAAACCAACTCTATATTGGTAAGGCAAAATGATTTTGGTGAATTTTTTCCCCTATTTTATAAGTGGGTGCACGCACGATCGAACAATGATGTATCGCTAGTTACTTTCTTGATTAATCTCTCCCATATGTACTCCTCCTCTTACCTTATGCTTAAACTAGAGCAAGTACTAACATGGGATTGAACCCACAATAACAAAACTTTATCACTAGCCACCTTCTTAATTATTCTCTCTTGTATGTTCACTGAGTCCACATTAGGTACTCAATAATAAGATACCCCTTATATTCTCATACCTCTATTAGAGGGATGAGAATATTTTTATTTTTTTTATATATTGTATTTTTTTATATTTAAATTATATGTTGTTTTCTGAAATTTTTTTGCATCCAATATCTCAAATTAACTAATTTCCAGTCTTGCATTTAGAAATATGTCTATAACTTTGAGATATTGCATGCAAAAAAAATTTCAGAAAGCAACATATAATTTAAATCTAAATAAATACAATATATAAAAAAATTTAAAAAAAAAATCATCCCTCTAATAAATGTATGAACACATAAGGGGCACCTAATTATTAGGCACCTAATATTACTCTATATTCACTAATGCTTGAATTAGAGGGGATATGTGCTAACAATATGAGATTATAACTGAGATTTAACCTGTTAACACTTATTTATCGAGGAGCAACCTCGTCATCGATTCCCTTATTCACTCTGGCCATTTATTCTTTCTTTCTTTCTTTTTTTGAATTAGTGAGGTAGGCATTACAAGTTTAAAGTTTTTGTTTTTTTAATGAAAAAATTTTAGGAAATGGGTTAAGTTCACCCGCGATCTAAGGGCAAAGTGAAATCTCCCTTTCTTCTAGGTCATACCAATGTTAGGCAGGGCGAGCCGTCTATTACCTTCAGACGTTTACCTAAGAACCTAGGAGTTAGGATGCCTCTCCCAGCGCCTTGACTAACTCCAGGATTGAACCCACTCCATTTAGTGAAAGTGTCCGACCCTTTTACCAGTTAAGCTCAAAAACAAAAGGTTACAAGTTTAAAGTTACAAGTAGAGTTAAACTTATAACTTTTCTTGCTCTTCTCTGGGCCCGTTTGGGATTGCTGTGGAAGAAGTGGCTTTTGTTTCTGATGGACTTTTCTTAATGGACTTTTTTCTGATGTGATTTGTGTTTGGGATAACAATAGCAGAAGTGACTTTTGTTTGCAATGGGAACTTGTTTGGCATAGCTTAAAAAAAGATATATGAGATGGAAAATGAATGAAAAGGGCATGAATCAAATTCACATACACACATATGTGCCGTATAAAATGTAATAATTTGGGATAAAAAATCAAAATACATCAATGGACTTCAATGGACTAATAAGCACTTCAATGGGAGCTTTAAAAAATAAAGTCCATTGCACTTTGAAGCCCATTAATTTTTTAGTGTCTCGAAACAGCCCCAAAATACCTGATGGACTTATTATCCCATCTAATGGAATAATAAATCCATTTTCTTTGTTCCAAACAGGCCCTCTATCCATAGCTAAGCCCATTTTGGGTGTGCATGGTAACACTCCCAGAATGACTTTTTTCTTAATTTTTGTGCCCCGGAACAAAAATGGATGGGAATTGTGTTTGGTAAATCCAGTTTTTTTTCTTGCTCTCGAGATGAATCGATTTATTTTTTGTGCTGGGGAGTAAAAAAAAGAAGCTAAAAATTTTGGCTTCTCTATTCCAGGGCAAAAAATCAGAATTTATTTTTCCCTCAATCAAGTAGAAATTTACCCTCATTCACCGCCGCCGTCGCCACCGCCGCCGCCACCACCACCACCACCACCGCCCCCCCACCACCACCGCCACCGCCCCACCACCACCACCGGCATCGCCCCGCCGCCGCCGCCGCCACCACCACCGTAGCCAACACCGCCACCAACACCGCTGCCACCGCCACCGCACCACCACCATCGCCACATAAATAATTTTTTGAATATAAAAATTTCATAAATAATTTTTTAGGAAATTTAAATTTAAATTTATTTGTAAAGTATAATAATTATATTAATTATTAAAGAAAAGGACAAAATGGTAAAAATAACTCATTAATCATTCATCTTCCTCTCTTACTTTTTTTTTAACTCCCAAACAAGAGGAGGAAAAATTTGTTACCAAACGTAATTCTGATTCTCGGAGTAAAAATAAAATGGATTAACAAATGTAATTCTGATTCTCAGAACTCTTTCAAAACACAGAATCTAAAAAAACTGTTTCATCTCAGAAACAGTGCTGGGCAACAGAATGGTTGCCATGCACACCTATATCATCTCTTTCTCATTCTATTTCTACTTCTTTGATTGTCCCTTTTGTCGGAAAATTGATGTTTTATAGTACAACACTCTGCATATATTTTCAGCACGTTTAATATGCATTGTCACACCTCCTGCCTTTATTATCACCATTTTCGTCATTTCCCCCCGCCTCTGATCAAACCACATGCTTTGTCCAATCCTGCATAATTGGTACGTGCTGCTGTGTGTCCACAAAAATTTTTTGCCAAAATTATTAGAGAATTCATATGTCGGAATATAAATTATTAAAAACTTAGTTGAGTTTTTACCAATAAATCTTCTGAAAAAATTGTAAAAAAACACATATATGATAAATTTTATATTTTTTTAATTTAACTTATAGATATTAGAGGAGGACTACATTATATGTGAATTAAAAGTTGACAAATTAAAAGATTAATTTTTTGTTTAAAAAAAACAAAAAGTTGTTTTTAAAAACTAAAAGGCAAAAAAAAATAGTGGTTTTTTTAAAAAAAAAAATTGAGACTACCACTTATCTATTATGGACACTACACTTACTTCTTGTGACAACTACCACCACATAATTACTAGCGATGTAACATTCAAATTTTTTTTATTCTAGAACTAAGTAATATTTTAGGAAAAATTAATTTATAGTAATTAAAATTTAGGGAAAATTTTGAGAGAAAAAAAATTTAGGGAAAATTATAATAAAAGACCTAAATAAAATAATATTTAATTAGAATGACCATAAAAATTGTAATTACCAAAGAAAACCAAATAAGTTTAAAAGTACGAAATTGTCCTTCAAATTCTCAGTTGATTCTCCAACCCAGAAAACAAAGAAAAAAGTGTCACTTCCTTCCCGTGACCAATTTATCGTGCCACCATCTTCCTTCTTTTAGTTGCCATTTTCACAGACAGCAACAATAGGGAAATTGCGCGAGCCAATATCTTTAAATTGCCTGTTACGAGGTTCAATTCTTAAAGGTGCTTTCGGTGAAATGCGCACCTTCCAGACATATCTTTTTCCTTACCCAATAGTTATAGTGTTAACTATAATTATATCTTCTATTTATCGTTTCTGGTGTTCATTGCACCTAACAGCAGAAGAACAGAAGCGAAGAGGAAGACACATTAAAGGGAAAATCTAAGTATTTCCATAATCTCATTCCGAAGTTCTAACCCTCAGAAGACGTAGGAGTATGGGTGTTGACTATTATAAGATTATGCAAGTTGATAAGAATGCCACAAATGAAGATTTGAAGAAAGCTTACCAAAACCTTGCCTTGAAATGGCACTCTAATAAGAACCCAAACAATAAGAAAGACGTTGAGGCCAAATTCAAACAAGTCTCAGAAGTGTACGAGGTAAAGCTAGTTATCGATTACTTCCTTCACTTTAAGAACATTAGTTAACTGTTTGTCGATGTCATTCAATCTATGTTAGCTCGTCCATTTACCAAGTGATTCCTTCGTTCACTTTTATAACTACTACCAAATGTTTGATGACGTTATTGAGATTTTCTGAATTTTCAATCTTTGCAAGCACCCCTTGCCCTGTTTTTGTGTGATCAGGTTAAGTTTTTTTGTCGTCTAGGATCAGTGTTTGATGAAGGGGGTCTCACTCTCTGCATTGATCTCGCGCAAGTTCAAAGTCCCCAAAAAGAAGGGCTCAAAGGGTGGGTGCCACCTCCAGATGGCGATGGGGCTTCATTCTTCCACACTGGAAATGGTCCAACAACATTTAAGTTTAATCCCAAAAATGTAGACGACATTTTTGCTGAAATTTTCGGGTTTTCAAGCCCATTTGGCTGAATGGGTGGCGGCGGTGGCATTGGCATTACAGTGGGAGGAAGGTGGTGGCACTGATAAATTAGTCACAGGAAGGAAATGAGACGTTTTGTTCTTTGTTTTTTGTGTTGAAGAAGCAACTGAGAATTTAAAGGACAATTTAGTATTTTTAAGCTTATTTGATCCTCTTTAGTAATTATAATTTTTATGATCCTTCTAATTAAATATTATTTTATCTAGGTCCTTTATTTTAATTTTTTCTAAAATTTATCATGTAATTATTCTATAAAAATAAATTTTTACAAATGGGAGTTTTAAGGGGTTTTTTTTTTTGTTGCTAAATTTAAGAATTTTTAATATATAGATATATTCCCCTCCCCAAGGGTGGGTTTCCCACACCTACCGTTGTTATATGTAATACTATTAAATTATATTTATAACATATTATTATATCATATGGAACACTACCCAACACACACCCTGCACGTACAGTCTGACGAGAGAGAGAGAGTAAGGGACAACAATAAAAGAGGAGAGACAGAAGGAGACTGAGAAAAGTTGTGAAGAAAATTATTTATTGTCAAAAAGAAATAAGTTTCGATAAAAATAAGTTCAAGTACAGGTAACATTTGTTGTTATTTTATATACTTGTCAATTTTATATATATTATAGGGTTAAGGTCCAATTTTATCAACAAACTATTAGTTTAGGAGCGCTCAACACAATAAAGTTTTAAGTGGATCTTAAATACCAACAAACTTTTTAGAATGTTAAGGTAGCATAGAACCGTTAATACTCAAGCAACGTCCGTTAGTTCAATAAAGTGGGAAAAACTCAAAAAAGTCAACTTCTTCACCTATTCTTCTTCTTCTTCCTCACTCTTCCTTCTCTGTCTTGTTCTTCCGATGTCCCTCCTCGCTGGTCATTTTGGCGGAGAAGGTAGGGGCATAGGGAGCCTGTCGTGCGTCTAGCCGTGAATCAGAGTATAGATCGGAAGGAACATCGGCGTGACAAAGCCTGTTCTTGGTGGCGATGTAGGGGCAAAGATGAGGAAGATCAAATTGCCTTTCATGCGTTAGTCGTTGTGCAAGATCGGGACGGTTCTTGGTCTTAGTGGCGAATGCAGGGGTGAAGATGAGGAAGGTCAAATCGCCTTTCGTGCGTTAGCCGTGGTTCAGACGTTCTGGGTTCTCAGATCAAAGTAGCGATTGCAGGGGCGAAGATGAGGAAGGTCAAATCGCCTTTCATGCGTTAGCCGTGGTTGAGTCTCATTCTTGGTTCTCAAATAAAAAACGCAGGTGCATAGAAGATCTGTGTCAACTCGCCTTTCGTGCGTGGAGAAGGAACGGGCAGATAGCTTCAACAGGTGCGTTTCTCTTCTGAGTGGTCGTGGGGTCTAGAAAGCAAGAGGATCTTGATTAATGGCTCTGCAACACCCTCCTTCTCCTCTTACTGATTTGTGGGCGCCTCTCATCTTGCTTCTTTCTTTTCCCCTTTTTCTCTTTTGTTCTCTTTTGTTCTGTTTTCACCCAGCAAAGCTCTGAACTTTTCGACTATCAAAAGCCCCTTTCCATCGTTCTCATCTTGTCCAGAGATTTGCATAACTTGGTTTTAATTTTCTTGTCCGTTGTCTAATAGGACATGGATATGGAAGTTTCCTGCTGGGTGAAACAAAGCATCCACAAATAAAATGTGGGTTCTCTGAAAAGATAAGAGCATCAAGAGGAAGAGGATGATGAAGAAGATGGAACCCATTTTGGATGTGCACGCAAAAGTCATCAAGACATGGATGCAACCTTTGTGTTCATGAAATCTGTTTTCCCTTTTGTTGCATTGGATTTTCAAGGGTGGTGCTGGCAGCCAGTAGTGTGTGAGGGAGATCTAGAACACTGTCTTCAATGCTACTACAAGGAATCCTGGAATCACTTAATGGACGTTGATCATAAGTTTACGGTTTTGTGCTAGCTTCATATTTTAAAAAGTTTATTGGTATTTATGGTCCATTTAATAGTTGTTTGTGCTGAGCGCTCCTGAGCTAATAGTTTATTGGCCAATTCGCTCCTTAACCCTATATTATATTCATCGGATGAGAAACTATTGTATTAAAACTCATCGTTATCATGCTTATGTATTATGATGAAAATATTGTTTATTTTAAATGATTTTAAAATAATATTATATGTTTTTGATGATGTTATTTGTGATGAATTGGAGTAAAGAGAAATTTTATGATGAGATTTTTTTATGCCATCACTTAGTGACAGTGTATAGTACTTGTCAAGACCCCTTCTTCCATATTTTCCTTTAGTCAGGATTGGAGATGGGGACATGTGACACGTCCTTACTTATATTCGAGGAGGAGAGCCATAATTCAGACTTAAACTTTATGCCTTTAGCCGCGTATATCTTTAAAAATGGTGAATTTGGAATAATCCAATTAAATGGATGAGTTTCTGTTAAACTATGTGTCAGCCTATAACTTCAGTCAATAGTTATAAAGCTGGTTAGGGAAATTAAGATGGTCGATGCATAAATCATTTTCTTGGCATGCTATGTATATGATTTATGATTTAAATGGTAAAGCTTTTGTATAATTATTTTTGTAATAATGTTGAGACATGTTTTGTGAAATCTCTTGTGAACGATATTTGAAAAATGAATTGATGTTCAATTGTTTTAGAACCTTTTTGGGACAAGGCTTTGGTAAGCAAATCAAGAATAGAACTAACTTGAATAGTAATAAATTATTGTGAGTTGAACTTGATTTTTGAGCCGTATATTTTTTATCTTGGTTTACATGTATATTTATGAATCACCAATGGTTACATGGATCTTTGGATCAGCTTATGGTTACAATATTAATTTCTTTTCTTAGATAATTTTTCTAGCAGAGAGCAAGGAAGGCACTCATAGAGTAAGTCATAAAGGGCTCTTTTATACTCCTAGAACACATGTTATATCATTTATATTTGTCATAATCTTAAAACTTTTGCATTTAATTAACTCTAAAATAATTTTGGAAATTTATTATTTTGACACTGCAAATATGAGTTTTCATTGAACTTAATTTTGTATTTTGATGATGAGCATCCTTATTGCCAATATTTTCAAAAACGTTTTTAAAAAATATATGTATATCAAAACAGGTTTTTTTATTTTATTTGCGTATATTATGTTTAATGCCACTTCTGAATTTGCATATATTATGTTTAATGCCACTTCTGAATTTTTCCAAAAAAATGGAACTCAAAAAAAATCCCCCTCCAAGAAGAATCAAACAAAGCATATATTATGTTTAATGCCACTTCTGAATGTTTTTTTTTTTTCAAAAAAATCGAACTCGTTAAAAATCCTCCTCCTCTCTTATCCGCATTTCTCTCTTACCAAACAAATCCTAAATGGCAAGCAAAAGATGCATATTTCTGTGACTAGTACAATCTTGTGCGCACAAATGTTGTTCCTTTCTTCTTAAACAAATCTGGAAAGTAATTATTTTCTCAAGCTAATTAATTCTTTCTGTATATATGTTTTTTATGTATGTACGTAGTGATGAAATGATATCTCGCAATGTTAGGTCGACCATATATGAATATTATTAATTAGACTTTATTAGAGTTTTTCTTTCAAACGTATTTTCTCTATTCAAACTTAGCTGAAAGTGATTATAATTCTATTAAAAACCAACGTTTATTCATCTTCTCTTACTGATTCTCGCCTTGGAAAACCATTGAAAATCAAGTATATATATTTTAGCCACCATTTTGGGGTTAACTACCATAATCACTCTATTATTGGGCAGTTTAATGCTTATTCAAGTTTCTTCAATAGAGCATGATGACAACAACGAGCTTGGAGACTTCTTTGGAGATTGCTTAGCGAATGTCGTTACAGCAATAAATAACTATTAAAAATATATGACTACGTAATTAAAATACAAAATGACAATAATTTAGTTTTAATATAATTAAAACAAAGGCTGTAAAGGTTGTGACAACAAAATAAAGTAAAAGATTATGAAGAAGGTGGCACCACTTTACAACTTCAAAATAGGGCAACATAACCACCACTTTAGTGGTGTAGTGCTATGTAACTAGGCTTAGATGGCTCTGATTCAGGGTTTGATCCCTACGTTCGCAAGTATTGCTTGCTAATATATATATATATATATATATGTTACGGACCGGCCCAACAGCCTAGATCCAGGCCACGGCCCAACTGTGCCTGGGAGTATAATTGGCGGGATAATAGGCAAAGATATGAGATCCCAACAATATAGGATCTATCCTAACCATAATCCCGAGATACCAGCCCTTGATATCTCGGCCCAGGATATTGCTCACCAGGCCGGGATACTCGCACTGGACCTCTCTATAAATACATAGGAACGTCAATCAGGTGCACACGTTTTAACTCATGCTCTATTTACTTTCTATCACACAGAGCACACACACCACCCCCCTCTGGCCTCACGCCATAAAGTTTACTGCGAACTACGTGGACTTTAATCTCCTTAAAGGGTACGTAGGCTCTAGGCTTGACACCTAGTCAAGTCCAACTAATCTGTGTTCTTAGAACAGAACATTAGCGCCGACCGTGGGGACCATAAACTTCTATCCCCGTGACCACTAATGGCGAACACAAGAAGCCACAGCAGAAACCCACCGCAGTCGGCTAGCGGAGACCCTTAAGCAAGCCAACTGCCGGCCGAACCCAGCCAGCCGCAGGAGCATCCACGACGAGGAAGCACCCCAGAGGGTCATGTTACCAACACGGCAACTTCCCCTCCCGCAAACGAACAGCCACTGCTGGAGGAACACATTGAGGCCCCAACTCGAGACGTTCTGGCGGTCGAAGCTGACGTCCGAATTCTTAGGAGGACCCAAGAATCGCTGCTGCAGAGATTCGAAAACAAGGAAAAAAGGGACCACCTCCAGCGAGAGGCAGATTTTGAAGCCTTTGGCCGTATGATCAGGGATGAGCTCGAACTCCATCGTCGAAACGGAAACCGCATAAGGTCCTGTAGAAGAGAGAGAAGGGCTGACACAGACGAGGACAGCTCGTCGAGTAGCCCAGAGCTGAGAACCACGCGAAGAAAAAACAGTGAACCAGACAGTAGGATGAGTGCACAACAAGGCCGCCTACCATCTCCAGAAAACCAAGACGAAGCGGGAGGCCGAGATGGTGATGCAAACCGCAATAATCAAATCACCAGCGAAGGTCGAGACCGAGAAGAACGCCGTGTGGAAGACAGACCTCCCCGGGCCCATAGATCACCTCGGGAATATCGAACGAAGTACCTGACAGAGTCCAGCAGATCCCCATTCTTTAGGGCTGCGGCGATGGCTCGTTACTCGAAACACTTTGATCTAGCCGACCTGCCAAAGTACGACGGAACTCAGGATCCTCGCAACCAACTCGAAGTTTTTGAAAAACTCATGTGGGTCCAGTCAATTGATGGCCCCGTCATCCAGCGCCTCTTCGCGGCCACACTGACCGGGCCGGCACACAAGTGGCTGAGTTCACTCCCAGACAACTCCATCTGAAGTTTTGAAGACCTTGGACGAAAGTTTGAGTTGCATTTCGCCACCAATAAAAAGCAGCCAAAATCCGAATTCACGCTGAGTAAAGTGAGGTAGAAGAAGGGTGAGGCGTTCTAGAAATATCTAGATCGGTTCCGTGACATGGCAATGCAAGTGCGATCGCTATCCGAGGATGTCCACGTACACTGCCTGGTCAACGGGCTAGACCCATCATCACGACTAGCCTGGAACTTATGCAAAAACCCGGTTTACGCGTTGACCGAGTTCTACACCCAGGCGAAGAAGTACCTGGAAGTGGAGCAAATGGAAGCTGCCAATGCCAAGGAACCCGAGCGGGCGAGAAATACCTCGCCCGACTCAGGAGAGCGGGCCAGAAAATAGAAGACCGAACCCCGAAGGCGGAACAGGGAAAGCTAGGCCAAGCCCGACCGAGCCGACCACAAGGCCAAATACGACAGCTACACCGCCTTGAATGCCCCTCGGTCGCAAGTATGGAAAGAGGTAGCCCAGGCCGAGATGCGGCAGGTAGACAAGCCAAGGTCGCTTAGAGGCCGCTCCAACACAGATCGTACAAAGTTCTGTACGTTCCACAACTGCCATGGACATACCACCGACGAATGCTACGACCTTCGCGACGCCATTGAAAAATTCGTAAGGGAAGGAAAGCTGCGTCAATATGTCATCAAAACCCAGGGAAGGACGAGCGGCAAACGCAATTACCGCGGCCATACTAGAAGTCCGCCCAAGGACGCCCGAAAGCCAGGAAAGAAGCAGAAGACCGCCTCTGATGACGAGTTTCCCGACATTGACTTCCAGTGCAACGTCGTCAGCGGAGGATTTGGAGGGGGCGGGGACACGGTAAGCCAACGCAAGAAATATCTCCGCGAGGTCCTAACCGTAAGAGATATCCCCAAATTCAAGGACGATCCCGCCAAACCGAAGCCGCCCCCCTTGACATTCACCAACGAAGAACTAAAGGACGTCATCCCTGGCCACCTGGATGGGCTGGTGATCACTGGAACCTTGGTGAATTGCCTTGTCAAGAGAATCTTCGTGGATGCAGGAAGTTTGGCCGACATCAAAAGCTGGGATGCCTATAAAAGGATGCACCTCGACAAAGAGGATCTCAAGCCGTGCAAGACCACCCTGATCGGATTCAACAGCGAGCAATCCTTCCAAAGGGTTATATTGATCTCTGGTTAACCCTCGGAACGAAAGAAGCATTCAAGTCAGAGCGCGTCAGGTTCAGAGTGGCCGACTTCCACTCTCCATACAACATCATTCTCGGCCGACCAACTATTCATAACTGGGACATACTGGTATCCACCAAGCACCAGAAGTTGAAGATAATTAATGACAAAAATTAGCTAGTCGTGGTATCCGGAGACCAAAAGGAGTCACGTTAGTGTTACTTCGAAGCCCACCGGGTCGAGGAAGGAGGACCCTCATCTCCACCTCGGCTCAAACCCAAGGAGACGATGACCGAGGTAGACGACGACAGGCAACCCCGGCAGCCGATTAACATGGTAGAGCTTAACCTCTGAGAGCCAGAGGACCCAAGACCCGAGCCGGAGGGAGAACTAGAGGAAGTAGCGCTAGGGACGGACCCATCCAAGACCGCCAAAATTGGCAGAGATATGAAGGATGACCTAAAAACGCAAATGATCTGTTTCCTAAGGAAGAATTAGGACGTTTTCACCTGGACCTCGATTGAGATACCCGGCATTGACCCCCACTTCTGCTGCCACAAACTCGGCATATGGCCGGGATCCAGACCGGTAGCACAGAAGAAGAGGAATATCACCGACAATAGACAAAAGGTCCTCGAGAGCAACGTTGAAGAGCTCCTAGCGGTCGGGTTCATTCGAGAAGTACAATACACAACTTGGCTCTCAAACATGGTCATGGTGCTCAAACCCAGCGGCAAATGGAGAGTGTGCGTCGACTACACCAATCTGAACAAGGCTTCCCCAAAGGACTCCTACCCAATGTCGAACATCAATCAGCTCGTGGACAACTCGGCCGGATACCAACTCCTCTCCTTCATGGACGCCTATTCCGGATATAACCAGATCGCCATGCATCTGGACGACCAGGAAAAAACCGCGTTCATGATAGACAAGGCAAACTACTACTACAACGTCATGCCTTTTGGCTTGAAAAATGCCGGGGCCACCTATCAGCGAATGATGAACCAGATTTTCGAAGACCAGATCAGCCGCAACATAGAAGTCTACATAAATGACATGATCGTAAAGTCGAAGCTACCAGAAGACCACATCCGGGACCTAGAACAGACGTTTGAGAAGTTAAGAAAACATCGAATCAGGTTGAACCCGGCCAAATGTGCCTTCGGAGTCCCGGCTGGAAAGTTCTTGGGCTTCATGTTGACCAACCGAGGAATTGAGGCCAACCCGGACAAATGCAAGGCCGTCTTAGAAATGCAACCCCCGAGGACCAAGAAGGAGGTGCAGCAATTGACCGGCCGCTTGGCTGCCCTAACAAGGTTCCTACCAAAGTCGGCCGAGAAAGCCCTGCCTTTCTTCAAGTTGTTAAAGAAGGAAACCCAAGGCGGCTGGAATCCGGACTGCGACGCGGCCTTCGAAGAAATCAAGCGGTATTTGGCAACCCCCCCGATACTTACTAAACCGGACCCGGGGGAGACCTTGTTCATGTTCCTTTCAATCGATGATTAAGCCGTCAGTGCTGCCTTGGTAAGAGAAGCCGAGACCGGACAAATGTCGATATACTTCATAAGCAAGGCTTTACAAAGCTCTGAACTCCGGTACCAGAAGCTGGAGAAAGTGGCCTTTGCCCTACTCACCGCGGCTAGAAGGCTCCGGCCATATTTCCAAGGACATCGGATAGTGGTACACACCAGCCAACCGATCCAGCAGATCCTCCACAAGCCAGACTTAGCGGGAAGAATGACCAACTGGGCTATTGAGCTGTCAGAGTTTGACATCACATTCGAAGCCCGTTAGGCGATCTAGTCACAGGCGCTGGCGGACTTCATCAGGGAATTGACCTCGGCAATAACAAGCGACGGAACCTGGAAGGTCTACGTAGACGGATCCTCTAACGCTAAGGGCAGCGGTGCAGGAGTCATCGTTGAAAGCCTGCAGGGGGTCGCCACCGAGCACTCCCTCCAACTGAAGTTCCCGACCTCTAATAACCAACCCGAGTACGAAGCCCTTCTGGCTGGACTACTCCAAGCAAGAGAAAATGGGGCACATCGAGTAAAGGTTTTAACCGACTTGCAGCTCGTTGCCGCACAAATCGACAGCAGCTACCAAGTAAAGGGACCTCTTATGGCGAAGCACCTGAACTGCGCCAAAGAGCTCATGGCCGAGTTCGATGAAGTGATTGTCACCCATATCCCAAGAGAGGAGAATACCAGAGCCGACATCCTCTCCAAACTGGCAAGCACCAAGGGACCGGACAATCACAGGATCGTGATCCAGCAAAATCTGACCGAACCGAGTTGCGTCATGACCATCTCGGCAGGCATTGACTGGAGGAAGCCGATAGAGGACTACCTGGAAAGGGGGATTATCCCTACCGACCCAACCAAGGCCAAAAAGTTGATCAGGGAGGCCTCTATCTACGCCATGGTCGATGATCAACTCTATAGAAAGGGACTACATTGCCCAATGATGCGATGTCTAGGAGAAAATGAAGCAAGGTACGTGCTGGCCGAACTACATGAATGCAGCAACGGCCACCACATGGGGGGCAAGGCTGTCGCCAGAAAGGCACTACGTGCCGGCTACTATTGGCCTACCATGAAACATGACGCTATGGAAACAGCCAAGAAGTGTAATAATTGCCAGAAACACGCAAGGATCATATGGCCGCCGCCTACAGAATTAAAAGGTATGCCGGCCCCTTGGCCCTTCTACAAATGAGGCATGGACATCCTCGGGCCATTCAGACCGGCACAAGGGCAGTGCAGATGGCTCATCGTCGCTGTCGACTACTTCACCAAATGGATCGAGGCAGAGCCGCTGGCCACAATAACCTCGGCCAGAGTGATGAAGTTCTTTCGCCACAACATCATCTCGTGCTTTGGGATACCCGCCGAGGTCGTCACGGACAATGGGACCCAGTTCATGGACCACAGGTTCCAAGCGTTAATGTCCAATCTGGACATTAAGCAGCACTTCTCATCCGTGGAACACCCACAATCCAATGGCCAGGCCGAGTTCACCAACAAGATCATCCTGGACGGACTAAAGAAACGCATGCTACAGGCCGACACCAGTTGGATCGAGTAGCTACACAGCGTTCTTTGGGGATACCGGACGAGCGTGCAGTCTTTGACTCAGGAAACCCCGTTCAGGCTAACCTATGGCTGTGAAGCAATAATCCCAGTCGAGATCGGGCAACCATCATGGAGAAAGGTGAAAGCCGGACAGGAAGGACAGGAGTCAAATGACGACGCTTTAAGGACCGATCTAAACCTCATCAATGAAATTCGGGTCACAGCTCACTGCCGAGAATTAGCCGCCAAGCAGCTACTTGTGGCTAAGTACAATAGAAAGGTCCGACCACGATCGTTCAACCGGGGGAACCTAGTACTCCGACGGGTCGACATAGGCAATAAGAATGCCCGGGACGGAAAGCTTGTGGCAAACTGAGAAGGCCCCTATCGGATCAAAGAGAAACTCGACGGAGGGGCCTACATTCTCGAGACCTTGGCGAGAAAGCCGATCAAAAGAACTTGGAACGCCGACAAGTTAAAGATCTACTATAGCTAGACCTCAGCTCGGCGCAGCATAACTAGTTGGTTTTTTCTTTCTAATTTTAAAGTTTAAATTATCTCTTTTCCTACTCACGTTTGTTTATAAAGCCCTTTAGGGCTATTCTTATCAATAAAGGATCCCACTGAGGAAATTCATCAATGTACACAAATACTCGCTTAAGCATGAAACTGAGGCAATAAAGCCCAGTCAAAAATTCGAAAAGCCGAGGCCAACAAGCCCGGCACGAATGAACGGCTCCGAGGTCGTGTACCCGGCCGAAATCTAAAAACATCTAGATGTACGAAACCGGCCGTTGTACTCCGATAGGCATTGGTTAGAGCTCGGCGAAGGCGCCATATGTGGCCTTTCGCGAAATTGACTCGTCAACGCTCGTCCGACTAAGCAAGCGGACTACCATGCCGACCCTGATCAGGTCAAAATGTTTGATTAGAGGTAGACGAAGCCTTGGTTGAACATGTGGTAGTTTAGCCCTTACGTCGGTTAAAAATAATTCGACTAGTGAAAGTTGGAGTCCGACTAGTAAAAGTTGGACCGAGGTAGTGCAGTTAGTTACACCTGACGACGTTGAAACAAGACAACCCTACTCCAACCTCCCACGCGCAAGTGTGGTAGAGTGAAAACGGCTCGTATTCATTACAGTCGACACACATCTAAACTAAGTTTAGAATTTTAAACATAGGCAAAACGATGATAAAAAAGTAAATCATTCATTGGCTAGAGTTTATACAAAATGGCCCAAAGGCCAGAATTGTTCAAAAAGATACGAGGGCACAGATGCCCCAAAAAAGAAAATGCTAAGGTCCAAGTCTAGCTGGACAACCCGGCTTCAGGACCTTCATCCTCGATGGCACCCTCCTCCATGGCGGCAGGAGATTGGTAAGGGATCAGATTTCCATCCTGCACGAAAGCGCGGTAATCATAACCGTCCACGTTAAGCTCGACGCTGGGGTTGAAAAACCGGATCTGAGTCAAGGCTTGCTCAAAGCACTCCCTGGCAGTCTGCAACAACGCATCGGACGCCTCCTGATGCGCCGCCTGCTCGGCAAAAAGGGCCGCCTTAGTTGCTTCATGCTCCTCAATCAAGGAAGTCCGCTGCTGCTGAAGAACCTTCATGGCAGCCAGACTCTCGGACAATCCCTGCTGAGCTCGAGAGCACTCCCCGGCCAACTTCTCCCTAGACTCGCGAGAGAGCTGGAGCTCTTGATCAGCCTTCACCGCCGCGGCCTTGGCAGCATCCCTCTTAGCCCTGGCCGCATCCCGCTCCTCCTCGGTAGATTTGGCTCCAGCCTCCACCAAGGCCAAAGTTTTACTTAGCTCCTCTGCAGATTCAGCCTTAGCCTCTGCCGTGGCCAAGGCCTTCT
The DNA here is from genome assembly GCA_034222035.1 of Acacia crassicarpa. Classification (NCBI taxonomy): domain Eukaryota; kingdom Viridiplantae; phylum Streptophyta; class Magnoliopsida; order Fabales; family Fabaceae; genus Acacia; species Acacia crassicarpa. The sequence continues at coordinate 23,621,781 of JAWXYG010000011.1, read as the reverse complement.
TCAACTCCTCCTCGGACGCCCTTAGCGCCCTGCAGTCAGCGTTAGCCTGGACGTACTTCTCCCTCACCAAAACCAGGTCCTGAAGAAAGCCAACAGACCGGCACAAATGCGTCTAGGCCGCATGAATCTCATCCATAGCGGGCGGGGACGTCGGCCGGTTATTCAAGAAGTGCTGAGGAGGGAGGAAAGCAACATCCACCTCTGGAACCACCCCCTTCTCCCACAAAAAGCCGCGGGGGAAGACCGAGGACGGACCCGACGACGGAGATGAAGGTGGAGCCGGCAGCGAGCCCGATGGTACCTCAGGGAGGATCACATCCTCGACCTCCTCGTCCATAATCACGACCTCCTTCCCCTTAGAAGCCTGAGACTTAACCACGGCCCCTTGTCCTTTCAAAGCCTGGGACTCTATCGTCGGGGAATGCTTGACGACGGCAGCAGGAGAAGAACCCTGGTTGACTGAGACCTTGGACTTCTTTGCCGCATCAGCCACAGGAGCGTCGGCACCTTCAGGAGCATCCCGCTTCTTGGTCTGACGACTCGGCGAGGCAGCAGCAGGATTCGCCTTTCGAATGTAGAGCGGAAAGGCGTTCATATCTCAAGCTGAAAGAGCAAAAATAAACCAGATCAGAATAATGAATCCAAAACTCAAGTCAAAAAATAAGACAACATGCTAACAAAGAATCCTACAAGTAGGAGGAAGCGGCTTAGAACCCTCCCCGGTTATAAAAAAGCTGGCGGGCCTCAAGGCAGAAACCGACTCTGGCCAGAGATTCTTGTGCGCGATCTGAAAAGACGAAGGAGAAGCCTTATAATGACTCTCCATCCAGTATAAGGGAAAATGCCAGCCCACATCAGCACCCTTAGGACCCTCCAAGAACCAGGATTGCTTCCCAAACTCAGCCTCGACCTTGAAAAAGGCCCCCTTAAAGCACTTAAAGGAGTCCAAGAAGGGCATCATAAGCCTTCGGTCCGGGTTGATACGGAGGGATACCAACCCTCTAAGTTTATCGCCTTCCCTCGGCGAACCAGGAGTAAAGGGGCCAAAGTAGTAGAAAAAAAGGTTCGTGGAACACAGAATGGGGACGGGGAAGGAACGGCATAACCGCTCAAAGGCAACAAGGTAAGCCCACCCGTTCGAATGAAGCTGGGAGGGGGCAAGTCTTAGGTGCAGCAGGGCCTCCATCTGGAAAGGGGTGAAAGGCAAGGAAACTTGTACCCGGGACAAGCAATCCTGGTAGAAGAAGAAGAAATTCGGGCAACCTACTTCCCGCGTAGCACAAACAAGCTCATCGGCCCCCGGACAACGGACGACGCACCCAGGCGTGGCCGGAATCTTCAACCGGGCAATGTTGACGTCCGACATAAGAGACCGAGTCTTCAGCACCTCATGGGACACCCAGTTATATTGCCGACATAAGGCTTCGGGCGGACTAGAAGAGTCCGAACCTTCGAGCTCGGACCGTGGCTTGGAAGATCGGGATTTAGGAGCCATTATACCTATAGGCAAATAAACAAAACCAGTATCAGTAAAGAGCGGGAATACCTGGCACGACAACAGTTGCAAGCGAAAAAGACTGCGGACTCAGACGAATAGAGGCACTAGAAAGGACACCCGGGGAAGGTCGATGCCGGCAGGAACCGAGTATGGAAGAAGCCCTCGCATCTCCACCATGAGCTATCAGAGCAGAGCTCTCCGCGAGGCAGTCCCAACAGGGGCCAAGATACTCTTCCGGAAAAGGATTTGAGTGAACAGAAGAAGGGCCCTCATAAAAATTAAGAGGTTGAGCCATCAACACTAGGGACCCGGATCCGGACGAGGAGCCTACCCCGGCCTCGACGGGCAATCCGAGGGGAAGAGCGCATGCTAAAGTTCGAACGGGACGAGGGACCGGAGCCCTAACAACAGCCAGGCGAGCCCTGGCTCACCCCGGACGAATGACACCGCCTCGACGTAAAGGGGCCAATACCTCCGTTACAGGAGGTTCACCCCCAAGAACCCAGTAAGTGGCACGGGGGAAGCGCGTACAAAGAAACATATCTTCTTTCGATGATAGTGCTGCCCTTGACCTAGGAAAATTTTTGTCTCTCACCATAATAGGAAGTCTAAAGCACTAAGACAAGTTTTGGGTAAGGTAACGCAAGAGAAACCCAGAAAGCTCACCAAACAACCCAGAAAAGAGGAAGAACAACAATACACGCGACAATCTTAGGAAAATAAACGGCAAGATACAAACTAAGGCCGAACAAATGTAAAAGGAAGTAAACGGAATACCTGTATGAATAGAATGGGGGAGGCTTGAACTCTGGAAATCAAGAACGACGAAGTTCGATCGAAGAAGGTGATACTACGAACTTAGATGGAAACCAAAGAAGGACTTGAGAAAAGTTGAATTGTGGGAAAAGTAAAAACGAAGAAGGAAGAAAAGATATTTAAACCAAGTCGCGAAACGACGGGGGTAAAACGGTCTATTTGAACATAGGCACGACGGGATTGGTACAACACGACATTAGCACATTAAATGCGCACGAACATCGGGGCTCGAAAAGACGCGACGGTTACAGATTACCACCATTCAGGGCGTGCTAAGTGTGAACTCGCAATGATGGCACGCGCAGGGGGAATCCCAAGACGCACGGTGAAGGCCAAAGGGCAAAAAGCATGGATCCGAAGTCGCTGGCAGGCGTCACAGGCCGGAACGGATCGAATAACCATCTTGGTAAATTGAACTCAGCATCCTTGGCAGGACGCCGAGGCAAAGGCGCAAGAAGCCGGCCCCGGGTTCAAAACCGACATATGGGCCGTGGCAACCACAAGCCCGTCCAGCTGAAGTAGAATGCCTCGGCCATAACAAGAGCCGGGGGCAATGTATACCTCGGCCGTCCAGAGTCCTGAACGACCAAGCTGGGGGGCAACTGTTACGGACCGGCCCAACAGCCTAGATCCAGGCCACGGCCCAACTGTGCCTGGGAGCATAATTGGCGGGATAATAGGCAAAGATATGAGATCCCAACAATATAGGATCTATCCTAACCATAATCCCGAGATACCAGCCCCTGATATCTCGGCCCCAGATATTGCTCACCAGGTCGGGATACTCGCACTGGACCTCTCTATAAATACAAAGGAACGTCAATCAGGTGCACACGTTTTAACTCATGCTCTATTTACTTTCTATCACACAGAGCACACACACCACCCCACTCTGGCCTCACACCATAAAGTTTACTACGAACTACGTGAACTTTGATCCCCTCAAAGGGTACGTAGGCTCTAGGCTTGACACCTAGTCAAGTCCAACTAATCTGTGTTCTTAGAACAGAACAATATATATATATATATATTAGGGCAACTTATTTTTGTTTGGATATGGTCCTCATACACATTCTGTAAGCTGAGTTCTACCTTGTATGTGTATGACTTGCTCAACTTGATTAAAAATCGTCCCGTTTAAATAATCCACTTACAAGTTCGACCGAATTTAAAGCTAACATATTTTGAGAGCAAGTTGACACAATTTTTTGAGATAGAAATACAAATAAGATAAACTTAATTTAATTAATTTAGTTAACTCGCGAGTTCAACCAATATTACAATAGAATTTAGGTACTGCCACCAATAGTGTACACCTATTATAAGTTTAAAAGTGAACTAGTATGATTTTAAAAGTTAAAAGCACAAAAATGATAAATTCGGCTGACCCACACATTATTTTTTATATGATTTATAAAAAACTAAAATAAAATAACAAATAACTTTGAATATCAAAATTAATATTTATATTTATATTTTAAATAGAAAATCATCATTAAATACTAATTATAAAATATAACAGATACTTTAAACACAATTGGTGAAAAATTCTTGTTTAAAAATTTTATTAACTAAAAGCTAGGATCTGATATATTTTTAAACAAAAAAATTTGATGTTCTATATGGTTTCATATACATAAAGTATTAATACTTAAATTTATGTCTTTCTAACTAATACAATTTTTAAACGTGGATTTTTCCAAGATTTTTCCTAACAATAGAAAATTATAGAGAAAGAGATAATACTCTCTTTAATCTTTTTTAAAAGATTCAAATTAATAAACAAATTATGTCATACAAAAAGTTTGTTAAAATTAATTAAACATAATAAATAAATATATATATATAGAGAGAGAGAGAGAGAGAACCTCGAAAGCATCTTTTTCTTATTAAAAAACAACAACCTTATTTTTTTTTTTTTTGGTAAAAACGGGGCACTCAGCCCAATACTATTATTTCACAAAAATGTGTCGTGGGTATGAAAAACCCACTGAGTCCTGATACATCAATCTGGTAATTTCCAGGGGAGGAGAATCAAAAACAATATACACCTCCTCCTGCTTAAAACTAAACCTAGCTAGAAGATCTGCACAACAATTACCTTCCCTGTACACATGATTAAATTTTATATCAGAAAAGCTATGTGCCACGTCCATGATAGCTGTCACCATCCGAGAGTCAGATTCACCCTCCACTTGTGCCTCCCTTAGCATTTGAACTACAGCTGTTGAGTCACTCTCAACACATATGTTTGCATAATTCATCCTAGCAGCCAGCTTAAGTTCTGATAAAATAGCCCAAAGTTCCGCCTTTTCAGCAGAGCAGCTCCCTAATTTTCTAGAGAAACCTCCTAACCATTCGCCAGCGCTGTTCCTAAACAATCCACCACATCCAGCTATTTTATTCATTCCTCTCGATGCACCATCTACGTTCATCTTGATCCATCCCTCCACCGGAGCCTTCCAACCCACATTGATCTCCACACGACCTCCCTTAAGCCTCCCATAATCCTCCTGAGCCCTTTGGATTTCTTTAACGTACCACAATACCACTGCATACTGATTTGTGGGCATCACAAAATTCCTCTCAAACATAGCCTTGTTTCTCCATGTCCATAGCATCCAGCAAGCCACACCGAAGATTAGGTACCAGCCATTCCTCTTATATGTCAAATTCCACTCAAACCAATCTCTCCCTTCTCTGGTCCAAAACTCCTCCTCTAATCTGCCTCTCCACAACACTTTCCATAGTTCTTGAGCCACCACACAATCCCTCAGTACATGTAACATGTTCTCCCTTAGCTCTGTGCATCTATAGCAGCAAGGGTTTCCTCCCAACAATCGGGCTCTTCTATCCCTAGTCAATAATCTATTGTGCATTGCTATCCATAAGAACATCTGAATCCTTCTCGGTCCCCTCCAATTCCACAGGGTGGTCCACTCCTTTTCCCCTCTATCTTGCTCATTAGTCAGCATTCTATACATGTCTGCCACTATGTAACGATTAGACAAACCTGGCCCCCACCTAACAGCATCCATTCCCATCTGGACTGTGGGGGGTAAGGTAGCTAAAATCAAGTTTTTCCCCTCCACATTCAACTTATCTGCAAACCTATCCATGCTCCAACTCCCATCCACATCCACCATATCAGCAACCCTCGCCTCACCATCTGTATCAGTCAAATTTATCAGACACATCTCAGCCAACTTCTTTCCTCCCTCTAGCCACTTATCATTCCAGAAACTAACTCTTTCCCCATTGCCCACTTCCCAGCAAATGTTGTTGGCAACTCTCGGCCACACTCTCACCAGATTCTTCCACAACTCTGAATCAGTCCTTAGTGCCTTTACATTCTTAATTAAATCAAGCTGTCTTCCATATTTTCCAGCAAGCACCTTTGAGCAAAGACTCTCTGGCTTGGCAACTGTGTTCCAGACTACCTTACCCAACAGAGCCTCGTTCATCAATCCCAAATTCCTTACTCCCAGCCCTCCATTCTTTTTCCCCGTGCAGATTACATCCCAATTCACGGCATGTATCCTCCTAGCCCCCTCCTCACTTTGCCAAATAAAATCACGTTGCATTTTCTCCATTTTCTTTCTAATTCCAGGAGGGATACATGTGTGCTGCATATAGAATACAGCAAGTTGGTTGGTAATCGATTGAACCAAAGTAACTCTTCCAGCCAGTGACAATGTTTGCTTTTTCCAGTTGTTTAGCTTCCCTTGCATTTTGTCTAGGAGATGCTGGAATTTTCCATTCGACCCTCGCCCTTGAGTCATATAAGACCCCAGGTACCTTCCTAGCTCGTCCATCCTCCGAAAACCAGAAAAATTACATAACTCATTCTGCTTTATTCGTTCTACATTTGGTGAGAAATAAATGCTCGTTTTCTGCACGTTTACTTTCTGTCCCGATGCTGCCCCAAAGCTCTCTAGTACCTCCATAACAGCACTCATATTATCCATATTAGCTTCACATATGAGTAATAAATCATCTGCGAATAACAAATGGGATACTTCAACTCCATTCCTCCCCATTTTTAGTGCCTTCCACTTTCCAGTGTTGACACAATCGGTTATCATATGAGACAATTTTTCCATGCACAAAACAAACAAATATGGGGACAATGGGTCACCTTGCCTTAGACCCCTAGTTGGTTTGAATACCTCTTTTTTGCTCCCATTCCACACAATTGCCATGTTCGTCAGTGTAATGCAAGCCATAATTATCCTTCGGAGACCTTCATCCAATTCAAGTTCCTCTAGCACCTTCCCCACAAACTCCCATGACATCCTATCATAAGCCTTCTCCAAATCTATTTTTACCACCATATAACCTTTCCTCCCTTTTAGCCTACTCATCGAGTGTACTACTTCCTTAGCAATGATTATGTTGTCTTGAATGCTACGCCTAGGCACAAAACTAGATTGATAAGGAGACACTAGTTTGTCCATTAAAGGCTTTAGTCTGTTCACAATGAGCTTTGACAGCCCCTTATAGAGTACATTACACAGTGCTATAGGACGGAATTGACTTACACATTCTGGTTGATCAACCTTAGGAATCAGCACTAGCAGTGTGTCATTTACTTCACCTATTCTCTCCGGATTGCTCCATAACTCTCTCAGAAAATTACATACTCCTCGGCCAACCAGACTCCAATTTTGTTGATAGAATGCTGCAGGAAACCCATCGCTCCCCGGCGCCTTATAGCCACCCATTTGGAAGAAGACACGTTTTACCTCTTCATCTGTAATATCCCTCCCAATTCTTCCTAAATACCCTCTGTCAACTTGCCCCCAACTCTGGTCTGTATTGACCCAGCCCCTCATATTTTCCTCCTCATTAAAAAGCTTCAAGAAAAAGCTTTGAAGCAGATGCACAATTTGGCTTTCCTCCTCAACCCACTGACCTTGATCATTCTTGAGCATTTTAATTTTATTTCTTCTTCGTCTAATCAAGGTTTTCATGTGATAAAACCTTGTGTTTCTATCACCTTCCTCTAGCCACCTCCCCCTTGATTTTTGGTACCACATCACCTCTTCCTGTCTTAATGTTCTCATGAGTTCCTCCTCCAATTCAGTCTCTAATTGTATTAAGAAGCGATTACTTCTTCTTTCTAAGCTACACTGTATCCCATACAATCTGTTTAAAATTCTTTTCTTTCGACGTTCAACATGGCCAAAAACCTCCCTGTTCCACACCATTAGGTCTTGCTGGAGAGTTGCTAGCTTCAAATGAACCTCCTCTTCACCTCTCCAGCTTTGTTGTAAAACCTCATTGAACTTCTCATGCATTTGCCACATCAGCTGATACTTAAAACTTCTCCTCCTCGTACTTTGTTCTTCCTCTATCAGATTATTTTAATTTGAGTGGGATCGTCATGTGAATGGGAGGAAACAGATAATGGGAGGAAACAGATTCAAAGCTCGTCCTACGGACGAGCTCTCCCTGCTCGTCCGTACGGACGAGTTTTGGACTGTCTAGATTTGAATCTGGACGATTCAGATCTGATTTTTTTTACTTTTGTATTTTTTATCAAAAATAATTTTAATGGGTAGAGAATCTAAAATAAAGATAATCTCTCAACTAATATTTTTTGAAAAAATGATTTTTTTATATAAAAAAGAAATAAAAACGAAAATAAAAAAAATCAGATTTGGACCGTCCAGATCAAATCTGGACGGTCCAGAACTCGTCCGTACGGACAAACAAGACGGACGAGCTCTGAAACACGGTCCGTGAATGGGATCATGGTAGAGGCATATAAAGCTTTTCTCCCCAACAAAAATATCTTGCCTGTTGTACGTACAAACAATAATTGCACGTGGTGGTTCCTCCCTATTCTTTCCCCCCCAACCATAAGTCCTTACTATTTGAATAGGGAGGAACCACGGTAAACTTTAATTACGAATTTGTTAGGGTTTATTTTTATTAATAAATAAATATTAATAGTATATAATTAAATAATTAAAATATTAAAATCGTAACATTTGATTTAAATATACTTTAAGTTTAAATAATTGAAATTAAATCTATCAATGTTCATAGTTTATCATATTTAATAAAGAATTTTTATAAAAATCATATATAAATTCATTAACCGTGGTAAATTTGGCGTGGAAACTCATGAGTTTGATCAAGTTTATAACTATTACAACTGTAAAAGTAATTTGACATAATTTTGTAAGGTAGAAATATAAAGCCAGTAAATTTAGAGAATCAACTCGTGAATTTGACAACAATGTCTAATATTCATCCAACCCTTAATATAAGACATATTTAACGAATTAATCTTGGTCCTAAATATAAGACATAGTTTTCATATTTGTCATTATTTTCTAATTTACTCTTACTGATGATCCCCTCAATCATAATCAAGGAGAAAATGGAATGAGTCAATGAAGGGAAATAATTATGGTGTTTTAAAAAATACAAGTCATATTAACTTATTCAACTGACTTTTTTATTTAATAAAATTAGATAAATATATTTTATATTACAGTGACTTATTAGCTTTAAGATTGCACATCATGAGTTGATTAACATTATCATATTTGATGCTCAACTTGAGCTATTTTTTATTGTTATCGTGCTTTTAGACCCATACTATGATACGACCCTAAATAAATTAATTTGATTTGGAATCCGCACAGTTAAGGCAAGAACCAAGAATATTATATTATAAAGCTAATGGACAAACTTTCATTAAAAAAAGCAATAAAGAAAATATATATACACATGACAATAAGGACAAAATAAATATATTCTTGAGAAAAAAATCTGGCATATTTTGAAAGGACTAAATAGGATCTATTCACTACTTAATTAAGACTTCAAGAAATTAAATAGATCATATTATTTATAATTTATTAATAGTATATCTTCCTACAAATTGGTATTAGCTTTCATATCTTTTTTTGATCGTATTAGCTTTCATATCTTGATGCTTATAAAAAAGTATTGATATATTAATATGAAGCACATTTTTTTAACAGCAGGATAACCTTGAATATTATATAGTATTAGAGTTTATCATTTGTCATGTCACTTAACATAATTTTATGTCAAGTGACTCTAATACTATATTGTTTTGGAAGTTAGGGAAATTAATGAATTAGGATGTTTTGATATTCCTATTTTTATAATTATATGAATTTGATTACAACACCTTTCATTAATTCTCTTAACTCTCAAAATTACGTGGTTTTGGAGTGACTTGAGCAAACCTTAGTAACATTAAACTCATAGTATTAATGTTTAAAAATAAAAATATTAAGGAGGCTCAACTAGCGACCCATCCTAGGTGAGCCGGATTTTTGTTTTCGTTTTTGTTTTTTTGGAAAAGAAATAAAAGAATGGTCTCTTATTTTTTGTTTTTGTTTTTGGACTTACCTTAATTATTGTTCATATCAATTGGTAATTGATACAATACCCAACATCGGTCTCATTTGGCATGCTGGAATCAAATTAAATGAATATAAAAGGATATGTGAATGAAAATACAAGTGAAAGCGGGAGTGAGAATATAAATGAAAAAGTTAATGTTTTGTATGCATGGAAAAAAGAGAGAGAGAGGGGGGGGATACTGATATTTTATATATTTGGAAGTTACTAAATATATTTATCTAGCAATAAAAAATATGAAACTGGTAGGCAAGGGCGGACCCACTCACATGAGAAAGGGGCACTTGAATTCATGTGAGCATTTTTTTACACAAAAGAAATTAATATAAATAAAAGAAAATTATAGAGGGGAAACTAATCCCAGTAATTAGTACCCACCGATGATAATAAGTGCCTAGTCTTTGATGTGAGCAATTATTGAGTGTAATAAGGTAATTAAAATACATATGTACTTGAACTTATTGAGTGTCTAGTCATTAATAATAAGGCAATTATGATGGAATTCCAAAAAAAAAGGCTTAGAAGGATGACATTGTAATTATTTTTATTATAATATACTTTTGTTATTTAAAATATATGTACTTGAACTTATTAAGTGCCTACCATTCATTATAATTTATGTAGCTACATTTCTAACAGCATTTAGCCTTACTTTTCTAAATAACAGGTTTGAAAAATAACTGTCTCTCTTATTACATAATTAGTATTCACTTAATTTCATAAATATTTTTCTGATATTCTTTTCTGATTTATATTCTTTTGTTTTTTTATTACATTTAAAATTTTCCTTTAAAAAAAAACGAAGGCAACACTATTTTTCTTTTTTGATAATTAATAAGGCAGCAGACACTAATGATGGCCTAAATTACAACGGGCGGGATCAAACTCACGACCTCCCACTAGTTAAGGAGTATCAATACTACTAGGCTATAAGACCTTTGGTGGCAGCACTATTTTTCTAAGTCCACCCCTGCTGGTAGATGTATAGACTATAGATTGAACGATAAAATGAACTTTTGGAAAAATATTCGCATACGTAAAGCATAATTAATTCCTTAACTGAAACTAATAGATTTAATAATAAAAAGATTCTAACAATTATCAATTATTACACCGAAACTTATTATTATATACCCTTCAGTTGTTAATAAATATTTTGGGTGGCTATATCCCTTCTTGAAACCTTGTAATAATTTCCCTTAATAACAACGCAAGAACAAGATTGGATAATTAATCAATCCTAGAGAAAAATGTACGGAAAATTACGCGCAGAACTTAAGGAAGAAAATTTATCACAATAAAATCCCTTGAAATCATGAAATTATACAGAAGTCTCAAGGAACCTGATTGTAATTAAATCTAAACGTACAATTATCAATCTGACCTTCTCTCTCATGTCTTCCAATTTTATTCTCTCTCCGTTCTCTTTCTTCCTTCTCCTCTCTCTCTCCTCTCTCACTTTTTCTTTTCCTCTCTCCCTTTTTCTTTTCTCTTTCAGAAATGATTCGACCCATAGAAAGATTTAATCCGGCCTACTCAAGTCAAGTGGTGAGAAGATAAAATAAGATATATATATATATATATATATGTGTGTGTGTATGTATTAAAAAAAAATCAAATCGACACCTTCAATAAATTTAATAAGCGCTTGTTGAGTTATCTTGGCGATTTATTCCTCCTACACAAGGACCCGGATTTTGAGCGTGGGTTTCTTGCAGGCGAGAATTATGATTCTGACGAGGATGTATTGCCCATTTTTTGACGTTCATAAGCTGAATGAGGATGAGCGCAAAAGCGTTCCGGTGAAAAGCTTGGGAAATATAGCCTTGTTTGTTGGCGAAGATTGCAGTTTTTGTGTTTCAACTCAAGAATGAGGTGAATTCTTATATAGCTGTCAAAATTCTCAGAAGAAATCGTAGATATATGTTTTTTTTTTTTGTAAATATAATATTTGTTGTTAGAAATAGTCTCTGGACATAAGAAATAAAAAAAATCCAAAATGATAATTTTACATTCATAAATAATTACATAGAAATTCTTTAGGACTTCTGTGTAATTTCATAATTTTAAGAGATTTTATTGTGATAAATTCTTTTTCATGAGACCTGCGGGTAAATTTCCCGAAAATTTATTGCACTTCCACTGTAGCAATTAATTTCCTTTATTGCACTTCCACTGTAGCGGGGGCCGGTGGCCTACGGTCACCGATGGGGGCAGCTGGTGACGGAGGTGGTGGTCGGCGGCCAGCGGAGATGGTGGCTGCCGGCGATGTGGCCCACCACGGGGTATTTACTTTTTAAAAAAGAATTATTTAAAACTAAGGGTAAAAGGATAATTTCGCTAGAATTTGTATATCCCTTAAAAATTTTTGTCACTTCTTAGTCTTTTTATAAATTCAACGGCTTCTGATAGTTTTATAAATTTATGCTGTATTTATTTAGAATTTTTCTTAAATCTAAATTGTTGAGATCTTAATTCAACAATTAAAAAAATAAAAGAAAAAGATAGAAAGAGGTAAAAGAGAAAAGCGAGGTCGAACTTTTCCCATAATCAAATATACAAAGGTACATTGAGTGGGGAAAAAAAAAAAAGACAAACTCGTACAACAGTACACCAACCAAGACTGATTAAGCCAGTCTGACACGCATGTGGAGTTATATCAACTCGAGATTTGTGTCCTAACTAGTACCATGTCAAATCGAGATTTGCGTCCAATTCTTTATATATGCGTGCGTTTATAAACATAAAATATATGGTGGCGTACGCCGCCATGCATAATCAAGTCCTTCTAATTTTTTTGGGGGAAAATTATGTGCAGACTGCAGACCCTACAGAACAAAAAATAAAATAAAATAAAATAACCTCTTAAAATAACTAAATTACATAGAAATTTTAATTTTTTTTTGATATCATTTATATTAACAACAGGAAATGACATATTTATAATAACATTTAAACACTTGACTATTTATAACAGAAAAAACCATATTTACAACAGGAAATGCCCATATTTACAATAACATTTAAACACCTAGATTTTGAACATAGAGATGTCATTTGGAACAGAAAAATGCTAGATTTATAATAGGAAATGCTGTATTTACAACAAAATCTAAAATCTGGCCATTTACAATAGAAAAAGTCATATTTACAACCGGAAATGCCTATATTTATAACAACATTTAAACACTTGGATTTTAAACATAAAGAGGTCATTTACAATAGAAAAATACTATATTTACAACGGGAAGTGTTGTATTTACAACAAAATTTAAAATTTGGCTATCTACAACAGAAAAAGTCATATTTACAATAAGAAATGCCTATATTTACAACAACATTTAAAAACCTAGATTTTATTTCCATACAAATAATATTAAAAAAGTTCATTTGGGGTTTTGTGTAATTTGGTGGTTTCAATAGACTTTTTTATAATTTTTTTTGTTTCTTGAGACCTACAATAATTTTCCCTTTTTTTTTGTTGTCAACAACTCCTTCTAACTCATATACTACCTTTTCATGTATTTAAGGGTTAATATAATTTTTACAATTTATCCCCATTTTAATTTTGATTCCTCAAATTTTAAATTATAAGTTTTAATTCCTCAAGTTTCATGGGATTTTGACCAAAGTAAGGATTTTTTACCAAAAAATGTACCCAATTAGAGCACTTTTAAAAAGATTTACCAATCTAAGATTGTTTTCGGGCAGTGGCGTCAAGCGGTACAACGCCATTGTCGGTGGCGTCAAGGGTGGAGATGCCACTCTTAATTGAGTGACGTCTCCCATTTATTAAAAAAAATTAATATTATAATAATAAAAAATAATAAATCATTAATAATAATAATAATAATAATAATAATAAATGATAAAATAATAATAATGATAATAATAATAATAAATGATAAAAAGGTTTTAAAGCTCTACTTCATTTAATTTGGAGTCAAAAGAAAGAAAGCATGGGGCTGAAATAACTCATTAAGAACGTCCTTTAAGGAATTATGAGGTACAATTTGATTATAACAACATACCCCAAAACGGGGATCTATATATTTGTTATGCACCAAATATTTGCATAACAACAGTATTGATTTTGGGATCTGTATAAAAAAGTATACCACATAAAAGTGTTTGTATAACAATTATACAAACATTTGGTGTATACAAACATTTTTACCTGGTACACTTTTTTATACGGAACCCAAAATCAATATTGTTGTTATACAAATATTTGGTGTATAACAAATATATAGATCTCCCCGTTTTGGGATCTGTTGTTATAACCAAATTATACCGCGTAATCTTTTAGAAGGCGTTCTTAATGAGTTATTTCAGCTCCATGCTTTCTTTCTTTTAACTCCAAATTAAATGAAGTAGAACTTTAAAACTTTTTTTTATCATTTATCATTTATTATTATTATTATTATTATTATTATTATTATTGTTATATTATTTTTTTAATTTTTTTATAAATGTTTTGTGTTAGTGGCATCTCCAATGTTGCGTCTCTTATTGAGATGCCACTCAATTAAGAGTGATGTCTCTACTGTTAACGTCATTGACAATGGTGTTAAGGTTTCTGACACCACTATCAGTGGCGTTGTACTGTTTAACGCTACTACTTGAAAACAACCTTAGATTGGTAAATCTTTTTGAAAGTGCTCTAATTGAGTACATTTTATAGTAAAAATTCCTACTTTGGTAAAAATCCCCATTTAGCTTAAAGTATTGATCCCTATAACTTTATAAAAACCTAATTTATTCTTAAAGTTTGAAATTGAAACCAAATTAGCCCTATTTAATATAATATTTTATATTTGAAATGGGTTTTCCCCCCATTTAGATGAGGGAAGAAAAGTGGGAGAGAAAATGGGGTGTGGGGCCCACCCAATTTTCTTCCCAAATTCTTTTTCCACAAGTGGTGATGAGATTTGGTTGAGAAAACTATTTTGTGGTTTCTGCTCTTCGCCTTATAGCCAACACACCCTCCTCTTCTTCTTTGATTGTGCTTAGAAGCTTCCACGTCCACCACTACTCCATATCCATATCCCCCTCAGAATAATTCGAGGTCTTGAAAATAGGTCTGAGGGTAGAAAGACAAATTCAATTTTGTATTGCTCATGACAGAATAGAAGAAAATGAGTCAATTAATGGTGGCTTAATATTTTAAATGTAGTGAACCTTTGATGGCTTTGCGTGTATTCTTTTCACTTGAAGAAGTGTTTTACAAAATTATTTGATTTTAAAATATAACAACATAAAAATATATTCTTTTCATATAATTTGATTTTAAATTGTTATGATGGTGATACTGATGTGATTATTTTATTATGATATTTAATTTGATTGAAACATAATATATTTTAATATAGGGCAAAGGTATTTTAGTCATTTAAATATTTCTAATTTTCTTTTCTCCTTGTTTTCTCTCATCCTTGCAAACAAGAGGGTGATAATGTTTTCTCCCCCACTTCTCTCCTCTTATTTTCTTTCCTCCTAACTTATCTTCCATCCAAATAGAACATTAGGGTTCGTATGTATCTAACATCCTGAAATATTATTTTTTTCCATGTGGGTTGAGCACCATAAAATATTTTTAAGTGCATCAAACATCCTAAAATGTCTTCTTCTTCTTCTTCTTTTTTTTTCTTCAACACCTTTTTTTTTTGCAACTAGCATCTAGACACAAAAAAATATTTTAAAGCGTTAGACGACGTATATGAAAAAATGGCTCTATTGCACGTCATGCACCACAAGATATTTTGAGGTGTCAAATGTATATGAGAAAATATTATTTCAAGATGTTAGATGCACCTTAACTCAAATTTTTAAATAGGGATTTTTTATTAGTTTTTCCTTGTAGAATTTTATCTATTCATGATTTATTTATAACATAAACAAAATAAATAAAACAAGGATAGAAATAATATCATTAAATTCAAATCAATATAAAATATAAAAACTAATATAAGTTGTACTACTAATAAATCATGAATAATAGTACTACTCATATGATCATAATTTGTTTAAGCGCACAAAGGGGCCATATTTATCCCATATGCTTAATGCAATTGATGCACCATGAAGTTGGCTAAAAATTGGCAAAAAATAAAAAAAGAAGATAAAAAAATTGTTATAATTTCGCCTTAAAATTGTCATTTGTCGTGGCCATGTTTTATTCGGCTAAAAATATGACAACCTTTTAACCGCGTACATAATAATATTTGAGCATTATTAATGCTAAAAAACCTAAGACTTGATTCACGAATTAGACCTAAGCAAATTTACTTAGTTTTATGGAAAATCTAGCTCATATCTCAAATGATCACTTTATGACTTATCAATATATTAAGCTACATTTATTAATGAGAATTGCTTTAGTTAATATAGACGAGTTTGTCAATAACGACTTTATACTTATTAACGAAAGCTACTTTCATTAACATATATAGTCAATGACCATTGAATGACTTGTCAATATAGTAAATTTACATTTAGAATCTATTTTACTAAAGTTCCAAAAAACTTTTTTGATAGGAGATTCTAAATTGAGACTTTTTTTTTTATAGATGAATTTACACTTAAACTTTTCTAATATTTTTTTTTTGGTATTTAAAACCTGAATGAGATGTTTCCTTAGCTTTATGGCCCACAACTAGAGCTGGGAAATCGGGTCGAGCCTATCGGGTCGGTTCGTTTAAGTCTTGGCTTTGTAGGGTTCGGGCTTAAAAAATAGGCTAGAAATTTGAAATTGGCCCTGTAGGGCTTCGAGTTTAATCGGGTTAGTCCTGTATGGCCTCAGGCCGGCCCTGCAAGTACATTGCATATTAGTATTCCATCTTTGACCAAAAAAAAAAGAAAAGAAAAGAAAAAGCTTCATCCGACCCTAAATATAAGATAAAATTATTTTTTTCAGAGATTAATGAAACTAATTAAATTACTTTAGAATATTTTTATTTTTTCAAACTAATTAGTTTAATTAATAAATTTATATATAATATAAGAATACATAGCATAAGATAAAATTAAGAAATTTATTTGCTTCCTTAATTTCTCCAGAAAAAAAGTCAATTTTATCTTATATTTAAAACCAGAAAAATTTGTTTTTTTTCACACCCACTACACACATATATAAAAATTTGTAGGAGCACAATTTGATCTCAAACTCCTTGTAAGTACATTGCATATTAGTAGGTCGAGTCCAAGACCACGGACTTAGGCAAGTAAAACACTTTCCAGTTTGGGACCGTGAAAAAAACAATTAAAATTTAAAAACTATTCCGCTCTTTATAATTAATATTTTATCTATAAATATGTATGAATCTAATATAACCACGCAGATAAATCATAAATATTCCGTGTCCATCCACATAAATCCAAATCCTTAAAAAAATTAATAATCCTAACCATAAAAAACTTTTTAAAGTGGAACATATTATATATTTAGGTATTTTTATCTCATTTCAGTGCAATGCGTGGTCCTAAAAGTCTCGTTAAAAGCCATTGGTTCATCATCGTTCCTTCTGTATTTAACCTCTGTTGCTAACCCAGAATTCCCTCGCCACCACATTCCTTCCTCCTTCTCCACTTCTTCCTCTTGAGGGATTTCGTATCGCATCTATACATCTCTTATCCATTTCTCTCTCTGCAAATGGAAGGATCTGGGGTCGTTACTGTGTATGGAAATGGAGCAATCGCGGAGACCAAGAAGTCTCCTTTTTCAGTTAAGGTCGGTCTCGCTCAGATGCTCCGTGGCGGCGTTATCATGGACGTCGTCAATGCCGAGCAAGCTCGCATCGCCGAAGAAGCCGGTGCGTGCGCCGTCATGGCCCTCGAGCGTGTCCCCGCCGATATCCGCGCTCAAGGCGGTGTCGCCCGCATGAGTGACCCGCAGCTTATCAAGGAGATTAAGCAGGCGGTTACGATTCCTGTGATGGCGAAGGCGCGTATTGGGCATTTCGTGGAAGCTCAAATCCTTGAAGCTATTGGCATCGATTATGTGGATGAAAGTGAGGTACTCACTCTGGCTGATGACGAGAATCACATTAACAAGCACAATTTCCGCATTCCATTTGTGTGTGGGTGCCGCAATCTCGGAGAAGCGCTACGCCGGATTCGTGAAGGGGCGGCAATGATTCGAACCAAAGGGGAAGCTGGGACTGGGAATATAATTGAGGCGGTGAGGCATGTGAGGTCGGTGATGGGAAACATTAGGCATTTGAGAAACATGGATGATGATGAAGTTTTCACTTATTCCAAGAAGATTGCTGCTCCTTATGACTTGGTGATGCAGACTAAGCAACTGGGTAGGCTTCCGGTGGTGCATTTTGCCGCCGGTGGAGTCGCAACGCCGGCGGATGCTGCGCTAATGATGCAATTGGGCTGCGATGGGGTTTTTGTTGGGTCTGGAGTGTTCAAGAGCGGTGACCCGGCCAAAAGGGCAAGGGCTATTGTGCAGGCTGTGACACATTACAGTGACCCACAGGTGTTGGCTGAAGTGAGCTGTGGATTGGGTGAGGCCATGGTTGGCCTCAATTTGGACGATAAGGTCGAGAGGTTTGCCAAAAGGTCGGAATGAGACTGATCGATTGATGGGGGACCTCGTGGCACTAGAAGAAAGTGAATTGTGCATGCTGGTCTCTGGCATTTGAAGACTATTGTAATCTTGTAAGGATCGGTTCTATTTATTTTAATAAGGTTGTGCTTTGCTTCAGATCAAACTACGTTAGCAGCAAAGGGTAGCAATTTGTGCCATGTACTAGTTTCTCCAGTAGTAAGTTGATAGGTGTTTTAAATACTCTGTGGAAGTGTTTAATCAAGTCTTTCATGTTAGTTCTTTCATCAATTATAGAACAATTGTTTGAATACTCATTTTATCGTCGTTGTTTTAGTTTATCTCTTTCAATTCGTTCATTCAAGCTGTGAAAGCTTAATTAGGTTCTTTTCAAGTAATTCTAAATCTGTTAAACTGTAGTAGTTGTTCATACTTGGAAGCTTTGAACTTGCTGGTGATAGCCATCACCAGGGAGAAACTGGAATTCTCAAGAGAGGATTGATGAGAGCTCCAGTTTAGTTAAATAACTGCAAAAATTGCTAGATGATGTACCAAACTTGATCAGAATGGACTAGATTCTGCTTCAGTAGTCATTTTGGGCGATTAATTTCCTTTGGCAATTGACTGTAAAGTACCTAAGGCTGTCTTTTGAACGCCCAAGCATATAGAGGAGATAGACAAATGAGGAATGCCTCTCGGACCTCTACCCCTTGTATCTTCTTTTGGAGGACTGCATTTTACAAGGTTTTTGCTTCATTCCCTAATGACTGGGTTAGTGTTTTCCACTCCCTCCGTTTATTCTATCATTTTTCAGTTGCTAACTTGTTCTGCTTATGTTCTCTTTGGACTCTCCCAATTCATTTCATCTTTTACATACAATTGCTAACTTGTTATGCTTCTGTTCTCTCTGGAATGGCCAAGCCTAATACTGGGGCAACTCCTTCTTGCTTGGTCAATGGGGATTGTTCAGGATTTGCGTTGTCACGTCTTCTCCATCCTCAAAAGAGGCAAATTGAAGTGGTCATTCTGAGACTTGATCCATAAAATTCCATCATACAAGCATCATTGTTAACCGAACAATAAATGAGGTTTTGACAATACATCTTGAACAACTTTGAATGGTGCCAGGTCATTTATGAATGGTTCTCTAGTAATAACACAAATGAATCGTGGTTTCAATTATTCAAAAAATTCAAACATTATAATTCAATTATTGTTTAATTGCAATGATGTTTTTTAATGCCTAAATTATATTTGCATTGAATGTACTTTTTAGCTATATACCTTATTTATCCAAGCAGTAATTGAAAGTTACCTGTGTGACTGATTATGAACAGAAGATTATGGTCTGTCAAGATACTGCTTGCCTTGATTTCTTCCATTTTCCTCCAATCCTTATAATCTTCAAGAATATAAAGGCCAGTTACTACCATTTGATTAGTCTTGGATTTTTTAACAGTATTTGCAACATATTATGGGTAGGTTAGCATTGTATAGGAAACTTAAATGAAGCTAATCCGAGACAGCTTTGTTCTGTTGTCCTGCATCTACTGTGTACATGTTGATTCCGTGTCTGCATCCCATTTCCAGGAAGGGAAGTGTTTTCCCACTTAGACATGGCCCTGATATGTGAAATCATGATAATAAGCAAATGCTATCCTGTTTTCCAGACATAAATCTGGACTTTAGCATTTGGATATGCTGTGTCTGGATGAATATTTTGCAAGGGAAATTCTGTAAATCGAGTCTCAAGGCCTTGTTATAGAGACAATGTCGTCAAGAGGGCCATGTAGTCAAACCCACCTAGTGGAATGGGGCTTCTTGTTGTTGAGTCTCAAGACCTTGTTTTGCAAGGGAAATTCTGTAAATCGAGTCTCAAGGCCTTGTTATAGAGACAATGTTGTCAAGAGGGCCATGTAGTCAAACCCACCTAGTGGAATGGGGCTTCTTGTTGTTGAGTCTCAAGACCTTGTTATGCATATCAATGGTATGAATTAAGAGCTGCTGCTGCTGATTCTGTTGCATTATGCTGTCTATACTTTACCTTGTACTCTGAACTTATGCGGTTTATGAATCTGGCATTCTGGATGGAGTGGAGTGCGTATGTATTTTCAAGTATATATGTTCTGTCGTACAATTACTCTGTGATTTGTAGAACATCCTAGTATTTTATTGACCGAAATGAGTGGCGTTTTAGTTGGTTTAGGCATTTGCTTCGTATACGTATTCATCCTTTGTTTCCACAACTGAAGCCATTATTTCTAGGACATCTTTTGTCTGTGGTTCTTACCTTCAGCTTCTTGAACTAGTTCCTCTATACCTGTGAAGATTAGGTAGAGATCAACATGGGGAAACAACATCAAAGAGACCACTTGCTTCCTACAATGATAATGATCTAGAAATGTTCCTCACGAAGAAAGCATTAACAGCTAAGTGTTCAGGTGATGGTGGAAAGTGGAAACCACTATTGATATTTACTTTCTGCATTTTGTTCGGAAACTCCAAGGGGCAGTTTCTTCCTTTCATGTGGGCATATCCCCTTACAAGTTTTTTTCCTTGTTACTGGATTGGATATGGGTCCTTCAATAATTGATGCCAGTGATGCAGGGAATTCCCCTTTACTCAAGGGAAAAGAGGACAAACTTAGCATTCTATGGATTGTAAATAGGTTCCCTGATGTTAATGAGGTTCAGTTGCTGTAAAATTGCATCGAACCTTTCCTTTTTCCCTTATGAGGACATTCATTGAATCGTATGAATTCGTCTCGTATCGGTTTTGTTTTGCATTGATGTGTTGTTGGGTACTTCCAATCTGCCCAACATTTGCTTCAACAGGATTGATCATTGTGCTGCAAAATGATGATGGACCCTTTAGTGCTGCAAAATAGCGGTTCAAGTACTGTTAACAACAGTTCACTTGCTCTAGCCCCTATTTTCAGGCCTACTTTTAGAAATTGTTTTCAAAATACAGGGAAATGTGTGATGTTACAATCTCTCTTCCCGGATTATCTCTCCCTCCCTCGACTTTATAATTACTCAGCTTGCCTTATTTATAAAGCACTTTCAAGTTTCAACATAATTTATTGGAATAAAACATGATAAACTTCATTATCTTTAGCTTAACATTAACAACTTTATAATTATATTCCTGCTTACTATACTATAAATTTCAGAAAAATAAAGTTTACACGATAGTAGATGAAAGGTAAATTAATCGTTCTTTTGAAAAATTTGATTACGTGGCTTATAAATAGGATTAAGAATTATAGGTGTAACATCCTGAATTTTGGACCTAAAGACTTGAAAACTAGCCTATTTTTGGAGGACTACTAAGCCCTATTTTTGAAAATGACAAATTTGAAATCAGTATTTTTGAATATGAATAGTATTTACTATTCATAAATACGTATTTACTATTTAAAAATACGGTATTTACTATTTATAAATACGGTATTTACTATTCATAAATACGGTATTTACTATTCAGTGGGACCCACGTCAAATTTTCCCAACTTCCCTCGCCTGCCTTGCAATTCTCGTGGGTTGTTTTAAAATTCAAGCGGGACCCACTCAATAATAATTTATTATTTAAATAATAATATTATATTATAATAATAAAATAATATATATTATATTATATTATTAAAATATTCAGAAACGGCAGAAGCGCAGCAGCCCACGAGGAAAATGTTTTTATATTATATAATTTTATAATTTTGTGAAAATTACGCTTAAGGACCCATTTTCCAACTATAAATAGAAGCTTCATTTCTTCATTTTCTTCACACCAAACTCAGAGTACAACGATTGAGTTTAAGAGAAGAGTGAGATTTCTTAGAGTTAGAGAGAGAGTTTAGAGTAAAGTTCTTGGAGTTGAAGAGAAGGAGCAAGAACTTCAAGGGTAAGTTCTTTAGTTCTTAAGTTTTGGTAATTTGTACCTGAAATGCCTATAGAGTTTCTTCTGAGTATGCTCTGTGGCTGCAGCTTAGTCTGATCTGTCACATCAGAAAAGAATTATCCTTGGGCAGTAAATATTATTTACTGGCACAGTAAAAAATATTTACCGGCACGGTAAAAATATTTTTACTGGTACTATTCACATGAATAGTGAATATCCAACATAGTTTCCGCAAATGCTGAAAATTAATGGTCACTAATAAAAATGATATTATAGGATAGTCGAGGATTCCGGAGTCAGATTCAAAGGAAGTTTGGGGATACGTGAATAGTGCCGTATACGTGAATAGTGCCGTATGCATGAATAGTGCCGTATGCATGAATAGTAATTTACTATTCACGTGGAAGGAAGGTACGTTCGCGTACTGTAACACTAACTCTGATGCTTATTGTATGCTTATATGTGATAGATAGTCTGAGGCTCTATTTTGAAAATTGATCAGACACATACAGCTTGATACGGGTTATAGTCTTGATAACGCCGTTATGTTTTCCTAGCGCTGAGGACACGGATGTACACCGTGGCACTGGTGAATAGTGCAGACTATAATAACATGCATATTGCAGTGGCTGTGTTATGTTATTATCTTGAATATGAAATATATCTGTTGTGTGCTGTTAGAATACATCTGCTGTGTGCTTATGTATTGCCGTAATCATACATCTGCTGTGTGCTTATGTATGGATTATTGTTATATTGCCATGAATATCTATCATACATATTTGATACATAAGCATGAGGTTAACCGTTACCTGAGGTTCAATGGGTATTGAACCTCAGCTCTTACTGTAGCTTCAGGATTTTCGGAGTGAACAGAAACAGAAACAAGGGTAAGCAGCAGGCAGAAGGACTAGCTGGAGAAAGTCCTGTAGATATGTATAGTCTTTCGAACTCTTTGTATCAGCAAACCAGTACACTACAGTGGTTGAATATCAGTTACTCTGTATTTAAAATCATTTCGTTGCTCAATTCTGGTTAAATTATTTTGAACTCTGATCAAATAATTTCAAAAATGCTTTAGAAAAGTTGGGGTGTTACATTTTGGTATCAGAGCAGACATCCTGGCACGGAGTTAACTAAGTTACTCCAAACAGTCCGATATCTAGAAAGGGGTTTTGTGGTTGGCAATCAGTTTCCTTGAATTCGTCGAGCCTTCCACAAATACACCTGCCTAGTCGGATTGTCTGAGTAGCGGAGTTAGGTTCTAAGCTTTCAAAAGTGTTTTATCTGGTATGAACCCGACTCAGTTACAGTAAACCATTGGTGCCGAAGGTAGGGCCGAGTCTATGTGGATCAGCCAATCAGTCACCCTAGCACGGTGAGGCTCCCATGATAGACGCCTACCTGGCCAATTGGTTGATTAACTAAGTTAGGCTCTAAGCCATGGTTTTAAAAGTATTTCGAAAAAAAACAAGTACAAGTACTGATACAATACTGGTGTTGTGATACAAAAAGGACGTACATCCTAAGGAAAAGGGTTGGGCTCGGGAGGCCTTGATATAGAGTAGATGGCACAGAATATGGTTTCTGTTGTTTAACTTTAAGACTTTTGATATGGGAATCGGAATCTAAGTTAAATCCCCACTCAGAGTTTCAAGGGAAGTGGTACAGAGAAGTCGGTACGACTTAAGTTTTCCGGTAGACAGTAACCTACTGTTTAGGTTTCCCTTGGATAGTAACCTATCGATTTAATGTCCTTGTCAAAATAATAACTTGTTAAGGTACCCTGAAAAGAAAATCCCTACCTTGTAGAGGCCAGACACCATGCGTGCAAAGGGGCGTGGCTCCGGGGACGAAGATCTTTTGATTAAGTCCTTGACGGTGGTGATCAATTGACAGAAGAAGGAAAGTACCCAGTAATTCTGGGGAGACAGTTATGTCATACTAGTACCTATGAGAGTTGTAGGTACCCAGTAGTAAGTATATCAATATTAGTACCAAGAATCAATAGACATTATGAAGTTAATATTGCTTAGGCGAGAGAAATCTCAGAACTATGACCCCTGTGAGAGTAGGAACCCTGAGAAAATATGAGTGAGTTTTGCCTAAGAGATAGTTCCTTAACAGAACCATACGAAAGCTGGAAACCTCAGTAGCCACCAGGTTATGGTCTCAAGGTGGGACCAAGAACCATAGAGATGTTAGTGGCTAATAGATTCCCTATAAAGTAAGTGGCTACCCGATAGGGAAAATTGAGTTAAGAATTATGCTTGGAGCTAAATAGAAAGTGAAAGTCCACAAATAGAATGACCCTAGATAAGATGGCAGACATAGAAACAACGGTTTATGAAACTACTAAAGGATAGGAACCTGTTAAGATTTGAGTTCTCATTATAATGATTCAAAGACGATCACTGGCGCTACTTATGGAAAGTTTAATCGGAGAAGGATACCTACGGGGAGTTCTGATCTAGGAGGTACCTACAAGGATGCTAACCGGAAAAGCTGACTGATCTGAGAAGACTGAGTGAAGCGCCGAGTAATGTGCCGTAGAGCAGAGCCACCGTGACGACGAACCGTAGAGTGGAGCCGCCGTGACAACGAACCATAAAGTAGAGTTACCAAGTGCATCGGTTCCCAAGGTATGTACATTATAATGAATCTTACATCGAATAGGTTCCTTAGAGCGAAGGTTTCAATAATCTAGTATATTGCCATGAGTCGCTCCAGTGCTATATAGCACATATTGTGTTTATAAGCTAGCAGAAGCCCACGGTTGTTAGACAACAAATACGAGAAGTGCCCCAAAAAGTTTGTGAGATCCGAGGATAGCGAACGATGTTTGAAATAGCTGGAAGATTAAAGTAGAACAAACTAAGTATTTTATGGATAGTTTGAGTAGCCAAGGACAGAGGTTCCAATGCGTGTAGTTAGTGATGACCTTCTAATGTTAGTTGTCTGATTCCTAAGTAAGGTTTAAAAAAATTGAATTTTTGAACTTGCCAAGACACTTGCTGTATTTGAAATTTTTAAAAATGATTTGTTCGCACATGTGCATTTTTGAAACAGAGTTTTCAAATGAAATGTTTTCAACAGAATTTGAGACCACAGTGATGGGTATTTTGAACAGATGTTGTCTTATATAAAGGGGTTTTTGTTAGAACCCAGAGTTTGAAACTAAGTTTTCAACTATGTTGTGGTAAAGTCAGTACAAAACTGGAAGGACAGAAGCTGTTGTAGATGTACACAGTTTGCTGGGTCTGCCAGATGTTTTAAAATGTTTGAAATCGCTGGCCTATGATAAAGGTTCTTTTGAAACAAAAAGTTTTTGGAGGGATTTTTTGAGAAAATGGAAAACGCACCAGCAGTAAACGCACCCAATCCATGGTATTTCGTCGAGGGCGTATGTTTTGATTAGTACAACCTGACTGTCTATGACTGGACTGAGTTCCGCTAGATAGGGTTGCTACTGTATGTGCCAGTGTGAACACTGGGTCTCCTAAGAAAGGGGCGGAGGTTCTCCCACATTGTTGATAGTACTGTTGAGACTGGATTCGAGGATTGGGGTAAGGCGCTCACTGTACCAAATGGTTAAAATGATGGTGTGTACTCTCAATTGTAAAATTTTGTGAAATACATTAGCTCCCTCAAAGATATGTGCCGGTAATAAAAGTTTTTGAAAATGATCCGGCAGTGAAAAATGTTTTCATGAAATTGTGATGGCAGCGATTAAGTTTAAAAATGTTATAGCACTATTACTTTGTGGTATAGTGCAGATTGTGAAATGTACTGAAACCACGGAAAATTTTTCATGTTTGAAAATTTGAAAATGAGACAAGAAAATAATTTTGGGTAGCAATGACATGATTGTCGACGCTATCGTGTTGAAAAGAAAAGCAGTGTAATTGGGAATTATGGTACAGGAACAGCAACTATTAGAAAGGTTTGGAATACTGAATTAGTTAAGTCAAATAATAGCTGCCGGTTATGATGTTGAGTAAGTGAAAGTAGTTCGAGAACTTGAATGGGAAACACTCAGATGAAATTGATGAGCAGATGCGGAAGGCCAATATGTGTTAAGCCGATAGGCTAAATAAATCAGGTAGTGAGGCCTGTGTAACCGAGTACTGTGAGAATAGATCAGCAAGTCCTGTAATTTAGTACTATACCTGGGTATAAGATTGAGACATTGAATAGTAGGATGCGTGCTATTTAAGTTTGCATAAGGAAGGAATAGACTAGAGGTCTAGATAACCTTTTGATTTTATATGTTCAAATTTCGAGGACGAAATTTATTGAACGGAGGGAGAATTGTAACATCCTGAATTTTGGACCTAAAGACTTGAAAACTAGCCTATTTTTGGAGGACTACTAAGCCCTATTTTTGAAAATGACAAATTTGAAATCAGTATTTTTGAATATGAATAGTATTTACTATTCATAAATACGTATTTACTATTTAAAAATACGGTATTTACTATTTATAAATACGGTATTTACTATTCATAAATACGGTATTTACTATTCAGTGGGACCCACGTCAAATTTTCCCAACTTCCCTCGCCTGCCTTGCAATTCTCGTGGGTTGTTTTAAAATTCAAGCGGGACCCACTCAATAATAATTTATTATTTAAATAATAATATTATATTATAATAATAAAATAATATATATTATATTATATTATTAAAATATTCAGAAACGGCAGAAGCGCAGCAGCCCACGAGGAAAATGTTTTTATATTATATAATTTTATAATTTTGTGAAAATTACGCTTAAGGACCCATTTTCCAACTATAAATAGAAGCTTCATTTCTTCACACCAAACTCAGAGTACAACGATTGAGTTTAAGAGAAGAGTGAGATTTCTTAGAGTTAGAGAGAGAGTTTAGAGTAAAGTTCTTGGAGTTGAAGAGAAGGAGCAAGAACTTCAAGGGTAAGTTCTTTAGTTCTTAAGTTTTGGTAATTTGTACCTGAAATGCCTATAGAGTTTCTTCTGAGTATGCTCTGTGGCTGCAGCTTAGTCTGATCTGTCACATCAGAAAAGAATTATCCTTGGGCAGTAAATATTATTTACTGGCACAGTAAAAAATATTTACCGGCACGGTAAAAATATTTTTACTGGTACTATTCACATGAATAGTGAATATCCAACATAGTTTCCGCAAATGCTGAAAATTAATGGTCACTAATAAAAATGATATTATAGGATAGCCGAGGATTCCGGAGTCAGATTCAAAGGAAGTTTGGGGATACGTGAATAGTGCCGTATACGTGAATAGTGCCGTATGCATGAATAGTGCCGTATGCATGAATAGTAATTTACTATTCACGTGGAAGGAAGGTACGTTCGCGTACTGTAACACTAACTCTGATGCTTATTGTATGCTTATATGTGATAGATAGTCTGAGGCTCTATTTTGAAAATTGATCAGACACATACAGCTTGATACGGGTTATAGTCTTGATAACGCCGTTATGTTTTCCTAGCGCTGAGGACACGGATGTACACCGTGGCACTGGTGAATAGTGCAGACTATAATAACATGCATATTGCAGTGGCTGTGTTATGTTATTATCTTGAATATGAAATATATCTGTTGTGTGCTGTTAGAATACATTTGCTGTGTGCTTATGTATTGCCGTAATCATACATCTGCTGTGTGCTTATGTATGGATTATTGTTATATTGCCATGAATATCTATCATACATATTTGATACATAAGCATGAGGTTAACCGTTACCTGAGGTTCAATGGGTATTGAACCTCAGCTCTTACTGTAGCTTCAGGATTTTCGGAGTGAACAGAAACAGAAACAAGGGTAAGCAGCAGGCAGAAGGACTAGCTGGAGAAAGTCCTGTAGATATGTATAGTCTTTCGAACTCTTTGTATCAGCAAACCAGTACACTACAGTGGTTGAATATCAGTTACTCTGTATTTAAAATCATTTCGTTGCTCAATTCTGGTTAAATTATTTTGAACTCTGATCAAATAATTTCAAAAATGCTTTAGAAAAGTTGGGGTGTTACAATAGGGATTAGAGGAGCATGCATTAATGTTATTGGGATGTTGGAACTCTGCTAAAAGCAATCACCCCAAATTGACACCACTACTTCTAGACTAATTATAACCATAACTTAATGGAGAGGGGTGTATAATTGAAAAGAATTGACATTGAATTGATATTTTTTTAGTTTAATCAACTTCTTTCTGAAAATAGAATACATGATATTGTTATTGGAAAGTTCCGAATAAGGTAAAAGGGAAGTTTTATTGTACTATTACAAGAACAACAATGTTATATGGTAATGAATGTTAGGCTTTAAAGAGACAATATGAAATAAAGTGGGAATAGCCGAGATGAGGATGTTGAGATGGATGTTTAAAAAAAAAAAAAGATTCATAATGATCATATATACCAACGAGTTGGAATAGTATTTATTAAGGAGAAAATGGTAGAAAATTGTTTGATGTAGTTTAGAAACGTCCAAAGATAGCAATTGGATGCACCGGTGAGAAGGTCAATCAGGTACTATGGAGCCCTTTAAAAAGAGATAGAGGAAAATTGAAGCAAATACTCAATAATGTTATAGAGGGGGATTTATTAATTACTAGTCTCTCTAAAGATTTTGTTTTTGACAGAGAACAATGACATCATGTGTTTTATGTAACTGACCTCACTTAATGGAATAAAGCTTTGTTGTAGTTGTTGTTTTACAAACGATACTAGAGGGAGTATAAATAACCATTCTCTCAATGTTGAACCCCTGACCAAAAAAAAAAACCCCTGACCATGGGGTGAGAAATCTTTTTCTCAAACCAACCAACATGGCCCTTGAACGTCGACATAACCATACAATATTCTATATATTGGGGAAAAAAAATTGAGGTTAGACACCTTAGAGTCCATGTCCTGATGGACCTAATTCCAACCTGGTTCATAATTTTTTTCTCACCAAATTCGTAATAGATTAATAACAGTGGACCGAACTCTAACTAATCGAATGTCTGAATTTGAAGTACTTGGACCTGCCTAGTTATAGTCCTTACCTGACCAAATAATGGCAGGTAAAAAGCTCCTATATCTTTGTCCTCATGAGTCAACCAATTGATTAACAGTGGCAGATTTGAGACCAAATAATGGCTGGAATTTGTTGTCAATAGAGGGACGGATAGAAGGCTTTGAAAAAAGGGCCATACTAATACTATAACTGCAGTAACAAACAGAGAAGATAAATGGATATAGGACAGGTAAGCTGTTGGTGAGTGATAATGGGAGAACAAATGCCAGCCCTTCATCAAATTCATTTAAGAACATGTGGAAATTAAGGTGGGGAATTTAAAAATTCCCCATTAAGTGAGGATGGTCGGTAGTCAACCCGGAATCCAACATGGATTGTGATTTCAACCAGGCAGAAGGAAGATCCGAGATTGCAATGGATGGTTTTTGGTGGATTCAGCCTTTTATGGGAGAATGTATGGCAATGCAATATGCAACAAAGAATCAACTAACCTCTCATCCTTGGGTTCAACTAGCGTGGAGATCAGTCTTCTTCACCTTTAGGAAGGGGGTTCGATCCCTGCGTTGGTCAAGGCGTTGGGGGAGGTATCTTACGGGTCTAGGAAGAAGTGGTAACGCTGGTAGAAGTGGAGGCATGTGTATTCTCTGGCCAGTATCCCCTGTGGATTGGGCTCCAAATGTCCTGCCCTTGGACTGTGGGTGAGTCCAACCCCTTTCCTAAAATTTTTTTATATAAAAAAAAAACAAAAAAACAAAGAATCAACTAGAAGACATATGTTTTGAGTTAGACAGCCAGTCTTTAATTAAATGCTTCAAGGAGGGATGCATGTCTTCTAACTGGTAATGTCATGTAATTATAGAAAACATCCTTGCTACAAGGAACATCAGTAGAAACCATCTGGGTTGCCAAGGCTTCATTGGTCATGCCCTCTCAATTGGGTTTCCACACCCCATCAGCTTTACTTGCTTTTATTTTGAAGGATATATGTATTGCAGAAGATCCAAGCTCAAGTCTTTATGATGTATAATTGTTTTTGATTAACCTCATTGGTGTATGTATGTGGACCTGCTACTTAGTTATTAATGATTATCCTTGTTGTTGGCAAAAAAGGGGGCCCATCTCATTTATAAGCAGATAACAACGAACATCAATAACTAATAGGGCTGGGTTACAAAAGTAGTTAACCCCTCACAATATGACAAACCAATGTTTGATTATTTGTTAGAAGAGCTGTGTGTCCAACGAAAGTGCCTCAAACAGTATTGCCTCAAAGAATATCTGTGCTTAGTCCAAAAAAAAAAAAAAAAAATTGACGAACAAGTCCAAAACATCCTTTGATCCCTATTAAAAAGCACATATAAATACCTCACCAGGTAATCATAATTAAAGAGAGATGGTTAAGGCATTAGTTTTATTTAAAAATAAAATTTTAAACTTACCCATACTTAAAAATAAGGGTAAAGAAGCAATTATACACATGTGTTTTTCCCTAGGAGCACCCAGCACCACATGATTTTTTCTGGACCAAAAACACACATGTGGTTACGTTTTGGGAGCGCCTAGCACCACAGCCGTTAGTTGATTGTTTGGTCAACGTTAACTTGGATGGAAATGAACAGTAACGCAGGTAAAAGTACACTTTTGTCCTTAGTTTTAGGTGAAATTACACTTTTGCCTTTAGTTTTAAATATTAATTACAATTTTGTCCTTAGTTTTAGGTGAAATTACACTTTTGCCCTTAGTTTTAAATATTAATTACACTTTTGCCCCTAATTTTAAATATTAAAAAAAAACTAAAATACCCCCGTTGGTAGGCCCACCATCGGCTGCCACCATCGCCAGCCACCACCACTGCCGGCGGTAGTGGTGGTTGGCTGTGGCGGCCGGCAGTGGTCACCGGCCGGTGGTGGGGCCCACGGGCAAAGGGTATTTTAGTTTTTTTTAATATTTAAAACTAGGGGTAAAAGTATAATTAATATTTAAAACTAAGGGCAAAAGTGTAATTTCACCTAAAACTAAGGGTAAAAGTGTAATTTTACCCACGTTACTGTTCATTTCCATCCAAGTTAACGTTGACTAAACGGTCAACTAACGGCCGTGGTGCTGGACGCTTCCAAAACGTAATCACAAGTATATTTTTGGTCCAAAAAAAATCAAGTGATGCTGTGCGCTCCTGGGAAAAAACACATATGTAAAATTGTTCCTTTACCATAAAACTAATGAATTGTACATTTAGAAGTAAAAAAAATTACATTTAACTCTAAATATGAGCCATCTTAAAAAAAATATATAATTGTATAATTCGTCATTCAATGACTTAAAATAAGGGCCCATTAAAAGTGTCCTTGACTTAGGACTGACGGGAGTAGAGTATCTAGGACATTAATTTTTTATTTTCTTAGTTTTCCCCTATATGCACATTTAAATACCATAATTAGTTAATTATTCTAGGAAATGTTATCTCTGAATTTCAAAAGGATATATCATTTTGCAATTTTTTTCAACATTTTGTCAAATTTAACGAGTTCACTAAGCACAAGGGACATCTATCCAACATGTATGTCGTACATTAAGAAAATTCAATTTTTTTCTCCCAAATCTCATGAAAAAAATAGTTTTTTTTTCTTTTAGGTTTGTCATTATGGACAACTAAAATCCACAATTTCCCCAATGCACAAAGATTAAATTAAAGCGCGGATCAAAATCTTTAAGGAGAAAACGTTTGAAAACCATTTTGGAAAAGGATAGGGAAGGTATATTGGATCCGGCTTGTATCCTTTTCTTTTAATACCCGCTGCTGTCCTCTGCGCTTATACGGTGACGTTTTGGCCAATATACAAGCTGGTTTTTTTTTTTTTTCCAGAAAAACTATTTCAGAACACTAACAGGTAAAGATGTTATAAGATATTGAACGGTACTGAAAAAATACTTTATGATCTTGAAAAATTATTTTACGATCTTGAAAAAATAACCTGCAGCTTATTTTTAATACCAATCAGTATCTTAAGATTTTTTTTTAAAATCCTAAAATATTTTTTCAAGATCTTAAAGTATTTTTTCAATATCAATGAATATTTTGAAGAATCCTTTTTAGTATCAGTTAATACTATGAAATATTTTTTCAAAATCCTAAATAATTTTTATAGATCATCATGAGGTATTTTTTTCAGTACCAGTCATTATTCTAAAGTATCTTTTTAGTATCAATCAGTACCCTGAAATATTTTTTCGAGATCCTAAAATAATTTTTCAAGATCATAAGGTATTTTTTCAATACCATTCAGTATCTTAAAACATTTTTTTAGTACCTGTTATGTTAGTCTTCAAAAATAGTTTTTCCAAAAAAAAAAAAAACGCAACAGCTTGTATATTGGCCAAAACGTCACCGTATGAGCGTAGAGGATATTTTTTTAGTATCTCGATTATTTCTATGCCATTATGAAAGTTAACTCGAGGATGACTAAAGAGAATCTTGACCTAGAATTAATAAAATGAGAGCCTAGGTTATATATATATATGTTCCAAGGGTGGGTATCAAAATCCACACACATCATTAGACGTTTCTAATTAATTTACATCTACGTAATATTCTATATTACTTTTATTAATCATAGTAAACTCCCAACATCAATATTGCTAATATGGACTAGAGTTAGTAATTTATACTCCCTCTATTAAATATGAGCATGTATGAAAAAAAATATTTAATACTCTCATTGAAACAAGTTTTAGATTAGATAGATCTCTTTGAAATAAGGGTCTTTTAATAGACTAGTCTTTTAAGATTGAGTTCTCCCTTTGAGTTTGTATTTGTTATAGAATACATGAGATTTATCTATGATTAAAAATATTTTGATTTCTGTTAAAATTAAAGCAATAAAAAAAAATATAGATTGCTCAGCTCATCCAACGGAAGCAATAGCATTGGGAGAAGTATGCCGATATGTTTTATATATATATATATATATATATATATATATATATATATATATAACATTAGTGACGGACCCAGAAAATTATAGAAAGGAGCACAAATAGTTGGGGGATTCAGGGGCAGCGCTCCAAAAAATTATTTTAGGGAAAGTTTTGAACGCATTAAAAAATAAAAGAATATAAACAAGGAAAAAATATATCAAAAAATATTTAGGAAATCAAATGAATACTGATGATGTAATAAAAGAAACAATTATTTTACAAACCTGTCATTTAAAAAAGTAATGCTAAGTACGGTTAGAAATAAATACAACTACATAAATTACAATGAAAGGTGGGCACTCAATAAATTCAAGTACATATATTTTAATAAAAATAATATATTACAATAAAAATAATTATAATGTCATCCTTCTAGGCCTTATTTTTTGAAATTCCATCATAATTGCCTTATTATCAATACTATCAAATACATCTTTTTTCAATATAAGGCACCAAACCATCATTCAATCATTCATCCCTCATCCCATTACGAAGTGCAGTCTTAATGTATTAAGGGTGGGCACTTAATTTAAAAGTGGACAATCGTTCAAACATGTATTAATTTTACAAAAAAAAAAAATCCCAAATTCAAGTGCCCCCTTTTTTACAACATGGGTGCACCCCTGAGTGTCGTTGGGCCCTTTAATAGCATTGGTTCAAGATAAAGTCTTCTTTGATAGCTGGTTAATACACCTTTTTTCTTAACCTTCTTTCTACTCTTAATCTCTTATTATAGGAAAATATGTATTAATTTACTTTTATTTTTTTTAAAAAAAAAACCCCCCAAAATTCCCCCGGGGGTGGTGATACACGTAGGTCCACCATTGTATATAATTTCAACTGGAATTTAGCTTCATGGTTTGTAGTTTCCCTCCCTACACAAATGTCTTCTCTAAGCCTTAAACTTGAGATCTAGAGAAATTTAGCGGGGGCTTACGTCGTTAGATCAAGTCTATGCTGGTTCCCCAACATATTGTTAACAATGAACTATTTAAGAAAATGTGATTTTTTTTTAAAGGAAAAAGAAAGGAGTACGTGTGTCCTATATCGATAGGATATGGGTCATTTCAACTTAATTAGTATTAATCAATAATAACTAATAAGGAAATAAATTACATAGCTTGAACTTAACGATTGTAATGAATATCCTACACGCTAGCTAACGACATTGAAGCCCTAATTAAGTCCAAGAGATATGAAACTTGATCAATAAAAGATATACTCCAACGACATTGAAGCCTTAAGTCCAAGAGATATGAAACCTTGATTAATGAAAGATACTGAACGTATCAAAGAATATGCGCATAGGCTCCTTAGGGTGTAACTCATGATGATATTCCAATCTTTTTGGTTTCCCACTAACATTTATTTTGAAAAACACTGTGCATCATGCATGAAGAAAATATCATCAACATACGTGAAGCGAGTATCATATTCATTTTTTGCGTTTAAAAAAAAAAACTTTCATTTAATCATCAAGCTATATATTCCATCAGTAATTTGGTGGGTAATCCAAGGTTTTTTTTAGTGTATAATTCTCTTCTTCTTCTTCTTCTTCTTTTTTTTTTTAATGTCTTTAACTAGCTATATATGCTCCTCTATCTGGTCTTAAGATTTGCATGATATAAGAAATTTGGAGAATCTCATGGACAATAAGATTTTTTTCCCCCAAAAATCTTGATGGCTAAAACTTTACTAATATATTAAGATAACATTGGGATATTGACCTTTGAATATGATTTATTTTTTATTTATCCATAGTAATTGGGGGATTTGGTGGCAGCATATTGTTTTTTTTTTTTACTTAAAAAAGAAAAAAAAATCAAAGACACAGGAATACTTGCATTGTCATAATGTAAACACCACAAAGAAAAGTGAAATTCTGGAATGTCTTCGATGATATCTCCAATGGGAATCAAACCATAATTCTCCTTTATCCATTCCAAGAAGATCCTTTAATTTAAGCCCATTTCTCTTCAATTCTTCAATTTCCTCTACCCTTCTTGGACTCTTCGGTGTTAGAATTTAGTGATTACCCAGCCGTACATTAGATTCGTTGTAGTTCTATCAAAATATCCAATATTAAATACTTTTAATTCATTTTTTAAATTCGTTTTAGTAATTCATTTTCAATTTCAATATAATTAATCCATGTGGAGTATATTCCAATCTTCCGAGCCCATAAATTGGCACCTCTTCCTCCTCTCCCTCCCTCTCATGCACTCTCAATCTCTCTCTTTGTTGCGTCGTCGTCGTCCATTATAGTCAGTGATGGCTGTGGCTTCTGCAACTAATGAAACTGATGAGGTATTTGCTCTTAACGTCCAAGGCAAATCCAATAATGATGAAGATGCCTGCGTCTCCGTCATCGTCCCTTTCTTGCAGAAGGTTTCTTCTCTTTCTAAAGTTTCAAACATTTTTATATATGTCGTCGACAAGCGCTAATATATCTGAGGTTGTTGGATTTGCTGGTTATTGACAGTTGGTGGCTGAGTTCGTGGGGACATTTTTTCTGATGTTTGCCGGACAAGCGTCAGAGGTGGTGGATGAGGGATACGGTAACAAAATAACGCTTCCTGGGACTGCTGTAGTTTGGGGTCTTACCGTTTTGGTTCTTGTCTATGCCGTCAGTCACATCTCCGGCGCCCATTTTAATCCGGCCGTCACCCTCGCTTTTGCTTCTACCGGACGATTCCCCCTCAAACAGGTCACCCTTCTTATACACCTTCGTTAAATTCCATGTCCTATATATATCTATATATATATATTTTTTCAAAATGAAATTTTGTCTCATTCAAAACATAAATGACATGTTTGAATTATATACCAACATGCTCTAGCTCAGCCTCTTAACCATGTTGTAAATCGTTTGATATCCTTATCAGGAGGAGAGGGAAAGCTCACTTTTGTAATCTCTCCTACAATTACTCAGGCTCTCTATCTGCAGAATTGTTTTAAAAAAGTTATTGTGTTATACGAGATAAATTTCCTTTTAATATGTTTATCTCGTAGGTATATGAAATTAATTACTGAAAATTAATTAATCCAAACACTTATATAACAATAACAACAAGTCTTATCCTAATAAATGGAGTTGACTACATTTATCATAAAGTAAGATGTTATAGTGCTCTATATATTAATAACAACCAAATTTTTATATTTTAAATCAAAATGTCTAGTTCAATAATTTTAATGAGTATTCTCTTAAATCTTCTTTTATCCCTTTTAAGAGAAATCCATTTTGTACGGTCCACTTTTCCTATTGCCAGCATTTCCACAGATATTCTTTATTTCTCTGAGCCACCTTAAATGATTTTCTACCATATTCTCCTCAATAAGACGTGATGCTAACTCTTGCCCGTATATATCCGTTAGAAATCTTTTTTTTTTTTTCCACTTGTATCACCATACAACCATATCAACATTCTCATCTCTATTACCCCAACTTTGTGCTCTCTTGTTCTACCTTTACTATACACACCCAAAAAATGTCATTTTGTGTATATATATGTTGTTGGTTTGTTTTGATTGATTTTGATGTTGCAGGTACCAGCTTATATATCAGTTCAGCTTCTGGCGTCCATTCTTGCGAGTGGGACACTAAGGCTTATTTTTGAAGGAAGCCATGACCACTTCTCAGGAACAAGATTATCAGGGACGCATCTTCAAGGTTTTGTGATTGAGTTCATCATCACCTTCTACATCATGCTTGTTAAGTATTCTACCAGTGGTTTGTCGTCCGATAACAGGGAGGTAATTAATTAATCTCATAATTCTTTTTTTCTTTTTATATTTTGTGGGTTATTAACTTTTGTGATAGATGACATATGAGGCTGGGAATCTACTTTGTCTTTTGATGAAATATTAAACATGCGTGGTTAAATAAATATACTGATGTTGCTGATCAAGCACGTGCATGCATGCATATGGCTGCGTGCTTGAAAGCTTACATATATCAGAAATTGTTTTTATTTGAATAAGGATTAATGTGCAAATCCACCCTAGAAGAATTCAAAAAAAAAAAAAAAATCTCAATGTTATCCTAAAATTTTTTTTGGTCTCACTGTCGCATTGGATTATTAAAAACACAGCAATATTGCTCCGTTAACTTTTTAGTTTTATTGAAATAATACATATAACACTCTTACTTGACACTCATTAGTCTGTCATTACATTACAGTTGTTCGTCATCTTTTATTCTAAGTGCCGTACTGAGTGCCAATTAAGATTTTCATGTATATTATTTAAGTTAAATTAATTAATTAAGTTCAAAATTAATTTTGTTAACGGTTAATGACAACATTGATATATTTTTAGATTTCAGAGAACATTGAGACCCAAAAAAACTTTAGGGCAATATTGAGATTTTTTTAAATACTTCTAAGGCAGATTTGCACCTTAACCCTTTAAATAATAAAATATTTTAAAGATTTTTTTATATGTTTGGTGTGATTTTCAACTATGCAGATGAGTCAGGTGGCTGGTCTGGCAGTAGGGTCAACCATGTTGCTTAATGTGATGTTTGCCGGGTGATCACCTTATCCCAAATATTGATAATCCTCACATAATCACCTGTTTTCCTTTAAATGCATACTATCTTATTACAACGTTTATATGTTTCTGTATAAGCGCATGTACGTATTTTAACTAGTCATAAATATGTTTATAAGTAGCGTACGTTGTTCATAAGAAATCAACATGTCCTAATGTACATTTGGCTCGGATATATATATATTTTTTTAAAAAAAAGGAGTGTTCTTAGAGCTATTTACATGTGCACATGCACATTATAAAAGCTAAGAAAAATAAAGTGTTCATATGAAATTGATAAGTCCTAATGGTCATTCCAATTGTCTTGATGTACAAAAAATTACAAGGTCCTAATATAAAAATTTACAAGTGGACATATATACACATTTAACAACCATGCATGTCAAAATAATTCTCTCCTTGTCCTTATTTATAAGATTCTATTTTTTGAATTGGTCTCTCCCTTTTTATAAGGTTTTCTTTGAGATGGTTTGAATATTAAATATATTTTACACTCTCAGACACATTTCTTTTTGTACAAACATTAGGGACAACAAGATATCTTTTTTGCTTTCAAAAAACACTCCAATAAAATTTCAAAATCTTTTGGCTTCATTGATTATTAAATCCCTTCTCAAGTATTTAAATGAAATTCTCCCATGTATACACAACACACACACACACCCTTTGCTTAAGTCTTGGCCCAGGAAACAGCATTGGGTGGTAATTCCCATAACCCATGTCTTATCCGGTTCCAGGGTTGGGGTTGGGAAATAAAAAATAATAATTAATAGTGACAGTAAATTTAGGGAAAATTATGCGTAGGTCTTAAGGAACAAAAAAAATTATAAAAAAGTCCATTGAAATCACCAAATTATACAGAAGTCCCAAGGGACTTTTTTGATATTATTTGTATGGAAATAAAATCCAGGTTTTTAAATGTTGTTGTAAATACATGCATTTCCTGTTGTAAATACATGCATTTTCTGTTCTAAATAGTCAGATTTTAAATTTTGTTGTAAATACAGCACTTTTTGTTGTAATTCTATGTTTTTCCTGTTGTAAATGACCTCTCTAAGTTCAAAATCCAGGTGTTTAAATATTGTTATAAATACATGCATTTCCTGTTCTAAATGGTTAGATTTTAAATTTTGTTGTAAATACAGAACTTCATGTTGTTAATCTATTCTTTTTCTGTTGTAAATGACCTTTCTACATTTAAAATTCAAGTGTTTAAATATTGTTGTAAATACATGTATTTCCTGTTGTAAATATATGCATTTTCTATTATAAATGATCAGGTGTTTAAATCTTGTCATAAATATAGGCATTTCTTGTTGTAAATATATACATTTCCTGTTGTTAATACAAATAATATAAAAAAAGTCCTTTGGGATTTCTGTGTAATTTTGTGATTTCAAGAGACTTTTTTGTAATTTGCTTTGTTTCTTGGGACCTAGGCGTAATTTTCCCTAAAATTTACTCAAAAGAAAACGATGCAAGATCAATCACTCCCTAATATGTTTATCATAATGGGATGTTTTTTATCAGGGGGGGAAAGATATTTTTTAAATTTTTAAGGAAAAAGAAGGTTAGGACGGTGTGTTTCGACTTTTAAATAACCTTATATTCCTCTTGTTTTTATTATAAGGTAGTAACTAATAAATATTCTTGGTCCTTTTTATAAGGTGTATGCAAGTTTTTCTAAGAAGTATTTAATTTATTTCTCTATGTCTGTCTATATTTAATAAAGGTATGTGAGAGATAATAATGATTAATAGATATTTGAGTTTAGTGTAGTTTACTTGAATTTTAAGACAACTTTAATACATTTAACTATATTGATTTATGAACATTGATAGTTTGTGCCTTTTTGATTGGAGAAGGTATGATATTTAAGTTGAGTATAGTTGGTAAAGGTAATATTGGAAATCAATTAAA
Source organism: Acacia crassicarpa (assembly GCA_034222035.1). Classification (NCBI taxonomy): domain Eukaryota; kingdom Viridiplantae; phylum Streptophyta; class Magnoliopsida; order Fabales; family Fabaceae; genus Acacia; species Acacia crassicarpa. Next base: position 23,582,135 of record JAWXYG010000011.1, on the reverse strand, counting down.
TTTTATGAAAACTATAATGTTTTTAATTGTTTTTATTGATTTATGAGAATTGCTAGTTAGTACTTTATAATAAAAGTCTCAAGAGAGTTATATGACATTGCAACTCAATGGAAAAATTTATGAAAACCTTCACTACGAAAAATGAAAAAGACACGGGAGTTTAAAAAATTAAGGTATGCATAAAAGATAAAATATATATATATATATATATATATATATATATATATATATATAATTATCATATTTGAAATTTAAATAAATAAAAAGGTGAAATAGTATTATTCTTATCTACTCATGCATGCATGGGCACGCATAAGTTAAAAAAAAGGGGGGGGGGGGATTCTTTTCATACGAAATTAATATTCTCTATCATATACATTAAAGAAATTCTTCGAACTTTTTTGCCCGAAGAAAAAGACATTCTTCTAATTTTATCCTTTATTTAAAGATATGCATGTGTATTGATTGGTGTAGAGAAAAACACATACCACACTCTGATTTTATTTATAAGTCCATTTTGATCAAATCTCACATACCAAAGAAATGTAATTAACTCAATGATTATGGGGTAAATTTTCAATTTTGCCCTCATTTATAATTAGTTATTTTTCAACTGTTTCTTCTTTCTCTATCTTTATAAGTACAATTAATATGGGTAAAATTGTTACAATCTTATTTATTATATGAAACTAGACTTATAAATAGAACCAATACATTTTAGTTCTTTTTATTAGTTTAATTAATTTTCACCAAGAAAAGTTAGTTAATTTATTAAATATGTCATTAATTGATACATTTTTCTTTTCAATTTTACCTTAATTTATGAATTGTAATATTTCTCAACCCTCTCTCTCATCTTTTTATCTTTACAAGATGTATTAATTCATTTTTTGATTACATTTAACAGGGGTAAAAGTGTGACACTCTCATTAATTACTCTAATAACTAGATTTATAATAAGGAATTTTTTTTTTAACTGAACTTATAAAAAAGACCTCAGTGGTATAAGCAGATCACTACATAGTAATTTTATAATACCAAGTTTATAATTGTGATCAAAGTGAAAATAAATATTTATGTCCAGTATTATTTCATGAAGTTTTATTTATTATAATTTGAAAAGGCATATAGGTGAGTTGGACATTATCTTTTAACTAAATCCATATAATGTAAATTTATAATTTCTCAAATGGCATGGTATTTATGTTAGTATATGTATTTATTTGTGTAATAGGCCGGTGACTGGAGCATCAATGAACCCAGCGAGAAGCTTAGGGCCGGCGATAGTTTGGCATAAATATAAAGCAATATGGGTGTACGTGACAGCACCGGTAGCCGGAGCAGTGACAGGGGCATGGGTGTATAACATCATGGTTCATAAAACAAAGCCAATACAAGTTATCACAAAAGCTTCAAACCTTTATGATTCCTCCAAGTGATTTTGATTAATTATTTGCATTATGTTAAATCTTTAAGGCAAATGATCAATAAAAAAAAGCTAGGAGACCTTATACTGTGATGGGAATATGTTATATAGAGGTATGTATATAAAAATAATGAAAATCACATATATGTGTGGTTTTTAGGAATAAAATATTTATATATTTATTCTCGAGGCATAGTTCTCCCAAACTCCAAAAGAATAAAAAATTACCCTGGCCTGGTGTATAGTCATGCACAGGGGTTCAGGAATATACATTTAACTCTCTAAATATTTATCCTAAGGTCCACCACTAATCATGCACGGCATGTATTACAATGATCTTGCACGTTTACTTCATTTTATTTTTTTTTCAAGTTCACAAAATTCAAATCTGGTTAGCTTTAACACATATTTGACATTCTTATATAGAGATCGACATTCAATTAAATAAATTATTAAAAAATAATTATAGATTATATTCATATCCTCATAATAACTTTGAAATTAAACCACAAGGAAAATTTCTCATTAATTAGTTTTAAAATACTACCATTCTTCAAATCGAGCTATACAAAATTTAACCAAGTTTTAAGTACTTGTTACATTTTTGCTAAGCTTAATTCAAATGAAAATACAATCTAATATTTTTATTCTTCTTAAGGTACAGGTTAAATAGAATTCAACAAAAAAAAATCAACATATGTTGTTTGTAAAAGATATCTTTAGGGGAATCTTATCCTTCTAGATATGCATTAAAAAAATTTGATGATCAGATGATGTATAGATTGGTTGCTCGTGAAAAAACTCTTGAAAAAAATGTAATAAGGACTAGACTTGTGGCTTGTAGCCCTTAATAAATAAGGTCATTTGTACATAATAGTTCATTTTTTATACATAAGTAGGAAAAACTTAGCAAGGGCATTTTGGTCCACAATAGTTTTTGGACTAGTATAAAACCTTGATCGTTGATTAATATTATGGTGTCAAATTTTAGGGTCTTTAGTCTTCATTTTTGTCCCTCACTGTCATTTTCGCTTATGTGTTGGAGCAAATGGCTCCCATAATTAAGCAAATGCAGTAATACATCACAGTGACCTCATGCAAACGACTACAATTTTCTTCATATGGAAATGAATTTTTTTTCTTCCTTATATACTCAAATTATACCTGAAATTGTTAGTTAAAGTCAATAGAAGTTGAAAAATCATAAGTAATTAATGCCAACCGTCAAGAAGTAAAAACAGTTTTTTTTAAAAAAAACATTTAATGTAGTCCACCTTTTTCTTGAAAAGTTATAAATAACCGAATTAATATGAAGTTTAATGATTTTTTTTATTTTTTATCCCTAATTTAATCCTATGTCTATGTTAAAACTGATTAAAGATAATAAATAGTATAGCGTTAATTAAAGAGAGGGTGAGTAAGAGAGAATGAATATCCACCTGTTGTAATTAGAAATAAAAATAAAAAAAATTATTAAAACTTATGGAAAGGATCATACCTATTAAAAAAATTGTAAAATTTTATATATAAAAAGGGATTAGAGAGAGTAAATAGCAGTTTTATGTCCAAAGGCTGAAACGATCGTAGGCAGATCAAAGCGCATTGATCCTAACTTCCAAACCATAACGTAAAAGAAGAAAAAGAAAAATACGAAAGAAATCCAAAATAATACAATAAATGTTTTTTCCACATAAAGTAGTAAACATAACGGTCTTTGTCTGCCAAGTGCCGATTGCCATGATTCATGGGTATATATATTTAACTTTCAAAGTAACGAATTTTGACTAATGAGGTTGGTTGTTGGTTTCAACTTTCAACTGTACAGAAGCGACTAGTAGATCTTACAAAAATAAGAAATATTTTGGAAAAATAATTAAATATAATAGAATAAGGAGAAGAAGAGGTTTTATCTTTTGCACTTATCTATTTTAGAAAAATAAAGGCTAAACTACACTTTTAGTCCTTTAAGTTTTACATAAAGTATACTTTTGGTCCCTTAACTTCATAAAGTATACTTTTGGTCCTAAAATTCTAACACCGTTAATGTTGCTAACGGAAAATGCTGATGCAGCGAACTCAAGTAATGACTACTAGCATTGAATTACACAAATTTTATATATTTTCAATTTACTCATATTTTAAATTCAAGCTTAATAGCATTTAATTACAAAATCATCACTTAAATTTACACCGTTATCATTTAAGTTTACATTTTCTGTTAGCAAAATTAACGGTATTAGAATTTTAGGACTAAAAGTATACTTTATAAAGTTAAAGGACCAAAAATATACCTCATGAAAACTTAAAGGACTAAAAGTATACTTTGGTAAAAAATAAATCATTTCAATTTTAGAACAAATTTAATACTTGTTAACTATTTTTATTAATACTCCCTTCGTCTATATATATAAGAGTCTTTTTTTTTAATAAGCTTGTCCCTAAATGTAAGATTCATTTTGAGTTTATCTCAATAATAATACACTTTTTCTCATTTTTCCCTCAATTAATTATTTTACTACATATATTTTCTTTCATATTATTCTCTCACCCATTCATAAATAGGGACATTTTTTAGGGGGGAAAAACTAATTTTCCTACATAATTATTACATTTAACTATCTTTTAAAATCGTGTGATTCGGTTAACAAGCTCTTATTAGTTGGTACCTTATATCAATAACAAGGAAGGAGTACATATAAGTTGTTTGTATGACATACGAACAGTGGCAAGTCCGTGATTCATGGAAACTTATCACTACTGCCAAACTCCTCAACTAGCATAATTAAATGAAACAAATTAAGAGGAGTTGAATTTGGTTGTTTACTTTTGTGGTTTCTATATTGATCCAAAAACAATAAACAAAAATAATGGGAGCTCAATATATATCTGAATGTACAATATTAATATATGATCCAATATAGTCAAAAAAATAAAAGAACGTGTCGGGCAACTACTAAATGCAATGAAAGTAGTGTGAAACAAAGTCAAAGTGACAAGAAAACATGAAGATTGGGACAATTATGAAAGTGAAAGGGTTGATCATTTCTTCTAGATCTATTAGGTAATTTTCGAGTATTTTTGTTTATTTATAAGTCACTTCTAACAAGTTCAACGAAAACAAAATCAACAAGTCTTAGGCGTCATTAACTCTACCTTTAAATTCAACTAGCTTTTAACTTTATTTGTATTGAATATACATTATACCCCATGAAAATAAAGTTTACAAAATGTGAAGGGTAATTAAAATTATATATTCATATAAAAAAATTAAATGATATGACTCATAAATGTGACCCAAAAAGATTTCTCTTTCTACCTTATAAATATGATCAGAAGAATATTAATTATTGAGTAATTTAATGTATTGTTCTCGACGTGATTATACTTTTTCTTCTATAATAAGCTTCGAAACATTAACCTTGATTTAAGAAATTTGAGTCGCTTTCTCTGAATCCAACTATTGTTGATACTGTTTTTGATGAAATGGTTTTTTGAAATTAAGGTGAGAAATGTCGTGCATGCGCGTTGAACTAAAATCTCTCTTTACTTTTCTGGCATGGAAAAAAAAAATCCCTCTTTGATGCTTTGGACTTGGTCATCGTCTTCTTTCTTATTAATGGGTAGATATTTTTGTTTTGCTCAGATATTAATGGGTAGATATGGGAACATGGAGAGTGGTTGAAGTTAGAATTCCACTATTTCTCCCTTTTTAAAGTTTCACCTTTCCATTTATTTTGACCCTCTATAGACTAACACACTACAATCCACACGCTTAGTTAGAAAAGATTTACAAAAATTAGAATAAATTTATATACTCTACATCTAGAATTTGAAATAAGTCATACTGTTCCATAATATGCTATAAACAATATACTCCTTCAGTTCAAAATATAGGATATAGTTTATAATACAAATTAGAATACAAAATATGTCCTATATTTTAGGATCAGAGGTAGTATAATTTTTTTTCCATATTTTATTTACTCCTCTAATCCAATTTATAAAGCAAAGATAGTACTTCATTTATTGTAATTATAAGTTACAAATTTTTTCTATGAATGTAATATTTTATCCTTTCTTTGTACTATTGAGATATAGTGTAATATTAAATAGGGATAAAATTATAAATTTGTTAAATTTTAAAGCAGCTTTAATAAGGTTTAAAGTTTTCCTTGCTTCTGATAAAATAAGTTGGAAGCCACTTCTAAATTAAATCAGAGGAATACATCAACGTGATACAATATAATTTTGTTCGATGTTTTGAACTCGGCTCATGTAATAAGTGTAACATCCCAAATTTTGGGACAATGAATTTAGAAATAAGACTGAGATGAATAAGCTTCTAAGCCGGTAAAATTCCAAAGTCATAAGTTTATTGAGGAAAAGCTTGAGATAATTATTATAAATATCATGGACTTTGAAATTTGGGGAAAAATGATGAATGATATTTTAAGGATTTATTTATAATATTTATCTAACGTTTGCGATTAAATGCAAGTAGCAAACAAAAGTCTAGTAGGGGAATCAAAGAGGATTGTTTTTATTTTGGTTGGACAATTATTCAACACTTATCCTCCGATTCCATTTAATTTTTCCAGCATAGGAGGGACAAGATATTCAAACACATATCTAATCTCCACTCACCTATACTTTATTATACAAGGTGACAAAATAGAGATAACATATTTATCATTCCCATTCCACTCTCCGTAGGACTCACAAGCACACACACTATTTTCAATGTTTCACTTTTCTTCCTCCATAATTCACCCACTTTTGGCTGATTGCTCACCTCTCACAATCACTCTTTTCTTCATTTCATTCACGGGTGCACACCTCTTCCACTCATTTTCCTCTTTTGGCCTATTGTGCTCCCCACTTTTATTTCTATTATTTTGATAGTCTCCCTCTCTCAACTCAATGATTTCGGAAGATGAGAGACTGAAGGAGAGAGAGAGAGAGAGAGCTGGAGAAAAGAATATGAAAGAAAAGAAAGAGGTCATCGGAAGAGGAAGAAGGAACCAGTGTCACTTATGGAAAATCTATGGAGTCAGTCGGGCTCAAGTGACAGTTTAACTAGGAAAATGATATCCTCTGACTGTGAAATTTGGTAAGATGAAAGTACACTTCTTAAGCTTTCAAATGAGTGCTAGAACGTATTAATCCGACGTCTAGAACTCAAGTTATGATTTTTCTAAGTTTGGTTATAAAAACTGGAAAATCCTGCTTTCAGATTTAAGTTACGTTCACTTTTCGAATTTCTGAGAATTATACAGCTATTAATTGGCTTGATGAATATTTTTCTTATAAACTAGACTTATAGAACTTCAAATAGAATTTTGAATCACCTTAATCTGAGTTCTATAGAATTAGTTATGATTTTCCAAAGTTAGAAGTTGAACACTGAAAAACGTTGGTTTCCAGGAATGAACAGTGATTTTCGGATTTACTTTTAAAATAGTAAACATTTGAGTTTTCCTATGAAAATTTCCAGAATAAAAGTAGACTTATCAAGCTTTAATTTGATAGGTCACAAGCCTTAATTGGATTTATATTCAAGGAGTTATGAATTTTTGAAGTCATGTATGAAATCTGGGACGTTTTCTGAAACATCTTCTGAACAGTGTTTACATTTTTGAAATCTGGGAATTATTAGCATATGATTAAATGTTGAAACCAATTTTTCTAGAAACTAGACTTAACAAGGAGTTCATGGATTTTTGAAACACCTGATTTGGACACCTAGAACTCCAGATATGGATTTTTCAAGTTAAGTGTTAAACCTGAACGTTTTTCTGAAACAGTAAGGATTTATTGATTAATCTGGAAAAGTGTCTGTCGATTTGGAAATGAAATGTATTTTCCTCTGAAAATAGACATAATAAGGAACACGTGATTTTTGGAAGCACATCAATTGGAGTTTTGTGTAATTAAATATGAATTTTCTAAGTTAATTGAAAATTCTACCGGATTATAGAATTTGTTCAGAAATAAGAAATAGAGAATTTGGACAAGTAATAACTTGCCATCCATAAATATTTAAATATAGGATTCGGTATTTATCTGAGATGACCAGAGGATAGAGAACCGGATCAGGAATTTGAAAGGCTATCAGGTAGTAACTCTAATCTTGCATTCTTTGTATGTCTTTATATGATTGTATGTACCATTCAATATGTATAAATATGTACTGTATGAATTGTTTGTGCTGTATGTGCTGAATGTATATGTGATGGTTATCTGTCATATACTGATCTATGCTTAGAATGTAAGATTAACATGTTACTCTGGGAACCTTCGGGGTCCCAGTATTTGTTGCTACCTGTGGATTGTTCAGTTTAGAGAGCGAGGCTCACAAGGCAAGGCGGTACTCATTGTTGAATAGTGATGCTGGGATGGACCGAGAAATGCTATAGGTTATTTTTATTAGCCTATTTTAGAGACTAGAAATTTATTTGTATAGTCCTATGTGGATTTTGTTATGTAATCAGAATTTAATATCAGTATTACTATGCTAGAATGACTATGCTCATTAGGCTATTCGCTACAACTCTGATAATAATTGATATATCAAGGGGTGTTACATTTAATGGTATCAGAGCTAGTTAAAGGTAACCATGATCGGGGGTTCTCACAGTGTGATCTGTGGCGAAGCATTGGCTCTTACCCCGACATGGCCAGGGAGTCTGGTTGCACTGGGACGTATGGGCGTACCCTGAGCCGTGAGGCGGTGCGTAAAACTAGCGGCTGAGGTACGTTATGTTGCCACGGTGTATGGGCACCACGGAGACATTTAATGGTATCAGAGCAAAGGTTCTGGCATTTTTTTTTGGAAGAGTATACTGATATTGGATTACATAAACAAATGAAATAGCACAGAATAAGGATTCTGTTGCTAACTCTAGGGCTCTTGATGTTGAGTTAGATTGTGATTTAAATCCCCAGATTTTATTGAAAGTTAGATAATTCTGAGTGACAAGTTGGAATTAGAATATAAATTTTGATGATAGAATTATCAACTCAGAATTTCGAAGTCCGGTTAGAACATAAGTTCTGACAATAGGTTAGATTGATCTGCTGGAGCTTGAACTTATGTGATTAATTGAAAATGGGTGAGAAAAATATTCAAACTTGAAAATTCCCGTGAATCTTAGTATAAAAGTACAAGCAGAAATTAGAATGCTAAGAAGAAAAGACAAGATGAATTCAAGCATCAAGAGCAACAGTTGGTACAATCCCACCACAAGCGTTGACCATCTCAAGTTTAAGTCTATGAATTTCTTCCTGAGCGGCTGCACTTGAGAGAGGACCATCAGAAGACATTGTTTTTCTCAATCTAGCTATTTGCCTCATAGTGCTTCGAATTTTTACATAAGGCCAATGCTTTATTCCTCCCCTATGGCATATTTTCATTAGAACATTTTTGCATAGACGAACTTGTTGAGCCGCTTCTTGTTGAGGTAAATGGAATAAGTCTCTAAGATCATTTATTGACATTGATGCAGCTCTAATATTTTGTTCAGCTCTTGATCGGTATGGATTACTAGGTATGGGGACTGAAGGATTATTATTTACAACCATGAGCTCTTTTCCTTTATTGGGTATATTTTCTGTATTGGTTGGAAATGAACTATTAGGGAGTTCATTTTGATTTTTAGTCCATTCCAAACCAACACAGAGGGCCTCATAGTAGGCTGATAGGGGATCCGATACCAGGACATACCCTAAAGATTTTTGATTCAAACAATAATTTTCTAGAAAATGTTTGACATCATCTAAATTTTTCTTACCAAAGTCAAATACTTGAGGACTGGAAGAACCTCCTTGTACGTCCTGGTGAAAGACAGCGTGGCATATCATACCAATCCTCCCATGAACTTCAAGTTTATGGTATTGAAGTCCATTGGTATGAATGATCTCTCGTAGAACATGGCAGCAACCACATGAAAATGGATTAGTAGTCTCAGTCAAGGTAGAAGCAGGATTCCTTGGTTGAGAAGGTACCGTAGACTCCATAAGTTCTGCCACATTACGACACCTTTGGACAGGTCGCCTTGATGGACCTGCTTCAGATTCCTTTCTGTTAGTAGTCGTAAAAATAGAATCTTGTATCCTTGGAGGAGGAGTAGGAATGTTAATCGTTGAGGCAGATGAATGAACGTTCGTACTTACGGGATTTTGGGGAAGTAAAGAAGAATAAGGGTATGATGCATTGTTTGACAAATCAGACAACATGTTAGTCTGATAGTCATGAAGTAAGGCTTCAAGAAAGAAAGGGTTGAATGAATCGGAGACTGGAATAGAGTTACTTGAACCGGCCATGTTTAAGGATAATGTGAAAGGTTATAGTGAAGGTTACGATCGCAGAGGAAATGAATATGTGGAAGTTTTGTGAAGTTTGAGAGAACGTGAAACATTTACTCTTTCTTGACTCGATTTATAGCTGGGCTAGTAACGTCTAGATTTTGTTAAGCAGCATCGGATTCTCATCTATCGTTGGCTCAGAATAGTGCAGACTTTGTTATTATGTGGAAATTTTATGGCACCGCACCCTAATACAATCTGACACGCCCTAGCCACCTCTATAGGTCGAAGTCTTATAGACTTTCGGTTCAAACAGAAGACGGTGTAGCATTTATTGCCGGTTGTATCTTCAAGAAATTTAGTTTGACGAATACGCGTTGCATGAAGATTTTTTTTCAAGATTGTGTCTCCTAGAAATTTGTCTTGGAGCGTGTAATTGGTTCGAGATGTCAGACTTGCATTTGAAAAATGGAAGTCTGATCAGTTTAAGCCATCTCGAGAAAGGAGACTCTCTGGAAGTATTGGGAATTTGAAATATCTCGGTGTAAGATCTGAATATCTTGAAATATGAAAAATGGTGAATTTTGCAAATGCTAAGAAAATATAAGAACGAGTGCAGTATGATTAAAGATAAGTTTGAATTTGTTCTGAGTCGAAACAATGTTTTGTGTATGAATGGTTATTACCTCTGAGGTATAAGAATGATATTTAAAACATGTTTTGATGATATTGAGAAATGAGGTAGAGGTAGAACCTCATAGAAATTGCTAAATTTTATTTGAATGTTTGAGGACAGTGCCTGAATGTTGTAAGATATGAATCTTGGAAATGTTAGCAGGTTTATGGGATATGGTCGAATTTTTTTTAGCATTAGGTTGATAAACCTGAATGTTGGAGAGACAACTAAAGCATGTTACCAACTGAATTGAGGCTTGAGAATGAAATTTGGTAATGGAACTAATTCTTTAGGCATTGAATCGACCAGAATGAACAAAGGTACTAGAATGTGGTACCGATTAATTTAAATGAATTAAGGCACTAGAATATGGTACCAATGTGTATAAGGTATTTTGCGGTTGCTAGATGTTGATCTAGCATAGTGTTGGATTTTGATTCAAAAAGTCTCCTTGGAATGAATGGTATGTTCTATGAATTGCTCAAGTAGCTAAAAATAGAACCTGAAGTGTATTTAGAAGTGAAGACCTTCTGTAATAGTTGTCTGTTCCTGGTTATGTTGAAAATTGAATTTTGTATTTACCAATGCACCTGCAGTATTTGTGGATTTTCGGAATTGAATTTTCGAATTTGTGAATTTTTGAAATTGAATTTTTGAATGAAATATTTTTCAACCTAATTTGAGACCAGTTTGAATGGTCTGTTTGCGAAATGTGTTGTCTCATAAAAAGGGTTTTGTTAGAACCCAGAATTTGAAACTGAGTTTTCAACTTTGTTGTGGTAGATGCAGTACAGAACTGGAAGAAGCCAGAAACTATTGTAGATTTACATGGTTTGCTGGGTCTTGCCAGATGAATTTGAAAAATTTTAAAATCGCTGGCCATTGTTGAAAATTCTTTTGAGGGGATTAGTTTGTAGAGCTGACACTCGCACCAGCAGTGTATGTTCTCAATCTGAGTAGTTCCGCCTTGTGAGGGCGTGCATTTTGCCTTGTCTGGTCGGTACCCACGCAGGCGTTTGGAGCAAGGCTCCTGGATTATGGTTCTTGTCCCGGGTATGGGATTCCGGTGGGTGACCCGTTATTTGTGCCAGTGTGGACACTGGGTCTCTTGTGGACGGAAACTCTCCCACATTGACCGACAGGTATGTCACCACTTCAGTGGTTTGCGTATAAAAGGATTGGGATGTGTCGCTGTACTGAAAGGTTGAAATGGTGCCATGTACTCTCGATTGTGAAAACTTTTTGAAATAAGTTATCCCGCTCAAAAGTGTGTGCCGGTAGTAAATGTTTTCTGAAACCAATCCGGCAGTAAATGTGTTTACATGAATATTTGATCTGGCAGCGACGAAGTTTGAAAATGTGATAGCACTATTACTTTTTGGTATAGTGTGAATTATGAAATGTTTTGCAACCACAAAGATTTTCAAAGTGTGAAAATTTGAAATTGAGACAACATAGATGAACGAAAAGCAGTGATGTAATTAACATTGCTGATGTGTTGAAATTAAAGCGGTGCAGTTGGTATTTGTAATAATACTGGAACAGAAACTGTTAGAATGGTCTTGAGATCTGAACCAAGTAGGTCAGATAGCAAAAGCCAGCTATGGAGCTGAGAAAGAGAAAGTAGTCTGTAAGCGTTAATTGTAGAAGCTCAGACACGGGATAATAAACGAGTTGAGACTCGAGGATGTAAAACCCAGTATGCAACTTTGCATAAGGGCGATGTCCTTTGGCTGTAAGACTTGTGTTTGTTGCCTAGTACGGTAACATTGAATCAGTAAGATTTGAGATTGAATACTACACTTGGGTATATACTGATTAAGATGCAAAAAAAAAAAAAAAAAAAAAAAAGCCTGAAATAAGACTCGAGTTATGGATGTTCAAATTTCGAGGACGAAATTTATTGAACGGGGGGAGAAATGTAACATCCCAAATTTTGGGACAATGAATTTAGAAATAAGACTGAGATGAATAAGCTTCTAAGCCGGTAAAATTCCAAAGTCATAAGTTTATTGAGGAAAAGCTTGAGATAATTATTATAAATATCATGGACTTTGAAATTTGGGGAAAAATGATGAATGATATTTTAAGGATTTATTTATAATATTTATCTAACGTTTGCGATTAAATGCAAGTAGCAAACAAAAGTCTAGTAGGGGAATCAAAGAGGATTGTTTTTATTTTGGTTGGACAATTATTCAACACTTATCCTCCGATTCCATTTAATTTTTCCAGCATAGGAGGGACAAGATATTCAAACACATATCTAATCTCCACTCACCTATACTTTATTATACAAGGTGACAAAATAGAGATAACATATTTATCATTCCCATTCCACTCTCCGTAGGACTCACAAGCACACACACTATTTTCAATGTTTCACTTTTCTTCCTCCATAATTCACCCACTTTTGGCTGATTGCTCACCTCTCACAATCACTCTTTTCTTCATTTCATTCACGGGTGCACACCTCTTCCACTCATTTTCCTCTTTTGGCCTATTGTGCTCCCCACTTTTATTTCTATTATTTTGATAGTCTCCCTCTCTCAACTCAATGATTTCGGAAGATGAGAGACTGAAGGAGAGAGAGAGAGAGAGAGCTGGAGAAAAGAATATGAAAGAAAAGAAAGAGGTCATCGGAAGAGGAAGAAGGAACCAGTGTCACTTATGGAAAATCTATGGAGTCAGTCGGGCTCAAGTGACAGTTTAACTAGGAAAATGATATCCTCTGACTGTGAAATTTGGTAAGATGAAAGTACACTTCTTAAGCTTTCAAATGAGTGCTAGAACGTATTAATCCGACGTCTAGAACTCAAGTTATGATTTTTCTAAGTTTGGTTATAAAAACTGGAAAATCCTGCTTTCAGATTTAAGTTACGTTCACTTTTCGAATTTCTGAGAATTATACAGCTATTAATTGGCTTGATGAATATTTTTCTTATAAACTAGACTTATAGAACTTCAAATAGAATTTTGAATCACCTTAATCTGAGTTCTATAGAATTAGTTATGATTTTCCAAAGTTAGAAGTTGAACACTGAAAAACGTTGGTTTCCAGGAATGAACAGTGATTTTCGGATTTACTTTTAAAATAGTAAACATTTGAGTTTTCCTATGAAAATTTCCAGAATAAAAGTAGACTTATCAAGCTTTAATTTGATAGGTCACAAGCCTTAATTGGATTTATATTCAAGGAGTTATGAATTTTTGAAGTCATGTATGAAATCTGGGACGTTTTCTGAAACATCTTCTGAACAGTGTTTACATTTTTGAAATCTGGGAATTATTAGCATATGATTAAATGTTGAAACCAATTTTTCTAGAAACTAGACTTAACAAGGAGTTCATGGATTTTTGAAACACCTGATTTGGACACCTAGAACTCCAGATATGGATTTTTCAAGTTAAGTGTTAAACCTGAACGTTTTTCTGAAACAGTAAGGATTTATTGATTAATCTGGAAAAGTGTCTGTCGATTTGGAAATGAAATGTATTTTCCTCTGAAAATAGACATAATAAGGAACACGTGATTTTTGGAAGCACATCAATTGGAGTTTTGTGTAATTAAATATGAATTTTCTAAGTTAATTGAAAATTCTACCGGATTATAGAATTTGTTCAGAAATAAGAAATAGAGAATTTGGACAAGTAATAACTTGCCATCCATAAATATTTAAATATAGGATTCGGTATTTATCTGAGATGACCAGAGGATAGAGAACCGGATCAGGAATTTGAAAGGCTATCAGGTAGTAACTCTAATCTTGCATTCTTTGTATGTCTTTATATGATTGTATGTACCATTCAATATGTATAAATATGTACTGTATGAATTGTTTGTGCTGTATGTGCTGAATGTATATGTGATGGTTATCTGTCATATACTGATCTATGCTTAGAATGTAAGATTAACATGTTACTCTGGGAACCTTCGGGGTCCCAGTATTTGTTGCTACCTGTGGATTGTTCAGTTTAGAGAGCGAGGCTCACAAGGCAAGGCGGTACTCATTGTTGAATAGTGATGCTGGGATGGACCGAGAAATGCTATAGGTTATTTTTATTAGCCTATTTTAGAGACTAGAAATTTATTTGTATAGTCCTATGTGGATTTTGTTATGTAATCAGAATTTAATATCAGTATTACTATGCTAGAATGACTATGCTCATTAGGCTATTCGCTACAACTCTGATAATAATTGATATATCAAGGGGTGTTACAATAAGGATAATAATGGCCATAAAAAGGGGGAAAATGTTTTTACTCAGTTAATTATTAATATTTTTAAACATTTAAATTTTATATTCAACTTGATTAGTAATTATTTATTAATTATTATTTAAAAAAGAGATAAACTTGGAGATTCTAAAATTCAACTAACAGAAATCCAATATCTAACTAGTGAATATTTAATTCCGTGTAGTCTACAAGAATTATGATTTGTGGATAAGCAATGATCAGAGGGATCAATAAAATTCAGCACAAGTCAAATGTGAAGTGCAAACATTGATTACAGAGTTGAATAAACCAAAACAATACTACCTTATAATATACTCACTCCGGTACTTATTATAAGGTACCAACTAACTTTTCTCACAAACCAATAAAAACAGTTAAAGACAATAAAGTTACTCTACAATTTAAGTAACTTCCAATATTATCCTTACTAATTACATTAAACTCTAATATTATATTAATTTTTACTCTCACACACTACCCTCATTAATTATGGGCAAACATGTAAACAAATAATTAATGCTCATTGCGAACAAACAAGTGCCTTATAAAAAGGACCAAAGAAACTTGCTAATTGGTGCCTTATAATAAGGATCGGAGGGAGTAATATATCACTTATGTAATTACTGGGGAACATAATTTCTTGGAGACACATCACACACACGGGTTGGGTTTCTCTCATCATCATTTTCTTATTATCCCTCATAATCTCTAAATCACATCCACCAAATCTATATAATATTACTTTTACTTTTCTCTCATTTTCTCAATCAACGGCTTAGATTAAACTAATGAGAGAAAATGAGAAAAGAGATATGGAGAGAATCTCTATCACACACACAAATGCACAAAACGATACAAGTAATACAACATTTATGAATGACAACGTATGGCATGACAAAGAGGTGATATCAGCTAGCATGAAGGATGTAAGAAGAAAAAAGGTACCGTGATTTGTGAAACATTACAAATTTTTGAGGTCAAAAGATGGCATTAATATGAAATGCTAAGTGTTGTTAAAGAGCTGCAAAAAGTAGAAAAGAAGTGTGAATTGAATCTTTGATCCCAAATGAAAAAGGCTTTCTCACTTCAACATCACACTATGATAATGTTTTTGTACTTTACTCGTATCTTTGTCCGGATATAATTCTTTTTTCTTTCTTTTTTTTATAATTCTAGGCGTATAAAATCATCCCCACTTTTTGGAAATCCCAATGGTCTATGGGTAAAATTTTCCTAAAAGGTGACTTTGTTCTAACTACAAATTATGTCTTATATTTAAGACTGGTATAATAAATTATGAGAGAGGAAAATTTAATATAGAAGATAGTAGAAAATGAATTATATTTAGGATCAAACTAAAACCCTCAAGTGGGCTTCATGTTAAAACATTGAGGAGAGTATCAGTTTAAAACTAGAACTCATATTTGGATTTGTAAAACTAATTAGGCTGAAACTAAGTGACATCCTTCTAATCAATTTGTCATCATAAGTTACTCCCTCCGGTATATAATATAAGTCACTTAGAGAATAATTAATGCTTATTTATCAATTTTACCTACGTAGTTAATGTTTAAATATAACTTTTTATGTGTTCTTTTTCATTTGAAACCTAATTTGATATGATGAAGTTGAAAAAAAAAAACATTTGTTGCTGTTTATGTCACTTTACGATTTCAATACATTAATTACTATTTTCTTCAAACATACCCTTGTATTAGTATCTTCATTTTTTATTTAAACAGGTAAAACAAATATGTTTTAAAGAATTAAAAAAAGACACCTATACTTATATTAACATTTAGAATTATTGCTTTTGTTTTTGATATATTAGGATATTTTAAATTTTTTAAGTGTTCATAACTTCACCTTTACCCTTGAACCAACTTTTATTCTTTTTATTAAAAAAATAATTCTTTGAAAATTGAAAACATTTTTAAGGAACAAAAATTTCACTTAGGAATTAAAAAAAAACATAACTTATATATATATATATATATATATATATATATATATATATATTATTTTAAATATTTTAAGCCGGCAAATCAGACCCAGAAGAGGTCCTATTTGTTTTTTTTATTTATTTATTCCAGATTTTACTCTTTATTTCTTGCTAGACCCCTGAAGTCAAATATTCATTGAATGCTTCCTTTTGTTTGTTGGCTGAGAAAATGCTTCCATATTTGTTTATTCCTTTTGGTATTAAATGACAATTCTATTACAATGATAAAATAAAAATACTCCTCCAATTTTATTTATAACATAAAGAGAAAATATAATTTCTTGTTCAATTTATATGGCACGTAATTACATTTTTTTTTAAATAAAAATATACAATTTTAGCTATGTAGATAATTATTTTCTTAGAGAGAGTTTATCGTTAAACCGAGGTAAAGTTGAAACGTTATATATTTAATTTTAAGATAAGTTTAATAAATTTTTTTAAAAAAATAGTATGTATGAAATATGTTAGAAGCCTTTTATAAATGGGTTAAGATGTAAAAATGCACATATATTTAACCTCGAGGAACGCACAACATCAAATACTTTTTTATGTGCAAAAGTGCAGACATAGTTACAAATTAAATTAAAAAATACTACCAAGTACCGTGATCAATAAAATTCAGCACAAGTCAAATGTGAAGTGCGAACAGTGATCACATAGTTGAATAAACCAAAACAATACTACCATATAATATAGTATGTCACTTATCTAATCACTGGGGAACATAATTACTTGGAGACACATCACTCACACAAATGCACAAGACAGTACAAGAATGGGAAAATTCTAATTAAATACCATTTAAATTTGGAAAATCCCTAGAAATCTCTTGAATTTGTAAAAAGACTGAAAGGTTCCAAGGATCTATGAGGAATATGCAAATTCGAGTGAAATTACTCTTTTACCCTTAGTTTTAAATAAATAAAAATAAAATAAAATACCCTCATCACCGACCGCCGGAGGGCTACCACTGCCAGCTAGCCGCCCGAATTGGCAACCAATTCTCAAGAATTGCGCTCAGTCAGTAACCGGCGGTGAGGGTATTTTATCTTTTTATTTATTTATTTAAAGCTAAGGGTAAAAGGGTAATTTAACCCGAATTTA
This sequence comes from Acacia crassicarpa, assembly GCA_034222035.1. Taxonomy (NCBI): domain Eukaryota; kingdom Viridiplantae; phylum Streptophyta; class Magnoliopsida; order Fabales; family Fabaceae; genus Acacia; species Acacia crassicarpa. The sequence goes on along the minus strand of JAWXYG010000011.1, from coordinate 23,564,380 downwards.
CATATCCTTCATAGGTCCTTGATACCTTTCAGTCTTTTTACAAATTCGAGAGACTTCTGAATGTTTTACAAATTCAAATGGTATTTTAATGGAATTTTCCTATTCCAACATTTACGAATGACAACGTATGGCTTGACAAAGAGGTGATATCAGCTAGCATGAAGGATGTAAGAAGGAAAAAGGTACCATGATTTGTGAAAGATTTACGAATTTTTACAGTCAAAAGATGGCATTAACATGAAATGTTAAGTGTTGTTAAAGACCTGCGAAAAGCAGAAAAGTGTGAATTGAATCTTTGATCCCAAATGAAAAAGGCTTTCTCACTACATCATCACACTATCATAATGTTTTTGTACTTCACTTGTATCTTTGTCCGGATATATTTTTTTCCCTTTTTATAATTCTAGTTGACTAATTTAGGCAGATTAAAAAAATTAGTCATGTTAATTATTTGTAACAAATATAGATTAATTTTCATAAAATATTAAATTTAATCATACTACCGAGTTTGAATTAATAGAAACTTCTATTGTTTGTAATCAATAAAAACATATTAAGCTCCATGTCTCCAACTTTCTCTGGTCCTACATATAATGTCATCTTAATTTTTTTTAAAAAAAAGAAAAAAGGTAAGTTGGCTATTTACTTATTTATAATTAATCAATATGTAGAGAATTTTGTCAGAAAAAAGAATCTATAGAGAACTTGTGACACTTTTTTTTAAAATTCCCCTTCCATTTAATAATTAAAATTTGATGCGTAGATATAAAAAATGCTACTAGTATAATAAATGGTGGTGTTATGAGAGAGGAAAATTTAATATAGAAGATAGGAGAAAACGAATTATAACTTTTTATATGTTCTTTTTCATTTGAAGCCTAATTTAATATGGTATAGTTGAAAAGGAATTAATTTAAAACATGCTTAATGAGTGATGTTGACATGGGATTCCAAGGTGAGCCGTGAACCCAACTTTCGTAATCGATTATTAGATATTGTTTAATTAATCTCTCATTTGTTTCTAATCTGTTGTAGATTAATTATTGTGAAATAAAGTATTAATAAAATTTATATTACTTAAATTTAATTTAAATAATTAAAATTTAAATTAATTATGAATTACATTTCTTTTTATGTGTCACTTTTAAGGGGGGAAAAAAATTGTTGCTGTTTATATGTCACTTTACAATTTCAATACAACATTAATTACTTTCTTTCTTTTTCCAAACATAGACTTATATTAGTATCTTCATTTTTATTTAAATAAGTAAAAAAATATTTGTAAATAATTAAAAAAAGACACCTATATTTATATTAACATTTAGAATCATTGCTTTTTTTTTTGTTATATTAGGATATTTTAAATTTTTGAAGTGTTCATAACTTCACCTTTACCCTTGAACCAACTTTTATTCTTTTTATTAAAAAAATAATTCTTTCAAAATTAAAAACAATTTTAAGGGACAAAAATTTCACTTAGGAATTAAAAAAATACATAACTTATATATATATATATATATATATATATATATATATATATATATATATATATATATATATATATATATATAATATTATTTTTATTTATTTTAAATATTAAATATTTTAAACCGGCAAATCAGACCCAGAGAAGATCCTTTTTTTATTATTTATTTTTTTCCTGATTTTATTATTTATTTCTTGCTAGACCCCTGAAGTCAAATATTCATTCAATGCTACCATTTGTTTGTTGGCTGAGAAAATGCATCCATATTTGTTTATTCTTTTTGGTATTAAAGGACAATTCTATTACAATGATAAAATAAAAATACTCCCCTAGTTCTATTACTATGATTATAGAGTGGATTTTCAATTTTACATTTATTTATGAATGAGTATCTTTCAAATTTTTATTCTCTCTCTATTTTCATTGATACAATTAATATAAAAAAGTATCGCAATCTCATTTGTTTGATCGGAAGGGACTTATAAATAAGGCCAAATTTTTTGGTTAAAAAAGATTCATAAATAAATAGGATCAAAGTGGTAAGTCTATAATATTCCTTGATTTACTTTTATTTATCATATAAATAGAAATAACTCCTTTAGAGGTGTAAATACTTATATTGCATATTTCTTAATGCAATAAAAATTAAATAATATTGTTCGGTTTTTGACTGAAAAAATTATTTAAATAATTTCTCCTTCAATTTGTTAGATCAAAAAATTAAAATTATTTTTAATTAAACATAGTATTTATAATATCAAATTTCAAATGTATAAATACTCATTTATTAATTATTAATTAGAAAATTTAATAAGGATTTTAAAAAAGAAAATAAATTATGAAAATAAAAAATTTGGCCATCCATGAATTATATCTAGAGAAATAATAATTTTTTTTAATTGAAATAAAATTATTAAATAAAAAAAAATGGTGCTAGGCGCTCTTTTTGCCAAACCACATGTTTATTTTTGTACCTTTAAAAGCTACGTCATCGTCCAGTCAGCAAAAAAGCCAAATTTAACGGTTAAAGTCAAACTTAATGGTTAAATAATATTTTTGTATCTAATTTGTAACCACATGTGCACTTTTGCACATAAAAAAAAAAACACTTAATATTAGGTACTCCTAAGGATAAAGTACATGTACATTTTTGCACATTAATCTTTTATAAATAGAATTAGAAGAGTATAAGACCAGCCCATTTTAAGTACGAAGTATGTAGGAGTTAACTCAGCATCTTACCAATGCACAAACAAAACAAACTAGCAACTGGAGTCAAGTTTGGAAACCATCTTTGTTTTTCTACAATGGTTAAAGGGCAAAAACACACATATGTTTTTTTTAAAGAAGTGTTCAACACTAAGTGCTTTTTTTATGTACAAAAGTGACTACATGATGATAAATTAAGTGCAAAAATATCGTGTAACCGTTATGTTTGACTTTTTTTTTAATGACTGAACAATCATGTGGCTTTTAAGGTATAAAAATATGTGGTTTGTTCAAAGGAGCGCCCAATACCAAGTGCTTTTTTTATGTGCAAAAAGTATTGTTTGACCCTTAAATTTGACTTTTTTCGTGTGAAAAAAATAGTATCAATTAGTACCCTAAAAATATAGGATCTTAAAAAAATATTTTAAGATACTGACTAGCTCTAAAAAAAATACTTCAAGATGTTGACTTATACTAAAAAAATATTTCATGATCTTGAAAAATTATTTTAGGATCTTGAAAAAACATTTTAGGGTACTGACTAGTATTAAAAAATACTTCAAAATACTGACAGGTACTAAATTGTTATTTCAAAATATTGACTAGTACTGAGAAAATATTTTATTATCTTAAAAAATTATTTTAGGATCTTGAAAAAATATTCCAAGGTACGGATTGGTACTAACAAAATATTTGAAGATACTGACTGGTACTTAAAAAATACTTAAAGTATCGACTAATACTAAAAAAAAAGTACTTCAGGATACTGACTGATATTGAAAAGATACTTCAGGATACTGATTGATATTGAAAAGATACTTTTTGATCTTGAAAAAATATTTTAGGGTAATGAATAGTACTAAAAAAAATACTTGAAGGTACTGAGTGGTACTGAAAAAATACTTCATGATCTTGAAAAATTATTTTAGGATTTTAAAAAAGTATTTCATGGTACTAACTGGTACTAAAAAAAAATAGTCCAACATACTAATTGGCAGTAAAAATATTTTTTAAAAAAGTCAAATTAACGGTCAAACAGTATTTTTACACCTAAAAAAAATATTTGGTGTTAGGCACTCTTTTGGCTAAACTACTTGTGTATTTTGCACCTTGAAAGCCACTTCATCTTCCAGTTAACAAAAAAGCCAAACGTGACGATCAAACAGTATGTTTGCACCTAATTTGTAATCACGTAGTCACTTTTGCATCTAAAAAAAACACTTGGTGTTAGGCATTCCTCCGAAAAAGTACATGTGTATTTTTGTCCCTTAATCCTTTTACAAATAAAACATTAGGAAAATTGCATATAGTCCCAAATAAGGAAAAATACGAGAAAATAATTCCTTAAAATCTTAAAATTACGGTGAAGTCTTATAATACTTTTCTGCAATATTTTCTATATGTAAGAAGCAAGGTAGTGAAAACGTAGTTTTTACGTAAAAACGGAAGGAAAATGAAAAATCGTAAAACGTAACGTAGTTTTTACCTGCATATGTATATAAAAAAATTCAAGAAAAGTAAGGTACCTGCCTTCATACACACATATACTGATCAATACAATATCAATTAAAATGTCCAACATTATCATCAAATATATTCAAACAAAGGCAAACAACCTCAATACAGTTCAAAGTTCAAGTCTAATTTAAATAATTGTCACAACACACAAGTCACAACACAATCTAAGCTAATAAATCATTTAAGTTATCATCATCAAAGGCATCATCCTCCACATGATCTTCAACTACATCATGATGCATGGCAACTTTTCTTTCTCTTCTATCAACCTCATTGTCCAACTCAAAATCAGGAATCACCATATTATCTTCAAAGGCACTAACATGACCAATGTCATCCTCTCTTCCAATTGGAGCCAAGTTTTCTTCAATTAAATTATCCAAATTGTCTTCATCTAAGCCTTCAACATTAGAAGATGTTCCTTCATTTTCCACAATCCATTCATCCTATGTTAACAGCGATATTCAACTCCCTCTTCTTCTCCTGCCCACCCACTCACCTCTTTAGCAGCGATATTCAACCATCTTTTTTGACACACCCATACACGAAGAGAGTGATACTTTATGTTGATTAAAGCCTTACATTGAGTGACTGACAGATAATTAACTAACTAATAATTCTACTCGATCACTAACCAACATCATCAGTGTGTATTTTAAGTATGATTATTCTAAATAAAGGAATTGAATGTAAAAGAGAGGCCCACTGCAATGCTGGTTGCTGTTGTTCATGGCAAATTAAAACCAAAGACGGGAAACCAGATCAACCACGCAAGGAAACCAGAAGTCCAGAACAAACAAAGAAATCTTACCGAAATTTGGGGAAAAAGCAAAGCGGAGTAGCGGACGGTGTTGATATTAATCTTGCTGGAGAAGAACCACGCAAGGAGAAGAGTCGGCGAGTTAGAGCAATGGGATTAGGGATTTAGCTTCCTGTTGATCCTTCTTCAACAATGAAGGCGGAGGAGGAGCGATTTTGATCGATTTTGACTGACGGATGATTGAGTGAAGAACTGAAGATTGATTATCAGGTTGAGATGGAGTCGTGGCCACGCGGGACTTAGATGGAAAGAGCGAAGTGATCGATGGAATTAGGGATTAGGAGTTGGGTTGGGACTGATTTGGGCTGAACCGCTGGATCTGAACTGCTGGAGCTGGACTTGGACCGCTGATTTGCTGTTCAACTTCAACGCGGCGTTTTATCCCAAAAAACGGCGTTTTTACGCTTTTACATTGAATCTCTGCGTTTTTTCCGTTTTTGCTCCTGGAACGTTTTTTACACATCGTAACACGTTTTGCCCTCCAAAAAACGTAAAAGCGGCGTTTTTACCGTTTAAATCGCGTTTTTGACTACCATGGTAAGAAGACACATATGCCCCTATAGAGGCTCATGGGTTTATCAACATAAGCACATAAACTTGTTAAAATATACTTATGAGCTTATCAAAACAGACACATGAACTTGTCAACACATGTACATGAACTTATCATAATAGGCTCATAGATTTGTCAAAACACGAACATGAACTTGTCAAATCAAGCTCATAAACTTGTCATCAAAGGTACATGGAGGAATTTATATCTTTTTACATATGCAAAATATTGCAAAAAAAATCCCAAAAAATTCGCCACAATTTTGAGATTTCAAGGTATTATTGGTAGTATTTTTTGTTGAACGGGATATTGGTGCAATTTTCGCTAAAACATATTTGTTTATTCACTCATCAATTTCTGACATTGTTTTGCTCACCATTAATGCATTCTGGAACACAAACCGGTATGGCAGTATGGGTTCAGCCATCGTCCACTGTGGACGGTCCGCTGCCTAAAAATAAGGGAATTATTACCACATGTAGTATTTGTACTATATGCGGTAAATTATTAAAAAAAATCTGAACTGTCCAGATCTTTATCTGACGGCTCAGATGAGAAAGAGGATGGAAGAGATTGGAAAGGGAAGAGGATGGTAGCCAGATCCATGGCAGTATCGCTGATTTCTTTTTCTTTGTGTTTTAATTTGCCAACCATTATCTCTGATTTCTTCCAAAATATTAAATTAATAATTTTCATTATTCAATGGAAAATAATAATAATTATGATTATTCATATTTCAGATAATATTAAATGATTAGCTATCATTTGTTTACTGTAACATCCTGAATTTTGGACCTAAAGACTAGAAAATTAGCCTATTTTTGGAGGACTATTAGACCCTATTTTTGAAAATGAATTTAGAATCAGTATTTTATTGGACATGAATAGTGTTTACTATTCACAAATACGTACATGAATAGTATTCACTATTCACAAATACGTATTCACTTTTTATAAATACGGTATTTAATCGATATTTTGAGAAATATGAAAATATTTACTATTTACAAATACGTATTTACTATTCAAAAATACGGTATAAACTATTCCTAAATACGTATTCACTATTTGAAAATACGTATTTACTATTCATGCGAGACCCACGTCAAATTATTTCTCCTCTGCCAACACCCGTGAAGTTTGAAAAATTTTGCGCGCGGGACCCACTCAATAATAATATTATTATAATATAATATCTTATACTTTGGAAAACAATAGAAATAAAATTATTTTCAATAAACCGTGAATTAGGTTTTTAAAGTAAGGGTATATTATAAACAAGTGAATTTCTATCTCAGAGTGGGTTATCTCCAAAGTCATTTCCGTAATCGGCGGAATGATTATTGAGATAGGTTGAAACCGATATTTTGTAGCAGGACAGATAGTGGAATCTGTAGGAAATAAATCATAACTCAAACTCCTTGAATTAAGTAGTAAACAACTGCACATATTATGAATCAGTGAATTTTTGTCTAGAAGTTGGTGTCACCCGAAGTAATTTCTGTAACCGTCAGTGTCCGACTTAAAATCTTCGGCAGGTTACGGAATACCCTAAATAGGATCAAAAATTTAGTTGACCCAGATATTTCTAAAGAGGAAAAATAGAACTTCAAGGCTGTGCTTCCGGATTCTTGAAGAATTTCTAATATAACGCGATTAGAACACCGATCAGGGAATCTTTATAGGATAAATGCAAAAGAGTAAGAAAGTGTCATCGTCATGATGACGTCATCGATGACGTAAGCATCTTGATGACGTCATCGATGACGTAAGCAAATGGATTGGACGGTTGAGATGAAGCCATGTTTAAAGTCAAGATCCAACGGCCAAAATCTGACCTGATAAAGTATGAATAGTGTCATGCTTTTTCACTATAAATAGAAGCTTCATTTCTTCATTTTCTTCACACCAAACTCAGAGAACAACAGTTGAGTTTAAGAGAAGAGTGAGAATTCTTAGAGTTAGAGAGAGAGTTTAGAGTAAAGTTCTTGAAGCTGGAGAGAATGAGCAGGAACTTCAAGGGTAAGTTCTTTGGTCTCTAGTCTTAATATTTGGTAGTTTCTTTTGGTAATTATAGTAGAAATGCCAGATAGAGTTTTTCTGAGTATGCTCTGTGGCTGCAGCTTAGTCTGATCTGTCACATCAGAAAAGAATTATCCTTGGACAGTAAATATTATTTACTGGCACAGTAAAAAATATTTACCAGCACGGTAAAAATATTTTTACTGGTACTATTCACATGAATAGTGAATATCCAACATAGTTTCCGCAAATGCTGAAAATTAATGGTCACTGATAAAAATGATATTATAGGATATCCGAGGATTCCGGAGTCAGATTCAAAGGAAGTTTGGGGATACGTGAATAGTGCTGTATACGTGAATAGTGCCGTATACATGAATAGTGCCGTATACATGAATAGTAATTTACTATTCACGTGGAAGGAAGGTACGGACGCGTATTGTAACCTTAACTCTGATGCTTATGGTATGCTTATATGTGATAGATAGTCTGAAATTCTGTTTTTGAAAATTGATCATACACATACAATTTGATACGGGTTATAGTCTTGATAACGCCGTTATGTTTTCCTAGCGCTGAGGACACGGATGTACACCGTGGCACTGGTGAATAGTGCAGACTATAATAACATGCATATTGCAGTGGCTGTGTTATGTTATTATGTGAATATGAGAATAATGTATGTGATTATTGCTGTTTTGACATGAATATCTGTCATACATATTTGATACATAAGCATGAGGTTAACCGTTACCTGAGGTTCAATGGGTATTGAACCTCAGCTCTTACTGTAGCTTCAGGATTTTCGGAGTGAACAGAAACAGAAACAAGGGTAAGCAGCAGGCAGAAGGACTAGCTGGAGAAAGTCCTGTAGATATGTATAGTCTTTCGAACTCTTTGTATCAACAAACCAGTACACTACAGTGGTTGAATATCAGTTACTTTGTATTTAAAATCATTTCGTTGCTCAACTCTGGTTAAATTATTTTGAACTCTGATCAAATAATTTCGAAAATGCTTTAGAAAAGTTGGGGTGTTATATTTTGGTATCAGAGCAGACATCCTGGCACAGAGTTAACTAAGTTACTCCAAACAGTCTGATATCTAGAAAGGGGTTTTGTGGTTGGCAATCAGTTTCCTTGAATTCGTCGAGCCTTCCACAAAAACACCTGCCTAGTCTGATTGTCTGAGTAGCGGAGTTAGGTTCTAAGCTTTCAAAAGTGTTTTATCTGGTATGAACCCGACTCAGTTACAGTAAACCATTGGTGCCGAAGGTAGGGCCGAGTCTATGTGGATCAGCCAATCAGTCACCCTAGCACGGTGAGGCTCCCATGATAGACGCCTACCTGGCCAATCGGTTTGACTAACTAAGTTAGGCTCTAAGCCATGGTTTTAAAAGTGTTTCGAAAAAACAAGTACAAGTACTGATACAATACTGGTGTTGTGATACAAAAAGGACGTAAATCCTAAGGAAAAGGGTTAGGCTCGGGAGGCCTTGATATAGAGTAGATGGCACAGAATATGGTTTCTGTTGTTAAACTTTAAGACTTTTGATATGGGAATCGGAATCTAAGTTAAATCCCCACTCAGAGTTTCAAGGGAAGTGGTACAGAAAAGTCAGTACGACTTAAGTTTTCCGGTAAACAATAACCTACTGTTTAGGTTTTTCCTTGGCTAGTAACCTATTGATTTAGTGACCTTGTGAAAATAATAACTTGTTAAGTTATCTTGAGAAGGAAATCCCTACCTTGTAGAGGCCAGACACCATGCGTGCAAAGGGGCGTGGCTCCGGGGACGAAGATCTTTTGATTAAGTCCTTGACGGTGGTGATCAATTGACAGAAGAGGGAAAGTACCCAGTAATTCTGGGGAGACAGTTATGTCATACTAGTACCTATGAGAGTTGTAGGTACCCAGTAGTAAGTATACCAATATTAGTACCAAGAATCAATAGACATTATGAAGTTAATATTGCTTAGGCGAGAGAAATCTCAGAACTATGACCCCTGTGAGAGTAGGAACCCTGAGAAAATATGAGTGAGCTTTGTTTAGGTTCCAAATATCTAAGAGATAGTTCCTTAACAGAACCATACGAAAGCTGGAAACCTCAGCAGCCACCAGGTTATGGTCTCAAGGTGGGACCAAGAACCATAGAGATGTTAGTGGCTAATAAATTCCCTTTAAAGTAAGTGGCTACCCGATAGGGAAAATTGAGTTAAGAATTATGCTTGGAGCTAAATAGAAAGTGAAAGTCCACAAATAGAATGACCCTAGATAAGATGGCAGACATAGAAACAACGGTTTATGAAACCACTAAAGGATAGGAACCTGATAAGATTTGAGTTCTCATTATAATGATTCAGAGACGATCACTGACGCTACTTATGGGAAGTTTGATCGGAGAAAGATACCTACGGGGAGTTCTGATCAAGGAGGCTTACCTACAGAGGATGCTAACCGGAAAAGCTGACTGGTCTGCGAAGACTGAGTGAAGCGCCGAGTAATGTGCCGTAGAGCAGAGCCACCGTGACGACGAACCGTAGAGTGGGGCCGCCGTGACAACGAACCATAAAGTAGAGTTACCAGTGCATCAGTTCTCAAGGTAAGTAAATTATAATGAGTCTCACATCGAATAGGTTCCCCAGAGTGAAGGTTTAAGTAATCTAGTATATCACCATGGTTTGCTCCAGTGCTATATAGTATATATTGTATCTATAGGCTAGCAGAAACCCACGGTTGTTAGACAACAAATACGAGAAGTGTCCCAAAAAGTTTGTGAAACCCGAGGATAACGGGCAAAGTTTGGAATAGCCAGATGAGTTAAGTAGAACAAACTAAGTATTATACATATGGTTTGAGTAGTCAAGATCAGAGGTCCGGATGTATGTAGTTAGTGATGACCTTCTAATGTTAGTTGTCTGATTCCTAAGTAAGATTTTAAAATTGAATTTTTGAACTTGCCAATACACCTGCTGTATTAGAAATTTTGAAATTTATTTGTTCGAACATGTGGATTTTCTCTTGAAGCTGAGTTTTCAAATGAAATGTTTTCAACAGAATTTGAGACCACAGCGATGATTATTTTGAAATGATATTGTCTTGTAAAAAAAAAAGGGTTTTTGATAGAACCTAGAGTTTGAAACTGAGTTTTTAACTATGTTGTGGTAAAGTCGGTACAAAACTGGAAGGACAGAAGCTGTTGTAGATGTACACAGTTTGCTGGGTCTGCCAGATGTTTTAAAACGATTGAAATCGCTGGCCTTTGATAAATGTTCTCTTTGAACAAAAAGTTTTTGGAGGGAATTTGTTTGAGAAAATGGAAATCGCACCAACAGTGAACGCACCCAATCCATGATATTTCACCGAGGGCGTATATTTAGATTAGTACAACCTGACTGTCTATGACTGGACTGAGTTCCGTTAGATAGGGTTGCTACTGTATGTGCCAGTGTGAACACTGGGTCTCTTGTGAAAGGGACAGAGGTTCTCCCACATTGTTGATAATACTGTTGAGGTTGGATTTGGGGATTGGGAGAGGACGCTCACTGTACCAAATGGTTAAAATAACGGTGTGTACTCCCAATTGTAAAGTTTTGTAAAATGAAGTAACTCCCTCAAAGATATGTGCCGGTAATAAAAGTTTTTGAAAATGTTCCGGCAGTGAAAATGTTTTCATGAATTTGTGATGGCAGCGATTAAATTTAAAAATGTTATAGGCTTATAGCACTATTACTTTGTGGTATAGTGCAGATTGTGAAATGTATTGAGACCACGGAAAACTTTTCCATGTTTGAAAATTCGAAAATGAGTCAAGAAAATGATTTTGGGTAGCAATGACATGATTGTCGACGCTATCGTGTTGAAAAGAAAAGCAGTGTAATTGGGAATTATGGTACAGGAACAGCAACTATTAGAAAGGTCTGGAATACTAAACTAGTTAAGTCAATTAATAGCTGTCAGCTATAGTGTTGTGTAAGTGAAAGTAGTTTGAGGACTTGAATGGGAAAGACTCAGATGAAATTGAGGAGCAGATGTTCAAGGCAATAAGGCCGAGTATGCAAAGTGTGCACGGGACGATGCCCTAGGACATAAGACCAGTAATACTTAGCACTGTGTGAAATGCTGAGTAACTATGTCTAGAATACATCGTAAGACTAGCAAAACATTCGTTGTACGAGGTAGTAATTAAGATGCCTAAGGTCTGAGAATGAATTCCTAGGTAGAAAGGCTAGAATCTCCAGTACGGTGGTAATAGATTAAGCCGGAAAGCCAATATATGATAAGCCGAGAGGCTAAATAAATCAGGCAGTGAGGCCCGTGTAACTGAGTACTGTGAGAATAGATCAGCAAGTCCTGTAATTTAGTACTATACCTGGGTATAAGATTGAGACACTGAATAGTATGATGCGTGCTATTTAAGTTTGCATAAGGAAGGAATAGACTAGAGGTCTAGATAACCTTTTGAGTTTATATGTTCAAATTTCGAGGACGAAATTTATTGAACGGGGGGAGAATTGTAACATCCTGAATTTTGGACCTAAAGACTAGAAAATTAGCCTATTTTTGGAGGACTATTAGACCCTATTTTTGAAAATGAATTTAGAATCAGTATTTTATTGGACATGAATAGTGTTTACTATTCACAAATACGTACATGAATAGTATTCACTATTCACAAATACGTATTCACTTTTTATAAATACGGTATTTAATCGATATTTTGAGAAATATGAAAATATTTACTATTTACAAATACGTATTTACTATTCAAAAATACGGTATAAACTATTCCTAAATACGTATTCACTATTTGAAAATACGTATTTACTATTCATGCGGGACCCACGTCAAATTATTTCTCCTCTGCCAACACCCGTGAAGTTTGAAAAATTTTGCGCGCGGGACCCACTCAATAATAATATTATTATAATATAATATCTTATACTTTGGAAAACAATAGAAATAAAATTATTTTCAATAAACCGTGAATTAGGTTTTTAAAGTAAGGGTATATTATAAACAAGTGAATTTCTATCTCAGAGTGGGTTATCTCCAAAGTCATTTCCGTAATCGGCGGAATGATTATTGAGATAGGTTGAAACCGATATTTTGTAGCAGGACAGATAGTGGAATCTGTAGGAAATAAATCATAACTCAAACTCCTTGAATTAAGTAGTAAACAACTGCACATATTATGAATCAGTGAATTTTTGTCTAGAAGTTGGTGTCACCCGAAGTAATTTCTGTAACCGTCAGTGTCCGACTTAAAATCTTCGGCAGGTTACGGAATACCCTAAATAGGATCAAAAATTTAGTTGACCCAGATATTTCTAAAGAGGAAAAATAGAACTTCAAGGCTGTGCTTCCGGATTCTTGAAGAATTTCTAATATAACGCGATTAGAACACCGATCAGGGAATCTTTATAGGATAAATGCAAAAGAGTAAGAAAGTGTCATCGTCATGATGACGTCATCGATGACGTAAGCATCTTGATGACGTCATCGATGACGTAAGCAAATGGATTGGACGGTTGAGATGAAGCCATGTTTAAAGTCAAGATCCAACGGCCAAAATCTGACCTGATAAAGTATGAATAGTGTCATGCTTTTTCACTATAAATAGAAGCTTCATTTCTTCATTTTCTTCACACCAAACTCAGAGAACAACAGTTGAGTTTAAGAGAAGAGTGAGAATTCTTAGAGTTAGAGAGAGAGTTTAGAGTAAAGTTCTTGAAGCTGGAGAGAATGAGCAGGAACTTCAAGGGTAAGTTCTTTGGTCTCTAGTCTTAATATTTGGTAGTTTCTTTTGGTAATTATAGTAGAAATGCCAGATAGAGTTTTTCTGAGTATGCTCTGTGGCTGCAGCTTAGTCTGATCTGTCACATCAGAAAAGAATTATCCTTGGACAGTAAATATTATTTACTGGCACAGTAAAAAATATTTACCAGCACGGTAAAAATATTTTTACTGGTACTATTCACATGAATAGTGAATATCCAACATAGTTTCCGCAAATGCTGAAAATTAATGGTCACTGATAAAAATGATATTATAGGATATCCGAGGATTCCGGAGTCAGATTCAAAGGAAGTTTGGGGATACGTGAATAGTGCTGTATACGTGAATAGTGCCGTATACATGAATAGTGCCGTATACATGAATAGTAATTTACTATTCACGTGGAAGGAAGGTACGGACGCGTATTGTAACCTTAACTCTGATGCTTATGGTATGCTTATATGTGATAGATAGTCTGAAATTCTGTTTTTGAAAATTGATCATACACATACAATTTGATACGGGTTATAGTCTTGATAACGCTGTTATGTTTTCCTAGCGCTGAGGACACGGATGTACACCGTGGCACTGGTGAATAGTGCAGACTATAATAACATGCATATTGCAGTGGCTGTGTTATGTTATTATGTGAATATGAGAATAATGTATGTGATTATTGCTGTTTTGACATGAATATCTGTCATACATATTTGATACATAAGCATGAGGTTAACCGTTACCTGAGGTTCAATGGGTATTGAACCTCAGCTCTTACTGTAGCTTCAGGATTTTCGGAGTGAACAGAAACAGAAACAAGGGTAAGCAGCAGGCAGAAGGACTAGCTGGAGAAAGTCCTGTAGATATGTATAGTCTTTCGAACACTTTGTATCAACAAACCAGTACACTACAGTGGTTGAATATCAGTTACTTTGTATTTAAAATCATTTCGTTGCTCAACTCTGGTTAAATTATTTTGAACTCTGATCAAATAATTTCGAAAATGCTTTAGAAAAGTTGGGGTGTTATATTTACCTTTTCTTTTGCCAGCCATTTGTTTACCAAACAACATCGTAAATGTCATGTATTTTAAATTGGAATAGAAATTTGATTTATTTCTAGAAGTGGGATCTCTTTCGCAATTGTTAATTTCATTAATCATGAATTATTATTTTTTTTGATACAATAATCATGAATTATTTTAACTGTTTGTTTTTTCGCCAACTATTTCAACTGTTTTTAAATGTTTTATTGGTAATGTGTTTTCAAAAAATGGATAAAATTGTAAGTTGCACTCTGTTCCACACAGCTATATGGTAACAATCAATAGTGTACTTATTTCTCTTATCCAATTTTATCAAACGAGTCATGTTGATGTCAGAAACAAACTAAATGTTTATCCAAACAAATTAAATTTCCTTATTTAGCTACAAATTAATTGTTCTTTGTCTAAATTTACTTTATGAGTCATGTTCATGTGTCATCCAGACTTGATTTCCATATTTGCTTTTTTACTTTGACGATATTTAGATTTATCTAAAAAAATAAATAATCTATATACAAATACCTGTTTTCAGACCAATACAGTTAAACGTCATGCTTTCTTTCTTTCTTTCTTTCTTTTTGTTTTTTGGTTAAAGAGATAAGAAAATTAATAATATAGAACTTTTGGTTATACATTTTCCCCTTTATGTCTTAAAAGATATTAGTTTCTTATATTAATAGTAAATATTTATAATATATTTCCAAAAAGAAAGATTATGAATTTTTTTTTAGATAACCACATTTTTCTCCTATAAGAAGCAATCATATTTGAATGTATGGTCAGACATGAAGACACTATATAAGATTATAACATTTAATACAGAAAATATGGCATTGATATTTTAATAAAAGAAAGGATAATTTCATGAAATATTTTTCTGATCTTATTTATTAGGAAAAAAGATACTTATTTTTTTCCAAATAAGTCACCTCATTAAATTTATCACATGAGTTTACTCTTCTAGTCTTGTTTATAAGGGAGGAAGTGTTTCTTTTTTTTTTAAATCCTATTTATACGTTTCATCATTAAATTTTTTATATTAACGTATAATTTTACCCTTCATTTATTATTAAATTTTAAACTTAGTAATATATAATAAAGTTAAATTTTAAAGTAGAATTGATAAATTTTAAGTTTTTTATTAGTTATGTTGAACCATATTGGAAATGACTTATGAATATGATCAAAATTATGTAACTTTACCCATAATTTATTATTCTCAAACTTTTTGGTTCATGCTCATTTCTTTAAATTGTATAGAATAAAATTGAAAATTTCTTAGCTTGGACAGAAACAATGAGATTTATTTATGGGTAAATGTTTTCTCCTGTCACTGGAGATAAAGTTATCTTCAGTAATCCTAAAACTACGTCGTTTTGAATTAATGAAGGGTGTATTTGTAATTTCAGGTGAATTAATAAAGGGTGCAAAATTACGGAAACACCCTTCATTAGTTCATCTGAAATTACAAACACACCCTTCATTAATTCAAAACGACATAGTTTTAGGATCACTGGAGATAACTCTATCTCTGGTGACAGGAGAAATACTTTTCCCTTTATTTATTTATTTTTATTTCAGTGAATCATGTGAGAGATGATTTAAAAATTAAATTAAATTTATAATAAATAATTATGGAATTTGTGATGTGTGAAACAGAAAATGAGGTGGACATGGGGCTATTTAAGAAAATTGCCGTTGATGTGGTTTTTTCCTGCAATA
The DNA here is from genome assembly GCA_034222035.1 of Acacia crassicarpa. Taxonomy (NCBI): domain Eukaryota; kingdom Viridiplantae; phylum Streptophyta; class Magnoliopsida; order Fabales; family Fabaceae; genus Acacia; species Acacia crassicarpa. The sequence continues at coordinate 23,548,231 of JAWXYG010000011.1, read as the reverse complement.
CCGTTGGGTGGTTGAAGCAGCCTTGAATGCATTATATAACCCACACAAAACTCCATAAATTACTTGTAAACATTTCAGAGTAAGGAAACCTCATCAATAACAAATTAAATTATCAGATTTAATCATTTAATTAGACGCTTCAATGCGGCCATAAGCCTCCTTTCTCCTTTCCAAGAAAACCTTTAACGCCCGTTTCTCTCTCCTACCCTGCTTCCCAACCATTGTCGGCTCTTCCTTCCCCATAAATTGGCCTCTCCTCAAGCCAACAACCAGTCCAAAATCCTCCCCCCCCCCCCCCCCTCCTCTCTCTCTATAACAGTTTGCTCCGTCGTCTTGTGTGATCACCGGTGATGGCTCAGGCGGCTCCCGCAAATGGAACCCACGAGGTTGTTCTGAACGTCAATGACAAATCCAATCAAGATTCCGGGATATCCGTCTCCGTCCCTTTCTTGCAGAAGGTTCATCTTCCTCCTTCTCTCTCTCTAAAGTCTGAAATTTTTGTTTTTGGGGTTACAATGGCAGGCACTAAACCTGCGGGTCAAACCCGTGTCCTCCGACTTATGGGGATGATCCATATCGCCAGGCTACAAAGCCTTTGGTCTAAAGTCTGAAACTTTAATCTCCCCAAAACGCTAATCTATCTGGTTTGTCGAAATTTGATTGTTTTATTTACAGTTGGTGGCAGAATTCGCGGGAACATACTTTATGATATTCGCCGGCCAAGCGGCGGTGGTGGTGGACAAGGGCTACGACAGCACTGTAACACATCCTGGGGTTTCCATAGTTTGGGGACTTGTCGTTATGGTTCTTGTTTATTCCGTTGGTCACATCTCTGGTGCTCATTTCAATCCTGCCGTCACTTTGGCTTTTGCTTCTACCAAACGTTTTCCCCTCAAACAGGTCAACCACCTTACCTTAATTTCTTCGATCTCCTCTATGAAATTTAATTTCTTCGATCTCCTCTATGAAATTAAGCTATGTTGTTGTTTTGTCTGATTCATATATATGATTTTGATGTTACAGGTACCAGCTTATGTGTTAGTTCAGATTCTGGCATCAACTCTGGCGAGTGGGACTCTGAGACTAATATTTCAAGGAAACGACCACTTCGCAGGAACATTAGTGTCTGGGACGTATCTTCAAGGTTTTGTGGTTGAGTTCATCATCACCTTCTACCTCATGTTTGTCATTTCTGGTGTGGCTACAGATAACAGAGCGGTAATCTTGCAATTCTTTTTTTATTTTTATTTTTTTTCGTTTTTTAACTTTTCTGATGGATGCTTTTGGCCAATGAGGTGGACAATCTCTACTCTAGTTTGATTTGTCTTTGATGAAACAATAAAGAATGGCAGTGAAATTGACTAAATGTGATTAAATATAATGTTGCTGCTTTGAATCATCACTTGGTGGTATGCTTGAAGCATATCAAAAATTGATTTTTGAATAATTTTCTATTTTATTTTATTTTATTTTTTTAATGATTTGTTTGATCCTTTGAATTTTGCAGATTGGTGAGCTGGCGGGTCTTGCGGTAGGGGCAACCGTGTTGCTTAATGTCATGTTTGCTGGGTATTATTATCTTTCCCATACCTTCATAATCCACACAATCTTTTTTAATTATATTATTATTATCATTATTATTTGAAAAAGTTTCATTCTTTTTAACAACATCCCTTTTATTAGGGTATGTTTGGTTTGAGGGGAGGAGATAGAAAGAGAAGGGAGGGAAAAAGAATCTTTTGGGAGGACATTAATCATTTTGCCGAGAAAAATATTTTTTTTAGTATATTTTATGAATATTAAAAATTATCTATGAACAATCTTGTAAAGATAAGAGAAAAACTTTCTCTCATCTTTCTCTCCTACTCTATCAAACCAAATATATACTAAAAACTTGAGAGATAAAAAGATTACGAGACTGTGTGTTTTGGATCCTACTGCCCTGTGGGTCCCACCCTCGCTTTCCCGTCTTGACCACGAATAATGTACAAGGGTTGACTTATTCATCATTTTTGGAGAAGAAAGACTTTTTCAAGATTTTTTTTTCCAAAAAAAAAAAAAAGTACATTACTGGCTCAGATTCAGACTAATTCCAGGCGTTTTATATTCCAGCGTGAGATCTTTGCTTTAAGTCAAACACATTTTCCACTATGAAGGCTTGTTGGTTTTTTTTTTTAAATATGTAACTTAATACAATCTCCAATAATAATTACTTTAAAAAGTTAAATAAGTTTCTTAAATATATTATATATTGTATATTATTAGATTATATATTAGTTTATTGGGATAGGATATTGTTACAACCTTTTTTTTTGTTACAACCAATGTTACTACCACTTTTCCATCGTTAGATTAGAATCTTAATAGGAGAGAGAAATTATATAGGTAAATGAGATTATGATCTAACGGTGGAAAAGTGGTAGTAACATTGGTTGTAACAAAAAAAGGTTGTAATAATATCCTATCCCTAGTTTATTAGTCAAACTAATTAGTTTGAAAAAAAAATATAAGTAAAAATATTTTAAAGTAATTTAATTAGCTTCCTTAATCTTTCAAAAAAAAAAAAGTTCACTTGATTTTATAATTAAGATCGGACAAAGTATTACTTTTATATCAGGTTTAGTGTGATCTAATTCATACATTTGACCAAACATAATAAGGTCTGTTCTTTCTGAACATTTATTTATTAGATTTGAAGGTTCTGAATAAAGCATATAATGATTACTTTTATATCAGGTTTAGTGTGATCTAATTCATACATTTGACCAAACATAACGAGTCTGTTCTTTCTGAACCTTTATTTAGTAGATTTGAAGATTCTGAATAAAGCTTATAAGGATGCGTTGCAACGTTATTTTTTGTGTACAAATCATATGGTGCAATTTCTAAATATTGTAATAGTAGCATATACGTACGTATTGGGCATGGTATTCATTTTAGTATATGTATATATAATAATTGTGTGATAGGCCGGTGACCGGAGCGTCGATGAACCCGGCGAGAAGCTTAGGGCCGGCGATTGTGTGGCACAAGTATGATGGAATATGGGTTTACTTGCTAGCACCGGTGGCCGGAGCAGTGGCGGGGGCATGGGTGTATAACATCATAAGGTACACCGACAAGCCAATAAGAGAGATCACAAAGAGTGCTTCTTTCCTCAGAGCCTCAAAGAATTGTGGTTCCCCACAGTGATTTTGATCATTTTGGATGATAATAAATCTTTAAATCACTGTTTCCTAGTTGTTTGTCTTTCGTCTAATTTCCTAGTTTCCAAGGGGGAAATATAATATTGTAATGTTCAAGGAAAGTGAGAATCACATATATGGACTTATTAGGAGATGTACTAATATAAAATTAAATATATACTACTATGGTCTTATTTATAAGTCCTTTTTTTACCAAAAAAAATTTGGTTTAATTTATAAATCCAGTTTCAGGGTAGTAAATGAGATTATGACAATTTTACTCATATTAATTATACCAATAAAATGAAAATAAAGAAAGAAGAAAGAGTTGAAAAATCTCCATTCATAAATGAGAACAACGTTGAAAAGTTACCCTATAATCATTGAGTTGACTACATCTTCTTGGTACGTATGATTTAATTAAAAATGATTTATAAATAGTACCAGAATGATATTTAGGAAGCTTTTGGGAAAATCTTATCCTTCATATGAATCCTGATTATTAAAAGTATATTAAAAAATTGATAATACACACACCATATATGCATGAATTCCTCGTGACAAATAACTCTTATATTTTGCGTATAATAATATTGTTTGATTTAATTTCGTCTGTTTTGTTTGAAAGTTGACAACCTTCAATTGATTTAATAATTGCATGCATCTTCTCAGAAATGGGATTAATATCACGGGGAATAGTTTTAAAATTAAATTGAAAAACGGCTTCCACTTTAAAAGCTACGAGGAAAAGATTAATAGACACTAAGAATATGTTGGTAATAACGGGAAAAATCAACCAAAATAAAGAATACTAGTAATTTATTAATATATATAATCAAGTTTAGATTTTTTTTTTTTTTGGTGTGTGTATTCATGCTATATCCTGTGTGAAATCTCTCGTGACAAATAACTTTTTGAATTTTATGAATGCATGCATTGATGTGAAAAGAGAGTTGAATTAATGTGAATGAATTAAAAGGAGGCATGGATAAGCATGTTAGACCATTCAGTTTTCACGTAAAAAGAAGAATTGAACACCCAAAAAGAGGGAATTGGTGGTTCAAAGTAGATAAGATCGTATAAAAATCCGCAGTGGATGACATAGTATATATGGTTTTTTCTAAATTTTTTTTTCTTGTAATAAAAATTTTGATCAAATAACTTAGAAGGAATTACCAAAAGGTGGTAAAGCCGACGTCATTCCCATTAGGATAATAAGGAAAACATAAATTTAAATATATAAAAGTGTTTGTTGACATGAAAATCATCTACGCTTTGAGTTTTGAAAGTTAAAGGAAAATCTAATAAGCACTATACAATGTTAATAAAAATGATACATAGTATGAAGGATACATATGGACCAAACTTGCCCTTAAAATCAATCAAACCAAATTAAGGATCAACAAACTAAAAAGAATACGATGATAATAGAACTTATATCCTATGAAGTTTTATAAGGTTCAGATGCATCCAATATTTTAAAATACTCTTTTAAAGTGTATTGATTGCCTTAAAGTATTTTATGGTACATCCAGCACCTTGAAATATTTTGCTGCTGCATTGATAGGAAAAATATTATAGCTTATAATTCCATAAGTGTACAGGTTGTATCAAGTAATAAAATGATGACAAAATTATAATTCCCATGAGGACTTAGTACCTAAACATTTTTGTGCATTGATTTTACACTTTTGTTTAATTTGAGCAAACCAAATAGAATTTAAATAAGAGAAAATAAATTAAAATCAAATTAACCATCACAATTTACAAAAGAGCAATCTAGAGTCACTAATCCCTTATTAACTTTATAAACTTTATTTTCACTTAATTAATTAATTTCAATGTTAATTTTATTAATCTAGGTATTAATAGATATAAGTATTTTCCGATCACTTTACCCTCTCTCAAGTTCAAACTGGTATTTTAACATAGTTACCTAAAAGGAAATAATAATTCATTTTCACCCTAATATGATTATATGGGTCCAATAGTATATTTATATTTTACTCCCTCTAGTCCTTATTATAAGATATTAACTAACAATTCTCACAAACAAATAAAAACAGTTAAAGTCATTTAATTTGTCCTAAAATTTAAGTAATTTCCAATGTAACCCCTACTAATTGCACTAAACTCAAATATCATATCACTCTGGTCTTATTTATAAATCCATTTTGACAAAAAAATTTGGTTCTATTTATAAGTCATCTTTCAGGTAATAAATGATATTATCACAATTTTGACCGTATTAATTATACCAATGAAAATAAAGAGAAAAGAAAGAGTTGAAAGATATCAATTCATAAGTGATGGCAAAGTTAAAAGCGATTTAGTATGCGTGATTTAGTTAAAAGCGATTTATCAATAAAACCATAGTGGTATTAATTATTACTCACACCCACTACCTTTTTTAGTTTTGCACATACATGGAAAATGATATTTAATACTTTTTAGAAATAAGCAAATGTCTTATAAAAATGATTAAATGCATTTGTTAATTGGTACTTTATAATAAGGACTAAAGGGAGTATTTGCAAATTAGAATAAATTTTAATCTCCCACATTACTGAATTATGTGGTCTAGTTAACATCCCTCTCCAAATGCTAATGCAAATCCATACTTAATGGTGATCAAGCACTAAATAGACAAGAAATAAATAAAATTAAGTACTCAAAATTAACATTAAAATATAACTAATAAGTGAAACCAAAGTATAATCCATCTATAGGTTCATAGTTCTTCTAGGCTATAAAATTAGCTACAATGGATTTAATCAATCTCATCCGCAACGTCAAAAATAGATTGAGAGTTCATGAGAAAAAGGAAAGATAAATAAGATAGAAACACTCAATGGAGTCTTTAAAGCTTTGTCTCTCTCCCCTCGAGTTTTGTAGCTACTTTGATCTCTTCTCCTCTCCATAATCCTCTTGTGTAGAAGAAGAAAAATGAAACCCAAACTCTTTTATTTTTTCTTTTCTTGTAATTCAAGATGGTGATGAGTGCCTTCTCTTTTTGTTTCAATTATGATTTGTGGCTTAGGTATTTTCCTTTTATTCCAAAAGTATCATCCTGTCAGTCAACAGAAAAGGGAAACAATATTATAATAATAATAATAATAAACCAAAAATCTTTTTTTTTTTTGAAACTTTCAATTATTATTTTCTTATTATTGTTTCTTTCCTAAACTTAAAAACTCATATTCTAAGTTTAAATCCATGCACCCAAACTGATTTCTTCTAAAATTTTAAGAAAATATCTTTAATTTAGTATTGATGATTTCTTAAATATATCAAAATGATATCAAATTTATTAAAAATAAGAAGTCATCGTACATTTAGCATCCTCAAGTATTTTTTTTTTTTACTTGTACATTATACGCTGAGGTTTTTTTTTTTCCATCTAGTACCCTAAATTATCTGAATTATTAAATTCAAAATTGTATTAGCACATTTGAAAAATAGTTTATAGTGTTTAACGGATCAAAAAATACTTCAACATATTAAATGCACATAAAAAGTTATTTTAAAATGTTATATGCACATTAAGCCAAGTTTTTATTGTCAAACACATTGTATGCAGAGATGCAGAATTGGGAGGAAAAATGCTCTCTCATGAAAACTGTAAAATACTCTCTGATGACTGACTCTGGGCAACACAAGCTTCCGTCGAACCATCCGCCAGCAGAAGGCCAGGACGACTGGAAAAAGAAGAAAAAAAACTGAAGAAACACCTCAAGCCATTATGGATGACAGATAATGATGCAGAGGAAACTACTGAGCAAAATAAAACTTCTGTAAGTGAAGATGCAATAGACAAAAAAGATGGAACCACACCAAAATTCTCATCGTATTGTGCCTCCCTAAATAGGTTTCAATGGAGTAGCACATAGCAATCACATAATGGAGGAAGATGATCTCTTTTCCAATGATAAGGAAATTTCATGGGAAATACCTGAAGAATCGAAGGAGATGAAAAAACTCATGGAACCATACCTAGTTGCGCCATGTACACAAGAAGAGTATAATAAGTGGTGTGAACCATGGAATTATGCCCTAATTCTGATAGTGCTTGGTATGAAATTTAATCTTTATGTATTGAAAGAACTGTTGAAAAACATTTGGGGCTTCTCTAGCTTTGAACTCATCGATCTCCTAAACAATTATTTTGTTGTTCGATTCCAAGACCAAGAGCTATGGAGAACTCATTACCGAAAAGTGTTATACGAAGGCCCCTGGGTGATTAAGCAGCATTGTGTTCTTATTCAACGGTGGACCCCTTACTTTGACCCTTATTAGAACCCCCTTGGCAGAGTAGCAACCTAGGTTTGTATACCGAATGTGCCTATGCACTATGATAACAAACACTGCATATCTAGGTTAGGTGACAGAATTGGATGAACATTAAAGGTAGACATGAACACACTTCATGATTTTCAATCCACAACACCAAAAATTGAAAGGGGAAAATTTGTGAGACTATGTGTAGAGATAAATCTCCAAAGGAAGCTAGTCCCGAAAGTAATTGATGCTGGGTCAATTTTTAATGTTGAATATGAGGGACTTCACCTTATTTGTCTTTCATGTGGGCGATTCGATCACCGTAAGGAACAGTGCCCTTATAAGAGCCACATCGTGGAGCCTTAAGATGCAGTGTCCTTGTTGCAGCCCGTGACTCGTCCACCGGCGCCAACAAAGACTTCGACAAAACCCACCAAGATGAGGAAACTTTTGGTCCCTGGATGATTATCCAAAGGAACACCAGACTTCACATGCAAAGGCAACCTGACGTCAGAGACAACCAGCATCGAGCTTCAAGATCTGGGATTAGGTGATTTTAATACCTACATGTCCATGGTTAGTCTTGGGTGATTTTAATACCTACATGTCCCCCAATGACAAAGTTGGAGGGGTCGAGCCTTCATGGGCCTCAATGCAACAATTCAGAGATTGTGTTGATGACGCTGGGCTCTTAGAAGCTAAGACCTATAGCGATAAATTTACTTGGGAAAGAGAAGGTTTAAAAGAGAGACTGGATTGGGTCTTCAACAACCTCAGTTGGCTCAATTGTTTTCCAAACTCTACTATCCGTCATGAACTTAAATTTAAATCCGATCATAGGATTGTGGTTGTGAACTCTAATCCTTCACCCCAAAGGAAAAGTTTTCAGAAAACCTTCTCTTATCAGATTGCATGGACCTTGGAAAATGATTTTAAAGATCTACTTCTAAATCTTGGCAAGGAAAAAATTGGATTGATGCCCTCAAACCTTTCGTAATTCTACTTCAGAATGGAATTAGAATCATGTGGGTAATTTCACCAGCAAGAAAAAGAAATTTATTCATTGTTTGGAGAGAACTGATAGAAGCAGGAAGATGAATGTGTAGATTGGCTTGTTTCAGTTGGAGAAAAAATTATGAGATGAATATCACAAAGTGGCTACCTAGGAGGAAATCACTTGGTTCCAAAAATCTAGGAGCAAATGGCTCCAAGGAGGAGATAGGAATACAAGGTTCTTCCATACCTCAACCATGATTAAAAGGAAAAAGCAGCGAATTGGGGGCATTTTGAATGATATGGGAGAGTGGGTTGAAGAGCATGATACAGCAAAAACAATGGCTCATGACTTCTTTCATAATCTCTATACCCGAGACACCAATGTTAAAAATCCTAACGGGTGGTTCTCTAACTTTCCTACTATAGATGCGAGTCAATTGAGCTTTCTATCGAGTAAAGTTAGCAGAGTTGAGACAAAAAATGCCACCTTCGCTATGGGAGCGTTTAAAGCTCCAAGCCCTGATGGTCTTCAAGCCCACTTTTTCCAAACCCAGTGGAATGTTGTAGGTGATCAAGTTTGTGATTTCATTGAAGAATGCTTCAGCAATCCTTCATCAATGTCTCACATAAATCAGTCCAAGGTGGGCCTCATCCCCAAGGTCAATAACCCTTCTTCTTTAAAGGACTTTCGTCCTATTTCTCTACGTAATGTGAGCCTTAAAATTATTACTAAACTTCTGGCGAACAGGTTTAAGGAGGTCATGCCTCATCTCATTAGCCTGGAGCAATGTAGTTTTTGTTGCTAATAGATTCAGCTGCAATAATGTTCTAATTGCCCAAGAAATCATCCATTCCATGAGAATGAATGGTAGGAAGAAAGGTTTTGTGGCTATCAAAATCGATATGGAGAAAACCTTTGACAAATTGGACTGGGGATTTATCAAAAATACTTTTATTTGCTTGAAGTTGGAGGATAACCTTATTGAGCTCACCATGGCTTGTATTTCCACTACCTCTATGTCCATCCTTTGGAATGGTGATGAAAGCCCTGCTTTTTCCCCCTCTAGAGGCATTAGACAAGGTGACCCTTTAAGTTCGTATATCTTTATTCTTTGTATGGAATAGTTGGGTCAGCTTATTAAAGCTGAATGCGAAGGTCGTTGCTAGAAACCATTCACTTTCAAACGTGGAAGCCCCCATATTTCCCATCTTTTCTTTGCTGGTGACCTCATCCTCTACACTGAAGCCTCTTCTTCCCAAATGGAAGAAGTTCGATAGTGATGCATAGTTTCTTTGAAGTTTCGGGGCATAGAATCAACTTGGATGAATCTCGTATGTTTTGCTCCAAAACGTTAATTTTAACAGAGCTCTTGAACTAAGCCAGCTCCTTGGGATTGGTCTTACTTCTGACCTTGGGAAATACTTGGGTGTACCTATCATTCATAAGAAAGTAACTAAAGCCATGTACTACCCAATTGTCCAACGAGCTTGGAAAAAATTGTCCACATGGACAAGCAAACTTCTGACTGTTGTAGGTCGATCGGTTCTTATTAAATTTGTGTCATCATCTTTGCCTTCCTGCTGCATGTAGTCATCTCTTCTTCCAATTTGCACAATTCGTGAATTAGAGAAGATTTCAAGGAATTTCCTTTGGTCCCAAGATGAAGATGTGAGAAAAATGCATCTCATTGATTGGAACAAAATTAAGCAAGCAAAGAAGCAAGGAGGTTTGGGCTTCAAAAACCTTCGCCGCTAGAATAAGGCCTTCATTATGAAACTTTGCTGGAGCCTTCTAACTAAACAAGATGCTCTTTGGGTTAAATGTTTGTGGCCTAAGTATAATTGTGGTATCCACCACGTGCCTAAGGTTTCGAAGAAAAATGTTTCTTCCTCTGCTTGGAAAGCGATTGTCAACGTCTAGGATAAATTTATTATTGGTGTTGGGAAAAAGGTCAACAATAGTGTAGTAACTAAGTTTTGGTCTGATCTTTGGCTTCCCCTGGACCAACCTATCATAGCCTTCGTTCAAAACCCAACCTCTATTAATGATGACGAGACAATGTGGGACCAATTATCACCCAGTGGAAGATGGGACGTGGATAGATGGCAAGGAATTGTGCCGCCTGGTATTATAAATATGATTATAAAAATGCACCCTCCCAACAATAGCTCCCCCGATTGTTTTACTTGGAGAGCAGCGAAAGATGGTTGCTTTACTGTTAAATCTACTTACCACTACATTTCTGAAAGTGGAGGAGGCAACGCTAGCACCTTGTGGACTCAAATGTGGAAATGGCAACTCCTTGAGAAACTCAAATTCTTCATGTGGCAAGTGGGCCATGAAAGGATTGTTACTAACTCTCTCAGAGCCAGTCGTGGTCTTACAAATCAAAACACTTGTCCTTTTCATTGTAATAATGAGGAGAGTGTGATCCACATAATCAAAGACTGTGAGTGAGCTAGAAACTTGTGGAAACAGATTTTAAAACCTAACTATTTTTCTCAGTTTTTTGCAGGTAATTTGCAGGCTTAGCTCAATTGGAACACTAATCATAAACGTTGGAAAGGAAGGTTTCAGAACTTCTCTTGCCCACAAATCTTCAGTCTAGGATGCTGGATTCTTTGGACAACCAGATGCAAATTTCTTTTTCAAGGAGCAGGGACAGATACCAAAGAGATGTTGCACCTGTGCAACTACCTAAATCATCAGATTTTCCAACTGGACAAAATGGAGGAGCAGTCGTGGACGCCTCCTCCTGCTCATTCAATCCGCATTGATGTGGATGGTTCTGTTCGTCACCAACATCAAGCAACTTGCGGAGGAGTGATAAGAAACGCACAGGGTGACTGGTTGATGGGTTTTTATAAATCTCTCAGTCTTCACACTGTTATCGAAGCGGAAATCTACACCATCATGCTAGGACTTAAGATCGGCCAACGGATGGGGCTAGGTAAAATTCTTCTCTATTCTGACTCTCTTGATGCCATTAATATTCTTATGCGTGATTGTTCTCCTGATCATCTACTAAGAAATATTATTGGGGAGACTAGAGACATACTTTTCCTTAACTGGAACGTGGAGCTACATCATACACCAAGGGATAACATTTCTTGTGCTGACTATATGGTCAAGGAGGGTCACAGTGCTAACGTTGAAGATGGGGTGGTTTTGATCCCAACCATTCCCTAGAGATGCCTTCATATGGCATTGAAGGACCAGCGGTCCTGCCGTTTCTAGTTTATTTTCTAATTTGTTATATTAAGGGATAGATTTTCATAATCTAGGTCGTGTCTTAACATTTCAAGTTCAGCTTGCCTTTATTATCCAAAAAAAAAAAAAAAGAGAGAGATGCAGAATTGAATTCTTCTTTTCCCTCGAGAGAAAGTTCTTAATCATTAATACTGAAATGAAACATGCATCCAGAATAGTTCCAACAACAGAATTGAAATTGATTGTGGGTCTTATTGAACCACGTATTATTGGTGTTCTAGCAGATAAGTTGATGAGAAATCTCGATTTTAGCAATTAGATTAGAGAGAGTGGAATCTAATGGAATCGTCGGAGGTACCTGATTTTAATTTTATATAGAATAATATTGGACTTTAGGAACGATTTGACTGGCTCTTCCACAACTTCAACTGGGTGAATCGTTAATACTTAGGTTTTTCATAAGCTGAAATATAAATCTGATCCCAGTTGTTTCAACGAAGAAACAGAGAATAGTTTTTGAGGGGGAAAAAAACAGATAATATTTCGAATGATTGTCCACGTGTGATTTGGAACCGTCAAGAGTGAAAAAATTATTCAAACGCGGTAAACAGAAAATATTCCGACTGATTGTCCACGTGTGATTTGGAACTGTCAAGAGTGAAGAAATATTCAAACGCTGGAGTCAGTCACCTTGATCCATAAATTGCCGTCTCTTCCTCCGTCCTCTCTCTCTCTCTCTCTCACAAACACAGAACCACCACCCCAAAACCCTCTCTCTCTGACAGTTGCTTCGTCGTCGTCTGTGACCATCGGTGATGGCGGAGGCGTCTGCAGCAAATGGAACCCACGAGGTTGTTCTGAACGTCAACGACAAATCCAATGAAGATTCCGGCATCTCTATCTCCGTCCCTTTCTTGCAGAAGGTCCGTTTTCCACCTTCTCTCTGTAAAGTCTGAAACTTTAATCTCCCCAAAACACTAATCTATTTGGGGTTGTGGGATATGATCGATTTTTTACAGTTAGTGGCAGAATTCGCGGGAACATACTTTCTGTTATTTGCCGGCCAAGCAGCGGTGATGGTGGACAAGGGCTACGACAACCAAGTAACACATCCTGGGATTTCAATAGTTTGGGGTCTTGTGGTTATGGTTCTTGTCTATGCCGTTGGTCACATCTCTGGTGCTCATTTCAGTCCTGCTGTCACTCTTGGGTTTGCTTCCACCAAACGTTTTCCCCTCAAACAGGTAAACCATCTTACCTTAATTTCTTCGATTTCCTCTATGAAATGAAGTTAGTTGTTGTGTCTAATTCATATACACACATATATGATTTTGATGTTGTAGGTACCAGCTTATGTATCAGTTCAGATTGTGGCATCGACTCTTGCGAGTGGGACTCTGAGACTTATATTTCAAGGAAGCAAAGACAACTTCCCAGGAACATTAGTGTCTGGGACGTATTTACAAGGTTTTGTGGTTGAGTTCATCATCACCTTCTACCTCATGTTTGTTATATCTGGTGTGGCGACAGATAACAGAGCGGTAATCTCACAATTCTTTTTCCTGCTCTGTTTTTAATTTCTTTTTTTGGGTTTAAAAACTCTGTTTTGAACAATTATAACGTTCCTGCTTTGAATCGTTTGCTGGTATGCTTCAAGGCTGCATCAGAAGCGTATCAAAAATTGAGTTTGAATAACATTCTTTCTTTTTTTTTTCCCCCATAAGAATCTTATAAATGTTTTGTGTGATTCTGAATTCTGCAGATTGGTGAGCTGGCTGGTCTTGCGGTGGGGTCTACAGTGTTGCTTAATGTCATGTTTGCTGGGTATTATAATCTTATCTCATTTATTAAATCCTTAATATAAGACATATTTATCTAATTTAATTAGATTAAAAAAATTATTTAAGTTGGTTAATATTATATGTATTTTTTAAGGAAAAAATATTTCTCATGTTGTAGGAGAAATGTTTTTTCATGTCACACACACATAAATTGGTAGGACCCGCATATATATATAATTAGCACTATATATATGTGGGTCCCACCATTTTATGTATGTATAGTAATCTTGTTTCTCTCATGCAACATGAGAAAAGTAAACTCCATTTTCTAAAACATCATAATCATATTCCTCAATCTTTTATTCCATTTCATCCTTAATTCTTGTTGATGGAGCATCACCATAAGAAAATGAGGAAAATATTGACAAATATAAAACTTATGTCTTATATTTAAGATCAAAATCAACTTTCTAAATTTATCTTTTAAAAAAGGACCTAATTCTTTTCTTTTCTTCAAATTGAGATCTGATGACAAGAGAGAGAATTCATGAAAAAGCTTCATTTTTTATGACATTCTCACTATTATAACTTATAACTAGATGTAGGGCCTATAAACATCCTTTGAATATCTAATGCAAATAAACTGATAAAAAACACACACACACACACACAATATAATAAGAAAAGACGAGTGAGATAGGGGATGGTGAGTCCCACCCACTTTTCTCAATATTTGTCTCTTTTCACTACAAATATGTATATAAATTGAAAACCTTCTGAGTTCTAAATTTTAAAGCGGAAAACCTTTAATATGTATACGTAATGTGAATGGTATTCATTAAGCGCTAGACTTACCAGGCTACCACCTAATTTTTTTCCAAAAAAAAAAAAAGATTTGGAAATGGTACTCATTTTGGTATATGTGTTTATTTATGTGATAGGCCGGTGACCGGAGCTTCCATGAGCCCAGCGAGAACCTTAGGGCCAGCAATAGTGTGGCACGAATATGAAGGAATATGGGTATACATGACAGCGCCGGTGGCCGGAGCAGTGGCCGGGGCATGGGTGTATAACATCATTAGGTACACAGACAAGCCAACATGGGAGATCACAAAGGGTGCTTCTCTCCTCAAAGCTTCAAAACGCTGTCGTCCTTCCATGTGATTTTGATTAATATTACTTGTTTTAATTTCCTACTTTACAAGAGGAAATTAAATCGAGTCTTGTAATGTTTCTGTAGTTTTATAAGGAGAGGAGGCGAAGAGTCACATGTGGACTCATTAGAAGATGTATGTACGCAAAATAATTAGTTTCTACCAATAATCAACTGACAATACTGTTATAGGTTACATTTGTTTATTGTTAATTAATCATATAGCTACTCAGGATAGACGTATAACATGTAACAACACCATTAGTTAATAGTTAGTGTATGCTGACAAATTTTTTTGGCGATGAATTCTTGACAAACCAAATAACATTCATTTTTCTTTCTCTTATTATTATTATTATTATTATTATTATCATCATCATCATCATCATCATTATTTTAACCAAAACATGTCCATCATGTTTTAATATTTAGTGTAGGCGTAGAGGTTTCTTTCTTAACAAAGGAGTTCCTGGTTAGCAAGTCAACGTATACATATTAACTTGTATCAATATTGCCAAGTACTTTTTTGGAGTTGTTTATCATAAGCTCATCTATTTAAGCACTTATCTCACGGTACATTGTAAATAATGATTGAAAATCTATTTTTAAAAGCTCTAATCACTATTTCAGTTAAGATATAAATACTAATGGACCTTTAGTTTAGCCAGTAGACTTTTTTTTTTTTTAACAAATAAATACCTAATTGCCAAAACATGTGAATCTTAAACATGATTCCAAATGTTTCAATAAAAAATAGGAGGTGTCCATTGATCCACGTTTATAAACTTTATAGTGCCAATTATTCTTTTATATATATATATATATATATATATATATATATACATACATAATTTTTAGGAAAGGGGTTAGGTTCACACATAGTTTAAGGGAGTATCATGCCTTCACCTCTACCAGCGTTACCACTGCTTCCTAGAACCCTAGGATACTTTCCCCAGCGCCTTGATCAACGCAGAGATCGAACCCCTTCCTTTAAGGTGAGGAAGACTGACCCTCACGTCAGTTGAACCTAAAGACGAAGGGTTGCCAATTATTCTTTATAAATACGAACTACGGGAGCAAAAGGACACTTTTTTTTTGGATACATCATGGTAAGAGAGGGGAGCAAGGTTCGAACCCTGGACATAGAGGAGGGAGGCCAGTTAATACTAACTCCCATGTTATTACGCTACTAAGGCACTGGCGGAGCAAAAGGAGGACACTTTAACCCAAAGGCAATTAGTTCAGAGTTAACGGTTAACGTCTATGTCTGTTAGTCACAAGACAATAGTGACAACGATTTTGTTCGACATTGCTCTAATGAGTAGTTCGAGATAATCACTGATACGTGTGAGATGGTTGAGTGATAAAAATGCCTTTGAATTCTAAATATACAATAAAAGTGAGTTTTCAATTTTGATACTCTCTCTTATATTTCCCCTCTTCGTTATACGCAGAAGTATTTCAGATGTGAATCTTGCAAAAATCAGATGAAAACTGTGCACTAAATGGAGAAGGGTCATAGTAAAATTCAAATATGGCGTGAGTGATGTGTATGATAAACTTAAATTAAATGATGAACGCAATTTTGGTTTTAATTAAGTCTTAATAACTTATGTGTTACTCTGAGATAATTAAAGTCAGAGTTTAATTAAAACCGTAACTTTAGATAGGGAAGGATTCGTGTCATAAACGAAAGGGATTTTGAAAGATTGTTCGTGGGGGCTACTTAAAACGCGTAAGCTCTACGGAATTGTCAAGCATCTTGAGTGTCCCTTTGAGATAGCAAAAGTTAAAGTGGTGTTTTTTTAGATGAGCTTTTACAAACGGAACGGAAGATATAATAAAAATTATATTGTAGATATGATTTATATTTAAGATAATAGTTACAGAAGTGAAACTTTTTTTTTTCCCCTAAATAAACTCTTGTTTGGAATAGTTTAAGATAGAAAATGATAAAAAATGATATAAATTTTATTGAATACTATTTATGTGTGTATACATATGTATATATATATGTACACATATATATATATAGATATATACATGTGTATATATATATATATATATATGATATATACATGTATATATCTACATATATATACACACACACATGTATATTTTATATATATATATATATATATATATATATATATATATATATATATATTGTGATAATTGAAAATAAAGTAAAAATTGAAATTTAATAAAAAATTAAATTATTATTAAAAAAATTTTAAAAAATCTAAAATACTTAATTAAATATATTCTAATGGGTAAATTATAATGTATACAAATATATATTTAATAGTATATTATTTATTTGATCATTTATATGTAACATAGAAGTTGAAAGGCCACCCCAAACACTGAAAGAAAGGTGTGACTTTTATCAGAAGCCACTTTTTTACAATAAGTCCATCAACCCTTGAAACTATCCCAAACCGCCCAAAAGCTGTCCCAAATAGGTCCTAAGTACAGATATTTTTCTGTGTCAGATTATTTATGACGCAATATATACTGTTTTTATTGTTTCAAGATTCATTTATTCATTTTAGGATAATAATCCACCTTCAAAGTTCAAAGTTCAAACCGTTAATAACAGGGAGAATGACGCACAAAGATTATGGTCCCAAAAAATGACACTAATAGAATGATAAATTTATGAAATTTAAAGGAAAAACTAACATAATTCAACAACAACACTAACAGAGCCTTAAGAAAAACTAACATAATAAAAAACAAAAATATCCAATTAGCAACATAAATTATTTATAAATTTTAAAAGCTGATTGATAAAAATTTAAAATTCAGTTGTAACAACGAGAAGATTGTTTGCAAATTAAAGTATGGGAAAAATACTTCTCATGTTGCAGGAGAAGTGTTTTCTCATGTAACACACACATGAAATGGTGGGACCCACATATATATATAATGAGCATTATATATATATGTGGGTCCCACCATTTCATGTGTGTGCAGGAATCTTCTTCTTCTCATGTTACATGAGAAGTTTAAACCCCTTAAAGTATTTTACCAAACATATAATAATACTTTTATTCATTTGCATTTTTAATACTCAGTTATGCTTTGTAATTTTTTAAATTGGTGGTTGCCAAATGTCATTAATTTGTAGCAGTGGCCCATCATTGTCATTTTTCCTAACAATGAATTAACTCCCTCTTGGAATATAATCGTGACAGGTAATCCTTCTATCTAATGTAAATTCGGTCTATTGGGCACTGTGCTTTTAAAAAATTTACTTTTAAAGAACTTCATAAAAAGGAAAATTCTAAATAAATACTGTCTGAATTTATAAAACCCCAAGAAGTTCGTCGAATTTGTAAAAAGACTGAGAGTTGACAAGGACTTTTGAAGGATATGTAAATTCGAGTGAAATTATCCTTTTGCCCTTAGTTTTAAATAATAATTAAAAAAAAAAGTAAATATCCCTCGGGTGGTGGGCCTCACCGCCGCCGGCGACCACCACCGCCAGCCGCCGTCGACCACCGCTAACCCTATTTTATCTTCATCAATCTAATAGGTTAGATCTCTTACATGTGATAATTTTGACTATTCATGTTCTATGGTTAGATAGAAATGTAGTGTTGCATCGTGGGAAAAGACAGATTTTGGAAATGATCATTCAAGAAGTTAAAGGTCTTCATTCTATGACAAATCTGGCTAAACAAGTATTTGTGAAAAGTATGATCATCATCAATACAACATTCTTTCCAATTAACCATGTGAACATTGTTGTTTCGGCTCAATGGGACATTGTTATACGCCACTTTAAGAAGATGAAAGGTCACTTCTGTGAATGCTATATCTACCATCAAGATTCTCCTTTGATTCAGTTATTGTAGAAGAATATAGGGAATTTAAGTTCTTCCTTCCGAAAGTGCGAGAGCAGCTCTATTTTGAATCAGTAACTCTCAATTTTATTAACTATCTGAACGTCTACATTTAGTTATAACCTGTGTTAACAAAGCATTCTTGGTGTTTTCACCGGACCAATCTTCTACAAATAGCATCACAAGGCATGAAATATTAGCTCTTATAAAAGATTTTCATATACAGTTTATTTATGTTATTCCAGAGTCTGTTTATTTTACTTATTTTTGTCAATTTGACTTTAGCATTTGCTTTGGTACTTAGTAAAATTTTTCCTTTAAGTAATATAATTTTGTCTATTCATAAAAAATGAATATATTATTTTATATGTTAAGGACACACGTACGGATAATATCTATTTATTTTTTTTTAATAAGGTTTAAAATGTTGTAAAACTAGAGAAGTTAGACTTTAATTTGGCTTAATTTTGGCCATTAAAATATTTTCTTAGTAATCAAAGAAGTTGAGAACCCAAAAAAAATTCAACTTTTTCTCTTATAAAGTGGGAGAGATACAAGGTTTCAAAAATTAGGAGGAGAAAAAAAGTAACACTTGAGTGTAGCAGACAACCTCACATGATTTGGTTTGAAAAAATTAATATAAAAACACAATTTCACACGATCCCTCTGTATACTATGGGCTCTCTGTTTTTTTGGGTATAAGTGACTATCAGATTGGGCCATAATTTTCCTAAAATGTGGGCCTATGATAGTGACATAATAAATAACAATGGAACATATTTAAGACAGGTTTGAAGCCAATGAGAGTTGGCATAGATGGTAAGGGATCTAGGACTAGGCCCTTGGGTCATGGGTTCGATCCCCTCTACCGTCGTTAAGACTCCTTTGGTAGACGATCTCGTAAGTGCTCATAGAGCCTGGGGCCGTGCCCTGGCTTGGTGGGGGACTGATGCCGAACCCTTCCAAAACTTTTTCATATCAAAAAAAAAAAAAAAAGAACGACAGGTTTGAAGCAAGAAAGAAAAAATCTCTGAAGTCTCAAAACTATCAAGAGACAAAAGTTCAAAGGGTCGCACCATAAGAAATTTTGAGATAATTAGGTTGTAATCTCTTGATATGTTTATCTCAAGCGTACATTAAAAAACAAAGGGTTAATATCATTTTCGGTCTCTCAAATTTACTTTTTCTTATTTTAGTTTTGGTCCCTCAAGTTTCAAATTATTGGTTTTGATACTTATATATGCAAAATGATTCAAATTTTTATTGAGATATATGAATTAATGTTTTGAATAAAGTGAAATTTGAGAGTTCAAAAACTATGGCTTGAAAGTTGGGGGATCAAAACTAAAATGAGGAAAAACTTAAGAGATCAAAGATTATATTAGCAAATATATATATATATATATATATATATATATATATATATATATATATATATATATATCCTTAAGATCAAAATCTGGTAGCTTGTACGCCTTATCAATCCTTTTAGCAGCACCAAGTCAAAAATAAGAGGGAAAATCTCATACAATGAGAGGACATTTAAAAGGGACCTGTTTCAATGTGGAAGGCCCGTTTTTCTGAAGAAGACAATAAATTAAGAAAATGTCAAAAAAATCCCAGAAAAAATTATCATATAAAAAAGATCTCATTAATAATTCATTCAGTAGGGCATTAAGAACTTTATTGTGGGTTTTCATAATTTTTTAGGACCTTTTTTATATCAGAATTTTATCTCAGACTTTTTCGACATTTTTTTAGTCCTTTAACCTTAAAAGGATTTTCCCAACCTTCATCAACCAAGCCCAGCAGTGGTGCAAATTGCAGCAAGAATCACTCCTAGATACGTCCAAAAGCCATAGTTGTTTCCTTCTTCTTTCAATTTAGAAATTGAGTGGAGTTTCAAATCAATAAAAGGGTTATGGTACGCGCTTAATTGCAAAATTTTATGCCTGAGCCTACCTCGAAAAATGTAAGGTGTATCAAATGAAGATTAAAAAAGGATTAGGAAAGAAAACGTTAATATGTAAATTAGGAATTATGGATAAATATATTTGGGAAAATTACTCATAAATCCCTATATGAAAATTTATTTGTGAAATGGGAATGATGCTATATAAAGTTGTGAGCTCCTTAAATATGAATAATTGTGACATGGGAATTTTAAATTCACTGCTCTGTGATGGTCAAATAGTTTAATCAATTCTTATTTTTTCGAAGCGTCTTCTTTTTGAGGAGTGGGAATGAATGCTAAAAGGCATGCTATTTAGTTTTGTTATATAAGATCCATTGTCTTAGTGAC
Source organism: Acacia crassicarpa (assembly GCA_034222035.1). Classification (NCBI taxonomy): domain Eukaryota; kingdom Viridiplantae; phylum Streptophyta; class Magnoliopsida; order Fabales; family Fabaceae; genus Acacia; species Acacia crassicarpa. The sequence goes on along the minus strand of JAWXYG010000011.1, from coordinate 23,527,474 downwards.
CCTAAAGGTTTATGAGTGTCCAAATTATAAGTTTTTGTTTGAGAGTTCTATTTTGGAGGGAAAAGAAAAGGAAGGGAGGGTTTTGATAGTCCCTTCCCTTATTAATTTACAAGAGAAGGGACTATCAAAACCCTCACTTCCCTTTCCATTTCCTCTAAAATGGAACTCCCAAACAAAGCCTAAGTATCAGGGTTTGAAAATCAAGAATTGTGCATGTTTTTTATTATGAGGAACAAAGATTTGCTTGATTTTTAAGTTTGATGCCGGTTTGAAAACACATTCTGATATTGAGAACTTAACATATGTTGTCAGGAAAATTTATTCCATTGGGCATTCAACAAGGATTCTACTTCTATTTTCAGGCATATTGTTCCCTGTGGATGTCATTTGGAGTGTATGCAACTGGGGTGCTCTTTCAGACTGCTACCTCATGTGTGAGCATCTCTCTTTAAGTGAATGTCGTACAACTGCTGCACTTGGTCTGTTCAGTATGCAGTTTAGATTGTAAAACTATCACATTGGTTTATATTAAGGAAGTAAAGAACTACTTTGGTCAAGTGTTAGTTGAGGTTTTGATCTTAAAATGTCAAATGATTGATCCTGGGCTTTTGCACCATGTTTTTCTTTGATGGCATTTTAATCTTGCTCTGTTTTAAGTTATATGTTTTTATTCAATTTCCAATGGTTTCAGGGCATAGGGACTCTTTTGATGGAGTTGGCTCCACTTCATGGTATACAATTTTTTTATTTTCAAGTGTTTAGTTTGTAGGATACATGTAAAACAAAAATTCAAATTTGTTAATGACTATCAATTTCTTGTAATGGGTACATCTCCTTTTCTCTCTTATATAAGTTACATAAGTTTAACTATTACTACTATTATTTTTCGATAAATATAAGTTACATAAGTTTTATTATTATTATTATTCGATAAAGGTCTTGTAAGTTAAATTTATAGAGGTTTTTTTTTTTGGATTGGAGATGATTCTATTCCAAACACCCCCCGGTCTCCCGGAAAAAAAAAATTAAAAAAACTCACTTTCAACACTTTTTTTTTAAAACGGGTGTTGTAAGTGTCACTTTCCAAGTACCTTATAAGTTAATATAAGTTTTATTATTATTATTATTCGATAAAGGTCTTGTAAGTTAAATTTATAGAGTTTTTTTTTTTTTGGATTGGAGATGATTCTATTCCAAACACCCCCCCCCCCCCCCCCCTCTCCCGGAAAAAAAAAAAAAACTCACTTTCAACACTTTTTTTAGAACCGGTGTCGTAAGTGTCACTTTCCAAGTACCTTATAAATTACTTATGAAGTCTATTTTTTTAATAAATAAATAATAAGAAAAAAGACTTACAACGTTCATTTTAAAAAACAGAAATTAATTTAATATTTATAACGTCGCTCACATAAACGTTCCCTTAAAACATAGACATAGAAAGGTTTAAAAAAACGGATGTTAAAAGGCTTTCTGTAGTAGGGATCAAAAGCAAAATTCATTAAAAGTATTAAAATTAAAACCAAGACTAGTCAAAAGTATATGGACGGCAAAACCAAAATTTGGTAGCAAGGGAAGAGTAATGTTGTGATTGACTAAAAAATTAATTATAATATCCCTTAATCCTTGCATGCTATTTCATATTGTATTATTTCATCGTAGTATATATTATATATTATTAGATTTTATATCAGTTCATAAATCAAACAAATTAATTTATAGAAAACAATAAATGTAAATACTTTAATACTCTATCAGGTCTTTAACATACAACATATTTACTTAATTTGATTAGATTAAGAAAATTAGTTAAGTTAGTTAATATCACATATATTTTGTAAAATGTTATCTTCCTTCCTTCGTTTCCTCTTCTTTTTTATTATTGTTGATAGAGCTCAATAGGAGTAAATTAGGGGGGGGGGGGAAATGACAAATATAAAAATTATTTGTTATATATAAAATTAAGATTAACTCCCTAAATATGTCTTATATTAAGAGTCGGAGGAGTATAATTTATGTAGTTTTCTTAATTTCTCTAAATGAAAAGTTAACTAGGTCTGATATTAAAAACAGATAAGTATGTTTGTATGCACAATCGATGAAGTCTTCCATAACTAGTCCAATGTGAATGACCTCCTTGTCCAGTTGTTTGCATCTCTTTTTGCCAAGATGCTACATTTTTCAAAATATTTACCATAATATTACAAACTCAATATGGATTTCAATCACTCTCCTCTCATCGTACTCATTTATAACTGACTTGTATCCTATAACCTATTTGAAGGAATAAAGTTCTTTTTGAATGTATGGAGCCCCACCCAAACGTTCTAATATCATTTTAATCTCACTGCTAATAAACTTAAGGAGTTTCTCATTGCCCACAAATATGGCAACGTTCAGGGTACTTTTAATTATGTGAAAGGTTTATTACCAAAATTCAAGAACAAGATCCTAAAGCACAATATATTGCGAATTTATCTCGTGGACAAAACTCTTACCACCATATATCCATATACAAGTCACTTTTAATTGGTTCTAAATATGAGTCATTTATAAAATAATTAATGGTATTTTTCCAATGTTACCCTTATTTAGAGCAACATCTATTGATTAATAATATATCAAAAAAGCTAGTTTTCGACAGAAAACAATGATTTAGTACGATCCATGTAGCCAACCCCATCTAATAGGATAATGTTTTCTTGTTATCGTGGCCCTATGTAATCTCCATTGTAAAAAGAAACATGAGAGAGATATAAGAATAATTTGAAAATGTAGAGACATTTTTTAGTAAGGACAAATGTGAACAATTTTATTAATTTCATGCATTTCTTAATATAAGAGAATAAGGTACAAATAACTTACATATATGTACAGAGTGGTAATATTTACCACATACACACTATCTGAAGAATGTATCACCAATGAACCAAGAGCCTCATCCTTCATCATATGAATTAGCACCGAACCGTATTCCACATAAAATAAACCGGATCCATATCTAATAATACACAACTAATTAAGGAAGGAGATCCCAATATATCCAAAACCAAAGACATCTTTAGTAATACACCACTCATCTCCCCCAAAAAAAAAAAAAAAAAAACCATAGTACATAACATGCAAGCTTTTTTCATCAAGTAATTGATCGATTTTTACGGCTAAACACAGCTTTATTAGCACATGAACACGTTAGTTAAAAATTTCATGATAGTTTCTAGGGTAAAAAAAGAAGGTGCCATTTCTTCCATTTATACATTACATGAGCAAAAAATTATTGTCTAATATGGCATATATACATGCATTTATGTCTATATTTGATTTGAATGTGAGACTTAAGAATAGATCATTTCGAAACTTGTCATGTATGTACACTAGAATTTATCAAACATTACCTGAATTACACATGTAGAGATTGGTTGGAAAAGAATTTAATGAAAAAATGGGCAAGACAAAGCCAGGTTGTACCTAACTACTTCCTGCAGGAGGATTGTTTTGGGTAGCTGTTCTGGGAGAAGAACCAACCCTGCGTCTTATTGTGGGAAAAATTATAGGCCTACAGCACAATAAAAGCAAGAGTACCTCAAAAATGAATGCTACCATTGTGATCCATATGAATATGCTCACCTTCCATCGCCACATGATACTCTTACGAAAGGAAAGTTCTGACTCGAGAGTTAGATATGCATCATATAGTTCAGGAATGCCAGCACCAGCTCGATATTCTGCTCGATGTTCAAGAGTCACTTTCAAGCAAGAAGTAGGTAAATCATTCTTCTCAATGAAACCTCTCATCTTCACATTCAGAATCTGGGTTTCAGATATGTGCCCAGTAAGAACTGGAGCCATCTTGAGAAAAGTCAAGACTAGGCGGATAGGCTCACTTTTGAATCTTAACATCGATGGCTGGCTTGAGCTAGAAATGGTTTTTCCATTCAAAGATAGAAAATCTACCCTCACCTTTAAAAGAACAGAAATCAAACAAGACAGTCAAAAGCAAGAACGATAAAGCAATGGACTGCAATCATCTAAGTAAGATATAAATTATGAAGAAACAGCAGGTCTTTAGCCAGCACAGAGTTCCTGCTGAAAAAATAAATAAATTTCTAACATCGACTTAGATAGTAGCACAAATTCAAAATAGGTAACTTGTACACATTCTGACGAAAAATAGATTCAGGCCTTATCTGTTTGATAAATACAACAATCACCAACATCAAGTCAACCATAGCAGGCAAACAGACAAGGCTGAAACACATATGACAAAGAATCAGTTTATCCAAAATTTGATAAAATGTAAACAAACACCCATATGAACTGTTGTAATCAATAACTTGGCACAATATTCACACAAGAGTACACAGCTTGGAACATGGAATAGATATGCTAAGAACCCACAACTCTATTTGAATTTAATAATTAGACAAGGGCACTCAAAATTGTCTATAAACAACTGGAAGTCCTTTCAAATGAGTTCAATGGCTGTACTGAGCTATATGGAAACTTTGAGCTCCATACAAATATAAGCATAGAACTCAGTCAAAAAATGTTAAGACCATAGAAAGTTTGTCTTCTAACAACACCAAATCATTGATAAATATCGAAGCAATTCAGAGTTGAAATCCAGCATGCAAACCAGAATCCCCTAAAGCTTCCATGAAAGTGGCTACAACTAGCACATTAGCCATCATAGCTCTCCATTATTCCATATCATTGTGAAATATCTCTTTTGAGATTTATCATCATTGCTAATAGTAGCTATTTACCAACTATAATCATAACTGTGTTTGCTTCTTTTTTTCCTTTTCTTTTTTTTTTTTTTTTTAATAGCTGACAATGTGTTTGCTCTTCCTTTTGGATCTATGGACTAATTCAAGGAAAGTCTTAGGTTTAGCAGAGTAATAGCAAAGTTTGACTATTCTACAAAAGGCATATTATAGGTGAGGATTGGGAGTGAAACTTACTCAACACTGAAAAATCATTGGATTGATGATCATAAGAATGATGATAACCTTCAGAGAGACATTTTACGGTGATATGGAAGGAACTCAGAAATATAACATTAGCACCCATTTTCCACCAATGTTATTTGTCCCTTCAATGATGAACCTATAGGGCATAGGCTATACGAAAACAAAGACAAATTACTTACTGTTTTACCTTAGCACTTCCCCTTCAACAACAAAATGTTCCATAATAAGTTAACTAATTTACTACATGCAACAAGCTGCAAGCGATCATCATTTAAAAAAAAAAAAGTTTTTCGAAATAATTCGAAGTAGAAACTCGCCCCTTTCTCCGTCCCTCCTCCAGATTAGAACAAGTCAATCTTAAGAATGGCAAGGTAAAATTAAGGGGCGAAGATTGCAGGGAAGTTCAGGGAGAACCACATTTTGTTTTCTGAATTGAATAAGGCAGTTACCTGGAATACTCCAAGATTTCTGTTGTATTCAGACTCTGGCACATGTAGTGAAACAGTGACCTGCACTTTCTGTCCAGGAGGTATAATTCGCGCTCCCATCCGGTTACCAGGTTCAACATTACTCGCAGAGTCTACACCATTTCCAATGCCGGTGCATGACATTAATGGCACATAAGCAACAGGAGTCTGCTTTGTATAGTCGAAATTCAAAATTTCTCTCTTATGAATTGGCTTCTCCATAAACAACTTAATCATAAACCCACTAGTTACAAGCGATGAAACCAGCAGACCGACCAAAACGAAACAAACATAGGCCGAACACAAGACACCCCACCCATACCGTAAGGTAATGTCCCCAATTGGCTTGCCTTTCCCAAGAAATCGATGAATTGGTGGACCAACGCAACTACAAAAACCACCCCACGCTCTGGACAAAACCTTCATTAAAAATCCCTTGCCCATGCTAATTGTTCGGAACGGATTGACAAAAAGCATGCAAGAATTATATAGAAACAACAAAGGATAGGTTGTAAACATAACGAACAAATGAATTTGAAACCCAATAGTCTTAATCAATGATCCTGCTATAAATTCGAGAAAATTCGATGACGACAGACCCGCTTCATCATTCGACTCAGCTATATCATCATCAACTGTATGACAAACCGGTGACAAGATGCCCGATTCCGCACCTGAGTCTGCTATAGCATCAACTATATCGTCATTTGCAGGTGCAGCTTTTATGATTGATTCTTTATCCTTCTCTTCCCTCGGCTCATTTGTAACCGAAGAGGACTCGGCCTGCTCTTGGATTGTATCGCACTTCTCAATCCCACTCGCATTCACAATTTCATCCAAATTTGCGGGATTATTAAAACTCTGTTGCTTAATGAAGCTCAACCTCGCCTTATTCATAATCAAATCGCTGTTGCTGCCAATGGAAGAATTTTTCCGACCAAATGACCTACGGCGACTTGGAAAGCGTCGTATTCTGTCCACCAAAGGTTGCGAATGTCGAGAATCGTCCGAAATGGGTTCGGGATCAAAGATTGTGGAAGCGGAGCCGGAAGCACATGACTCCGACGAGTCCTGGCCAGCGGGCCAGTCATCGAGGGCGTCGAAGAATACGACGCCGTGTTCATCTTCATTGATTGGGTCTGGAGGGTCCATTGAATTGAAGATGGCGATCAGAATCGGAGCTTTGGCTAGGGTTTGTCAAGTTCCGATCAAATCTGTTGGCTTAAAAACTATTGGTTCGTTGCCCGTTGAATTCAGCGCAACGGTTTGATGAGTCACATATATTACCCAAAGATTACATTTAAATTCCTAATTTACAGGCGGCTTGCTACGAGGAAAGTCTGAGGACCAGTTTGTTTCGTTGAAAGAGGGTGGTGGAAAGGGAAGATAAGACACTTCTTATGGAAAAAAATATGTTTGGTTGTCCCATCTTCCATTGAGAATCATTCCCGCCAGTTCGAATTTTCCCTCATCTGTTGGAATGTGCTTTCCCTTAAAAAGATGCGGAAATGTTAAAATGCTGCCGGGAGAGTGAAATTGTTGGACAAAAAGACCCCTTGAATATACTGTACCAATTTATCAAAAAGCACGACGAAGGCGCGAGTTAGAACTGGACGAAAAAGCTGTCGGTGAAGAAGCCTGAAAAACACTGTGCCTATTTGTCAAAAAGCAGGAGGAAAGCGCAAGTTGGAGCTAGGCGAAGCTAATGGTGAAGAACCTTAGAAAAACAGTGGGCGTTTTTCGGCGAAGGAAAAGTTTATCCCAAGGAACAGAGCTGCATTTGGAGGTCTGTATACATTCGAAAAAAATATAATCTTCTTCGATTTACCGGTAGGTTAGGAGACTTGGGAAGGCCTGTTCATTCGAGCTGGGGGGACCATGTACACGTATCGATATGTTGCACTGACATCTTCAACTGATGTGCCCACAGTCAAAGTTTTCGTTCGAACGCGCAATTACTTCAATGTCTTTAGTTCGAACTTTACAGGACAACAGTTTATCCATGGGAAGAGGTTTCAGCAGTGTTTTCGTTTGAACGAATTGATCTACATCGAACAGTCGGTTTCAGCAGTGTCGCCATTTTGACTGAGCTCACTTTCATTTTAATCAAATCGCTGCTAGTTTGTTGTCGTTAATTTATTACATGAAGCGATCATTTTTTTTCCATCCAGTCTCTCACCTTACGCACAAACTCCTTCGCCATCCTCTGATCGATTGGCATCTTCTTCTAAAATATCAGAACTCTTGTCGAACTTAATTGCAATTTCATATCCCATACACTGCAACTTCAATTTTTCATCTCATCGTATTTGCGATCTGGGTTAGGGATTGATGTGTTCACACTTTTTAAACCAAATTCAACTTTTTTTTCCTTTTTTTGTAAAGGACATTTTCAGAAATTCACCTAGTCTTTCCACTTAATAAATACCTAATTTTTCATACCAAACATATCATTTTCCCTCAACTAACTTCCTTTCCCTAGTGTACCAAACGGTTCACATTTTTAAAGTTCCCAACTAATCTTCCATTCTTTTTCTTTTCATTCATTTCATTTCCTTTCCTTTCCAAAATCTACTTTATAATAAACGGGACTTGAGGTGGGAAAAGAATGGAAGTGAATTGAAGGGAAGCAAAATGAACAAGTCACTCGAAGGAAATAGAAGTTGAAAGGTTTTGATGGCGAGGGATCCTGGGCTGTTTGGTAATAACAAAATTGAGGAGTGGTGGTTAGAAAAGAAGAGGGAGATATATATTTTATCCTTAAAATAAATTAATAACTATCTATTAATCGTAGTAGATTTATATTTCAATTCATGAATTTAATAATTAGTATTAAGTAGTATAATAATTTGAAAATAAAATAAAATGAATAAATTATAAATTATAATTCAAATAAATAAATAAATATAGATATTTTTAAAAAATAATTATCGATATTAAATAGTTAAAAAATTAAATAAAATAAATGCTAAAGTATAATTGTAGTATTTTAAGTTTTAGATAAGGAATACTTTTTTATCTCTTAATTTTCTAAGATATACTTTTAGTGCTATATTTAAAACATTATTAACATTACAAATGAAAAAATATTTATATTACTTTCAGTCATATATTTAAAACACTATTAACATTAATTTTTTAATATATATATATATATATTTATGTTATTAAACTAAAAATAAACCAACAAATCCCTTCAAATAAAATTGAGGCTTTTGATAATTAAATTATTAAGTTAAACCTTTTTAATACAAACAAAGAAAAATGTCATTAAAAGACCGTTGAATTAATCAAAATTTTAATTTAAGTGACTGAACTTAACAAATTATAAATTAAGGTATATGACAGAATTAGAGTAGGCAGAATTGCAGAAACGCCACTTCGAAGCCTCTAACCCCCCCCCCCCCTTTTTTTTATTGCATATATTGTTGGGTTTACATTAAGTGTTTATACTTTTATGTCTTCTTACATGCTTAGTCCTCTAATCAGAGGAATGAGATACTCTTATTTTATTTTTTTTATATATTTTATTTATTTAGATTAAATTATATATACTGCTTTTTGAAAAAAAAAATTACACCCAATATCTCAAATTAATTACCTTTTAGGATGCTAGTATTACAGGACATATATTTCTAAATGTAGGATATGAAACTAATTAATTTGAGATAGTAGGTAAAAATAAAATTTCAAAAAATAGTATATAATTTAATCTAAAAATTAAATATAAAAAAGATTTTAAAAAATTGCCACATCCCACTAATTAGAAAACTAGAGGAACAAGTATGAAAGAAGTATTCCGTACGTCCGCCAATGTATCATCATGGAATTTAGTGCTTATTAGTCAAGCTTAATTCTTCACATTTGGCCTCTTAATTTTTGAAATATTCTGCCTTTCATTGATACTATTAATTTGTCTTTAATTAATTAGAAAAATTATGCAATTCATCTTAATTAATGCAAGCTAAAATTGACACTTAATTTAATTAAGTGTTTCTTATAATTTTTCCATGGCTCATTTGAATTTAAAATAGTCATTATTTTATGTGACTTTATGTCACATATGTTAACTAAATTAATATGATAACATAATTCTAAAATACAAAATTTTCGGTAAATCCAATTACATATCACGTTCGTCTATGAATCTTGCAAAGCGATTCCAAATTAAATGAGTTTTGGAGTGTGATCAAAGGAATTTTGACAGTGACAAATGCCATCAATTGAATCACGTGTGTTGACAAAGTTGCAATGTAAAATTGTCCAGTAGACTATATATTTTAATATTGTCATTCCTTCAAAACTGTCTCATTTAAATTTGTTCAAATAGATTAAATAAGTTAACTCAAATTAATGTATTTTATGACTGCATTATTCAATATTATTTGAGAAAAAATCAATTTAAGTTGATACCTTGAGAAAGATTTAAAATGATTATTGTTGGAATATATCTACTGTACCCTTAGTAGATTAGGGCCCAAGTCCAATTCAAGAGGGGTTGTTATATAAATATAGAGAGATATGCGTTCATAAAGAGATATTCTACTTTATGGTTTAAGTGTTATATGTATGTTCCCATGTAGCTATAAGATTAAGACTTATATTTATTCTTATGTAACCGTTCATATGCTTAATATATAAGAGGTGGAATTGAGGGAACAAACAATCTAGTAATAATAGACATAGTGATGCTCCCCTCCCTCTAAAGATTCTCCTATATGAATGATCTTTTTTCCTCTTTATGGTGAATTTGCTATGTAACATAATCGGGTTTCACATTGATTCTCTAGTTTTGTTTGGGTACTTCAGCGAGTCAGTTGGATTTTAAAAATGTCCAAAATTCTTACAATTATAATCATCAATCAATCATCAACTTTACTCTTTTGATCAACTTTACTCTTTTGATCACCTTTACTCCTAAAAACTTGTATTACCCAATTTAGTGAAAAAGAGTCGGACCCTAATCCATCACTCAATAAATACCAATATTAATAATTGTTTTGTAATATTTCCTGAGTTTACTAATTTATGTTTGTTCATCTTTAATTGATTAAGCAATCATATTTGAAAATGATTTGGTTATTTCTCTAATTTCCTCATAATGTTATCAATGCTACAAAAATAATGTCTCTGATCAATTTGGCAAGTTCAAATATTTTGATTTTGCTACATAACAAGATCGTTAATTTCTTCCCTTCATTCCTAAAATTTTCAAACATTTTTTTCACAATGATAGTCAAATTAATGCCATTTAACTTTAGCGTCAACTGTAACATCCCAAATTTTTGGATTTGAAATTTGAAATATTTTATGAGAATTAAATTATGAGATTTTGGCGTAAAATACTTATGAGAGTAATTATTGGAAATTTGGGCTTATTTTCCATTAATTAATTTATTTTGGAAAAAAAAAGAACGATAAAAATTAAATTAAGAAATAATTTAGGCTTAAAAGTTTTAGAATTTATAATTGGGTTAAGGTGCAAAAATATACATGTGCTTTTCTCTGAGGAGCGCTCAGTAGCAAATGCTTTTTTTGGGTGTAAAAGTGCACACGTGGTTACAAATTAAGTGCAAAAATACCATTTGACCGTTAAGTTTGACTTTGACCGATGACGTGGCATTTCAAAGGTGCAAAAATACACATGTGATTTGTCAAGAAGAGCACCCAATAACAAATTTTTTTTAATTTAATAATTTTATTTTAATTAAGACAGAGTGAATGGGGGCAATATAATATAAATACATAATCATAGTAATGGCCCTTTCTCCCACCAATTCTTAAACTATACATATATAAAAGTATTTAACCATTTTTTATATGATATGGCTCACTAAAAAAGAATTACATAAACTTCCCAGAATTAGAAAAAATAATTCAAAGTATCTTTTTAGTACCAATTAGTACCATGAAATATTTTTTTCAGATCTAAAATATTCAGTACAGGTCAGTATTCTAAATATCTTTTTAGCACCCGGTAGTAATTAAAATAAAATTATTAAATTAAAAAAAATTTGTTGTTGGGTGCTCTTCTTGACAAATCAAATGTGTATTTTTGCACCTTTGAAATGCCACGTTATCGGTCAAAGTTAAACTTAACGGTCAAACGGTATTTTTGCACCTAATTTGTAACCACGTGTATACTTTTGCACCAAAAAAAAACATTTACTACTGGGCGCTCCTCGGAGAAAAGCACATGTGTATTTTTGCACCTTAACCCTTTATAATTTTATAGCTTAAGGAAAATTAATTGAGTAGGAAATATCTTTATGGGAAAATTAAGGATTAATTTTCCATGATTATTCAGTAATTGCAACAAAATGTACCATGCATATGTATTGAAATATGTTATTCTCCAATAAAATGATAAAATAAAGATAATTAGAGTTTAACACGTTGACAAAAAAATTGCATAATGAGCAATTGAGATGTCACCAGGAAAATTTGTCCACTTGCCTTCATAATAGTGACTTATAAACCCATTTTTGATTGCTTTCCTACGGCCCAAGAACAAGACAACCAGAGGTCAAAGCAATGATAGCACCAAACACCATTTTTGATCCATTAATATATTAGGGCTTTTTTACCAAAATAAGGTACTTTTAGAAAAAAAAGAATCACCGAATTAGCGCATGTCAGAAACTATTTTCCGATCTAATGCCGTCAATGGCGCGCGTTGACGCACGCCATTGACTGCGTTAACAATCAGGCGACACGTGGATGTGGCACCTATGGACAGACGCCACCTGCAAAGGTGGCGTCTGTGGACAAACGCCACCTACAAAGGTGGCGTTTCTCTTTCCACGCCAGTAGTGGCGTGCTTAGACACACGCCACAGCTGGAACTCAGCTGACATGAGTCAGCTGGCACTGTCCCCCCAACCCGTAACACCCCCCCCGGCCCGTGACTCCCCCTGGGCTCCCTTCCTCTCCTATTTATCCCTCTCTCACCATTCTCTAACTCCCACTTTCGTGACTCCTCCCTCATTCACTCCTTCCCTCTCCCTCTTATCATTCACTCATCCCCTTATCTGTAAAACTCCCTCCGTCGTTCATCTCCCTTATTTTGTTTCTTCATTTCTTTTTTTTCTTTTTTTTTTTTTGTGAAAAATGAACCAAATTCGTTCATTTATATATTATAATGGTTCTAAAAATATTGTTGCAGACGGATTGAGGTTTGAAGGTGAAAAAAAAGTAATGTATATTATTCGAGGCATGTCCGCAGAAGAATTATATGAAAAGATCCGTCAAAAGTTAAAGCTGCAACAAAATCAGGCAATATCAAAGGTGACGGGTAGGGTGCCTTATGGAAATCACTATGCGGGTTTTGAGATATCCGATAATGAGGATGTGGATGTTTTTTTTTCAAACATTCAAGGAAAACTCTGGTCCCAATTTGCTAAGTTGTATGTGGATATTGAGACGTTAGAGGAGGAGGGTGTACCAACACAATCAACCGTTGTGCATGGAGAAGAAATTGACTATATGCTAGATGAAGACCTGAAAATGAGGAAGAGGAAGAGGAAGAGGAAGAAGATGAAGACACATTATTGTCTAATAACCATGATCAAAATGATAGTGATATAGACGACGAAGATCATCATAATCCCATGTCACAATAGACTGGTATGTTATCATTAGGCAGGTTACGGAGTTGTATTATTACTTTAAATTATTTTTTATTAGTTACCATGTTTTCGCATAAACTGTATTATGTGTGAATATACAGATGTTACACCGTTTTGGAATGACATTCCGCATTATGAGGCTGTTGATGAAGATTACCCGCATGAGGATATACTGGATGTAGAAGGCTTGGGTCGGGGTCCGTGGGCAAGAGGAGATGCACTATATCTAAAACAAGAGTTTGGGACCAAGAATGATGTCCAAGCCGCAATAAAACATTATTGCATGAAGGAACATCATGAAGCTCAAGTGGTTGAGAGTACTACAGCCAAGTACTCAATGAGATGTCGGAATCATGTACAAGGTTGTGATTGGAGAGTAAGAGCAATTAAACCAAAAAATAGCAACACTTGGGAGGTTACTAAATGGGTTCGAAATCGTAGTTGTGTGAGCCAGATTCTCTCCCAAGATCACAAACAACTTGATTCTGAAATTATTTCTGAGGTCATAATAGGTATGATACACAATACCATGTGATAATTTGTGAATGTATTTGTGTGTGTCAGCGAACATAGATAACATTCCTAATGTGTAATTTTGGCGAGTGGTCTTGCAAACATGGTCAAGGAAACACCTTCGGTACCTGTGGCCCTGATACAAGAAAGGGTGACTGGAATGTTTGATTATAATGTTTCTTACAGGAAGGCATAGAAGGCAAAACAAAAGGCAATTGCTAAGATTTACGGTGATTGGGATGAGTCATATGCATTCCTGCCAAAATGGTTCGAGCACATGTTGAAATTTTCCCCGGGATCTGTTTATCATATTCAACATGGACCATATACTGTTGATTGATAGGTTTTTAATGGGATTCGGGTTTTCCAACGTACATTTTGGACATTCAGTCAATGTCGTGAGGCGTTCCAATGGTGCAAACCAGTCATACAGGTGGACGGTACGTATCTATACGGAAAGTATAAGGGGACATTATTGATTGCAACCGGCCAAGATGGAAATAATGAGATCCTTCCGATAGCATTTGCAATTGTGGAAAGTGAAACCAAGGAAGCATTGGAGTATTTTTTGTATTTCATACAAATGTATGTTACAAGTAAGGTTGGTCTATATCTTATTTCTGATCGTCATAAGAGCATAATATCAGCAGTCGACAATGAGATGATTGGTTGGCAGCCTCCTAATGCGTACCATGTATTTTGCATTTGTCATGTTGCGAGCAATTTTAATACTCTCTTCAAGGACAAGGAGTTGAAGAAAAGGTTAATGAGATTAGGTAATATACTCCAACTGATGTGCCCTGACGTTCATTATTTTGATTACTACAACCTTATACTGCTGTGTATTTCTGTCTTTTTTACAGGATATGAACCAAACAAAATAAACTTTGATGCTTTATGTGCCGAATTCTACGGTTACAGCCGTGAAGCGGCTGCATGGCTTGAAAGAATTCCAAAAGAGAAATGGTGTAGGAGTTATGATGAGGATGGACGAAGATACGGTCATATGACAACCAATTTGTCTGAATCAATCAATAAGGTTTTTAGAGGAGCGAGGAACATGCCTATAGCTGCGTTAGTGAAATGCACCTATAGTCTGCTTGTTCGTTATTGGGTCAAAAGGGGTCTCAAAGCACAAAAAGATGCCATGTCCGGAAAGTATTTTACGAGTGTTATTGGAGAGGCTATGGCAAAGAATGGAGAGCGTGCTACATCGATGCGTGTTCGGGAGTTTGATGTGGCGCGTAAGACGTTTGAAGTTGACGATCATGATGATACATACTCGGTGAACTTGACCTAGGGGAAATGCCAGTGTGGCAAGTTTCAGGCATTCAAATTCCCTTGTAGTCATGTATTTGCTGCATGTTCGGTGGTATCGCATAATGCGTACTAGTACGTGGATCCAGTATTCTCAATCTACAATATTATGCATGTTTACTCCTCACCATTTCAGCCGATCGGTAGCGAACAAGGAATATCGTCCTCGTCCGTACCAAAGATTATCCCCGACGTCTCAAAATTGCGTGGTATGGGCCGCCCTAAATCTACACGCATTCGTAATGAAATGGATGAGGAGGAGGTCCAACCTAGCTCCAGTCGAATTAATCTTCATGTCCTACGACACGCTCAGCTAATTAATCTTCATGTTCTCATAATTTTATTTTATGTATATTACACTTATGTGTTTCTGTTGTGTACCTCGTTTTCAATTAGATTTTTCTCAGTGACGTTCAACAACATCATTATTTTATAGCTTAGGTAGTATAACACAGTTATGACGAAATATGACATAGTTATGACCTCTAAAGAAATATGACATAATACAGTAACCCGTGGGAATATGACCTAATATAGTAGTAATCTATGCAAATATGATATAATACAGTAATCCAGGTAAATATGACCTAATATAGTAGTAACCCATGCAAATATGACATAATACAGTAATCCAGGTAAATATGACATAATACAATACTAATCCATGCAAATATGACATAATACATAACAATGAACACCATCAAGGAGGAGTATATTCAGGCCACCGCCTCAAACGCGCATCTCATTGAGGGTTCCTACGGATGCCATCAGAAGGGCGACTAAAATTGAAACCTTCAACTGCTGCTCGTAGAAAGTCATCAGACTGGTCACCACCATTGTCGCTCGTGTGATCTCCTGTCTGGTATTGGCTATTACTAGATCCGGCCTCGGTACAACCCTGTCCACGGTGGGACGAACGGAAGGCAGCAAAACCACCCTGTGTAGACTGAAAAGAACTAAATGAAGGAAGGCCAGGAACACCATATGGAGGCTGAGATGCACGCAAACCCTGTCCAGGCTGGTAAGGGTTGAATGGAGGAAAGCCAGTCTGGGAATTATGAGAAGGCCACTGATATGAGGACGGAACCTGTGTCTCCGGAGCGTACATCGTCTCTGGCTGTGGGTAAGTAGGGATTGGTGCATGTATCTGAGGATGCACCGCTGCTGGCATCCCCTCTGGGTACCACGGGACCTCAGTATATGTCATATCTGGCCATACAAGAGGTCTATATATACCTCTGCCTCGTGGATCAAGCGGGTGTTAGTTATGATTAGTTTTGATGATGTCTTATATAGATGCCGTTCTTATAAGCAAAAAGATTGAGCAATATAATTATCTCCTACTTGGACTAACTATTGCATTTAATGTAGATCAATCCAAGTTGAATTATAGAGATTAATCAAGAAGGAGATAAGAGTTGAAAGAAAGAAGTATCTGCAGAGGTTATCAAGAAAGCAAGATGTTATCAATGGGTTTTGGTGATAACCAAGTAGAAGAAAAGAGACCAAATAAAGAAGAAGCATTCAAGGCTGAAGAAAGAGTTGCATTATCAAGAATGATCAAGAAAAGAGAAGAAAGAAGGAAGAACTTGATGAATGGAATGAGAATATAAGTTTTCAAGTTCTTATATTGATGCTAGAAGGCTACAAGTTCATATGGAAGTTCAATTGACTCAATTTGGAGTGAAAGGTTAGCAAAAATCAGCTTCAGGAGGAGTTTACTCGAGTAAGGAACTCTTTACTCGAGTATGGGACTCCTTACTCGAGTATGGGACTTAATACTCGAGTTTACAGTGTTTTCAGCATTTCTGGAGTCTCTGGACGAAGCTTTACTCGAGTAAATAAGTGCTTACTCGAGTAAGCAACGGTGATCAGCAACTCTGTTCTACTCTGTCCACGTTCAGCACGGGCGACGTCTGGTAATTCGATGATATCTCACAAACCAGAGATCGGATTGAGACGAAACCAAAAGCATTGGAAACTAGAAATCCAACACGTATTGGTGACAAAAATTCATGCCCAAAGAAGTTCAGATGAATTATTTATGAATTTTAAAAGTTGACACAATGATCAGCGTCACAGTCAGGAACAGCCTTCGGTATTTTGGGTATATCTCACAAACTACAAATCCAATTGAGCTCAAATTGGTGCCATTGGAAACTAGACACACAGAGCTTTCCAGCAAGAGTTGAACAGACCAAATCGGAGCTCGGACCAGAGAGATATGGCCCTCAGAAGTTGACAGTCAGTTCAGGAAGTTGCTTAAATGCATTTTACATTGCTGACTCGAGTAAAAGGACTTCCAGAGAGGAATCAAAGTTGTTTTTAAGTGATGCTGACTCGAGTTAAGATATGCTGACTCGAGTAAAAAGTCTTCCAGAGAGGAATCAAAGTTTTTAAGTGATGCTGACTCGAGTTAAGATATGCTAACTCGAGTAAAGGACTTACAGAGAGCAAACATGGTTTTTCAAAGAGCTTTCCAACTCGAGTAGAGATATGCTAACTCGAGTAAAAGGTCATACCGAGAGCTCCAGAGTTTTTATAACTGAAGTTGACTCGAGTAGAGTTTTGTTAACTCGAGTAAAGACTCAAGTATTGAACGTGAACTTCAGAATTTCAAATCTGACGAATTTGCAATGCCTTCTTGTTTGATCTTAATACTTCCCAGGATTAATCTCTAATGTTCCTAGACATGTTTAACCACTTTATTGGTGAGTTTCAGATGATCAAAACGAAGGATATCAGATTTGTACAAGAACATCGAAAGCCGTGCAAAAGCTCCAACGGCTAGTTTCTCTATCCAACGGTCACAGAATCT
This sequence comes from Acacia crassicarpa, assembly GCA_034222035.1. Taxonomy (NCBI): domain Eukaryota; kingdom Viridiplantae; phylum Streptophyta; class Magnoliopsida; order Fabales; family Fabaceae; genus Acacia; species Acacia crassicarpa. The sequence goes on along the minus strand of JAWXYG010000011.1, from coordinate 23,509,762 downwards.
TCTCAACGGTCATATATCATTCTCTACCTATAAAAGACCAAGGATTCAAGCAGAAAAACGTGGAGACACAAGATTACAATGCCAAATGCTGATACTTTGCTTCTTTATCTTTCTCACTCTGTTTTCCATGTCAAAATAGCTTAGAGTGTGAAAAGATTTGTATCTGTACTTCAGTGATTACTTATCCATTCCTTTGAGAGGAAAATTATTGTAAACACATTATCTTTCTGAGAGTTACTCAAGATTGGGGAATCTTGAGCGGGATATACATTGTATTGATTACAACTTGTAAGGGGGAGTGAATCCTAGTGAGAGGATTACTTTGAGTACAGAGTGTGTGATCAAGCGGTGTATCCTTACGTGTGTAAGGGGAAGTATCTCGGTAAGAGATTTGTAAAAGGCTGCACAAGTGCCCGGCTGAACTTGTGGGATTGTAGCGGTTCTCAAGTACCCGATTAAAGCTTGAGGGAGATAGTGGATTGAAAATCCCAAGTGAGGCTTGGGGACTGGACGTAGGTCAAGGAGGGCCGAACCAGTATAAATCTGTTTGCAATCTCTTCTTCCTTATCTCTTACTTTTCCAGCATTTACATTTGAATATTTATCAATTGTTTGTGATCTCATTTTTATTACTCAAAGTTGAATTTCCTGAATTGCGAATACTTTTCTGTGAAAGAAAATTTTTATACTTCACCCAATTCACACCCCCCTCTTGGGTTCAGCCGGAACTTACAGCGGAGGTATCTGATATGGCTCCACTTTATGTCGCGGTCGTCGTTGGCCCAGTCCACGTCCCTCCCTCGCATGTGGCGGGAGCTCTAAAGCAGGGTCTGGTACACTTACTAATAGACCAGTCAGTGCACTAGGCCCAGGCTCCGCAACTCGGCCAAACTCTCTAAGTGCCATGGTAACTGGTCACAGACCTTCTGCACCTCCCTGTGGCTGTATTGGGCACTAAATTGTGGAGAAATCATCCACCAAATACACTCTACACCATCTACCTGCATTTATCCAGTAGTATAAATAACAGCATTTAAACTAAGTTATGGATAATAAATGGAAGATTTAGGAGAGAAAACGATATCAAGATCAATACGTACCACGTGGCCAATCTTGGCGACCTGCCTCGTCATGTACCATCTAGTGTGTGTAAAATACCATGTCATGTACTCGGAGTTTGGGGAAATCGACCCCTCCGATGGATCTATAGTCTCGATACGCTCATCTCACATGTTCCACAACTGAATAAATGGAGCCATCTTCAACTCCCAATCCTCCGTCATCTTACTGCGTAAGGGAAGATCGTGGGCCCCATGAAGCTGTGGTGCTAGGTTGGGGATGTTTTGCTGCATGCCAAATTGTCGCATGCAGCGATCGGGCTGGTGCATCTCGACAATGTGGAAAGCAAGAACGGGTGTGACCGCCCTCCACATGTCATGCATGTGAACATCTGCACCCAAAAACTCATAGCCGACATCCGTATACGGTTCCCACTTCACCTATACATGTAAACAAATGCGAATTAGTTTACTTTTATATTTCTTTAATATCAAATTTATCATACATACATTGTCTCGACCCATCTGGTCAAGCTCCACCCGATATGTTTTTAGATCCTGTCGCAATAACCGCACATTAACTTTATTGAACCTGCAATATGTAACTCCATAACATTAGTGAACTCCAAGCAGTTCAAAATATGGAATTACATCAAACTTCTTTCATACCTGCGTCCGTAATGATCACCTGCGTCAATGGGTGGTGGAACGGGAGGTGATATGGCAGGAAATCTGGACCATGCCCATATCTACAATAATATCAAACAACCCCCAATGTCTTTAGCTGAAGCCGACGTGGCCTGACATAGCTCGTGAAACAGTATAGTGAGTACAACAGATCCCCAACTGTATGTAGCAGCCTCCGTAAGGTCACCATCCAGTAATTTTATATATCAGCAAGGGACCTCTGCACTGGACTTATCACACAACAAAAATCCACCGAATAGGCGCATCAGGTAAGCACGTGTGTAGCAAAGTTGACCCTCAATAGTAGCTGAGTGCTCCTCCCAGTGGGCCCAATAAGTTTCAAACCAGGACAACCTGATGTTTCCGCTAATGATATGGACCCATGTACTGTTGAATAACTGCTGTCCAGTTGGCGTGCGTCCGACCGGAAACTACTCGACCCTCAGTGGACAAACCTAAAATGGCCTCTACATCTTGTAAAGTAATAGTCATCTCACCAACCGACATATGGAAGGTATGAGTCTTAGGCCTCCACCTCTCAACCAAAGCAGAAATAAGCTGTTTGTCAATCTGCACCCATGTACTGAGTCAATTAGAATATGTAAGGGTTTTATATTATCTTTATCATGTACAAACAACTAAATGCGTATAATTAATTACATAAAATATCATAAAACATACCGGGAGTCTCTTCATGCGAGACACGTTCCAGAAACCTAAACGCATCAAGTGCTGCTGCAACTCTATAGGGATGAGATTTGGGTCCTCGATATCTCCCAAAGACCCGTGTGAGGCTCGCCTCACCCTCAAACAATTATAGTCTCCTGTGTTCCACACAAGTTGTGATCGGTGTGACTGCTGCACCTCTTCTTTAAGAACTCCTCACTCTTTGGGGCCGGGCTCAATATTGCGACCGCGTTGGTCATCCATTTGACTACCACAAATTTACAACAAAACAACATACTTAGGTCACTTATTATTATTCTTTAAATCATTAATTGCTGAATTAATTATTTTACTAATTTTTTCCTATTTAAACTTATCTTATCTATCTTAGGGTACTACAAATAATAATATACAACATATTTCATACAAGATAAATAATTATTTCACTAATTAATTTAAAATATTTGTAATTTTAAATATTAACATACAAATTAAATTACTATCTTAAGGTTTATAATTAACAAACTATTTTGTCTTCTGCTAAGCTTAATATTAAATTTTAAATATTCCAATTGCGTAAAGCAATAATTTTGATTATTATTTATTCTTTTAATTATTTTTACTTATTAGTAATTTGTATGTACTTAAACATCTATCCTATCCTACCGTTATACATTTATTAAGCAACTATAATAAATAAATGTATACAATTAAAAGTTAAATCAAATTATGCAACAATATATATAACAAATAAATACAATTAAGAGTTAAATCAAATAAATGTTACTTGTGTAGGCTTGAAGAGATGATTGGTTGCCTCTTCCTCCTTCTTCCTTCTAGTGATTCTCCTTTTTTTTTTTTTGATTTTTCTCAGAGTTTCACGGGGAGAGTTTTTAAGATGAAGAAAATGTGAGGAACGAATTGGATGAGGGAGGGGGAAGGAAAATATAGAATGCAAGATGAAGAAAATGTGAAAGAAGGAAGTTTGATGATGAGTGGAGGATAATGGAAAAGGGAAGGGAAGTGTGTGTGTATGTTCGGTGGGGGAAACAAGAAAGGAAGAGGAAATGAGATAATGGATAATGGAAAGAGAAAGGAAGAGGGAAGGTGGTGGGGGCTGGCAGAAACTGAAAGGAAGAGGGAAGGGGAGTGGTGGCCGGCGCAAAAAGAAAGGAAGAGGGAAGGGGAGTGACGCCGGAGAAGAAGAAAGGAAAAGGGAATGGGGGTGGGGGCCGGAAAAAAAAAGGGAAAAGGGAATGGGGGTGGGGGCTGGACCAAAAAAAAAAGGAAAAGGGAATGGGGGTGGGGGCCGGAGAAGAAGAAGGAAAAGGGATGGGGGTGGGGGCCGGGAAAAAGAAAGGAAAAGGGAACGGGGGTGGTGGGGCTCGGGGAAAAAGATACAAAAAGGGTGGGGGGTCCCGGGGGGGTGAATCCTGACTGGCGTGCAGCCCTGGACGCCAGCTGTGGCGTGCGTCCACACACGCCACAGCTGGCGTCCTGTGACAGACGCCACCTGCAAAAGTGGCGTTTGTCACCACACGCCACTTCCATGTGGCGTGTGAAGATTGGCGCTGTCAATGGCGTGCGTCAACGCACGCCATTGACCGCATTACACCGATAAATATTTTCTGACATGTCATAATCTGGTCATTTTTTTTTCCAAAAGTACGTTATTTTAGTAAAAAACCCAATATATTAGCAACGCAGCTTTCTTCCACTGATCACGTAAAACACGTTGATAAATAGCAGCGAACCATTTCTCTCGGCCAGACCACAGCCGTAAACCCAGAAAAAGAGATCACGCAACAGCAACATCCATGCTTCTACTCTCAGCAAATCCAGACCCCCATACCTTCTTGAGCCAAACGCCACCCTCCCCTCTCATTATAAATCAATTTGCATTTTTCAGCCACAAGACAAAAGTAGAGAAAGAGAACGCTGAGAGGGAGAGACCGAGAGTTGAAACCGAGATCAAAGAGTGAGCCCAAGAGAGAGGGAGTCTTAGCCATTTGTTTACTCTACATCTTTTACTGAAACAGAGGGTGTTTGGTTCTGTCAAAGTTCACCTCTCGCAAGCTAGGAATTTAAGGTAAGCTATTAAGTTCCTCTTCCTTCTAGTTACCGTTAGTTTCCAACAAAAAGTGTGAGGAAAAAGCCATTGGAAATAAAAACTGAGTCTGTGCTATATGAAACTGAAAAACAGAGTATATCTAAGGCTTAAATATTTCATGCGTGAGTTAGTGCATTTAGATTAGTTATCACTGAACCAAAGCTTAATGTTTAAGTTGTTGGTTATATATAGGCTTGTTGCATGAGTCCTTGAAGTCTAAGCTGGAGAACCCAAAGTTTTTTTTTTTTATTGGCATCTAATACATATTTAAAGGTGCATTGCTGCACATTGAATCAAAGAGAAGAAAAAGAAAGCTTAGGTTTTTTTAGACATATATATATATATATATATATATATATATAAGTCGTTGCCTTGAAAACTGAAAAGGGAAGTCAACAAAAGTAAATAATATACGTACAGATATCACAACAATATATTTATGTAATAATAATAATAATAATAAAAGATAGGAAGTTTTCGCTGTCACAACGTGTTGCTTGCTGCTTCTATATATACATATATATTCAAACTTTATAATATATTGAATAGTTTTGCATGCACCCAAGTTTTCAAGTTGTATATTAACACATGAAAAGCAAAAGCATCTTCTCTACAATGCATTATTTTTGTTGGATCCAAGTCTGACGCAACATAAATTATTAAGAACGTCCAAGTAATTAATATGGTAGCTAATATAAATACATTGTTGTCATATATATATATATATATATGTATATATGAGATTTGCTGGTGGTCTTATATGTGTGTGTAAATACATAGGTATAGTCGTGTGCTTATAAAGAAAAAGAAAGAAAACTGGAATATATATATATATATATATATATATATATATATATATATATATATTTATTTATTTATTTATAGATGCCTTTGGAAATAAAACAAAATGTTGTTGTGTGTCATGTATTAAACGAAGCAAAGTCTTGCAGCTTTGGGATCTTCCAGTTTCTTAAATCTAATTTCATGTCATTACATTAAATGGTTCTAAATATGGCATGTTACCCATTCCGTACAAGATATTTTAATACAGCAAGTGCATATTAAAATGCTAAATTTTGACCATTCAAATTTCATTGGAAATGTATTTGATTTTCTTTTGATACATGGTCAAGTGTGTTTGATTTTATGGAAAATATCAAATACATGGGTAATCACTAAAACAGTTAGTTAAGGGATATTAAATAATTGTAGAAAATATTAATAAATAGTAAAATAAAGTAAAATATATAATAATAATAATAAAATTATTTATATTCATGCATATATATAGTGAAGCATAAATATGTGGTATGAGTATATATTGTAATAAGTTTTGCGCAAATGAATAGTATGAGTGCCATGTGAGTGGTTGTGGAAGAAAGTGTACGTGCATGAATATTACGTAGAGGGGTGTGTGTGTTATATTATAAGACAGTTCGGTTGGATTGGTGGGAGGTATCTTGGGAACTGTGTTAATGAAAACTATAATACATAATTTCTGATATGAAATTTTGTAATGTGGATATTAGAAAATTATATATATTATTTTATTTAAAATACTTTGTTATATAAATTGTTCCACATGGCACCTCACCAGCACATATTAATATTCGTAATAAGTTGGATTGATGGTTACCACATTTTTCCAGGTGATAGTTTCCGTCTGGGTTCATCAGGGAAAACCTCGGAAGCTTAGGCTACTTCTGCTAAAAGTAGTGTTTCCGTCTTTTTGATTTATGTTGGATGATTGTATATTGTTATATTAGGGCTCATTTTGCATACTCTGATTTACTTTTGTATATTTTGGTAACTGATGAGCATTACTTAGTTGTTAATGAACCCTTAATTCTTTATTATGTTAAGGAAATTTGAAGGACGTTATATCAACTGTTACACTCCTACCACCCTCGCCTTTTCACGTGGCGAGTAAAGTGACTTTTACTTCCAAATAAATAAAATAAGCATTGCAGTTGAGCAAGGAAAATATTTTGGATAATATACTACCAATAATGTAAATAATTAGACAAAAAGTATCTCCAAAGGTTATTATACAGTCATCCAGATAATATGTCCCAAAATAATGATTAATATACAGTCGTCTGAAACTAAAGATGCAATACCATAAAGCTGCCTCTACGCTCTACAAATTCTCAATCAAGCTCTCCTGTCTTACCTCCAGAGCTTTACTCTATTCTTGATGCACTCCATCTATTCTTATAATAGACTGGGATTCATAAATGAATCCCAGAGTAACCGTTAATTTCATATGCAATGCATGTACAAAGTATGTAAGAAAAATCGTAAAAACATACAGCATTCAACAGCTCGCACACTATGCCTAAACCGGAACAAACAGCCACATATAACATGCACTGTTCAAATAAGGCATACTGTAACATCCTAATTTTGGGATTTTAAATTTGAATATCATGTGGGAAATTAATTATGACATTTGGCTCAAAAGAATTAGGGGAATAATTATTTGAGATTTAGGCTTATTTTTCCTTACTTTATTTTTGGAAAAGAATAATTCAATTGAGGAATAAATTTATGCCTAAAAATTATAGAATTAATGTATGAGAATTAAATAGTGGAATTTGGCCAAATGATTAAATTAAGGATAAGGTGCATTTTTGCCCCTAAAGTTTACCTCCAGGAGCAATGTTGCCCCTTAAGTTTTGGTCGTAGCAATGTCGCCCCCAAAGTATCAAAACGTAGCAATGTTGCCCTCCCCATTAACACCGTTAATTTCCACCGTTAAAAAGCCACGTCACACTTCCACATGGCACTCAAACTGCCACCTCATCGCCACCTACTTCTTCCACCCTTTCCCCTCCTATCCACCTCATCATCCGTCTTCTTTCCTCCTCTCCTTCCTCCAATGTTCATTGACTCTTCCTCAACTCAGATCTCGCTGTGCTTCATCCACTCCCTTCCCCCTCACAGTCGACGCCTCCTCCCTCATCGTGAATGCAGGCGACAGAGACGGCGCCGTCAGCCGTTGCTTACCCCAACGCTGGCTTCGAATCCTTCCCCCTCATAGTCGACGCCTCCTCCCTCACCATGAACGCCGGTGACAGTGCCGACGGCCCTTGCTTATCCCACCGCTAGCTTCGATTGATGACGCCGATCTTCGACCTCCCCATTTCAGGTAGCAAAGCTCTCGTCTTCCTCAGATCTCATCGAATTTTCATTGTTCATTTTTCTGGGTTCTTCATTGCTTAGCTTAGATCGATGATGCCGGTCTTTGATCTCACCATCTTAGCTCAAATCTCACCGATTTTGCAACTCCATAGGCACCTCCTCCACGTGCATGTAGGTATGAGAATTTGTGAGAGGATGAGGGAGGTATGAGATCTGAGTTAAATTTCTGGATTTTCTTCTTCCTCGGACCCACAAATTTTTTGAATGTGTTTTATGTTTTATGATTATAGGTCCTGAGATTGATTGTGTGAGCCTTTGTTCTTAAGGGAAGGTTCAGTGCAGGCGCAGATCTTGAATATTGTTCTGCCAAGTTAATAGTTTGTTTATTTCTAATCATTACAAAATCCTCTAGTTTGTCTTTGCAGCATATATTCATGGAACTGACTGTAACTTATGCTTTTAGTAGTGTTAGATACTTGTTGGTTCCAGAGTAAGTTTGAACAAAATGTATAGTTTAGGAGAAACATGTGTGGTCACTGAAGAAACCTTGATCAATGTACAATCAACTCTGCAGTGTTGGGGTTCTTTGTGATGGATTGAATTTTTTTTCCGACAAAACTTTTTTTGGGTCAAAATTTTCTTGATTATAGATTTAGTTGAACTTTGGATTTCTGGATGACGATGACCATTGGAGGAAGGAGATGGAGGAAAGAAGATAGATGATGAGGTGGATAGGAGGGGAGAGGGTGGAAGAAGTAGGTGACAATGAGGTGGCAGTTTGAGTGGCATGTGGAAGTGTGACGTGGCTTTTTAACGGTGGAAATTAACGGTGTTAATGGGGAGGGCAACATTGCTACGTTTTGATACTTTGGGAGCGACATTGCTACGACCAAAACTTAAGGGGCAACATTGCTCCTAGAGGTAAGCTTTAGGGGGGCAAAAATGCACCTTAACCCTTAAATTAATTGTTTGTGAAAAATTAGGGATTTATTTCCTTATAATAGGTAATAGTAAAACTAGGGAAATCATGGAAAAAGATAAAATGTTGCATAAAGCCCATGAATAATACCAACCCATATATCTATTTATCTTCTATTTACTTCTCTCCAAGCCCCACATGAAAAACGCACAGCAGAAGCAAGACCCATTTGTTATACCATTGTTATTAATTATTTCACTCTTCATTTGGTCCATACACCCAATGAAACACCAAACCCATTTCATTTTTGCAGCCCAACACGTCAGGAAATAGACCCCAGGAAAACAATGTCCATTTAACCATTGCCTTGTCAGCTAATTTCTTTCACTTCCATCCTTGCAACACGTAAAAACCGCTGATAACACAATCAGCAAATCAGATTTCCATAACTCCCTCGATTTGCTTATCTCATTCGGCCATAACACCAGATCACGCAATCAGAATTAGAGAACATACGCAACAGTAAAACCCATGCTTCCCAATCAGCAAATCCAAACCTTCCATATCCCTCGAGCTCCTTGCCGTGAACCACTGGTCACTCTTCACCTCAGACGGGTACCTTGGTTCATTATAAAACCAAACTCTTTGTTCTTAAATCATTCACGTTGCAAAGAAAAACTAGAACCAAGTCTGAAAAATAAAAGAGAGAAAGACGTGGAAGGAGAGGGAGTGAGTCAAACAGTGATCATTCACTCTTACTCTGCTCAACGACTCCAAAGCAGAGGTGTTAGCATTGGTGAATCTCACAAACCAGGAACTAGAAGTAAGTCATCGGGTCTCTTTTCCTTTAGTTTTTTTTTTTGTCACTTTCTTCTAACACCAATAACTAAGTGATAAGCTGTAGGACTATGAAATAGTGTGCTTCTGCTAGAAGGATAATGAAACAGGGACTTAGGATTCTAAAGATATATATAGTTGCCTTAGGAAAATGAAAAGAAAGGAAATGAGTCTCGGTTGCTAATACGTGTGTGTATATAGCGTTGCACTTGAGGGGGGAAAAAAATAGGAAAGTGTTTGCTGATAGTTTAAATGCTTCACATGTTCATTGTATAAGAAAAAGAATAATGATTGTTTCCTATAAATAAAATAAATAAATAAAATGCATGTGGTCTCTGCATGTATAATAAAATGCAAAGGCATAGTGACTATTTTGCATATATTATTGTAAAGGGGAAAAAAAAAACAACTAACAAAAGCTGTCTTGATGATGAGGTTGAAATAGATGATTAGAAACAAATGAGGTTTTAAATATATGTATCTTATATGGGAACATATAGTCTCTGAGTATGAAGCATATGGAAATTGTTGTGTATATCGTTGCATAAAAGAATTGGCTGTCATAAACGTATGTAAGAGATGCATGCCGTGTTACCTAGGTGTGTTGGTGTTTAAATATATTTATATATATAAGATACATGCAGTGACTATGTGTATACATATGTACTCTGCATATAGATGAAAAGAGAAGACAAAGCTAGTTTTATATATATATATATATAAAAGTTGCTGTATAAGAAAGAAAAGGAGAACTTACTATCATGGGTTTAAAGACATAAATATTGTTGCTTATGGGAAAATGAAGAACTTGTGTTGGATGGTGATATGTATATACATATAGTGCTGCACCTGCACATGGGAAGAAACAAAAGACTCATGAGTAAAACCTACTGATCCATATCTAAGTATATAAGTTAAAGGTTTGCTGATATACATAATCACTGCACAAAGAAAGTAAAAGGAAGCCTAATTGTTTATATATATATATCAGAAAAAGCAAACTGCTACTTCTATAAATATATACATGTACCAGTGAGGCACATATTCGTAGGGTGGGGCTTTGTGAAATTTAAAACTTGTTGCTCTCTCTCTCTCTCTATATATATATAACGTGATGAAGCTTATGGCAAGCTTATTTTATATATCTACATATTAGATGTATCACATTAAAGCTTATTTTTCTTGGTGTTTACATATATGCATATATAGATAAAGTTATTTTTACGTAGTATTAGTATTTGTCAAACTCAAGATTTTTATTTCTATAAACATATATGATATATTAATTCTTGTGCAATTAGTAAATTTATAGGAAAAGTTTGATGGATTGGAAACCATGAGGATAAATTTATATGGTGTTAGTATTATTAATAAGCTCCTAATTTAAAGAGTTAAGATAGCCTCAGAGAGTTTAAATTTAATTGTGGAGAAATAATAAACAAATAGTAACATAATGATAATGAATGAATGAATACTAATAAATAATAATAATAATAAATATTATTATTATTCAAAATAGAAATACTAATAACTATTATTATTATTAGTAAAAATGGAATAAATAATTTAGGAAATTGCTAATAAATAATAAATAGGAAAATGGAGTTATTAATTAATAGTAAATCGAAAGGAGAATTTATTTTTACAATGGTCTCCCTTACTTTTTTGTACCATCATAATTTGCCACTTAGAGCATTCCAAATTTATTATTAAAAATTTGTATTTCTTAATTTTATTAAATTATAAGTTATAATTTTATGTAGAATTTAGGAGAGTTATTAATGGTTAGTAAATTGGTTGTGGTAGATTGATTTTTGGCATGTGTTTGAGCTTTTGGATTAGAAGCAGTGTGATAATAATTAGCGTTGGTGAGAGGTAACTACTTTCCACATATTATGTGTATTAGTATGTTGTTTGTGAGTATTTTATGAAATAGTTATAAATATCTTATTAGAAATTGTCTTGTGGAATCTTATGATTTGGATTGTGAAATATTTGCATATATTTATTTTTGTATAAGAATTGAGAGTTTTGATATTATGATATTTATTATGATAATTATGAGAAGGGTTGAATTGAGAGGAAATAAAGTAGTATATTCCACCACGTGGTGAGGCCTCCATTAATGCATGATGGTTGGTTTTATATTGTCCCACCTGTTCAATGAGTGACTGGCCCACTAGTTCAATGAGGGCGTACGACACCCCGTTAGTTCAATGAGGGGGAAAGACCTATGGTCTGGAACATGTGCTCTGAGAATTTTGGCCGGTCCTCATCACATGACTAGTAAGCTTTTGAGTAACCAGTAATATGGATGTAACTTAGCCTATGGGTCTAGTCGGAGGAAATAAGGCGGTTCGATTGGATTGGTTGGAGATATCTTGGGAATTATGTTAATAAAAACTGTGATACATAATTTATAATATGAAATCTTGTGATGCGAATATTGGTGAATTTATTTTTAATACTTTGTTATATAAATTGTTCCATATGGCACCTCACTAGCATATGTTAGTATACGTAATGAGTTAGATTGATGGTTACCCACATTTTTTTTTTCAGGTGATAGTCCCTGTATGGGTCCATCAGGGAAGACTTCGAAAGCTTAGGCTACTTTTTCTGACAGTAGTGCTTCCATCTTTTAGTATACGTTGGATGACTGTATATTGCCATGTTAGGGCTCATTTTGCATACTCTGATTTATTTTACATATTTTGGTAAGTGATGAAGCATTACATAGTTGTTAATCAACCCTTAAATTGGTATTTATGTTAAGTTAAATGGAGGACGTTATACATCCAACCATGCTGGGGTTGCACACAGCAGTTCCGGTATTCAAAACGCTTGGAACGCATAACATCGAATACATAACCAATCACGATAAAATCATATATACAAAAGTCACATAAAGTACATGAAATTAAGGTTACTTACCTGTAAGTAGCAAATCAGTAAAATGGACAACACCCAACTACTAGATAAGAGTGATAGACCTAAAATAAAATAACATAACAGTGTCACTGCTAGTATAACTTCTTCCTTATAATTATACATTTGTAAAAAGGGTCTTCCTACTTTATAACTCATTAATTTCCTTTATTAATGAGTATTTCTTTCTTGGTGAATATTTTCTTATTTTCGCACATAGTGCAGAAAAATTCCTGAAATTGACACAATTTCAGAAACTCATAACTAATTGTAGAAAAATCTGATTGAGGTGTTCCAAAAATCTATATAACCCTTGACATGTCTATTTTTGTCTAAAAATACTTGCTTAGTCCAGAAACACGTGAAAAATTCCCAGTTTCCAAAAATAACCTTGTTGGTTTTTCTACCTTTTTACTTGCATATATTCATGCTTTATGCTTTCAAACTTATTCTCCATCCCCTTTCCTATATAAAATTCCATTTTAACCACTTTTAAACCATCAAAATTACCAAAATAAAGTCATAATCCCATGATTCAGCTGATGACCGAAAATACTCTTTAAAATAGATATATACAACTTCCACTCTCATAACGTATATACCTTATCTTATGCTTATCTTTCCTTTCTAGTCTATGAATATGAACTTTAATATTCTTTTCATACTTTTATTATTCAAACAGAACTTTCACCAAGCATCAAACTCAAGATAGTAATTATATTTAAATCATGTAACTATATGAATCATAAGGAAGCCATGAAAGCTACTTATTTGACTTGTGCTTTAATTTTATGGAAATCTCTTCTTCCTTATGCTTCCTTTTCAGCTTCGGTCTAGGCTTCTTGTATTTGCTCCTTTGCTACATCACACTCCTTTCACTATTCTTTTGATATGCTTCGTATTATGCCAAAAGTATGGGGGTTTTAGTCCTTAAATAGCAATTAGAAAGTATATGAAATATCATTTTACCAAAATACCCTTGGGTTTATCTCTTTTATTCTTGATTTTTCTCCAAGCTTATAGAGAAAATTTGACCCTTCCTTGTTTCTCCTTGGGTTGTCCCAGATGTGTCTGCTTATGGGCATCAAAATAATCTCAATTATATGTTCCCCAATTCCAATCTCAAGCTTTCCTCATGTCTTTATTTAATTGATCTGCAAAATTCTCATTCATTGATCTATTCCTTCTACTTAATGCCTGATGTATATTCCTTTGGTCCTTTCACTCCAGCTAACCGAGACTTGGGTATAGGAATAAAGACTTTTGATCTTCTCCTATATTAGCTAAGCATGCGAAATCACATTTACCCCTCCTTTCTTATCTCCAGATTGACCGAGATATTTGGGATAATCTGATGCTTTTAATCACTTTTGAACACATATGTATAAATTGACTTGTAATATCACCAATGGCTTAAGCATATTATTAATTCATTCCCAAAAATCCAAGGTCATTTATTTTATGCTCTTCTTGTCTTGCCATGAGTGTTTCTTGAATGATCTATTGTCTTCTCATGCTACTCCTTCTGGTCTTTATTATAAGGAACTAACTAGATTTTCTCACAAATAAATAAAAGTAGTTAAAGTCAATAAATTTGCCCTACAATTTAAGTAACTTCTAATATTACCCATATTAATTGCATTAAACTCTAATATTATATTAATTATTACTCTCACTTACTGCCCTCATTAATTAGGGATAGACATGGAAACAAATAATTAATGCTTATTGGGAATAAGTAAGTGCCTTATAAAAAGGACCAAATAAACTTGCTACTTGGCGCCTACTGATATAGTTGTTAACGGGTACTGATTTAGTTGTTAATTTAGGATATTGTTGTTAATGCTACTGATTTAGTTGTTAACGAGCACTGATTTAGTTGTTAATGAGACTAATTTAGTTGTTAACAGTTATGAAATAATACCAGAAAAGGTCGTCAGACCTTTTTTGACATGTGACTTTTTCTTAAGCCTTTTTTAACATTTTTTTTTGTTAATATGGGCTCTGAGATGGATTTTTCCCAAGTAAAATGCAAAAATATATTTTATTATTGTCCGCTAAAAAAGGCTCTCTTTAGCAAGATTTTTCTTTGCAAACGCTTCAAGGCAATTAGTGTGAAAGATAGATACATTGTACATTCACACAGAAGAACTTATATCAAAAGTAATGTAAAACAGAAAGGGAGGAGACAGGGGAGAAGAGAGAAATGAGAAGAGAAGCCGAAGGAGGTAATAACTGTAACATGTAATTCAATGATTAAGTCTGCCATCTAACATGTAGAACTACTTATAATAATAAAATCAATAATAATAGGCCTGATAAAATTATGAAAATAATAAAAATAACAATAAGCTAGAAATAATATTAAAAATCAAAATAATAAAATATGTAACTAAACCCTAATGATTTCTCATCCCATGTTCCATCAAAAAGTCTTTAGACTTTTTTTTTAGGTACATGGATGTCGTGCTTGACTTGTAAGTAGACCCCAAAATCAAATTTCATTTACACAAAATAGCTTTTAAATTTCACAAGAATTTTAAATCTTTATAATTTCTTTCTTCTATTGAGATTCTGATCTAACGATAAAAAAATGGCAATGATATTGGTAGCAACTAAAATTGATAGTAACAATATCCTATCTTTTGTTAAGATACTAAATTGAATCATTTTTATTTTTACACTTGGAACCTTTTATAACAACAATGATTAAGAATAATAAAAATAAAATAGTAACTTATCGGAAATTTAAATGTGCCGTACATCCCTCCCTTAAATTTAAGAACCCATGCACAACTACTTTCAATGACATCATCTCAGATTCACACCACTTTATAAAGGTTGAAATTCAAAGAAAGGTTCCTCCTGAGAAAAAAAAAAAAAAGAAAGGAAAAAGAAAGGCTCCTCCCCCCTCCCCCTTTTTTTGTTTAATCTTTATCTTATTCTTTTTTTTTTGATACACCGTTGTGGGGAGGGGGGTGGGGGTGGGGAATCGATCCCTCAACCATGAGGGATAATGCCAGGCGCCTAGGACTGGCCTAGGCGCCAAGTGCACTACAAGCGCACTGGCATCTTTATCTTATTCTTAATAGCAATAGCAGGGCTGAAAATTTGCACCACAGCGTGCCACGTCATCCTGAATTTTTCTCTCCAATTAAAAGTGTCCACGCTTGCGGAGAATGTGTGCGTGAGTTACAGTTACACTTTCCCAAACTTTTCCCAGATATTAAAATCATCCCATTTTTTTTATACATAAATTTTAGGAAATGGGTTAGATTCACCCACAGTCCAATCCAAGGGTAGGGCGCTTAAAGCCTAGTCTACAGGGTATACTGGGTTAGAGAGTACACATGCCTCCACCTCTTCCCAACGTTTCCACTGCTTTGTAGACCCTTAGGATGCCTCCCCCAGTGCTTTGACCAACTCCAGGATCAAACTCTCTCTCTTTTAATAAGTGAGTCCGACCCCTTCGCAAGTTGAACCTAAAGACGAGGGATAGAACTCCCTTTTTTTAAAAAAGAAAATTATTATATTGAAATAATATTACATTTATAAGTTCTTTCCCATAACTTTTTTTGATATTACATGCATGGAAATCCTATCCTATTGAGGCCTCCGAATTTTTGAGGTATTATATTACTCCATTGAAATAATATTATATATACAAGTATTTATCATATAGACTTTAACCAGCTCCCCGTTACGTTAATCCCTTCTCTTACTATTTACTTATTATTCTTTATTTTCTTGTTATTTCCCTCTTTTATTTTGTTTATTTTCACAATATTGAACTCTTCAGTCAAAAGATTGAGAGAAATCCGCACTTCAATGGCATCCATTTCTTATGAGTCCATGCCCAAAGGTCTACCCCGCCCGTAAATGACGTCTTTGCAAGATACAAATGGCAAGCTAATAACTCTTAGGCTCCGTTTGGTACGGGGAAAATTTGAAGAGGGAAATGAATTTAGACGAAGGAAAGGAAGAAAATGGAAGATTTTGAAAGACGGTTTGAAGGAAGATGAGTTGTTTGGTAGGAAGAAAATGAAGGGATAGTAATTGATAAATAATCAATAAATGTTTATTTTACCTTCAAAAGTAATTAATTCAAAATAAAAAAAGAAAAATAATATTTTTGCTAAAATATATTTTAAATAAATATACTCTTATTAAGTTCGAACTTGTGTAAAAAAATTTCCCATCAAATTCAAACTTTGTCTATATTTGGATAAGCATAGGATAAGCAGAGTCTCGGTAGCGAAACACTTTGTCTATATTTGGATAGAGATGAATGCATATATACAAGGCACGGGTTAAACAACAAATCCGTTTGGAAATATAAGCCTAGGAGCGATGTTGTCTTAAAAGTTTTTCTTATCTCAACGTTGTTCTGAAAGTTTCAAAACGTAGCAATGTTGTCTCATTCCATTGAAAAATTAACGTTCAACGTTAATTTTTTAACAAAAATGGACAACATTACTATGTTTTGAAATTTCCAGAATAACATAGAGATAAGAAAAACTTTCAGGATAATATTACTTCTCAGCGAAAACTTCTCGAATAAATTTGCTACTTATCCCTACAAGTGACTCCTGACTGATACCTGACACTGATACCTTTCGCATGTGTTTTGTCTACAACTATTTTGAGCCAATCTTTCCGCGTACTTTTGTAAACATGTCTACCAATTGGTCTTTCTCGACTGATACGTTTCTCTTTACTATATTATGTGGGACACATCTCTATGGAAAAATTGATATTGGGATTTCTGACGCGCTTTTCTAGCCACCAAGGTGGTCAGGTGAATCTAGTTATTTTTGAGTAAATACTAAATACCTTATTTCGTCTCTGAAAAAAATCACGGACCCCATTTTGGTCTCTTAGTAAAAGTAACTCATTTCGTAATCCCTGACTACATTCGAGACACTTCACTGCATGTGTCATCTTCAACCTAGAATGATTAAGTGGACGGTTTTTGGATTTTACAGAGATTACAGGATAAGTTATTTTTACTGAGGGATCAAAAAGGGATTTGTGATTTTTTCCAGGGATCAAATAGGGTATTTACTCTTATTTTTTCTCATGGTAAAGTTTTTTTTTTTAAAAAAAAAAATTTGTGTGTGCCTTTTTGTCAGAGATATATGGATTTTTAAAATTTTCATATTGATGTTTATAATATTAATATTATAAATATAAATATATTTATTATAATACTTAAAACAATGAATAATATAAGGATTTATCGTTTGTCATGTCACTTGCCATAACATTATGTCAAGTCACCCCAAAACTACGTCATTTTGGGCGTTCATTAATTCCCTTAACCTCAAAATGATGTGATTTTGAGGTAAGGGAATTAATGAATGGTGTTTTAGTAAAATTCATATAATAAATACAAAAAAAAGTAAAAAACTTTTCATTAATTCTCCTAACTCTCAAAACGACATCGTTTTGAGGTAGGGGAATTAATGAATTTCCAAAATGACATAGTTTAGTATGATTTGACATAACTTTATGTTAAGTGACATGACAAACGATAAATTCATAATATAATATGAGATAACATATTTATAATACGAGTAATATATAATTTTTTAATTATCAATATATTTGTAAACTTAAATTTGATTTTGAAAATAAATAAGAATCAAGCTGTTGGCTGAGGTATTATGTAGGAGAATATAAGTTTTAATACTGAAAAAAATAGAAAATACATTTATTGGGACAAGAGAAAATCCTTTTATGCTTTAAGTTTTAACAAAAAAAAAAACCCTTAATCAAATAAAAAAAATAAACAAACCTTTTTTTTTACTGTATATAAAGAAAGGAGACTGGAAAATTTAAAATCAACACAAACGTATGTACGGAACTCAAAAACTAAGTAGCATGATTTGTGTTTCGTGAACAATAACAAGGCTCCCAGTAATTTTTATAATTAATTGGAGTCTTAGATAATGATTGAATCTTATCCAATCCAATCACGGATGAAAAGATTTTTACGTTTCGATGATTCATGCTCTTACGACAGCTAGAACCCTTCTCGAAATTGGCCTAACAGATCGTTTTAAATAAACTATAATAAGAGTTTGTTTTAAATTATTTAAAACTAATGATATTTATTATTTTCAATTCATAATCATAAAACATATTTTAATTCAATTTTTGGGAAACTATTTTTTTAAAGAACTATATAAAGCTCAATAAGTACAAAAGAGTGCTCTTCAACAATTCCAATGTTGAGGTCCATTATACCTCTAGGAATAATATCTCGTGCGCTGACTACATGGCAAAGGAAGGACACAATGTCGTTGGAGATGGGGTGGTTATGACCTCGACAATTCCTCAGGGTTGCCTTCATTTGGCTTTGAGGGATCAGAGCTTCATTCAGGGATAGTTTTGTTATTTTGTTGTACTTAGGATTAGATTTTCATAATCTAGTTCTATAACTGTATTCAAGCTTCGACTTGCCTCTCTTATCCAAAAAAAAAGGTACAAAAGAGTACTTAAGGATGTCTCGATCGGACATCCCAAGTAAGAAAATTACAGCCATCACTATTAATGAAGAGGTTGAAATGAAATTTTATGTAAAATTAAAAACTAATTATATCCTTTTGTCTTAATAACAGTATTTTTTATTTTTATTAATTTTAATAATAATAATAATTTCTTAATTAATATTAAATTCACACAATAGGTGTCAGCTATTTCATTGTCTCTCATTTGGTCATCCTATACCTTTGTGGAGAAATGAAGATATCTTTTGGGGGAAAAAGATGAAATAAAGATTTCTTAAATACTTTTATTGATCTTTCTTATAAGTCACTAACTAATAATTCTCATAAATCAATAAAAACAGTCAAAGTTAATAAAGTTATCATATAATATAAGTGACTTTCAATACTACTCCTATTAATTGCATTAAACTCCAATATTATATTAATTATCACTTTCATCTACTACATTTATTAATTATGGGCATAGACAAAAAGAAATTATTAATGAGCTTTTAAAATAAACAAGTGCCTTATTAAAATGATTAAATAAAATTATTAATTAGTATCTTATAATAAAAACAAGAGAAAGTGGAATTCAAATCGCCTCACGTCAAATAAGATGGCCAAGAAAAGTCAATGGAACGCTTGACTGTGGGCTTTGTCAGTAATTGTCACACAGTTTCGAGCTTTTCATTGATTTCTTAGCACGTATATATTATACAATTAAATATACGCTTACATTTTTAAAAAATTGAGAATTGTTAAGAATTTTATGAGTAAGAAGCACGAATAAAATTATTAAACTTTTCTTTAATTTCTTATATTTTTTTATACTGATTATCCCAAATAGCTAGTATCACAGTGGTATCGTAGCAGTATTTGCTCGCCAGCTCTACTTTACATGCTCTCGACTTGCGTTTCCAACTTTCTATGGTCAACGCCAGCTCTATGTTATCTTTCCCATTTGGGGTTTTCATCTTTTCTTCTTACTTCACATTCTTTTGGCTCATAATCGAAAAGTTACCACCTTTGCAGAAAACTGCAAGCCTCTCATATATGGTGCTTGCTGCTCATAACTTCAAAGAGCAACATTCTCTAGGCTAAGTCTTTCAGCATGCTGGCGATGAACTTCTTTGCTTTCCTAATTATTGCGTTGAGTTCTTTCAAATGGCTCAGGTTTGCAGAATCAAAACTGCCTCAACAAGAAGGTAAGCCTTAGTTGTTGAGAAAGAGGAAAACTTTGAAAGTTGTAGTTTTGGTCCCCTCTGGTTAATGTTGAATGTTGAGACTCGCTTTGTGGGACATTAAGCTGAGATTTCACTTTGGTTCCTTTATTTCTGCCTTTGTCTCCAACATCTTATTAAGCTATAGGTTGCCCTTCAAAAATTTGAGTTTTTTATTATTGTAAATCCTTGTTTGTAATCTCATGTATATAAATATCTTAAAACTTGGTTCATCTGATTGCAGTCCAGAGTTTTGCCGATGATGTTAGTATGGGTTTTGCATAATATTGAAACTTATTTGTTCTGTTTAATTTTTATTTGATACATGACTTACCCATTTATTTGTATTGTGGATTTTGCTTGTATTGTTCTGTATGTTGCGTATATTTTTGGGCGGAAGCATCCAGTGTGTCTTTGAGAGTTATGGTATCTTTCACAGTTATCTTCTGGGTAGTGATATTCTGGTCTTCTCTTTAACTTTAGGTTAGGTTGAAAGCTTATTATGTTATATCCCTGTTTTTTGGTGTTTGGTTGCAACTTTCTTTATTAAATTCAACTTTGGTCACTAGTGTAGAAATGTAATTTTAAATTTTTCGGCATGCAGAAATTTTTTTCCTACTTTATATATATATATATATATATATATATATATATATATATGAATGCATTAAGCCATATCTCTGTTAATATGCTAATGTTAAGGCTGGTGAGTCACTTGGCCCGTGTAGTAAAATTATTCCAGAAAAGGAGGTTTTGTGTCTTTTGTTCTGTCAATCACGTGGGAAGCTGATTTCGAGATTCAAGATAAACTACTGATTGATAGAGTTCACCTACTTGTTTGTAACATTTTTCCATGTAAAGTGGGACTGATGATTGAATATGTGAAAACGTAGCTCTATCTGGTAATATTAGGTTGTAAATCTAGTGCTTGATTTCATAATACCGGGCGTGTCAATTTTGATTTAATCCTAATGTTACCTGTGATTTTGTTTTATCTTCTTATGCCATACAACTTTATTACTTTATTTCATGCTTATACCACCTCAAATATTATCCAGTTGATGCTCTTCAAGAAATTATTAGCACAATGGGTAGCACCCACTGGAAGTTTGACGGTGACTCTTGTCAAATTGAAGTGGTGGGGTTGACATTAGTGCCACCCAGTGGATCAAAGAGCAGCATTGGTTGTCAATGTTTTTCTGACAACGTCACTAACTGTCATGTTGTGAGCATGTAAAGTTCCTTTATCTTCTCCTCAGCTTTTCTATGTATCTGATTCATTATTTTTGTGCATTTCTGATTGAACAAGCTTTTAACAGCTTTGAATCATTAATTATCGTATCGGTTTTTGTGAGATTATTATGGACCTTGAATTTTCATGATTTGACTGGTGATGATGATTTTTGTTTGATTATTCATATTTTAGTTCGCTCAAGGGTTACAGTCTGCCTGGTGTGCTTCCACCTCAACTGGTCAAGCTTCCTTACCTTAAAGAAGTGTAAGAGCTCCATTAAAAATGCTTAAGTACTTGCTTACTATTAGAATTTACTTTCTATCATTTTTCCACTTTGGCTTATTTTAGCTTAATACCAGTTAGTGTCAATACTTTATTGTAGCCCTTTTTAGAGACATTGATTTTTCTGTCATTGTAGTGATTTTGCTCTCAATTACCTAAATGGTACAATCCCTAAGGAATGGACTTCAATGAATTTATCTTCCATGTAAGTTCTTATATGCTTTTGTTAATTTTACTCAATTGCTTGTCTTTTCTTTTAACTAAACTTCATGTCTATGCCATATCGTGCAGCTCTCTTCTTGTGAATCGTTTATCAGGGGAAGTTCCTAAGGAGCTGGGAAAGATGACCTCTCTAACATACCTGTACATTATTGAGCTTGAGTTTTTCTCAATTATTTATTTTCTCATTATTGCCTAGGTCTTAGAGTTTTGTGCATTATTTTGCCTTCAGCTAGCTTAGATAACAAAGAGAATTTCAATGGATTAGTGTGTTTGTCCAACTTTATCATCATGAATTTCTGAATTTTATATTTTGTAATTTCCCTCACATTTCCCTTCAGGAACCTCGAATCAAACCAATTTACTGGTCTTGTTCCCCCTGAGCTTGGAAATCTGATTAACCTGCAGACTTTGTAAGGCATCACTCTTTTTTGACTTCTTTTTTCTGGAATTCTAGTGTTTCTGTTGGAATATATTTCAAGATTCAACAATATATTCTGATGGATTATATTGGCAACTTGTTTCAGGATTCTGTCATCCAATAAATTTTCAGGACATTTGCCAGTAACATATGCTCAATTAAAGAATTTGACAGATTTGTATGCTTTTGGTTACTGTTTTCAGTGTATTCCTTAGGAAATAAATAATGATAGTGTTTTCTGATGAATATCATATTGTGGTGCATTGCAGTAGGATAAATGATAACAATTTCAGTGGAACAATACCTAATTTCATCCAGAATTGGAAACTACTTCAAAGACTGTAAGTTCGAATTTCCATTTTCTCTGACTATTTTTGTATGTTTTAATTCCTGACAAATTGATAATCCAACTCTATGCTTATTTCGTCCTTTATTTTTTCATCCCATTTTACTCATTCAAGAGAAATGCATGGAAGTGGACTTCAAGGACCCATCCCATCAAACATATCTCTTCTAAGTAATTTACAGCAACTGTGAGTAAAGAGCCTCCTTTTTTCCTTTCAATGTTTTTCTTTATGTCTAGTTCATATCTTGCTAATTTGCTCATGATGACACATTTTTATTCGCACAGGAGAATTAGTGACATAGTTGGTCCAAGTCGGGATTTTCCTTCCCTAAGCAATATGACCGCACTGATAAGATTGTATGTTTTGTGCAACATTTTCTAGATTATACAATATTGATCATGTTCAATTTAAAGTGATTCAGATTTTTAATTTAGGGTTTTAAGAAATTGCAATATCACTGGAGAGCTACCTGCATACATCTGGACAATAGAGAACTTGGAAATGCTGTGAGTGAAGCATCTGAATCTTATGCATCTAAGATTTCAAAATTCTGGTCATTGGAGCTAATACCAATGCAAAAATACTACTACTTTCATCCTATTTTTGTGTTGAAAATTTAACTAAGCAATTAATTTGATTCCAAGGTTGTACTAGGCATATCATTAGAGTTTAAATAGAAATATGTTCTTAAGTTGGGCTGAATGTAGTGACCAGTAAATTTCAAGACTGTCAGACTGGCATATGGAGTGCTCTATATTTTTAAGTTCTTTGAAATGTATAGAGAGAGGGGCACGTGACTGCGTAAATAAATAGTTTATATTTTTCATAGGATTTATGAAAATTAAGATGTAGCAGAGAGAAATAAGGAATGTGAAAAAGAGAATAGAGGCAATTGTGAAAAGATATTATTCAGTATCTTATTTCTTGCAAGACAGAGAAAGTAGAACCTTGCAAATCTTAATCTAGTAATAGAATTTATGGTTTGCTTAATGAACCAAATTATTAGAAATGTAATTTACCACCTCCACTTCACCTGACGTTTTTATATTTCTTGAATTATGATTTATTGAACTTCTTCATATGGAAGACAATAATCTATCCATTTTTAGAACTTGATTTGTCAATTGAATCTTATAATGATTGCACTAACCTTTATTGTCTTATCAGGTTCATGTTTTATTTCTGCTATTTTTTAGACTTATTTGGTTCCAGAATGCTGCATCAAATACGGCATGCTTGACCACTGATGATGACTTAATGTTGATTGTTAATTGAAAAAAATTAGTATAATATTTGCATACCAGTTATTCTGAACCTTTTCCATTTATAGAACTTCAATTTATCTCTTCAACTGTTGTAGGGATGTCAGCTTTAATAAGTTAGTTGGGGAAATTCCAACAACTGTCAGTGCAAAGCATCTGAAATTTGTGTAAGTTTGTTTCCCTGCACGGCATTTAAAGATCAGTAACCTCTCTCAATCAATATAATCACTTGCTTACATGTGATCATACTGCAGGATTGGAGTCATTTTTCTAATAGTACTCATGAGTAGAATTTTTGTGGCTAAAACTATGCTTTTAAGAATCGCATCTCCTCCTGGTCTCCCTGAAATTTGGAAGTTTTCACCACATAAATGAGGATTGTTTTGTCCTGGATTCTGTGAAACAAGAAACCTGTTAAATTTCCATTGTTCATTTTCACTGTCAGCTTGTGCTTTACTTAATGAATAAATATTCTAATATCCTAACAGATGCAATAGAAACTCACTAAAAAGAGGTGGGTCAGTGGATACCAACCCCTGAAATACTCTTTTTTTGTGGGTTTTTATTGGTTACTTGTACAGCTAGGTGGTATGTCATATGTAATCTAGAAATTCGCTCAAAACCATGTACTCCCACGTGCCCACTATAAAGTACGCCCTGGTTGGCTGATTTCCTATTCAATGAACTGTTGAAAATATGGCATAGGTAATAGTTTGTTTTATTTTTATCAGCTTTTTGACGGGCAACATGCTAAGTGGAAGTATACCAGACTCAATCTTGAAGGCTGGAAGCAACGTGTATGTATCTTATTTAGGAGTCAATTTATTTTATTTCATCTTTCTTTTACATTTCCAACGGATCTTTTACTGTGCATTCAAGTATATTAAAGATGATATATTTTCCATTAGTTGGTCATAGAATATTGCAACTCAAATTCAATTCTACTTGATCTTTATCTGCTTCTGAGTTTTGTATGGCCTAAATTTTTCTTTTCCATATTTTTAACCATGAGGGTGATTTGTTGACAATTTGTTCACATTTTTTATTGTCATCCTTGAATTTAGGCTAAATCATCCTTGATTACCTATTACACTTTTCTATGTAAGAATATTTAAACTAAATGGACCAATCTTAGATGACTAGGTTGCACCATTTGACTAATCAAGAAGCCAAATTGATGCGTGTATTCATTGAGAAGAGGAAGCATCTCTAAATGATTAAAGTTCTGTTTGAAGCATCAGTGGCTTTTAGAATCCTTTTGATAAAACCCTCAACAAAGAAGAGCTTTTGGTGAAGAAATCAGTCATGTTTAGTTTTTGTATCTTTAAAACGCTCTAAACACTATTCCCAACTCATGAACATCACATACTGTTTTCACATGAAATTCCTATGCTTATTCTATTTTCAAATTATTTAATATAATCTGTGATGGATTTTACTAGCGTTTTTGGTCTCAGTGGAGGGCCCTTCAAAGTGTGATCAAGGGGTCCTGAGATCAAATGCTGGTATAATACGAAGAAGAACCTAGAAAAGGAATTAAGTTACTCTAAAATGTGTCGTGGATTTTACACAAATTGAACACTAACAGTATGATCATATCTCGGATGTTATACTTTTAGTATCAATAAAAAAGGCTGATGGTAATTCTTTTCAATTCTTGGGTGCAGTGATCTTTCTTACAACAATCTTACATTAAGTCCTGAGCAATCTGTTTGTCAAGATAATCTGTAAGAATGTGGAAACCTTTGCGGCAGTTGTTATTATATATCTTCAAGTTTGGCGTTTTTGTAAACCTTTCTTGTTTTTATTGGTTAGGAATTTAAACATAAATTTGTTTCAGAGCTCCTCAAGGCCCAATGATGTGTAAGCACCTACCTTTTATTTCTTCTTTTTGTTTCTAAAAGTTTACTTGTAAACTATGATGAAAATACTCCATTTATGACAGAAGGAGAGCTCTTCCATGCACGAAGAATTTCAGGTGTCCAAGATGTATGTATAATCTTTCCATATTTGAAATACTGACTATATTAGGTCTCAGGAATTAAAGTTTCAAATATTACGTTATAAGGTATTAATTTGCAAATGGGATTGTCAGCGAATATTGAACTACATTCATGGATAAAATATATATTATGAACCATTTCCTATAAAATTAATGAGCTAACCAAACTTCAAATTTTAAATCACCGCGGCGTTGAATGCCATAACCCATAAGAGAGTCATGATTAAAAGTATCTGCATGAGTGTAGAGTCATAATTAAAAGTCTCTGCATGTGTGTGTGTTTGCTTGTATCTATCTATATCTCATATAATAATTTACATAAAGATACTCAGAACAAGGTTGCCATGGTATTCTTCTTCATCATCAATTCATCATCATCTTTTTTCTAAATCATTTCCTTTCGTTTGGTTCTCCCCTCTTTCTTATGTTGGTAGCACTATTAAAAACTTACGATTTTGTTCCTGTTATCTAATTTTAACTTTTTCCGAACAATGAAGTTAGAGTTTTCAATGAAAATTTAATGATTTAACATGTCTTGATTTGATGACTTGATGATACACCATAATAAATATGAAAAGTAGAACTTAGTGCAAACTGGTTAAATGTAAAATTGAAATGGCTATAATGAGTTCATTTGTTTTTCTTGGTAACAATAAAATGAGTTCAATTCATGCTATAAGACTTAGACCCTGTAAAATTACATATATTTTATTTGCAGAACATAGGTAAGCTATAATATGTGTGTTTGTGTCTGTATGAATATATTCCAACTCTCGAATTACAAGGTATATGGCAAGTGATAGTCATCTTTGAAGTTGCTTATTGAGAACTCAATTGCTTGTTCTGGCTAACTTTATGTTTTTCCCTTTTTTCCAGATTCAACTTGCTTGCATATTAATAGTGGTGGAAAGGATGTAACTGTGGTAGAAAATAAAAAACAATTTCTCTACGTAGGAGATGGAGATGAATTAGGTGGTACAGCAAAATTTTACTATGATTCCAACAATAACTGGGGGTTCAGCAGCACTGGGGACTTCATGGATGACAATGATTTCCTGAATACACGTTACACTGCGTTTTTGGCATCCTCATATGTGCCTAATATATATGCAACAGCTCGCATCTCCCCAATTTCACTAACTTATTTTCACTATTGCTTGGAAAATGGGAACTATACCGTAAATCTACACTTTGCAGAGATACAATTTACAAATGATAAGACATATAATAGTCTTGGGAAGCGCATATTTGATATCTATGTTCAGGTATCGGTCAAACTAGAGAAATTAGTTAGCGCTTGTTCATATCAGGAATTATGAGATTGTTCTTTCTTGCAGGGAATATTAGTTCGGAAGGATTTTAATATTGAAGATGAAGCGCATAGTGCTCAAAAGCCAATTAAAATATCAATATATAATGTTGATGTAAGAGATAATGTCTTGGATGTTCGATTCTATTGGGCTGGCAAAGGGACTACAAGAATTCCCAACAGTGGAGTTTATGGTCCCCTCGTGTCAGCTTTATCTATTGTTTCTGGTGAGTTATATGTTTCTATCTTTTTATTGTGTTATCCTCAAAGGTTGAATTTTGGTGCGCATTTGATACCAAGACAGTATCAACTGTTCAGATCATGCATCACACTTCCATATTGTGTTTTAATCTAAGGGCTATTGTGAAGGACCCGTCTAGAGAAATTTGTCATTGCATCTTCTTTCAACCCTTCTCTATTGATGTTGTTTATTATATAACAAAAGTCATCAATTTGAAAACATAGTTCCCGCTTATAACCATGAGTAACATGAGACCTAGTGCTTTGATGTTGGCCTGACTTATGAACTCTCCATACTGAGGTTGCCCAACCGCATCTCTCTGGAATCGGTCTGCAACAAGAGCCGTTTCTCTTATTCTTACATGTCATACATTTAATCTTGTTAGTTTCATCTTTTCATCCAATGTCATTTGGGCTTTGTTCTGGAAGCTACGCTGGGAAACTTGTCAGAATGGTAGGTCTTAATTTTAAACTTGGAAAACCTTTAGAAAAGGGAAAGAAAAAAGAAACAGTGATTACTCATCGATCCCCTTGATCTGTTTTCTGGGAATGATTTAGCTCAAGATTTCACTGTCATGATCATATCCTGAATGAGAATGAAGTAAAAATGCTTTTCCACCCATTGATGGAGTCATTTCTAATATTGGCTTTCTGCTGAAAAGCAACCTAAAAAGCTAATTGCGGTACAGGATTTTGACCTTTGTGCCTTAGAATGGAAGTGTTATGTCATGATTTGCCTTAGACTTACCAAGTGTTCCTTAATAATATTATTAAGGGCCTAAAAATGGGTTCTCCTCTCTTTCTAAAATTTTGAATGATTGAAGTTGCATTTTTGATAATTGTATTTTGACAACATTCTCATTTATTGCCATGGAATTTAGAGGGAATGATCACTTAGTTTTTTCTTTGGCAGAGTCTAAACGTTGCCCAGATGGTCTAAAAAGGGGAAGTGCTAATATAATAATTGGAGTTGCGATTGGAGTTGGGGCTTTCTGCTTAATGCTATTTATGGCGGGAGTCTTCTGGTGGAGAAGGCTCTTCAGAGGAAAATCTGGGAGGGAAAAAGGTAAATACCAGCATGTCATTCTGAAATCCATAATTCAAGTTTCCTCAAGTTTTCGTGAGGAATAAGAATAAAATATTTTGAAGAGTTTAAATTCCTGTTTTCTTATAATTTTCAGTGGCTTGTGTAATCATTTTCAAACCAGGAGGGAAGTATAAACCAGGGAAATTATAGAAAAAGGCCTATCTGTAGAAAACATTACTTATGAAGACCAAATAACTATAAAAGGTTGTTAATCAGTTCAATCTGATCCTAATTTTAAACTGAATATTTCCATCCCTAGGCGCCTACTTTAATAAATGTTATATGTAATTTTTGGTGCACAGTGAACCTTTCTTTTTGAGATAACCTAAGCTACTTCTTAGGAAACTAATTATTCCTTTGAGAACTTCTTTGACATTTGACTTGTTAAACAGGTGCAGAAGGACTAGATACTCATATGGGTACATATAGTCTACAGCAGATAAGAGATGCAACTGATGATTTCAATCCTGATAACAAGTTAGGGGAAGGTGGTTTTGGTCCCGTCTACAAGGTATTTATCCTAAAACAACAGAAAATTTCTTCAAAGCATTGACATTTATCATGTAAAATTAGGAATATAACTCTTGGAAATCGGATTACAGGGGCAGTTATCTGATGGTACTTGGGTAGCAGTCAAGCAACTTTCTTCCAAGTCCCGGCAAGGAAACCGTGAATTTTTAACTGAGTTTGGCATGATATCTTGTTTGCAACACCCTAATCTTGTAAAGCTTCACGGATGTTGTATTGAAGGAGATCAACTATTGTTGGTTTATGAGTACATGGAAAATAATAATCTTGCCCGTGCTTTGTTTAGTAAGCATTTCTAAGCATCTTACCTTTGACTTTTTTAAATAACTTTATCTTCTTTTTCTCTCCTAAGACAACTTGTTATAAATTGGACGCTAGTTTTTCTTTTTCTCCCATATGCTAAGCAAATATTTTATTTGCACAAATGGTTCATATTTAATCAACTCTAACTTCTTTATGCACATTTCATAGGCCAAAGAAATCAGCTTAAACTTGATTGGCCTACAAGGCTTAAAATCTGTATTGGCATAGCAAAGGGTCTTGCATTTCTTCATGAAGAATCAGCACTCAAGATTGTTCACCGAGACATCAAGGCCACTAATGTTTTATTGGATGAGAATTTAAATCCTAAGATATCTGACTTTGGATTGGCTAGGCTCAATGAAGAGGAGAAGACCCATATTAGTACCCGAGTGGCTGGGACCATGTTAGTGTTCTCCTTTGATGATAAAACTCCGGTCAATGTTTTTTTACTATTGATAAATTACAATCTTTCTCTCTTTTGTGTTTCTTTTGCAGAGGATATATGGCACCAGAATATGCATTATGGGGTTACCTTACATATAAGGCAGATGTTTATAGTTTCGGAGTTGTGGTCTTGGAAATTATTAGTGGGAAAAGCAACAATGAATGCATGCCAAGTGATGATTGTGTTTGTCTTCTGGAATGGGTATTTTCCTCTTCTGCAATCCTTATGGTTGTTAACTAAGTGCATTGTTAGACTTTGATTGAGAAGGGAAGAAAAAGTTTAATTTAGACATTTCCCTCAGCTCAGATTCTGAGAAAGATGCAAATACACTTTGTCACTTGCAAACACCTTCAACTTGAGATATAAAATTTTCATCCTTCAGCGTTGAGGAATTTTGGGATTTAGGCTTGGGACATTATATTAAGGTGCAAAGCTTTTTTTAATTAATAAATATTTTAAACAATCTCATGTACGGTTCAACCAATGAGAGCATGCCATGTGAATGGGGAAAGGGAGTGAAGTAGAACCTACACTAATGGGGATGGACAAAAAGTTTTGAAGGTGAAAGGGTGTGAAGTAGAACCTGCATTAATGGGGAATGGACAAAAAGTTTTGAAGGTGAAAATTTAGGTGACTAATATCTAAAGTTGAAGGGAGTGTTTGCAAATGGCTTAATCTCTCTTTACTTCCCCTTCTCAATATTACAAACAATGCCTGAAATGAACTGCTTACTGTTTTGATTGTTATCTGATGCAAAACCCTGCCATTATCCAATTGCAGGCATGCCATTTGCATAAAACTGAGAGCATGATGCAAGTAGTTGATGAAAGGTTGGGATCTGATGTGAACCCAAAGGAAGTTGAAGTCATGTTGAAAGTGGCTATTCTATGCACTAATGCATCGCCCTCGCTTAGGCCGATGATGTCTGAAGTCGTGAACATGCTCGAAGGAAGAATGAGCATTCCTGAGGTTAACCCGGAGCAAAGTGCTGGTGAAGATTTGAGGTTTAAAGCCTTGAGGGACATTCAAAAGGACAGAGAAAGTCAGAGCGTGAGCACAAGCCAAACAGAAAATTCAAATGATGCCACTGTAAATACCTCGACATCAGATTATGATTTACACGGGATACGCTCAGAACCATAAATACAATATCAATTAGCCTTTATGATCTTTGAGGCATACAAGTTCTAGCTCTATCCTGATAATTCTCAAGTTTTGACAGTTTATTCACAAGCAGAGAGGTGAGTAATTCTTATTGAATGGAATTTCCCCATTTAATGCGGAGGGTGTATATGAGGAATTTTTCTCTTTTCAGGGTCTCTCTTTAATATTTACTATTCTGTATAGTTGTAAAGTTCTGTATTAAGCGTTTGATTCAATTCAATGTAATTAAAAACGCCAATTCAAAATCTTTGCTTCCAACACTAGTGAGTTTTTATATCTGTCATTGTCGTCATTGTCTGTTACTGCGGATCTTGTAAGATGAACACTTATCCATTGCAAACGTGTGCAATTAAGTCCAACACAAAATATCATCATGGAAAGAATTCGTATAAAATATGATATAGATCTATCTCAACCAGTCATACTCATATAAACAAAGGACATGTCATACGTAAAATACACCCATGCAAAATCAAGTCAGGTATAACTATAAGGCTACTACTTGTGGGAAAATAAATACTAAAATACCCCAACTCTGCATACGGATTTAAGATTCTACAGAGAACTGTTGGAGCAAAAAGAATCATCTTGGCTCTAAAACACAACAGTTAAACTAGGCACGGTTTGCATTCAATTGCATCTAAAATCCTAAACCGTAACTTTATTACATTCAAGGGGGAAAAGATTGCTGTAAGGGGTGAGAAAATTGAAAAACATCGGCTCCGACAGACACCTGGGACAGACCCTGACCAAGACAATATTAGAAACAGAAACAAATTTTCAAAAAGCAGAAATCAAACCAAAAACACCAATATCCGTAACATTTAATATCCTTAGCTTGAAATGGTGTCTATGATGTTGGCCACTGGCCAGTACTTCCTCACTTTTCCTGAGAACCTGAACACTTCGATTAAGCTCTGTGCGCTTCGTAGCTACTGAGGGTGATTCCTACAACAAGCTCTCAAATCCTCCAATTGGAGACATCAACTCAACAGTGATCTCCTTCTCCAACCCTCTGTTCACTAAATTGTTTATACTTCGCTTCAGATGCAGAGCTATGGTAAAAAAAAAAAAATAAAAAAAAATCAGCCTCCTCAGCACAATCTTCCAGTAACGTACCATCTTCATCTTTAAGTCAAATGCATTCTGAAGAACATGTCTGATCTTTCTCAGATGACCAACCTCAACCTCTCCAACACCTTTCAGGATGACTGTAGATGGAGCTACCTCGTCATCAAATACTTGGGGAATCCTGCTGAGCCATCAGCTTAGTGTATTCAATCAAGGACCCTGGATTACTGGTGTGATCTGTCAGCTTCTCCATTTCAATAGCCTCCATCGCATGCTTCTTTAAATTCTCTCTCATTCTACCAATCAGATTTTCTCCTGCTCTGCATGTCGACTTCTGAAGCTGGTAATAGTTCTCTGAATCATATCATCAACGAACTGAATAGGACCCCAGGCCTCGGTGCAATTCCTTTCACTTTGACCTGCAATAGAGCAAGAAATGTGTGGCGAGGCAAGAAGTTTGGTAGGCCTATCCACTTGGCTTCCTCCAAAAGCTTCATTTATTCCGTGAGAAAATTCTTTGTGTGGTTGCTTTCAGGACATTCATTGAGATCTTTTGAGTAGTCATCGAGCATCTCGACCAACCGAGCAGTACAGTGCATGTTATTATTGTCTGGGTACCCGTCAAATTCTCCTTTGATAAGAATTTTCGTGAGCGACTCCTTCACCAGTCCAAATATATGCATGTAGGCAGTCATAGCATCAGCTACAGAAGAAGGTTCTTTGGCAATCTCTCCAACTTAGAAAGTTGAGATTGAGCTCCTCATGGATTTTTCTCACTATCTCAGGCAGTATTTTTGATATGATTAAAGCTTGATGCTGAACAAGCTTCTGAGGCACAACATGTATACCGACAATCGATTTGTCCATCTTGGAGAGAAGTGGATGGTTCCAAACAACATAGCTTCCTCCATTCGAGCTTCTTCATGTGTCTCATCCTCAATTCGATATCTCACACAAACAAAGCCAAGTCCTACGTTGACATCATTAGCAGTAACTTTTTTCTAAAAGCCCTTCAGGTGCTTTGTCTGCTTAGTCACAACAGCAAGAGTTCTTGAGCCTGTTCTATCAACACTGTGACATTCCAATGGATGCACATGTTGGAAAGTCAACAGTAGTATATAGAACATTCAATATGTCTCAGGCTGTCCCTGAACATGAACTCTATTTATACCTAGAAGATCCACCATAGTCTGTTCAGACAATCACAATGAACAAGCCCAATAAGAGCAACCGAAGCTTGTAGAATTCTAGGCCCATTTATAATCAAGCCTAATAGGCTTTTTATATAGACAAGATAATTGTGCAGTAGACAAATGTCGCTTATTTGTATATTCTAGGGTTCCTAATTCTACAATAAATGTCAATACAACCTCTGAGCACTGTGCGCCACTTTTTACACAATTTAATATCCTAAATATTTTTTCTTGGTATCAAAGCTTCTTTGACTGTAATAGGAATTGTATTTGCATCATTTTCAGTTGTGACAACACCAATGTAGGGCCATTTATGTTTTAAGATGCTAGTTTTGCTTCTTGTAACCATAGAATGTTGATTTCTCACCATGAGCTTTGTAGTGTCCTTTTCTTTTGAATTTGTTGCATTGAGTTAAGGTAATGAACCTTGGATACTTGCATCAGGACTAACTAACTGTATGTTTTGCTTCATTTTCAGAACTATTATTTAAGTGGATGGATGAAGATCTTGTCAGACTAGAAGGGCTACTAGCTGACAAGTCTGATGCTACATTATTATCTTGCTGTGGAGATTGTTCAGAAGAGTTAGCTGCAACATCGACACTGTGCTTGTGAACCAGCTTCAGGTATGGACATGTTAAAGAAACCTTGAGAATAGGTCCCTTCTTCAGGTATCTTTCTTTCATTAAAAAATCCTGTAGCAATAGGAAAATCAGTTTTATTAAACTCGACATGTCTAGATAAATAGTTTCTCCCAGTAAAACTTAGACATTTGTATCCCCTGTGTGAATTGCTGTAACCTAGAAACCTTGTGTTGATTGTATGGCCTCAGACAAGGATAGCATGCAGAACCAAATACTTTGAGTCTACTACAATCTCAAATTTTCTGGAAAAGCTTAAAATGAGGTGAGATTCCACCTAGAACATTAGTAGGCAGCTGATTAATCAATGCTGTGGCGGTATAAAATGCCTCCCACCAATAGTGAAGGGCATTTTAGCTTGAGCAAGCAAAGTGAGTCCTATTTCAACTGTGTTTTTGTTTTTGTTTTGTTTTGTCATCTTCAGAATAGGTATATGGACATGAATGTCTGAAATGTATTCTAGCATCTTGAAGAATACTAGAAAAACTTTTGTATTCTCTACCCCAAACATTTTCGAGTGTTTTGATTTTGCTATCAAATTGATTTTCAACGAAATTTTTGAATTGAACTAACACATTTAGTGCTTCATCTTTGGTTTTTAATAGAAAGATCTATGAAAAATCTGCTATAATTATCAAGGATCAAAATGTAGTAACAAAAACCATTCAAAGTGGTCATAGGTGCATGTCCCCATAAATTTGTATGAATTAGCTCAAGAGGTTTGGAGGCTTATGATTGAGAGGCTTTAGAAGGAAGAGAGTGAGATTTTCCACAGTGGTAAGACACTAAGACTCATAAAATATAGCTTCATTCTTATTAGTTTTGAGATTACAATCACTAATAATTTGATTCTTACACATCTAACTTATTAAGCAAATGCTATTTATGGCGATTGGATTACAATTGAAATTTGAAAACATCATTATTGGTGATTATTTTGCAATTAAGGCTTGTAATAAATGTCAACAAATTTCACATCTGTTTTGATCTTTTAAGACTATAAATAAAAAAAACGAAATTCATAAATTTGAGACTATAAATAAGGGAGGACAAGTATTTTGGGGAGCAAGGAGGCAAGTGAGAAGGTAAAGAACTTTCTCTTGTTTCATTTCTTTTCATGATGGCAAAGGTTGGGGAATGGGTATAGGTGGCTTGAGAGTTGAGATTGAGTGAGATCCATTACTATGTCATCCTCATGTCTCCAAGGGAAAAACTATACTTGAATATATGTCGTCACATGTGAATCTCGACACTGTTAGAATTCAAACTCGTTTCTCTCTCTTCCATGAATTTATCGCCACATTAGAAGAAGTAAGAACTTTGTTGAATATTGTCGAAGCCTGATAAGTGTTTTCAATTACGTGAAGAAAAGAAGCAAAGAAGATTTGTTGAAGTGTCGTAGCACTTAAAAGAGAGAGTGCCGTAGCATTCAGAGAGAAATGTAGTACATTAGAAAGAAAGAGAAAAGTGCCGTAGCGAGAGAAAAATAAGCAAGTGACTTAAACAGAAAAAATGAATTATTTTGTGAGAAAAAAATAAGATAGTTGACGTGTGTGTGAGGAAAACACAGTAGTGTATTTTTTTTTCATTTCAAATTATCTTATAATAAAAGTATTGTTTTCATCTGTCTACACCTCCAATTTCCAACAGACACCAACGACTATTTGGGAATCCAATACGATTTGGATTGACTATCTTTCTCTTTGCAATTTAATTTTCATTTTCCCTGTGCCATTGTATCTTTGGATCCTTGGTATTGATTTTGTTTTGTTGATCTCCAGCACAAATTAGTCATGCATGTGCTACATTTGTTTTGATGTCCCATCGTCCATTTTCAAATAATATGCTCATCTTTTCTATCTAATGTTACATGAACATGCTCTCTCTCTCTCTCTCTCTGCGTCCACTGTGCTGTTGATTTCTGATGTATCATCATGCCATGTTAATATTCGAAATTAACACCAACTTGCATGTGGTGTTAAAATCTCCATTGATTGCGTGATGATTGTTGACATCACAATTGCCACTGAACTCTGATGGATATTCGGCACAAAAAGCGTGAAAAGGTGCGTTGCTTTATCTCTTTATTCCTTGTTATATAAGCTTGACTTGTGATTTGTCTCTTCCCCTCATCTGGTACCATGTTTAATCAGGTGGCAAATGTAAGTTGTTTTTGTCTTCATTTGTCCACATGGTATTTTCAACTTCTCTGAAACATTGCATCCCTCACATCCTTTCCGAAATGGGCTGCTCATTTTTCTAAATTATACGTTGAACCCAGTTTTCATAAATAATAATTAAAAAAAACACTGCTTTTTAAAAAACAACAAATTGATTTCAAAAAAATTTTATGTCGTGTGAGGTTTTTAGAACTTCCCTAGGTATAAAAATAATTATTATTCCTTGTTAGGTTATTGGAACTTCAGCAAGTAACTTAATCCAAAATACTCCCTTTAGTTTTTATTATAAGGCACTAACTAGTAAGTTTATTTGGTTCTTTTTATAAGGTACTTGCTTATTCCTAATCAGCATTGATTATTTTTTTCCTATGTCTGCCCATAATTATTAAGGGTAGTGGATGAGAGTAATAATTAATATGATATTAGAGTTTGGGGAAATTAGTAGGGGTAATATTGGAAATTACTTAGATTATAGGACACTTTTATTGACTTTAACTACTTTTATTGGTTTGTAAGAAAAGTTAGTTGTTGCTTTATAATAAGGATCAAAGGGAGTACCTTTCTCCAATAACCAAAAAAAAAAAATCATTTTTTAAAATAAAAACCAAATAAAAAATCATTTTCTCAAATAAATTAAATAAATATTTTCCTAAAAAAAGCACAAACAAAGTGATACGCAATTCTACCCAAACTACATGGGCTTTGATCCATTTAAAGGGTATGTAGGCCCTTGGCTTCATCCAAGGTCAAGTCCAACTATGTAAATATACAAATTGTCCCTTTTATTATTCTTTTTTTTTAAGAAAATAGATTTTATTAATTTCTTTTCTTTTTGGGGTAATTAGAATATTTTCTTAGGCCATATCACCCTGGTTCTATTTATAAGTCTTTTTTGACCAAAAGATTTGGTCCTATTTATAAGTCCAGTTTTAAGGTTGTAAATGAGATTGTGACAATTTTACCCATATTAGTTATACCCATGAAGAGAGAGATTTGACAATAAATTTTAAAGATAGAGAAAGAAGAAAGAGTTGAAAAACACTCATTCATAAATGAGGGTAAAGTTAGAAATTTATCCCATAATTATTAAGTTAACTACATTTTCTTGGTATGTGAGATTTAGTTAAAAAAAAACATATAAATAGGACCAGAGTGATAATTATTTTTAAATATTTAACTTAGGGTAACCGTTCTTATGAATAGGTAATGTGGGATGCCTAATATCTTCTCTATGCACAATTGACTCCTAAGCTCTATCTAATTTTCATTTTTAAAAAGGTTTCCAAAATTACCCTATTTTAAAATTTTGGTAACCGTTGTAAACTTAATTAATATTTTGGTAACCGTTGTAAACTTAATTAAAATTACGCTAAGCTCTACTCTGATAAAATCGTAACCGTTGTAAACTTTATTAAACTTACGAGTTTATATACCGAGTTTACCATTTTTACGTTTCAAACTTACAAAAACATATTAACTTACCTTTAAACTCGTGTTAACTTTGTTATTTGATCTTTTTCAGCGGCTTTATATTTGAGTTTTATAGAAATTTTTTTGTTAAATATGGCAAATTTTGAATATTGATGGATTTAATTTCAATTACTTGAATTTAAAATATATTTAAATCAAATTGTTGTTATTTTTTTTTGATATTTTAATTATTTATTATACACTATTAATACCTATTTAATAATGAAAGTAAACTTTTGCGAGTTTACAACTGGATTTCACGATACGAGTTTACGTACGTCATTGTCAAGAGTTTACTAAAACTCATGAATTTGACAACTTTACTTGAGAGTACCAATACCACCACTAGTCACTAAGGGCCATTTAGATAGGTTTTTTTGAGAAAAAAACACTTTTTTAATACAAGAAAAATGCTTTTTTTTTTTAAAAAAAATTAATTTATGTGTTTAGATGATATTTTTTTAAAAAGGTAAAAGTCACCAAAAAAAAAAAAAAAGCTAAAGCGCTGCGTTTTTTAAAAGCTCTAATTTAGAGTTTAAAAAAAAAGCACTTAAAAAAAAGCACTTTTTTTAAAAGCCAATCCAAATGGACCCTAGGTACTTTTTATTTTAGTGTATAGATTATTTAATTGTCTAAATCCAGAGAAAATCGACTCTAGTAAAACAAATAAGACAAGGGGCTATTAGTTTCTTTTAAGTGATTTTAACCTGTAAAAGGTAAATATGTCAACGGAGCTTTGTTTTCTGAAGCATTTGAAGATCTCTTTTAATTGATTCCAAGATTCTCGGAGCAGGCTTTGATGAATGAGGGGGAATAAAAGGGAAAAATTATAATAAAGGACCTAAGAAAAATAATATTTATTAAGAAGGAGCATAAAAAGTGGTAATTATTTTGAAGGACCAAAAATTAAAACATGAGAATAGAAAGACTAAATTGCCCTTAATCAAATTTTCTATATTATCTCTGATTAAATCAAATCTGATTGATATATATATTTTTTTATATGTAGAATCTGATTGATTGAAAATAATAAATGGAAAGTTTTAGTATAGGTCTTTCTATGAATGGGAAGGACCCAAGGCATCTGTTGAATCAATCCTCGGTTCCTCTCAGGCACGTCGATCCTGGCTGAATAAATCTGCCCGTGTGTCAAGCAGCTCGTGTCCCTGCTGCATCTCACGGCTTCCAGCTATTTTAATGCTTTCTTTGTACACTTTAGTTATTTTCTCTCGTCAGTACCTTCGCTGTGTCTGTTTTTTTTCCCCTTCTTTTGCTGTAATGCGTTGCTCACGTGTCTCTGTACTGTTTTTCTATAAGTAATGAAGTTCCTAGAAGAGTTCAAAAAAAAAAAAAAGTATGGGTCTTCCTATGCTGCCGATTAAAGGGATGCAAGTGCTGTAAATTCGCAGAGTTTCAAAACTGTGGAGTTGTTGGAGAAGGGGAGGGAATTGCAGGCTCTGAGTCTCTTGCGGTAATAATAATTTACTACTTTTGCGATTTCTTGGCTTCATTTGATAGATTGTTGATGTCAGAGGAGCGATCCTTGATTTTCCATTTGATTAAATGTGAGTGATAATTGCGAAATTTGTCAATTTGATTAAGAATCAAGAATCAGCTTTTAATCATTCAATGTTATCTTTAACTTTATTTATAGTGATGGAGACAATGTTTTGTTTTTGTATACCCAGGTTTGGATTGAGCTTTGTGGTGATGGAGACAATGTAAACAACAAGGGCATCATTGGTGGCTTAAATGACTAGCTCCATAGGATATATGCTTTGCAAAATATTTGATGGATTTTATATATAGGTTTGGGCATATGACTTGTGTGCTTGTAAACAGCTTTTATTATGCAGAATGAGTAGTTTTCGAATTTTGTTGGAACTATTGATAAATACTCATTAGAATGATCTAAGCAATGGCTAGATTTTTCTATCATCAAACATAAATAATTGTTCTTATATTGTAATTATAGATTTTAATTGTACAAACTGACAGTCTGAGACGCAAAAATGGGCAACGAGAAAGAAAAAAAAATGAATAAGTGTTTTTTGTAGAACTTGCAGAAAAAAATGGCCAGATTTTTCTGTCAGCAAACATAAATAATTGCTATTATATATTAATGAATAAGCATTTTTGTAGAACTTGCACCACAATTCTAATATATACTATATTATAAAAAACTTGGAGCCGTAAAAACAAAATGTGTCTTGTGAATTTATCTCTTTTCAAGATTTGGGGCAATGGATAGTAAGCAGGAAGACTTGGAGGTGTATTGTAAAATGGATTTTTTTGGATTTCTCACCTTTAGATAAAAATTGTAAAACTAAGGGTAATTTAGTCTTTTTATTTTAATTTTTTAATTTTTTGTACTTTAAAATAATTACCATTTTTATGGTTCTTCTTAATAAATATTATTTTTCGTAGGTCTTTTATTATAATTTCCCCTTTCCTAAGGGCAATTTAGTCTTTCTATTTTAATGTTTTAATTTTTTGTCCTTTAAAATAATTACCACTTTTTATGGTCCCTCTTAATAAATATTATTTTTCTTAGGTTTTTTATTATAATTTTCCCAAAAAAAAAATCATGCTTCCACAAGATATCTTAAAACTTATTTTATTTTATTATATGCCTA
This sequence comes from Acacia crassicarpa, assembly GCA_034222035.1. Classification (NCBI taxonomy): domain Eukaryota; kingdom Viridiplantae; phylum Streptophyta; class Magnoliopsida; order Fabales; family Fabaceae; genus Acacia; species Acacia crassicarpa. The sequence goes on along the minus strand of JAWXYG010000011.1, from coordinate 23,469,666 downwards.
TCAGATTGGATCTTAGAGCATTGTCAAGCTGTGGTCCTCCGAGTTCACATTGTGTGGACATAATTATGTGCTTCTTATGTATGTGGATCTTAAAGCATTGTCAAGCGGAGTCCACATTGTGTGCACATAATTATGTGCTTTTTATGTACTCATACCTCTAATTTGAGGTATGAGTATATATATATATATATATATATATATATATATATATATATATATATATATATATATATAGTTTTTATATAGATTTAAATTATATGTTGCTTTCTGAGGTGTTTTTTGCACCGGTATAACAAAGTAATTTATTTTCAGTTCTGGTATTATGGAAATTAATTAATTTGAGATATTGGGTGCAAAAAATACTTCAAGCAGCATATAATTTAAATATAAATAAATATAATATATATACAAAAAAAAAAGTCCATATCTCTAATTAGAGGTATGAGTATATAAGAAACAAATAATTATATGCATATAATGTGGATCGACTTATAGTCCTACCAAACTCAAACTTAAAACGTACGGTGAGAGAAGCCAAACTGCCAAAGCCCATTCCATTCACTAAATGATATTCCATCATAAGATGGGGAAAGCGGATCTCCCCAATATCATTGGTAAGGCAAAAAGGGTGGCTCAGTGCCCAAACATCCCATCAGGGGGCGTCATTTTTGTGGCTATGTGCCCAAGAATCTCAATAGGTACGGTAGAGTCATTTTTGTGGCTCTGTACTCAAGAATCCCATTAAGTGGGATTTGAGAAGAGATAGATGTATCCAGTCTTATTTTTACATTCCAAGAAGTTGGTTTTAGGATTTGAACTTATAATTTTTAGGTCACATGCCGCTAAGTCAAGACTCACCCTCATCATAGATAGGGTAAATAAAGAAAAAAAATAAAAATAAAAATAAACCAGAGTTACGTAATGATACAAAAATAGAAGTGTTTGAACAAACTAAATTTGCAATATATTATACTTAAGATTCAAGCTGATATCCATGAATTTTTGTTGGCAAAGGACACAATGCTTTCCACGTAATTAAAAGCACTCATAACCCAGCCATTTTCGCGAGAAATAAGAAACTCCTTGAGTTTATTAGTGGTGACATTAAAAAGATATATACCTACATGTTGATACTTATAAATAGCTTCATTCTTCCAAATAGTCAAAGGATGAAAGCTTCCCAAATTAGGGTTGCCAATAAACTTGGTCTTATTCCATCTCTGCCCAGATCCACCTGATATAGCCTCCTCCATCACCCACAATTCAGTGTCGGAAAGCAAAGCAAGTTTATTCTCATACACCATCAGGTTTACGTTCCAACAACTATTTGGTCCTGGAATCAAGGTAAACGCTTCTGTTGCTGTAACATCCTTATTTTCGAAATCCGTTTTCAAAATAATTGATCAGAGTTTCAAAATGATTTAATCAGAGTAGAGCATCGGAATGATTTCAAAGAGTGAGTATCTGATATATATTCCCTGCCTGTTGAGTCTGGGTACTTATACATATAGTAGTACAACTATCTGAATACAGTATGTACATAAATGGGAAAATCCTCCGCTTGTGACCTCACGCGTGCTGCCTATCCTTGCTCTTGGTCCTAGCTCCTTCAGTCCCTGAAGCTATGGTAAGGGCTGAGGTTCAATTCCCATTGAACCTCAGGTAACGGTTAACCTCATGCTTATGTACAGTTATGTATGACAGATATTCATGATAAAAACAACAATATTTATATTCAATATTGATGAGTCTGCTTTCGTCGCTAAAGCAGTCAATTAAACTAGGTCCTAATTAATTATGCAATATAGGGTCAACCTAGGTCATTTTCCCAAGGAGCAAGTTGTGGGTTTTTCTTCAGGTTGAATTAAGGTGATGAAAAATGCAAATAAAATAAAACTCAACTACCTAAATGTAAGATGATAATGATTCTAAAACCTAAATGAGAATGGAACTAATCTAGATGAGAATGCAAATTTGGGGGTTTTTGTTTTGAGAAAATAATAAGAATCCTAAGAAAAGAAATTAACTAAAAGTGAATCAACCAATTTATGAGGATGAGGGGACAACTCAGGAATTGCATGGAGTTAACTTTCTTAGCCCAAACCAACTAATTAGACCAAAGGAGGTAATGAAATATTGGAATTAATGATTTTAATCAACTAATTGAAACATGGGAAACCCTCAAGTTCAATAACACCTTATCCATTAGAAAACTCATAATGGAATAAGTGCTAGTTAATTAAACTCATTAAAACCTGCTCACAACTAATTTCTAAATAATTTTGAAATCTTGTTCACAATCGTCTAATTAAACAACTAAACAATTTATCAATCTAATTAAACAATTAAATCGATAAACCCAATTGACAATCAAATTAATAATGAAAACTCAATTATTAAATCAATTGACAATCAAAGGGTTTGCAAACAAAAATCCCAGCAAATATGTTCAAATCCAAATTATCAAATAAATCTGAAATAAATGATGTATTTACAATCTAAAACTAGATTGTTCTCAAGAAAACAATTCGAAACTATCTAAAACTAAATAATTTCAAAGTCTTCAAACAATTCGATAAAAGGAAAAACACTCCCTTGTGGTCTTCAAATGTAAAACCTAGGCTCTAGTTTTCTCCATGCTCCTCCCAAGTTGCCTCCTAAATAAGCTTAAGCTTCCATAAAAATTGTCCTCCCTCCAAACTCCATGCAATCCGTTACATCCATTAGAAAAGAATGAGGAGGATTAATGATTAAATGAATATCCTTGGTCACTGCGCAACTGGAGGGATTTATGAAGGTGGCCCGCGTAGGTGAATGAATCAATGAATAAAATTTCTATGCGTGTTGCGCTGCTTTTGAACGTGAATGATCTTTTCTCAGCGTGAATCCCTGGACGTCCGTGTGCGTGAATATCTCAGCGTCTCTCCAGCATCGTTAGTCCGCGGCTCCTTTGTGATGCTCTGCGTCGGCTCTCTCCAGGAGAGCGTGCTTTCTTTTTGTGGCTGCTAGGTTAATTTTATAGGAGAAAGAGAGGGTTTTTGGGTATCAACTTGAGTCCATAAAAATTTAGAAAGCCCAATAAAATTTCACCATTGGATCTCCTTTTAGTTTCCTTGAAAAGTTCTGCACCATAGGATCTCAAATATGATAAAATCATGATCTATTATATATTAAGAGATATTATTTAATCACAAGATACTAACTAAAATATTAATAATTTAAGCCCAATATCTCATAATTAATTCTGATTTATATTATCTCCTAAAATTGGCTAACAATTCAAATATTATCTAATATATCCAAATTAGCCTAAAATAATTCCCAAAATAAATGGATAAGGCAGGCTGGATTTATCAAATATTCATTTCTCAAAGATAGAAACATAACCATCATATATCCTTATTATTCCATTCTCATCACATATTCATATCAAACCAGTCTGCACTCTTCACCAGTGCCACGATGGCCTATCGTGTCCTCAGCGCGCTAGGAAAACTCAAACGGCATTACCAAGACTGTAACCCGTATATAGCTGTATATATATTCAAATAATTTTTAAAGCAGAGTCACAGTCTATGAGCATATCTACCACATACAAGTGTACAATAAGCATCAGAGTTAGTGTTACAGTACGCGTCCGTATCTTCGTTGACGGAAAATGGTACTTCTGACAGAAAACAGCACGTTTGACAGCGGTATAACAGCGGTACAAGTTCACAGATATCCTATAGGGATAATATCACATTTATCAGTGATCAACATCATAACAGGCATTTCAGGTAGAAATTACCATTTTGCCCCTAGTTTGACTAACTGGCGAAATTTCGCCAGAGCTTCGCTATTTTGACTCTAATCTTCCAAAATTTTGACATATCTCCATCTCCAATATATTTTTGAAATAAATATCATATTTATCCCTAAAACATGATTTCTAAACTTACTTGGAAGATTAAAGATTAATCTAGCATTTCTACTATAACTATCGAAAACTAAAGACTAGAGACCGAAGAACTTACCCGGAACTTGCTATTCTCTCCAGACTCCTCCTTCTCTCTAAAACCTCTCTCTAAGTGGCTCTAGGAATTGTGAAGAATGAAGTGAAGAGGGGTTGCCTATTTATAGAGAATTTCCATGGATCTCAACCCTTGGATCAACTTTTGTATCAAGGGCTAAGATGATGAAGATGTGGTCTAATGAACAACACTCATTTTCCTCTTCTCTCTACCACACAAGTGTCCCCTTATGTCATCAACATGATGTCATCCAGGTGATGTCACTCATTCACTTTATGAGTTTTTACTGATAAAGTTCCCTGTTCGATGTTCTGATAGCGTAATTTTGCAAAATCTCAAAAATCCGGGAACACAGCCTTGAAGTTCTATTCTTCCTCTTTGGAAATATTTGAGTTAACTAAATTTTTGATCCCATTAAGGGTATTTCGTAACCTGCCGAAGATTCTAAGCCGGACGCTGTCGGTTACGGAAATTACTTCGGGTGACACCAACTTCGGGACAAAAATTCACTGATTTTGAATAGGTATTATTTATCAAAATATAATATTTATGATGAATATGAATTTTGGGGTATTACAGTTGCTATGTCAAATGAAAGTATAAATCGCTTCGTCAGTAGCAGCAAATGTTCCATTAAACTTTCCACCTTTTAATACGTTCCTTTTAATACGTTGCCAAATTCTATTTGCTTCCATGACCCTGTAGATAATGAATACACCTCTACCTCTACACCTTTATGGAAATTGTAAATTCTCACTATCTTGTAATCATTGACAACTCTACTAAACCCAAATCCTGTATGGCAATTCCGGTAACAACGAGTGTTCTTAGTTCTGGGCACGTACTGGACGTCCCTAGTGGACGGATTCCACAAGATAAGGGAACCACGATTTTTGATTTGAAGACAGACAAGGCCATAGCTAGAACCAATGACATCGATCATATCAACGGGTGGGTCGACCGAAGGTGCACTCAGAGGCAGAAGAGTTTTCTTATCGGAATCCAGCATACTGAACGTGGAATAACCGCATTGGAGGAGAAGAGAAGGGCCACGATGATGACTTGAGTGGTGGACGTGTTCTTTGATGAACAACGAGGTCTTAAAGAGATCATTCCAATCTTTACAAACACATCGGAATCGGAGTAGAGATTTCACCGGAAGTCTTTTGATAATGCTAGAGATGATTTCGGGGGAAGGAAGAATCCGTCGTCTTCCATTTAGAAATTTCGAATCAGAATTCTGGAAGAGAGCGTTTAGGGGTTATAGTCTTATTATAGACTATAGAGGTCGTGGAAATACATCATGAATCTCAAGGGAAAAAAAAGTATATATAATTTTCTATACAGTTAATTAATTAATGGCTACGTGATCTGAAGAATCGGATCTTAAGATCAACAGCTCAAGATAATTTATTTAGGTCCAAAACTTATCCTAATTAATATCAAAATCAAATAATATATATAAATATGATGTCGTGGGGAACAAAGATCCGATTAAAGTGAGAATATTATTTCCTGTGCTATTAATTAGCTGGAGGGTAGGATCTCAATCTTTGACAATGTAACACCTCACTGTTTTAAGCCTAGAACAGAGTGGCATTTCCACTTATTATGAATTCTGATGTGCTATTTAATAAAATTTAAACCACTGGGCTAGGTTTTCTTCTTGCAAAGAAAGCCCTTCTTTAGAAAGAAATTTCAAAATAATAAATAAATTCGGTCGGACTTTCCTGATACATTTAAAATATTTTAACAGTGGTTCAAACTTATTATTTAAAGAACATCATACTTAAAAACCTTATCCAGATTTATCAGAGTATTTCCTTATTTCTCCAATTAATCTAGTGCTCTACTAATTCATTCACCACGATTTGGACTTGTTGTATACATGCCCACCCTGCAGCAATCGTTAGCAGCATATATGTATTTTGACTACTTCTATGTAATCATGTGTATCCAATAAAATATATACATCCCAATAGCCACATATGGCTTTCTCAAAATAATAGCTAAGTCATAAGGAAATAAAATTATTCATGTAAAAAAGTGAAACTATATGTTTCAGTCTCCATCATCAACTCTACCTTCTTCTCAAGATCAATCAATATCTACGCCCTGCCTCTTCCTCCTTGCCTACTAGTCTGTCCATATCTTGGATTTATGGAAGGCTCTGAGATTCAAACGAATGAATCCCAGAGTAACAGGTTAATCTCAAATTCTAGCATATGCAATACATGTAAATTCACCAAACAGAGTAGTCCACACAGCATATAAAGCATTCAAATTCAATTCAGATTTAAATAACAAGTATTACATACCAAGTGCAACTTGTAATACAAGTAAATCATAAAATGATTTCAAATACCTTAGCGCAAGGAAATTCATTTTAGGTAATTCAATACCAAAATACTGAATGCACTAGGCCCTGCCTAGCCACTGGGAAGTTGGCCCCATGGTCGGCCCTTCCACTCAATCGAGCCATGAGTGGTGTTGGCCTCATATAGGCAGGACATACAAATATGGCATACATAAACATATATAGCTATGCAAAGAATGTGAGATTAGAGTTACTACCTGTTGGTCTTACCGACAAAACCCCTTCCATCAGATTCTTATCACTACGCTTGTCCTTTAGGCACAGTGATTCTCAGGTCCTATAATTAACATTTACATATAAAGGTGGGTCACTAACCAATTCAATCATAATTATAAATTCAACTTCTCTAGACCCAGCCCCAAAAGTACTTGTCTTTTAATATCCTTATGACTAGAGATGTATACTCAATGAGACTTATTTAATTGGATACTATTCACTATGATAATTATCATCTTATCCATTTAACCTTTAATTTTAGCCAAAGAAATCTTTACTTTAAAGGTTTAACACAATTAACAACTTACTTGACTATCTTAAGATTTGTCAAAACTTCAGCTTTTAACTTTTCTGAGAATTTGGAAAATTCATAACTTGACTTATACAATTCCAAATGGAGTGATTCCAATTTCTACTTATTCCTTGATAAGTCTATTTTTATAAATTAAAGTCACTAAGTTGATTTATGACTGAGAAAAATTCCCAAAATTCAATAACATAAATCATGTCCGGAAATTCTTCAGATTTTCTGACCAATCTTTGAAAAACCATAACTTCTTCAATACTTATCGGAATTTGACGAATTACCTATCAAATTAAACCTCTATGTGTCTACTATTTAACTGCATAATTTCACATTTTAATGATTTTGTTTAGTCAATCCAAAATGCCACGTCATCCCCTGACTCCAGGAATACACCAGAAATTTTCCAGATGTTTGACTCTACTTCTAAAAATTATAACTGGAGTTGTAGACCTCCATTTTAGGTGATCCAAAGCTTATTTTAAACCTTAAGGAGTGTACTATCTCCTGTAAAAATTTCAGAGCAAAACTCAACCATTAACTTACAAAAACGACAGAAAAGTCATGCTCTGTTTTCAGACCACTTTGCAAAGGTGATTATCATGACATGCAACCTCACTTCATGGTAGATCTTTCAGAAATCAAACCCCATGCTCTTATATAATACATGTGAGGTATTTTAAACTTGTTTTCAGAGCTAGAGAAATTCAAATATCAACTGGGAATCGACATGCAAGAAGCATCAACCATTGCCATGAACTTTCTCTCACAAAACCATGATTTTCAACCACCATCAACTCAGAAAATGGCTGCAACCTCAAGAAAAACCAAATGGGAAACGTTTTTACAGACTTACCTAGACCCCCAAGAACACTTTGCATGTGAGCTTTGGTGATTCCTTCTTCTTCTTCGGTGATCTACAATTCTCTCTCTCTCTCTCTGCGTTCGGTGTTGCAGGTGGAAGGAATAAGGAATGGAGAATGAGAGTGTTGGTGTGTGATGGTGTGACGTGAGGTTCTGCTGTGGAGGGAGAGGAATTTGACGGGAAGGAAAGAAAATGAAAAATGAGATGAAATGGGTTGGAATGAGGGAATGGATGCAGAAATGGGAGGGAGTGTCGTATATGGAGATTGAAAAGAATGAAATGGGGGGTGGCGTGAGGTGTCATGTAAGGAAGTAGGGAGTGGTACGTGGCATGCAGACAAGAAATCAAGGAGACGAATATATTATGTTTAAATGGTGTACAGGCCATCTTAAAAAAAAAACGAAGAGCATGTCATTGGGCTTGACTTTGTCCAAATCCATTTTCATTTTAGTCCACTAATGGAAATTTTCATCTTGCCTCTCTAGGCCATAGAATATTACCTTCAAAATATTTAGGCCAAACTTTATTCCCAAATCCCAACTATTTGTCCTTAATTTTACAGAAAATTATGCCTTAACTCCCAAATAATAATCCTTAAAATACTTAAGGCCAATTTTTCACAATTAATCCTGTTCTGGTGTAGAACACAAATTAATTGGACTTGACTAGATGTCAAGCCTAGAGCCTACGTACCCTTTGAAGGGATTAAAGTCCACGTAGTTCGCAGTAAACTTGGTGGCGTGAGGCCAAAGGGGGGTGGTGTGTGTACTTTGTGTGACAGAAAGTAAATAGAGCATGAGTTAGAACCTGTGCACCTGGTTGGCATTCCTCTGTATTTATAGAGGTGTCCAGCGCGAGTATCTTGGCCTAGCACGATCTCCGGGGCCGAGATATTTGGAGCGAGCAAGATCCGGGGCCGAGATACTCGGGGCAAGTATCTCGGGATATTGGTTAGGATAGATCCTATCTTGTTAGGATACCGGATCTTCCCTGTTGATATGCCAACTAAGCTTCCTGATTCATTTAGGCCGTAGCATGGATCTGGGCCGTTGGGCCGGTCCGTAACAGTTGCCCTCCAGCTTGGTCGTTCAGGCCTCTGGACGGCCAAGATGTACATTGCCCCTGGCCCCTGTTAAGGTCGGGGCATTCTACTTCAGCTGGACCGGCTTATAACTGCCGTGGCCCATAAGGTGGTTTTACGTCCGAGGCCTGGCTTCTCATGACTTTGAAAGGTTCAACTCCCGTCATCGTGCCAAGGACGCCCTGCTTACCCGGATCGGTCCGAGACACCTTGCGTTTGAATCCAGGTATCGATCCCGGCTATTGAAGTCGTCTACTCCACAGATCCGAGGTAATGTCTCCAGGATCTGGGATAATGCTGAGGCGGTTCGCCTGTCTCTGAGGTTGGAGTCTTTCCTCAGGTTCCTCGGGCTAAATTGTTGTGAATCTATACCCTCTTGCCTATCTACTGCATAGTGCCGGGTTGTGTCATATTGACCCCGGTTACCGATGCCTTTTGCTCAAAGATCCAAGGTATGCCTCAAGGATCCGAGGTAATGTCAAGGAGTTCCACGACTTCAGGGTTGGGATTCTTATGCCTTCGCCATTATCATAGACTGACACCAAGCGGCTTGTGACTTCTGCGCAGACTTGATGCGTCCGTCGTACTTCGGCCCTTCCTTCTGGGCTTAGAGGTCTCTAGGCTGCCGAGACGCCTTTATTTCGTATCCATCTTGATATGCTTTCGTCTGAGTCTTTGATGAGTTCGGATTCGTATCCTTCTACTCATTTGTTAACTCGGATTCGTAGTGTAACATCCCCAATTTTGATGTAAACTAATTATCGAAATATGAGAGTTTCTCCCCAAGTAGTAGTCAATGATATATTATTTTTCTGACAAGATAAATTAATTATTGGAAAATAATGAGCAATTGTTTATAGGATGGCAATTAAATTTGGTTATGGATAATTGGAGATAAGTAAGGTCAATTAGCCTAGATGTAAAGAAAGATGAGAATGTTAGAAAAATTAATTAATGAAGGAAAGAGGTTGACACACGTGCAAATGGAGATCAAACAATTCCTTCAATATTCTCAACTTGTTTGGCATTAGGAGAAGCCAAAAGAAACAATTATATATACATATATATAAAAAATAGCAATGCTACCTATTATAAAGCCCCGGTAGGAAAAAAAGGTAGTGGTGATGGAATAAACAATATCATTAATTTAGGTAGTGACCACGTGGAGGAAATAAAAAGGTAAAAAAAAAAAAATCACTGCCCACCTATCTCAACTCGTTGGACGAAAGGGAGTGAAAGAATGATTTGATGGAAGAAAGGCTATCACGTGGAGCAAGAGAGAATGGACACCATTTTTTTTTTAATATTTCCACAAGCCTTGGCGTGGAAAAGGAGCAAAAAAGAAAATTAAGCAATGTATTTAATACCCCTCCCCCAAGAGACCGTCAGACTTGAGTAAAAAAAAGAAGAAGAAAAGAAATGGATGTGATGGAAAGAGGGAGCAGTTGAACATTGAATTAATTAAGGGAGCAGGGGAGCATGTGAATGAAGCATTGGGAATGGTGAGCCATTTTTTTCCCTAATAATCTACTGCTAACCGAACAAGAAAGGGGATCCTATTAGACAAGGAAAACTGAACTTGAACGAGAATATGAGGACTCCATTTTTTTTTCATAGCTCCCTATGTCCAACCGGGGGAAAATAAATAATAATATTTCTCTAGGTTTCTCTAGAAACCTGAGGAGAAATCCAGAGATATCAGATGCTTAATATCACCGACCTTGGACATCTATTTATAAGGGGTTCAATCTTTCTTACTTGTGTCCATCATCGTGGAGGAGAAAAAGAAGGATTGGTAGAAGATATATCGTGAACCTAACAAAACATCCGCAAGGAAGGTAAGGCTTCTGAGCATTTTATCAACCTTCTTCTACTTGTTCTTGGGAGTTATATTTTAATGGAAACTCCTCTCTTACTGCATAAAGGATAACGCTGAAGGAGGAAAGAAGAAACATCGAAGATTAAAGCTTAAGGTGGTAAAATACCAAGAACAAGTAAGTGATTATTTTACCAATCTTATGATTTTATAGTTATAGAAGTGGTAATATCCCTGTGTCTTTGGTCATGAATAAGGCTGATTAATAGGAAAAAAAAAGATGAATAAAGAAGTGAACGGAAGGTCTGGAGGTTATAAAGAAAGGTTATTGGGATAGAAGAAAAGTGGTGGTTGATAATGAGAATTTTTGGTGTTTGTCAGTCTTGTGAACATGGGGACAAATTTTTGTTGGAGTTTCTGATGTCTTCGAAGTGTTCAAATATATAAGGATCTTAGTATAAGATTGAGAGAATTTTTAGTTGAAGAAGGCCTATTTTTAAGTCAACCAATAAACATTTGAAGATGAGTTATTTATATTTATATTTTGATTATTTTAGGGATTGCTTTGACTTTGTGCTCCCGTGGAAGAATTACTGATAATTTTGGTCAACTACCAGGTAGTAACCTTAATCCTCATATGTCTTGTGTTGCCTTGTATGTTTGTTTTTCCATGATTGTGGACCCGTGTCTCCTGAAAAGGGACATGCGTTTGTGTGCATTCAGTGTGGTCTGGGTTCAAAGCCCGACTACTGTGTTTTTCCTAGCGCTGTGGATCCGGGGCTTGCTTTGTTGAGCAGTCCTGCGTTTGTTTCTAGGACATTTAGTCCTTCCGCAGTTAACATGGTATACTCGGTATGTTGTATTTGTGTTACTGCGCGTTTGTTACTGAATGCTACTGTTTGGTGTTTTCCTAATTATGGTTACATACATACACTGTTTATGCATTACATATGAGATTAATGGTTACTTTGGGATCCATTTATGAATCCCAGATTTTTGTAAAACTTCAGGAGGTGCTACGAGGGTTACTGGAGAGAGGGGTAAGACTGTTGAGCAGGAGTAGGTAGAGATGTTGGTGGCATAAGAAGTTCATTTTGAGATTTATTTTGTGGTTGGATGACTGTATATTATTTTGGCCTTTTTGGGCAGTAGTGGATAACTGTATATCTGACCCTCCGGGGATTATATTTTGTTACTTACTTTTGATTATGCCAGTATTTCCTGTTATCCAACCGGGAAAGCTCTGTCGCGATAAAACTCTGATGCATGTAAATAAATAGTAATTAAATGACATATGGTAATTATTATAAGGAATTCCTCTATCCGCCACCCGAAAGGGCGAGGCCGGTAGGGGTGTTACACGTAGCGCCGGGTTTTTCTTCCGAGGCCCGGTCTTTTTACCTCCCCCTTGCATTTTGCTTTTGCTTACCTCAGCCTCGGTTGATGTTTTTCAAAATTGCTTTGTGTTGCTGACAGCCTAACGGTGCTACTCCTGTCTTGTTGCCTCCCCAGCTTGGCAGTCGAGGGCTTTGGGCTGCCGGGGTGCATTGACCGTTTAACCTGGATCTCATGTTCGAGGTTTAAATTTCGTTCCCTCCATCAAGGTGGTTCCCTCAGATGATGTCCTTCCTCCGAGTTGCTCTTGACCAAAGATGCGCTCCTGGCAATGCATCAAGCCCATTCTGACACAACTTCCTCGTTTGAAGTAGACTGTCTCGGACTGCCTCAGCCCAGCCTTTGATCTAACCAAGCACTTGAATCTGGACGTATCCCTAAACCTTGCCGGGGATGACTGCCGGGCTTACATGAAGGACGGTGTCCGGGTTCCGCTCCATCTTGCAAGGTGGTGATGAGACCGGGTCAGGGGCTCTTGAGGCTAGTCTGTCCAACGAGGTGGTGCCTTCTGGTGATGTTGCTTTCCCGAGCTAGGGCGCCTGTGCCCTGTCACTCTTCTATATACTCGACTGGCGTTTATGTCCGGGAGTTCAATTTACTGACTACATTAAGTACAAGTTTATATACTCGACCAGCGCTTACGTCCAGGAGTTTAGTTTATCGACCGCATTAAGCACAGGTCTATATACTCGACCAGTGTTTACGTCTGGGAGTTTAGATATTTGTTGACCGTAATGAATACAAGTCGCTTGACTCTACCACACTTACGCGTGGGAGGTTGAGGCAGGGTTGTCTTGTTTCAACCTCGTCAGGTATAACTAACCGCACTACCTCATCCAACTTTTACTAGTCGGATTCCAACTTTTCTCTTAGTCGGATTAATGGTCACCGACGAAAGGGCTAAACTACCACATGTTCAACCGAGGCTTCTCCTGCCTCTAACCAAACATTTTGACCTGATCAGGGTCGGCATGATAGTCCACTTGCTTAGTCGGGCGACCGTTGACGCTTCAATTTCGCGAAAGGCCACGTATGGCGCCTTCACTGAGCTCTAACTAATGCCTGTCGGAGTACAACGGCCGGTTTCATACATCTAGATGTTTTTGTTAGCGGCTGGGTACACGACCTCAGAGCCGTTTTTTGGACCGGGCTTAATGGCCTCAGTTCCATGCCGGGTTTCAGGACCTCGGCTTCACGCCGGGTTTATGGACCTCGGCTTCATGCCAGGTTTAGCGACCTCGGCTTCGCACCGGGCTTATTGACCTCGGCTTCATGCTGGGTTTACTGACCTCGGCTTCATGCCGGGTTTATGGACCTCAGCTTCATGCTTAAGCAAATACTTGTGCACATTGGTGAATCTCCTTTGTGGGATCCTTCATTAATAAAAACAGCTCAAAAGAGCTTACAAATGGTCATGAATCGTTCAAAGTAAAAATAAAGGATAATTTCAACTTGAGAACTTAAAGAAATAACCAAACGATAACATAAAAAATAACCAAACAATAGCGTAGGGCGGTGCCGAGATCTAGCTATAATAGATCTTTTATTTGTCGTCGTTCCATGTTCCCCTAACCAGCATTCTTATTGCCGATGTCGGCTGTCTCCATTGCGTCTTCGGGGCTTGGCCCTTTGCTTGTCCGCCCGATCCCTTACGTCGGGCGAGGAATTCCTCAGCTTCTCAGATTCGTCCGCATTGGCAATCTCCATTTGTTCGACATCCAGATACTGTTTTGCCCGGGTGTAGAACTCGGTCAGAGTGTAGACTGGGTTTTTGCACAAATTCCTAGCCAGGCGTGATGATGGGTCTAATCCATTGACCAGGCAGTGCACATGAACTCCCTCGGATAAAGATCGTACTTGCATTGCCACGTTTCTGAACCTATTCAAGTATCTTTGTAGTGTCTCGCCCTTTTTCTGTTTCACCTTACTCAGTGTGAATTCAGACTTCGGCTGTTTCTTGCTCGTGGCAAAGTGTAATTCAAATTTACGTCCGAGGTCTTCAAAACTCCGAATGGAATTATCGGGCAAAGAGTTCAGCCATTTGTGTGCCGGTCCGATCAATGTGGCCGAGAAGACACGCAAAATGACCGAGACGTCTATAGATCGGACCCACATCATCTTCTCGAAAATCTCAAGGTGATTACGCGGATCCTGAGTCCCATCGTACTTCGGGAGGTCGGCCAGATCGAACTTTTTCGGATAGGGGGCTGCCGCTGTTGCCCTGGAAAAAGGGGTCATGTCGAAACTCGTCAAGTAGTTCATCCTATACTCCTGGGGTGAGCCAGGCGTCCGGGGAGCTCCGTTTTCCTCACGATGCTCTTCAGGGTCTGGGTCCTCCCTGTGGCCGTTGCGGTTTTCATCATCCCCCTGGTTCTGGCTGTCATTACGGCCTCGGTCCTCCCTTTCTGAGATCCGTAATAGCTGTTCTCTCTTTCGTGCGGATGCCGGTTGACGTTCTCGCCTAGATCTGCCTTCTCTCCCTTCCTGGCCATCGGTCCGGCGTCTTGACTCCGGGCTACTAGTCGGGCTACTGCTATTCGAGGTGGCCCTTTCTTCTCCCCTGCGGGATTCTCTGTGGCTACCGTATCGGTGATGGCGCTCGAGCTCTTCCCTTATCATTTGACTGAAAGCTTGGAAGTCTGCCTGTCGTTGCAGGCAATCCTGTTTTTCCTTGTCCTCGAATCTTTGAAGCAATGATTCTTGTGTCCTTCGAAGGATCCGGACGTCGGCTTCTAGCGCCAGAGCGTCCTGGGTCGGAATCTCCCTGCGTGCCTCTAATGGTGTTTGATTGTCAGCGAGGGGGGAAGTTGCTGTGCCGGTAACATGACCCTCCGGGGTGTTTCCTCGTCATGGTTGAATTTGCGGCTGGCTAGGCTCGGCCTGAGGTTGGCTTTGCAGGGGGCCTCTGTCAGCCTGCTGCGGTGGATTTCTGCTGTGGCTTCTGGTGTTCGCCATTAGTGGTCACGGGGATAGAAGTTTATAGTCCCCACAGACGGCGCCAATGTTCTGGTGTAGAACACAGATTAATTGAACTTGACTAGATGTCAAGCCTAGAGCCTATGTACCCCTTGAAGGGATCAAAGTCCACGTAGTTCACAGTAAACTTGGTGGCGTGAGGCCAGAGGGGGGTGGTGTGTGTGCTCTGTGTGACAGAAAGTAAATAGAGCAGAGTTAGAACCTGTGCACCTGGTTGGCGTTCCTCTGTATTTATAGAGGTGTCCGACGCGAGTATCTTGGCCTAGCACGATCTCTGGGGCCGAGATATTTGGAGCGAGCAAGATCCGGGGTCGAGATACTCGGGGCAAGTATCTCGGGATATTGGTTAGGATAGATCCTATCTTGTTAGGATACCGGATCTTCCCTGCTGATATGACAACTTTGCTTCCTGATTCATTTGGGCCGTAGCATGGATCTGGGCCGTTGGGCCGGTTCGTAACAAATCCCATAACATATTTTTAATCCCCCAAATCCAAATTTTTAATTCTCTATTTCCAAATTTTGGGATGTTACAATCTTTGGATATATAAGAAGGTCAGGATAATTTATTTATAGATGACGAAAATTTATCTTAACATCAAGTGTAAATAAAAGGATCTTTAAGTGATTTTATAATTACCGCGGGAAATTCAAAAGAGAATCTTTGTTGTTTTTCACTTTGAAATCAAATATACGTTTGTATATATATATATATATATATATATATATCTTATCTTAGGTTGATTAAACATAATCAATCAACTATTTTAAACTTATATCTAATGTCTATAGGTGATGCTACCAAAATTTAAATTAAGTACCGCAAGTGTATGGGTTATGAAAATAGTTAGTGGTAAATCAAGGTTGTCCCACAGAGACTCAGTCCAACTAGTAATTAGGTGTTAAAGTTCCTTTTTTCATTTAAGTTGAGCAAATCAAAATTGTTTTCAAGATGAGTAAAAAAAAAAAAAGCAAATAAAACAAGAAATTAATATCAACAAAGACTTTTCACAGAGAGCTAATTCAAATATTAAGGAGGACAACTTAGAGATATTAATCCCTTGTTTGTTTCTTAGATTTTATTCCCACTAAATTAATTCTAACTTAACTTAATCAGCTAATTTAGAGTATTAATGTTTATAAGTGCCTATCGGTCTACTTATACACCTACCTCAAATAATTATGCAATGTCTCACACAATTAATTAAGATGTAATTCAACCGAGCTCACTCTAATTTGATTATGTGGAGCTTCTAGGTATATGTCTATCCTAGACACAAATTAGATTAAAATCTAATTCCACACTATTTAATCTAAGGTCAATTTAAGATTTCATTCATCAGGTTTAATCCTAAATCCCCAAACATGTTTAATGGTGGCCAATCACTAAACAATGAATAGTCAAAACAAGATTAAATAAACCGAATTACGATTAAGCAAAATTAATTAGTGGGAACAAATACTAAGTTTCAAACAAGTTCATAATATTCTAAGTTGAAAAGGAAAAAGTTAGCCACACATGGCTTTAATCAACATCACAGCAGCACCAATAAATTCAGATTTAAAACCCATTAAAGGAATCAAAGACAAAAGAGTGAAGTTAAGACAAACAGCCCCTCTCTTTCGTCTCAGACTCGCGATGCTCCATGAAAAATCATCACCGCCTCTGCTGTTTTTTCCTTTATCGCCCACTGTCGCTCCTTCTTCTTCTTTTTTCCGCGGCGCTCAAATATATATATATATATTCCCAATGTCCGCCTCTCCCTCTGTAGCTTCCCTTTTTTTAATTGCGCCTCTCTAAGTCCAGCGAGAATGACTGATTCCCTTTTTTCATCAAGTGCCGCCTCTCTTTCCCTTTAATTCCTGCGCCTCCTGTAGCTTCCAGCAAGAATGAATATATCCATCCGAAATGCCCTCCAGCCGCCTCTGTGTGTCTCTTAGCTTTTAGGTTTCAAATCATTAATTGATTTCCAAAACGGTGTGTTGCTCCATTGGTTTTTTTTTTTTTAAATCCAAGATATTTATAATCAAAATCCTAAAAGTAATGTACCACTTTGATTTGGTCCAACCATAATTTAATCTTAAAAATCTCTTAAAATTGTATAGATAACTCTCTAAATATTTTTAAAATATACTTTAAATATACTAAAATTGGAGAGTTATCAATAGGATTATATGATTATTAAAGACTTACTAAATTGCCTAAACCACAAAGTAATAAACTAATAATGTTTTTTTTTCTCCCCATATATGTGTCGCATCATATATTATATTATTAAAATTGAATTGATTGATTGATATGTATATTTAATATAAAGTATGAGAGAGAATTGATGATAAATAATTCGATGAAAGATAATTAATTGGGGTAAAAAGACAAAGAAAAGTATAAAGGCATGTATTTAATTGGAGTAAAAAAAGAAAACAGTTTTGAAACACAAGAAAAGTTGCTTATAATGAGGATCAACCCTAAAAAAAGATTGCTTATAAAAATAACCAGATAGAATATATAATAAGAACAAAAGGGCACGTGTATAAGTTCTCACATCGTAGTAATTTGTGTAATGTATTACACTTGAGATCCAATATGATGTTCTTGAATTTTTGTTGCATACTTGAATTTTTGTTGCCAATGTATGCAAGGCTTTCCACGTAATTAAAAGCACCACAGACTTCATATTCTAGAACAATAAAACACTCCTAGAGTTTATTAGTGATGAGACTAAAAAGATATACACCAAATTCTTGTCTGTCAAAAATAACTTCATTCCTGTCCTACGATATAAGTTGGATGAACCAGGGCTGCCATTAAACTTAGTACTATTACATCTCTGTCCAGATCCACTTGAGGTGCCCTCCTTCCTCCATTATACCCACAATTCAGTGTTAGATAACAAAGCAAGTCTGTTCTCATAGGCCTTCAAGTATTTGTTCTCATAGATATATCTTCCTGAAATTTTACTTTATCCTCATAAAAATTTCAATATGGTCACTTTAGTCCCTAGTAAAACATTCATATAGGGACTAAAATGAAGACATTGAAATAATTGTGGGACATAAATATAATATCATGAACACCTGGGTTTATTCTGTAATTTTTGCCCCCCAATTTCAATTTCTGACTCCACTCCTTCCGCTGAGCCAAGACTCCGTCATCATAGATAGGGCAAATAAAGCGAAAAAAAGAATAAACTAGAGGGATATAATGATCAAAATAGAAGTGTTTGAACAAACTAAATTTGCAATATATTATACTTAAGATTCAAGATGATGTCCATGAATTTTTTTTGCCAATGGACACAAGGCTTTCCACGTAATTAAAAGCACTCATAAGCCTGCCATATTCCCAAGGAATAAGAAACTTGAGTTTATTAGTGGTGAGATTAAAAAGATATAAACCTACCGGTTCACACTTATAAATAACTTCATTCTTCCAAATAGTCATAGAATGTACGCTCGGTAAATTAAGAATAAGCTTGGTTTTATTCCATCTCTGCCCAAATCCACCTGATGTAGTCTCCTCCATTACCCACAATTTCATTCCAGAAAGCAAAGCAAGTTTATTCTCATACGCCATCAGCTTTACGTTCCAATGAATATTTGGTCCTGCTGGAATCAAGGTAATTGCTTCTGTCGCCATGTCAAATGAAAGTATGACGATGTCGTTCAAGTAGGCAAACCAATAAATAGCTTCGTCAGTAGCAGCAAATCTTCCATGAAGACTTACACCTTCTAATAAGTTGCCAAATTCTAATTGCTTCCATGACCCTGTAGATAATGAATACACCTCTACCTCTACACGTTTAAGGTAATAATAAGTTCTCACTATCTTGTAATCATTGACAACTCTACTAAACCCAAATCCTATATGGCAAATCTGGTACCAACGAGTATTCTTACTTCTGGGCACATATTGGACCTCCCTCGTGGCTGGATTCCACAGGAAAAGGGAACCTCCAACTTTGATTTGAAGACAGACGAGGCCATAGCTAGAACCAATGATATCAATCATATAAGCGGGTTGGTTGACCGAAGGTGCTCTCAGAGGCAGAAAGGTTTTCTTGTCGGAATCCAGCATACCGAATATGGAATAATCCCATTGGAGAAGAAGAGAAGGGCCACGATGATGACTGGAGTGGTGGAGGTATTCTTTGATGAACAAGGAGGTCTTAAAGAGATCATTCCAATCTTTACAAACACATCGGAATCGGAGTAGAGATTTCACCGGAAGTCTTTTGAGAATGCTAAAGATGATTTCGTGGGGAAGGAAGAATTTGTCGTCTTCCATTAACAACCGTTTCACCGAGCTCGCCATTAGAAACTTCGAATAAGAATTCTGGAAGAGGGCGTTTAGGGTTTATAGTCTTATAGAGGTTGTGGAAGTACATCAATACATCATGAATATAAAGGGGAAAAACTATATATTTTTCTGTACGGTTAATTAATTAATGGCTTCGTGATCTGAATAATCGGATTTTAATATGAAGAAGTCAAGGTAATTTATTTAAGTGCAAAACTTATCCTAATATCAAAATTAAATAATGGAAAAAAAAACTATGATTTCGTGGGGAACAAAGATTCCTTTAAAGTGAGAATATTATTTCCTGTGCTATTAATTAGCGGCAGGGTAGGATCTCAATATTTGGATATGTAAGAATGTCAGGATAACAAAGATTCCATCAAAGTGAGGACATTATTTCCTGTGCTATTAATTAGCGGCAGGTAGGATCTCAATATTTGGATATGTAAGAATGTCAGGATAATTTATTTATATATGACTAAAATTTATCTTTTTTTTTTTTTATACATTATGGTAGGGGAGGTGGGCGAACCTTGGACATGGGGGAGGGAGGACAGTTAATTAATACTGACTCTCACACCACTGCACTATTAAGGCGTTGGCCATGACTAAAATTTATCTTAACGTCAAGACTCAAGAGTAAATAAAAATATCTTTAAGTGATTTTATAGTTATCTAAGGTAATTCAAAAGAGAATCTTTGTTTTTGTTTCACTTAGAAATATATATAGATATGCATATAAATCACTTACAGATATGTATATATCTTAGGTTGATTAAACATAATCAATAAACTATTTTGAACATATATCTAATGTCTATAAGATTATATGATTATTAATTACTTACTAAATTGGCTAAACCACATAGTAATAAACTAATAATAAATTTTTATTTTTTGTTTTCATATTATTTTTTATCATATAATTATGGGTGAAGGAGCAAATTGGCCAACAGACTTCTAGCTCAGGAGCGATCAACACAAAAAACTTTTAAATGTGAAATTTATACCAACAGACTTTTAGCTCAGGAGCAAATTGGCCAACAGACTTTTAGTTTAGGAGCGATCAACACAAAATCGTTATCTGGGCAGTAACACTCTGTTAGTAGGTCACATTTTTGGGGAAATAATGAGCTGAAATAAAAATTAAAATGCAGAGTAGAAAAAAAGTGGCCACAACCTAATAAAAAACGTGGCTCCAACCTAGTTCTGAAAGAAGAAAAGGAGGAGCGAGATCGAGGCTGAGCGAAACCACCATCTTCATCGACGGGATCATTGCAGTTTGCGTCTAGAAACAAGTCTTGCAATTTGCGTCTAGAAATTGTTTTTATTTCACCAGGTTCTCTTGCTGTTTTCCTTTAGTCTCCATATTCCAAGCGTTCGTAGTTGCCGTAATCTTTTGTGGGCGAATGGGAGTTATCGAGTTTGTTGGGATAAGTGAACTGACTGTAAAAATCGTAGCTTTGCAGGGGGTCCTAAAGCTGAATAATAAGATACTGGTTTGTCTTGAGCTAAAAGTCTGTTGACCAATTTGCTCCTTCAACTCTTGGACAAACCAGTATCTTATTATTCAGCTTCAGGACCCCTGCAAAGCTACGATTTTTACAGTCGGTTCACTTATCCCAACAAACTCGATAACTCCCATTCGCCCACGAAAGATTACGACAACTACGAACGCTTGGAATATGGAAACTAAAGGAAAACAGCAAGAGAACCTGGTGAAATAAAAACAATTTCGAGACAAAAAATTGCAAGACTTATTTCTAGTTCCGTCGATGAAGATGGTAGTTTCGCTCAGCCTCGATCTCGCTCCTCCTTTTCTTCTTTCAGAACCAGGTTGGAGCCACGTTTTTTATTAGGTTGTGGCCACTTTTTTTCTGCTCTGCATTTTAATTTTTATTTCAGCTCATTATTTCCCCAAAAATATGACCTACTAACGGAGTGTTATTGCCCAGATAACGATTTTGTGTTGATCGCTCCTGAACTAAAAGTCTGTTGGCCAATTTGCTCTTGAGCTAAAAGTCTGTCGGTATAAATTTCACATTTAAAAGTTTTTTGTGTTGATCGCTCCTGAGCTAAAAGTCTGTTGGCCAATTTGCTCCTTCACCCTATAATTATTAAAATCGAACTGATTGATTGATATGTACGTACTTATGTGGTTGGCCTGCTCGGTAGAATATTGACTGAAGCCAAGGTTATTGAGGGGCCAAAAATCACAATTCAGCAAAGTTGTTGATATTCCAGGGTTCTAAAAATTACCTCCAAATCAATGATAATACTCAAACAATATATTTAATGATTTTCTAATAATTATTTATATTTTGAGATAGATATACCTAAATTGGTTAACACTTCATTTCAACAGAAAAAAATAGAATTATGAATATCAACTCTAGATGGCGGATGTGGCAGAGTCTTTGATGATTATTAAAGCGAGTTCTCAAGCCAATTGCTTCTGAACGTTTATATCGACTTGAGGTCAATTAGCATAAAATCTAGGGGTGCTACTGAGATGGGACGGGATTGAGAGACAATCTAGGGGTGCTTTTGAGATGAGTGGGGTTCGGGAAACCTCATTCTTGACGATCCCGAAGAAGGGTTGGGAAGGGAAATCATTCCCAATCCCAATCCCATCGGAATTTCCTAAGCCACATGGGATTGAGAATTTCTAAAATATCTCAAAGCATAATAGAATGGTAAAAGTAATCTCTTACTAGTTTACAATTCAAATTCATGATATGAGTTTAGGTCATTGTCTCAAGTTTTTTTAAACTTACCAGTTTGTCAACCTTATTATTAATAAAGTCTTCTTCTATATAATCACTCTAAGAAATTGAATATAAAACAGTTTATGATAGGTAATTAAAACTGCTTAATTAATCAATGGAATCTACGCACTGAGATGGTAATAATGACCTAGAATTGGCGTGGGAGGGAGTGAATAAGACGCTCATGAATTGAAATTTTGGCAGAATAAATAGCATATATACACATCTTATTATTACCAGCTCAACCCTGGATTCATCCATGAATTATTTTACGCAGCACCGATTTGCTATGAATTCATTGAACCAGAACAGGAAAAATAATAATAATAATAATAAATCCTGTGGGCTATTATCCTATGGTATAACTATTATTCATTTATTAGAGGGAGAGGGTTCCTGTCAATTGCTCTATATATAATTGTCTCTTGTGTGCTCCTGCGCCCTCCGTAGACTCCTTTGTTAGGAACAGATATGACACATAAAGTAACCTTCAAATTTCTCAAATATAATCTTCTTTGAGACCTCTTTAATTAGATTTCCAAAGAGGGAGGTACTAGATTCCAGATTAACCATTAAGCCACCTCTAACTAAATAGGTACTAATATAGATAGTTAAAAACATGAAATTAGTTATAAAATTCAAATGACTTTCAATCTTTCATCAATGTCTCGTTAACTATACCAAACCCCAAACTGTTTTAACTTTTATTCCCTTCTACTACATTTATTAAATATGAGCATATATGTAAAGAAATATTTAATATTCCTTGAAACCAAATGAGTGTATTACTTTTTCTGGTCCTTATTATAAGGCACCAACTAGCAAGTGTATTTTATCCTTTTTTTTTATAAGGTGCTTGCTTGTTTCCAAGGAGCATTAATGGTTTTTTTTCCCATAATTAATAGGGGTAGTGGGTGAGAGTAATAATAAAATAATATTAGAGTTTAATGCAATTAGTAGGGGTAATATTGAAAATTACTTAAATTTTAGGACAATTTTATTGACTTTAACTGTTTTTATTGGTTTGTGAAAATTGTTAGTTGGTGTCTTATAATAAGAATTAGAGAGAGTACCAAAAAAGTACCAGAACGCTAATTCCCTTCCGTCTTCTTTATAATAAACCTTTTTCTTAATTGCGCAAAATGAACTGGTGGTTAAGATTATTTTAAACAATAAATGTGTCAAAAAATGTTATATTTTTTCAAAATTGCCCCCATTTATGAAAAGAAAGTAGGAGAGAGAATGAAAAAAATATGAGAGAGAATAGTATAAAGTATGAGAGAGAATGATTAATAAATGATTAGATAAAAGAGAAGTAGTGGTGACTAGATGATAATTTATATAAAGACATGTATTTCCTCCGGTTCTAATTATAAGAGCACTTTTGGAGTATAAATTGTACTATAAAAATATTTTTATAATTAGTACCAAGGTAGTAGTTAATAGGGTAAAAAACAGAAACAGTAGTTTAGATTTTAAGATACAAGAAAAATTGCTTATATTAAGGATCAACAGTAAGAAAGAGAATGTTATAAAAATAACCAAAGGAAGTACATAATAAAAACAGAAGGGTGCGTGCATAAGTTCTCTCATTGTAATTCATTTATAAGGATAAAACTAGCAGTATTGGAACAAAATAACTGTGTAATGTATTATACTTGAGATTCAATATGATCTTGAATTTTTGTTGCCAATGTAAGCAAGGCTTCCCACGTAATTAAAAGCACCGCGGACTTCATATTCCAGAACAATAAAACACTCCTTGAGTTTATTAGTGGTGAGATTAAAAAGATATACACCAAATTATTGTCTATCAAAAACAACTTCATTCCTGTCCTAGGATATAAGTTGGATGAACCAGGGCTGCCATTAAACTTGGTACTATTCCATCTCTGTCTAGATCCACTTGAGGTGCCCTCCTTCCTCCATTACCCACAAAATAGTCATCTAATGATCTTAAAAACAAATGTTAAAAGTGTTTTCAAGGGTCATAAAAAAAGAATAATTGAAAGTTTATGACATACAACGACTCGTTGAATTTCAACGACTATTATTTAAATAATAGTCGTTGTATGTCTACAAAAACACAACACACACACATGCTAGGTAGTTCATAGAATAATCTAAAACACAATATAAGGCACAATTTGAATAAGCTAAAGCCTCGTGAGAAAAAGAATGGATTGAAAATGGACAATAAACAACACCATTCAAGATTCGACACGAGAAATAGAGTGTTTCATGCCCAATGAAGCACAAAATAAGAAGAAAAATAAACAATAAATAAAACACCTCAAGTCTTAACTGAATGAAAAGAAGACAAATAAAAGAAAGCACTAAGAAATAGAGTAGAAAAACACTACAATAAAACTATCCATTCAAAATTTTCAACAAAAGAAAACATTAGAAAATAGAGCTCTGGGATCCTCATCATTGCTTGTGGGGGGCTTCCTCCTCTTCACGGTGCTCGAGATCTTTGCTTGACATATTGTTTAATGAGGGGAGAGGGAGAGAAAGATGCAGATCTGCAACCAAGATCTTAAACCGACGGCAAATGTAGATTTGGAGGTTGTATAGCACACTCGTAGTTCATGACAAAGGACGAGTTGGAGTCGGAGTCACTCACGTCGCGATAGCAAACCTCCTTGGTGGCAAGGGTAGGGCCGTCAGGCAGGGGCGGAGCCAAAAATGGAAATTAGGGGGGGGGGCGAAAATTACAGAATAAAAACCTAGTGGAGTTAGTATTTGAAATAAGGGGTGAAAATTATAGATTGGACCCAAAATCTCAGGAAATTATGCTTTAGCCTTATAAATATTTTAATCTTTTCATTTTAGTCCCTCCATAACCCAATTTAATAAGGACTAAAGTGAAATTTTTAAAATTTTTATGAGGCTAAATCATAATTTTTGAGAATTCTAGGTCCACTTCTATAATTTTAGGGGGGCGGGGGCCACCCCTAGCCCCCCTAATTCTGCCATTGCCATAAGGTGCGGCAACAGAGATGGATGGGTCTCAAGACTCTTATTGAAAGGTTGTGTTTAGGATTTGAGATAGGCGTTCTGCATTGTTGGGTTTTGAAGAGAAAATTTTATATTTTTATGGAAGGGAGGGAACAATAAAATGTTGAAGGCGTGAAATTGAAGTTGAAATATTTAAAAAATTCGAGTTTCAACAACTGGTTTTGAAAAATCAATCATTGTAACTCAAAATAAAAAATAAAATAAAATGTATGTTGAAAGCGTGAGATTGAAGTTGAAATATCTAAAAAAATTCAAGTTTCAACGACTGGTTTTTGGCTCAAAATAAAAAATAAAATAAAATGGTATGAGAGAGACTTAAATTAAATGATATTGATATATTGTTTACCATATATAAGAGATATATTGTTTAATTTAATTATGAACCAACTAAATAAACATACCATTACATTTCTTCTTTTATGTATCGAAATTCTTGGTTACATGCTAGAAAAAAGCTATAAATATGGGATAAAATCCCCCCCACACACATATATATATTGTTTAATATCCTGACGTGTAAATCAAATTAGGTTGTTTTATATCCTCGAGATATTTCTATATCTTTTGATTAAACAAAAGCAACTATCTATTTTGAACATATATCGATTGTCTACAGGATTAGATGATGATTTTTTTATCAACGGGATTATATGAATATTAATTGCATACTAAAATTGGCAAACATGTATAATAAATTTTATTTTTTATTTATAATTCATATCGATCGTTAAAATATTCAAATTAAACTGATATGTAGTTGGCCTGGTGGAATATTGGTTGAAGCCAAGGTTATTGAGGGGCTACAATTCTACGGTTCAGCGCTAAGTCGCTAATATTCTTGGCTTACTGGGGCTTTGAGAGGAGGGAAACTAGGAAAGTGAGAGATGGGATAAAAAAAAAAATGAATTAGGATTACAAGTTTTAATTACTTTTTTCACCCATTTATATTATATCTTCTACTACCTCCGGTTCTAAAATTACACTACAAACTTTATCCTATAATTAGGGCTAGAGGGAGTATTTTTTAAAATTTTGGGACCCAACTTCTCCAATTTTCTTAAATCCAACTCACAAAAATTTTTCCTCCCTTCACCTCCCCTCCAAATCCCTCATACCAAACAGACCCAAGTTACATCCAAGTCATGATTTATGATAATATTGAAGCAATATAGTGTAATTTGCACCATTGGCGGACCTATATAGGTTTTTGTGGGTGCAAGTGCACCCATAAATTTGAAGGAGATATTTTTTTTAAAAGGGACTTTGCAATAAATTGTCTAGGTGGTGTGGTGGTAATTTCACTAATCCCATAGTAAATCCTGTATTCAAACTCATGCATGGACAACTTTCTTACCTATTTTTAATATCTTATCACATATGAGAAATCATAATAATTTTTGTTTGCATGTTGCTTTGGAATTTAATTGTGTAACATCTGAGTATTTGTATGCCATGGGATTAGAGTATATTGTTATATTTAAATTGATTTCCTCGAAAATATTTTTCAATTGAAATCCTAAATTTTACGAAGGTGTGGGTTGCCTTTTATCCTCCTTAAAAAAAAAATTTTCCCCAAATCCCACTATTAATTGTGCACCCACAAACATTACATCCTGAGTCCGCCACTGATTTGCACTACAAACTTTATCCTATAATTAGGACCGGAGGGAGTATTTTTAAAAAATTTGTAACCCTCCTTCTCCAATTTTCTTAAATCCAACTCACAAAATTTTCCTCCCTTCACCTCCCCTCCAAATCCCTCATACCAAATAGACCCACGTTACATCCAAGTCATGATTTATGATAATATTCAAGCAATATATTGAGTGATTTCTAATAATTATATATTTTTCGATATATATATATATATACACACAGCTAAATCGGTTAAGACTTCATCAACTGGGATGGAGATTGCGACTGCAGGATTTAACGCGAGGGAATCAGTATACTGGTTTGTTTGAACCTTTTCTGCATGTTTGACTTCTTTTATTGTGCATAATGAAAAATACATATCCAGGTCCAAAAAACTTATTCATTTTTCACACCTTACAAGAGGACAAATGTTCACTGTGAAAAGTCTTTGACTCTTTGTTAATAAGGAGTATGCTGCTCCTAACATGTTAATTGCTTGACGTCCATAAAAACTTGGCTCTTGATTTATTAATGATACATTTCCTCCTGGATGATATAGAGAGAGAAAGTTGGGGATTTGTCTGAAAGAAGGGCAAAGGGAAGAGTGAGAAAAACCTAGTAACACGAGAATAGGGAATGGCCAGATGAAAATGGTGCTGGCCGATGTATCATATATATAGCAAAAGAATGAGTGCGTATCGCAACGGATCATAGCAGAGATTTACAGAGTTGGTTACAAATAAAGGTGTGCACAACACGTGGCACCTATAACAGCATATACAGAGAACAAACGCTAATTACAGAGAACAAATACTAATCACAATTATACAAGGCCTAATCATACATTAGCTCTAACATGCCTCCTCAAACGAGAGGGTGTGGGACACAATCCGAGTTTGTCTCTTAAATAAGAAAATTGGGAATAAGTAAGAGCCTTTGTAAGACAATCAGCAATTTGATGTTTGGAGGGAACATAAGCAACTTTAACATCACCAGCCAAGACTTGATCTCTTATGAAATGGACATCAATGTCTATATGTTTGCTTCTTGAATGATGGACTGGATTAGAAGCAAGTGCTTGAGCACTTAGATTATCACACCAAATAACCGAGGGACGTTTTAGAAACAAACCAAGTTCACTAAGTAAACCACACATCCACTTTAGCTCAGCTGCCCCATCAGCAAGTGCCCTATACTCAGACTCAGAGCTGGCTCGAGACACAACCTTTTGTTTCCTAGAAGCCCAAGAAACTAAGGTACCACCAAGATATACACAAAACCCAGCCATCGATCGTCGATCATCTAAGTCAGTGGCCCAATCTGCATTAGTGAATGCTGATAGTTGAGGTGATCTAAAGGGCTTGAGATGCAAAGCATAATTGTAGGTGGCTTTAAGATATCGAAAAATGCGTTTAACCCCTTGAAAGTGCACCTTAGTAGGACAGGATAGAAATTGGCTGAGTTTGTTGACTGAGTAAGCAATATCAGGTCGTGTAGTAGTCACATATTGTAAAGAACCTATAGCTTGCCGATATAGAGAAGGATTAAGCAGAGGTGTACCATCAGAAGCTGAGAAATTGCGTCCAGTAACCATAGGAGTTAACATAGGAGCACAATCAAACATCTTGAACTTGGCCAGCAAATCCAGAATGTATTTACTTTGACTAAGATATATACCAGACAGATCTCGATGAATTTCCAAGCCGAGAAAATAATAGAGAGAATCCAAGTCTTTTAGAGCAAAACTGTTATTCAACTTTACTATGAAGTGATTAATGAAATCAACATTATTGCCAGTAATCAAGATGTCGTCTGCATATACCAGAAGGAATACAACCAGAGACTTCGTCTTGAGAAAGAACAAAGAAACATCACTTCTGAAATTTTTAAAACCCCATTGAATCAACGTAGAGCGTAGGCGGTCAAACCAAGCACGTGGTGCTTGCTTAAGACCATAGATTGCTTTGGTCAGTTTGCATACATGATTTGGTTTTTGAGGGTCACGAAAACCATCCGGTTGACGCATAAATACAGTTTCACGAAGAACACCATTTAAGAAGGCGTTATTTACATCCAATTGGCGAACATCCCAGCGAAAAGTGACAGCAAGAGTGAGGATTAACCTGACAGTGGAGGGCTTGACGACAGGGCTAAAGGTTTCGAAGAAATCAACCCCTGAAGTTTGCTGAAATCCTTTGGCAATGATACGTGCCTTGTGCTTAAGAATCGTTCCATCGGCTCTGAATTTTGTCTTGAAGATCCACCGACAGTCAACCAGCTTTTGGGTCCCATCAAAAGGCACCAGTTTCCACGTGTTGTTGCGCAGAAGAGCAGAAAACTCATCCTCCATCGCTGCCTTCCAGTGTGGAGAAGAAAGAGCCTCGGAGACAGAAGACGGCGATCGAGCGTGAGAAAGCATCATCGGCGTTTCGGAGTTGAGGAGTCCGACAAACGGGTACCGAGGTTTGGAGACACCGACTTTGGACCTGGTCACCATCGGATGTTGATTGGCAGTGGGTAGAGATGGCAGATGAGTTGGAGAAGAGGCTTGAGAATCATCTCCACACTGGACCGCAGGTTGGGCCTTAGATTGGGCTTCATTGTTATTGAGAACAGTGGGTGAGACTGGGCCAGAAGGTTGACGCGACACAGCAATAGATGGACTGATATGATCAGTCAAAGCTTGACTTAACGAGGCTGAATCCAGGACATCTACACGACCTGATGTGGGAACAATAATAAACGAAATTGGAGGCCCTGTGTCTGCAACTAAAGAACGTCGCCGGAAAAAACCTAGGAAACAGGGGAAAACAGAGTCGTCAAAAACCACATTACGGGAGACATAAATGCGACCAAATGGACTAAGGCATTTGTAGCCTTTTTGTTGAGAGGCTGGTCCAAGAAAGATGCACTGTTGACTATGATACTGAAGTTTGTGGGTGTTGTAAGGGCGCAAATATGGATAAATTGCACATCCAAATGGCTTCAAACTGTGATAATCTGGTTGAGTATGAAACAATCGAAACATAGGAGTATCATCACCAATGGTAGCCATAGGAAGACAATTGATGAGAAGTCATCAGTCCAATATGTTAAAGGTAAACGTGCCTGTGCAAGTAAAGTAAGTCCAAGTTCAACGATATGGAGATGTTTACGTTCGGCACGACCATTTTGAGGAGACGTATATGGACAAGTATATCTCATAGTAATGCTAGCAACTGTAGCAGCAGGTATAAATGGTTTAAATTCAGCTCCATTATCACATTGTATGGACTTAATTTTAGTGTTAAACTGATTCTTAGCATAGCTTCGAAAATGGTTAAATGCATTGATAGCTTCCCCTTTGTGTTTGAGGGGGTAAAGCCAAGTATAGCGACTGTAGTCATCTATAAAATGCACATAGTACCTGTAACCATTGACTGATTGAATAGGAGATGGACCCCAGAGGTCAGTATGAATTAGTGCCAGAGGAGAAGTGGCATGAGAAATAGAACGAGAAAATGGTAATTTCTTTGATTTCCCACATTGACAGGCAGCACAAACTAAAGTGTCATTAACATTTAAATTGACATTACAAGACTTTAAGATTTGACGTAAAATCTTATTACTGGGATGTCCTAAACGGTAATGCCATTTGAGAAAAACTTCATCATCCTTCCTTCTATCTGCGGTTGCCAAGTGACTTTGAGCTGGAGCAGAGACTTTACTCATGGGATATAGACCCTGTCTTGGGGTTCCCCCCATTAACAAGTGACCGATGGCCTTTTCCTTCACAACACAACCATCATTAGAAAAAGTGACATCAATAGGGTTATTTGTAACTAGTCTATTAACATTGAGCAGACGTTTAGAACCAGATGGGACTACCAAAACATCCTGTAGGTGAAGATGAGGACTTAACTTTGTAGCTCCAGTAGCATGAATGCGAGTTTTATGTCCAGTACAGGTATAAAGAAATTGATTACCTGATGGAACAGTAGAATCAAGAGGGGTGGAATCCGATGTGATGTGATGACTAGCTCCAGAATCCATGTACCAGTCAGGGTCTGAGATAACCTGGGAATCAACATAATAGGCTTGATGTGGGTAGACAGAGGAAGCAGGCCCACGAGAGTGAGTGGACTGGGAGTCCTGTCGCTGATAACAAGTCTCAAAATAGTGTCTATGACGATCACAGTAGGTACAGTAAGGACGACCGCCACCGCCAGTGGTGAAGTTACCACGATTGCCGGATCTGCTACCGCGGGATCGACTGTAACATCCCAATTTCAAAAACAGTATATATCAGAGTAGAGCTTCGAAGCGATTGAGTAATTGATATTTACATTCAAAATGCCGTAAGTCTGGCTGATTACAGTAATAGTGCATTGAGTTCAGACGTCTAACGTCAGTGCGACTGTATAAACAGAAAAGGGCTTCAGTCGAGTCTCTATGCAACTTGCTTGCCTTTTTCCTTGGTCCTCGGTTCTCCTGAGCCTGACGCTATGTTAAGAGCTGAGGTTCAACGGCCATTGAACCTCAGGTAACGGTTAACCTCATGCTTATATATGACAGTATATGACAGATATTAACAGTGTTACAGCAATAATCCATACATAAGCACACAGCAGATGTATCCCAACAGTACATAAGCACACAGCAGATGTATTCCAACAGCACACAGCAGATGTATCCCAGCACACAGCAGATGTATCTCATAAGCACACAGCAGATGTAAAGTTATCTACCACATAAAGCATATTATAAGCATCAGAGTTAGTGTTACAGTACGCGAACGTACCTTCGTCGACGGAAAATGGTACTTTTGACAGCGGTACGACAGCGGTACGTGATTACAGATATCCTATTGGGATAATATCACATTTATCAGTGATCAACATCATAATAGGCATCTCAGGTACAAATTACCATTTTGCCCCTAGTTCGATTAACCGGCGAAATTTCGCCAGAGCTTCGCTATTTTGACTCTAATCTTCCAAAATTTTGACATATCTCCATCTCCAATATATTTTTGAAATAAATATCATATTTATCCCTAAAACATGATTTCTAAACTTACTTGGAAGATTAAAGATTAATCTAGCATTTCTACTATAACTATCGAAACAACTACGAAAACTAAAGACTAGAGACCGAAGAACTTACCCGGAACTTGCTATTTTCTCCAGACTCCTCCTTCTCTCTAAAACCTCTCTCTAAGTGGCTCTAGGAATTGTGAAGAATGAAGTGAAGAGGGGTTGCCTATTTATAGGGAATTTGGATGGATCTCAACCCTTGGATCAACTTTTGTATCAAGGGCTAAGATGATGAAGATGTGGCCTTCTCTCTTCCACACAAGTGTCCCCTTCTCTCTACCACACAAGTGTCCCCTTATGTCATCAAGATGATGTCATCCAGGTGATGTCACTCATTCACTTTATGAGTTTTTACCGATAAAGTTCCCTATTCGGTGTTCTGGTCGCGTAATTTTGCAAAATCTCAAAAATCTGGGAACACAGCCTTGAAGTTCTATTCTTCCTCTTTGGAAATATCTGAGTTAACTAAATTTTTGATCCCATTAAGGGTATTTCGTAACCTACCGAAGATTCTAAGCCGAACGCTGTCGGTTACGGAAATTACTTCGGGACAAAAATTCACTGATTCCTAATATGTCCAGTTGTTTTCTACTTAGTTCAAAGATTTCAAGTTATGATTTATTTTCTATTGGTTCTCACTTTTCTTATCCGCCCTTTGTTTAAAATATCATGATATTATTTTTGAAAAACCCACAACCCTTTTCACACTCAATTTTCGGTTTTCTTTTCTGCACCTTGCTCAACAAGTTGCTTCCTTAGTCTTCCAACGTGTTCACCAAGTTTTACAACTCGGTCTCCAAGTAACTTGTCCTCCAAGTAACCTCGTCCGCCCAGTAACTTGTCCGCCAAGTAACCTCGTCCGCCCAGTAACTTGTCCGCCAAGTAACCTCGTCCGCGCAGTAACTTGTCCGCCAAGTAACCTCGTCCGCCCAGTAACTTGTCGCCCAAGTAACCTCGTCCGCCCAGTAACTTGTCGCCCAAGTAACCTCGTCCGCCCAGTAACTTGTCCGCCAAGTAACCTTGCTCGGCAAGTAACTTGCTCCCCAAGTAACTTGCTCCCTAAGTTTTCCTGACTTGCTCTCCAAGTTTCCTAACTTGTTCTCCAAGTCACCCAAAAATCGCCCCCTACCTTCTTCCTTTCTTTTTGTTCATTTTATGCTTTAATATGGTAATTTTGTGGTATTTTATGATCCCAAAATAAAATTCGAGAATTTGGTTTTTGATTACCTTAATTTTTAGAGAAAATTCCCTAAATTAACATAAATATGTTACTCAATTTTGAGACCATATATTCACCGATTTTGAACAGGTATTATTTATCAAAATATAATATTTATGATGAATATGAATTTTGGGGTATTACATTTCTCCCCCCGTTAAATAAAATTTCGCCCTCGAAATTTGAACATATATCCCCTAAAGATTATCTAGACTCCTGGTTTATTCCGTCCCTATGCATGTTTATTTCGCACACATCCTGATCTCATTCATATTGTACTCAGGTATAGTATCCAAGAATCTACTTGATCCATTCTCACAGTGCTTGGTCGCACAGACCTCACCGCCTGACTCACTTAGCCTTCCCGACTTTTCATATATTGGCCTTTCGGCTCAACTTATTAACACAGTTCAATACCTCGAAGATTATCCTTAGGCCTTAGGCATTTTACGTATTACCTGGTATAATAAATGTTTTGCTAGACACAAAATGTACTATAGACATACCAGTCTAAAGTTATCATGACAATTAGCACTTCATACAATGCTAAGTTCTACCGATTTTACGGTCTAAGGACATCGCCCCATACAGACTTGCAATATGATTTGAACGTGTATTAGAAACGAAAGTGGCCACGCCAAGTGGGTAGCTATTATTAAGTCATAGGGTAATCTATAGGCGTACATCCTATGTGTTTTGCACAATCATACAAACTACATGAACGACTAGCACTTGAATCACACAACGTCTAAAGAAGATTTCCTACTAAGAGAGATAGTACCTTGGACCATATTCGGAGATTTTCTGTCCTCTAAATTGGTTAGTGCGTATACCCGGCCTGGGTTCTGTGGCCTTAACCCCATAGTCTTCTCGGGACAGTTCCAGCTAATGTGCCCCGGCTTTCGACATCTGTAGCAAATTTGCCTCCTATCACAGTCAGTACCGGAATGGTATTTTCCGCATTTTGGACACGGTGGGGATCTCGGCATTCTTGGGTTGTTCTGCTGCCTCGACTGGAATGGCATCTTGCTTCCATTTCGGGAGTTGTTCCATGGTGCCTCTCTCTTCTGCGAAAAATTTCCACGGCTAACACCGCCATGGCTTGCACTGCTGCTGTTGTTGCTTCTTGATATACGTAGTTCCTTCAAGTTACGTTCAATCAATCGGCAGGCTTCTACTGCTTGAACTAGCTCTGAAAATCGCTGCGACACTAACCTTTCCCTTATCTCGTATTTTAGCCCATAAATTAGTATGTTAGCCATACTACTTTCATCATCTCCCCGCCTCAAGTGTGATGAATACCGTGAAAGATTGGTAAATCGGGCAAGGTAGTCATCGAATGACTCCTCGTGACCTTGTCGGATATGAAGGAACTCAGACTCCTTGATCACTTGAGTTGAGGGAGGAAAGTACTGTTCATTAAATTTCTCTAGAAATTTCTCCCAAGTAACGGGACAATAGCGCGCTCGTAATGATGTCGCAATGCTTTTCCACCATCTGTCCGCATCTCCTTCCAACTTGTAGATCGCAAGTTGAGCTTTACGATTCCCTGGGCACTCCATAACTTCGAAGATCTTCTCTAGTCGCATTATCCAATCTTCGGCTGAGTCCAGCTTACCGTGGAAGGCTGGTGGCTTCATTTTGCAGAATTGAGTGACCCAGTACTGCGTAGTCTCAGCTGCTCTATTGGGTTGTGGTAGTGCTGCCATCGCTCTATTGTGCCTAGGCGGTGACACCGATCTTTCAGACTTCTCTGCTTCTTCCGTGTGTTCCTCGTCTCGTTCGTCTTCCCCTTCCTCCTCGGCATTTTGTTCCTCCTCGGCTTGTCTTCTCTCCTGTCGTTCAGCAAGAAGTACATCAATAAGAGCCCTTTGTTCTTGCAGCATTCTCCTCATCTCTTGCAACTCATTTTGCTCTGGTTGTTGTGGGTCTTGTTGTTCGGGTTCGTGTACTGGTATCGTTCGTGGCTGTCTGCCTCTGCCTCTTCCTCGACCTCTACCTCTACCTCTAGGAACAGCGGCTCCACGTAAATTCTCCATTTTATCTTTCTATATTTGATATCGCAAGAATGACAAAGATCAATATCGAGGGGTAATATAGTCTGCAAATCAAACATATATTTCACATAAGATATAGTGTACATGTCAGCATATATCACATGATCCCATTGGTTTATGACCAGTGGTTATATCTTACATCCCTCATATTGGCATATTTTATGGCTCATTGTTTACATGTTGTCTAAAACTAGCCTTTGGAGATGATTTAGAAAGAAGTAGAAATCGGTTATACGTTTTCTTTCTAAGAGCTCATTTGTCTTTTCTATCCAGAAGCGGTCTCGTGGTAAGAGGTATAACGTTGATATCACCCAATCATCCAGTGGGTAGGGAAGTTCGTTGTGTTTTCTCCTTCTGTAGGTCTTTTGACTTGCTCCAGGCACCGGAAGTACGTCCCCTTCACGGTCTCACTGTGTCGTTCCGCCATTAAGTAATCGGTTCATAGGGCGCTTATCAGCTCTTTGTTTGCATCAAGGACATGTCGTAGGGAATTCGTCGAAAGATTCACTCTCAGAGTCATCCTGATAGCCTAGCAGTAGTAAATATTCACGGTTGTCGTCAACGGATGAATGATCCGATCCTACAGGCCTCTCTGGCTCAGAAAGTACACTAGCGATTGGTTCAGGGTAGTACACTAGATCAAGGTTGTGTACAGGTTCGGGGTCGTATACTTGCTCAGGATGGTATACGTTCAAGGATTCATGGTCTACTCAGAAATAGGTACGGAAATACGTGTCAAGAGTTCCTCTACATGAGTCAAATACTGCATGTACTTATCTTTATTGATCTCGGAGTTTCATCCGGCGTAGCCCAGCTTCACATATAAGCTTTGGGTTAGAATGGAATTAATGCCTAGTACAAACTAGAGATTATCAGAATTATCAGGATTATCAGAATTATCAGGATTATTAGAATTATCAGGATTATCAGAATTATCAGGATTATCAGGATTATCGGAGCCTAATTTCGATGTAGATACAGGCGATGGATACACCAGCCCTAGTTTAGAGTTGTGCACCGACAGAGGGTGGTACACTGGTTCAGGATGGTACTCCGACCTAGGCTTATATCAATACTCATTTTCAAAACATGCTCTTTAAAAAAGCGTAGAGCCTAACTCCGTTACTCGAACCAAATGGCCAGGTAGGTGTCTATCATGGGAGCCTCACCGTGCTAGGGTGACTGATTGGCTGATCCACATAGACTAGCCCTGCCTTCGGCACCAAAAGGTTTGGAATAACTTAGTCAGATCTATGCCAGGACAACTGCTCTGATACCAAAATTGTAACATCCCAATTTCAAAAACAGTATATATCAGAGTAGAGCTTCGGAGCGATTGAGTAATTGATATTTACATTCAAAATGCCGTAAGTCTGGCTGATTACAGTAATAGTGCATTGAGTTCAGACGTCTAACGTCAGTGCGACTGTATAAACAGAAAAGGGCTTCAGTCGAGTCTCTATGCAGCTTGCTTGCCTTTTTCCTTGGTCCTCGGTTCTCCTGAGCCTGACGCTATGTTAAGAGCTGAGGTTCAACGGCCATTGAACCTCAGGTAACGGTTAACCTCATGCTTATATATGACAGTATATGACAGATATTCACAGTGTTACAGCAATAATCCATACATAAGCACACAGCAGATGTATCCCAACAGTACATAAGCACACAGCAGATGTATTCCAACAGCACACAGCAGATGTATCCCAGCACACAGCAGATGTATCTCATAAGCACACAGCAGATGTAAAGTTATCTACCACATAAAGCATATTATAAGCATCAGAGTTAGTGTTACAGTACGCGAACGTACCTTCGTCGACGGAAAATGGTACTTTTGACAGCGGTACGACAGCGGTACGTGATTACAGATATCCTATTGGGATAATATCACATTTATCAGTGATCAACATCATAATAGGCATCTCAGGTGCAAATTACCATTTTGCCCCTAGTTCGATTAACCGGCGAAATTTCGCCAGAGCTTCGCTATTTTGACTCTAATCTTCCAAAATTTTGACATATCTCCATCTCCAATATATTTTTGAAATAAATATCATATTTATCCCTAAAACATGATTTCTAAACTTACTTGGAAGATTAAAGATTAATCTAGCATTTCTACTATAACTATCGAAACAACTACGAAAACTAAAGACTAGAGAACGAAGAACTTACCCGGAACTTGCTATTTTCTCCAGACTCCTCCTTCTCTCTAAAACCTCTCTCTAAGTGGCTCTAGGAATTGTGAAGAATGAAGTGAAGAGGGGTTGCCTATTTATAGGGAATTTGGATGGATCTTAACCCTTGGATCAACTTTTGTATCAAGGGCTAAGATGATGAAGATGTGGCCTTCTCTCTTCCACACAAGTGTCCCCTTCTCTCTACCACACAAGTGTCCCCTTATGTCATCAAGATGATGTCATCCAGGTGATGTCACTCATTCACTTTATGAGTTTTTACCGATAAAGTTCCCTATTCGGTGTTCTGGTCGCGTAATTTTGCAAAATCTCAAAAATCTGGGAACACAGCCTTGAAGTTCTATTCTTCCTCTTTGGAAATATCTGAGTTAACTAAATTTTTGATCCCATTAAGGGTATTTCGTAACCTACCGAAGATTCTAAGCCGAACGCTGTCGGTTACGGAAATTACTTCGGGACAAAAATTCACTGATTCCTAATATGTCCAGTTGTTTTCTACTTAGTTCAAAGATTTCAAGTTATGATTTATTTTCTATTGGTTCTCACTTTTCTTATCCGCCCTTTGTTTAAAATATCATGATATTATTTTTGAAAAACCCACAACCCTTTTCACACTCAATTTTCGGTTTTCTTTTCTGCACCTTGCTCAACAAGTTGCTTCCTTAGTCTTCCAACGTGTTCACCAAGTTTTACAACTCGGTCTCCAAGTAACTTGTCCTCCAAGTAACCTCGTCCGCCCAGTAACTTGTCCGCCAAGTAACCTCGTCCGCCCAGTAACTTGTCCGCCAAGTAACCTCGTCCGCGCAGTAACTTGTCCGCCAAGTAACCTCGTCCGCCCAGTAACTTGTCGCCCAAGTAACCTCGTCCGCCCAGTAACTTGTCGCCCAAGTAACCTCGTCCGCCCAGTAACTTGTCCGCCAAGTAACCTTGCTCGGCAAGTAACTTGCTCCCCAAGTAACTTGCTCCCTAAGTTTTCCTGACTTGCTCTCCAAGTTTCCTAACTTGTTCTCCAAGTCACCCAAAAATCGCCCCCTACCTTCTTCCTTTCTTTTTGTTCATTTTATGCTTTAATATGGTAATTTTGTGGTATTTTATGATCCCAAAATAAAATTCGAGAATTTGGTTTTTGATTACCTTAATTTTTAGAGAAAATTCCCTAAATTAACATAAATATGTTACTCAATTTTGAGACCATATATTGACCGATTTTGAATAGGTATTATTTATCAAAATATAATATTTATGATGAATATGAATTTTGGGGTGTTACATCGACAACCACGTGAACCACGAGAATTGCGCCATTGCCCTGTGCCTCAGCTTCGAGAGGAACCTGAAAAACCAGATGAAGCCTGATTGGCTGATAGAGTCAGAGAGAGAGACGACAGCGAGTTAAGTTGCTCTAGACGACTTTCAAAGGCAAGAAGCGAAGCTTGAGCATCCACCCAGGACAAACCAAGTTGATCAATTAACTTAACCACTATGGCATTGTACTCCGCATCCAAACCATTCAGAGTGTGAAGGATCAACTCATCGGTAGAGATGGGTGCGCCAGCAAGAACCAGTTGATTAGCGATACTCTTCATTTTAGTTAAATACTAATCCATCCGCATACCATTCTTCCGAGTTTGGTGGAGTTCAGCTTGATACACCATAACTCGTGAGCGAGAGAAAGCACTAGTGAGAGTGCGTGCACCTTTCCAGAGTTCAAGAGCCGTACGGCAATGAAGAAGCTGGGCAC
This sequence comes from Acacia crassicarpa, assembly GCA_034222035.1. Classification (NCBI taxonomy): domain Eukaryota; kingdom Viridiplantae; phylum Streptophyta; class Magnoliopsida; order Fabales; family Fabaceae; genus Acacia; species Acacia crassicarpa. Next base: position 23,430,609 of record JAWXYG010000011.1, on the reverse strand, counting down.
CGATTTCCTGAGTCATGGTGTTATGCAGCCAACCCACAAGCAAACGATCGACAGCAAACCACTCCTCGAAATCAGGGTTGGGAGTGGGTACAGTAGAGCTGGGAACAGAGCGGGTCATCGGTGGAACCAAACCGTGAGTAGAAATGTGAGTCTGCAACCGATTGCCTTCGATGAGAGGCAACACAACTAACTCCCAGACCAGAAAGTTTGTCCTATCCAGCTTGATGGACGTGATTTGACTCGATGATTGAAAGAGAGAGTAGGACTTAGGAGTTGAGGGAGCTAAGAGAGCCGAGGAGGGTGTAGTCTCGTTGGAGGTCAGTGATGGGGACGCCATGTCGAAGACGGCGGAAAAAAAACGAGATGGCTCTTGATACCAAGTGAGAAAAACCTAATAACATGAGAATAGGGAATGGCTAGATGAAAATGGTGCTGGCCGCTATATCATATATATAGCAAAAGAATGAGTGTGTATCGCAGCAAAGATTTACAGAGCTGGTTACAAATAAAGGTGTGCATGACACGTGGCACCTATAACAGCATATACAGAGAACAAACGCTAATTACAGAGAACAAATACTAATCACAATTATACAAGGCCTAATCATACATTAGCTCTAACACTGCATGAGTTGGCTAACATTGTTTATGTGTTAGTGTATTGAGTGCCATTTGTTTATAAACTTCTGGAGCGATATTGTCCTCTCGAAAACTTACAAACGCTCCATGCTCCTTGATAGAAACTTCAGAAGCATTTTTCCCCTTTAACCCAAGATCTTTTAATTCATGAGAGTACCGCTATATAGCAACTTTTTATTTTACCGTTTGGATTATTGAATTGCCCAAATCTAGGGAAAAAAATCCAATCGTGTAAAAGAAATCAGACTGTTTTTTTAGTTTCTTTTAAGTGATTTTAAGCTGTAAAGAGGTTTTGTAAACCACAAAAAGATCTCTTTTAATTGATTCCTAGATTTTTCAAACACGCTTTGGTGAATGAGCACATAGCTTCTTGTGACACAGAAATATCATGCTTCCACAAGAAATCGTACAACATATTTTATTTTTATATGCCTATCTATATGTAATTGGGTCTTCAACATTGTCCTTCCACTAGATAATATATCCATCATAACCAGGGGGGGGGGGGCGGGGATGATATCCCTAATATCATAGATAGGTCAAATAAGGGGAAAAAAATTAAACTAGAGGTATATAATGATCAAAATAGAAGTGTTTGAACAAAATAAATGTGCAGTGTATATTATACTAAAAAATTCAAGCTGATGTTCTTCAATTTCTGTCACCAATGGATGCAAGGGTTTCCACGTAATGAAAAGCACTTCTAATGCCATAATTACCAGCAATAAGAAACTCCTTGAGTTTATTACTAGTGAGATTAAAAAGATTTATACCAACTTTCGGTTGATGTTCAAAGTCAAAAACAACTTCATTCCTCCAAATATTCAGAGGATGTAAGCTCCGTAAACAAGGGCCGCCAAAAACCTTGGTCTTACTCCATCTTTGCCCAGATCCTCCAGATGTAGCCTCCTCCATCACCCAGAATTCAATGCCTGAAAGCAAAGCAAGTTTGTTCTCATACGCGATCAACCTTATGTGCCGATGAATATACTGTACGTCAGGCCTTGGAATGAAGGTAAACACTTCTGTTGCTAGGTCAAATGAAAGTATGTCGATTTGGTTGTGGTAGGACAACCAATAAATAGCTTGATCAGTAGCTGCAAAACTTCCAAGAAATCCTACGCCCTTTAATAATTTGCGGTTGATAAATTCTACTTTCTTCCATGACCCTGTAGACAATGAATACACCTCTGCAGGTTTATAGTCAAAAATTTTCACTATCTTGTAATCATTTACAACTCTACTAAACCCAAATGCTATACGGCAGAAATGATTATTTTTAATTTGGGGCACACATTGGACCTCCCTAGTGGATGGATTCCACAAGAAAAGGGAACCACTAACTCTGAGTTGAAAACTGTGCTGAAGACACACGAGGCCATAGCTAGAACCAATGATATAAACTGGTTGGTTGACCGAAGGTGCACTCGGAGGCAGAAGAGTTTTCTTGTCGGAATCCAGCATACTGAATGTGGAATAACCGCATTGGAGGAGAAGAGAAGGGCCACGATGATGACTTGAGTGGTGGAGGTGTTCTTTGATGAACAACGAGGTTTTAAAGAGATCATTCCAATCTTTACAAACACATCGGAATCGGAGTAGAGATTTCACCGGAAGTCTTTTGAGAATGCTAGAGATGATTTCGTGGGGAAGGAAGAATTCGTTGTCTTCCATCTAGAAACTTCGAATAAGAATTCTGGAAGAGAGCGTTTAGGGGTTATGGAAGCTGTCGAAGACGCGAAGGACCTCTTGAATATAAAGGGTTAATTAATAGCTACGTGATCGCAATAATCGGATATTAAGGTCAAGATAATTTATTTACGTCCAAAATCTATCCTAACATCAAAATCAAAGAATATATATCTTGGGAAACAAAAGATTCTTTCAGTTTCCATACTCGCGTTAAAATATCATTTCATGTGCCATTAATTAGCCGCAGTGTAGGATCTCAATATTCGGATATATAAGTTTAGAAGGTCCAGATACACAGTTTATTTATATATTTCTAAAATTTTTCTTAACATCAAATTCTCTCTATATATAAATAAACATATCTTTAAGTGATTTTATAATTATCAAAAGTTAAATTAAAAGAGAATCTTTTGCTTTAAAATATTATAGATAATTTAATAAAATACAAAAAAATATATTATAATTTTAGTTATTGAATTAATCTTTTTTTAGTGTTAAAATTCTCAGAATAACAACGGTTGTTATAAAATAGAGGTTGTATGATTCATAAGTAATATTTTTTTATAAATTATATATTAGTATTATTATATTGAGATCGATGATGCTATGAATTTGAAACATAATTTTTTTTAAAAAAATTGATTTTCCATTTAACATTATTTAAAAATTATAAATATCAATTTATTAACAATATTTTATAATTAAAAATATGTATATTTCGTTTTTTTTAGCATAGTATATTCATCCCTACCTTTTTTTTAAGGCATTTGTACCTTCTTTCTTTGTCATCCATATCTACCAAGTTCTAATGGCACAAGTAAATCACACGCAGTGGATTTTCCCACCCAGTATTTCAGTCAAAAGTTTTTCCCCTTTCCAAGGGTATGTAGCATGTGTGGTCATCAGAAGTTCTACTTTTCAATTTTTAAAGATTTTATTGACATGCCCTTTTGTTTTAGTAAAGGGGATGTGGAATGACTTGATCATTATTATGAAGGTATTTTTGCTTTTCTCACCCTCCATATCAAGCATGTAAACTCTGTAACACCCCAAATTCCATATTCTAAAATGTGTCGATTGACACTTAGTTTTAGAAAACTTAACAGAGTTTGAGGTGCTACCACTCAGAGTAATGCGGAAACGGAGAGCATGCACTAACATTTGGACAATGAGTAACTGATACAAAATGCTCGGATATATGCCGATGCCCTGACATAAGCTGATATATTAAAAATTTTCCCAGAAGAATAATACATGTGATACAATTACAAAGCTTTGTATAATTACAAATCTTTATGATAACTATACAACCTTAGACCAAGCCTCAGCTAGACTTGTGGCAATGAACCTAACTCAGTTAATCAAACAATTTGGCCAGGTAGGTGTCTATCATGGAAGTCTCACCAAGTTCACGGCGACTTATTGACTGATCCACATAGACTAGCCCTGCATTCGGCACCAAACTGTTTGAAGTAACATTGTTAAATCCGTGCCAGGATGAATGCTCTGATGACACCTTTCCAGTATTTGCTTTGACCGGTGCCTCTTATCGGCTCCTCCCTTCTTTGCATTTTTATGGCTCCATCTACCGATACCTTCTCTGATCCTGGTTCCTTTCCTGAACCTTTAGACAAATCTGAGGTCCAATACCCATCGAACCTCAGGTAACAGTTAACCTCATATGAAAAGTATAAACAATATATGACAGATATTCACAGTTTGGAAAAACAATCAATCATGAATCAACTAATCATATCAAAGCCATACAAGACATATGAGAGTTAGAGTTATTGTAAGTGAACGTACCTTTCACGTAATTGTCAAATGCCTGACCTTTGAATCCGGCTTCGGACTTCCCGGATATCCTAACATATCACCATATCACTTAGAATAATATCCTAAGAGATATTTCCTTCTCTATTTCCCTCTCTACCCTTGGTGGATTTGTTATTTACACTTTTACCCTTACATTTTATTAAAAACGAAGTGCTGAATTTTCTGGGCAAATTTTGTAGCAACTTTGGAAAATCATAATTAATTCTAGAAAAATTGAAATGAGCATCCATAATTTTCCTCGGAATCCTTACGATGTCTAGTTTTGATGAAAAATACTTGTTTTTACCCAGAATTTGTGAATCATTCCCAGTTTTCGTGTTTTTAGCCCCTGCCTAGAATTTCACCCAGAAAAGGTAGCTTTTCTTCAAGAATTTTTATCTCTTTGAACAAAATTCAAAATGACACACTCTAGTTATATTTGGAAAGCCCTATATGTCTACTTTAACCTTGAAAAATTTCAGAATTTTATAACTTCATTTTCTACATAAAATCATGGCCTTTTTGTTGCTGATTCCTAACCGAAAAATTTTCCAGCATTTCGCTACTTTTGACCTTCAACTTTCAAGAATTTTGCTCCATCATATTTTCCATCAAATTTTCGAAATAAAGAAATTTTTAACCATAAAAACATGAAAACAAAAATACTCTTGAAGATTTAAGATCAAAGCATAAATGAACTATGAATTTAATTAACAACTAAACTCAAGAACTTACTTGATCTTGCTTCTACTCCTTCAAGCTACTCCTCACTCACTCTCTACTCTTTAGAAACAAACTCTTGGAGTTTAACTTGGTGTGAAGTGTGAAGAGGGCAAGCCCTCCTATTTATAGGGAAATTTCAAGCCCTTACTTACCTTGCAAGTTGCCTCTACTTCCTCACCAAGTTCTCTCCCTTCTTCAACAAGTTGTCTCCCTTCTTCAACAAGTTTTCTCCCTTCCTCAACAAGGCTTCTCCTACTTCTTTGACAAGTTGATGATGTCATTGATAACTATTAATTATCTTATCTTCCATTTTATCCCATGTGTTCTTTTAATTAATACTATCATAATTTAATATAATAAACTTCCACTTCCATATGCAAACCGAAATTCCCTTTTCATTTAGCCATTTAGTATGTATTTTAATTAATTGCCAAATGCTTTAGTTTATTGAATATTCACTTTACAATATTAAATCTTCACCTCTCCTCTTGGTCGACATGCTCCTCTCATTTTAGCCAATTAATATGTTATTTTATTTAAAAAAACATCTTTTGGTCCATTGCCCTCATTGGCTAGTGGAAAATGTTGACTTTTCAACTCTAATTAACAATGTTATCATCTCTTTTCTTCCTTCCTTGTAGCTGTACGTTTTTTATGACATTTGGGGCAGAATTAAGCTTTAATTAACTCCCCAATCAAGTGCTTAATTGTCATTTAATTACCCTTGTTATTGTTGGATTGGTTTATTAGCTAATCATGGCAATTAGTGCTTATTAAGACAAGTATTATTTCATTCTCTGTGACTTAATTTTTTTCAAATATAATTGGCCCTCTTTTGATTCTTTTAATTTGTCTCTAATTAATTGGGAGAATTATGCAATTAATCCTAATTAATGCAAGATTATTTGCCAATTTGCTAAATTGTCACTTAATTCAATCAAGTGTTTTTATAATCTTTTCATGGCTCTTTTAAACTTAAAATAGTTATTATTCTATGTGACTCTAAGTCACATATGTTAACCAATTTAATATGATAACATATTCCAAAATACCGAATTTTCATTAAATTGAAAATCGGGTATTACAAGCTCAGCAGGTAAGCCTCACTTGCTGGATTGTTTTCCGACATAAAAAGTACAAATTTCTCAATTTAAAATGGTAAAATACAGAGAAATGCTTCCAATTTCAACATCCATATGAGATGCTACATCTTTTAGAAAATGAAAGATAATGAGAAAATTACCCTCACACTTTTTTTAAAAAATAAACATTAATTCTCACATTAGCGATCACCCACCGCCGCCGTCTAACGACCGACAATCGCCACCCAACTTGCGGTTGTGATACCCCAAATTGATAATTATTATAAGTACAATATTTTGTTTGATGGCACCTATTATAAATAGGTGAATATGTGGTCTCAAATTTTGAGATATATTTATTCTATCTATTAGATTATTTTTCCTTAGAATCTAAGGTAGCCAATGTTTTATTTTTCTAAATTTTGTTTGGAATCATAAAATACCATAAAATACAAGCAATTCCCAAATTAGATTAGGGTTCTTATAGGACCAAAAAAAAGCAAGGAAATGTTGGGGAAATACTTCAATCAAATAGGGGAAAATAATAAAAAATAGTAGACACTTAGATTTTCACTAAACAAAATGATTATGTAAATTTTCATAATTAATCAAGGGATTAATTAAAGAAGACCTAAGTCTCAATTTTCATAATTTATGAAGAAACTAAATTTTCTAAGAACCCATAATTAGTACCTAGTTCATATCAATTCTTAAAAGGCCATAAAGAATTATCAAAACACTTGAACAATTAAAAAGGCACCTACCAACATTTAATGGGCAATTAATTAACACTAATGGAAGGTTTAGCTAATTATTTTCAATTAGCACTAATAATCACCAAATAGAAATGGGTTAAGCTAATTAAAATTCAAAGACCCATAAGGGCTTGAGATTAGCATTAAATAGAGTGTCAATGATCTTAAAGTACCCTAAACACCAATTATGCAATAGTCAAGAGACAATTAGGTTTTAGTTAAGATGTTAATCAAACTTTAATTGAGCTTTAAAAAGTCAATAATCTCAAATTAAAATCAAAGGTCAAGATTCAACCTTGCAAAGCTAATCCAATGGCTCTAATTAGCTATAATAAAGTGGAATCCATGTGAAATCCAATCCACCAATAGAAGAATTTCCTTGTAGGCATGTGAGAGGAATAGAACACAAAAATTATTTAAGTAAATAAACAAACACATGCTAATATGAGTCATAACTCTAAAAGATGAATCACCACTCTAGTTGAAGACTTTGGAGGTTGATGGAAGAGGATCATGTACTAAGCTTAATGACTCATAAAGGGGATGGAAGAGGATAAGAGAATAAAGAAAAAGCAAGAAGGAGGGAGAGTGTGTGTGTGTGGCGTGAAAGTGTGTGTGTGTTGTGTGTGTGTGTGTGTGTGTAGGAGAGAGGGAGAGGAAGAAAAGTCAAGGAGTTAACCAATGAGAATTTAGATAATTGCACAATTAGAATAATTCAAGAAATTAATTCTAAACATAAACAAATGAAAATTCATACAAACTAAATTGTATCTTGAAATTCATCAACTATTGTAACATCCCGCCTTTTTAAATGTGGTTTTCAAATGGGATTATTAGAGTTTCGAAGAAATTAATCAGAGTGGCATCGGAAAAGATTTTCTTTTTAAAACAACAACTTAATCAGAGCATCAGAATAAACTTTTTCCTTTAAAAGAGCGAGTAACTGATATACATTCTCTGTTGTTGAGTCTGGTTGCTATTACAGTGGTACTAATCTCTGAATGTTTTCGATTACAATGACCCCTAGGTACTTCTCTGCCAGTGCCCTCTTGTGTGCTATTCATCCTTGCTCTTGTCCCAGTTCCACCAGTATCTGAGACTATGAGCTGGGGTTCAATTCCTATTGAACCCCAGGTAACGGTTAACCTCATGCTTATGTACAGTTATGTATGACAGATATTCATGATAAAACAACAATATCCATATTCAATATTCATTTCTCAAAGATAAAAACACAACCATCAAATATCCATATATATTTACCACAACCTGTTTGCACTCTTCACCAGTGCCACGATGGCCTATCGTGTCCTTAGTGCACTAGGAAAACTCAAACGGCATTACCAAAACTGTAACCCGTATAAAGCTATATGTTTAAATAATTTGCAAAGCAGAGTCATAGTTTATGAGCATATCTATCACATACAAGTGTACCATAAGCATCAGAGTTAGTGTTACAATACGCGTCCGTACCTTCGTTGGCGATATCGGTACGCTGTCGCTCGGACCGTGATCACGTTTACCTTATAATGGTAATATCGTATTTATTAATTCACAAATAATATTCTAGAAGGTATCCTAGTCACTAGTGACCCTTTTTACTCTTGGTAGGTTTATTTTTCAACTTATCCACTTTAATTCTAAAAAACGCTGGTTCTGAAATTCTTGAACAGATTTTCGCCTAACTTCGAAAAATCATAACTAATTCTAGAAAAATCGAAACGAAGATCCATAAAATTTTCTGGACTCCTTAAGATGTCTAGTTTCGAGGAAAAATATCAGTTTTCACCCAGAACTCAAGAACAACTCCCAGATTTCATGTGTTCATACCCTGCCCAGAAATTCGCCCAGAATTATAGCCTATTCTTCAAAAATTCATATCCCCTTGTCCAGAGATCAAAACGTTACATATTTTATATATTTGGAAATCCCTACATGTCTACTTTATTTCTGGAAAATTTCGTGATTTTTAAAGGTCATTTGATGCATAAAATAATGCTCTCTATCCAGTTAACTCCCAAAATCTAGAAATTCCAGAATTCTTTTATCTTACTCTAGCTTATTCCCGTAATCCTAAAAGTCACTTCCCAACATGTTCCCACCTTGTCAGACATCTTTTGATGCAATAAGGCTTGAGAACAACTATGGGAAATTACTTTACCTATTTTCTAGATTAAAACTAACAATTCTACTAAAAACTACCTAGAATAACTATTAAGAACTATAAAACTAAAAACTAAAGACAAGCTTACCTCTTGAAGACTCTTGCTCTTCCTTATTCTTGCTTCACTCCACTCTTGTTTAGAATGGTTTTTGGTGTGAAGAATGAAGTGAACCCAAGCCTCCTATTTATAGGTGAAGATCTAGGATACAAATGGAATTTAATTTTGCCCATCTCTCACCCTAGCCATTGGATCTAGACTTAGTAAAGAAGTTTTAATCCTCACCCTCCATGTGTTCTTATGATGTCATCCTTGTGATGTCATTTGGATGACATAATCAAGGCTTAAGTGTCATTAACAATTTTAATTAACTTTTAATTGTATTTCACTAGACAAAAAATCATTTGGGGTTCTTAATGAAGTCTTAGGCTAGTTTTCTCTTTGGTTTTGTAATCTAGAATGTCTTGGCTTCATTTTGAGACCAATCTTGCCTATCTTTTCTATTGGTTCCAATTCTTAAACAATTATGAAAATGGCTTTGGTTATACTTGTTTTCATGCTTGATTTATGCTTGTTATGAATCTCAATTTAGTTTTCATAGTTAGTTCATAGATTTCAAGATATAATTTAGTTTGTATAGATTTTCATTTATTTTATGTTTAGGATTTGTTTTCTTGAATTTTCCTAATTATGCAACTTTCTAATTTCTCATTGGCCCTCATCTTGACTTTCTCTCTTGGACTCACAACATTAGCATGCACAACACTCCCTTTTCACACTACACACACACATATGCACAACAATTACATCATCACATGCATCATCTTATCCTCTTCCATTTTTTCCCAACAAGTCTTCATGCATTTATTTGATTTCATGACTCATCCATTAGTAGAGTTGTGACTCAACACTTAGGTTCATGACTCATGCTTATTTAGGTTTGTGACTCACCTTTTAGGCTTATGCCTCACTAATTCTAGTACAATATCCTCTTCCTTGTATTAAATTCCTTCTTCCAATTTGTCCCCTAATTTATTATCCCATGTGCATGCTTTAATAATATCCAAATATTACAAACTCATCTCTTTTTCCCTACACACATACACATACACGTATACACACATTCACCACCTCCCCTTCATCTTTTTTTTTTTTTAATGTTCAATGTGTGTTTTATTCATCTCACAAAATTAAGAAGAAAGTCCTACTATTGGTTGATAAACTTTCACAAGGATTGCACTTCATTAAAGCCTTAGGATTTAATTTTGCTAGATTTAATCCAACCCTTTAATTTGTGTTAATCTCTTATTGGTCCAATTAATTTTATGAGGATTAAGAACATTTTCTTGATTTATCATTGGCTAATCCAATTTCACAAGGATTAAGCTCTATAATTTATTTAAGCCCTTAGATTGGCTTTATGTGGTTAAATCTTGACCCTTAGATCATAGTTGATTTTATTGACTTTTCAAAGCTTGATTAAAGCTTAATTAACTTCTTAATCCAAGGCTTAAGTGTGCCTTGATTATTGTATTATTGACTTTAAGGGTAGTTTAAGAGGATCATTGTTAATCTATTTTATGATAATCTCATCCCTTATTGGTCTTTGATTCTTAATTAGCTTAACACATCTTTTATTGATGACAATTTGTATTAATTGTAAACAATTAGCTAAATATTCCCTTAGTGTAATTTTAATTGTTCATTAAGTGTTGGTGATTACCTTTTAATTGTTCAAGTGTTTTGATAATTCTTTATGGCCTTTTATTAATTAAATATGAACTAAGTATTAGTTCTAGGGTTTTAGAAAATATGGTCTCTTAAACATTTATAAAATTGGTGTTAAAAACCCTTTGATTAATTATGAAAATTAATACAATTATTCCAATTATTGCAAATTTAATTGTCCCTTAGTTGATAGTAATTTCTCCTAATTGGTATACGTATTTTCAGGCCATTTAATTATCTCTTATGATTAAATTAGGATTACACTTAATTTAAGAGACTTTAGAGCATTCTATAATATTTTATGATCCCTTATGTAGTTTTTAAAATTGGGTTTTGCCCTATTTAAATTCTAGAGAAAATTTGCCCAACATATTCTCCTATTTTTAATAGGTATTATTTGCCAAAATATAATATTTTCAATGACTATGAATTTTTAGGGTATTATATTTCTCCAAATTTATTTATGTATTTCCATAACTCTTTCTTGCTCATTTTGATCCTACAAGAACCCTAATTTAATTTGGTAATTGTTTGTATTTTTATGATATTTTATGATCCCTAGAAAAATTCAATCATTGATCACATTAATCCTATATAAGGGTTTCCTAGAAATTAGAATAATTATACCTCATAATTTGAGACCAAATATTCACCTAGTTTAAATAGGTGTCATTTATCAAAATATTGTAGTTATGAGAAATTATAATTTTTGGGGTATTACAACTATAAATCAAATGTAAGAAGAGATTAGGAACAATCATAAATCAAGCTTGAAAATGAGTATAACCAAGGTCATTTCCCCAAACTTTGCAAATTGACACCAAATGAGAAAGTAAGTAATATTGGTCTCTAAATGAAGCTAAGAACTTGAAGAATTCAAAACCAATGAGAAAATGTACATAAAACTTCATTAGGATCCCCAAATGAATTTCTATCTAGTGGAACACAAAATGGAAGAAGTAGGAAATTCTAACTTAAAGAAGCAATTATACTTATGCAAAATGAGTCATTACTCTAGGAATGAGTCATTAGCCTACACATGAATGAGTCATTAATCTAAGCAAGCATGAGTCACTAACCTATTTATGAAATGAGTCACCACCCTACATGCATGAATCACAACTCTATTGGAAGACTTTTGGAAAATTGGAAGAGGATATGGTACTTTGGATAGAAAATGGAAGAGGATAGGGAGAGAGAAAGGGGGGGGGGCGGTTTTTAGGGCTCAATGGTGAGGATTTGAGTGGCAAAAATAACCTAGATCTAATGGCCATAATGCAAGAAGAGCTAGGTTTGATTTAATTGCCAAATTGCCACCCCAAATCACTATAAATAGGGGCTTTGGTTCTTCACTTTTCCTCACACCAAAACAAGCTTAGCAAAGCAATATAGAGAGTAAAAGTGAGAGTGAGGAGTCTTGAAGAAGGAGGAGCAAAGTTCTTGGTAAGTTTTCTAGCTCTAGCTTTGAGTTCTTTAGTTTTTAGCTTTTAAATTCTTAGATAGAAGTAGCTTAGATCTTAAATAGTCTAGAATAATTTTAAATTCATGTTTTTATGGTTAAAATCAGCTTTATTTCAAAAAATTGATGAAGAAGGGGTTTTAGCAAAATTTCCGGAAGAGAAACATCGAAGTAACGAAGTTCTGGCGAAATTTCATCGGTTAAGGAATTTCTGAATTAGTGACAAAAATGCTTATATCTTATGTTGAAAATGTGGTTGGAAAATTCTGGGAAAATTCATGATTGAAACAAACATATAGGGCTTTTTAAATATGTAAAGAACATGTCCAAATGATTTCCGTACAATAAAATAAAATCCTCAAAGTTAGGCTATGAAATTCTGGAAAAATACTGGGCAGATGCTCAAAACTTAAAACCTGGGAATGAACTGTGTAATCTAGGAAAAATCTATTATTTTTCCTTAAAAGTAGACATCCTAAGTTATGATTTTTCAAAGTTAGGTGAAAATCAGCCACAATGCAGTGCATCAGCGTTTTTTTCTGGAAATTAAGGAAAAATAATTAAATAATAAATACACCAAGGGTAAAATAGTCATTTGTGGCTAGGATATTGATCAAACCATATTTTTATATGAATTTACATGGTTAAATTGGGATTTTTAGTGGACTCTATCATAGTTATTGAGCCCAATATGACTTTCTTGTGATAAATTAAGATTAAGAGTAAATACATTAAATTAGGGTTAAAAAGGGCAAAATTATCAAAGACAATGTAGTTACTCTGAATTATTGATTTTTATAAGAATATTTGATGTTAGATTAATTAGTTTAAATTGTAGGTACTAGAAGAAATTGGATTAAATTTGAAAATAGAAATTTAAGTTCAAGTTTTAAACTTTCAATTTAGTCCCTCTGCAACAGTTTTCCAAATTTTCATTTAAGTCCTTATTGAAGCTATGCGTTTTGGGCCATTCAATTAATTAGGTTTTTTTTTTAATTTTATTGAACTTGATAGACCCGTGAGCAGTTGGATAGGGACCCGACAAATTGAATACCAGGGAAGAGGTAGCGGAAAGAAAATGCGGGTACGGGAATTGAAAAAAAAAAAACAGCACCGCAAGCTTTGGAGAAGGCTGGATCAATTGTTCAACATCAGGCTATCACCTTCACTCCTCTTCACCATCGTCACCTTCAATCCCGTTCATCTCCCTCCTCCTTCACGCCTTCACCATCAGATCTTCACGTTCTTCCTCCACTCCACTGTCGACCACCACCAGCATCCTCTCACCGTTGGAATAGCTCAGGACTCCCATCTTCAATGCCTACACCTCCAGACCAGTGAGCATCAACACAAAATCTCGGTCCTTTTTCCACACCATTTTCATCCTCACAGTCACCCAGTGGTTCCTCTGTTTCTGAATCTTTCATTTTCAGCCACCAAACTTTCTGGTTCTAGAGCTAATTGCTGATTTTAATTAATATCTAATGGCTGGTTGTTTGAGTCAGAGAGGGATCATGGTTCTTGAAGCTATTTTAATGAGTGGCTAGGCAATTTTGTGTTCTTGGTGATGAATCAGAGATAGCTTGAGCTCACATGTGCTTACATAGGGGAGTTTATCTATCATCCTATTAGTCTAGAATCATATGATTAAATTTATTAAATTTTTATGCATTATTCTGGAACTGAGATTAGTGGTAACTAACTTCGTTAGTTTGATATTTGTAATTGAGATTGGATATTGTGGTTTGAAGATTATAAATGTTTGAATTTCTTTGTGGTTGCAATGAAGTTATGTTGATTAGCGTGGTATTGTCTAATTAATGTGATTGATTTGTATCTTCAAGGGGCTGGTTAGCACTCAAATTTAGGAAGACTCATATTGCATTACTCGAATTTCAAATGCACATTAAGTGGTTTTTAACAATATCTCAAGTAGTAGTAGTTAGCTACGGTAGTGGGAACTGTAACATCCTCATTTTTGAAATCCGTTTTCACAATATTTAAACCAGAGTAGAAGCGTTTTTGAAATAATTGATCAGAGTAGAGCATCAGAATAATTTTCAAAATTTTGAGTATCTGATAAACATTTACTGATGTAGCATCTGGCTGCTTACACAGCGGTACAGTAGTCTGAAAATAGTTCAACAAATAACGTTGAAATAAAAATTTCTCTGTCTTCGTCCTTGCGCTGGCTCCTTATCCTTGTCCTTGGTCCTGGTTCCTCCAGACCCTGACGCTATGTTAAGAGCTGAGGTTCAATTACCATTGAACCTCAGGTAACGGTTAACCTCATGCTTATGTATCAAATATGTATGACAGATATCCATGGCAAAACAGCAATAATAATCACATACGATATTCTCATATTCAGATAACAACATAGCACAGCCACTGCAATATGCATGTTATTATAGTCTGCACTATCTCCAGTGCCACGATGGCCTATCGTGTCCTCAGCGCTAGGGAAACATAACGGCATTATCAAAACCATAACCCGTATCAAGTTGTATGTGTATGATCAATTTTTAAAATAGAGTTTCAGACTATCTATCACATATAAGCATACAATAAGCATCAGAGTTAGTGTTACAGTACGCGTCTGTACCTGAGTCGATAGTCTTGGTACGTAATTGATCGGTCTGCGTTCTTTCGGACAGCCTACCAGAGCAATATCATCATATTAATTTAAAGATAATATTCTAAAAGATATTTTGGCCACTATTGACTATTCTACCCTTGGTATATTAAACCATTATTTTATTTTCTCATAATTTATTGAAAAACCGCTGGAATTATTGGGCAGAAATTCGTCTATCTTTGGAAATTCATAACTAATTCTAGAAAAATCGAAATGAAGATCCGTAAAATGTTCCGGACTCCTTAGGATATCTATTTTCCAGTAAAAATACCAGACTTTTCCAAGAATTTAAAAATCATTCCCAGATTTCACGCATTCATCCTCTTCCCAGAATTTCCAGCATTTTCGCAGCCTAAACTTTGTGAATTTCTTTCTCACTGTACAGAGCTCATTTCAACATTTTATTTACAGATTTGGAAAGCTCTATATGCCTACTTTCATCATGAATTTTCTCAGAATTTTTAAATAACATTTTCAACATGAAATATGCGTTTTTCTGTGACCCGTTCAGAAATCGTCTAACCGACGAATTTTCGCCAGAACTTCGTTACTACAGTGTTCTTAACCTGGAAATTTTGCAGAACTACTTCCTTCACTAAATTTTTGAAATGAAGCTATTTTTAACTATAAAAACATGAAACTAAAATTATTCTAGAATTTTAAAGATTAAAACTACTTCTATCTATGAATATAAACTCAAAACTAAAGAACTTTGCTTACCTAAAGCTTGGACTCCTTCAAGCTCTTCCTCCAACTCTCTCAACTCTCTCTCAAATAAGCAAGTGTTGCTTTGCTTGGTGTGAGGAAAAGTAAATGCCCAAAGCCTCTATTTATAGTGAAAAGGTTGGACAATTTGGTAAATAAATGCAACTTCCTTCTTGTTAAATTTTGACCATTGGATCTAGGTTTTAATTGAAACATCACATCCTCATCCTCCAATTCTAAAAACTGAAATTTCTCTCTCTCTCTCCCTTCTTCTCTTTCTTCTTCCTTCCTCAAGAAGCCAAAGAACTTGCACTCCAAGTTTTGAATAGTAAATCTTCATGTGCAAGTTTTGACCTTATTTGACCATGTGATTAATTCATTTTCTTCCCCTTGAAGCCTCCAAAACCGTGCCCTACGTCTGAATTTTTGGGTTTCATGTTTGTTTTGGGCTTTATTGATAATTAGGGCTAAAGCTTGGGTTACCAAAAATTGGTCCAATGTGAATTGTTGTGGTAAAAAGCCCTAAGTTAATTTCTTCTTTTATTATTTGATTTAGCTTACTTAGGTTTAGTTTGTAGTGTTTTAATTGTTTTACAACTCAATTATGATCCAACTAAATCCAATTGTTTCAATTACCGGCCCTTGTTAAGCTTTAACATAGAATTTAGCCAAAATATTTCAAATTGTTTGTTAATATTTGCCACTAGATTAATTATGAATGTTAATTCAATTAAGATTAATTTTTGGTGTCCAATGATTATTCTTAGTGTCCTCTAATCATTTTAAACCTCTTCCTACTCCTTTACGTCTTATTTTTGACAATATATGAATTATATGACAATATATCCTTAAGTATGAATTTAATTGTTCTTGAATTGTTGAAAATTCATTTAATTGATTTAGGGGTTTTTATGGAATTTTTACAATATTTTATGACTCCTAATTACAATTTAGAGAATTGGATTTTGCCCTATTAAGTCCTACCGACAACTTATTCAAGAAGTAGAATAAATACACTACTATTTTGGAGACAACATACTTTCCTATTTTCATGATATCCTATACTATTTTAGGAACCCCAATCTAATTATAGTCCTTAGAAATTCATTTAAACAACTCTTTAGGGCTTTCTATGAGTCAATTAAGTTTTTATGCATTAGTGTGTTAATTAAGGGTATTTTAGTAAATTTCACCTCTTAATAAATTAATGATGCTTAATCAATTCCTTGATTATTAATAAAGATTTGGCACAATTATTTAATTTAATGAATACCTAACTATTTATTATTTTTCTCCTATCTTGTTTAAGTATTCTTCATAGTTCCTTATTGCTCCTTTTAATTCCATGTGAACCATAATTTAATTTGGTAATTACTTGCATTATATGATATTTTATGGTTCCTAAGAGGATGCAATTACTACAATTATTTGCCCAATCAATTATTGACACTTTCCTCTAATGTGTTTGGTATTTCAATAACATTTTATGCCCCTTTAAAATTTAAATATGAACTATGCTTCAATATGAAAATTATAGGGTATTTTATGATCCCTAAATGAACTTAGAGTATTTGAGTTTGTTTTGGTTTATTTAACTCTAGGATAAAATTCTCTAATTTTAAACTAGATGAACTATAATATCTTTGAGACCACATATTCACCTACTTTAATAGGTATCATTTAGTGGTTATGCTAAATAGGATTTTTAGGGTATTACAGGAACTACTATTAATTGGGAATATTGGACTCAAGTGGTATCTTGGGGTTTACTTATTAGGACTTAATGAAACTTAGACTCCCATATTTTTGAGCGAGGATAGCTATTTCCTTCATTACCAAGAACACTCATAATTAATCTCTTTTTTTAAAAAAAAAAAAATCCAAATCATCCTTCATTAATTTTCCAAAAATACCAAAAGGAATAGAAATAGTTTCTTTATACTTTCATTAATTTTAGTTTAAAGAAAACCAATTTCAAAACCCCTTTTCTAACCATGTTTTTAGCACTTAGTCAAATCTAGGAATTCAAAATAAAAGGCTCCTTGATAAGAGAACGATTCCGAGGTGTTTGCACTATATTGCATATTAATTCGCGGTAAATTGTGATTTGACCCTGAGGCGACTAAGGTTTTCGTCAAATCAATGGCGCCGTTGCTGAGGAGTCAATTTTGACTCCTTTGGTTTACTAAGTGTCAATTGGTTCGGATTGACCGGGGTTTGCCTTGTGAGCCTATTAGGTTTTCTTTCATTTTTTTTATAATTTTCAAAATTTGTTTTCTTGCATCAAAATTTTTGAGAAAAACCAACCAAATATCTTGATTTTCTTTGTCTTTGTTTTTGCATTTGCATCCTAGCATTTTTATTTGTCCATACACATCATACATACTCACAAATACTTCTACCTCTTCCATTTTACACATTTTCTTTTTTGAATTTGTGTGCAGGACAGTTTTGGTACTCCATTGTTTTATTGCTTGTTTGACAGCCTTATATGTCCGACCTATTTGAGGGGGACTCTGATCAATCTTTTAATCTTGATTTTTTCATTGACTTAAGTGATTGTGTTTCATAAGGTACAGCTATGGAGGGTGAAAACAATGCTCAACCAAGGAGGAGAACTATAAGGGATGTAACAAGATCAGATGTCACTAATGATCCATTCAACATTGTATGCCCTAACCTTGAGGTTAATTTTGAGCTTAAGGGTCCTTTGCTTAATTCATTACCTCGTTTCCATGGACTTGAAAAGGAAGACCCTTGTAGCCATCTCAATGCTTTGCATGTGGCTTGCTCAAATATGAAGCCTGTTAGTGCTCGCCTAGATGATGTGAAATTAAAGGTGTTCTACTTCACTTAGGAGGGGAAGGCTCAGAAATGGTACATGATGTTACCTAGACATGTTAATGACGCTCTTCACTCATGGGCTAATATGAAAGAAGCCTTCTTGGAAAAGTACTTACCTGACTCAAGGATTGTAGAGCTTAAGAAAGAGATTTACTCTATCAAACAAGATCCTATGGAGTCCTTCTATGAATATTGGAGTCGCTTTCAGGAGCTTTTAAATAAGTGTCCACACCATCAAATTGTTGATGAACAGTTGATTAAATACTTTCATGATGGTCTTCTTCCTAATGAGAAGGGTATTCTCGATGCTGCAGCTGGAGGTTCTTTGGAAGATTGCACAGCTGAAGAAGCATGGAATCAAATCCGAGGGAGAGCTAGAAATACTCAACAATATAGTGTGAGAGAGATCAGAGGAGTTTGTGATATCGGTTCCAACCAAAGAATGGTCTCACTTGAGTCCAAGAAGGATACAGTCACTTCACAACTTTCTCTAATCACATCTGAACTTCATAATCTAAGTATTCAACGAGGACCTCCTTCCCCTACTTCACAAGCTCTTGTTGCACTTAGTTGTGATGGTTGTGGTTCAATGATGCACATTACAAGTTTATGCCCTAATCACCATGAGGAAGTTAATGCCATGTATCAGGGAAGGACTAATCAACAACAACAAAGGTGGGATTCTAACACAACCGCCTACAATGAATGTAGAAGACCTAATTCTAGTTTTAGTTGGAGAAATCAAGAAGGTTCATCATATCAAGTCCAACCATATGGGTCGAGCCGAGGGCAAATGGTGCCTATTCAAGAGTCTAAGGGTGATGAGAACACTCAATTGTTGAAGAGTATGGTTTCTCAACTGACCAGTATGAACAACCGGATGATGGAAGATAAAGCTGTAAATGAAAGTCAATTCTCTTCTATTTCCAATACCCTACAAAAGCTACAAGGTGATATGGCAAAGGATAGTAATCAAATGGCTTATGTATGCAAGAAGTTGGAAGAATTGGAGTTGAAGCATAACAATGTGCAATCCCACTTGACTCAACTCTCTAATTCTGTGAGTGATGTACATGCTAAGACAAGTGGTTCTATTCCTTCGAATACTGTCATCAATCCTAAGTCACTCAATGCTATTGACTTAAGGAGTGGTAAGAAGGTATGCTTCCCTGAAGAGGTTGACATTGATGTGGATGAAGAAATAAAGGTTGAAAGTCCACCATTGAGCCCAATGAAGCTACCTGAATCTAAAAGCTTCAAAGAGAAGGCCATCCTTGAAAAGAAGAATAGTAAAGCAATTGAACAACCTTAAGTGGAACAACAACCACTTCTGAGAGAGGTTGCCTCCAAGGAAAGAAGCACTTTTGAGAAAGGTGAGTCAAGCGAGCAAGGCACCTTATCCAATACTAATGGTAAGGAGGTAAAAATCTCTCAACTCCCTTTTCCTAAAGCTTACTTTCAAGGCAAGAAAATACATGAGGAACAAAATGAAAAAGAAATGTATGATTTGTTTAGCAAGCTACATATCAATATTCCTTTCTTCCAATTAGTTGAGTCTATGCCTAGTTATTGCAAATTCTTGAAAAAGCTTTGTACTAACAAGAGGAAGTTTAGGCCTAATGAGAGAGTGCAAATTAGCTCTAATGTGTCTGCCCTTTTCAAACCCCAACTCCCTGTTAAGTGCCAGGATCCTGACTCATTCACTATACCTTGCACCATAGGTAATGTGAATGTAGCTCAGGCCTTGTTAGATTTAGGTGCAGCCATTAATGTCATGCCTAGTGCCATTTTTAAATCCCTTGGTGTCAAAGAGCTTAAGAGGACTAGTGTAGTTCTCCAACTAGCTGACAGGAGCATTAGGCACCCACTAGGCATCATTGAGGATTTGCTTGTTAAAGTTAAAGACTTGGTTTTCCCAGCTGACTTCTATGTGTTGGACATGTCTCATGAGTCTAGTGAATGCACCCTTATCTTAGGGAGACCCTTTATGAGAACAGCTAGTACCTTTATAGGCATGAGAGATGGGTCAATCACTATGGAAGTAGGTAACAATAAACTGAGTTTTAACATGTATGAAGCCATGAAGCATCCTTCTGAAGATTACTCTTTATTAGGTGTGAATTCAATTGATTTTGCCATTGACGATTTAGTTGAAGAATATGAGCTTAATTTGCACACCAATAATTGTAATCTTGACTGTGGTATTTCATTGGATTCATGTGATGATAAATTTCCCTCTCCTTCTGTTGATAATTTTGATTCACTTGGGAGTGAGATTTCCAACCTTAACCCATCGATGGTTGATTGTTGGTTATCATCCCTTGATGATTTTTCTCTTACCTCTCTTAATTCATTTGAGCTTAATTCTTCCAATGATTCATTATTCAGTGATGATGCTTGTGAGGAAGGTGTTTTTCTTAATGTTTCAGGTCACAAACTAGTGGAGGAAGCTGAGTTTGAGGTCGGTAGCCAAGACTTGGATGATTTATTCTCTAAGGGGATAGCCCTCACACCGACGAAGATATCTTCTCATGTGACCTACTTTGGACCTCAAAACAATGTGGTTAAAGGGTCACCTTCTAACTCATTGCTTACTTATAGAACTAATATCACTCCTCATACCTTGAGATTTTTAAATGAGCTGATCACTCATTGTGAAGTAGGTATGAAGGAGACTACTTTCCCCAAGCTTGTTGCTGCTGTAAGCCAACCTAGTATTGGTTCAACACTTGGGAAGACCAATGAACAAGTGGTAGAGTCTATGGAGTTTAGCACAAGCCATGCACCTCCTAAGCTTGCAAAAGGGAGTATTTCTACTACCCTTGATCTTCCGAGACTAATTCCCTCTATTGTCCAACCTCCTGATTTAGAGCTTAAGCCTCTCCCCTTTAATTTGAAATATGCTTTCCTTGCTGCTGATGGAAAATTGCCTGTTATTATTCCAAATTCTTTGTTTGTGAGTGAGGAGGAGAGATTGCTTGATGTTTTGAGTAGAAATATAAAGGCTCTTGGTTGGACTTTAGCTGACATTCTTGGGATTAGTCCGGCTATTTGTACCCATAGGATCCTTTTGAATGAGGAATCCAAACCCCTTAGGCAACCCCAAAGGAGACTCAACCCCCTAATTCTAGATGTGGTCAAGAAAGAAGTAACTAAGCTATTGAGTGCGGGTATCATTTACCCAATTTCTGATAGTGAGTGGATTATTCCAGTGCATGTAATGCCTAAGAAGAATGGGATAACTGTGGTCAAGAATGAAAATGATGAGTTGATTCCTACTAGGGTGCAAAATGCTTAGTGAGTGTGCATAGACTATAGGAAATTGAATGAGGCATCTAGAAAAGATCATTTTCCCTTACCCTTCATAGATCAGATGCTTGAAAGGTTGGCGGGTAAGAGTCATTATTGTTTTCTAGATGGTTATTCATGATATTTCCAAATTCCACTAGCCCCTGAAGATCAGGAAAAGACCACTTTCACTTGTCCATTTGGTACCTATACCTATAGGAGAATGCCGTTCGGATTGTGCAATGCACCTAGTACTTTCCAACGTTGCATGATGTCACTGTTCTTTGATTTTCTTGAAAGTTGCATGGAAGTTTTTATGGATGATTTTACAGTGTATGGTAATTCATTTGATGCTTGTTTAGATAGTTTGGACCATGTTCTTGCTAGATGCATTGAGAAAAATTTGGTTTTGAATTATGAGAAGTGTCATTTCATGGTTGATCATGGAATAGTACTTGGTCACTTGATATCTAGCAAGGGTATTGAGGTTGATAGAGCTAAAATTGAGGTGATTTCTTCTTTGCCCTATCCCACTAATATTAAAACACTTCGTTCTTTCTTAGGGCATGTGGGTTTTTACCGGAGATTCATAAAAGATTTCAGTAAGATAGCTCTACCTTTATCCAAACTTTTGCAAAAAGATATTGATTTTTTCTTTGATACTTCTTGCAAACAAGCATTTGATGAATTAAAAGCACACTTGATATCCCCTCTTATTTTGCATGCACCAGATTGGACTTTGCCTTTTGAACTAGCATGCGATGCCTCCAATTCTGCTGTGGGGGTCATGCTAGGACAAAAGCATAGCAAGTTATCTTATGTGATTGCTTATGCATCAAAAACTTTGGATAGTGCACAAAAAAATTACACCACAACAGAAAAATAACTTTTTGCTGTCATATTTGCATTAGATAAGTTTCGGCAATATCTGATCAATTCTAAAGTGGTGGTGTACACAGATCATGTGGCGGTGAGGTTTCTCTTCACTAAGCCTCAATCCAAACCAAGGCTTATTAGGTGGATGCTGTTGCTACAAGAGTTTGATATAAGCATTAAGGATATGCCTAGAACTGCAAACCTTATAGCAGACCACCTGAGTAGACTACTGGATGGTACAGGGGGAGTACTTGACTCTGACTTTATTTGTGATGATTTCCCTGATGTGTCCCTTATGTCTATCTTGCTCTATGTTCCTTGGTTTGCTAATCTAGTGAATTATATTGTGACCGGTCTCATATCTGAGCATATGTCTTCCTTTCAGGCTCAAAAACTTAAACGAGAAGCTGAACACTACATTTGCGATGAGCCCTATTTATGGAGACTATGCAATGACCAAGTTATCAGGAGGTGCATTTCAGAGACTGACTCCAAGGACATACTTTCTGCTTGCCATTCAATGGTTTGTGGTAGACATTTTAGTGCTCATAAGACCTCTAGGAAAGTGTTAGATTCTGGGTTCTACTGGCCTACCCTGTTTAAGGATGCATATTTGTATTGTAAGGCATGTGATAAATGCCAACGGTTTGGGGGGTTAGGTAGACGACATGAGATGCCACAACAACCCATGCTCTTTTGTGAGGTATTTGATGTTTGGGGTATTGATTTCATAGGTCCTTTTTCACCATCATCTGGCTTTACCTACATCCTATTAGCCGTAGATTACCTCTCTAGGTGGGTAGAAGCCATCCCCACTACGAAAGATGATGCCCAAACGGTTTCCAAGTTTCTTAAGTCTAACATCTTCTGTAGATTTGGAGTACTGAGGGCTATAGTGAGTGATAGAGGTACCTATTTTTGCAATAAGGTTATTGATAACTTACTTGCTAAGCTTGGGGTAACCCACAAAATGTCCACTCCCTATCATCCACAGAGAATGGGCAAGCAGAAGTATCCAACTGAGAGATCAAACACATTTTGGAAAAGATTGTCAAGCCTTCAAGAAAGGATTGGAGCTCAAGGTTAGAGGAAGCACTATGGGCCTATAGGACAGCCTTCAAGACACCAATAGGAATGTCTCCTTACCGGCTTATCTATGGTAAAGCATGTCATATTCCGGTAGAATTGGAGCATAAAACCTATTGGGCTGTGAAAATGTGCAACATGGATGTGGAAGAAGTTGGCTTGGAAAGGAAGTTACAAATGCAAGAACTTGAAGAAATGCGGCTAGAAGCTTATGAGAGCTCTCGCATTTACAAAGAAAAGACCAAGCTACTTCATGATAAGAAGATTATCCGAAAGGATTTCAAAGTTGGTGATCGTGTTTTGCTATATAAGGCCCGGTTCAAGTTGTTGAAGGGGAAGCTTAAAGATAATTGGCATGGGCCTTTCATTGTCACCAAAGTCTATCCATTTGGCATGGTAGAGATTCTTGATGAGACTACTGGAAAGGAATTTCAAGTCAATGGACACCTCAAGCTCTACCGTGATTCATCATCAAAGCCTCCTTGAGGCCAGGTTGTCTCTTTCCTTCACTTACATTCTCTGATTTGAATTGTTAATTCATTTGTGATCCTGAATGCTTGAAATAAGTGTGGGGGAGGGACTATCTCAGTAGGAAAAAGTAGGAGTAGTATAGTTTAGTAATTAGAATAAGAACTCCCTATGTATGCTTTGCATCTTAGCCACTACCCTATTTAATTACCATTGTGCCTCTTCATTCTAATTTTCTCTGTTATTTTGGCTTGTTTCTTTTCTCTTCTCTCTTATGATGATGTGATGTGTTGTGCTTCAATTGCAATTGGACTTCACAACTTTCCACTTCATTAAGGAACAAGTTTGAATAATAGAGTTGCTTTACAAACATTGAGGACAATGTGTTAATTAAGTGTGGGGGGGGGGGAATACATTTTGAATCCCAATTAATTGGTTGTTTTCAAATGAAAAAATGCCTAAAACTAGAATTTTTTTTCAAGAATGACTTGCATTCATGCATGTCCTAAGTGGTAAAGGGTCGCATTTGCCATTTTGGAAGAGTAATTTGTGGGAAATTCTTTGAGCTTTCATGAGATCTAGTGTTTTGGCAACTTTTTAAAACCATGTCTTGTTTTTCAAGTGAATGGGAAGAGAAATGAACCCACAATTTGATTTTTTCTTACTCCTCATTTTGATTAAAAAAAGGGAGAGTTTAAATATCATTTGTGCATTTAGGAGTTGAGCATTATTTTAACTGATTGCAATGTTTTGATTGGTTGTGTTTTATAAGGTTAGCACTAGGAATAATTGAGCAGATATTTTGTGGTTAGCTTGCTATGCAATTATTGTGTTAGAGTGAGCATTGGAGAAAAACCTTGTTGGAAGGATATTTGAGCCTTAAATTCTTTTCGTGTACGCATGATCACTTGGTTTTTCACCTTCTAGAACTTGTTTCAACTCTTTTTCGAAACAACATTTGCATTAGTGTTATGGAAATGAAAGAAGCATTCAATTCTAAACCATTTTTACCCAAACACATACAAGCCTACATTCATCTACCCTTTGTTTACCCCCTTTGAGCCTTTCTTATGTTATATGCATGTCATTACTCATAGTGTTTATAGTGTTCTAAAAAAAAATCAAAAGAAAATTGCCAATAAAAATTTGAAATGCCATGTATGAGAAAAAAAAAGAAAAAAAAGAGAGAGAAAAGCGAGTACTATTTGAAAAAAAAAAAAGAAGAAGAAGAAAAAAGTATTTGGTAGATAAAAATAAACGCAAAAAAAAAAAAAATCAAGAAGGCATTTGTTTATTTTCAAAAGAATTGGCAAAAGTTTGTAAAGTTATTTAGATGCTATGAACTTGCTCGTTAACTTTGACTTGCATATCAACAATTCATTTTTTTAATTAATTCATTCCATCTAGCCTTCATCCAACATTACAACCCTTAAAGTCCTCTTGATTCATTTCATTAATTGCTATTAATAGTGGAGATGTTAGAGTTGTTACAAGCCTATAGTAAGGTGTTGATTAAGTGAGTTAGAGTGAAATTATCCCAATCAATGAGGTGAGGTGAGTGAAACACTAATATCTTGAGAGTCCTCTTGTGCTTCGTTCTAATATTTTGAGTTGTGAAGTCAGCTAATTCCTTTACATCACTTGACTATCACTGGTGTTGGCATGAAAATTTTGATTAATTAATTCATTGTTCTCTAATTATGAAATTGCTCATTTCTTAAGTGCACTAGTAATTTGGACTTAGAATTTTGCTCTCAATTGCCTTTGTTCAGGAGTACAAAGGTCTAGTGTGGGGGAATTGATCAAACCATATTTTTATATGAATTTACATGATTAAATTGGGATTTTTAGTGGACTCTATCATAGTTATTGAGCCCAAAATACCTTTTTTGTGATAAATTAAGATTAAGAGTAAATACATTAAATTAAGGCTAAAAAGGGCAAAATTGTCAAAGACAATGTAGTTACTCTTAATTATTGATTTTTATAAGAATATTTGATGTTAGATTAATTAGTTTAAATTGTAGGTACTTGAAGAAATTGGATTAAATTTGAAAATAGAAATTTAAGTTCAAGTTTTAAAATTTCAATTTAGTCCCTCTGCAACAGTTTTCCAAATTTTCATTTAAGTCCCTATTGAAGCTATGCGTTTTGGGCCATTCAATTAATTAGGTTTTTTTTTTTTTATTGAACTTGACAGACCCGTAAGCAGCTGGATAGGGACCCGACAAATTGAATACTAGGGATGAGGTAGCAGATAGAAAACGCGAGGACGGGAATTGAAAAAAAAAAAAAAAACAGCGCCGCAAGCTCTGGAGAAGGCTGGATCGATTGTTCATCAAGCTATCACCTTCATCCTCTTCACCATCGTCACCTTCAATCCCGTTCATCTCCCTCCTCCTTCACGCCTTCACCGTCAGATCTTCACGTTCTTCCTCCACTCCACCGTCGACCACCACCAGCGTCTTCTCACCGTTGGAATAGCTCAGGACTCCCATCTTCAACGCTTACACCTCCAGACCAGTGAGCATCAACACAAAACCTCGGTCCCTTTTCCACACCATTTTCATCCTCACAGTCACCCAGTGGTTCCTCTGTTTCTGAATCTTTCATTTTCAGCCACCAAACTTTCTGGTTCTAGAGCTAATTGCTAATTCTAATTAATATCTAATGGCTGGTTGTTTGAGTCAGAGTGGGATCATGGTTCTTGAAGCTATTTTAATGAGTGGCTAGGCAATTTTGTGTTCTTGGTGATGAATCAGAGATGGCTTGAGCTCACATGTGCTTACATAGGGGAGTTTATCTATCATCCTATTAGTCTAGAATCATATGTTTAAATTTATTAAATTTTTATGCATTATTCTGGAACTGAGATTAGTGGTAACTAACTTTGTTAGTTTGATATTTGTAATTGAGATTGGATATTGTGGTTTGAAGATTATAAATGTTTGAATTTCTTTGTGGTTGCAATGAAGTTATGTTGATTAGCGTGGTATTGTCTAATTAA
Organism: Acacia crassicarpa; assembly: GCA_034222035.1. NCBI lineage: Eukaryota > Viridiplantae > Streptophyta > Magnoliopsida > Fabales > Fabaceae > Acacia > Acacia crassicarpa. The sequence continues at coordinate 23,403,642 of JAWXYG010000011.1, read as the reverse complement.
TGTGATTGATTTGTATCTTCGAGGGGCTGGTTAGCACTCAAATTTAGGAAGACTCATATTGCATTACTCGAATTTCAAATGCACATTAAGTGGTTTTTAACAATATCTCAAGTAGTAGTAGTTAGCTACGGTAGTAGGAACTACTATTAATTGGGAATATTGGACTCAAGTGGTATCTTGAGGTTTACTTATTAGGGCTTAATGAAACTTAGACTCCCATATTTTTGAGCAATGATAGCTATTTCCTTCATTACCAAGAGCACTCATAATTAATCTTTTTTTTAAAAAAAAAATCCAAATCATCCTTTATTAATTTTCCAAAAATACCAAAAAGAATAGAAATAGTTTCTTTATAATTTCATTAATTTTAGTTTAAAGAAAACCAATTTCAAAACCCTTTTTTTAACCATGTTTTTAGCACTTAGTCAAATCTAGGAATTCAAAATAAAAGGCTCTTTGATAAGAGAACGATCCCGAGTTGTTTGCACTATATTGCATATTAATTCACGGTAAATTGTGATTTGACCCTGAGGCGACTAAGGTTTTCGTCAAAACAGATATCTATTGGGATATTGGTTGTGAATTAATAGACGCGATATTAACTTCATAGGGAAGCTGTGATCGCTACTCGACCAACTACGTACCATACTCGTCAAACAAAGGTACGGACGCGTACTGTAACACTAACTCTGATGCTTATTGTACACTTATATGTGATAGACATGTTCATAGACTGTGACTCTGTGTGAAAAATATTTAAACATATACAGCTTTATACAAGTTATGGTCATGATAACGCCGTTGAGTTTTCCTAGCGTTGAGGACATGATAGACCATCGTGGCACTGGTGAATAGTGCACACTGGTTTGATGTGGATGTGTGGTGACTGTGTTGCTTTAAGTATTGAAATATGATTATGATGTATTGTCATGAATATCTGTTATACATAACTGTTACATAAGCATGAGGTTAACCGTTACCTGAGGTTCAATGGGAATTGAACCTCAGCTCTTACCATAGCCTCAGGTTCCGAAGGAGGCAGAGTCGCTGACAAGGGTAAGCAGCCCGCATGAAGACTCGGACGGAGGATTGTTCTTCTGATGTTGTTTTTGCCTTTTAGTTATAATTTGAATACTTGAATATTCAGATGACTGTATTAGTATCAGACACACCAACAATGGATGATTATCAGTTACTCGTTTTGTTTTAAAAAGAAAAATCTTTTCTGATGCCACTCTGATTAATTTCTTTGAATCTCTGATAATTCCTTTTCAAAATCATGTTTAGAAAGAGGGGATGTTACAGTGGTGGAGCTCCAACAGAAATAATACACTACTTTGTAAATGAAAGTTACTAAAACCTAATAAAAAGTAGTGAATTCCTTAACTAAACTTGTCAATAGCATGATAGTGTACATTTTTTACTTGATAAACGAAAGTTGTTAGAACTTAATGAAAAGTCATGAATTCCTTAACTAAACTTGACAATAGCCTAATAATGTAAATATTTATTCTTGGGAAAAGAAAGTTGTTCAAACCTAATGAAAAGTGGTGAATTACTATCAAGCCATTGATAAGTTTAGTTAAGGAAATTAGGTTTTAACAAATTTTCGTTTACTAAATAAAAAAAATTTCCACTATCATACCATTGACAAATTTAATTATGAAATTCACCACGTTTTATTAGGTTTTAACAATTTTCATTTACCAAGTGAATAATTCCTGTTTTAGGGCACTAAAGCTCTGGTACAAGTTGGGTGGCTGCTAGCTAGTGAGGTGGGGGTTAATGTTTATTTTTTTAAAAAAGTGTGAGGACATTTTTGTCATTTGCTTTAAATTTCAAAAGGACATAGCATCTCATAGGGATGTTAAAATTGGAAGCACATCTCTATCCTTTGTTTGTTTGTTTTTTTTTTAAAAAAAATGGTCTTTATTATTTTTACGGACCTGTATTAGGCTTACTCCTATATTAGGCCCAATGGCGCCCACTCCTATATTAGGCCCAATGGCGGTGTAATCCAGTAAGGAATATATCACCTGACAGGATCCGCTTAGAATCAAGGAAGATCATACCTATAATCAAGGGAGATCTATCTTATCTTAAGATAGATTCAACAGTTATGATACTAGGGCCATGGATCAAGGGGCCCAAACTTTCCAACCTGAGATACACCCTATATAGGCCAAAGTGCCAAACCCTAAGGTGCACATGTTCTAACTCTGAATTATTTACATACAGTGACACGGTGCACACATCACCCCTTTGGCGAGAGTCTTGTTTGTGTAGAGTGATCTCACGCTCTCCTGTATATCTACTCCATAGATACTTAGGCAGAGCTCATCGATTCAAGATCAAAACACTAGTCCAAGGCTAGACATATGTGTTCTATACTAGAACAATTATATATTTGTATATGGGCTTATCATATGTGCAGTGACTGCAGGTAAGGAATTTTGCAGTAAGGTTGATATTGTACTATTTTGATTCCTAATTCCTAAATTGGACCTATTTGATTTATTACTGTGATTAAAGAATAGAGAATCTAGTAATTGATTCCTAATTCCTATATGGAAATAAATCACCACAATCTTCATTTGACTATTTGCAGGAAATCACAATCAACATTGTCTCAATAAATCATCGCGATTTTTTGATATTATAACTATTACGCTTTTTTTCCTCCCCAACGACATAGCACAAAACGGTGCAGTATCAACCTCATTGCAAAAACTCTTACATGCAGTCACTGCACACATCATTTCCCCATATATATATATATGTCTTTTTCCCAAAATTTTATTATAATTGGTTATCCAATTAACACCTACACAAGATTTTAGAAGAAAATATTAGAAGAAAAACGCCAACGCAGTATAAGCTTGGACTTTAGTTCTCTAGAAAAAAAAATAGGGTTTTTGCATTTTTATTTGTTTTATATTGAATGTAATAGAGCAAAAACGTAATCAATTTGCTCAGGCCTTTAATAAGAGTTTGGTCTCTTTTTCTCTTAATCTTGGTTTGTTATGGAATCTTATTTTTCTCCAGTAGTTTCTTCCCAAATCCAACATAAAATAAAAAAAAATAAAAGAATTCTTTTTTTTTTTTTTGGGATTTCGTCGAATCTCTTATTACTAGAAATAAGAAAGAGTAGTTAACTTATTTCATTTAATTGCACATCTTTTTGAAGTCGTTATAAATATATATTTATATTTATCAAAATTCAATAACAATTTAAAATTTTTGGTTAAATTTAAGAATTTTAAACTTAACTTTTTAAGGTTAAATTAATAAAATTCAACTTCAGTATTCAGGCATACTAAACAAAGTAATGTAGGATTGAGAAAAAAAAAGAACCACACTTAACTATTAATTATACGAACTATTAATTATACGGTATATGACTTGGAGAATTTATTCCCATTTGAAGATATAAAGAATTTAAAAATTATTATAACTTTAAAAAATTTTAGTTTAAACTTCTTAAATTTAACCCAAAATATTAAATTATTACTGAGTTATAATTTTTTTTTCAAAATATAAAAAAAAGGAAGAGATTTTCCCTTCCTATTTTGAAGTGGAGCCGAGGAATACTCATCCATGGTTTTAGTTATTGAATTATAATTTTGTTTTCAAAAGATAAAAAAAAGAAAGAGATTTTCCCTCCCTATTTTGAGGGGAGGAATACTCATCCATGGTTTGGGTTCTTCATTTTAGACAAAAGAACTGTGTTTATGACAAAAGGAGAGCAGCAGAAAAGGAGAGCAGCAGACTGATAAAACAGGAAAGAGAAGCCATCTCCTCAAAAACCAAGGTTGATAAAACAGGCAAAAAAAGCCATCTCCTCAAAAATCAAGATACAGGAAAGAGAAACCATCTCCTCAAAAATCAAGGTTGTGAAACTCATGAGTTTAAACAAACTCATGAGAGTGATGTAAATTCGTATTATGAACTCGAATGGTAAACTCGTAAGAGTTTACTTTTATTATTAAATAGATATTACTAGTGTATAATTAAATAATTTAAATATAAAAATGACAATAATTTGATTTAAATATATTTTAAATCCAAATAATTTTTTTCCCAAAATCCAAATAATTGAATTTAAACCCATCCACATTCATCATTTATCATATTTAATAAAGAAATTCCTATAAAATTTCTATATAAAGCCACTGAGCATGATCAAATTAAAAAAGTTAACATGAGTTTAAAAGTAGAAAAAATTAAAATAAAGGACCGAGAGAAAATAATATTTATTATGAAGGACTATAAAAATTGTAATTACTTAGAAAGACCAAACATCATAATGTAAATTTAAAATTACAAAATTGCCCCTAATCAAACCTCATGTATTATCTCTTGTACTCATAATGAAAAAATAATTATAATTAAAACTAAACTATTGTAACACCCCGTTTTCTAAAGCGTTTTTGAAATAAAATTATCAGAGTTCAAAAAGGGTTTATCGGAGTAGAGCATCGAAATAGTTGTGAAAATGAGTAACTGAATAACATTCAATAATGATGTATCTGTGTACTGTTACAGTCATCCAAAATATCCGAATATTCAAAAAGATGGTAAAATAAAATTTTCAACAGAATTCTCCTCGTCCGCTTCGTCACGCTATCTGCTTACCCTTCTCTTCGGACTGACCTCCTGAGGGTCCTGGGACTAAAGTAAGAGCTGAGGTTCAATTACCATTAAACCTCTGGTAACGGTTAACCTCATGCTTATGTATCAAATATGTATGACAGATATCCATGGCAAAACAGCATTTAATCACATACAATAATCACATATTCACGTAATAACATAACACAGCCACTGCAATATGCATGTTATTACAGTCTGCACTATCTCCAGTGCCACGATGGCCTATCGTGTCCTCAGCGCTAGGAAAACATAACGGCATTATCAAAACCATAACCCGTATCAAGTTGTATTTGGATGATCAATTTTCAAAAACAGAGTCTCAGACTATCTATCACATATAAGCATACCATAAGCATCAGAGTTAGTGTTACAATACGCGTCCGTACCTGGGTTGATAATTCCGGTATGACGGCGATCGGTATACGTTTGCAGGCGTCCTATAATAGGAATATTGCGTTATTAATTGTAAATAATATTCTTGAATATATTTTGGCCACTATTGAATATTCTACCCTTGGTACACTAAACCATTATTTTATTTCTTCAAAATTCGTGGAAAAACGCTGGACAATATTGGGCAGAATTTCGCCTATCTTTGAAAAATCATAACTAATTCTAGAAAAATAGAAACGAAGATCCGTAAAAAGTTCCGGACTCCTTAAGATGTCTATTTTCCATAAAAAATATCAGGCCTTGCCCAGAATTCAAAAATCATTCCCAGATTTCACATGTTCATCCTCTGCCCAGAATTTCCAACATTTTCGCAACATAAACTTTGAGAATTTCTTTCTCACTGTACAGAGCTCATTTCAACACGTTCTTTACATATTTAAAAAGCTCTATATGTCTAATTTCATCATGAATTTTATCAGAATTTTTCAATATCATTTCCAACATGAAATATGAGTGTTTTTGTTACTAGTTCAGAAATTGCCTAACCGACGAATTTTCGCCAGAACTTCGTTACTACAGTGTTCTTGACCTGGGAATTTTGCAGAACCACTTCCTTCACTATATTTTCGAAATGAAGCTATTTTAAACTATAAAAACATGAAACTAAAATTATTCTAGAATTTTAAAGATTAAAACTACTTCTACCTATGAATTTAAAACTCAAAACTAAGAACTTGCTTACCTAAAGCTTGATCTTCTTCAAGCCTTCCTTCAGCTCCCTCCCTCAACTCTCTCTCAAATAAGCAAGTGTTATATTGCTTGGTGTGAGGAAAATGTGAAGAGCTTGGCCCCTATTTATAGGAAAAAGGTTGGACATTTGTATAATTTTTTGCAACTTTCCTCTTGTCAATTATACACCATTGGATCTAGGGTAAAGTTGAAATCTCACATTCTCACCACTCAATGCATCAGCCGAAAATCCCTCTCTCTCTCCCCTCTTCTCTTTCTTTTTCCTTCTCCAAGAAGCCACACAAACTTGCACTTTAAGCCATAAATAGTGTTTTGTTTTCTAGAAGCTTTGACCAATTTTGCCACATGTGTTGAACTCAATTCCTTCCCTTTGAAGCCTCTAAAAATCGAAATCCCCTCTGGTCCTTTGGGTTGGGTTGTTGTTTTGGGCTTTATTGGTGGTTTGGGAAATGGTTTGGGTTACCAAAAATGATCCAATTGAGTTTTTGTTGTGCCAAAAAGCCCTAAATTAATTTCTTCTTGTTTATTATTAGATTGATCTTAATTAGGTTTAGTTTGAAATGATTTTATTGATTACCAATCCCATCATGATCCTACTAAGTCCAATTGTTACAATTATGGATCCCTTGTTAGGCTTTATTGTTGAATTTAGCCAAAATATTGCAAATTGCTTGTAAATATTTATCATTAAATTAATTATGCTTGTTAATTCAATTAAGATTAATTTTTGGTGTTTACTAATTATTTTTAATGTCCTCTAATTATTCTAGACCTCTTCCTATCCCTTTACGGCTTAATTAATTTTGCCAATATGTGAATTATATGACAATATATCACTAATTGTGAGTTTAATTTTGGAAATTCCATTTAATTGGTTTAGGGGTTTTTATGGCATTTTACAATATTTAATGATCCCTAATAAAAATTTAAGGAGTTGAATTTTGCCCTATTAAGTCCTACCGACAACTTATTCAAGAATTAGAATAAATATACTTACTAATTTGGAGACAACATACTCTCCTATTTTAAATGGGTCCTAAATGGCCAAAATATTATATTCAAGAGATATACAAATTTTGGAGTATTATAACTATCTATCATGATATGATCATTTTTTTTAATATATTATTTAATTAATAACTATTAAAAATAAAAAAAAAGTAAACTTATTTCACTATTTGAATATATTCTTTAAGGGTAATTTCATTGTTTGAATTAACTAAATTGCCCTTAATCAAACTTCATGTATTATCAATTAAGCTCTTTTTATATAAATAAAAAATAAACTTATTTCATATTTTTAAGAATACAATAGGTTAATTAGATTTTTAATTTTATTAACATTACATGAATTTTTAACCCACATAAATTACTTCTAAAACAAAAATAAATCATAAAACTTTCTTATTTTAACATATATGATAAACTATAAAATACTTCCATCCCGGATTAAAAAAATTGATTAAAAAACCATTGTAATTTTTACAAATTGAAAAAAATGTGTAATTTGTTTTTTTTTTTCATAGACATATATTCAAGTTGTGAAAAATGAAAATTGAGAAAACTATTGTTTAATTTAATGAAACATAAAATTTAGTATTAGTTTTAAAATAGAATGGGGGAAGAGAATGTAGAAGGGAATGTAGGAGATTTTAATTTATTAGGGGCATTTTAGTACTTTTAATTTTATATTTTTATATTTGGTCCTTTTAAATAATTACAATTTTTATGGTCCTTTTCTATAAATATTTTCCTCAAGGTCTTTCATTTTAATTTTCCCATAAGAGTAAGTTAACACGTTTTTGTAAGTTAGAAATGTAAAAACGGTAAACTCGGTGTATAAACTCGTGAGTTTAATTGAGTTTACAACTAGCACGAGCTTACCATTGACTCAACTCATTTTTGTAAGTTAGAAATGTAAAAATGATAAATTTAGAGAGTCAACTCGTGAGTTTGATAATAATGTCAAACATGGTACCAAAACACTCTTTTAGGGGGTGGGGGTCCTACTTGTCAGGGGTGGAATCAAGGGGCCTAGGGGTGGTCCCTCCAAAATTTACACAATTGGACCCAAAGTTTTCAGAAATTATGCTTTAGCCTCATAAAATTTTCAATGTTTTCACTTGAGTCCCTATCGGAAAGTCTAATAAAGGGACTAAAGTAAAAACATTGAAATTTTTATGAGGCCAAATCATAATTTCTGAGAATTTTGGGTACAATTATGTAAATTTCACCACCTAATTTTAAGTATGGACTCCACTAGGTTTTGGTCTGTGATTTTCGTCCCCCTGATTTTCATTCTTGGCTCCGCCCCTACTACCTGTGTCCACCCCATTTGAATGTGGAACAATTCCTGTGAATGAGAAGAGAGGGGGCACGATGATGACTTATATTGATCATTACAATCTTTGCAAGCACATCAAAACCGGACTAGAGATTTCTCGGGAAGGCTTTTGAGAATGTTAAACATGACTTCGTGGGGAAGGAAGAATTTGTTTTCTTCCATTATCAGTTGCTTCACTGTAATGCCATTAGAAACTTCGAATAATAAATTCTAGAAGAGAGCATTTGGGGTTACAGAGGTTGTCGAAGGACATGATGATCATGATCATAATTGAAGGGGAAAAGGTATTCTTTCCTGGACCATTAATTAATGGCTACCTGATCTCAATAATCGGATATATAGGTCAACATAATTTATTTAAGTCTAAAATTTATTTACACATCAAAATCAATATATATATATATATAAAATATGTGGGGGGAAAAACACTTCTCATGTTATAGGAGGAGTGTTTTCTCATGTCATACACACATAAAATGGTGAGACCCCCCCCCACACATATATATATAATTAGCATTATATATATATATATGTGGGTCCCACTATTTCATGTGTGTGGGCATTTTTCTCATGTCATACACACATAAAATGCTAATTATATATATATATATATATATATATATATATATATATATATATATATATATATATATATATATATAATATTAGCATTATATACACTTCTCATGTTGTAGGAGAAGTTTATTCTCATGTCATAGACACAAAAAGATGTGGGTCCCACCATTTCCGTGCTTGATTATATATATATATATATAGGGGTTTACACTTCTCATGTTGCATGAGAAGAAGAAAATTCCTATACACACATGAAATGGTGGGTCCCACATTTTTTTTATATTTAAAAAAAAAAGCACGGAAATGGTGGGACCCACTTTTTTTTTTTGTATCTATAATATGAGGATACATTTTTTCTACAACATGAGAAGTGTAAAGATAAAATATGATTGTAAAAAAAAAGATTTGATCTTTAAGTGGCTTTATAATTATCGAATGTGAGTCAAAAGAGAATTGATTTTTTTTTCCTGTCTTGTAAATCAAATTAGATTGTTATAATATATGTGTGTCTATCTCCTCGAGATAGTTCTATATATTTTAATTTGATTAAACAAAAGCAATAAGCAACTTTATGTTTTGAACATATATATATCTATTGGCTACAGGCCATTAGATGATTTTTTTTTTTTATCAACGGGATTATATGAATATTAATTTCTTATCAAAATTGACAAACATATATAATAAATTTTATTTATTTATTTATTTATATTTCATATCGATCCTTAAGATATTAAAATTAAACTGATATGTCGTTGGCTTGGTGGGATATTGGTTGAAGCCCAGGTTACTGAGGAGCTACAATTTTATGGTTCAGCGCTAAGTTACTAATATTCTAGGCTTTTTAATTAAGGGCCTGTTTGGTATGAGGAGATGAAAAGGAAGTGAGCGGAGGGAAAAGGTTTTTTATTGATATCTTAAAACATAAGAGAATTGGGATTGCAAGTTTTTAATTACTATTTTTTACTCTTTTATAATATATACTCTCTTTATTAAAATTTTGTAACTCCACTTCTCCAAATTTTCTAAATCCAACTCATCACACAAATTTTTCTTCTCTTATGTCCCCCCCCCCCCCTCCAAATCCCTCCTCCCAAATAGACCTAAGTTACATCCAAGTCATGATTTATGATATTATTCAAGCAATATATTGAGTGATTTCTAATAATTATATATTTTTCGATATATATATATATATACCTGAATTTGTTAAGACTCCATCAACTAGGATGGAGATTGCGACTGCAAGATTTAACGCGAGGGAATCGGTATACTGGTTTGTTTGGACCTTTTCAGCTTGTTTGACTTCTTTTATTTTCCATAATGAAAAAAACATATCCAGGTCCAAAAAAAATCCTTCATTTTCACACCTTACAAGAGGACAAATGTTGTGTGCTCTTTAGTTTTTTGCTGTAAGAATTTTGGGATGTTCACTGTAAAAGTGTTTGTTAGTTGATATAGAGTATGCTGGTTCTAACATGTTAATTGCTTGACGTCCATAAAAACTTGGCTCTTGATTTATTAATGATACATTTCTACCTGAGCCCTAGTTAGTGTGGGAGGAAGAAGATGATATAGAGAGAGAAAGTTGAGGATTTGTCTAAAAGAAGAGGAAAGAAAAGGTTGCATGAGTTCGCTAACATTGCTGACGAGGTGGCGTGTATTAAGTACCATATGTACATGTCAATTAAACTTAACAGTTAACGGTAGGGAAAAACTAGCCCTTTTTTAAACTTCCAGGGTGATGGTAGCCTCTCAAAAACTTTCAAACTCTCCATGCTCCTTAATAGAAATTTCAGAAGCATTTTTTTCCCTTTAATCCAAGATCTTTTAATTCGTGGGAGTACCGCTAGCAACTTTTTATTTTACCGTTTGGATTATTTAATTGCCTAAATCTAGACAAAATCCAATCTAGTTACAATAATAAGAGAAAGTGTTTTTTTTTTTAGTTTCTTTTAAGTGATTTTAACTTGTAAAAAGCTTTCGTAAAACACAAAAAAAAAAACTCTTTTAATTGATTCCTAGATTTTTCAAAACACGCTTTGGTGAATGAGCACATAGCTTCTTGTGACACAAAGAAATATCATGCTTCCACTAGATAGTATTTCGATCATAACAAAGGGGAAAACGGATGATATCCCTAATATCATAGATAGGTCAAATAAGGAGAAAAAATTAAACTAGAGGATATAATATCAAAACAGGAGTGTTGGAACAAAATAAATGTCCAATATATATTATACTAAAAATTCAATTCAAGATGATGTTATTGAATTTTTGTTACCAATGGATACAAGGCTTTCCACGTAATTAAAAGCACTTCTAATGCCATATTCGCGAGCAAAAAGAAACTCCTTGAGTTCATTACTAGTGAGATTAAAAAGATATATACTAAATTTTGGTTGAGCTTCAAACTCAAAAACAACTTCATTCCTCCAAATAGTCATGGGATGTAAGCTCCGTAAACGAGGGCTACCAAAAACCATAGTCTTATTCCATCTTCGCCTAGATCCGCCAGATGTAGCCTCCTCCTCCATCATCCACAATTCAATGTTAGAAAACAAAGCAAGTTTGTTCTCATACGCAATCAACTTTGTGTTCCAATGAATATGCGGTACTTCACGCATTGGAATCACGGTAAACACTTCTGTTGCTATGTCAAATGAAAGTATGTCGATTTGGTTGTGGTAGGACAACCAATAAATAGCTTCATCAGTAGCAGCAAAACTTTCACGAATACTTATATCCTTTAATAAGTTGTGGTTGCTAAATTCTACTTTCTTCCATGACCCTGTGGACAACAGGTTTAAAGTCATAAATTTTCACTATCTTGTAATCATTTATAACTCTACTAAACCCAAATGCTATATTGCAGAAATCTTTATTCTTAGTTTGGGGCACGCATTGGACCTCCCTAGTGGCTGGATTCCACAATAAAATGGAACCATTAATTTCAACTCGAACACAGAGGAGGCCATAGCTAGAACCAATTATATGAAACGGATAAAAAGGAATGATATTGATGGAGTGTGCATCCAGAGGCATAAGGGTTTTCTTGTCAGAATCCAGTATACTGAAGGTTGAATAACCCCATTGAAGGAGAAGAGAAGGGCCACGATGATGACTCGAGTGATGGAGGTGTTCTTTGACGAACAACGAGGTCTTAAACAGATCAATCTAATCTTTACAAACACATTGAAATCGGATTAGGGATCTCACAGGAAGTCTTTTGAGAATGTTAAAGATGATTTCGTGAGGAAGGAAAAAGAATTTGTCTTCTTCCATCAATAACTGCTTCATTGTGCTCGCCATTAGAAACTTGAAATAAGAATTCTTAAAGAGAGAGTTTAGAGGTTATAGAGGTTGTCGAAGACTCGAAGGACCTCTAGAATAAAGGGAAAAAAATATTCTTTCCAGTGTACGGTTAATTAATTGCTACGTGATTTCAATAATCGATTATTAAGGTCAAGATTGTTATAATATTAATTATATGGATGTGTATTGACTCAAGAAGCTTCATCTCCAAGCCAACAAGTTACTTGTTCTTCAAGCTAAGGGATAAGTTGCTTGCTCTCCAAGCCAACAAACTTGTTTTCTAAGTTTGTTTTACTTGTTCTCCAAATTTTACTTAATCCCAAGTTTTCATAGGATGATAGCTTGTAGTACAAGCCTCTTAAATGTCTATAACTAGAAGTCATGTATAAGCATTGTAGACATACAACTAAATAAAAATTACTCCTGTCTTTCTCTCTAGAATTTTCCCTCCTTTTATTTATTGTTCTCTTATCCCAAATATCTTTATATTTATAACAAAGATAATTTATTTAAGTCAAAAATCTATCCTAACATTTCTTTAAAAAAAAAAAAACAAATTTATCCTAACATTAAAATCAAAGAATATTTATAGTTATGATATCGTCGGAAACAAAAGATTCTGTCAGCTTCCATGCTTGCGTTAGAAAGTGCCATTAATTAGCTGCAGTGTAGAATCTCAATATTCGGATATATAAGACGCTACAGACACCAGATACACAATTTATTTATATATTTCTAAAATTTATCTTAACATCAAATCTCTATATAGATATTTAAATAAACATATCTTTAAGTGATTTTATAATTATCAAAGTTAAATTAAAAGAGAATCTTTTGCTTTAAAATATCATAGATAATTTAATAAAATATAAAAAAAATATATTATAATTTTGGTTATTGAATTAATCTTTTGTTAGTGTTAAAATTCTCAGAACAACAACGGTTGTTATAAAATAGAGGTTGTATCATTCATAAATAATATTTTTAAAAATTATATATTAATATTATTATATTGGGGTCAATGATGCTATGAATTCGAAACATAATTTTTTTTAAAAAATAGTTTTCCATTTAACATTATTTAAAAATTATATATCAATTTATTTCCAAAAAATAATATAATTAAATGTAAACAATATTTTATAACTAAAAATATGTATATTGCGTTTTGTTAGCAGAGTATAAGTTTCCTCCCTACGTTATTTTAAGGCATTTGTACCTTCTTTCTTTGTCATCCATATCTACCAAGTTCTAACGGCACAAGTAAATCACACGCAGTGGATTTTCCCACCCAGTATTTCAATCAAATAAATTTCCCCTTTCCTTGCGTATGTAGCATGTGTGGTCATCGGAAGTTCTACTTTTCAATTTTTTAAGATTTATTCACATACCCTTCTGTTTTAGCAAAGGCGATGTGGAATGACTTGATCATTATTATGAAGATTTTTTTGCTTTTCTCACCCTCCATATCAAGCATGTACGGTCAGCAGGTCAGCCTCCCTTCTTTATCGTCATAAAAAGTACAAATTTCTCAATTTAATATGACACATAAAGACCATTTAAAACGGTAAAGTACAGAGAGATGCTTCCAATTTCAACATCCATGCTACATCTTTTTGAAAATGAAAGATAATGTCACACTTCTAAAAAAAATAAACATTAATTAATTCTCACCTCGCTGATCATCGGCTACCGACAGTCACCACCCAGCGCTGGAGCTCCAATAGAAAATCCAACCTAAAATAAAAGAAAAATAAAGACAATTTTATTTTTTTTTGGATTTCTTCGAATTTCTTAGTATTGGAATTAAGAAAGAGTAGTTAACTTATTTCATTTAATAGCCCGTCTTTGTGAAATCTATGAGAATATATATAATCCAACCTAAAATAAAAGAAAAATAAAGGCGATTTTTTTTGGATTTCTTCGAATTTCTTAGTATTGGAATTGAGAAAGAGTTGTTAACTTATTTCATTTAATAGCCCATCTTTGTGAAATCTATATATATATAAATTCAATATTTTTGGTTAAATTTAAGAATTTTAAACTCAACTTTTTAATTTTATATCAATAAAATTCAACCCCAGCCATATTAAACAAAGTATTGTAGAAGAGAAAAACAAAATGAACCACAATTGATTAAATAAGTAATTGTATTGGATATGACCTGGAGAATTTATTCCCATTTAAAGTTATAAATAATTTAAAAATTATTATAACTTTAAAAAGTTTAGTTTAAACTTCTTAAATTTAACCGAAAATATTAAATTGTTATTGAATTATAATTTTTTTTATAAAAAAAATTCACAAAGTTGAGCCATCCAATTAAATTTTCCCTTCCTATTTTGGGGGGAGGAATACTCATCCATAGTTTTGGATTTTGGTGCTTCATCTTAGGCCAAAGAACTGTGTTTATGAGAAAAGTGATCCAATGAAATTTTCCCTTTACTCATGTTTGGTGCGTCATTTTAAGCAAAAGAACTGTGTGTTTATGAGAAAAGGAGGGCAGTAAACGGATAAAACAGCAAATTAAAGAGAAGCCAACTCCTTATAAAGGATAGCAAAAACACTCTTTTCTTTACAAGTTGAAGTTAAATTAGGTCAGGCGTAATTCATAAACCCTGCATGCTAGCTCACATCGTAATACATTGGACGCTTGGGGCTTTGCGTTTTTGACGCTTGGGATGAGCCAAGCAAACAAATACAGTAACATCTTAATAAGAGTATTTTTATTTAATTAGAAATAAATGTTATTAATGTGTATTCAATTAGAAATAAATGTTATTAATGTGTATTTATTCTAATTTATTCCTTTGTATATTTATTCCCTTATAGATTGTATTCTAGAAGAATCCCATAGGGATACATGTCAATGTATAATTAGATACCTCAGTCTATAAATAGAAAAGGTAGAGGATCAAGCTAATCATTGAGTACTTGACCTAATTCTTTAATTTTCTTATTTTCTTAACTTGGTACCAAAGCCAAAAAGGCCAGCAATGGCATCACATAGCAATTTTGTCAGCAAACCAGATGGAGCCACCACCACAAATGTGTCGGCCAACCCTAATACCAGTCCTCACATTGCCTTCCCTCAAGATTCCACAGTCCTCACCGTTACATCACCTGTCCCTCTTACTGCTCACCACCTGCCCCCTTTGTCGTCTTCCATACCTTCTCACTCGACTGTCTCATCTCAACTCCCGACGCCCAACTTCGCTCACATCCCAACTCCCCCTTTCACCCAATTCGAGTCCTTCGCCCACACTCCCTCACCATCGACCTTACCACCAACGACGACTCCAGCCACCCTCCATCATGCAATTCCAATTTCGACTTTTGTCCCTCCCTATATTCCTTCACCATTGTCCTATCCTTTCCTGTCACACTCCTCCCTTTTAGGCGTTCCATCTGGTTTCCCCACGGCCCTTCACCATACTCCTCAGGTCCCTACTCGATCTACACCACTATTAAGCTCTCTAAATCAGGGCAATCCCGTCAAGTTGAATGCTGATAATTTCATCATCTGGCAATCAACTGTTCTACCTATTATTCGCGGCCATAGACTCGATGGCCACATCCTTGGCACAAAATCCGTTCCACCTGAATATGTTTTGGACTTAGCCGAGAACGTTTTCCCGAATCCCCTCTATGAGGAGTGGCTTGCCACCGACAAAATCTTACTCGGATGGCTTTTCGGTACGGTGTCGATCGAGATTGCATCTCAGATGACCCACTGCACAACATCTGCCTCTCTCTGGAAATCCATATATGAATTCATTGGGGATAACACAAGGTCCCGAATCACCTTCTTGAAAGGTGAATTTCATCGCCTAAAAAAGGGATCACTCAAGATGCGTGACTACCTCTCGAAGGTGAAATCAATCTCCGATAATCTTAATCTTACTGGATCTCCTCTGTCTCTCACTGATTTGGTTACTCAGACCCTTGCCGGATTGGATACAGAGTACACTCCGATTGTAGTAATTCTCTCAGAAAAAGAAAATCTATCTTGGGCAGATCTTCAGTCAAAACTCCTGACATTTGAGTCTTGATTGGAGCAACTCAACACCACAGCCACCACTAATTTGTCTAGTGCATTTGCCAATCTGACTTTTCAACCTAATTCCTCTCAGTCACGCTCCCCAAATTACCGTGGAACTGGAGGAAGGAGAGGCAGGGGACGCTCAAACAGAAGCTTCTCTGGTGGACGTACTTCTTCCGGTGGTAGAGGAGTACCAAAAAACGATAAGTGGTGCTATCTCTGTGAAAAGCCTGGTCATGAAGTCCAAAATTGTTTCAAAAGGTTTGATCGAAGTTTTAAGCCACCTCGCAAGCCTGATAATGCATCTGCATATATTACCACCCAGAGACTACTGCAGACTCAGCCTGGTATCTTGACACTGGGGCGACTCATCACATTACCAACACTTCTGAGAACGTTGGTCCAGATATGACCTCAGCGCCCGAATCAGGTATATCCTCTATCTCTGTTGGCGATGGCGAATCTGTTAATGTGATTGGCACTGGACATGCTAAACTCCTATGTGATAAACCTGCTAGATTAAAATGTCTGCGATTAAAGGATGTTCTTGTGGCACCTCGAATGGCCAAGAAATTGATTAGTTGTTTTAAGCTCACCAATGATAACAAAGATGTATTTGTTGAAATTGACTCCCATGGCTATTTTGTGAAGGACAAGAGTCAACATAGTATTCTGCTGCAAGGGGAAGCAACCAGAGGGTCCACTCTCGGATCAACAATCCAGTAGTTCCAGTCAAGAACTCAGCTGTCAGTTTTACTTCAGTAGGAAATAAATGTATTCCGACTAGTAATAATAATAACAATCTGTCTGATTTTACATTTTGGCATAGACGCCTTGGTCACCCCAGTAAAGCTGTCATACAAAAGGATCTCACAGATTGTAACATTGCATTTCCATCTAATGAAAAATCTCAATTTTGTGACTCTTGCTAGTTGGGAAAATCTCATAAACTTCCTTTTACTCTTTCTCTATCTCGTGCATCTCATGTTTTGGACTTGGTGCATACTGATCTTTGGGGCCCTTCCCCAATCAAATCTGTTAATGGTTACCATTACTACATCAGCTTTCTGGATGATTGCAGCAGACATACCTGGATTTACCCCTTGAAATCAAAGAATGAAGCACTTTTTGCTTTTAAATTGTTTAAAGCCATGGTTGAAAATCTCTTTGAGCGCAGAATTAAAACTCTTCATAGTGATTGGGGAGGTGAATTTCGTAGTTTCCAACCCTTCCTTGATGAACACGGGATCATTTTCAGACATTCCTGTCCACACACATCAGCTCAAAATGGTAGGGTTGAGCACAAGCACCGTCATATAGTTGAAACTGGCCTTACTCTTCTTGCAGATGCACATTTGCCTACCTTCTACTGGTGGGAAACTTTTTCTACTGCTGTCTATCTTATAAACCGGTTGCCAACTGGTGTTCCAAAGAATATTTCACCCTTGAGACTCTCTACAACAGAAAACCGGATTACAAGAATCTCAAGGTCTTCGGCTGTGCATGCTTTCCTTGCTTACGCCCCTATAATCAACAGAAGCTCCAATATCATAGTACAAAGTGTACCTTTCTCGGCCATAGTGGTTCCCACAGAGGGTTCAAATGCCTAAGCTCCACTGGACGGATATATATCTCCCGTCATGTTGTGTTCAATGAAAATGATTATCCTTTTGCTAACAATTTTTTGTGTTTTCAGCAACTATCACAGTTTGAAATTGTGAATTTTTCAAGCATATCTCCTATTTTTCATGAAGAAGTGTCATGTGATAAAGCTTCCTATACTGCTGATGATCCTTGTACTTCAAGAATTCTCTCTATTCAGTCTCGTGACAGCACTATGTCTGCTTCTAAATCATCAAGTCTGCATCTACCATCATTCGATGTCCCTGCACTCATTGATCAGGCGAGTGTTGTGCCTCCTATATCAGATCCCCTTCATGTTTCTGATTATGTCTCTACTTCAGATCCTAATATAGGGACTCAGTCGTCACCAACAGCCCCTCAATCACCAGTAATGACCTATGTTCCATCAGCTGATGCTCCAATTCCTTGTACAACCACCAATATTCACCCCATACAAACTCGGAGCAAACGTGGGATTTACAAACCTAAAGCCCCTTATGTCGGGCTCACCCTTGCAGATCCTGATTACACACCCACCACAGCAAAGGAAGCTTTGTCTTCACCTCTTTGGACACAAGCCATGATTGAAGAATTCACAGCACTTCAGAAGAATAGAACCTGGACTCTTGTTCCACGGCCCCCTTCTCAAACAATTGTCGATAACAAATGGATTTTTAAGTCCAAATTACACTTTGATGGCACATTAGCCAAGAGGAAAGCTAGACTTGTTGCAAAAGGGTTCCAACAAACCGAAGTTATTGATCTCTATGAAACCTTCAGTCCTATGATTAAAGCTTCTACCATTCGTATTATTTTGACTATTGCTGTTGCATTGGGCTAGGAAATTCAACAACTTGACATTAATAATGCCGTCTTGAACAATTTCTTGTCTAAACCTATTTTTATGGAGCAACCAGAGGGTTTTGTTGATCCTTCTCGGCCTACTTATGTGTGCAAGTTATCCAAGGCACTTTATGATTTGAAGCAAGCTCCTAGAGCCTGGTTTGACATACTTCGAAGTGTGTTGCTCGCTTGGGGTTTCACCAACTCTAAAAGCGACATCTCTCTGTTTATTTACTCAGACAAGAAACAGGTATTGATGATCTTGATTTATTCACTGGTAGTAATCCATATAGTCTTCGCCAATTTGCTGCCAAACTCCACACTATTTTCTCACTCAAAGACCTTGGATCTCTCCATTATTTCCTTGGGATCGAAGCACACAAAGACTCTACAGGTCTATATCTTAGTCAAAGCAAATACATATGTGACTTACTTGATCGTTTTCATATGAGCGATGCATCCCCCTGTTACACATCGATGGCTGCTCATAAATCCCTATCAGCTTTCTCTGGTGAGTCGCTTCCCAATCAGACTGAGTATAGAAGTGCGGTAGGAGCTCTGCAATACCTATGTAACACCAGGCCAGACATTAGCTTTAGTGTTGGTAAATTGAGTCAGTATCTCTCACAACCAACTACAGAACACTGGAAAGCTGTAAAAAGGGTGCTAAGATATCTTAGAGGCACAATACATTATGGTATTCATATCAAACCATTAGCCCCACTCGTTCTAGCTGCTTATTCAGATGCTGACTGGGCCTCTTGCCCTGATGATAGGCGTTCAGTTGGTGGCTACTGTGTTTTTCTGGAAGATTCCTTAGTATCTTGGTCCTCAAAGAAACAATTAGTTGTTTCCCGCTCTAGTTGCAAATCCGAATATAGATCTCTATCTAATACAGCTTCTGAACTCTCCTGGATCAGATCCTTACTGTCTGAACTAAGTCTAAGGCTAAAAAGGATACCGACTATATGGTGTGATAACACCAGTGCTGTAGCTCTTGCCTCCAACCCTGTTCATCATGCAAGAACCAAACACATCGAAATAGATGTGCATTATTTAAGGGATCAAGTCCTCAGCAAAGTCTTAAATGTTTCTCATGTTCCTACAGAATTCCAGATTGCTTGACTAAACCCTTACACCATGCCCGTTTCAGTTTTCTTAGAGACAAGTTGGGTGTTACAGTTGCACCAGGCAAAAGATCACAGCAACATCAAACTTTAACCAAAATCAAGAAGAAGAAGAAACCAGTTCGAAGTAAAGGAGAGAATTAGAAATAAATGTTATTAGTGTGTATTGAATTAGAAATACATGTTATTAATGTTTATTCATTCTAATTTATTCCCTTGTATATTGTAACACCCCATTTTTCTAAAATGTTTTCAAAATAGTTTTATCAGAGTGACGCATCGGAGCAATTCAAGAGAGCGAGTAACTGATGATTGTATTTCAAAATATTAACCAGGGTTGGTTATAGTAGTGGTACATTCATCCCAATAATTCAAAATATTATATAATCCAAAAACAAAAAGAAACTCCGGCCAGATTTTCACACGGGCTGCTTACTCCTGTCGTCGGCCCTCGGTCCTCCAGACCCTGAAGCTATAGTAAGGGCTGAGGTCCAATGCCCATTGGACCTCAGGTAACGGTTAACCTCATGCTTATGTATGACAAAATATGTATGACAGATATTATCACATTAATCAACACACAATCACACAGGAGATGCAAGTTTAATATATTGACAGTACACATCGCATGTACAGTTATCCAAGTTAACAATACACTTCACATGTAAAGTTATTTATGTCAACAGTACATATCACATGTAAAGTTGTCCATGTACACATTGCATGTACAGTTGTCATCTATCACATATATAGACATATCGTAAGCATCAGAGTTAGTGTTACAATACGCGTTCGTACCTTTGTGATATTCGCGGTACAAGTGTCGGTCTATATGCGATTGCAGATATCCTATAGGGTAATATCACATATATTAATTCACAATCAATATTCTAATAGGTATCCTAGTAGGTATCTTAGTCCCTATTGACCATTTTGCCCCTAGAGTATTTATTTTCCAATTATTTCTCCTCTTTATTTTGAAAAAACGCTGATCCTTTAAATCTGGACAAATTTTTGCCTAACTTTGAAAAATCATAACTAATTCTAGAAAAATAGAAACGAGGTTCCGTAAAATTCTTTGGAATCCTTAGGATGTCTATTTTCCAGATAAAATATCAACCTTTTCCCAGATTCCACGGTTCATTCCCAGTTTTTAAAGTTTGAACCTCTGCCCAGAATTTTCTAGAAATTCGTAGCCCTAACTTTGGGAATTTTTATCTCACTGTACAAAATTCATTTTGACATGTTCTTGACATCTTTGGAAAGTTCTATATGTCTACTTTCACCATGATGTTTTTCAGAAATTTTCAACAACATCTCGAACATAAAATATTAGCGTTTTTATGACTGATTCCAGAAATCGCCTACCGACAAAATTTTGCCAAAGTTGCGTTACTTTGATTATACTCTTTTGAAAATTTTGCCAGAGCTTCTTCTTCATCATTTTTTCGAAATAAAACTAATTTTGACCATAAAAACATGAAAATAAAATTACTCTAGAATATTTAAGATCTAAACTACTTCTATCTAAGAAATTAAAAACTAAAACTTAAAGAACTTAAAGACTAGAGATAGAAATCTTACCAAGAGCCTTGCCACTCTTCAAGAACCTCCTTGCTCTCACTCTCAACTCTCTCTATATGGCTTATTGCTTTGTGAATTGGTGAGAATTCATGAAGCCAAGGACCACTATTTATAGTAAAAGCTCCATGTGCAAAAAGACCAAAATACCATTGCATATTAGCCATTGGATCTAGGGTATTTGGGAGCTTTCATCCTTGCCCTACACCTCCCTCTTCTAGCATATTCTATTGCTTTATGACTCACCTCCTTGATGAGGTCATGGATAACAATTTCCTCTTTCTTCTCTCCTTGGCTTTGCTTTTCTCTAGATAAAAATACATTTGGGGATCCTAATGAAGTTTTATGTACATTTTCTCATTGATTTTGAATTCTTGAAATTTTTTGCTTCATTTTGAGACCAAATTTGTCTATCTTATCTATTGGTTTCAATCTTCAACAATTAAGGAAATGACTTTGGTTATACTTGTTTTCATGCTTGATTTATGCTTGATATTGATCTCAATTTAGATTTGATACTTAGTTAGTGGATTTCAAGTTATAATTTAGTTCGTATAGATTTTCACTAGTTTAAGTCTAGAGTTATTTTCATGAACCAATTTAATTGTTTTAATTGTCTAATTTCCTATCTTGACTTCTCCCTTAAACTCACAACATTAGCATGCACAACACTCCCTTTTCACACATACACACTCCACACATTCCACCACCTTCTAGCTTTTACTATACTCCTCTATCCTCTTCCAAAAGCTCCCAAAGTCTTCATGCATTTATTTGATTCTATGACTTATCCATTAGTAGGTTTGTGACTCATGTCTTAGGTTGGTGATTCATTCATGTTTAGGGTTGTGAGTCATCTTTTAGAGTTATGACTCATATTAGCATGTGTTTGTTTATTTACTTAAATAATTTTGTGGTTTATTCCTCTCACATGCCTACTAGGAAATTCTTCTATTGGTGGATTGGATTTCACATGGATTCCACTTTATTATAGCTAATTAGAGCCTTTGGATTACCTTTACAAGGTTAAATCTTGACCTTTAATGTTAATTGTGATTATTGACTTTTCAAAGCTTAATTAAAGTTTACTTATCATCTTAATCACAAGCTTACTTGCCTCTTGATTATTACATAATTGGTGTTTAGGGTATTTTATGACTATAGGCAATCTATTTTATACTAATCTCAAACCCCTATTGGTCTTTGAATTTTAATTAGCCCACTATACTTCTAATTAATGGCTACAATTGTTTAATTGTAAATAATTAGCTAATCATCCTATTAGTGGTAATTAATTGCCCATTAAATATTAGTAATTGCCTTTTTAATTGTTCAAGTATTTTGATAATTCTTTATGGCCTTTTAAGAATTAATATGAGCTAGGTATTAATTTAGGGTTCTTAGAAAATTTAGTTTCTTCATAAATTATGAAATTTGAGACTTAAATCTCCTTTAATTAATCCCTTGATTAATTATGAAAAGTTACATAATTATTTAGTTTAATGACAATCTAAGTGTCTACTAATTTTTATTATTTTCCCTTGTTGATTGATGTATTTCCTTAACATGTCCTTGCTCTTTCTTGGTCCTATAAGAATCCTAATTTTAATTTGGAAATTGTTTGTATTTTTATGGTATTTTATGATTCCAAACAAAATTTAGAAAAATAAAACATTGGCTATCTTAAATTCTAAGGAGAAATAATCTAATAGATAGAATAAATATATCTCAAAATTTGAGACCACATATTCACCTATTTAAAATAGGTGCCATCAACCAAAATATTGTGTTTATGAGAAATAATAATTTTGGGGTATTACATATATTTATTCCCTTATAGATTGTATTATAGAAGAATCCCATAGGGACACATGTCAATGTATAATTAGATACCTCAGTCTATAAATAGAAAAGATGGAGGCTTAAGCTAATCATTGAGTACTTGACCTAATTCCTTAATTTTCTTATTTTCTTAACTTATTTGATCATAAATAATTTAATACAATATAAAAGATTTTATAATAATTTTGGTTATTCTTTTTTTACCTGAAATATAATTTTGGTTATTCAATTAATTTTTTTTGGTGTGAAAAGTCTCAGCACAGCAACGGTTTTTACTTTTTTATAAGCTAGAGGTTATGTCTATTATTAATAATATTATTATTTTCTATAAATTTCTTTATTATATTCTAGTATTAGTATATTGAGATCGATGATGCTATAAATTAGAAAACATAATTGAAAAAAAAAAAAGAGAAAATAACATAAAAATACCATTTGAATTATAAAAAATCCTAAAATGTCTACTAAATTAGCAAAAAAACAAATAGGTGATTTGTAGAAATATGTGATTTTGAAGTTTGGGTGTTGCCGTGTTGGCAACTTGAATATAAAAATTAGAAACTTTGGTATCGAGATTAACAACTTGAACTCTTGAAGTTGTCATTGTGTATATCTAAGTGGTTAATTGTTATTCTTAAGTTGTTATTGTCTATATTATCAACGGCCAAATTTGAAAATCTCCTATTATTGCTAGATCTCATATTTGTCCTTTTTGTCACATCCCAATTTTCTAAAACGTTTTCGAAATAGTGTTATCAGGGTTCGAAAGAGTTTAATCAGAGTAGAGCATCAGAATATTTTTAAAAGCGAGTAACTGATCAACATTCATCAATGGTGTATCTGTGTACTGTTACAGTCATCCAAATAGTCGGATATTCAAAAAGACGGAAAATAAAAATTTCAAAAGAAATTCCTCGTCTGCCTCTTCACACCACCTGCTTACCCTTCTCCTCGAACTGGCCTCCTGAGGGTCCTGGGGCTAAGGTAAGAGCTGAGGTTAATTGAACCTCAGGTAACGGTTAACCTCATGCTTATGTATCAAATATGTATGTCAGATATTCATGGTAAAACAGCAATAATCACATACAATATCCTCATATTCAAGATAATAACATAACACAGCCACTGCAATATACATGTTATTATAGTCTGCACTATTCACCAGTGCCACAGTGTACATTCGTGTCCTCAGCGCTAGGAAAACATAACGGCGTTATCAAGACTATAACCCGTATCAAGCTGTATGTGTATGATCAATTTTCAAAACAGAGTTTCAGACTATCTATCACATATAAGCATACCATAAGCATCAGAGTTAGTGTTACAATACGCGTCCTTACTTGAGTCGGTAATTCCGGTACGTAGTTTGATCGGTCTGCGCTCGTTCGGATAGCCTATAATAGTAATATCGCTCTATTAATTTATAAATAATATCCTAACAGATATTTTTGGCCACTACTGACTATTTTACCCTTGGTACACTGGTTTATCATTTTATTCTCTCAAAATTCGTTGGAGGACGCTGGAAATCATTTGGCAGAATTTCGCCCATCTTTGAAAAATCATAACTAATTCTAGAAAAATCGAAACGAAGATCCGTAAAATGTTCTGGAATCCTTAGGATGTCTATTTTCCATAAAAAATATCAGTATTTGTCCAGAATTCAAAAATAACTCCCATATTTCACGTGTTCATCCTCTACCCAGAATTTCCAGCATTTTCGCAACATAAATTTTGAGAATTTCTTTCTCACTGTACAGAGCTCATTTCAACATGTTCTTTACATATTTGAAAATCCTTTTATGTATACTTTGACCATGAATTTTCCCAGAATTTTTCAATGACATTTTCAACATGAAATATGAGCTTTTCTGTTACTAGTTCAGAAATCGCCTAACCGACGAATTTTCTCCAGAACTTCATTACTTCAGTGTTTTTCCTCCGGAAATTTTGCTAAACCACTTTCTTCACTAATTTTTCGAAATAAATCTATTTTTGACCATAAAAACATGAAATTAAAACTATTCTAGAATTTTAAAGATTAAAACTACTTCTAACTATGAATTTAAAACTCAAAACTTAAGAACTTGCTTACCTAATGCTTGAACTCCTTCAAGCTTCTTCCAACTCTCTTCACTCTCTCTCAAATATGCAGATGTTGCTTTGCTTGGTGTGAGGAAAAGTGAATGACCTATGCCTCTATTTATAGTGGAAAGGTTGGGCAATTGTGTAAATATTTGCAACTTCACTCTTGTTGATTTTTGACCATTAGATCTAGGTTAGAAATTAAATCTCTCATCCTCACCACACACCCTCTCAACCGAAATTCCCCCTCTCTCTCTTCCTTCATCTTTTTTCTTCTCCTTCTTCAAGAAGTTAAAGAACTTGTGGTGCAAGTATTGAATAGTAACTACTTCCTTGACAAGTTTTTGACCCTATTTGACCCATGTGTTGGAATTCATCTCCTTCCTCTTGAAGCTACCAAAACCGTACCCCCCCTGATTTGTTGGTTTTTATTTTTGTTTTGGGCTTTATTGTTGGTTTGGGCAATAGTTTGGACTACCAAAAATTGATCCAATGTGATTTGTTGTGGTAAAAAGCCCTAAGTTAAATTCTTCTTGTTTACTATTTGATTTAGCTTAATTAGGTTTAGTTTGTAATGATTTTATTGTTTACCAACTCAATTATAATCCTATTAAATCCATTTGTTTCAATTATTGATCCCTTATTAAGTTTTAATATTGAATTTAACCAAAATATTACGAATTGTTTGTTGATATTTGCCCTTAATTTAACTATGAATGTTAATCAATTAAGATTAATTTTTGATGTCCGATAATCATTTTTAGTGTCCTCTAATTATTTTAAACCTCTTCTTACTCCTTTATGGCTTATTTTTGATAATATACGCATTATGTGTTAATGTACCTTTAAGTATGGATTTAATTGTTCTTTAATTGTTGGGAATTTTAACTAATTAATTTAGGTGTTTTTGTTGCATTTTATAACATTTTATGACTCCTAATTAAATTTAGAGAGTTGGATTTTACCCTATAAGTCCTACCGAAAACTTATTCAAGAAATATAATAAATGCACTACAAATTTGGAGACAACATACTCTCCTATTTCCAATGGGTCCTAATGGCCAAAATATCATATTCAAGAAAAATACAAATTTTGGGGTATTATACTTTTGCTAATTTAGTAGACATTTGGGGGGTTTGTAATTCAAATGGTATTTTTATGTTATTTTTCCATAAAAAACTGTGATTTGTCTTTTTACATGAAGATCTAAAAATTACAAATATATATTCCATGCCCAAAAAAGAATATAATTAAATGTATATACAATACTTTATGTTCAATAATGTTGTATAAATATAAAAATTAGATGAACGATTTGTGTGAACAAAGCATACGGAATGAGTTAGGCAGAGTTAAATATAGTCAAAAAATAATCAAACTATAATTTTATTAGATTTTAAATGATGGATTAACTTCATTATATTGTTAGTCATTATAATTTTATTATTTTTTGTTTTGGTCGCTATAGTTTAAAATTCTTAATTTTTGTCCCTATAATTTTGTTTGGAAGGCTAGGATATCTATGCCGATAGTAATAACTGGTCCTCTACTCATTAAACTTTCGGAATGGGCTTTAGTGCTGGTCCCTATAAGTTTATAAGCATCTATTTAGAATTCAAGTTTACAGGTAAATTCAAATTATCAAAACTAATAATGACACTAACGTTCAAATGATTTTATATATACAATTATACATAATATTTAAATTAGAAGCATTTTACTTTAAAGTGGCTATATGAAAGGGAATGAAATTTTTAGGGCAAAAACAAAAACAAAAAGAAAGAAAGGAAATGAAATTTGAATGAACAAGTCCATGTAATATAAATTTAAATTTTTGAAAAAGGTTTACAATGATTTTTAAAATAGACTGAGAGGAAAATTTTATTTTGAGGACCTTACCAAACGAATACTTATCAATTGCAAACGCACCCCATATATATACTAGGACACCAATTATCTTAAACTAGTAAAGGTTTTCGTCTTTTATTTTTGGTATTAATATTGGTGGAAATCCATCTACTTACTATACGGCGCTTCATATACTGTCCCACTGGTTGTTTTTTAGGAACCACTTTTGGTGCCTATTCTTACTTCATATACTGTCCCTATACTGGTTGTTTTTTGGGAACCACTTTCGATACGGTGCCATCTATCTATCTGATCTGGGTCGTCCAAATCAGATCTGGACGGTCCATATTTGATTTTTTTAACTGTTTCTTTTTTTTAAAAAAAAAAGCGTTTTTTGAAAAAATGTTAGTTGAAAGATTATCTTTATTTTAGATTATCTACCTTTTAAAATAATTTTTTTGAAAAAATATAAAATAAAAAAATTCAGATCTGGACCGTCCAGGAGAGAAGAGCTCTCCCCCTGTCCAAAGTATAGGCAGGGAAAGTGATTCTTTGTTTTCTGAAGTTAGTGAATATCACGTTTCCTGTTGGTAACAACAAAAAACATAAACAACATCATTTCCCACTATACCTGATATACTTCGACACTGACCAAGAGTCCAAGACAACATCAGAAACAAAAAGCAAAAGTTTCAAAAAGCACAAAACAAACCAAAACCACCAATCTTCACAACAAACTTAACCTCCATAGCTAGAAATCCTGTCAATGATGTTAACCACTACTTCTTTACTCTCCCTCAGAACCTGAACGCTTCGATTAAGCTTCGCACGCTTCCCAGCTACTGAGGGTGATTCCTGCAACAAGCTCTCAATTCCTCCACTTGGAGACATCAACTCACTAGTGATCTCCTTCTCCAACTCTCTGTTCACTAAATTGTTTATACTTAGCTGCAGATGCAGAGCGATGGTATCAATCGGCCTCCTAAGTACAATCTTCCAATAAGCTACCATCCTCATCTTCAAGTCAAACGCATTCTGAAGAACATATCTGAACATTCACAGATGACCAACCTCTACCTCTCCGAGTCCTTCCAGGATCACTGTCGATGGTGTTGCGGAAGCACAATATAGAGCGTGACTGATTATACTAGAAAATTACCCAAGCTAGAAACAAAGTTTCTAGACGTAATTTAATAATATAATAAGCCCCAACTACTATATCTATATGCAGCTAATAAATAATAAATAAGACAAAAATAAGAGAAATACCAGATCCTAAATTCACTCCAAATAATTTACAAGTGAAATACTACAAGAGAGAAAGATATACAAATGTCTTAAGAGACAATTGAGAGGGGGTGAGTTGAAGGGAGGAGGGGGGCCTCCTTTTATAATAATTCTAGCGCCCCCTCCCCTCTTACTTATCCGATGTGGGACTTTGCCACATCCAACAAATCTCCACCTTGGCAAAATCCCACATTCTCAATTTCTCCTATTTACAAATTCTAATTGTAACTTCTATTCAAAATACAACGTTCAACAATGTTGATCAGATCCAAACAATGTTGAAATTTAATAGAAGTCACCACCTTTGTCAACATATCAGCAGGATTGTCATCTGTCCGTATCTTCCGTATCGTGACTCCACCTTCTTCCAATATTTCTCTTATAAAGTGATATCGGACGTCAATGTGCTTTGTCCTTGCATGGTAGACTTGGTTCTTTGCTAACTGAATAGCACTTTGGCTATCACAAAATACTGTGATGCTTTCCTGACTAACACCAAGCTCTCCAAGCAACCCCTGAAGCCAAATCGCCTCCTTTACAGCCTCTGTAATTGCCATGTACTCTGCCTCTGTTGTAGACAAAGCTACCGTTGACTTTAAAGTTGACTTCCAACTAACTGGTGCACCTGCAAGAGTGAATACATAACCAGTAGTTGACCTTCGTTTGTCCAAATCACCTGCAAAATCTGAGTCACAATACCCAACTAGTTGTTGATCAACATCCTGCTGAAAGACCAATCCAATATCTACAGTATTACAAATATACCGTAGAATCCATTTCACGGCTTGCCAATGCTCTATTCCGGGATCATGCATATACCTACTCACCACTCCAACTGCTTGTGAAATGTCTGGTCTTGTACAAACCATAGCATACATCAAGCTACCAACAGCGTTCGCATATGGTACCCTTGACATATATGCTCGTTCATCTTCATCCTTCGGCGACATATCAGCATTAAGCTTAAAATGCGGTGCAAGTGGAATGCTTACCGACCTGGTTTCTTCATTCATACCAAAACGGTGTAGCACCTTCTTCAAATACTCCCTTTGAGATAAGAAGAGCTTCTTCGATGGTCTATCTCTTGTTATCTCCATGCCAAGTATCTTCCTTGCCTCGCCTAAGTCCTTCATCTCGAATTCCTTCTTCAGTTGATCCTTTAGCTTCTTAATCTCTGCTTGATTTCTTGAAGCAATCAACATATCATCAACATACAAAAGAAGATAGATAAAGGATCCGTCTTCAAGCTTCCGCAAATACACACAATGATCGTATTTGCTTCTTCTATACTTATGCCGCAACATAAACTTGTCAAACCGTTTATACCATTGTCTTGGAGACTGCTTCAATCCGTATAACGATCTTTCAAGTTTGCACACCATATTCTCCTTTCCAGCAACTTTGAATCCTTCAGGCTGAGTCATGTAGATTTCCTCTTCCAAGTCCCCATTTAGAAATGCAGTTTTTACATCCATCTGAACTAGTTCCAAATCTAACTGTGCTACCAAAGCCAACAGAATTCTAATGGAAGAATGTTTTACAACTGGAGAAAATACCTCATTGTAATCAACTCCCTCCTTCTGAGCATAGCCTTTAGCTACGAACCTTGCTTTGTAGCGAATATTGCCTTGGTTAGGAAATCCTTCTTTCTTCGCATACACCCATTTGCAACCAATTGCTTTCTTACCCTTTGGGAGTTTGGCCAATCTCCACGTGCCATTCTGATGAAGGGACTGCATTTCTTCATTCATCGCATTCATCCACTCATCCTTTTCTGAGCCCCGGATAGCCCATCGATAAGTTGAAGGAATGCCATCAGTTGCAATTGACGTTGCACAAGCCACCATATCCATAAAGCGAGTAGGCTTTCTTACTATTCGTCGTGGCCTGCTGGTTGCGATTGATTCATGTTGCTGCTGAGGTTCTTGTGTTGAAACCTCCCTTTCAACTGGCTCTTCTTCTACAGGAAAGTCTTCCCCGTCACTTCTCTGTACTGGAAAAGTTAGCTCTCCTTCAAACTCCACCTGCTTCAAAGCACCATCAGTCTGTGTGGTTTCTTCAGATGTTACCGGTTTTAACATAGCAGTCTCATCAAAAGTAACGTCCCTGCTAAACACAACCTTCTTCGTCTCTGGACACCATAAACGATATCCTTTGACTCCAGAAGTGATCCCCAAGAAAATGGATTTCTTTGCTCTCGGATCCAATTTTGATTCTTTCACATGATAATATGCAGTTGAGCCAAATACATGTAAAGAATCATAATCATTAGCAGGCTTACCATACCATTGTTCCAACGGTGTCTTACTATCAATAGCAGCAGATGGTAGACGATTAATAAGATGACTCGCATATGTTATTGCCTCAGCCCAAAATTCTTTGCCCAAGCCAGCATTGGACAACATACACCGAACCTTCTCCAGCAAAGTCCGGTTCATGCGTTCTGCCACCCCATTCTGCTGTGGTGTATTTCTCACGGTGAAGTGTCTGACGATGCCATTATCTTCACAAACCTTCTGGAAAGGATCATTCTTGTATTCTCCACCATTGTCTGTGCGAAGACATTTGATCCTCCTGCTTGTTTGTGCTTCTATCATCGTTTTCCATTTGAGAAAGATTCCCAAAACTTCATCTTTGGTCTTCATCGTATACACCCAAACTCTCCGGGAAAAATCATCAACAAAGGCTACAAAATAATGTTTTCCTCCCAATGAAGTTGTTTTGGAAGGACCCCAAACATCAGAGTGTACATAATCCAAAATACCTTCTGTATTGTGAATAGCTGTACCGAATTTAACCCTTGTGTGTTTCCCCTTCACGCAATGCTCACAAAAGTCCATGATGCAATGCTTCAATCCTTTCAACAATCCTTGACTTGCTAAAGTTTTCAAGGATTTTCCTCCAGCATGTCCCAAGCGCATATGCCACAACCTGGTTGCTTCTGCATCCTTCTCACTACTAGATGTCACTGCTGCCGTGCCAATAACTGTACTACCATTATAATGGTATGTGTTATTGTTCTTCCGAATACCCTTCATTACCACCAATGCACCAGAGAATATCTTCATTACTCCATTTTCTGCAGTGATCTTGAACCCTTTTGAATCTAGAGTTCCCACAGAAATGAGATTCTTCTTCAAGTCTGGTACGTATCGAACATCTATCAATGTTCTAATCAATCCATCATGGTTCCTAAGTTTAATAGAACCAATGCCATATGCGGTAAGGGAAGAGTTATCTGCTGTGTGAACAATTCCACACTCTGCTTCTTCAAAATCAGTGAACCAGTCTCTGTTAGGACACATATGATGACTACAGGCTGAGTCCAACAACCATTCGTTTGATGGTTTTGACGACATTGTTGTAGCCAGCGATAAATCTGAATTTTCATCTTCATAATCAGCTACATAGGAGTCCATAGCAGCCTTCTCATCTCCAGGTTTGGCTTTGTTCTTCAGCTTCGGACAGTCCTTCTTCCAGTGTCCCTTTTCTCGACAAAAGGCACACTCATCTTTGCTGGGTCTGGACCTTGACTTGGATCGGCCTTTCTTTGATCTCTTCTTCTCTTCAGTACGGCCTCTTACCACTAGAGCCTCTGCATCTCCACCTTTTTGTTTCTCTTTCCTTCTTTGTTCATGGCTGTACAAAGAAGAACAAACTTCTTCTAGAGAAACTTTCTCCTTACCGTGAAGAAGGGTAGTCTCTAGGTGCTCGTACTCATCAGGAAGTGATCCCAACATCATCAGGGCCAGATCTTC
Organism: Acacia crassicarpa; assembly: GCA_034222035.1. Classification (NCBI taxonomy): domain Eukaryota; kingdom Viridiplantae; phylum Streptophyta; class Magnoliopsida; order Fabales; family Fabaceae; genus Acacia; species Acacia crassicarpa. The sequence continues at coordinate 23,371,574 of JAWXYG010000011.1, read as the reverse complement.
ATCTCCAAAGGTTTCGTCCATATTCTGCAAATCTGTCACCAACTTGTTAAAGCTAGTGATATGCTCATTCATTGTGGTACCAGGAACGTAAGTGAAGCGAAACAGCCTTTTCTTCATATAGATTTATTCTGACAGTTTTTCTTCAGGAACTTGTCCTCCAGTGCCTTCCACAGTCTACATGCAGAAGTTTCCTTTGTGTATGGATACTTCTGCTCTCTTGAAAGGTACGATCTAATAGTACCACAAGCAACTCGATTGACGACCCTCCATTCTTCTTCCTCCATTTTGTCTGGTTTTTTCTCTTCAAGGGCAAAGTCTAGTCCTTGCTGAAAAAGGACATCCAGAACCTCGCCTTGCCACATGCCAAAATGCCCAGATCCGTCAAAGATTTCAACTGCAAACTTTGCATTAGACACTATTCTTGTCAAATACGAAGATGCGAACGACGAATTACTGGCACCTGCAGTGGACACATCACCCTTTTTGTCCGCCATATCTGCTCCAAAAAATTATTTAATAGCTGCCAAAACAAAAGCCCAAAAGTAATTCTTTTCTGATGTGGAAGCTCAGACTAAGCTGCAACCACAGAGCATACTCAGACAGAACCTCGGCTCTGATACCAATTGTTGCGGAAGCACAATATAGAGCGTGACTGATTATACTAGAAAATTACCCAAGCTAGAAACAAAGTTTCTAGACGTAATTTAATAATATAATAAGCCCCAACTACTATATCTATATGCAGCTAATAAATAATAAATAAGACAAAAATAAGAGAAATACCAGATCCTAAATTCACTCCAAATAATTTACAAGTGAAATACTACAAGAGAGAAAGATATACAAATGTCTTAAGAGACAATTGAGAGGGGGTGAGTTGAAGGGAGGAGGGGGGCCTCCTTTTATACTAATTCTAGCGCCCCCTCCCCTCTTACTTATCCGATGTGGGACTTTGCCACATCCAACAGATGGAACAACCTCGTCATCACACACTTGTTTCATGAAGGGATCAAGCTGAGCCATCAGCTTAGTGTATTCAGCCGTATACTCTGGATTACAAGTGTAATCTGTGAGCTTCTCCATTTCAATAGACTCCATTAGATGCTTCTTTGAATTCTCTCTCATTCTAGCAATCAGGTTCTCACCTGCTCTGCTTGTTGATTTCTCTGAAGCTGGTAATAGTTATCTGAATGGCTCTTGATTTATTAATGATACATTTCCTCCTGCGCTGTAGTTTGAGTGGGAGGAAGAAGATGATATAGAGAGAGAAAGTTGGGGATTTGTCTGAAAGAAGGGGAAAGGGAAGGTTGCATGAGTTGGCTAATATTGCTCGAGGTAGTGTATTGAGTACCATGTGTACATGTCACTCAAACTTAACAGTCAACGGTATGGCGAAATTGGCCCTTATTTAAATTTCCATAGCATACAAACACCCAATGTTCCTTGTTAGAAACTTCAGAAGCATTTTTTCCTTTTAACCCAAGATCTTTTAATTGAGTACCGCTATATAGCAACTTTTCATTTTACCGTTTTGGATTATTTAATTGCCTAAATCTAGAAAAAAAAAATCCAATCTTGTAAAACAAATAAGACAAAGTGTTTTTTTAGTTTCTTTTAAGTGATTTTAAGCTGGAAAGAGGTTTCGTAAACCACAAAAAGATCTCTTTTAATTGATTCCTAGATTTTTCGAACACACTTTGATGAATGAGCACATAGCTTCTTGTGACACAGAAATATCATGCTTCCACAAGAAATTGTACAACATATTTTATTTTTATATGCCTATCTGTATGTAATTGGGTCTTCAACATTGTCCTTCCACTAGATAGTATATCCGTCATAACAAAGGGGCGAAACGGATGATATCCCTAATATCATAGATAGGTCAAATAAGGGGAAAAAATTAAACTAGAGGTATATAATGATCAAAATAGAAGTGTTTGAACAAAATAAATGTGCAATATATATTATACTAAAAATTCAAGATGATGTTCTTCAATTTTTGTCACCAATGGATACAAGGCTTTCCACGTAATCAAAAGCACTTCTAATGCCATATTCACCAGCAATAAGAAACTCCTTGAGTTTATTACTAGTGAGATTAAAAAGATATATACCAACTTTTGGTTGAGGTTCAAACTCAAAAACAACTTCATTCCTCCAAATGGAATGAGGATGTAAGCTTCGTAAACGAGGGCTGCCAAAAACCTGGGTCTTACTCCATCTTTGCCCAGATCCTCCAGATGTAGCCTCCTCCATCACCCAGAATTCAATGCCTGAAAGCAAAGCAAGTTTGTTCTCATACGCTATCAACCATATGTGCCGATGAATATACTGTACTTCAGGCCTTGGAATGAAGGTAAACACTTCTGTTGCTATGTCAAATGAAAGTATGTCGATTTGGTTGTGGTAGGACAACCAACAAATAGCTTCATCAGTAGCTGCAAAACTTCCAAGAAATCGTACACCCTTTAATAATTTGCGGTTGATAAATTCTACTTTCTTCCATGACCTGTAGACAATGAATACACCTCTGCAGGTTTATAGTCAAAAATTTTCACTATCTTGTAATCATTTACAACTCTACTAAACCCAAATGCTATACGGCAGAAATGATTGTTCTTAATTTGGGGCACGCATTGGACCTCCCTAGTGGATGGATTCCACAAGAAAAGGGAACCACTAACTCTGAGTTGAAGACTGAGTTGAAGACAGACGAGGCCATAGCTAGTACCAATGGTATAAACTGGTTGGTTGACCGAAGGTGCACTCGGAGGCAGAAGAGTTTTCTTGTTGGAATCCAGCATACTGAATGTGGAATAACCGCATTGGAGGAGAAGAGAAGGGCCACGATGATGACTTGAGTGGTGGAGGTGTTCTTTGATGAACAACGAGGTGTTGAAGAGATCATTCCAATCTTTACAATCACATCGGAATCGGAGTAGAGATTTCACCGAAAGTCTTTTGAGAATGGTAGAGATGATTTCGTGGGGAAGTAAGAATTCGTTGTCTTCCATCTAGAAACTTCGAATAAGAATTCTGGAAGAGAGCGTTTAGGGGTTATGGAAGCTGTCGAAGACGCGAAGGACCTCTTGAATATAAAGGGAAAAAATATTCTTTCGGGTCGGTTAATTAATAGCTACGTGATCGCAATAATCGGATATTAAGGTCAAGATAATTTATTTACGTCCAAAATTTATCCTAACATCAAAATCAAAGAATATATATCTTCGGAAATAAAAGATTCTGTCAGTTTCCATACTCACGTTAGAATATCATTTCATGTGCCATTAATTAGCGGCAGTGTAGGATCTCAATATTCGGATATATAAGAAGTTCCAGATACACAGTTTATTTATATATTTCTAAAATTTTTTAACATATCTTTAAGTGATTTTATAATTATCAAAATTTAAATTAAAAGAGAATATTTTGCTTTAAAATATCATAGATAATTTAATAAAATATAAAAAATATATTATAATTTTGGTTATTGAATTAATCTTTTTTAGTGTTAAAATTCTCAGAATAACAACGGTTGTTATAAAATAGAGGTTGTATGATTCATAAATAATATTTTTTTTATAAATTATATATTAGTATTATTATATTGAGATCGATGATGCTATGAATTTGAAACATAATTTTTTTTTAAAAAAAAAAATTGATTTTCCATTTAACATTATTTAAAAATTATAAATATCAATTTATTTCCAAAAAATAATATAATTTAAAAACATTATTTTATAATTAAAAATATGTATATTTCGTTTTTTTTAGCATAGTATATTCATCCCTACCTTATATTTTAAGGCATTTGTACCTTCTTTCTTTGTCATCCATATCTACCAAGTTCTAACGGCACAAGTAAATCACACGGAGTGGATTTTCCCAAGGGTATGTAGCATGTGTGGTCATCGGGAAGTTCTACTTTTCAATTTTTTAAGATTTTATTGACATGCCCTTCTGTTTTAGCAATGGAATGACTTGATCATTATTATGAAGGTATTTTTGCTTTTCTCACCCTCCGTATCAAGCATGTAAGTTCTGTAACACCCTAAATTCCATACTCCAAAATGTGTCGGTTGACACTTAGTTTTAGAAAACTTAACAGAGTTTGAGGTGCTACCACTCAGAGTAATGCAGAAACAGAGAGTATGCACTAACATTTGGACAATGAGTAACTGATACAAAATGCCCGAACATATGCCAATGCCCTGACATAAGCTGATATATTAAAAATTTTCCCAGAGGAATAATTCATGTGATACAATTACAGAGCTTTGTATAATTACAAATCTTCATGATAACTATACAACCTTAGACCAAGCCTCAGCTAGACTTGGGGCAATGAACCTAACTCAGTTAATCAAACAATTTGGCCAGGTAGGTGTCTATCGTGGAAGTCTCACCGAGTTCACGGCGACTTATTGACTGATCCACATAGACTAGCCCTACTTCGGCACCAAACTATTTGAAGTAACATTGTTAAATTTGTGCCAGGATGAATGCTCTGATGACGCCTTTCCGGTATTTGCTTTGACCGGTGCCTCTTATCGGCTCCTCCCTTCTTTGCATTTTTACGGCTCTATCTACCGGTACCTTCTTTGATCCTGGTTCCTTTACCGAACCTTTAGACAAATCTAAGGTCCAATACCCATCGAACCTCAGGTAACAGTTAACCTCATATGAAAAGTATAAATAATATATGACAGATATTCACAGTTTGAAAAAACAATCAATCATGAATCAACTAATCATATCAAAGCCATACAAGACATATGAGAGTTAGAGTTACTGTACGCGAACATACCTTTCACCGGATAGTTGTCAAATGCCCAACCTTTGAATACGGCCTCGGACTTCCCGGATATCCTAACATATCACCATATCACTTAGAATAATATCCTAAGAGATATTTCCTTCTCTATTTACCTCTATACCCTTGGTGGATTTGTTATTTACACTTTTTCCCTTACATTTTATTAAAAACGAAGTGCTGGATTTTCTGGGCAAATTTTGCAGCAAATTTGAAAAATCATAATTAATTCTAGAAAAATCGAAACGAGGATCCGTAAAATTCCCCGGAATCCTTAGGATGTCTTGTTTTGATGAAAAATACTTGTTTTTACCCAGAATTTTTGAATCATTCCCAGTTTTCGTGTTTTTAACCCCTGCCCAGAATTTTACCCAGAAAATGTAGCTTTTCTTCAAGAATTTTTATCCCTTTGTACAAAATTCAAAATGACACACTCTAGGTATATTTGGAAAGCCCTATATGTCTACTTTAACCATGAAAAATTTCAGAATTTTATAACTTCATTTTCTACATAAAATCTTGGCCTTTTTGTTGCTGATTCCTAACCAAAAAATTTTCCAGAATTTCACTACTTTTAACCTTCAACTTCCAAGAATTTTGCTCCATCATATTTTCCATCAAATTTTCGAAATAAAGACATTTTTAACCATAAAAACATGAAAACAAAAATACTCTTGAAGATTTAAGATCAAAGCATAAATGAACTATGAATTTAACAACTAAACTCAAGAACTTACTTGATCTTGCTTCTACTCCTCACTCACTGATGTGATTCCCGAAAGGAAAGGATGATCAGATCAACTAGGAATGGAATTTCGCACCAGAATTTCAGCCTCTGACGCGTCCTGAAAGGACGGGTTGTATCTCACGCTACAGACCTCGGATTTGAGTGCTTCCAAAACGACCTGAAAGATGACGCTCTGAACTACGATTTTGACTCAAAAAACACGGAAAAAGGATAAGGGAAACTGGAGATACTGAACAAAGAAATTTAGCACGAAAACTGGATTAGAGGTAGGCGCCACAATTCCGAAGAATCGATAAACCCAAGAACGCCACAAGGATCGATGCCCTTGATAAGTTCAGAGATTCTCAGAAGAACCCTAGAGAAGCTTGCCTCTCACCAAAAAGGTTAAAATCTCAATTCAAATCTGCCGTTACAAAAGCTATGATGTTCCCTTATGTAGTTGACAACATCCATATTAAGTTTAACCTAATGCTTACACACAAAGCCTAATAAGCCAGCCCAATAGGCCTTATTACAAAAGTTTAACTAAAAGTGAGAAATAAAAAACTAAGTGCAGAATTTGGGCCAAGTAAAAAAAAGCCTTCATGCATATCCATTGAGGCTTATTCTTCGAGGTCTTCAACCTGAATCACTTCGATCTCTTCTTCCTTCTTGGGCTTGTCTCAAGTAAGGTGGTCACCAAGAGATTTAGGGCCTCTTTAGCCTTTTTAGTTTTTGCTCTTGTCATTGGGCCTCCAAGACCTTGTATGTCCTCCAAGTTTGTTGCCTTGGTCATGCTGCCTCCTATGTCTTCATCATTCCCTCCTTCTTTAGAAGAATTTGTCCTCAAATTGTAATCCTCGTCTTCGTCTTTATGCACTTCCTTGAAGAACAAATCAGCAATGTGGATTGCATCATCAACCTCCTTAGGAAAAACATTTTTAAATTCCTGCAACAAATTAGAAACCTCATTTGGAAGAGAGTTAGTAGGACTTGCATCTGTAAAATTATTCTCTTTACTCAAAAGTAAGAGCATTGGCTTTTTCAATTGCATTGCCTTTTTCACCTTTTTTTCTTTTATAAGCAAGTTTGGTGCTTTTCTCTCTTCCTCTCCTTTTTTTTTCTTGCTCTCTTCCACTCTCTTTTCTCTCTTGCTTTCTTTTTTCTCTCATTTTTAAATTATCCTCACTAACTTCTCTTGGTGTCAAGGATGCAAGAGTAATCTTGTGTTCTTTATGAACAAAAGAGAACTTGTTGGTGTAACTATCATGCATAACTTTCTTATCATATTGCCAAGGTCTCCCAAGTAGCAAATGACAAGCCTCTATTGGTACCACATCACATGAAACTGTATCATCATACTTTCCTATGGAGAAGTTCACCTCCACTTGCTTGCTTACAGTCACTTCACCATCCTCACTAAGCCATTGAAGCTTGTATGGCAGCGGGTGAGGTTTGGTTTCCATGCCCAATTTAGACACCATTCTAGTACTTGCAACATTGGTACAACTCCCTCCATCAATAATTAAAGAACATACCTTTTCTTGGATAAGACATCTACTATGAAAGACGTTCTCTCTTTGACTATCATCCATGTCTTTTGCTTGGCTGCTCAACATCCTTCTTACCAGAAACAAATCTCCTTCTGGAATTATTTCTTCAATATCATCTTGTGAAGCAGAATCTGAAGAAGCAGAATCTTGTGAAGTAGAATCTGAAGAAGACTCACTAGTAAGCTCTCCATCCTCTTTAAGTAACATGGTCTTCTTAGTTGGACATTCTGAAGCTATGTGACCTCTCCCCAAGCACTTGAAGCATTTTATTTCACTACTCCTTGTCTTTTTAGGGATCTCATTGGATTTAGTTTGAGTCCTTTGAGGTGTAGCAGTGGGATTGCTTGATGAAATACCTCCTTCCTTCTTATTTCTATCCTTCCAACTTGAAGAATAAAAATTTGAAGAGTTTTTCCTCATGACACCCTTTCTCTTGAGTTGTTGTTCTACCTTACAAGCTTGTTGCACTAAATCCTCCAACTCTACATAATTTTGTGATGACTTCCTATTTTTAATTGATTTGTGATATATTTTGATATATTTAGGAAGTCATCAATGCTAAATTAAAGAGATTTTATTGAGATTTTAAGAGAAATCAATCTGGATATATCATTTGTGGCATTTCAATTTAAAATAGAAGTTTTTGAGTTTAGGAAATAAATCATAGTAATGAGTGATTGTGAATAAATTCAGTTTACTATTATCATGATTATCATATAATTTCCTTTTTCTTGCTCATCATCAGAGAATCACACTGGAGCATTATTTCCAATTGGATCAATTTGGATTAATGGGAGATTAAAGACATGGACCCCACATGCTAAGAGATACAAGCAATCCTCCACATAGTCAAAGAGAGAGATCACGTCTGATGAACAAATTGGAATCAATTGGATATTAAATGGAATGGAGGCCCACAAGATGAATTGAATGGAATCAATGAAAACCTAAAAAAAAAAAAGAAACGCACAGGAGGTGGTGGAGATTTAATTGGAGGATTCATTCACGAGGCAAAAAAAGGAATTGAAGCTGGAGACTTTGCTGGAGAAGAAAAAGAAAGAACGGAGAGGCAGAGAACAAGAAGCACAGTACAAGAAGAAAAGCGAGGACGCTAAGGAGAAGGCTCCACAATTTTGTGATCTTGTTTTTCTTCTTTTTCTTCTTCTTCTCTTCATGCTAGAATTTGAATTTCTTATTTTTGTGATGGATTTTCTTGTAGCCATGTGTGGCTAATTTTTCTTTTCAACCTAGAGAACCTATGAACTTGTTTGGGTTTTAGAAATTATTCCCACTTTTTAGTTTTGATTAATCTTATTCAGTTTATTTAATCCTGTTTTATTTGCTATTGCTTAGTGAGTGGCCACCATTGAGCATGTTTTGGGGATTTAGGGTTGGACTTGGAAGAGGGAATCCTAGATTGACCTTGGGAATAAATAATGTGGAATTAGGTTTAAATTTAACGTGAAGTTAGGTTTTAATCTAATTTGCGTCTAGGATAGGAATATACCTAGAAGCTCCGCATAATCAAATTAGAGTGAACCCGATTTAAAAAGCATCTTATTTAGTTTTGTGAGGCATCACATAATTGATTAAGATAGGTAGATAAATGGACCGGAAGGCATTTATAGACACTAATACTCTAGATTAGCTGTTTAGGTTATGTCAAAATTAATTTAGTGGGGATAAAATCTAAAAATACTAAACAAGGGAATAGTGACTCTAGGTTGTACTTTTTGATATTGGAATTTGCTCTTTTGTGAAAAGTCTTTTGCTATTATTAGTTCTTATTCTCTTTCTTTTTGAAAACAATTCTGGCTTGCTCAACTTAAACGAAATAAGGAGATTTAATACCTAAACGCTAGTTAGATTGAGTCCTCGTGGGAACGATACTTTTCTCATTACTCTATTACTTGATACGGCCCGTACACTTGCGGAGTCTAAATTTTTTCCCTATCAAGTTTTTGGCGCCGTTGCCGGGGACTCAAGGCAATTGGTGATTAGTATTAGAAATCCTTTAGTAGTTTTAGTTTGAGTGTTTTTTTTTTCTTTTTTTAAAAAAAAAATCAATTTTATTTTATTTTATTTTTATTTTTTTTTCTGGTGTTAGTTTGATATTTTGATATTTGCTTGGTTTTTTTAGGTACTCTAGTACATGACTGGTAGATCCAAAGCTACTAAAACACCACAGAAGACAAGGAAGATCCAAGAGCTTTTAGAAGCTACAACAGCTCAAAACCAAGAGGAGGCAGCAGTACAGTCTGACACTGAAGACATGGCTCAGGATGAAAATGATCGTTTGTGTATTAATGACTTTCTAGGAAGACAATCTCAAGGGTATCAATCTGGAATTAGAGTGCCTGAGTTTCAAGCTGCCAATTTTGAAATCAAGCAGACTATGCTTAAGATGCTTGAACTTCAAGGTCAGTATGCAGGGAATGATTCAGAAGATCCTAATCAACATCTGCTGCAATTTCTTGATGTTTGCAACTCATTCAAGCAAAATGGAGTACCTAATGATGTGATTCGCCTTCGGCTTTTTCCTTACTCTCTACAAGGGAAAGCTAAAGAATGGCTCAACAACTTGGCAGAGGGCAGCATAACCTCATGGGAGACACTGGAAGAAAAGTTCAGATCAAGATTTTTTCCTCATAACAAGATTGTGGATGCACGAGCCGCTCTTACTAATTTCAGTCAACAATTTGGTGAGCATCTGTATGAGGCCTAGGAGAGGTTCAAGTTACTTGTCAGGCAGAGCCCTGGTCACAATCTAGAGAGATGGGTCTTGCTTCAAATATTCAGTACTCGGTTGACTCCTGAATCCAAATCAGAATTGAATGCGGTCACTAATGGGGGAATTACAAAGCAGCCGGTAAATCGTGTCTGGAAATGCCTAGATGACTTATCCATTGACTTTTTACAGAACAATAATGACAGAAGGCTAGTGAAGTCAGTTGATAAAGTTAGTGAGGAACCTTCTTCACAGTTGATAGCAATGTTGAATACAATCAACAGGAGATTTGATCACTTGGAAGCTAAAGTAAACCGATCTAATGGTAGCCAGATGGGAGTCAATACTATTCATGCTTCTTGTGATTACTGTGGAGATGGCCATGTTAATGGACAATGCCTCATATCTCAACAAATGGAACCAGTGAACTATGCAGGTAACTATCGTGGCAACAACCAAAACAACCCCTACTCAAACACCTACAATTCTGGGTGGCGAAAAAATCCCAACCTCTCTTGGAAATATGGGGCGACTCTTAATGAAGCATCAAGTTCTGATATGAAACAAGTGTCACCTCCTGGCTTTCATCAATTGGAAAGGGAAGTCGTTCCCACCCAAGAACCTAAGTCTGATCTACAAGCAGTGCTATCTCAGATCGCAAATTTTCAACTAAAGAGCGCTCAAGATCAAGCTGCTACTAATGCTAATGTTGCCGGGATGGCCTCATCAATCAAGGATACTAACGCCACTGTTGCAGGATTGACCTCATCTATCAAGGATCTTCATATACAAATGGGACAACTTGCAAATGCTGTGAACATTTTACAACAGAGAGAGTTGCCAAGCAATACTGTGCCTAATCCTCGTAGAGATGGGAGAGAGGAATGTAAAGCTCTTACATTGAGAAGTGGAAAGGAATTACCTGAGATCCCTCAACCAAAGAAGACACCTTCAGCTGCTACTGATCAGACCAATCCTACAGTCACTGTAGAGGATGATGAAGAGGTTTTACAGAAGGTGAATGAAAAAGACAATGAAGAGAAAGTTGAGGTTGAGTCTAAACAGGGTGAAGTGAAAAAGAAGGCTAACCAGGATAATCTTAAATGGGTACCGCCTTTACCATTCCCTCAAAGGTTTCAGAAGAAAGCTTTAGATGATCAATATAAGAAGTTTTTGGGGATTTTCAAGCAACTACACATTAACATCCCTATTCTTGAGGCGTTAGAGCAGATGCCTCAATATGTGAAGTTTCTAAAAGAGATGTTGAGTAAGAAGAGGAGGTTTGGTGACTATGAAACTGTAGCCTTAACCGAAGAGTGTAGTGCTATACTTCTCAACAAGCTACCCCTTAAACAGAAAGATCCAGGCAGTTTTTCCATACCTTGCATAATTGGAGAAAAGTTTCAGGGAAGAGCATTATGTGATCTAGGATCAAGTGTTAACTTGATGCCATTATCTGTGTTCAGAAAATTGCAACTGGGTGAAGCTTAACCAACTTCTGTGACACTTCAGCTAGCAGATCGAAGTTTGGTTTCTCCAAAAGGTATCATTGAAGATGTTCTGGTTAAAGTTGACAAGTTTATTTTCCCTGCTGACTTTATTGTCTTGGACTGTGATGAAGATAGAGATCTACCGCTCATTGTGGGAAGACCTTTCCTTGCTACAGCTCGAACACTGATTGATGTTGAAAAGGGAGAGATCAAGTTGAGGGTAAATGATGAAGAAGTTGTATTCAACATGAGCAAGGCATTGAAGTATCCTAGGGATGTTACAGATTGCTTCAGAGTTGACATGGTTGATGAGGTTATTCAAGAGGCTTTAGAATCCTTCTCTATAAAAGAACCGTTAGCTGCTGTTTTACTTGAGACAGTTGAGATTGAAGAAGGGAATATAGTTGAATGTAAGAAGTTACTTGAAGCCTCTCCTCATTACAGGAAACCATCAGAGCAGTTTGAGTTGTTAGAGATGGAATCAAAGCAAACTACTTCTTTGAAGCCTTCCATTGAACAAGCACCACTTCTAGAGCTTAAACCCTTACCACCGCATCTTGAATATGCATACTTGGGTGAGTCTGAGACACTACCTGTTATCATCTCTTCTTCCTTATCTGAAGATCAAAAAGAGCAGTTGTTGAAAGTTCTCAAGAGCCATAAAGGTGCCTTAGGCTGGACAATTGCAGACATAAGAGGTATAAGCCCGTCAATTGTAATGCACAAGATACTCTTGGAGGATGATCACAAGAAATCTGTTCAGAATCAGAGAAGGCTAAATCCTATGATGAAGGAAGTGGTCAAGAAGGAAATTATTAAATGGTTAGATGCTGGGATCATTTACCCTATTTCTGATAGCACGTGGGTTAGCCCAGTACAATGTGTTCCTAAAAAAGGAGGCATGACAGTGATTACTAATGAGCAAGATGAGCTTATCCCTACTCGCACAGTGACTAGTTGGCGTATCTGCATGGATTACAGGAAGTTGAATGATGCTACAAGGAAAGATCATTTCCCACTTCCTTTTATTGACCAGATGTTAGACCTCTTGGCTGGTAAAGAATTCTTTTGTTTCTTGGATGGATATTCAGGGTACAACCAAATTGTGGTAGCTCCTGAAGATCAAGAGAAGACAACATTCACCTGTCCCTATGGCACTTTTGCCTTTAGAAGAATGCCATTTGGTTTATGCAATGCTCCGGCCACTTTCCAAAGATGTATGATGAGTATATTCTCTGATATGATAGAAGAGATAATGGAAGTGTTCATGGATGATTTCTCGGTTTTTGGTGAATCATTTGAGGAGTGCTTGATCAATCTGGAAAAGGTGTTGAAGCGATGTGAAGAGACAAACCTAGTGCTTAACTGGGAGAAGTGTCATTTCATGGTGACTGAAGGCATAGTTCTGGGTCATAAAGTTTCTAAAAATGGTTTAGAGGTTGACAAAGCCAAGATTTCTGTGATTGAGCAGCTCCCTCCTCCTTCTAATGTCAAAGCTGTGAGAAGCTTCTTGGGCCATGCTGGTTTCTATCGTCGATTCATTAAAGATTTTTCCAAGATTTCAAAGCCCCTGTCACAGTTGCTGGAGAAAGATACTCCTTTTCAGTTTAATGAGGAGTGTATGAAGGCTTTTGAAGAACTGAAGAGAAGATTGACTTCAGCTCCTATCATTGTAACTCCTGATTGGTCACTACCTTTTGAAGTAATGTGTGATGCGAGTGACTATGCTGTTGGAGCTGTGTTGGGACAGAGGCGTGTGAAGATTTTCCATCCTATCTACTATGCGAGCAGGACCTTAATAGCAGCTCAGGTAAATTACTCTACCACTGAAAAAGAAATGCTTGCTGTAGTGTTTGCTTTTGAAAAATTTAGGGTATATTTGATGGGTGCTAAGGTTATAGTTCACACTGATCATGCTGCCATTAAATACTTGTTAGGGAAGAAAGAGTCTAAACCTAGATTAATTAGATGGGTCTTGTTGCTACAAGAATTTGATGTGCATATAGTTGATAGGAAAGGAATTAAAAATCAAGTTGCTGATCATTTGTCTAGGATTGTGAACTCTTCTGATCATGTGAGTGATTTGTTAGTGAATGAATGTTTTCCTGATGAGCAATTGTTTGTTGTAAGTAGTTGTGAGTTGCCATGGTATGCTGATATTGTGAATTATCTTGTATGTGAAGTATTACCTCCTGATTTGAATTTTTATCAAAGAAAGAAGTTTTTGCATGATGTTGCCTATTATGTTTGGGAAGAACCATTTCTTTTTAGGAGATGTGCTGATTCGATTATTAGAAAATGTGTACCTGAGGTAGAACAAGAGGAAATTTTGGATGCATGTCATGCATCTGCATATGGGGGACATTATGGGGGCCAAAGAACTGCATTAAAGGTCCTTGAAGCTGGTTTTTATTGGCCTACTTTGTTTAAAGATGCTCACCACTTTGTCACCAAGTGTGATAGATGTCAAAGAACAGGTAATATTTCTAAGAGACATGAGATGCCACAATCTGGAATCTTTGAGGTTGAGCTGTTCGATGTCTGGGGGATGGATTTCATGGGTCCATTCCCGTCCTCAAGAGGAAACAAGTATATCCTTGTCGCTGTGGAATATGTGAGTAAATGGGCTGAAGCTATGGCTTGCCAAGCTAATGATGCCAACACAGTGATTCGATTCTTGAAGAAGCATATCTTGACAAGATTTGGCACCCCCAGAGCAATCATTACTGATGAAGGGTCACTTCAACAACAAGAATTTCAAAACTCTCTTAGAGAAATATAAAGTGCACCACCGAATGTCACTTGCGTACCATCCACAAACTAATGGTTTGTGTGAGCTAACTAACAGGGAAATTAAAAGGATACTTGAGAAGACTGTGGGCCCAACGAGAAAGGATTGGTCCGACAAGCTTGATGATGCTTTATGGGCTTATAGGACAGCTTTTCGTACTCCAATTGGTATGTCACCATACCGTTTGGTTTTCGGAAAGGCATGTCATTTACCACTTGAATTGGAGTATAAAGCATGGTGGGCAATCAAGAAGCTAAATATGGATCACAGGCAAGCGAGATCAAAAAGGCTGCTAGAACTGAATGAGTTGGAAGAATTTAGACTTCAAGCATATGATAGTGCTCGATTGTATAAAGAAAGAACAAAGAAATGGCATGACAATCATATCTTGAGGCGATCTTTTGAGCCTGGGCAGTTGGTGCTTCTCTTCAATTCAAGACTGCATTTATTTCCTGGGAAGCTTAAATCAAGGTGGTCTGGTCCCTTTAGAGTGGTTTCGGTGTCATCCAAGGGTGCAATTGAGGTTAAAAATGAGAGAACAGGAAATTGCTTTAAAGTGAATGGACAAAGACTGAAGCACTATCATGGTGGTGAAGTGAACTGGCAAACAATGGTTCACCACTTGTCCCCACCTACTTAGATTGCTGACATAGTCGGGCTGAAGACTATAAACCAAGCGCTTCTTGGGAGGCAACCCAAGGTTTGATTTGATGCTTTCTTTGATTTTGTAGGATTGTAGATAGCCCCTGATGATGTGTTCAACTTTGGTGGCAAGGATTGAAAGTGCAAGTCACGGACAAATAGGGGAGTTTCCTTCTACTTTTCTTTGATTTGCTTTATCTGATTGTTAATGATATATTGTGTGGGAATGAGTGCTCCTCGTAGTTATATATGCATGTGATGATTATTTGTGATAACTATTGAGTGACTGCTACCACTTGAGCTGTTCCACTGGTAGAAATCTGAAATCTCTGAAATTGATGTTACCCTTACACTTCACATGCGGTTGCTTTTCACTTCCATTACTTGTTGTTACTTGTTCACATTGAGGACAATGTGGTATTTAAGTGTGGGGGTGAGGGTATCCTTGATTTTAACTTGCTATGTCCTCAATTTTTTTTTCTCTTTTATGGGTTAATTTGAACATGAAAAGAAGTGAATTTGATTGGGAATTGATTCTATATTCTTTGAATGCTAGTAAAGAGGTAAAGATTTGGTTTGGGTAATTTACTTTGGGATGTCAAAGAACCTGTGAGGAATTTGAGCCCAAATATTCATCCTGTTTAAGAGAAAGTACACTTATTGTGGTTTTATCTCTAGAACTTGTTCTGAATCTCTCTAGGAAAAAAAAGAAAAGAAAAATCCTTTACATACATAAAGATGGGTGGACATTTTTTTATTGGTTACTTTAGTGAGTGCTAAAAGAAAAAAAAAAGAAGAGGAAGATTGAAGGGGTAAAAAAAAAAAAAAAACACACACACACACACATGCACGCAACTCCAATGACTTCTCTAAACTTTACTTAGTAACCGGGGGCACTTCATCACCAATGTTGACACTCGCGTCAAACGGTAAAGACAAGGAGAGTTATGAGTTAGGCTAAAAGCCTCTTGAGGTGCCTGTTGGAATAACTGAGTAACCGGTGCTGCATCACCCATGTGCAGGGTCGCGTCAAAAGGGGACTTACAACGGCTCAAGGAAAAAAAAAAGAAAAGAAAAAAAGGAAAAAAAAATCCCTTCATTCTTCATATTATGTATTGGGCTACTTGGCACTAACTAAAGTATTTATCTATTGTTAAAGTCCTTCTTATTTGTGTATGTAAGGGAATAATTTAGTGGAGAATGAGATGAGGAACAAGCTTAGAATGGATGAGCTGCAATAAGTGGACATGAGTGAAACACAAGCCCTTGAATATTTGGAGAGATGAGTGTATACACTCCACCTTGTGAGGGACATGCTATTGTGATTTATCCTTGCCAAATTAATTACCTTGCTACTTGCATTTTTGGAAGGTGGAAAAGATTTATGAGAAAGTTTGTTTTGCTTTTCATGAATTGGGTGTTTTAGAATTTTTTTTAAAAACAAAAATCTTGAGGACAAGATTTGATGCAAGTGTGGGGGTGTGATGACTTCCTATTTTTAATTGATTTGTGATATATTTTGATATATTTAGGAAGTCATCAATGCTAAATTAAAGAGATTTTATTGAGATTTTAAGAGAAATCAATCTGGATATATCATTTGTGGGATTTCAATTTAAAATAGAAGTTTTTGAGTTTAGGAAATAAATCATAGTAATGAGTGATTGTGAATAAATTCAGTTTACTATTATCATGATTATCATATAATTTCCTTTTTCTTGCTCATCATCAGAGAATCACACTGGAGCATTATTTCCAATTGGATCAATTTGGATTAATGGGAGATTAAAGACATGGACCCCACATGCTAAGAGATACAAGCAATCCTCCACATAGTCAAAGAGAGAGATCACGTCTGATGAACAAATTGGAATCAATTGGATATTAAATGGAATGGAGGCCCACAAGATGAATTGAATGGAATCAATGAAAACCTAAAAAAAAAAAAAAAAGAAACGCACAAGAGGCGGTGGAGATTTAATTGGAGGATTCATTCACGAGGCAAAAAAAGGAATTGAAGCTGGAGACTTTGCTGGAGAAGAAAAAGAAAGAACGGAGAGGCAGAGAACAAGACGCACAGTACAAGAAGAAAAGCGAGGACGCTAAGGAGAAGGCTCCACAATTTTGTGATCTTGTTTTTCTTCTTTTTCTTCTTCTTCTCTTCATGCTAGAATTTGAATTTCTTATTTTTGTGATGGATTTTCTTGTAGCCATGTGTGGCTAATTTTTCCTTTCAACCTAGAGAACCTATGAACTTGTTTGGGTTTTAGAAATTATTCCCACTTTTTAGTTTTGATTAATCTTATTCAGTTTATTTAATCCTGTTTTATTTGCTATTGCTTAGTGAGTGGCCACCATTGAGCATGTTTTGGGGATTTAGGGTTGGACTTGGAAGAGGGAATCCTAGATTGACCTTGGGAATAAATAATGTGGAATTAGGTTTAAATTTAACGTGAAGTTGGGTTTTAATCTAATTTGCGTCTAGGATAGGAATATACCTAGAAGCTCCGCATAATCAAATTAGAGTGAACCCGATTTAAAAAGCATCTTATTTAGTTTTGTGAGGCATCACATAATTGATTAAGATAGGTAGATAAATGGACCGGAAGGCATTTATAGACACTAATACTCTAGATTAGCTGTTTAGGTTATGTCAAAATTAATTTAGTGGGGATAAAATCTAAAAATACCAAACAAGGGAATAGTGACTCTAGGTTGTACTTTTTGATATTGGAATTTGCTCTTTTGTGAAAGTCTTTTGCTATTATTAGTTCTTATTCTCTTTCTTTTTGAAAACAATTCTGGCTTGCTCAACTTAAACGAAATAAGGAGATTTAATACCTAAACGCTAGTTAGATTGAGTCCTCGTGGGAACGATACTTTTCTCATTACTCTATTACTTGATACGGCCCGTACACTTGCGGAGTCTAAATTTTTTCCCTATCATTTTGCAACTCCACAACATCTCTTATATCACTATTCAGCCCATGCAAGAAACGTGCCATAGTAGCCTCCCGCTCTTCACTAATATTTGCTCTAATCAAGGAAACCTCCATCTCTTTAAAATACTCATCTACACTCTTGTTACCTTGTGTGAGTCTTTGAAGTTTATTGTGAAGGTCTCGATGATAATGGGAAGGAACATATCTTCTTCTCATTAGCCTTTTCATCTCCACCCAACTATCCACCAATGGTTCTTCATATCTCGCCCTCTCCTTTTGCAATTGGTCCCACCAAATGAGAGCATAATCACTAAACTCCATGGCTGCCACCTTCATTTTCTTCTCTTCAGTATAATTGTGACATGCAAATAAGTGCTCAATCTTCATTTCCCTTAATTCTATCCTCTCTAGCATCATCCTCATTATCTCTTCTTCTCCTTCTTTCATCCCTCCCTCTCTGTCTATCTTCATAATGATTCCTCTGATTTTCTATTCTCTCAATTCTCTCATATAACTCTTCTGTGTGTTCCCTCATCATCCTTTGCATTTGAGTTGTAATGGCTTCAATCAGCAACCTATTATCTTCACCACCTGCCATAATTCAAAGAAAAGAACAATAATAAAAGTAATATGACCTTACCACTCGCTCACGTGTTTACACTCTTAAAAATGTATCACTCGTGTTTGTTGCTCTCTATAAGGCTTTTGTGTAGTGTGCTCTCTTGCCTTTTACCACTCAATAGCTCTCTTTAAGTTCTTAACAGAATCTCCAAGAACACTTAATAGTACAATCCCAAACTCAGGAATTTAGTGGTGACTCACAATACAAATTGGAAAAGATGTCAAAGAAGACAAGACAAAGAAAATCCAAAACCAAAATAATTTGGAGGAATTATTCAACGAAGACACTTTGGAAGATTCACACGTAGTAGTGTGTGGAATTGAATAATAGCAAGGTGCTGTATAATTTTTTTTTTCCTCTTTTTTTTTTAACACCTGATTCTTTTATTTTTTCACAACTGATTTTTTTTTCTTTTTTTTTTTGTTTATAACACATGATTCTTCAACAAGAGGAATTTGTGATTTTGGAATCAAACTTTGAAATTATACTAATTCAGAATTGAATTAGATAGAATTCCCCACAAAATGAGCTATTACTTAACACACTAACAACACACTACTCAAGAAACATGAATCGAAAGGATTAAAACTCAAGAACAATGATGAACAAGGGATGAACACCAAGAACAAAGTGCAGAAATATATGAACTGAACAAGAAATTGAAAGGAAAAAAACAACCAGAATATTGAAAGAACAAATTAGGAACAAAGAACGACGGCTAAAACAGAATTTCACAATTCAAAAACCAAAAACAAAAATTTAGGGATTAGGGTTACCAGATTGGATGTAAACAATCAAGAAAAGATAACCCAATTCCAATCCTAGAACCGTGCTCTGATACCAAATGATGTGATTCCCGAAAGGAAAGGATGATCGGATCAACTAGGAATGGAATTTCGCACCAGAATTTCAGCCTCGGATTTGAGTGCTTCCAAAACGACCTGAAAGATGACGCTTTGAACTACGATTTTGACTCAAAAAACACCGAAAAAGGATAAGGGAATCAGGAGATACGGAACCGAGCAATTTTAGAACAAAAACTGCAACTTACAGGTAGGCGCCACAATTCCAAAAGAATTGATAAGCCCAAGAACGCCACAAGGATCGATGCCCTTGATAAGTTCAAAGATTCTCAAAAGAACCCTAGAGAAGCTTGCCTCTCACCAAAAAGGTTAAAACCTCGATTCAAATCTGCCATTACAAAAGCTGTGATGTTCCCTTATGTAGTTGACAACATCCATATTAAGTTTAACCTAATGCTTACACACAAAGCCCAATAAGCCAGCCCAATAGGCCTTATTACAAAAGTTTAACTAAAAGTGAGAAATAAAAAACTAAGTACAGAATTTGGGCCAAGTAAAAAGAAGCCTTCATGCATATCCATTGAGGCTTATTCTTTAAGGTCTTCAACCTGAATCATTTTGGTCTCTTCTTCCTTCTTGGGCTTGTCTCAAGTAAGGTGGTCCCCAAGAGATTTAGGGCCTCTTTAGCCTTTTTAGCTTTTGCTCTTGTCATTGGGCCTCCAAGACCTTGTATGTCCTCCAAGTTTATTGCCTTGGTCATGCTGCCTCCTATGTCTTCATCACTCACTCTCTACTCTTTAGAAACAAACTCTTGGAGTTTGATTTGGTGTGAAGAGTGAAGAGGGAAAACCCTCCTATTTATAGAGAAATTTCAAGCCATTTGAATTAGATCGATGATGCTACAAATTAGAAAACATAATTTTAAAAAAGAGAGAGAGAGAGAGAGAGAGAGAGAGAGAATAACATAAAAATACCATTTGAATTACAAAAATCCTAAAATGTCTACTAAATTATCCAAAGGATAACTAGGTTGTAACATCCTCATTTTCGAAATTCGTTTTCAAAATAGTTTAATCAGAGTAGAGCATTGGAATAATTTAAAAGAGCGAGTATCTGATAAACCTTTATTGTTGGTGTGTCTGGTTGCTATTACAGTGGTACAATTCTTCGAATATTTACTAATACAGTGATACAATAATTCATAACTATCTTCTCCGCTCGTGTCCTCACGCGTGCTATTTATCCTTGCCCTTGGTCCTGGTTCCTCCAGAATATGAGACTATAGCAAGAGCTGAGGTTCAATTCCCATTGAACCTCAGGTAATGGTTAACCTCATACTTATGTATCAGTTATGTATGACAGATATTCATGACAGTACAACAATATTCACATACGATATTCACAAACTCAAGATAATCACAGAACACAACCAACTCCATATATCTATGTCATTCCAGTCTGCACTATTCACCAGTGCCATGGTGTACATCCGTGTCCTCAGCACTAGGAAAACTCAACGATGTTATCATGACTATAACCCGTACAAAGCTGTATGTGTATGAACAATTTTTAAAACAGAATCTATAGTTGCATGTGTTTGCACAACTTTTCAAAAACAGAGTCTCAAATTATCTATCACATATAAGTATACATTAAGCATCAGAGTTAGTGTTATAGTACGCGTTCGTACCTTCGTCGGCGATATCGGTACGCTGTCGTTCGGACCGTGATCACGTTTATCCTATAATGGTAATATCGCATTTTATTAATTCACAAATAATATTCTAGAAGGTATCCTAGTCACTAATGACATTTTTACCATTGCTAGGATTATTTCTCAACTTAGCACCCTTAATTCTTCAAAAAACGCTAGTCCAGAATTTTGGACAGATTTTTGCCTAACTTCGGAAAATCATAACTGATTCTAGAAAAATCAAAACAAGGATCCGTAAAATGCCCCAGAATCCTTAAGATGTCTACTTTCAAGTAAAACTAATCACTTTTGCCCAGATTTCACAAAATACTCACAGTTTTTAAGTTCTGAACCTCTGCTCAGAATTTTTCCAGAAATTCGTAGCCCAACTTTGAGAATTTTTATCTCCCTATACAGAAATCATTTTGACATTTTCTTGGCATATTTAAAAATTCCTATATGTCTACTTTAGCCATGAATTTTCCTATAATTTTCTAACCACGTTTTCAACATAAAATATAGGCATCTTCGTCACTGGTTCAACAAGAGCTTAACCGATGAGATTTCGCCAGAACTTCGTTACTTTAGTGTTTCTCTTCCGGAAATTTTGCTAAAAGACCTCCTTCATCAATTTTTCAAAATAAAGCTGATTTTAACCATCAAAACAAGTAAATAAAATTATCCTAGAATATTTAAGAACTAAACTACTTCTATCTAAGAATTTAAGAACAAAAACTTAAAGAACTTAAAGAACTAAAAGCTAGAGCTAGAGAACTTACCAAGAACCTTGCTACTCCTTCAAGATGCTCCTTACTCTCACTTTCTCTCTATATTTCAGATGCTATGCTTGTTTTTGGTGTGAAGAATAATGAAAACCAAGCCCTCTATTTATAGTAAATTGTCAAGGCAATTGTGGTAATTTCTTTGAACTTCCTCTTCTTAATTTCACACCATTGGATCTAGGTTAAAATGAGAGATTGCATCTCAACCCTTGCTTCAACTTTTTCTCTCTTGCTCTTTCATTCACCTTCCAACGTGACTTCCCTCTCTCATATCCTCATCTATTTTGCATTAAAGACCCCATGTGCATTTGTACCAAAGGTTTATCCTCTTCCATTCTCCTTAAATGCCTTATCCCATGTGTTTGTTATTAAATTATTAAACAATTCATTTGTCCTCTTGAACAAGCTTCTTGACCGTGCCTTCATTCTCACTCCCTTCCTCTTCTATTTAATTTTCATTAAAGAGGCCATGTGAACCCATGTGCAACATTAATTCACCCTTCCAATTTGTCCCCTCCATTTATGACTTAATTGCATGTACTTGATTATTTATTATAAACAATTCTTTTCCCCTTGTTCAAGCCACAAAGTTCGAACCCCTCCCCCTTTCATCTTGCTTTGATTTTGTATTTCAATTTTTAGTTACATTAGGAGTCTTGTAACTAGATGAAAGATGAAGGTTGGTTGCCAACTAGTACCAACAAACTTAGGGGTTTCTATGAAGCTTCATTTCAAGGCTTTTTATTAGCTTCTTAACTTTAAATACTATGGCTCAATTTAAATATCTCTAATTGCCTTTTATCATTTCAGAATTAATTGCACAAACTTGGTAAAGATTATGATGATACTTAATCCCAAACTTAAAATATGTTTTTATTTAAGATAAATCCTTACATCTAATCCATAATTAAAATTACTTATCAACCCAATAATTTTGCTAAGGATTTAGTTTACTTGTATCTTGAATTTTTGTTACTTGGGTTAACTTTACAATTTTATAAATAAATTAATTAATCCCTTTATTCCCTCACACACATTCATAGATAAAATACTCATACACATACATATATCACACGCCACCTTCCTCCTATTTCTCTCTCATCTTTATTCAATCTTATCTTCTTCCATTGCCTCAAAAGTCTTGGAAGTACATCATCTCTCTATCTTGAATTAATTGCTTCGTTTGTGATCCATTTAGGCATGTGTTTTTGGTTTAATTGTTAAACAATTGAATTCTTCTTCTTCAAGCCATATTAAACCGCGACTTACTTCTTTGTTTTGCCTCTTGGATTTGTGTTTTATCTATCTCCCAATCAGGGATGGAATTAGGGGGGGCTAGGGGTGGCCCCCGCCCCCTAAAATTATAGGAAAGAACCCAAATGAGGGGAGAAAATTACAGAAAAGAACCCAAAATTTTATGAAATCATATTTCAGCCTTATAAAAGTTTCAGTATTTTCATTTTAGTCCCTTTCTAATAGTTTCATGGAGGGACTAAACTAAAAATATTGAAATTTTTATGAGGTTTAAATGTGATTTCATAAAAATATGGGTTTGTTTCTGTAATTTCTGCCCCTCCTAATTTCAATTGCTGGATCTGTCCCTGCTCCCAATATCATACACTAGGTCTTTCATTGGTTGATAAATTCTCACAAGGATTAAGCTTTATTGGAATTAATTAAAGCCTTTGGATTAGCTTTATGAGGTGAAATCTTGGCCCTTAGATCATAGTTGCAATTGTTGACTTTTCAAAGCTTGATTAAAGTTTAATTAACATCTTAATTAGAAGCTTAATTGCCTCTTGATTCTTGTATTATTGGTTCTTAGCATAATTTATGACCATTGGTAATCCATTTTATGCTAATCTCATCCTCTTATTGGTCTCTGACTTTTAATTATCCTAATTCATCTCTAATTGGTGACTATTAATATTAATTGTAAAGAATTACCTAAATATTCTATTAGTGTAATTTTAATTGCTCATTAATTGTTAGTAATTGCCCTTTAATTGTTCTAACTGTTTTGATAATTCTTTATGGCTTTTTATAAATTAAATATGAGCTAGGTATTAATCATAGGGTTTTAGAAATTTTAGTCTCTTAATAAATTATAACAATTGGTGTTTAAGGTCCTTTGATTTAATTATGAAGCCTTGTGCAATTTATTTACTTTAATGAAGACTTAGTTGATCATTAATTATCACTGATTTCTCTAAATTTATTTAGGTATTGTCATAACACTTTCTTGCTCTTTTAAATTCTACATGAACCATAGCTTAATATGGTATTTATTATATTTTATGGTATTTTATGATGCCTAACAAAATTTATTAAATCATTGGTTATTCCAATCCTAAAAATTTACCTATAAAATGGAATAAACCCATCTCAAAATTTGAGACCACATATTCACCTATTTTTAATAGGTATTGTTTGCCAAAATATAATAAGTGAGATTTTTAGGGTATTACATAGGTCATTTATAGAAATATGTGATTTACAAGTTTCGGTATTGGCTGAATATAAAAATTAGAAACTTTGGTGTCGAGATTAACAACTTGAGCTCTCGAAGTTGTCATTGTGTATATGCAAATAGGAGGTATTCCACAATTCTCCTAATAAACCAAGAAGCAACACTCTTTAAGATTAGACAAACTCTTAAGATAAAAAGCATGATGACAGAATAATATAAGGGAAAATTCCAATTAAATACTATTTGAATTTGTAAAATCCTTATAAGTTTCCTGAATTTGTAAAAAGACTGAGAGATACCAAGGACCAATGAGGGATATACAAATTTAGGTGAAATTATCTTTTTTCCCTTACTTTTAAATTAATGAAAAAAAAATACCCTCACCGGAGGGCCGCCGTGCGACTGGGCGGCTACTGGTGAGGGGGTGGCCGGAGGTTTTTTTTTTTTTTTTTGGGTGGGGGGGGGGGAGTGGGGTGAGGTTCTGTTTTTTTAATATATATATATATATATATATATATATATATATATATATATATATATATTAATTGAAAGTATGGGGGTGGGGTTTGAACCCCCAACATCCCCCCACACATCCATGCGGCCAAATGGCCCACCAATTGGACCACTTGGTTTCTTTAATATATATACAATAACAAGTATATATATTCTTCTTAACTTTTTTTCAACGGTATTTACAAATTCCATAACGTGATTTACAAAATTTCATAACATCAATTATAGATCTCATAACGTTATTTACAACTTTTTTTGGAGGTTTACATTTTTTACTTCTCTGATGCCTTTGATTGACAAAAAGAAATACACTTTTACAAATTCCATAACGCGACTTACAACTTTTTTTTGGAGCTTACTATTTTTACGTTTCAAACTTATAAATTTGTGTTAACTTACCTTCAAACTAGTGTTAACTTTTTTTATTTGATCATTTTCAGCGGCTTTATATGTGAGTTTTATAGAAATTTCTTTGTTAAATATGGTAAATTTTGAATATTGATGGATTTAATTTCAATTATTTGGATTTAAAATATATTTAAATCAAATTGTTGTCATTTTTTATATTTTAATTATTTATTATACACTATTAATACCTATTTAATAATGAAAGTAAACTCTTGCGAGTTTATAATTCGAATTCACGATACGAGTTTATCTCATTGTCAGTGAAAAGTACTACTAGGCACTAGCTACTTTTATTTTAGTGTATAGATTATTTAATTGTCTAAATCCATAGAAAATCCAATCTAGTAAAACAAATAAGACAAAGGGCTTTTAGTTTCTTTTAAGCTGTAAAAGGTAAATATGTCAATGGAGTTTTGTTTTCTAAAACATTTGAAGATCTCTTTGAACTGATTCCAAGATTCTCGGAACAGGTTTTGGTGAATAAGGCAAAAAGATATCGTGCTTCCACAAGATATCCTAAAACATATTTTATTTTATTATATGCCAATTAGATGGGGTCTTAGAGGCTAGAGCATTGTCAAGCTGTAGTCCTCTGAGTTCACATAATTACTTTCTGAGGTGTTTCTTATATTTAGTATCTCAAATTAATTAGTTTGCACATAGAAATTAATTAATTTGAAATATTGGGTGTAAAAAATAAGCAATATATAATTTAAATCTAAATAAATACAATATATAAAAATAAAAAAAAAATGTCCATACCTCTAATTAGAGGTATGAGCATATAAGCAACAAATAATTATATGTACATAATGTGGACTCGTAGTCCTACCAAACTCACAATCCAAGAAGTTGGTTTTAAGATTTGAATTTATAATCTTTAGGTCACATGCCGCTAAGTCATGACTGATCACCCTCATCATCGATAGGGTAAATAAAGAAAAAAAAAATACCAGAGTTACGTAATGACTAAAAATAGAAGTGTTTGAATAAACTAAATTTGCAATATATTATACTTAAGATTCAAGCTGATATCCATGAATTTTTGTTGCCAAAGGACACAATGCTTTCCACGTAATTAAAAGCACTCATAATCCTGCCATTTTCGCGAGAAATAAGAAACTCCTTGAGTTTATTAGTGGTGACATTAAAAAGATATATACCTACAGGTTGATAGGTATAAATAACTTCATTCTTCCAAATAGTCAAAGGATGAAAGCCAAGAAAATTAGGGTTGCCAATAAGCTTGGTCTTATTCCATCTCTGCTCAGATCCACCTGATGTAGCCTCCTCCATCACCCACAATTCAGTGTTGGAAAGCAAAGCAAGTTTATTCTCATACGTCATCAGCTTTACGTTCCAATGAATATTTGATCCTGGAATCAAGGTAAAGGCTTCTGTTGCTATGTCAAATGAAAGTACGTCGATCTGGTTGCCGTAGACAATCCAATAAATCGCTTCGTCAGTAGCAGCAAATCTTCCATTAAACTTTCCACCTTTTAATACGTTGCCAAATTCTATTTGTTTCCATGAACCTGAAGATAATGAATACACCTCTACCTCTACACCTTTATGGAAATTATAAATTCTCACTATCTTGTAATCATTGACAACTCTACTAAACCCAAATCCTGTATGGCAATTCTTGTACCAACGAGTGTTCTTAGTTCTGGGCACGTACTGGACGTCCCTAGTGGACGGATTCCACAAGATAAGGGAACCACGATTTTTGATTTGAAGACAGACAAGGCCATAGCTAGAACCAATGACATCGATCATATCAACGGGTGGGTCGACCGAAGGTGCACTCAGAGGCAGAAGAGTTTTCTTATCGGAATCCAGCATACTGAACGTGGAATAACCGCATTGGAGGAGAAGAGAAGGGCCACGATGATGACTTGAGTGGTGGACGTGTTCTTTGATGAACAACGAGGTCTTAAAGAGATCATTCCAATCTTTACAAACACATCGGAATCGGAGTAGAGATTTCACCGGAAGTCTTTTGAGAATGCTAGAGATGATTTCGTGGGGAAGGAAGAATCCGTCGTCTTCCATTTAGAAATTTCGAATCAGAATTCTGGAAGAGAGCGTTTAGGGGTTATAGTCTTATTATAGACTATAGAGGTCGTGGAAATACATCATGAATCTCAAGGGAAAAAAAGTATATATAATTTTCTATACAGTTAATTAATTAATGGCTACGTGATCTGAATAATCGGATCTTAAGATCAAGAGCTCAAGATAATTTATTTAGGTCCAAAACTTATCCTAATTAATATCAAAATCAAATAATATATATCAATATGATGTCGTGGGGAACAAAGATTCGATTAAAGTGAGAATATTATTTCCTGCGCTATTAGTTAGCTGCAGGGTAGGATCTCAATCTTTGGATATATAAGAAGGTCAGGATAATTTATTTATAGATGACTAGAATTTATCTTAACATAAGTGTAAATAAAAGGATCTTTAAGTGATTTTATAATTATGCTAAATCATGTAATCACGTTAGCACCTCATTCATCTCTCTCTCCCAGTCTCCCTCTCGCTTTTGGCGGTTCCTACATTGGCGGCGATAGTGCCTGTGGGACCATTGGGAACACCATTGCTTTCCGATGTGGGGCTAAAGACCTGCCAGGCGATGTGGCAAATTCATACCAAACGATTTTAGCCCTTAGACCCTTACAATTTCTCGATTCTCAAATCTTCAAGTAATGCCTCCTCACTCCTCCCCCCCCCCCCCCCCCAAAAAAAAAAAAATCTGTTATTTTGCTTCTCTGAAATTTTACTATTTGGTGAAAATTTTGATAATCCATATGACCATCACAAGAATAGGGAAACTATATATGTGTGTGTCTTAACCTTCCAATTCTATCTGCTTTTAAAATTGTCCAAATAGATGCTTCTGAATTGGGATATGGAGGTATTCTTAAACAATCTTTTGATGGAAAAGAACAAATTATTTCTTTTATATCTAAACATTGGGATCCTGCCCAACAAAATTATTCTACAATCAAAAAAGATATATATATATAGATAGGGGCGGACATGGGAGGGTGGCCCCCACTCCCTAAAATTACAGAATCGAACCCAAAGTTTTAGGAAATTTCATTTAAGCCTCATAAAAATTTCAATATTTTTATTTTAGTCCCCATTAAAAATTTCATATAGGGAATAAAATGGAAATATTAAAATATTTATGGGGCTGAAATATATTTTCATGGAAATATAGGTTCCATTTTGTAATTTTCGCCCCTATATATATATATATATATATATATATATATATTAAAGTTTAAAGATTAAAGATAAAGATATGATTGTAAACAAAAAGATATGATCTTAAGTGGCTTTATAATTATCGAATGTCAGTCAAAAGAGAATCCTTGTTTTTTTTCCCTGATTTGTAAATCAAACTAGGTTGTTTTATATCCTCGAGATATTTCTATATCTTTTAATTTGATTAAACAAAAGCAACTATATATTTTGAACATATATCGACTGTCTACAGGATTAAATGATTTTTTTTTAATCAAAGCGATTATATGAATATTAATTGCTTACCAAAATTGGAAAACATATATAATAAATTTTATTTATTTATAATATTTTATATCGATCGTTAATATATTACAACTAAGCTGATATATAGTTGGCCTGGGGGAATATTGATTGAAGCCAAGGTTATTGAGGGGCTACAATTTTTTGGTTCAGCGCTTCTGCGCTAAGTTGCTAATATTCTAGGGTTCCTAGGGGCTTATTTGGTATTAGCGGAGAGGAGAGAAAGTGTCATATTTTAAAAAAATAACATAATTGGGATTACAAGTTTTAATTACTTTTTTTACTCTTTTATATTATATCTTCCCTAGGTGGGGTCTTTTTTGTGCAGTCAATGCTTAAGAATCCTGGTGGGTTGTGAGGGGAGGATAAATATATTCAGCTTTACTCTATAATCAAAGAAATTGTTTTTAGGATTTGAAAACATGTACCCATGATTTCACATGGGGTGCAACCCTACCGCTTGGCAATGGTGGAATTAGGGAGGGTAGGGGTGGCTCTGTCCTCTAAAATTACATAATTCAACCCTAATTTTTGGGAAATTATATTTTATCTTCATAAACATTTTGATATGTTCACTTTAGTCCCTAGTAAAACATTCATATAGGGAGTAAAATGAAAACACTGAAATAATTGTAGGACATAAATGAAATAACATGAACACTTGGGTTTATTCTGTAATTTTTGTCCCCCAATTTCAATTTCTGACTCCGCCATCATAGGTCGGGCAAATAAAGGAAAAAACAGAATGAACAAGAGGGATATAATGATCAAAATAGAAGTGTTTGAACAAACTAAATTTGCAATATATCATGCTTAAGATTCAAGATGATGTTCATGAATTTTTTTTCCCAATGGACACAAGGCTTTCCACATAATTAAAAGCACTCATAACCCTGCAATTTTCACCACCAATAAGAAACTCCTTGAGTTTATTAGTGGTGAGATTTAAAAGATATAAACCTACCGGTTCACACTTACAAATAAGTTCATTCTTCCAAATAGTCATAGAATTCCGTAAATTAAGAATAAGCTTGGTCTTATTCCATCTCTGCCCAGATCCACCTGATGTAGTCTCCTCCATTACCCACAATTCAGTTCCAGAAAGCAAAGCAAGTTTATTCTCATACGCCATCAGCTATACGTGCCAATGA
Source organism: Acacia crassicarpa (assembly GCA_034222035.1). Taxonomy (NCBI): domain Eukaryota; kingdom Viridiplantae; phylum Streptophyta; class Magnoliopsida; order Fabales; family Fabaceae; genus Acacia; species Acacia crassicarpa. The sequence goes on along the minus strand of JAWXYG010000011.1, from coordinate 23,341,879 downwards.
ATATTTGGTCCTGCAGGTATTGGAATCAAGGTAATCGCGTCTGTGCTACGTCAAATGAAAGTATGTCAAAGTGGTTGCGGTGGGCAAACCAATAAATAGCTTACAATAAGACTTACCCCTTCTAATAAGTTGCCAAATTCTAATTGCTTCCATGACCCTGTAGATAATGAATACACCTCTACCTCTACACGTTCACGGATAAAATAAGTTCTCACTATCTTGTAATCATTGACAACTCTACTATACCCAAATCCTATATGGCAAATCTGGAACGAACGAGAGTTCTTAGTTCTGGGCACGCATTGGACCTCCCTAGTTGATGGATTCCACAAGAAAAAGGAATCACTAATTCTGAGTTGAAGACAGACGAGGCCATAGCTCGAACCAATAATATGAATCATAGAAAGGGGTTGGTTGACCGAAGGTGCACTCAGAGGCAGAAGCGTTTTCTTATCGGAATGCAGCATACTGAATATTGAATAATCGTCCCTTTGGAGGAGAAGAGAAGGGCCACGATGATGACTTGACTGGTGGAGGTGTTCTTTGATGAACAACGACGTCTTAAAGAGATCATTCCAATCTTTACAAACACATCGGAATCGGAGTAGAGATTTCACCGGAAGTCTTTTGAGAATGCTAAAGATGATTTCGTGGGGAAGGAAGAATTTGTCGTCTTCCATTTAGAAACTTCGAATAAGAATTTTGGAAGAAAGCGTTTAAGGGTTATAAAAGTTGTCGAAGACTCGAAGGACCTCTTGAATATAAAGGGGCAAAAATATTCTTTCCGCTGTACGGTTAATTAATCGCTACGTGATCTCAACAATCGGATATTAAGGTGAAGATAATTTATTAAAGTTCAAGGTGTACGGTTAATTAATGATCTCAACAATCGGATATTAAGGTCAAGATAATTTATTGAAGTTCAAAATCTATCCTAACATCAAAATCAAATTATAACTTATGATATCTTCGAAACAAAAGATTGTCAGCCTCCATGCTCGCGGTAGAATATCATTTCATGTGCCATTAATTAGCGGCAGTGTAGGATCTCAATATTCGGATATATAAGAAGGTTCAGATACACGATTTATTTATATATTCCTAAAATTTATCTTAACATCAAATATATATATATATATATATATATATATATATATATATATATATATATATATATATATATATAAACATATCTTTAAGTGATTTTACCAAAGGTAAATTAAAAGAGAATTTTTTGCTTTAAAATATCATAGATAATTTAATAAAATATAAAAAATATTATAATTTTGGGTATTGAATTAATCTTTTTTTTAGTGTTAAAATTCTCAGAATAACAGCTATTATTGTTATAAAATAGAGGTTGTATCAGTCATAAATAATATTTTTTATAAATTGTATATTAGTATTATTATATTGAGATCGATGCTGCTATGAAGTTGAAACACAATTCTAAAACAAAATTGATTTTCCATTTAACATTATTTAAAAATTATAAATATCAACTTCTTCCCAAAAGATAATAGAATTAAATGTAAACAATATTTTATAATTAAAAATATGCATATTGCGTTTTCCTTACAGAGTATAAGTTTCATCCCTACCTCATTTTTAAGGCATTTGTACCTTCTTTCTTTGTCATCCATATCTACCAAGTTTTAAGAGCACAAGTAAATCACACGCAGTGGATTTTCCCTCCAAGTATTTCAGTCAAAAGTTTTTCCCCTTTCCCTGGTATGTGGCATGTGTGGCCATCGGAAGTCTTACGTTTCAATTTTTTATTTTATTCACATGCCCTTCGGTTTTAGCAAGGGAATGTGAAATCACTTGATCATTATTATATGAAGGTATTTTTGCTTTTCTCACCCTCCATATCAAGCATGTAATCTCAGCAGGTGAGCCTCCCTTGCTGGATTCTTTTCCGACATAAAAAGTACAAATTATTTCTCAATTTAAAATGACACATAAAGACCATTTAAAATAGTAAAGTATAGAGAGATGCTTCCAATTTCAACATCCGTAGATGCTACATCTTTTTGAAAATGAAGGATAATGAAAAAAAAACACCCTCATCACACTTTTTTTTTTAAAGTATAGAGAGATGCTTCCAATTTCAATATCCGTAGATGCTACATCTTTTTGAAAATGAAGGATAATTGAAAAAAAACACCCTCATCACACTTTTTTTTTAAAAAAAAAAATAAACATTAACTTTCGCCTCGCCGATCATCGGTCGTGCCATCCAACGGCCGACAGTCGCCACCCAACTTGCGCAAGAGCTACAATATAAATAATTCACTACTTTGTAAATGAAAGTTACTAAAACCTAAAGAAAAGTAGTGAATTCTTTAAATAAACTTGTCAATAGCATGATAGTGTAAATTTTTTACTTGATAAACAAAAGTTATTAAAACTAATGAAAAACGGTGAATTCTTTAACTAAACTTGTCAATAGCCTAACAATGTAAATATTTGTTTTTGGAAAATAAAAGTTGTTAATACCTAATGAAAAGTGGTGAATTACTATCAAGCCATTGACAAGTTTAGTTAAGGAAATTAGGTTTTGACAATTTTCATTTATTAAAAAAAAAAGTTACACTATCATGCCATTGACAAATTTAATTATGAAATTCATCACATTTTATTAGATTTTAACAACTTTTATTTACCAAGTGAATAATTCCCACCGGAAGGCATCAGAGCTCCAATATGAGTTGGGTGGCTGCTAGCCAATGAGGTAGGGTTGATGTTTATTTTTTTTTAAAAAGTGTGAGGGCATTTTTGTCATTTGCTTTCAATTTCAAAAGGACATAACATCTCGTAGGGATGTTAAAATTGGAAGCACATCTCTATGCTTTTCTTTTTTAAATGGTGTTTATTATATGTGTCTTTTTCCCAAAATTTTATTATAATTGGTCATCCAATTAGCACCTACACAAGATTTTAGAAGAAAAACGTCAATACAATATAGAGGCAAGAAATCAGGCCGAATCTGTTGGGCCAGCCTGTTTAAAACCTGGCCCTTTAAGGGTTGGACTTAAAAATTAGAGGAGTTAAATGAAATTGGCTTTGTAGGGCCGGCCCACTAGGCCCTGTTAATTTTTTTTTAAAAAAAAAAAACAACCTAATAAGGAGTTGAATGAGATGTCCATATTCGAATATTCATTGAAAATGAAAGTCAGCTTGCTTCTTATATCGGCAACCTTTTCATCACCAGTCATAGGGTTAATCTTACTATATAAATATTGTATAATAGTTAAAGTTTAAAACCTAGGTCTGCTTCTTATGTGATTTATTTGTGAACAATAATTTGCTTTGAATTATAAATTAGTGAATATGTTTATTTGTAGGATGATTTGTGTTATTTAGATATTAATGTTGACAACATTTATTTGATAAATTAAAACTTTAAGTATTATAATTTATTAATTATATTTCTTTAGAAAAAAAAAGAGAGGAAAAATAGTTAAAATTTGAAATAGTAACTTCCAGACCGTGTAACAGTGGCGAAGCTACATATGATTCTGTGGGTGCAAGTGCACCCATAAATTTTAAGAGGATGTATATTTTTTTTAAGGGACTTTGTAATAAGTTGTCTATGGGTGTGATAGTAATCTCACTTGTTCCACATCAGATCCTGTATTCAAACCCTTGCGTGGACAACTTTCTTGCCTATTTTTAATATCTTATCGCATATGAGAAATCATAATAATTTTTGCTTGCATGTTATTTGATTGTGTAACATCTGAGTATATGTATGCCATATGATTAGAGTATATTATTTTCTTTAAATTGATTTCCTCAAAAATACTTTTCAATTGAACTATTAATTGTGCACCCACAAATATTACATCCTGGCTCTGCCACTGCCCTGTAGGGCTAGCCCTAGCCTTGGTGCTCTCTGGCCAATGTTTTTTTTTTTTGGTTACCCCGAGCCTTACAGGGCAGGTCCTATAAGGTCAGACTGGCCTTGATTCCCAGCTCTAACATAGTATAAGCGCGGACTTTAGTTCTCAATAGAAAATACGATTTTTGTTACGGTTTATGTATTTTTATTTGTTTTATATTGGATGTAACAGAACAAGAACGTAATCAATTTGATCATGTCTTTAATAAGAGTTTGGTCTGTTTTTCTTTTAATCTTGGTATGTTATGGAATCTTATTTTTCTCCAATAGTTTCTTATCTTCTCCAATAGTTTCTTCTCGAATCCAACATAAAATAAAAGGCAAAATAAAAGCAAATTTTTTTGGGATTTCGTCGAATCTCTTATTATTAGAATTAAGAAAGCATAGTTAACTTATTTCATTTAATAGAACATCTTTGTGAAATCTATAAAAACATATATATTAAAAGGGAAAAGTATTTCTCCAGTCACTGGAGATAAAGTTATTTTAAATGAACCCAAAACTACATCATTTTAGATTAATGAAGGGTGTGTTTGTAATTTTAGGTGAATTAATGAAGAGTGTTTCGATAAAATTCATATGATAAAAAAATAAACAAAATTACAGAAATACCCTCTACTAATCCCGACGTAGTTTTGGGGCCACTGGAAATAACTTTATCTCTAGTAAGTGGAGAAATCCTTTACTCATATTAAAATGCAATAACAATTTAATATTTTTTATTAAACTTACGAATTTTAAACTCATTTTTTTAAAGTTATATTAATAAGATTCAACTTCAACCATATTAAACAAAGTATTGTAGGAGAGAGGAAAAAACGAACCATAATTAAGTATTAATTGTATTGTATATGAAATGGAGAATATATTCCCATTTAAAGTTATAAAGAATTTAAAAATTATTATAACTTTAAAAATTTTAGTTTAAACTTCTTAAATTTATTGAATTATAAGTTTTTTTTTTCAAACATAAATCACAGAGTTGAGCCGTCAAATGAAATTTTCCCTTCAAGGAATACTCCTCTATGGTAAAAGGTACCAAAAATACTCTCTTTTTTTTTAAAAAAAAAACAAGTTAATGAGCACTTTGGCCAACAAGCTTTTACCTAAGTAGCGTTCAGCATAAATAACTTTTAACTACACTTTAAATACCAAAAAAAATTAAAAGGTTAAATTAGCACAAAAACATTAGTATCCAGCAACGTTTGTTAGTGAAAAAAACTTTTCTGGGAAAGGTCTCCACTTTGGTGCCCGACAGAATCTTGGAGTGATTGTACACTTTATCACCATTATATATATATATATATAAATACATACAAGCTTATCCCGTTCGACGTTGAATCTTCTTCGTACCTGTCGTACAGACTCCGTGCTTGAAACACAAGATCATCGTCCTCGTTGCAAGGATTCTCCGGTGAATATAACTGACAGGCTATGGTTTCAAACAAAGCAACAGTGCTGGAGAACTACCTTGCTGCCAAACACCTACAATTGCAACAGAGAACCTCTCGACGAGCAACCAAAAAATTGGCATCATGAACCTTCTTATCACATTTACAACAAAGAAATACAGAATCAGCACCACAATAAGGTAAGCCTCTTCGCCACACAACTCACAACTTCTTAGCTTCATTCTCTTATGGATCAAACTAATCTATATCAATAACAAAAACAGACCTGCCTGGGTGTTTGGTTTGGTGAGGAAAAATGTGGGGGAGAGAAAAGATATTTGGGGGAAAATAGAAGATAGCACACAGAGAAACGGGGGTGGGGGGAGAGATATATACGAAGGACAGAGAGCCGGTATTGATATATGGCTTAGGTGTTATTCACTGAGTGATGGATGGGTATTGATTTAGGGCTAATATATAAATCATTAAATACTCCACGTTGAGTATTTAGCTCCTTTTACAAACGGACATGGCTCCTATATTAATGTTTTTGTGCTAACTTAACCTTTTAAAAGTTTTTTGGTATTTAAGGTATGTATTTGTGTTGGCACTCCTCAAACAAAAGTTTGTTGGTCAAATTACTTCTTAACCCTTTTTATAATAAGAACCAAGAAGGGTACAAGTTTAGGTCAGGCGTAATTCATAAACCCTGCATGCTGGCTCACATCGTAATGCATGGGCGCTTTGTATTTTTGACGCTTGGGATGAACCAAGTAAACAAATACAGTAACATCTTAATAAGAGTATTTTTATTTGATGATAAATAATTTAATACAATATAAAACGTTTTATAATAATTTTGGTTATTCAACTAATTTTGTTTGGTGTGAAAAGTCTCAGCACAGCAACGGTTTTTACTTTTTTTATAAGCTAGAGGTTGTGTCAATTATTAATAATAATATTATTTTTTTATAAATTTCTTTATTATATTCTAGTATTAGTATATTGAGATCAATATGTTGGAAATTATAAAATCGGGATAGATGATGCTATAAATTAGAAAACATGTGATTTAAAAAAGGGAAAAAGATTTCTCCTGTCACTGGAGATAGAGTTATCTCCAGTGACCCCAAAACTACGTCGTTTTGAGTTAATGAAGGGTTTGTTAGTAATTTCAGGTGAATTAATGAAGGGTGTTTTGGTAAAATGTATATGATTAAAAAAATAAACAGAATTACAGAAACACCCTTCATTAATTCACCTAAAATTACTAACAAACCCTTTATTAATCCAAAACGACGTAGTTTTGAGGTCACTGGAGATAACTCTATCTCCAGTGACAGGAGAAATCATTTACCCTTTAAAAAAAACCAAAGAGAAAATAACATAAAAATACCATTTGAATTACAAAAATCCTAAAATGTCTACTAAATTAGCAAAAGGACAAATAGGTGTTTTGTAGAAATATGTGATTTTGAAGTTTGGGTGGTGTTAACAACTTGAATATAAAAATTAGAAACTTTGGTATCATCATAGCAACTTGAGTTCTCGAAGTTGACATTATGTATATCGAAGTTGTTAATTGCGATTATTAAATTGTCATTGTCGTTGTCAACGCTCAAATTTCAAAATCTTATATTCCTACTAAATGTCATATTTGTCCTTTTACTAATTTAGTAGACATTTTTCTTTTTTGGGGGGGGGGGGGTTGTAATTCAAATGGTATTTTTGTGTTATTTTTCCTTAAAAAAATGTGATTTGTCTTTTAACATTAAGATTATTTAAAAACTATAAATATATATCAATGCCTAAAAAAGAATATAATTAAATGTATATACAATAATTTATAATTAAATAATAATCCTACTATAAAATGTTGTTATGTTCAATAATTTTGTATAAATATAAAAATTAGATGAACGATTTGTGTGACAAGGGCATACGCGGAATGAGTTAGGAAGCGTTTAGTCAAAACATAACAAAAAAATATTCTCAAAAAATAATCAAACTATAATTTTATAAGATTTTAAACGATGGATTAACATCATTGTTAGTCATTATAATTTTATTATTTTTTGTTTTGATCCTTATAGTTTAAAATTCTTAATTTTGGTCCCTATAATTTTTGTTTTTGTTTTTTTGCAGGCCCTGAATATCCACAGCCCATGGTAGGGACGAGTCTCCTACACATTAAACTTTCCGAATGCGTTTTATTGCTGGTCCTTATAATTTTATAAGCATCTATTTTGAATTGAAGTTTATGGGCGAAAACCACCAATCCTTAAAATCACACCTAAGATTAAAAGGATCAAAACTAAAATTCAATCAAATTATAAAAACTAATAATGACACTAACGCTCAAATGATTGTATATATATATATACAATTATACATAATATTTAAGTTAGAAGTATTTTACTTTAAAGTGGCTATATGAAAGGGAATGAAATTTTTTGGGCCAAAAAAAAAAAAATTGAATGAACAAGTCAATGTGATATAAATTTAAATTTTTGAAAAAAGTTTACAATGATTTTTAAAATAGACTGAGAGGATAATTTTGTTTTGAGGACCTTAGCAAACGAATGCTTATCAATTCCAAACGCACCCAATATATATACAAGGACACCAATTATCTTAAACTGGTAAAGGTTTTTGTCTTTTTTTTTTATTTATTGGTGGACTTATCCAATCTACTGTATGGTGCTTCATACACAGATCCAGTTTAAGAGCTCATCTCTCTCTGCTCGTCCATATGGACAAGATTTGGACCGTTCAGATTTGATCTGGACAGTTCAGATTTTTTTTTATTTTTTTCTACATAAAAAATCATTTTTCCAAAAAATGTTAATTGAAAGATTATCTTTATTTTAGATTCTCTACCCATTAAAATTATTTTTGATAAAAAATACAAAAGTAAAAAAAATTAGATCTGGAGTTTAGATCTCGTCTGTACGGACAAGCAGAGTACGAACGAGCTCTGAATCCAGTTCCTTCATATACTGTCCTTGTACTGGTTGTTTTCTTAAGTTAGTGAATATCTCGTTTCCTGTTGGTAACAAAAACTAAAAAGCATAAAAAGCACACAAAGAACATAAACAACATCGTTTCCCACAGACAAAAGCTTAAATTTTAGGGTTAGAAAACATAAACAAGAGCATTCCCCAGAGACCTGAATCCTAATATTTCAACGCTGACGAAGACATCAGAAACAAAAAAGCGAAAGTTTCAAAAAGCACAAAACAAACCAAAACCACCAATCTTCACAACAAACTTAACCTCCATAGCTAGAAATCCTGTCAATGATGTTGGCCACTACTTCTTTACTCTCCCTCAGAACCTGAACGCTTCGATTAAGCTTCGCACGCTTCCCGGCTACTGAGGGTGATTCCTGCAACAAGCTCTCAATTCCTCCTCTTGGAGACATCAACCCAACAGTGATCTCCTTCTCCAACTCTCTGTTCACTAAATTGTTTATACTTAGCTGCAGATGCAGAGCTATGGTATCAATCAGCCTCCTAAGTACAATCTTCCAATAAGCTACCATCCTCATCTTCAAGTCAAACGCATTGTGAAGAACATGTCTGAACATTCTCAGATGACCAACCTCGACCTCTCCGAGTCCTTCCAGGATCACTGTCGATGGAACAACCTCATCATCAAAGACTTGTTTCATGAAGGCATCAAGCTGAGCCATCAGCTTAGCGTATTCAGCCATGTACTCTGGATTACAAGTGTAATCTGTGAGCTTCTCCATTTCAATAGACTCCATTACATGCTTCTTTGAATTTTCTCTCATTCTAGCAATCAGGTTCTCTCCTGCTCTGCATGTAGACTTCTGAAGCTGGTAATAGTTATCTGAATGGCGGCTTATAATGTCAATCAGCACCTTTTCTAGATAATCCCACACATCATCAACAAACTGAATAGGCCTCAGTGCAATTCCTTTCACTTTGGTCTGCAGTAGAGCGAGAAACGCAGGTCGAGGCATGAAGTTTGGGAGGCCTATCCATTTTGCTTCCTCAAGAATCTTGATTTCTTCCGTGAGAAAGTTCTTAGTGTGGTTACTTTCAGGACAATCATTAAGATCTTTTGAATACTCATTGAGCTTCTCGACCAATCGAGCAGTACAATGCATGTTTTTCTCGTCAGGGTACTCATCAAATTCTCCTCTGATAAGAATTTTCCTCAGTGACTCTTTCACCAGTCCAATTATGTGCATGAAGGCAGTCATAGCTTCAGCAGCAGAAGTCAAGTTCTTTGGCAATCTCTCCAGTTCAGAAAGCTGAGAATTGAGCTTCTCGTTGATTTTTTTTACAATATCGGGCAGTGTTCTTGAAATTATTGAAGCTTGATGCTGAACAAGCTTCTGGGCTAGAACAGGTATGCCCACAATGGATTTCTCGATTTTTGACAGGAGTGGATGGTCCTCGAACAGCGAAGCTTCCTCCATTCTAGCTTCTTCATAGGACTCATCATTAATTCGATTCCTCACACAAACATAGCCAAGTCCTATATTAACATCATCGGCAGTAACCTTTTCTAGAAGTCCTTCAGGGGCTTTGTCTCCTTTTGTCACAACAGCAAGAGTTCTTGAGCCTGTTTTATCAACACTCTGTGACATCCTAATGGATTCACAAGTTGGAAAATCAACAGTTGCAGATAGAACATTCAATATTATACTTTCCTCAGGTTTAATATACTCCATGATTATATCTTTAATCTGATCATAAATATTTTCCGGCTGTCCATGAACTGGAACTCTGGTTATACCTGGAAGATCCACCATTGTCAGATCAGGAACACCATTTTTCTTCACCAGTAAAGTCAAAGGTGTGTTAGAAATCCCCTTTGCAGTACCAGCAAGCTCGTTTGTGGCTAAGTTTATAGCATCAGAGACGTGTTCTTCATCTGTTGTAAAAGCTTTGCCATTAAACTCCAAAACAAGCTCTGGTTTTGGCAGAGGGTGGTTCTGGAGCCTCATAACTAGAGGTACCCTCGTGCAGATTCCTTGTCCTCGTGGCAAACTTATTCCTGCGAGAGATTCTAGGACACTGGACTTACCAGAAGACTGGTCACCCACAACAACAATGGTCGGAAGCTGAATACCTTCCTTGGTGATGTTGAGGCGTCTCAGATTCTCAACTGCATCAAGAACTGGTCGAATCTTCTCATTGTAAGAGGTAATTATGGGAGGAACAATGAAGTTGAGAGGCTCAGGTTGGTCATTTACGACCATGGCCAGTGAATCTTGTCTTTGATTAAGGGTGGTTCTGGCTATGGCATTTGAAGTGGCTGATAACTTTCCTTTTACCATTTGGACGTATTATGATTTCAAAACTTTCAGAGAGGGTTGAACAGGGTCGAAGGGAAGAAGGAGATGTGAAAATTGATTCATGAATGTTGAAGTTTATAAAAACATGGGTTGGAGTGAAGGAATGAAGAGACTTAGGGAAAACGAGAGCTTGGAAAATGGAACATCAGGTGACCATTCATATGCTCAGGAAGTTGAAGAGATACTGATCCTCATCGGAAATACTCATTCGCAGTAAATTCTCAGATGGGGAAGAGGGAAATTTTTTAAAGACCGAATACAATTAGTCTTTTATCATCTTTAGTTGAATTACGAGTAATTAGTAATTAATAATAACACCTTATTTATATGGAGGAAAATTAGATAGGGTGTGATTAATTTGCACACATTGTACTAAATTAGATAGGGAGTACTACATTATTTCTTATAATGCCTAACGCTTTGACTCTTGGGATCAATACTAGCAAAGAAATTCCAGATTCATGAGTTATTAGGCTGTTCAAACATTTTGTATACTTGAAATTAAAAAAAAAAAAAAAATTGTTGTCAAAGATGTTATAACTTTTGAGCTACCCAAGATACAAATATTGGTTGTAGAAAATTAATTCCCAGCTTGGGAAAAAGGATTTTACAATTATGATTCCACTTGATCATTGTATGTAGAATGCAACAAAATTTCAACGCTGCGATATACTCCCTCCAGTCCTAATTATAAGAGCTAGTTGATTTTTTTAGAGAGATTAAGGAAGTTAACTAAATTACTTTAAAGCATTTTTATTTTTATTTTTTTCTTCAAACTTATTAGTTTGACTAATAAACTAATACCACTCTGGTCCTATTTATAAGTCCCTTTTGACCAAAAAAATTTGGTCCTATTTATAAGTCCCTTTTGACCAAATAAATGAGATTGTGACACTTTTGCCCATGTTAATTGTACCAATGAAAGTAGAGAGAGAAGAAAAAGTTGAAGGTAACCAATCACAAATAAGGGTAAAGTTGAAAATTCACCCCATAATCATTGAGCTAACCACCTCTCCTTGGTATGTGTAATTTGGTCAAAATGGGACTTATAAATAGGACCAGAGTGGTATGTAATCTAAGAATATTTAACATATGAAATGATTAAGTAACTTATTTAGCTTCCTTAATTTCTCCAAAGAAAGTCAACTAGCTCTTATAATTAGGACCGGAGGTAATAATATACTAGTAATCCCTCCGGTCGTATTTGTAAAAACTTGATAACCCAATTATTCTAAGAAAACAGTTAAAACTAGTTAAAGATAATAAATATATTTAAAAAAGTAAATGTCCTTTCTGGTCTCTGGAAAAAAAAAAAAAAAACACACACGAACCCCATTTTTGTCCCCAGGGACTAAAATAGGACATTTTTATGGACTAAAAAGGAATTTTTGGAAATTTTCGAGGGATCAAAATGTTCACCAATCAATCCTTATTCGTCTTTTTCAGAGACTAAAAATGGGTTTTCTTTGTGTGAGGGACGAAAATGAGATCCGTGTTTTTTTTTTAGGGACTAGAAATGGTATTTACTCTATTTAAAATAATTTTTTTTACAAAACACCACTCTGATTCTATTGATAAGTCCAAATTTCTTAATTCACGCCAAAAAAAGTTAGTTAATTTATTAATTATGATTGATTCAAAAAGTTAACTTTTTTTTTCGTAATAGGGGCAAAAAGCGGCAAAAAATTTGGCACAAATTTTTTTTTTAATAAAAAAAGAGCATTTATTATTCTAAAACTGGACTTATAATAAAAACCAAAAATCGATAATTGTGTCAATATCTATATTATTAATTAAATGATATATTGATGATAGGTAGATGTAAGTTAAAGATAAAAATATGATGATCGTCAACTAAAAGGGGAAAAATATAGGTAAACTTAGTCATAGGTTATGAGCTGGATAAACCAGGGTAAACTTAGTCGTATCACATTCTGCCTTTATCTGTCCTCCTCCATTACTCACAATTCAATGTCAGGTTTCTCATATCCTTCAGAAAAATGATTCCAAAACTTTATTATTTGAAACAATCCATGAACGAGACCATCACTTCAGATTATAAAAAGAAAAATATAACAAAAACACACTCAAACTGATACATAGATAATAAGTATAAAATAGACAGACAGACACATATGACAGAACTTACTAATCTCAGTAGCTAGATATCCTGTCCATAATGTTAGACACTACCTCCTTGCTTTCTCTAAGAACTTCAACACTTCGGCTGAGCATGGCACGCTTGCCCGCCATGGAAGGCGACTCCTCCAACAAGCTTTCGATTCCTCCAAAACTCGGAGACGTAAAACAAGAAGTGATCTCTTTCTCCAACTCCATATTCACCAGATTGTTGATGCTGAACAGTAAACGCAGGGCTGTGGTATCAATCAGCCTCCTCAACACAATCCTCCAATAACAAATCATCCTCATCTTCAAGTCATAAGCTTGATTCAGAACTTGTGCATTGTACTCTCTCAGGTGACCAATCTGTACTCCATCTCCAAGACCATTAATATTCACAGCTCCATAACCGTCATGAACATATTCGACAAGAGTAGATTGATTAGCCATCAGATTATTGTACTCAGTCATGTACTCCGGATTACATGTGTAATCTGTCCACTTTTCCATTTCTATAGCCTCCTTTACTTGCTTCTTGGAATGCTCTCTCATTCTAGCAATCACATTTTCTCCTGACCTACAAGTACATCTCTGAAGCTGATAATAGTGTTCTGAGTGGCGATTAATAACTTGAATCACCACTTTTTCTAGATAGTCCCACACATCATTGATGAACTGAATCGGCCTCGATGAGATTCCTATCACTTTGTTCTGTAACAAAACCAGAAAAGCTGTGCGAGGCATGAAGTTTGGGAGGCCAATCCACTTTGCTTCCTCCAAAAGCATTATTTCATCCTTCAGGAAATTCTCTTTGTGGTTACTTTCTGGGCATTCATGAAGATCTTTCGAGTAATCATTGAGCTTCTTGACCAATCGAGCAGTGCAGTGCATGTTTTTGTCTTCTGGGTACTCATCAAATTCTCCTCTGACTAGAATTTTCCTGAGAGATTCCTTCACTGATCCAATTATTTGCATGAAGGCAGCTATGGCATCAGCAGCAGAATTCAAGTTCTTTGGCAAGCTCTCCAACTCAGAAAGCTGAGAATTGAGCTTATCATTGATTTTTCTTAGCATCTCAGGTAGTGTCTTTGAAATAATCAAAGCTTGAAGCCCAACTAGCCTCTGAGCTAAAACAGGTGTACCCACCATGGATTTGTCTATCTTGGACAGAAGAGGATGATTCTGGAACAGCACAGCTTCCTCCTTTCGAGCATCTTCATAGGATTCATCATTAATTCGATTTCTCACACAGACATAACCAAGTCCAATGTTTACATCATCTGCAGTAACCTTCTCATGTAATCCTTCAGGAGACTTATCTGCTTTTGTTACTACAGCCAGAGTTCTCAAACCAGTTCTGTCAACACTCTGTGACATCCTAATGGATTCACATGTTGTAAAATCTTGAGTAGCTGAGAGAACATTCAGAATGATAGTTTCCTCTGGTTTGATATAATCCATGATCATCTCTTTGATCTGGTCATAGATGTCCTCAGGCTGTCCACGAATGGGAACTCTGGTTATACCTATTAAAAAATATTTTTAAAAAAGGTCTCACATTGAATAATTAGAGAAAGAATCAAAGGAATATTATTGTAAAAGAAATCCTATCAAATTAGCTAAAGCTATTTTGATAGAAAGACAATTCTAATACTATTTAGTCTAATATGGCATCAAAGCCATTATAAAGATTATGAAAGGCTCCTAAAACTCAAAAGAATTACAAGTTCGAGTGAAGAGAATAAAAGTGTACGTTGAAGATAATAATCCTAGCTTTTTCTCTACATGGTTACTGTTGCTGATTTCTGCTGATCTCCACAAGAAAAGGGATTAAGTTATTTAGTTTTTTAATTGTTTATTAGTGTGCTGATTTTTTATTATATTGGGCCTGTTTGGATTTACATTGCATAGAGTGTTAAAGGCAAACAAATGCAGTGGCTTAAAAGCAAACACTCACACAGTGATTAAAGAAAAATGTTTCCGGTTTGAATTGCCCATTACGTTGGTTGAACTTGAAGTCAAAAAAGCTCAAAAAGCCTGTTAAGCAAAAAGCTCAACCATAGAGTTTTTTTTTTTTTTTTTCCAAAAAGCTCTCAACTTTTTGATATGGGCATCGCCACTTCTACCACTATCAATCCAAACACAAATCATTATAAACAATCTAACTTTTTTCCTACTGAGCTTTTTCTAAAGTCATATAGCTTTTAAGCCACCACTCTTACCGCAAACCTAAACAAACCCATTATTATAAGCAGGTGGTTAGCTATTTTTAGGAATTCGGGAGTTATTTCAATTTATTTTACCAAGTCTTTTGGTTAGTAATATCAGTGATCCAAGATATTAGCTATAATCCTAGATTTTAGCTAGATTCACTACGCCAAGCTTATATATTATTCCTTATTTATCAATAAAGTAAGCACACTTCACTTTATCTCCTTCTCGTCATTTCTATATATCCATTTCTTCCTTCTTCTTTTTTTAATTAAGAAAAAAACCATGTTAGATTAATCTGACTTCTTTCTGTAATCAAATCAGTTAAAGACCAGAGGGAGGAATATGGTAGGATACTGGTTATGCGGTTAAATTGGGAATAAAAATTATAGGTTGAGATAACTTAATTTGGTATGAGAATCGGAATTGGGGATAAAAGGGAATTAGGGTAGGTTGATGGGAAAGTAATGAGAACTCTAATAGGATAAACTCTGATTGTAGAGAAGAAGCAAGAACCTCACTAATTCAATAAGAACAGCCAATCTCTGATCTTAGAGAAGAAGCAATAACCTTATTAATTCAATACGAACAGTCAACCTCTAAGCCATAATCTAAAACTTAACTAATTACTAAAACCTAGGATGATTTATATTGATTTACAGAGCGCAGATTCTGTCAAAATATAAATACGAAATTTAAAAATATATATAAATCTAAGATTTATATAACTAATACTTATAAATCCTAACAACTAAATCTTATCTAATAATATATACCTTTTATTTCCTAATTCCTCAAGATAATAATAAAAGCAAAATCAATTAATTAAATATTAATTCCTAAAAGATAATCAAACAGACTCAGTAAATTAATGCCTAATTTATAGCATTTGAATCGCTATCAGAATACCTGGCAGATCCACCATGGTGAGATCAGGAACGCCATTCTTCTTCACGAACAAAGTCAAAGGGGTGTTGCTAATCCCTTTTGACTTCCCTGCAAGTTCTTCGGTGGCTGTGTTGATAGCATCAGCGACATGTTCTTCATCTGTTGAAACAACTTTTTCAATATACTCCAATAGAAGCTCTGGCTCTGCTACAGGGTGGTTCTGGAGCCTCATAATCAATGGCACCCTCGTGCAGATTCCTTGCCCACGTGGCAAACTAATTCCGGCGAGAGATTCCATGACACTGGACTTGCCAGAAGACTGGTCACCAACAACCACAATGCTTGGAATCTGAATACCTTCTTTGGTGATGTTGAGGCGCCTGAGGTTTTCGACCGCGTCGAGAATCGGTCGGATCTCTTCGTTGTAGAAAGACACAATGGGTGGAACATTATTGTCTCCATTGGAGATTTGAGGTTGGTGATCATCTGGGTCTACGGACAGAGAGGTTAGCTTCTCATTTATACGACAAATGGCAGAATAAATTCCCATTGGCTGTGTGCTTTTTCTGAGAGTTCAGAGTTTTGCAGAAAGGTCAGAAGAGACTTGAGGTAGTAGAGTAGAAGATGTGAATTGTAGAGAATGATAGGGAAGATTGTGGTTTATATAGGAATGGGAGAGAGCTTAGAACAGTGATTTAGATGAAAGAGAAAGGTGGGAAAAAATTGGTGCATTTGGGAAACTTACTCAAGAAGATGGGAAAAGAAGTGAGCGGAAACTTCATAGAGTTATTAAAAAAAAAGAAGTTAAAATTAATTAAAAATTATAAATATTTAGAAAATATATTTTTTTTTAAATAAATATGTCTTTATCAAGAGAGTTAGGGTAAGTTTTGTTTAAGGGGAGAGAAGGGGAAGGGAGGGGAAAAAAATGAGGGAATGAGAAAATAGGACCAAAATTTAGTGTAGTAGGACCCACAAAATTTTTCTCTCCATCACATTTTTTCTCTCTCTTACCCTCCCCTTCCCTCAAACCAAACTTACCCTTAGGTTTCACTTTTAAAACCATGATTTTGGTACAAATCTTTTTGTTTGTTTTAATTTTTTAAAAGTGTTTTTATGATTTATGGATCAAGAGCGTTTGAATAATAGATTCTGAAGAAAAAGTGATATAAATACTTTTTCATAATAGATTCAGAGTAAAATAGATTTTGTGAAAAAAATAATTTTAATAAAATGATAGTATTTAGATATTATTATCAAAATAGCTTTTTTATACTCAAATTACTAAAAATGACACTAGGTTTTTTGATAATTACATATAAAGGATAAGGTTTTATTTTAAATATTTTTACATTAAATTTCATAATAAAGATAAAAAAATTATATAAATTTATGTACGAAATTAAAATTATAACATTAATAAATTATGTAACATGATAAAAATAGATCAAACATATATGTATTAATAAGTTGTATAGAAAAAATCTCTTAAAAATAGTAATTATCTAAAACAATATCTTTGAGATTGAAAACGTAATGTATTCAATAGTTAAATGTTTGATGGTTAAAAAATGAAATTTTAAACATTAATAGTGATGTTTTGTTTTAAAGCTGATAAAATTTAACTAAGTTTTTATAAACATAGTCCCTGTGTGGTGTGTGCTTTTCTAATGCCCCTTAATTAAATATATATATATATATATATATATATATATATATATATATATATATATATATATATATATATAATAAAAAATAATTTATCTTCCTTTATTCCGTTCCAGCTCCTTCTTGTTCATCATTTCCGCCAAAAACTGTCATATTATGTACTTCTTTCTTATGTGCTTGTTATATGCTTATCCCTCTAATTAGAGGAGTAAGCAATTTTTTTTAAAACCATGATTGGTTTTAAACAAAATATCACTTTTGGGTTTTTGGGGAGTGTTTGGAAAAGTTTTCTTGAAACCATAGTTTGTCTCCTAGAAATACTTTTTTTTTTTTTTTTGGCCAACACATACTAAATATATGAGAAAAATTTTGTTTAACTTATGAAAATGTGCTTTAAAAAGTACTTGTCACAAGTCCTCAAGCGAGCACTTGGCCTCAATTGTAAGCAATTTGATGATAGGGGTCCCTATTCATTAAAGTAAATTTTTATTCGCTCTTCTTTGTACTATATAATTAATTATTAGATTAACATGTAATTTTCATAACAAAGTTTATTCTCATTGACACCTAGCACAATAAAATTTGGGAAAATCCCTATAGGGGCCCTTTTTGGAGAAAAAATTCCAAAAAGGGCCCCAAGATTCTGACAATCCTAGAAAGGGTCCAAGGGCCTTTTCTGGGATAAATTTATTAAAATTTGACAACTAAATCAGTCATATTTACAACAATTTTTTTTACCCGTTTACAACTAAATCAGTCACATTTACAATAATTTTTTTACAACTAAATCAGTCTCATTTACAACAACATCAGTCTCGGTTAATAACTATATCAGTCTCATTTACAACTCACCAAGATTTTCAAAATCCCAAAAAAGGTCATTGGGCCCTTTTTGGGATTGTCAGAATTTTGGGACTCTTTTTCGAATTTTTTTTCTCCAAAAATAGCCCTTAAATGGATTTTCTCCTAAAATTTTGAACAGTGAAAAAATGGGCTCAATATGGTAAAAGTGGAGCAATTTTACCACTCTTACTAAATTGGCTAAGATGTCTATCTTTTCTTTTCTTTTTCCTTTTTTTTTTTTAATGTGAGACCAATTTGTTCTCCCACCAATTTTATAGTAGATGTTTTGGCTAATACAATGAAAGTAATAAAATTGCACAACAATTAAAAGATTTTGTCTACATTTAAACCCTTCAAAATTTTATTGTGTTAGATGCTCATTACCAAATAAATAAATAAATAAAAAAGAAAAAATTGTTGATAAAATTGCAAATTAACCCTTAATTATTTATATAATTGTTGGTGAACTATGAAGAATGGATGGATTCAAATACAATATGCTCCTAAAATGTATTATATGATTGCTGATATTCTGTTAAGCAAGAGTATTATTTGCAGGAAATATAGATACTACTTCGATGGTGGGGCTCTTGAATATATTAGAGACGGCTAATCAAATATTTCGCTAACTAGGTTAAAGATTCAAATATTATAATAAGATGTAAGGAATATTAATAAACACAACTTCTTTTACAAAGTTGACTAGAATAATCGAAATGCTTTAAATAACACAATAATTAAGATTACAAGAAGAATTATATTAAAATACATGTAAATTTATTAAAACCGTATATTGAGATAAAAGAAAACTTATTCATAAAAAAGAAAACTTATTTATAAATTAATTGGAACGTTATTCACTTACATGCTACGCTCCCAAAAATATATATAATTTACTCCATTCCTTGTATTTTATAACAATTCTTACTCCTTGATTCCTAAATATCAACCATCACATAACTATCAACCTTACTCATCTCACATTGTACAAAACCACTTCTTTTTTTTTTTTTTTTGATATAGCTAGTGGAGGGAGGGGGAGGCAGGGCTCGAACCCTAGATAAGGGGGAAAGTCAGCTCCTAAAGCTGGCCCTAGTGCCATCACGCTACAAGGCGCTTGAATGTACAAAAACCACTTTAATCACAATAACAATTCTTACTCCTTGATTCCTAAACATCCCTGTTAGTTACTCTTAACAAAGCAACTTCAAACATTCTTGTTAAATCAATTAATCACAAAATATATTGTACGAAACGACTTCTTATTATAAATTTTATCCTGGTATTTGATAATTTGTATTGGGTTTATTACATTGCTAAATTTTAAAAAGAAGTATGGAAAGAATATTTTTTGTTGTTGTAAAAAGCATATAATTCGCATACAAAAATCACTTTATGCTTATAAGGTTTGTAATGTTCCGATTGTCGTATTCACACTCTCCATTTCATCTTTCGTACACCAAATTGCCCTAAGTTGTGCATTTGTTCTCATCCCTTCCAAGTTCCAAAATTCGCTTTATCTACTCCTTTCGCTTTTGTCTACACAAATTCTTTTCCTCCCTCTTTCTCACTCAGCACCACTTTTCCTCATAAAAGAATCATCGTACCTTATTTTTATTTATTTTATTTTAATTTTATACTTTTTCCATCTAATGGTCACTAAAGAACGTCACCCTTGCCTTTGGGTTTTCTTTTTATTGGTTCATTTGATTTTAAACAATAAGAAAATAAATAGAAAAGGGAGAAGAAGTGATGTGTAATAATCAGATTAAAAAAAAAATTCATGGGTAATTTTATACTTAATAAGATAAAAATAGCACGTTGATGAAAAAGAAGGTTAAGACAAATAAAATCAGAAAAATTGAAACAACAACAAATTACCCATGTGTATGAGATTTTCCAAACAAGACTTTTGTGAATGAACACATAAAAAAATATATCATGCGCTTCCACAAGTATTCTTAAAACATATATTTTTTTCTTCATATGCATGCCTATCTGATTCAATCTTAAAACATATTTTATGTTTGTTTATATGCTTAGCTCTCCAAAACTTGAACTCATACCTCCTGTTTAAGGAGCCATAGACCCTACCACTGATTGATATACCCATGATAAAAAAGGGGGCGAAAAGATAGGTCAAATAAAGGGGAAAAAACTAGAGGTATATAATAGTCAAAATAGAAGTGTTTGAACAAAATAGATTTCCAATATATTATACTTGAGATTAAAGATGATCTTGAATTTCCGTTACCAACAGATACAAAGCTTTCCACATAATTAAAAGCACTTCTCGGGTGAGCAATAAGAAACTCCTTGAGTCTATTACTAGTGAGATTAAAAAGATATAAACCAAATTCTTTTTTAGGTGGTCTTTGAGCGAGCTCAAAAACAGCTTCATTCCTCCAAAAAGTCATTGGATTTTAGTTGTGTAAACAATTGGCTATACCCAACTTAGTGTTATTCTATCTCTGCCCATATCCACCTGATGTAGCCTCCTCCAATGACCCACAATTCAATGCCAGAAAGCAAAGCAATTGTTTGTTCTCATATGCAATCAACTTTAAGGTCCAATGCATATGCGATGCTACAGGATTTGGAATTAAGGTAAGAACTTCCGTTGATGTATCAAATGAAAGTATGTTGATGTGGTTGTAGGCAAACCAATAATTTATAGCTTCATTAGTAGCAGTAAATTTTCCTGAAATAGCAGAAACAAAATTTACACCTTCAAATAAGTTGCCAAATTCTACTTCCTTCCATGACCCTGTGGATAATGAAAACACCTCTACACGTTTATGGTAAATATAAATTCTCACTATCTTGTAATCATTTACAACTCTGCTAAACCAAAATCCTATATGGCACATATTGGACCTCTCAAGTGGCTGGATTCCACGAGAGTAGGGAACCATCAAGAGAACCATGTGATGATCATAAGCCAAAGAAAGAGCTCATCCCAAAACACTAGCTTAGTAGCGAGGAGGAAGAGCCCCTTGACTCATAAATCACATTACACTTGTGAGACAGTCTGATGTAGGACTTATAACATAGTCACTCTCTTTAAGAGTCGATATCCCTGACAACTCCACACCACCGCACTTCACTTGGGTTCTTGTTCAAAATCTTCCATGGGTGAGCAATAATGTGATAATCACAAGCCTAAAGGGAGAGCTCATCCCAAAAGATTAGCCTATTGGGACGAAGAACTCATTAACTTATAAACCACACTACATTTATGAGGCTTTTTGATGTGGGACTCATAACAAACCATCAATTTTGAGTTGAAAACAGACGAGGCCAAAGCTAGAACCAATGATACGAACCATACAAAAGGGATGGTAGACCAAAGGTGGATTTAGAGGCATAAGGGGGTTTTTTTTTTTTTGTCTGAATCTAGCTTGTTTATTGAAGGTGCAATAATTCCAATAATGGAGGAGAAGAAAAGGGCCACGATGATGACTTGAGTGGTCGAGGTATTATTCACTTATTTGATGAACAACAAGGTATTGAACATATCATTCCAATCTTTGCATACACATCAAAATCGTAGAGATTTTACCGCAAGCCTTTTGAGAATATAATGTTTAACATGATTTCGTAGGTGTTACACCCCTACCGGCTTCGCCCTTTCGGGTGACGGGTTAGAGGGATCCCTTTTAGTAATTACCTTTCCTTTATAATTGAGTCCAATTTACTTATATCAGAGTTAGCGCAATAGAACACATGATCGGTTTGGACTATCTACTTGTACTAGTAAAAGTAAAATAAATAGAAAGTAAAAGTCCCCAAAGGGTTAAGGGTACAGTTATCCAAAAATAAATACCAAATATATACAGTCATACAAAAATTCAATAGGAAATTCCCTATTCTTCATCTACACCGTAATGCCTTACCTTTCCTAAAAGATTCTTCGCTTCAGGCATGTCCCTCTATATCTACAAAAGTGGCTGGAGTTTAATAATGACCCTCAGAGAAAATGTCAATACTCAAATACTAAATGTGTAAAGTATATGCATGAAACCATGTCAGATATATAAAAATCTTAGTAATATGCCAAATATACCACATATGCAAACAGAATATACACATCACGGACTACCATGCGTTGTCAAACTGCCTTACCAAGGCAAGCCTTGGACTTACTAGAGTGACCCGTAGAGCTGCTTGCACCAAGACAACCTCGGACCTATCAACCCGTACAACCGCCAATTAAGGCTAACCTCGGACTGATCGTCCTCAACGCTAGGAACCATATCGTTATGGACTTGAACCCCAACCCGATCTGATTGCATATTTGGCACCAATACAAAAGCATACACATACATGGAAAAACAAACATACAACATAACATATAAAGATATCTGAGTAAAGCGCTTACTACCTAGAGGGGTACGTACTGTCTGAATATTTTATTGTGCCTGATCATTTTTCCAAAAATTCCCTTGACCTACATAACACCAAAATACTTTATTTTCAATATTTCCCAAAATACCCTTACATTTTTAATAAAATCCGAGCCTTATACAGATTTCCAAAAAATTCAGTGATTCTAGCCCAACATCAAAACTTTTTAATAAATTCCAAAAAAATCATTTTTGTATGAAACCAATGCCATCTGAACCATTAATATGTCTATTTTTCAGGAAAAATATTTCCAAAGACTACAAGTACTGATATTTTGGCATGGAGCCCAATTTCCACACTCTGATCAGAATTATTCTGCTGTCTTCTTAACCAAATTTATCAATTTTTATCTTTTAGTAGGAAAATCCAAATAACACAAAATTATACATCAAGGTGAACCTTACGATGTCTACCTTCTCCCTATAAAATTTTAGCTTAGTCAAAGTTCATTTACTATTTTTAAAATTGGGTTGAACCTTTGTTGCCCAGAATTTGCAGAACTGGCAGCAAGCTTCATCTTTAGTGTTTTCAATGTTCTCGAGTTCGGAAAATTAAACCATGATATAATCCCATGCAAAATCACGTTTTGAAAACTTTGAAACCATCAAAAACACAAAAATCAGATCATAACACCAAACCCTAACCACTTGAACGAAAACCTTAAGTTTAAGCTTCCGAGGTTCGGGTTTTTGGTGTTTACTTGAAATCGGAGTTCGGCTTGATGATCTTGGTGATTGGTTTCTTGCTCCCCGGCAACGGTGCCAAACACCCCCACACTTAAACATTTGCTTGTCCTCAAGCAGAATAAATAAAATCTATTATCTGAAAAGAACATTACTTATGACATTCCTAAACAAAGAGCAAAAAAAAAAAAAAAACCACCACACTTGGATCATATCATCAAATCTTATTTAAATTAATGTCTTATAAAAATAAATCACTAAGCCAATAGAGTGTAACAATCTCTTAACGTCCCATGATCAAAAGATCGGCAAGCAATAAGTTCAATCATAAGATTAGTAAAAGAATATTACGTTACTTAATTTCTCCAGAAAAATTCAAATGCCCCCACCAAACCAAGCTTTTCATTTAATTTATTAAGAATTCTCAGGTAGGAAATAACTCATTTTGCCTTTTTTTTTTCCTTTCCTTTTTTTTTTGTTTCTTGAGCTGTTGTAGGTCCCCTTTTGACGCGACCCTGCACATGAGTGATACAACACCGGTTACTCAGTTACTCCAACAGGCACCTCAAGAGGCTTTTAGCTCAACTCATAACTGTCTTTGACTTTACCGTTTGACGCAAGTGCCAACATTGATGATGAAGTGCCCCCAGTTACTAAGTAAGGTCTAGAGAAGTCATTGGAGTTGTTTTTTCTCTTTTTTTTTTTTTTTGATTTTTCCTGAGTTATTTCCCTACACAAAAGTTTTACTTGGTTAGCACAGATCATCATCTAATTTTCTAAAGAAATCATGTAGCAAAATATTCTTGAACTAATAATTTGTTGATCACATTACAAACTAATCCTTATTCTCATAGTCCATCTCAAGATTGCAAAAAAAAAACTCAAGGCTTAGAGACTTGGTTAAAACATTTTTTTTTCTATTTTAATTTTTGACTTAATAATATTCTCTAAGATGGAGAAAGCTCAAAATTAAGGTCAATCCTCAACAATGCAAAAATCTCAAGTTAACAAAAATCTTTTCAATTGCATAAGGACAAGCATAATTCAAAGAAATTATATCATAACCAAAGAATTATATCCCTCCCCCACACTTAAATCAAACATTGTCCTTAATGTTACAAAAAATATAAAGAGGGAAAGGAACTAATACTCCCCTGGTTTAGGCCTCTAACTTTGATGTAGAGTGCTTCCTCTGGTACCATCCATGATATTTCAAATTTTAAAGGAGAAAAGAGTGCTAAAGCAAGACCTTGCAGTAACAAGAGGAGTGATCCTCTTCAAACCTGAATAAAATTGAAAGAAAAAAAGAAATAATAATAATAAAAGATGCAAACAAAACCCTTGGGTTGCCTCTCAAGAAGCGCTAAATTTATAGTCTTCAACCAGACTTCTCAAAACAAACCACTAATCATAAGTATCAAACACCATAATTACATTGTCTTCATTTCTTTTCAAACAACAAGGTATCTCACACAAAAATTGATCGTTCAAATTAATTACTTGTACTTCTTTAATCATAGACAATCTTAGATTACAAGCAATCACTGAATTCAAATGAAGCACAACATGCATATCCTTGAAAATAAATATAGGCACTTCCAAAAATTTAGAGCATCCAATAAAATCAACTGGACTCTCATCAGTAAGAGTCAACATTTTAAGAGGAGGGTCATGAACAACAACAATTGGGACTTCTACATCAATTTGATCACCACCATCACAATCCTTAGGCTCCACAGCCGGAATCTCTTCTAAATATCCAATATTCTCATCTAAATCAATGTCAAGCTCACAATTACTTTCTACATTATCCATAGTCTCATGCAATCTCATACCTTCAACTTCCTTACAATAATCATTATCAACATAAGAAGTGGTCATCAAGTTTAAGGAATTATCTTACACCATAGTCTCAAGGGTTGAAAAAATTTGACTAGCATATACCTTCATATTTTGAACACTTACCCCAATATCTTGAACACTTACCCCAAAATCTTGGACACTTAAGTCAATGCTAGCGAGAATCTCCCTTTGCTCTCTATTAGATTTCTCTAATGCTTCCCCACACTCCTCAACTAATCTTTCCAAATTAGATTTTTCCCTGTACTCAATGGTGTGTTCTTCAACATACGGATAAGAGTAACAAGGAGGGGTATTTTCATAAGAACAATAGATATGTAGATCCCTAAAATTATGTTGCTCAAAACCTTCACTAGGACAAAATGAGTTATCAAAACAAGCTTGGTTCCTAGTGAAATCATCTCTCACAAAATGACTAGTTGTACTATATAGACAATATTCATATAAATGATTCCCTCCACAATAAACACAAGACATGCAAACATATTGAGAAGAATCAACATATGGAATACAACCATCATCTATGCTCCTTTTACATTGCCAATATTCATTCAAAGAGTTTGAAATAGCAATCAATTCATCTTGTATAGAAGACGAAGAATTCATCTCCTTCTCAATATTAAGACTAGTTAGTTGCCAATTGAAGTCCATTTTTTAAATATTTTTTTTAAAAAAAATAAAATAAAATATTCACAAACTCAAACACAAACTACTAATGCTCAATCAATTTCAACCAAGACAGTTGTGGCACACAAGTTCCCCGGCAACGATGCCAAAAACTTGATAGAGCAAAACTTTATAGCCTATAAATTCCGCAAGTACACGGGTCGTATCAAGTAATAAAGTGATAAGAAAGATATCGTTCCCACGAGGACTTGGTATCACAAACTTCAGTTGAGTATTGATTTTACAATTTCGTTTAAGTTGAGCAAATCAGATTGAATTTAATTAAGAGAAAATAAAACAAAATCTAAAATTAAAATAAACTAACTACAAAAAAATCAAACGAGCAAACTAGAGTCACTAATCTCTTATTTGTTTCCTAGATTTTATCCCTACTAAATTAACTTTGACTTAACTTAATCAGCTAATATAGAGTATTAATGTCTATAAATACCTTTCGGTCCACCTATATACCTACCTTAATTAATTATGTGATGCCTCACACAACTAAATAAGATGCGTTTTAAATCGGGCTCACTCTAATTTGATTATGTGGAGTTTCTAGGTATATTCTTATCTTAGACGCAAATTATATTAAAACCTAACTTCACGTTAAATTTAAATCTAATTCTACATTATTTATTCCCAAGGTCAATTTAGGATTCCCTCTTCCAAGTTCAACCCTTAATCCCCAAAACATGCTCAATGGTGATCAATCAATAAGCAATAACAATGAAAACAGGATTAAATAAACTGAATAAAATTAAGCAAAACTAACAAGTGGACATAATGTCTAAAACCACTACAAAAAAATCAGTTTCTGCGACGGAAAAAATCTGTCGCAAAAAAGGGGTTTTTCCGTCGCAAAATGCGTTTGCGACGGATTCCGTCCGTCGCAAAAAACCTCGTCACAATTGTGACAGAAAATCAAAAATCCGTCGCAAATTTTGAATTTTGCGATGGAATTATTTTCCGTCGCAAATTTTAGGAATTTGCGATGGAATTTATTTTCCGTCGTAAAATTCATTTTATTAAAAATATAAAAATTACATTAAAAAAAATTACAGAATTTGATTCTGTCACAAAATTTCATTTTTTGCGACGGAATTCATTTTCCATCGTAAATCTCAATTCCCAAAAATAAAAAATTTATATAAATAAATACAAATAATTACCAAATATAAAAATTATATGAAAAATTACGAAATAAGAATATGTATATAAATAATACTGAATATCGTATTAAAAAAGTGTATATAGAAATATGTACAATAGCAATCCTAAAAAAATTATAAATAAACAAAACAGAATATAAACACCAAGCGTTTTGAACATCCGAAAAAGAAAAAATACATAGTAAAATGAATATAGCATTGACGCCATGAATCCTATTTTTGAACCTAAGACAGAGAAGTTCGCTTCCCCTTCTTTTCCCCTTCAATCTCAAAGTGCTGCAACTCTATAGAAACAAACAATTGAATTATCAGTCAAGTATATGATACAATATGCCCAAAAAAACGTAACACCTGTAAAACACGCCATGATTGATACACCAACCTTAATAGCATGTTGGGATACACGTTTGATGGAGGGCTGAAATGCATACTTGTTCAGTTTTATAGTCGGTGGATAATTTCATGCCCAGGACATGCTCAAAAAGAGCTTGAACTAGCCAGTTTCTTTCCAGCAAATTAACACCTGTTGAAAGCAATGGTTAACAAAGTAGGGAAGAAGTTAATAAAATAATATTTAACAAATAGAAAAGAAAACTCTTTTCTCATCTCTAACGAAATTACTTGTTTAATCCTAAAAGCAAATCTCTAAAAGAGATGCCACAACAATAAAGGATAAAACATTCTCCTTACAAGAGTAAGAAGTAGAAAAGCACGAAAGGGTTAGAGGAAATAAATCAAGATGATAAAACCAGAGAACTACACTTTAGGAATAAATGACAACAGATAAATTACCTCAACATTTGGAACAAGCTTTAAAATTTGATCTGCAACTCAACATCCATTCAAACTTTGAACAGTAGGTTCAGTACATAAAATAGGAAATACGTTATGGTTCCAAAAACAAAAGGGGAAAATAGCTAGGCATAGGAAATTCCAACATAATAGAAGTAACCAACATGAACAAGAGTCTTCCTTCTAATTACATCCTTGTCTATGTCCGACCGCCCCAGTACCATGAACCCGCACCATAAATATTTATTTACGGACATTAAAATTCCCAAAAAACAAAGAATGAAACAAGGGAAACAAAAGAGAATCATTTAATTCCTTAAAAGTGATTTGTTAGCAGAGTATGTAGATCAGAATGTCATGACAAATTTTGAATCCTTGGTAATGAATGATATAGAAGCTAAAAGATAAGTTTCATAAGTGAGCCAGAAATGAGTTCTTTAATTACGTTTTCAGTTAGAGCCTAGTTGTAATTACTCCAGATAAGGTGTAGTGCAAACATAATTAAAACCTGAAAAAATTGTTTTATAAAATGCTCCCCAAGGCTAAGTCATAAAGCATTGTAAATCAAAAAAGGATCAAACAAACTCACCCTGAGTCGGTAAGAACCAAATGTGAATATGACATAATTTGCATCTTCCACCATTTGATCAGTATATCCTGTTAGCCCAATCAGTTGCTTCACCTAATCCCTTACTATCTGAAAAAGACAAAAAATTTACTACAAAGTATATATTAATTTGGGAGGAAGGGGTGTGTTGGCGGATGAAGAAACAAGATGTCATAACTATGACAAAATTAGTAACACCAAAACTTCAATACATAAAAGAGAATTTGACCCAAAAAATAAATAAATAAATAAAAGAGAAAGGCCTAGTATCCCTTCAAAATACATGGAAATAACAACTAAACGATGTTCCTTTATATTAAATCGAAACATTTCGACCAAAAAAAAAAATCGAAACATCCCTCCAGATAAATTAAAACAAACAGATCATGCTTCATAACACTTCTGTACACTTATGTGGCGACAAACCAAAGCTACTTGTTATAAGTTCAATCCCCATACGACAGAGAATATTGTTGCTCTTGAAACACAAAAACAAGAGAACCCATGGATAATACGAGATGCAAAATCACCTGTCCAAGTCAAAGAAGGACCTCTTCTCTCTTAGCAGCCTCCTCTTCACTCTCAGATAGCCCTGAATCAAGCAGAAAATTCCGTACCCAATTTTTTTTTTTCTAGAATTCATCAATAAGTCAATCTCAAGTATTTAAATTTGTGACACCTAAGGTATTCAACACAAAATCAAACCTTCTCTAACTCGAAAGACCATTGTAAATCAGTTGCAGTCGGCCCAGCCATTGATATTGGCTTTCGTCACACCATATTGCTTAGCCGACAACAGAGAAGGTTGCGACAACGCCATCACAAACCAAACCAGAAACAAAAATCAGATTAACCAGAAAATTGGAACCCTAAAACTCAATAAACACCGACAAGAAGATATCTATGCGAATAGGAATAGAATGAACGATCTAATGCGAGCAGGAGTGGAGAAAATCGAAGCCCTAGATCCCAAGTAGGACAGTGGAAAAGAAAAGGGGTGAAATTTCAGCGAGAAAATATGGTAAAGTTAGTGATAGAACAAAATCGGATCAAGATATGGACAATAAGAGAAAACAATGACGAATCCGAAAATGAGCATAGTGTCGGTGAGGTTGAGAAAGAAACTCAGAGGGGGACCGAGGAGCGGAATCGGGAGCGTGATGGAGGCTAGGGTTGATCATCGACCAGACCAAACCGGGTCTGGTCCTAACCCGTGGTCTGGTCTAGGTAGGTTCTCGGGCTAGACATTTCAAGGGTATAAAAATGGCTTTTTTACCATAATAAGGCTTTTTAAAAAAAAAAAATACCGGATTAGGGCATGTCAGAAACAAATTTCTAAAGTAGTGCAGTCAATGGCGTGCGTTGACCGACGGCATTGACTGCGTCAGGTGTCAGACGCCACTTGACAGTGAAGTGAATTAATGCACGGCACCTGCAAGGTGGCGTGGACTACTCCACGCCACCAGTGACTCCCGCCACTGGGGCGTGGATTAATTGTTGCCCAGCTTGGGCATCAATTATAATTGACGCTGGGCGTCAATTTTTGACACCCAATGTCAATTTTTTTTTAAACATAATTTTATTTAAAGTTATAAATAATAAATTAGAGAATAATTAATCAATTGGGAATAATTACTTTACCCTTCATTAATTGTCTGACTGATTAATTATGAATTTATTTTCATTGAAATTTTGAATATCTTTAGTTAATAAATATATTAGATTTTATTTATATGGTAGTTAATAAATCTCCTAGTATATATGGTAGTTAATAAATCTCCTAGTATATCCTAAATAAAATAAGGAGATATACTAGGAGATTTATTAACTACCATATAAATAAAATCTAATATATTTATTAACTAAAGATATTCAAAATATAAATAAAATCTAATATATTTATTAACTAAAGATATTCAAAATTTCAATGAAAATAAATTCATCGTGAAGTAATCAATAATTAAATAAAATATTAATTTATATGGACACATCAATACTAAAAAATCGGCACATCTAATATTGAAAGTAATAATCAAATAATTGAATTTTTAATAAATGCCTACCAATATGCTTGATTAGAGAATAATTAATTAATTAATCAGTCAGACAATTAATGAAGGGTAAAGTAATTATTCTCAACTGATTAATTAATTAATTATTCTCTAATTTATTATTTATAACTTTAAATAAAATTATGTTTAAAAAAAAAATTGACGCTAGGCGTCAAAAATTGACGCCCAGCGTCAATTATAATTGATGCCCAAGCTGGGCATCAATTAATCCATGCCCCAGTGGTGGGAGTTGACTCCCGCCACTGGTGGCGTGGAGCAGTCCACGCCACCTGGCAGGTGGCGTGTATTAATTCACGCCACTGCCAGGTGGCGTCTGACACCTGACGCAGTCAATGGCGTCGGTCAACACACGCCATTGACTGCACTACTTTGAAAATTTGTTTCTGACATGCCCTAATCTGGTTTTTTTTTTTTAAAAAAAAAAGCCTTATTATGGTAAAAAAACCGAATAAGAATTCCTTTATAATTTGTGACGGATTTCAAGACGGAATTTAAAATCCGTCGCAAATTCCGATGAAATTTATTTTCCATTGCAAAATTTTGCGATGGATTTGTTTTTCGGTTGCAAATAGGCGGGCTTTTTCCCACCAGAAAACCATTTTTTTTTGTTTTGCGACAGATTTCTTTTTCTGTCACAAAATTTTGTGATAGATTTGTTTTTCCGTCACAAACCGGCGGGCTTTTCCAACCAAAAAACCATTTTTTTTAGTTTTGCGACGGAAAACAAATTCTGTCGCAATTTGCGACGGATTTCATTTTCCATCACAAAATTTTGCGACAGAATTTGTTTTCCGTAGCTATTTTCGACCAACTTTTTCCGTCGCTTTTTTGGAATTTTCTAGTAGTGAACCTAAACAAGTTCATAGGTTCTCTAGGTTGCAAAGCCAACTAGCCACACATGGCTTTATTTAAATCCATAACAAAAAGATAAGACTTCAGGTTCAAAGAAGAAGGAGAGAGAGAGGAAAGAAAATTTCTCTGTCGCCTTCACAGTCCTTCCATCTTTCCGTGGAGATGATGAAGAGAATTGACACGCTCAACCTCTGCTCCTCTGCTTCTTCGTTCCTTCTTATTCTGCGTCTCTCCAATCTTTTTCCTCCGTCCCCTTTTTGCTTGTCTCTGCCTCTTTATTTATAATTTAGGTCTTGGGTCACTGATTCTCTTTTTCTTTTTAAAAAGATATCTCATATCTTGTAATTTACTCCATCAAATCATACAATTGATTTTGTTTCTATTTTCTTGTGGGGGGCCATTGAGTTTGACTGATTGCATATCCTCTTAATTGCTTTTTCTACTTCATTCCAATCATCTAATATTTCCTGCACAATAAAAATAAGATATGAGTAGATTTTATGTCGATTTATTCTTTGATCCCAAGTTTCATTCAATTATGGAAAAGTTCATAAAAGATAATTAAATAGGTATATAATATCAATAATTCCAATTAAATCTTATAAAATATACACCTATTTAATCATAAAATATATACTCATCACCCTTCTTTCCTCTCTGAAAATTTCGTGCCTTTTGGTTATGAGAGAAAGAGTTTATGTCCTTTTTAAAATGATTAAAAGAATCCAACCAGTCTGAAATAGATGGTGTAAATTTCTGTCCAGTTGCATCTAGCCTTTTATCTTATTTCCCAAGAATTTCTAGAGAATTCCAGAGAACTCTAGGGAGTGGACAAGTGGCGCATCCTCCTCTATTTGTTCAGATTTTATCTTTTCAAATGGAGAAAATTACCTACTTTTGCCCAGAATTTACGTAAATTACCAGTTTTGACCCGGAACCTCTTTATTTTCTTTTTCCCCAAGCACTTCTAGATGACTCCAAGGGCTAGGTGGCGCCATCTTGGGCCCACAAATATGATCCTTGGATTTTTATTTGATTTTCTCAATTTTCCTGATTTCTCCCTTTTTATCCACTAGTCCTTGTTAGGCCTCGTTGGTTTAAAGGGTGCTTCTTTTCGCACTTTTCTTCAACTTTTCAAATATTTCCCCCTAATTGGACATACATATGTAGCACCATTTTACTTTCCAATATAGCCCCAAATTTGTCTCATTTAATCCAAAAGAAGCCCCTAATTGGTCCCTATCGATCCCCTTTCTACCGGTTAGCATCCTGTGAGACCCCGTATTTTATGTTTGGGCCTGAGTACAAATAAAATTATTTGGTTTTTCCTTCTCTCTCCTAGGTGGACGAAATTGAATGCTTAAGGGGTTAGGATTTGACTATTTTGCCCCTGTAATCATTACTTACTTTTTACTTTTTAATCCCGTGGTGACACGTGTCTTTAAGTAATTATTACAATTGACTTTTCATTCTTATCTCTTCAAAAAACACAGGAAATCCTTACCTAACCAGGGAATATCATGTGCACACTTATTTTAGTACATTTTTGCTTAACTAATTGTCTCATACCTTAGGATATAGGTAAAAGGCATTTTTACCAACTGATTAATTTCCACCGTATAAGACGGGCACTTGAATTCCACAGCTTATACATACTAGGTCCATTGACCTATATAACCGAGTTACTTAATTCCTAAAAGGCTTACTATCTCTCGACATTCTTACAACTCTTCTCAGACTGGGCTTAATCGTCCGCCTATTTTAGGCTCATTCTCAATTCTCAGGGTCCAAAATTCGGGATATTACAATGGAGAAGAAAGAATTTGCCATATTCCATTTACAACTGCATCACTATGCTGCCCATTAGAAACTTCGATGAAAAAGAATCAAAGAAGAAATTGTTTAGGGGTTAGAGAGGTTGAGAAAGTCATCATAAATATAAAAGGCAAAAAAATATTCTATCCTGTACGAATATTAATGGCTACGTGGTCTCGAAGATAAAGGTCAAGATAATCAAAGACAATACACACACCACTCTATATATATATATGACTTTTTTAATTTGGTTAAAGGTCAAATGGAAAAAAGTATAAAGATATATATGATGTTAAGCGGCTTTATAATAATCTTTTAGGTCCTTTAATAGTTATATCCTAGAGATGTGTCTATATCTTTTAGTTTGATTGAACATATAACTAATGCCATAGGATTACATGATGATTTTTTTATAAAAGGGATTATGTGATTGTTTTCTTGCCTTCGGATTAATGATTCTTAATTGCTTACTATTCTAGTGTAAAACACATATGTCCAGCCCAAGGCTGGTGCTTTGATATAGGATTGGTAGGCTAAACCTAAATATCTATGGAGGAGATATTCAAGAGAGCTTAGGATTACTGTGCACTAAATAGACTTTCGCTAAAGGGGGTAGTGTGTGTGCACAATGTGGCAGAATGTAAATAGTCTAGAGTTAGAACGTGTGCACCTTAGGATTAGGTCTCTGTATTTATAGAGTTTACCATTAGCAGGAGATCTCGGTCCTGTGTGATCCTTGGTGCAAGTATCTCGGCAAGTATCAAGCATGGAAATCAGTCTGGATACTCCTATATTATTGCTGGATAGGATCTCCCTATGATCATACATATATTATAGGTATGTGCTGATATCTGATATATCCTCAGTTGGGCCCTCCTAATATTGGGCCTTAATGCAGATCCGTAACAGTTGCCCCCAACCCGGTAGTTCAAGTGTTTGAACTGCCGGGATGTAACATGCCGAGATGATGACGGTCGTCCAAGACCATGACGTCAGCATATCATGTAGTGCTGCCTATGACCAAGGGAGTCATGTGTTTTCCTTCTGAGGTCTATAGTGCTGAGGCGCTCCGTTGTTGCCCCTGAGTCTGAGGCAATGCCGACGAGCTCGGAGGCCGAGGTAATGTCAACCGTTTTGCCTATCCTTGAGGTCTGGAATTTTATACCGCTATCATCATTACCCTCTGATACATGGCATCTTTGGACTGGCGAGGGGTCATGACTGTCGTGTCCTACCGCCAGCAGTTTTCGTGCGCATTTAATGCACCTGTCACGTTACATGCTTCACCCCACTTTTAAGGTGAATTGTCTTCTTTACCCCTGTCTATTCCATTTTACCACGCTCGAAGGAACATATCCGTCACTTGTTTGTATTTCCCTCCATTTGTCTCATTCTCCACAATGTGTCGTCTCTCTGTTTCCCTCAACGAACCCAATTTCCTTCTTGCCGTAGTTATCTTCGTGCAACCTCCAGATTTTCTTCACCGTACTTCCAACTTTCACTCTAATAGTTATGCTTCTCGCTTCTTTTTCCATTTCTATGGTTTCATTTTTGTTTTTGGAGTTCTGCGACTTGGGCATTTCTACTTCTGTGTTTTTCTGGGTAGGTTCTTGATAGGCGCGTCTAGGTATCGTTTGACCATGCATCTGGGTGTTGTTTGGGTTTAGGTTCCTTGTTCCTTGTAACGTATGCTTATCGTATGGGAGCACCCCTATTCTCTCCTAGTTTGGTTCCTCTTTCCTTATCAAACCTTCTACGCCTTTCTAGGTTCTATTCCCTGGTGGTGATGGATAGGTCTAACCCTTTGCCTTCTTCGAGTCAAAATCTGACTCCAAGAGAGGAGGAAGCTTTGCGTGCATGTTTTCCTAGAGCCACCTTTTGGCTATTTGACCCCGCCCTTACTGAGGAGCAAAGGCTTGCGGCCTTACTTCGTGGTGGGTCTGGTAGTAGGAGAGTTGAGGGGTCGTCGTCTGTTGCCAGGTCTTCTACCATGGGTTCGGCACCCGATTTCCTTCGTCTTGAGGGCCGATATGGTTCGGGAGCCATCTTGGCTCAACTTATCAACTTCTACCAAACTCCTCCTTGAGTGAGTTCGGATCTCTACCCCGAAGGATACCTCGGCCCCTACTGGGATTGCATCGCTTCTAGTTCCCATTATATTACGCTCAACCATGATTCTCTTGTTGATCAAACTCTAGGTTCTTGCCGACATAGGTCCCTATCGGTTCCCACCTCAGTCACTAGAGTCCATCCTCCTTCTGATGTCGACATGCATGCGTCAGGTATACCTTTCATTGACTGACCCTTTACCCCTTTTTCTTTTTTGCTGGCTTTAGGTTTACATGGATCCGTCTTCATCTTCCAATAGGACTCTGTCTGTTACTGGGGAATCAGATTCTACGAGTCCGCCACAAGTACTCCTCACCAAATACCCTTGGGTTGCACATGGGGTGCTGACAACCCGGTCGTTGATGTCGCCCTCTGATATCGCCTGGCTCGACCTGGGAGACACCTCCTGCTACTCCTTACACCCTCCTTCTGACAGGGAGCCGGTATGTGCCGTCAGGGAAGGAGCCAACAATTTCTTCTTCTTCTTTTATAAAGATTATGCCACCCGACTCGATGTTCGCTTCCCATTCACTGAGTTCCAAGTGGACGTTCTAAACTATCTTCAACTTGCTCCTTCTCAACTCCACCCAAACGGTTGGCGCTTCCTCTTAGCTTTTGAACGCTTCAGTAGATGGTTACCAGAGCCCGTTCCCTGTAAACGTTCCATCTTCTTCTACTTCTTTTGTCCCTTTACACCTCGGTTAGACAAGGACGACGAGGAATTAAAGGGTCTAACTTCCCTCCGAGGTGTTCCTGGTCGAAAACTTTTCCATGCTTTCTCCAACTCCTTTAAACGCTTCAAGACCAGCTTCTTCAAGGTTGTTGCCTTCTCTAGGCAACAACCCTGGTTTCTTCTCGATCCTGAATCCAAGGATGTGGAATGGAAATTCCCTCTGTACTGGACCAAGAACCACCATAACAAAGATTCATCTTGCAACCAGATCAATGAGGACAAACTTCTTGTCGAGGACGTCGTGTTGGTGTCCCGCCTGGTGACCTTTGTCAAGGAGCACGATGTACAGACCATTGCCTTGATACTTGCTCAGCCTCTTCCTGAGGCTGGGGCGAGCCCATGTATGTATGTATATATATATATATATATCTACTTTGTTTCCACTGGTGTTCTTGCTATGTTTTGTTCTGATCTGGCTTTCTTCTTGCAGCTCAAGGCATGAACCCGTTGCCCCTTACCTGTCTCACGTAAACCTCGGCGAGGAAGCTCACCCGAGAAGGGAGACTCAGAAATGTGTTGCCTCTAAGCCTGGCAGTGGAAGAGGGAGGGCTGTGTCTCAAGCTCTGGGGTCCAAGAGGACTAGGACCTCAGCTCAAATAGGCTCCTCTTCACCTCTTTTGGCCGAGTAACCTTAGCCTGGGAAAGACAAGAAAGTTGGAGATGAGGAAGCTCAAGCTCATCCTCAGGGCAGTCTGGCCCCGCCTCCTCCTCCTCCTCCGTCCTACAAGCTGCAGCGCGGTTTTGCCTGGGAAAAGGGGGTGACCAAGGAGCTTAGCATTGCCTACCTAGCTCCCTGCCATTTCCAGGATACTACCCTTCAGCTGAATAAAGCTGACGAGTGCTTGATCCATTCCATGCAAGATCATCTATTGAAGGGCGTAGGTCTGACGCAGTCCCTACTCCTCCTGAAGAAGAAGGTGGTCGGCTTCTCAACCGAGAGGCATCATCTGGAAATAGACCGAGATCTAGTGGTGGCGGCGTAGAAGAGGGCGAAGGGAGAGTTGGAGGCCATTCAAGCTACTGCTCCCAAAACATCTCAGGAACTGAGGTCTGCTAAGGACGCCTTGGCCAGGTTAGATGCTGATAACCTTGCTTTGAAGGCTTCCAACTCTTAAAGCCTGGAGGCTTTGAAGACGATGCAGGCACAACGGGACGGCTTAGCAGATGAGTTGGCCGCCATGAAGGCCGAGCTAGCAGACACGAAGGAAGCCTTAGCCAAATGCTCAGATACCGTGAGGGCAACGGCCAAGGATGCTTTCGACATGGCTTTGGCCCAGATCCGGTACTTGAACCCTGCGGTGACCCTGGAGCTTGAACAGTTTGACTATCGGGCCTACGTTCACCAGGGCAAGTTCTACCCACCTCCTCCATCTCCAGACAACGCCTCAGTGTCGGGGCTTGAAGGTGTGGAAATGGGAGGGGATGGGGAGGAGGAGGCTTCACTCGACGCTCCTCCGGAAAGTGGTCCGAGTCCATCAAAGCCGCCTACGTTTGACCTGTGAGTGGCCGAATTGTTTTCTTGATTTGTACTCGTTTCTTTTGGGGCGTCTGTGCCCTTTTCGACTCTGCATTTTCCCGGCGTTTGTGCCGGTTGTAAATTGACAATCCTTGATTGATATCAATTTTTGTCGTATCATTTTGAATTCTAAGCTTTGTTAGGAATTCTTTTGACTAGGCCAGGGTCATTAAGTGTGTAGATCTACGTTTTCTTTTAGACTTTAAGTCTGGGAATCAGTGGTAGGGTTTTCTTTTTTAACCACTAAGGGTGTTAATTTAAACCACGTAGGGCTTTGAATCTTAACTGCAAAGGGTGTTAACCTAAACCGCGTAAGGTTTATAATTTTAACCGCACTACCAAGTTCTGGTACCGTTGGCCGGGATCATAACCAAGATAAGGGCAACGTGTCACATGTCCAGCCGTGGTGTTTGAAACGTAACGCTTAAATATTTTGACCTGATCAGGGTCGGGATGACAAATCATCTTCTTATCTCAAGCAAGCATTAACGCATCAATTTTGCGAAGGCCAATAATGGCAATTTCGCCAAGCTCTTTACCCGAGCTGATTAGCCCTGGTGCCATCCATCTAGATGTGTTGTATATGTGACCGGATTTAGTGACCTTGGTGTAATGCTTAAGCTATCAATAGTGCATGTTTGCGAATTTCCACGGGGGAATCCTTCATTAAAATAAACTGCTCCAAAGAGCTAAAAAGTCGTTCAATGAAATCTTAAAAGGATAAAGACATAAATTAAATGATGAAATTAAGAAGTAACCGAGCTCCAAACAGGGGTGTGTCTGGGGCTGTTATTAATTCCGAGCCGAGATCTAGCTATAGTAAATTCTTAGCTTGTCGGCATTCCAGGTTCCCTTAACTGGCTTCCTTGCCAGGGTTTCGAGTATGTAAGCTCCGTTGTCTAGTTTCTCTTTAACCCGGTAGGGGCCTTCCTAATTTGCAGCTAGCTTGCCATCTCTAGCGTTCTTATTGCCAATGTCGGCTCGTCGGAGTACTAAGTTACCCCAGTTGAAAGAGCGAGGTCGAACCTTTTAGTTATACTTTGCTGCCAGGAGCTATTTGGCGACCAACTCTCAACAGTGCGCTGTGACTCAGACCTCATCAATCAAGTCCAACTCCGTCCTCAACGCGTCATCATTTGACGATTCTCCTTCTTGGCGGGTTCTGTTTTTCCTCCATGAGGGCTATCCTATCTCGACCGGGATCATTGCATCACATCCATATGTCATCCGAAAGGGGGTTTCCTGTGTTGAAGTCTACAGATTTGTCCTGTAGCCCCACAAAAAACTGTGAAGTTGTTCCACCCAGTTGGATTCTACATCTTGCATCTGTTTCTTTAAGCCCTCTTGAACAATCTTGATGGCTGCCTCGCCCTGGCCATTAGACTGCGGATGCTCCATCGAGGCGAAATGTTACCTGGAATCTTTGCTGTCGGACATCATGGCCTGGAATCTTTGGTCCATAAATTGCGTCCCGTTGTCGGTGACTACCTCGGCCAGTATTCCAAAACGGGAGACAATGTTGTGGCGAAAAAACCTTCGTATGCATGCCGAGGTTATCATAGTTAGAGGCTTGGCTTCAATCCATTTAGTGAAGTAATCTACCACGACAATGAGCCACCTGAATTGTCTGGGAGCTGGCTTGAATGGTCCGAGGATGTCCATCCCCCATTTGTAGAAAGGCCAGGGGCCGAAATGCCTTTCAACTCGGTTGGCAGAGGCCAAATAATTTTGGCGTGTTTCTAGCAACTATCACATCTTTTGATGGCTTCCTTCGCGTCTGCCATCATGGTTGGCTAGTAGTATCCTGCACGTAGAACTTTCCTGGCGAGAGCTTTGCCCCCCATGTGGTGGCCATTGATGCCTTCGTGAATCTCGGCCAACACATATTTGGCCTCAGACGTGCCCAAATATTGCATCATCGAAGAGTGCAGTTGATTTGACAAAAACCTTAGTCGTCTCAGGGTCAAATCACAATTAACCACGAATTAAAATGCAATATAGTGCAAACAACTCGGGATCGTTCTCTTATCAAGGAGCCTTTTATTTTGAATTCCCTAGGTTAAACTAAGTGCAAAAAGAATGATTACAAAAGGGTTTTGAAATTTATTTTCTCTAAACTAAAATTCATAAAAAAAATAAAAAGAAACTAATTCTAATTATTTTTTTTTTTTTGGTATTTTTTGGAAAACAATGAAGAATGCTTAGGATTAAAAAGAATTAATTATGGATGTTCTTGGTAATGAAGAATATGGCTATCGTTGCTAGAAAAATATATGGGAGTTAATTTCTCATTAAGTCTAAAGAACAACCTCAAGATAACACTTGAGTCCAATAATCTCAATTAATAATAGCTCCTACTAACGTAGCAAACTACTACCTTTTGAGATATTGTTAAAATCCACTTAATGTGTAATTTAAATTGAGATGATGTAAATTGTTCTTCTAAATTAGAATGTTCTAACGAACCATTCAAAAACTCAAATCAATTATGATTACCAATCACAAACATGACAGCAAACATAATTTTATCAAGCATATAAAGAAATTTGGAAATTTAAACATCAAAATAATCATCCAATAAAAATCACAATATTCAATCTTCTTGGACACATAACAGTCATCCAAGTCTCAAAACTAAATAATGAATAACCTAAATTAGGAAATCAAATAAATAGATTAAGCAAAAGATTAAATTAAATAACTCCCCTTTGAAGAACAATTGCTCAAGCCACAATCTTCACTACCAAGAAACAAGGATTCTAGCCACGCATAGCCTCGGAATAAACCCTTCAATGCTCGCTGGAATTATTCAAGAAGATGATGAAGGGTGATGGTGGTGTTGAGGAGAATGATGGTGAAGTGAAGGAGTGGTCAAGGTCCTGTGCTGTGAATACCAAATTATCCAAGGAATGAAGAATGAAAGATCAAAGATGAAGGTTCCGTGGGTCCGCACGTTCAGCCGCCACCTTTCTTCAATCAATAACCCTTATCTTTTCACGGCGCCCTCCCTCCAATTCTTGCGTCTTCTGTTTCAACGTTCTCTGTTCTTTCTTTTTTTTTTTTCGTTTGCTCGTTCTCCTCTCTTGCGTGTTTCTTTTTTTTTGCTTTCTTGTTTTAGCGCTCCTCCTCTTCTGATTCTTTCGGTCTGCTTCTTTTTCCCTTCTTGCGTCTCTGAATGTGTGTTCCTTTTATAGATGTTATATTATATTCCACATCAAACTAGCACAAGATAAAATATCTCCTGATTCCACATCCTTCTTTTGTTATTATATCAATATAATATAATATAATATTATATTAAATTATATTCTTTTCAATTTAATTTGTTGCCTTTTTAGATGATATAATATCTCCTTCACCAAAAATATAGGATATGAGTAGATTTTCTGTTGTAATCACATTTTATCCTATATTTAATTAAAAGATAGATAAGTATATAAAAGATAATTAAATAAATATAAGATATTAATAAAATCAATCAATATATCTCAGAATCTATACTTATTTAATCATAAAATATCTACTTATCATCTAATATTAAATATTCTCATAAAAATCAATGATTAAGAGAAATTACAATTTCTTTGACAATTCTGCCCTTTTTAGCCCTAATTTCATGTATTTACCCTTAATATCAATTTATCATAGGAAATACATTTAAAGCTCAATAATTATGAGAAAACATATTAAAAATCCCCATTTAATTACCAAAAATCATATAAAAATATGGTTAGATCAGCAGTCCTTTCCGATATAGCTGATCAACGACCATGGTGTAGATAGCGGCCTCTCGGATTAACTTCTTAGCCTCGGTTGAATCGATCGGAATGATGCCCCTTTCCAAATAGTCTTCAATCGGTTTTCTCCAGTCCGTCACTGCCGAGATTGTCATAATACAGCTCGGCTCAGTGAGGTTCTGTTGGATCACGGTTCT
This sequence comes from Acacia crassicarpa, assembly GCA_034222035.1. Classification (NCBI taxonomy): domain Eukaryota; kingdom Viridiplantae; phylum Streptophyta; class Magnoliopsida; order Fabales; family Fabaceae; genus Acacia; species Acacia crassicarpa. The sequence goes on along the minus strand of JAWXYG010000011.1, from coordinate 23,300,303 downwards.
ATGGTTGCTCGAACCTTTTGTACTGGCTAATATAGAAAGGATATCCGCCCTAGTGTTTTCTTCTCTTGGAATATGGGTAACCGTCACCTCTTGGAAGTCCACCATGACTTCCTCGGCCTTGTTGAGATACTTAGCCAATAGTGGGCCCTTCGTTTGGTATGTGCCCTCAATTTGTGCCGCTACAAGCAGTGAATCAGTGAAAACCTTGATCAGCTGTGCTCCGTTTTCTTTTGCTTGTAGCAGTCCGGCGAGGAGAGCCTCGTACTCGGCTTGGTTGTTTGAGTTCGGGAACTTCAATTGAAGGGAGTGTTCCACGGCAACACCTTCCAGGCTTTCCACTATGATTCCAGCTCCACTTCCTTTTGCATTAGAGGAACCATCGACATAGACCTTCCACGCTTTGTCATGATCCGCTTCGGCCAGATTTGCCAGGGTGAGTTCCCTGATAAAGTCTGCCAACGCTTGTGATTTTATGGTGTGTTGAGCTTCAAAGGTGATGTCGAACTCAGACAACTCGATCGCCCAGCTTGTCATTCTTCCGGTGAGGTCGGGTTTGTATAACACCTGGCGGATTGGTTGACTAGTTCGGACGACTATTCAATGTCCTTAGAAATATGGCCGAAGTCTTCTTGCTATCATTAGTAGGGCGAACGCCACTTTCTCGAGCTTTTGGTATCGAAGTTCTAAGCTTTGCAACGCCTTACAAAGTAAATTGGTGCTTGTATGGCCTTGATTTCTCTTACGAGGGCTGCACTTACCACCTCTTCTCTAACAGCCTCCCTGTGTTTCCTTTTTTAACAATATGAAAAAGGGGAGTGCATTCTCTGCTGATCTGGGTAGAAATATGGTCAGGGCGGCCAGTCGACCAGTTAACTGTTGAACCTCTTTCTTAGTCCTCAAGGCCTGCATATCCAACACCACCTTGCATTTATCAGGATTCGCCTCGATTCTGCAGTTGGTCAACATAAACCCCAGGAACTTCCCAGCTAGAACTTCAAATGCGCATTTGGCCGGATTTAACCTGATCTAGTGCCTCCTTAACTTCTCAAAAGTTTGCTCCAGGTCTCGGATGTGGTCTTCTGGGTGTCTTGACTTCACGATTATGTCATCAATGTACACTTCTATGTTTCACCCGATCTGATCCTCAAAGACTCTGTTCATCATTCATTGATAAGTGGCTCCGACGTTCTTCAATCCGAAAGGCATGACGTTGTAGCAATAGTTGGCCTTGTCGGTCATGAAAGCCGTCTTCTCCTGGTCGTCAGGATGTATCGCTATTTGATTGTAGCCAGAGTAGGCGTCCATGAAAGATAGTAATTGAAAACCCGCAGAGTTGCCGACAAACTAATCAATGTTAGGCATCGGGTAAGAGTCTTTTGGGTAGGCCTTGTTTAAGCTGGTGTAATCCGTACACACCCTCCACTTGTCATTTGGCTTTAAGACCATCACTACGTTAGAAAGCCAGGTGGCGTATTGTATTTCTCTTATGAATCCGGCCTCCAAGAGCTCGGTCACATGCTTTTCAAGAGCCTTCTATCTGTCGGCTCTGATGTTTCTCTTCTTCTGGGCCACTGGCGTCGACCCCGGCCGGATGACTAGTTTGTGGCAGCAGAAATTAGGGTCGATTCCTGGTATCTCGGATGCCGTCCATGCAAAGACATCCTGGTTGTGCTTCAGGAATTCAATCAATCGAGCTTTCAGATCACGGCTCATTGCTCCTCCGATCTTGGTGGTCTTCGACGGATCCTCGCCGAGGATCAGGTCCTCTAACATCCCTTTGGGTTCTGGTCGTGGGACCTCGGGCTCATCCCGCAGTTCTAGCTCTATCATGTTTACTAGACATCAAGGTTTTCTGTCGTTTGCGGCGTCGGCATTCCGAGGTGGTGATGGTGGTCCCCCTTTCCCCTTCTCGAACTGCCTCGAAGTAACACTGTCGGGATTCTTTCTAGTCCCTGGACACTATTACCACTTGGTTCTTATTGTTCACCATCTTGAGTTTCTGATGCTTTGTAGACACCAACATGTCCCAATTGTGGATGGTCGGTCTACCCAATATAATATTATAGGGGGAAGGGAAATCAGCGACTATGAATCTTACATGCTCTGATTTAAACACCTCTTTGGTCCCTAGAGTCAATCTGAGTTCGATATAACCTTTGGGAGGTGAATGCTCTCCGTTGAATCCTATGAGGGTCGTCTTGCAAGGTTTCAAGTCCTCTATGTCCATATGCATCATTTTATAGGCATCCAAGCTAATGATGTCGGCCGAGCTCCCTGCATCTACGAAAATCCTTTTGACCTGGCAATATACCAAGGTTCCCGTGATGACCAAACCGTCCTGATGTCCCGGTACTACGTCATTCAACTCTTCCCTGGTAAAGACTAGTGGCAGCGGTGTCGGTTTTGGTGAGTCGTCTTTGAATTTTGGGAGGTCCCTCACCAAGAGGACTTCTTCTCTCAGGTACTTCTTACGTTAGCTTACTGTATCTCCATCGCCGCCGAATCCCTCGTTGACTACGTTGCAATGGAATTCGGCTTCTGGGAACTCGTCATCCTTGCTACTTGACTTTCATTTCTTCTCGTCTTTCCTTGGGTCCGAGGCTGGGCTCCTACTTCGATCGCTTGGTTTGCGTTTCCCATTTTTCTTTCCTTGAGTTTTTATCATGTATTGTCGCAACCTTCCTTCTCGTACAAACTTTTCAATGGCGTCACGGAATTGATAACACTGATCCATGGTATGTCCCGGTCCATCATGAAATGCACAGAATTTGGACTGGTATGTTGTGGGTCGGTTTCGGAGGGCCTGAGGCCTTTCGACCCTCTTCATCTTTGTCTGAGCTACCTCCTTCCATAGCTGCAACCAAGAGACGTTCAAAGGGGTGTAGCTATCATACTTCATCCTTCCTTTAGATCTTTCCCCCCGAGGTCGATTGTCTTGGCTACGCTTACAGGAATCTTCTTTTCGCTTGTCGATCCGATCCTTCTCGTCTGGTGACGTATTTCTTCGTTTCTCAGACCCTACGGCGTTGGCTATCTCCATTTGTTCCACATCCAAGTACTGCTTCGCTCGAGTATAAAACTCAGTGAGAGTGTAGACTCGGTTCTTACACACATTCTTGGCCAATCGCGACGTGGGATCCAAGCTGTCAACAAGGCAATGGACATGGACCTCCTCCAAAAGTGAGCGTACTTGCAAGGCCACCTCCTTAAACTAGTCCAGATATTTTTCAACGTTTCCCCCTTTTTCTGCTTTATTTTGCTCAACGTAAACTGGGACTTCAGTTGCTTCTTACTGGTTGCGAAATTCAACTCGAACTTTCGTCCGAGGTCTTCAAAGTTATGCACTAAGTCGGTTGGTAAGGTATGAAGCCATTTTTTGGCAAGTCCGGTCAACGTTGCCACAAAAAGTCGTGAGATGACCGGGCCTTTGATTAAACGAACCCACATGAGTAGCTCGAACGTCTCAAGGTGACTACATGGATCCAGGGTTCCGTTATACTTAGGGAGGTCGGCCAGATCGAAATTCTTCGGGTATGGCGCCGTGGCGATTTCCTTCGAGAACGAGCTTCCATTGGGTCCCATTAGGTACTTCATTTTATACTCTCTAGGGGATCCTCAAGGCCGGGTCGTTCTCTCCACGTGTCGGTCTCTCTCTGTATCTTGGTCTTCCTCATTCATGATCCACGCCAGTCGCAGTCTTTTCAAAGCCAAGGATGTCCTCGTCCTTTCCGTAGTTCGGCCGTCATTTCGTCGTGGCGACCTCGGTTCTCCACTATGGGGTGGATTATTGACATCCCGTGTCATCCTTTCCTTCCCTCCTCGTGAAGCATCGCGGCCTTCTCTCCCAGTGAACGCTTCGAACTGCTTGATTTGATCATCCATCATTTGCTGCATGACTCGGAGGTCTTCTTGGCATTGGAGGTCGTGACGCTTTTCTTTGTTCTCCATTCACATTAGCATTGATACTTGAGTCTTCTGTATGAGACGGATGTCTGGATTTAGGGCCAAGGTCTCCTGCTTGGCTTCTTCTGGCGTCTTGGCGACAATGGGTGGGGAGGATGTCGTGTTTGAAACGTTACCCTCCTGGACATCATCGTGCTGCTACTGCTCTTGCGCTTGATGTTGTTGACTTGCCCCAGTCTGTTGTGGATTTGCAGGCTGAGGACTCCGACTGTTGCTTCTAGTGTTAGCTATCGGTAGTCACGGGAATGGTAATTTAACGTTCCCCACAATCGGCGCCAATGTTCTGGTATAGAACACAAATGTCCAGCCCAAGGCTAGTGCTTTGATATAGGATTGGTAGGCTAAACCTGAATATCTATGGAGGAGATATTCAGGAGAGCTTAGGATCACTATGCACGAAATAGGCTTTCGCCAAAAGGGGTGATGTGTGTACATAGTGCGGCAGAATGTAAATAGTCTAGAGTTAGAACGTGTGCACCTTAGGATTGGGTCTCTGTATTTATAGAGTTTACCGTTAGCAAGAGATCTCGGTCTAGTGTGATCCTTGGTGCAAGTATCTCGGCAAGTATCAAGCGTGGATATTGGTCTGGATACTCCTATATTATTGCCGGATAGAATCTCCCTATGATGTATGATATACCTATATTATAGGTGTGTGTTGATATCTGATATATCCTCGGTTGGGCCCTCCTGGTGTTAGGCCTTAATGCAGATCTGTAACACTTACTAAACTGGAAAATTCAACATTATAATATTTTTTTTTTGTTTTTTCAATATTTCATATCGATCATAAAGATATTAAAATTAAACTTATATGCAGTAGTTCTCGATTACTTGCCAAGGTAATTGAGGGACCATAATCAAAGTCAATGATTGATGATAATATTCAAGCAATATATTTTTCGAGGTATATCTACCTAAATTGGTTAACACTTCATTTAAAAGACCTTAAATATATCTATCGAGATATTATATTTATACATATAAAATTAGAATAATAAATGTGACTTTAATTTGTATATGTGGACAAGTCTTTCAATTGTGGTCTCCAAATTTCTTTGATATTACATAAGGATAAGGAGCGAAAATATATATAAGATTTTTGTTAAAGTACATCTAACACTAAATATTTTTTAGAGGAATAAAAATAACTATGAACTTTAAAAACTATAGCCAACGTAAACATGACCTTTAAAACAAACCTATTACCCTTCTTGTGGTAAGGCCCATACTTTAATTCTAAAAAAACCAAAGTGCCCCCAACTAAAACAAACCCTCCCCCTCGCAACCTCTGATTCTTCATCCTAAATAGTTCTTTAACAACATCAAGAAACCCGGTGGCCAATTCAAACCTTGCAATATGAACGCCAAAATGATCGTATAAGTGTGTGTTGGGAATAACAATGACAAAAGTAACTTTTTTTTTGTAATTTGACTTTTGTAAAGTTAAGAATGGATAAAAGTCAGATTGTGTTATGTGATTTATATTTGGATTGACGATAGTGTAAGATGTGGTAAAAGTCAGATTGGTCCTCCTTTGATCGCTTCTCATATTGAAGATTCAAACAATGGAGGAGGAGGGTTTTTTTTTTTTTTGGTTGAGGGCATTTTAGTATTTTTAGAGTAATAGTGTGGGCCCATCATGAAAATTTAGAGTTACTTTTATCCTACTTTTCAAAGAAGTTCAGAACTACTTACTTTTGCCTTTCAAAAAAACATTTAATGTTGGGTGCACTTTTAAAAAAAATCTCAATTGTATTTCTGCACCTTAATCTTATTACAAAATATATTATTCTAGCACAATAATGATTAGATGGTGGAAAGAGTTTGACTAAATAAGCTTGAGTTTATATAATGTGAGTATAAAGTCTAAACTTGAGCATAAATCTTAATATAGGTTTTTTTGGAAAAAATTTAGATAAAGACCACTATAACAAATTAATTATTTTTAGTCTCCAAAGAAATATGAAATTTCATCAAAGTCAGGTGGGCCTAAAATGAAATTAATTTGGGAAGTAAAAAGACAAAAATAATATTTCAAAAGGAAAGGAGAGACACCGTGATTTGCAAATAGCGAACGCATTATCATGAACAAGTTGAATAACTATATAAATAAGTGGAATATATTTCTTAACAATAACATATTGGAGCATAAATTTACAAGTGGCGAACGCACATAATTAATTTATCAACTACATTTAAATTATTTTAAGGGCTAGCAAGAACTAGAAAGTTTATTATTTATCCTCTTATTGATAGAGTGATTAGACTTGTACTCACTTCTCTAGTTTCTACAGCAACTACTAAAAGATCTTTCTCTTCTATAAAGATAATCAAGTACAAACTTCAAAATAGAGTAGAAGACTAATTTCTTGATCATTCTTTGATTCCATACATTAAAAAAGAAATTTTTTTGAATTTTAATATGAATTCAATTATAGATAAGCTTAACAATATAAAAACACGTAAAAAATGAATCAAATGAAGTGATCTTTATTTCTTTATAATATATTTCTTTAATTTTTTATATATAGATCTGCATTGTATTGTATTTTAAGTACTTTTATTTGAGATATAGTATTTTTATTTTCGCCCTGTCACTAAAATTCCTAGGTCTGTAACTACTTTCGTTGCTATATCAAATGAAAGTATGTTGATGTAGTTGTAGGAAAACCAATGAATAGCTTCATCAATAGCAGCAAATTTTCTTGAAATACCAAAAAAGCAAAACAAAAACTTACACTTTCAAATAAAGCAACCATCAAGAGAACCATAAATTTTGACTTGAAAACAACGTTGTTATTAAACCCGGATCAAATCGGTAGGTTTGGACTGGAAACTGGTGAACCAGCCGGGAAACTGATTCAATCTGCCATAGAAACTGGAGTCAACCTTTTTTTTATTTGAAGTCGAGGCTAGAGAGAATCGATAGTAGTTTCAACGATTACACAGAGAGAGAGAGAGAGAGAATGGACAACAGTTCCCTATTCGATGTCCATAAAGACAATGAACAATACCTTATGCAATGAAGATGATGAACAGTACCTTGTTCATGTTCTCTCTCTCCCTTTCTGGTTCATATGCGTTTCAAATGATGACTCCACAATAAAGCCACACCTCCTTCCTTTTTTTTTCCCGGTTGTTCTTATGCCTCCTCCTCCTCCTTTTTTTTGGTTGCTCATGCTCCTCCCTTTTTTCCGTTGCTCATACTCCTTTTTTTTCTCAATTGCTCCTACGTGGTTGTGCCTCTTTTGATTCATTAATAAATGAGCAGACGTACTCTTTTTTTTTCCTTTTTTTTTTTTTTTGCCTCAAAAGAAGACGTGCTCTAATAAAAAGAAGATGAAATGATGGATAGACTTACACAGTAACACCCCCTTTATGTCTCAAAAATCGTGTCTTTTGTCATCTTTTTATTTAAAAAAATTATGGGATCTAATTAATATTATATAATAAATCTTAGATATTTAGCCATTAGTTTAATTCCGGTTTAACTCTTATCTGAATTACTAACACTTAACTCAATATCCCAACCGATCCATTCAATGACCATTCCGATTTTATAACCTGTGATAGAAACCATACAAAAGGGATGGTAGATCAAAGGTGGATTCAGAGGCATGAGGGGCTTTTTTATTGGGTCTGAATCTAGTATATTGAAGGTGGAATAATTCCAATAATCGAGGAGAAGAGAAGGGCCACGATGATGACTTGAGTGGTGGAGGTTTTCTTTAATGAACAACGAGGTTTTGACCATATCATTCCAATCTTTGCATACACATCGAAATCAAAGTAGAGATTTTATCGCAAGCCTTTCGAGAATGTTTCAAATGATTTCGCGGGGAAGAAAGAATTCGTCTTCTTCCATTACCAACTGCATCACTGTGCTGGCCATTAGAAACTTCGAAGACAAAGAATCGTAGAAGAAACTGTTTAGGGGTTGTACAGGTTCTCGAAAGTCATCATAAATATAAAGGGCAAAAAATTATTCTATCCTGTACGAATAATTAATGGCTGCCTTATCTCGAATATAAAGGTCAAGATAATCAAAGACAATAGTGAGATCCACCGTCACCATAAACAGACCTTCGATTCCGTTGGAGTAGCGAGATCCACCATCAGGTCCGATACTTGCTACAAACGGACCTTCGATTCTACTACTGTGTTCACTTCTGCCTTCATTGTGCTTGATTCGTCGTCGTCGGTGGAAGATGCCGACATCACTGCCCTTTGCTTCTCCTTTGATCGCTTCTCGGAGTGAAGAATCAGACAACGGAGAAGGAGCGTTTTTTTCTTTTTTGGGCTGGGCATTTTAGTATTTTTAAACTTTAGAGCTACTTGGGTTAAGTTGCGTCTAACACAACAAACTATTGGTTCAGGAACGTCCAACACAATTAATTATTAAGTGGAGCGCCCAACACAACAAACTTTTAAAAAGGAGCGTCGAGCACAACAAACTTTTAAAAAAGAGCACCCAGCACAACGTCGTTAGTAAAAAGGTAATGTCTGTTATCTAAGGTGCGTCCAACACAATAACCTATTACTCCAAGAACACCCAGCACAAAATTCTAAATTTTACTAAATTAAATAATTTTTTCTCAATTGTCGTTATTCAAAACTACTTATATAAATATCTATAAACAAAAATTACTCATTCTTCAATTTTGTCAAAATTATAATTTGCTAAAATAAACAAACGTTTTAATTAAAAATATAATTATATGATTTAAATAAAACTTAAGGTGTTTTATAGTTTATTATATATGTTAAACAAAAAAAAATATGATTTATTTTTATTTTAGAAGAAATTTATGTGAGTTAAAAAATTCATTTAATGTTAATAAAATTTAAAAAATCTATTATATCCTTAAAGAAATAAAATGAGTTTAATTTTTATTTTTATAAAAAGATCTTAATGGATATCAACGTTAATACTTGATAAATTCACATATTTTGGCACCCACGACATTCCACTGGGTTTGGAAAATGTGGGTCTGAAGGCCATCAGGACCTTGGGCTTTAAAGGCACGCCCATAGCAAAAATTGCATTTTTTATCTCAAGTCTGGTAACTTTGCTCAACACCATATGCAACTCAGGAGTATCAATGTTGATAGGGAAATTAGAGCACCACTAGGCCAGGTCTTTCACAGATACATCCCGAGTATAGAGATTTAAAAAGAAATCATGAGCCATCATTTTTCCTGTATCATGCTCTTCAATCCATTCCCTCGCATCATTCTGAATGGCATCAATTCTCTACTTCTTTCTTTTAATCATGGTAGAGGCATGAAAAAATCTTGTATTTCTGTCTTCCCCCTAAAGCCATTTACTTCTGGATTTTTGGAACCAGGCGATTTCTTCTTAGGTAGCCAATTTATGATATTCATCCCATAATTTTTTCTCCAACCTAAATAAACTAGTCTGCAAATTCATCTTTCCACTTCTATCAATTCCCTCTAGGCGACGAATCAACTCTTTTTTCTTCTTAGTAAAATTACCCACCCGGCTATCATTCCATTCTTGGGTGGAATTACTAAAATTTTGTAAACCTTGAATCCAATTTTTCTCACGCCATGCTTCCTTGGTGATATCCTTGAAATCATTTTCGAGAGACCAAGCAATTTGGTAAGAAAATGATTTCTGGAAGCTTGTTCTCTAGGATGAAGGATTAGAATTTACCACCACAATCCTATGGTCAAATTTGAATTTAAGCTCATGGAGGACAATGGAGTTGGGAAAATAATTAAGCCAGTTGAAGTTGGTAAAGACCCAATCCAACTACTCTTTTAAACCATGTCTTTTCCAAGTGAATTTATCTCCCTAAGCCCTAGTTTCAATGAGCTCAATGTCATCAATGCAATCTCTGAAGTATTGCATTGAGACCCAAGGGGGATCAGCTCCTCTAAGTTTGTCATTTAGGGACAAATATGCATTGAAATCTCCCAAGACTAAACAAGGAAGGTTAGCATTAGCAGCAAGCGAACGAAGGGAGTTCCCAAGAGAGGCTCTACCAGTTTAATTAGTTTCACCGTAAACAATAGTCACGAGGCTTATAATATTACTATCTCGCTCTTTGACTTGACAATGAAGCAATTGGGTGGTGGAGGTAAGATAGATAATATCAAAAGCATCATTATTCTAAAGAATCCAAATACCTCCAAAAAACCCACTTGATTCCACATGAATCCAATGGCTAAAACCAAGTTTACCACATACTTCATCAGCTCTACCACTAATACAAGGCTCCATAAGATAGAGAATGTTAATGCAGTATTTATTGATAATATCTTTAATAATTAAAGGAAAGGTCACTGACACCCCTATAATTCCTAAAGGCTATAATCATTAAAAAGGATATATACAAGGAAGGGATGAGAATACTTTCTTGGGGCATTCAGCCTCTTCTTCATGCTATTTCTCAAATTGAGTTTTAGCCACAAAAGTTCCATTAGCTTCCATGAAATATGGTGCAACATCATCATCAAGATCCCAATGATCAGGCGGTCACGAACTATTGAATTGAGGTAAAGCTAGTTTGTCCTCCATAGGTGAATCTACATGATCTTGCTCTTTAAAAACGATGGGGGTCACATTTGAAGCTTCATTTCCCGGTTGAACCACATTGTTATTATTATTATTTTTTGGTTGCTCATTCAGTATCCAAAGCTTCACCTTGACTAATCTGGATCCAACCCGTGTCGCGCACCTAGTTATGGTGGGAGAGTATCCTAACAGGGCTTTTTTACATTTATTAGGCTCAAACTCGAGACCTTATTTAAGCGACACAAACTACTTACTACTTGTACCAACCCCTGTTGGTTGAACCACAGTATTTAAACTTCTATAGACAATATTGTGGGTGCATTGCCCTTTGCATTTTTTTTTTCAGGGGATTTCTTATGGCCCATATGCGAGATCATCTCATTATTAATGGTGGGGCTCCCTTCAGGTATTTGGTGCAGCATATTGTGAGCTTCAGCGTGGCCCAAAGGCTCCAGCGAAGTACCAAGCCCAATGCCATCATTACATAAAATATATACGTTACTTCCATGATCTCTTAACTTTTGTGGTGCGTGTGAATACACACATATGACTATTAATTTTGAATCTTAGGCTTTTGATAAACAATTTTATATTTTCAACTAATACTGCACCGTGATAAAAATAGTTTAATTCACGGGAGCTATTGTGTGTATTGAATACTAGTTTTAGATGGTAGATTTAATTATTTAAGAGTATCTTTAAAACAACTTTAAAATAGTTTGAGTAATAAATTAATAGATATTCATGTTATGACTTTTTAGACTCTCATTGAGAGTTTTGAAGTAACTTTTTGTATGATTTACTTATGAACTAGAGAATAACAAGTAACTTTAAATATTCTTTTATATATTTATAAATTGTGTATGATTGTGAATAACTATCTTTTATTAAAATTTAAAGGACTTATTTATACGTATATGTTATATATTGTAAATTATTATAATATAATAGTATGTGTACCAAGCAATCTGGATCATGTTTGAACTCACTGTATGTTAATTTGTTTAGAATATGATTGTTATATTATGATTTTTAAATCTTTTAGACAAGGCAACGTTCTTCTATAATATATTATTATTATGAATGAATTATCGTTACTAAACATACTTGTTATGGCAGCTGCATTTGTAATGGGTTTGAAGTTAGGAGGATTTTGTATGATGGGCTCTTACCATATGTTATGCCACCACTTGATGCACAATGATTGGTACTTGTCAGGGTCCTTTCTTCTATGTCTTCCTTTGGCCAGGATTGCATTATAGCATGAGACATTTGACACCTCCTTAGTTGTGTTCTTTTAAAGAGGGGAGTCATAATCCAAACTTAAACTCTATACGTTTAACCGAGTATATCTTAAGATTTGGTGACCATGGGTCAATCCAATCAAATGGATAGATTCCTGTTTGACTATATGTTAGACTATGGCTCCGGTCACCAGAATAAAGATTGACAATGTTATAAGGGAGATTTCATATTACATAATTGTATAACACATTATACGATGAAACTACAGATTTACAATGATGATTAAATTTGAAATAATTTTGTATGAGGAGGCTATACATACAAATATATATATATATAAATCAACTCCTTCTTTGTCATATGTGATTTGCTTGTGTACGGTATAAACTTTTAGTAGCTACTGAGTCGTCAAATCTCACCCTATATTAACAATTTTCAGGTGATTGTCCTAGTAAGGAGTAAGGGAAGACACCTATAGAGTGAGTCTGGAATTTTTTTAATACTATTATAACTTATATTATGTCATTTGTATTTACCATGACCATAAGACATTCACACTTGATAAACTCTGAAATATCTTAAAAATTTATTTTGACAACGAAAATATTTTGTAAATATTTTGGAGATATTTTAAATACTTTTGTCAATTATTTGGGTTGGATTTTAGGGCGTTACACACATAGCTTCTTGTAAGGCCAAAAAAATTTCATGCTTCCATAAGAAATCTTAAAGCACATTTTTTTGTATGCCTATTTGGCTGGTTTTTGAGTATTATTAGACTTAAATGCGGATGGTAGCCCTCTCAAACTTGAACTCGTGACTTCGTGTTAAAACAGCCAAAGTCCCCTCCACTAAGAGCAACACATGGTGGTAATTTTATTTTAATTTTTAATCCAACATGTATTTTAAAGTTTTCTTTTCATTTGCATCAAAATGCCCAGAAGCGAATGGATTTCAAGGGTTCTTCAAAAGTGCGATTGAAATTTCATAGATATACATAAATTAAGTATTGTGAACATCACAATAAACACCTAAATAAATATTATATTTTTTAAAATGAACGAATGGAAAATTACTTAAAATAGCTTCAATAATAAAATAATTACTTCTTGCTACTATTAACACGACCATAAAATAAAAAAACCATTGAAATGTTATATTGGAAACAACCTCTCTTATATAGGATAAGATTGCGTACATCTTTCCACAGACCTCATCTAGTAAAAACCTGGAGCATAGAGGCACTTTTTTTTTTTTTTAAATGTTAATTGGGTAAATCATGAATAATCCATATACCATAGGTGATATATGCACCATAAAAAAGGAAAACAAAGCATATCTATCTAATATCATGGACAGTTCAAATAAAGCAAAAATTAAAATATTTATAACTAGAGATATGTAATGATCAAAATATATAAAAATGTCTAAAAAAAATTGCAATACATTATACTTACAAATCAAGTTTATGTTCTTGAACTTTTGTTACCAATGGACACAAAGCTTTCCACGTAATTAAAAGCATTGCTAACATTGCTATATCTGTGAACAGGAAGAAACTCCTCGAGTTGATGAGTAGTGAGATTATAAAGATATACACCGAGTTCTAGTTTAGAAGGTATTTGATATTTAGGTTCAAAAACAGTTTCATTCCTCCAAAAATGTCATATAGGATATAAGCTGGATAAACCAGTGCTGACAATAAACTTAGTCCTATGTCATCTCTGCCATGATCTAGCCTCCTACATTGCCCCCGATTCAATGTTAGGTTTATCATATCCTTCAGAAAAACGATTCCAAAACTATTATTTGAAACAATCCATGACTCTTGTTATTTCAAAATACTGCCTTCATTATTGGGTGCTTTCACACCCACGCACAAAAAAAGCAATTATATGCTTTTCTGTTAGGGGATGAGAACTGGAACGAGACCATCACTTGAGATAAGAAAAAGAAAAATATTACAAAAACACACTAAAACTGATACATAGATATGAGAATAGAATAGACAGACAAACACACATAAATACATATATATGACAGAACTTATTAATCTCAGTAGCCAGAAATTCTGTCCATAATGTTAGACACTACCTCCTTGCTTTCTCTAAGAACTTCAACACTTCGGCTGAGCATGGCACGCTTGCCCGCCATGCAAGGCGACTCCTCCAACAAGCTTTCGATTCCTCCAAAACTCGGAGACATAAAACAAGAAGTGATCTCCTTCTCCAACTCCCTATTCACCAGATTGTTGATGCTGAACTGTAAATGCAGAGCTGTGGTATCAATCAGCCTCCCCAACACAATCCTCCAATAAGAAATCATCCTCATCTTCATGTCATAAGCTTGATTCAGAACTTGTGCTTCGTACTGTCTCAGATGATCTATCTCTATGCTTTCTCCAAGACCATCAATATTCACAGCTTCATCACCATCACGAACAGATTCGACGAGAGAAGATTGATTAGCCATCAGACTATTGTACTCAGCCATGTACTGTGGATTACATGTGTAATCTGTCCACTTTTCCATCTCTATAGCCTCCTTTACATGCTTCTTGGAATGCTCTCTCATTCTGGCAATCAGATTTTCTCCTGACCTGCAAGTACATCTCTGAAGCTGGTAATAGTGTTCTGAGTGGCGATTAATAACTTGAATCACCACTTTTTCTAGATAGTCCCACACATCATCGATGAACTGAATCGGCCTTGATGAGATTCCTGTCACTTTGTTCTGCAACAAAGCCAGAAAAGCTGTGCGAGGCATGAAGTTTGGGAGGCCAATCCACTTTGCTTCCTCCAGAAGCATTATTTCATCCTCCAGAAAATTCTCTTCGTGGTTACTTTCTGGACATCCATCAAGATCGTCCGAGTAATCGTTGAGCATCTCGACCAATCGAGCAGTGCAATGCATGTTTTTGTCTTCTGGGTACTCATCAAATTCTCCTCTGATTAGAATTTTCCTGAGAGATTCCTTCACTAATCCAGTTATGTGCATGAAGGCAGCCATAGCATCAGCAGGAGAATTCAAGTTCTTTGGCAAGCTCTCCAACTCAGAAAGCTGACAATTGAGCTTCTCATTGATTTTTCTTAGCATCTCAGGAAGTGTCCTTGAAATAATCAAAGCTTGAAGCTCAACTAGCCTCTGAGCTAAAACAGGTATACCCACCATGGATTTGTCTATCTTTGAGAGAAGAGGGTGATTCTGGAACAGCACAGCTTCCTCCTTTCGAGCATCTTCATAGGATTCATCATTAATTCGATTTCTCACACAGACATAACCAAGTCCAATGTTTACATCATCTGCAGTAACCTTCTCATGTAATCCTTCAGGAGACTTGTCTGCTTTTGTTACTACAGCCAGAGTTCTCAAACCAGTTCTATCAACACTCTGTGACATCCTAATGGATTCACATGTTGTAAAATCTTGAGTAGCTGAGAGAACATTCAGAATGATAGTTTCCTCTGGTTTGATATACTCCATGATCATCTCTTTGATCTGGTCGTAGATGTCCTCAGGCTGTCCATGAATGGGAACTCTGGTTATACCTATTAGAAAATATTTTTTAAAAAAGGTCTCATACTGATTAATTAGAGAAAAAATTAAAGGTATATAACGGTAAAGGAAATCCTATCAGATTAGCTTAAGCTATTTTGATTGATAGAACGACAATTCTAATGCCATATCTCAGGAGTCTAATATGGCATCAAAGCTATTATAAAGATCATGAACTTAAGGCTCCTAAAACTCAAAAGAAGTACAACTTCAAGTAAAGAAAATAAAAGTACCAGAAAGCATTTTAGAATACATTAAAAAAGTGTCTTACGTAATTCTTATCAATTTGGTTTAAGCTACCAAGAGGGGGAGCAGATTTCCTTAGAATCTCTTCTTTCCTTTTTCTTCTCAGAATCTCATTTTTACTCTTAGATGAAAAAATGAACGGTTCAGATTTAATATTTTCTAAGATAATGATAATAGTGTTTTATAAATTAATTTTTTTTATTAATTTTGTTTGTATTATAGGTATAAATTGTGTAAATCATGATTTAAAAGTTAAGTTTATTTATTCATGTTTAAAATAATAGTTTTATAAAATATTAAATTTGGACCATCTAGTTTTTTAAATCTAAGGGTGGAGATAAGATACTAAGAAGAAAATGAGAAAAAGGATTATGAGGGAATCTAATCCCGCAAGGCTAGGATTCAATTGACAAACCACACCCATTGGTACTTTCTCATCTAGTTGTGATAAAGAGGGAATCAATTAAGATAATTAAGGGGTTTTAAGAAAGACAATTTATATTTATTATAACTACTTTAATCTAATTAAATTAGTTAAGCAATTCTTAAATCAAGAACCAGAGGGCGGAATACCTGGCAGATCCACCATGGTGAGATCAGGAACACCATTCTTCTTCACGAACAAAGTTAAAGGGGTGTTGCTAATCCCTTTTGACTTCCCTGCAAGTTCTTCAGTGGCTGTGTTGATAGCATCAGAGACATGTTCTTCATCTGTTGAAACAGCTTTGTCCATATACTCCAACAGAAGCTCTGGCTCTGCTACAGGGTGGTGCTGGAGCCTCATAATCAAAGGCACCCTCGTGCAGATTCCTTGCCCACGTGGCAAACTGATTCCGGCGAGAGATTCCATGACACTGGACTTGCCAGAAGACTGGTCACCAACAACCACAATGCTTGGAATCTGAATACCTTCTTTGGTGATGTTGAGGCGTCGGAGGTTTTCGACCGCGTCGAGAATTGGTCGGATCTTTTCGTTGTAGAAAGACACAATGGGTGGAACATTATTGTCTCCATTGGAGGTTTGAGGTTGGTGATGATCTGGGTCTAAGGACAGAGAGGATAGCTTCTCATTTATACAACCATCGGCAGTATACTTTCCCATTTGCCTCTGCTTTTTCTGAGAGTTCAGAGTTTTACAGATAAGTGAGAAGAGATTTGAGCCAGTAGAGAGAAGATGTGAATTGTGAGGAATCATAGGGAAATTGTGATTTATATAGGAATGAGTGACAGCTTGGAACAGTTCTTGTGTGTTTGGCTAACACCAACGGTTAGAAAAGCTTTTTACCATAAGTCCAAAGAAAACTCTTCTCACAACGCTTATCTTATAAATAGTAAAAGTTGTTCTTTAAAAACTAATCTAAACAACTGAGCATTTTGGAGACTTGCTCAAGAAGGGGATGGGAAAAGAAGTGGGTGGAAACTTTTAGCCCATTTGGAATTGCAGGGAGGGAGGAAAAGAGCCCGTTAGTAGTGATTTATGTGCAATGGAGAAAAATAGACTGCTTGGAATAGCAGTAGTCTTAGATTGGCTTATTTAGAGCAAAAAAAAAAAAAAGATTGGCTTATTTAAAAAGGTGACTTAGGATGGAAGTCATTTTTTCGGTTTCTAGAAAAAAAAATGTTAAGGATAGATAATCCAATAAGTAACGTATTATTAAATATATGTTTGTATGCATTCTAATTTATTCATTAAAATATCTTAAATTAAGTACTTTAGAGTTTTTTTTAACTTTTTTAATAATAATTTGATTTTTCTTATCAAATTTAAATTTAAATTTTCATCTTCAATTATCACAATATATACAACTAATATGTATGTATGTATGTATGTATGTATGTGTGTGTGTGTGTGTGTCTATATATATATATATATATATATATATATATATATATTATTCAATAAGATTCATGTCAATTGTAGTTATTTTTCATCTCAACTGACTTCATCAAAACAAGAGGCTATTTAGGGGAAAAAAAAATCACTTCTCACACTGTCATTCCAAATACAAATAATATTTACAAATTAACTCTTATGTACTAACTAAATCAATTTCCTTAAATCTAATTAAATTAGGTAAAGGTGTCCTATGTTAATAACGGAGGAATATTATGGTGCTCAGATTACATTTCAAAATTATTAAATTAAAATAATATAATAAACAAGAGACAAGTTGCATTATTCACTACAGTATATAGTTTTCACACCGGCAACTTTTATTTGTAGAGGAAAAATAAAAATAAAACACGAGACATGGTTTACTCTTGCCAGACGATTGAACCAAATTTTCTATATTATTTAATTTAATGAATCTATCAAAACCATCGAAGTTTCTAATAGTACTTATTATTCCTTAAAACGAAAATTATAAAAGTGCATAAGTTTGCCGGCCTGCAAATGGTGTATCAAAAATTAATGGGTTTTTTTCCGCCACCTTGTCTGTTATACAGCATTGAGGCTTAGCAACTTGACTATATTAATA
This sequence comes from Acacia crassicarpa, assembly GCA_034222035.1. NCBI lineage: Eukaryota > Viridiplantae > Streptophyta > Magnoliopsida > Fabales > Fabaceae > Acacia > Acacia crassicarpa. The sequence goes on along the minus strand of JAWXYG010000011.1, from coordinate 23,282,270 downwards.
CTACCTCCGGTTCTAATTATAAGAGTTAATTGACTTTCTTTAGAGAGATTAAGGAAGCTAAATAAGTTATTTAATCATTTTATTTGTTGTGTATTCTTAAATTATATATTAGTTTATTAGTGAACCTAAATAGTTTGAAGAAAAAAATAAAAATAAAAATACTCTAAAGTAATTTAATTAGCTTCTTTAACCTCTCCAAAAAAGTCAACTAGCTCTTATAATTAGGACCGGAGGGAGTAGTAAATTCTTATTAGCCCTTGTTTGTACTATATAGTTAATTATTAGGTTAATATGCAATTTTAACAACGAAGTTTTCATCCATGACGCTTAGTATAATAAAGTCTTGAATAGTTAGAAAATGGGCTCAATCTTGTAAAAACTGAGCAATTTCACCACTCTTATTATATTAAATTAGCTCAATTTTACTTCACACTTAATTATTTATATAATTGTTGGTGAACTATGACTGGATAGATTCAAATACAATATGCTAATTAAAAGGTATTATATGATTGCTGGTATTATGTTAAGCAAGAGTAGTATTATTTGCAGGAAACAAATATACTGCTTCGATGGTTTGGCTCTTGAATATATTAGAGACGAGGTTCAAAATGACTTTTTTTATAAACTTTGTCCTCCTATTTGATAATTTGTATTGGGTTTATTACATTTCTACATTATTAAAAAAAAATGCTTGGAAAGAAACTTGAGAGGACGGTTTTTTTTTTTCTTTTTTCTTTTTGGGGCCCCCAAAAAGAAAAAGAAAAAGAAAAAGAAAAATTGAAATGTTGCAAACTGGCACAATCAAAAGGAAAAATTGTTGCAAACTAGCATAATCAAAAGGAAAAATTGAAAGATCCTGCTTCGATGGTTTGTTATACAGCATCACCCCGGGCGGGGGACCCCAAAAAGAAAAAGAAAAAGAAAAAAAGTGTGAAGTAATGTAGAAATGTAATAAACCCAATAAAAATTATCAAATAGGAGGACAAAGTTTATACAAAAACTCATTTTGTACCTCGTCTCTAATATATTCAAGAGCCACAGCATCGAAGCAGTATATTTGTTTCCTGCAAATAATACTACTCTTGCTTAACATAATACCAGCAATCATATAATACCTTTTAATTAGCATATTGTATTTGAATCTATCCAGTCATAGTTCACCAACAATTATATAAATAATTAAGTGTGAAGTAAAATTGAGCTAATTTAATAGGAGTGGTGAAATTGAGCAAACTTATTATTTTTATTGCGAATTTGTTAAAAGTTTATATTTACTGTTAACTTTCTTTCTCAAACTTATTTACAGTTCATTACATGATTTTTCAGCCTCCTAATTAAGCTTATTTTACTATTTACCTTCTTCTTCATCTCTCCTTCCTTCCTCCTCCAACAATGAAGTCTAGGCCCAACAACTACCACATCCCAAACGATTAAACTTTCAGAAAATTAAATCAAATTAGAAGCAAACATACAGTCGCAACTCCAAGCTTGAGTCTCCAAACTCAATCATGGCTCCAAGCTTGAGTCTCCAAACTCATAGTCGTGGCGTTTTTGGTGGTTATGACGGAACTTGCCGGCGACGTGAAGGTGGAAGCTGTCGCCAACAAAGAAAGAAAAGTATAGGTGAGAGTGAAAGTGAAGTGAGGGAGAAGAGAGAGAAAGAGAATGGTTAGGAAGAGGAAGAGATGAAGAGGAGAGAGAGATGAGGGTTATTTTAGTAAAAACACTTAAATTTCAAAGTCTTATATTCATCCTCATCATCTTTATGTCCTTTTAATTTTTTAACAAACATTTTGAGGTTTTGGAATTTCATCAAGTTTTTAAATGGCATATTACCTAAACTTAATACTACAATATTTAAATACTTAAATCACTATCCCCCACTTGAATCGAATTCAAATAAGTATACAGTTTCGTTATACATTAGATATTGTTGTATAACTGTCTTTTACCATTAATACTTGGGTTAAAGAGCATTCAGCACGATGAACTTTTGCTCTAAGATTATCCACCACAATAAACTAATATATGGACCATAAATACAAATAAATTCTGAAAAACATGAAAGTAACACAAAAACGTTAAAGCACTATAGCACCTCCATCTGATGCACATAAATTGAGGGGGGGGAAATGCCACCTAAAGTCGCGGTTAAGAAGGCTGTTCGTCTTTGACCGGCAGTCTCCGAGCGTGTTGAAGAATTCGTCACTGGAGAAACTAGTCTTCACCGGTGAATACTCGTCAAACAGAGATGGTGGAGGATCGGTGGTCAAATCGAGTTCGCTTTGCTTGGCGAAAATGGTGCAGAATTTCATTGAGGAACCAAACGAGAAGCAGCCACCGGCGGCTAAATGTGGCCGTTCAAAAACTTGATGCTACCAAAAATTTAACTAAGCACCGCAAGTGTACGGGTCATGAAAATAGTAAGTGGCAAATCAAGGTCATCCCACAGAGACTCAATCAAACTGGTGATTAGGCGTCAAATTTCCTTTTTTCATTTAAGTTGAGCAAATAAGAAGTGTTTTCAATAGTAGTAAAACAAAAGAATTTAATAAAAACAAGCACTTTCAAAGAGAGAGAATTCAAATATCAAAAGGACAACCTAGAGATACTAATCCCTTGTTTGTTTCTTAGATTTTATTCCCACTACATTAATTCTAACTTAATTTCATCAGCTAATCTAGAGTATTAGTGTTTATAAGTGCCTGTCGGTCCACTTATATACCTACCTCAAATAATCATGCAATGTCTCACACAATTAATTAAGATGCAATTCAAACCGGGTTCACTCTAATTTGACTATGCGGAGCTTCTAGGTATATGTCTATCCTAGACGCAAATTAGATTAAAACCTAATTTCTCTATTAGATTCAAACCTAATTCCACATTATTTAATCCCAAGGTCAATTTAGGATTCCCTCTTTCAAGTCCAACCCTAAATCCCCAAAACATGCTCAATGGTGATCAGTCAATAAGCAATAAATAATAAAAACATGATTAAATAAACTGATTCAAATTAAGCAAAACCAATGTGTGGGAATAATTCCTAAGTCTCAAACAAGTTCATAGCACTCTAGGTTGAAAAGAAAATTAGCCACACATGGCTAACAGAAAATCCATTACAAAAATAAGAAATTCAGATTCAAGCATAGCAAGAAGAAGAAGAAGATGAAGAAAAGATCCCAGAATAATTCTGCTTCTTGAATTGATAACACACTCTACTTCTTTTCCTCCACTGCAAAACCTCACGCTCCAAGTTTTCTTCACAGCCGTGCGTCTCCTCTCCTTGCGTCTTTTTATTTTTCTTTGCGTTTTCAGCCTTCCAATTCTGATGCGTGCCTTCCTCTTTTCTTCAGATGCATGAGACGTATATAATATCAAGGGTGGGATCCACGTCTTCATTCTCATTCAATTACTGATTCTTTCTCTGAATTACACAATCAATTCTTTTTTTTTTGTTTGACTTTTCCAGCGCATAATTTCCTTTCCTGTTGAATGATGCTCCCTCTTTTATATTCAATTGTGTTGTGCTGTGCCATTATGCGCCTCTGACAAAGAAAAAGGAAATTATATGACAATCATAATAATAGAAAACTGAATTTATTCAAAACCCCTCATTACTCTGATTTGTTTCCTAAACTCAAAAACTTCTATTTTAAATTGAAATCCCCTGAATCATGCATTAAAATTGATATCTCTTAAAATCTCAATCAAATCTCTTTAATTTAGCATTGATGACTTCCTAAATATATCAAATTACATCACAAATCAATTAAAAATAGGAAGTCATCACCGTAATAGCTGCAATTGCTTCAACAGCAACAGCAACGACAACTCCGACGATGAGCTCAACGTCTTTGGCGGTTTCAATGAATCAATCACCTCTGCATCATTCAGCGATCCCAGCGAGGCGCTCAAGGTAAATGTCGTTTCTCGGCGACCAAGTATGACCTAATTTTCTTGAGCTTAAAAACTAATTGTACATAATTTGCAGAGTTTGATTCCTTGCGCAAGTGTTGCAGAGAGGAACCTGTTAGCTGACACTGTGAAGATAGTTGAGAGCAACAACAAAGTCTTCAAAACAAAAGATGATCTGAGAAATATCGTAGCAGATGGACTTTCATCTCTTGGATACGACACTTCTGTCAGTATATGTAAATGGGATAAAACCTCGCATTACCCAGCCAGTATTCTTTCTTTCTGAATATTTTTTCTCTAAAATTGACGTAATAGAGGAATAGAATTTAAAGTTATTTTGCTGTTTGTTTCTCAGGAGAGCATGAATTCATTGATGTGATTGTAGAAGAGGAAAGGTTGTTCATCGATATCGATTTCCAATCAGAATTTGAAATTGCACAATCAACAGGGAGCTACAAGGCAATCCTTCAATTGCTGCCGTACATTTTCGTCAGAAAATCAGAACGGCTTGATCAAATTGTGTCGATAGTGTCGGAGGCAGCGAAGCAGAGTCTAAAGAAGAAAGGAATGCCCCTTCCACCGTGGAGAAAGGCGGAATATATGCGAGCCAAGTGGTTCTCTACCTACACAAGGACAAAGCGAAACGGCGACGTCTCGAATACCGAGAATTTGAGGGCAAAGAACGACGGCGTTGTGTGTGCTGCGACAGGGAGCAACGAGTTTGAGCAGTGTTTGGGGAAGGAAGCAATATCAGCGAAGAAGAAGCCACGTGTTTTTTAGGTGGCATTTTTTTCCCTCAATTTATGTGCATCAGACGGAGGTGCTACAGTGTTTAACGTTTTTGTGTTACTTTCATGTTTTTCAGAGTTTATTTGTATTTATGGTCCATATATTAGTTTATTGTGGTGGATGATCCTAGAGCAAAAGTTCATTGTACTAAATGCTCTTTAACCCTTAATACTTTTAACTTTTTTTTTTAATTACAAATTTGACATCACTTGATTAGAAATAAGTACGTAGCTTATAAATTTAATTACCTAGGTTTATTTATTAAGGTCAATCTAATTCATTCTTCTATTTATATTATATAATTTATTATTTATCAAAAATTTTATAAATAAGTTTTGCATTTGTTATCTTTCCTTACGAGTTCCAAAATTTGCAAAAATTAAAGTATTCATCACTAAAGGTATGTAATGATGATGAAAGTATATAAAAGTGTCTGAACAAAAAAATTTGCAATATATTATACTTACGAATCAAGATTATGTTCTTGAATTTTTGTTACCAATGGACACAAAGCTTTCCACGTAATTAAAAGCATTGCTAACGTTGCTATATCTGTGAACAGGAAGAAACTCCTTGAGTTTGCGAGTAGTGAAATTAGAAAGATATATGTTGATCAAAAAAAAATTAGAAAGATATATACACCAAGTTCTGGTTTAGAAGGTATTTGATATTTACGTTTAAAAAAACAGCTTCATTCCTTCAAAAATGTCATAGGATATAAGCTGGATAAACCACGGCTGACAATAAACTTAGTCCTATCCCATATCTGCCTTGATCTATCATCCATTACCCACAATTCAATGTTAGATTTCTCATATCCATCAGAAAAAAGATTCCAAAACTTTATTATTTGAAACAATCCATGAACTCTTGTTATTTCCAAATAGTGCCTTGATTATTTGGTGCTTTCACACCACACAGCCCCCTCACACGCACAAAATGTAATCATCTGCTGGTGCTTTCACACCACACAGCCCCCTCACACGCACAAAATGTAATCATCTGCAGTAACCTTCTTATGTAATCCTTCAGGAGACTTATCTGCTTTTCTTACTACAGCTAGAGTTCTCAAGCCAGCTCTACCAACACTCTGTGACATCTATCCTAATGGATTCATATGTTGTAAAATCTTGAGTGGCTAAGAGTGCTGAAATTTTGGTTCTAATCCCATGGGTTATGAATAAGAAGTAGGTTAGAAATGAGTGTGTGGATAGAAGTCCCACATTGGACAAATGAAAAAGAGTAAAAGGGCATATAAATCTCAACTTTGCTTCTCTAAATTGGGCCCTTGGGCCAACCCACTTTTATGGAGGGGTGAAAACATAGGTGACCCTTGGTTCACCATACACATGTGCCGCCGATGGGCCCTGCTCAGTTCGGTTAAGTTCGCGCATGTGTGAAATTAAAAATAATTTTTTAATTATGTCCAAATAGTCCCTGAACTTTTATTGATTCCTTTTTTGCCCCTCCGAGATTCTCCTAACCAATGGCCGTAAGCGGACTGTAATATTGGATCGTTGTGACCGATGTGTTCTAGTCGTTTGCTCCATTTTGGTGCATTTGTTCATACAACGCACCAATATGCCAGCAAGGGTCGTCGTTCGCTTCTGTTTGCACGACGAATTAGTTCCCTTGCAAGAGTTGAGTCCATCTAATCAATTTCCGTCGTTTATAAATAGGGCGTGCTAGTGACAGAAAATCTATCCAAAAAATCATTCCCAAACACTCTTCTCTGCATATTGCATTCTACAATCATATTCTTTGTGATTCTAAAAGCAAACTCGTTGTGTTTGTTCGAGCTTCTGATTAAGAGTGTCATCATTCTAAAGACATAAATCCATTCTATCATAGTAGACAATTGTTCATTAACCTTGGACTTCCGTAAAGAGGGAGCAAATTGTCTTAAGGAGACAACGTACGTTGGACTCGAATTTTTTCAAAGTTCATTATCATATTTCGGCAGTCTTGTGAGTTTATTTCTGAGTTTTCATATTATGCAAAATTATTGTATGTTTACAATATATGCAATCTTGGTTATATAGATTTTTATTATTGTTTAATTTCTACCTGTTTAGTATTTTTGACAACAATCTCAAGACAATTTTATTATTGGAATCATCTAAGATTAATTTATATCATTAGTTTCTAGGAAAGTAATTTAAAGTCTAAGCCTTGATCTTGCTGGTCACTAAATTAGTCACCGTTGCAATGGCACGGAGAGACTCCCACCTTAATTTTCACTTTCCTGGCCAATTGATATAATAAACAAAGCTGATTTCATTTGTTGATAGTAATATTGAATTGAATCTGTGTTTAGTATCTTTAATTTTGATTATTATTATTATTGTTCGTAGATTAATCTACGTGATTAATCAGAGTTTTTGTTTTAGTAACATAAACGGCAAGTACAAGTACAAATTTGATAAACCTAAGTGGTTCTATTCCAATGCATGGTGAAAAACCAAAAAAGTTCAATGGGAATGATTTTAAAATATGGCAACATAAAATGTTTTTCTACTTAACTACCTTGAATGTAGCACAGTTTCTCACTGAAGATGCTCCAAAATTGGAAGAAGAACAACTGTTGGACAAGGAAAAGATTGTTGCGATAGATGCTTGGAAGCATTCTAATTCCCTATGTAGGAATTATATTCTCAATGATCTAGACAATACACTGTATATTGCATATAGTGCTTTGGATACAACCAAAGCATTAATGGAAAGTCTATACAAGAAGTACAAAATTGAGGATGTTGGCTTAAAGAAATTTATAATTAGCAGATTTTTGGACTTCAAAATGCTTGACTCTAAATCTAAAGTAAGTCAAGTTGAAGAACTTCAATTGATTGTGCATGAAATTCATGCCGAAGGGATGTGCCTTAGCAAATCTTTCCAAGTTGTTGCATTTATAGAAAAATTGCCACCATCTTGGAAGGATTTCAAGAATTATCTCAAGCATAAACGTAAGAGATGTCACTTAAAGATTTGATTGTAAGATTGAGAATAGAAGATAACAAGATTTCTTGAAAGAAATTTGGTAGCAATCCTATGGTCTCAAAGGCTAACATTGTTGAAGAAGGTCTGAAGCTCAAGAAACATAAACTCTTTGATGAGGGATTATTTAAGCAAGGCCATAGCAAAGGCCAAAAATCCAAAGGCAATTTTTATAATTGCAGGAACCCTAACCACCAAGCTAAGGATTGTAAGAAGGCAAATAATCTCAAAAAGAAGAACATTCAAGCCAATATGGTTGAGACTGCTACTGATGTGATTGAAAACATGAATCTTTCGGCAATTGTGATGGAATGTAACTTGGTTGAAAATACCAATGAGTGGTGGGTGGACACTGGTGCCACCAAGAATGTGTCTCTGATAGATGGATGTTCTCTTCTTACATTCATACGAAGCAAGGTGAACAACTTTATATGGGAAATTCTTCTACTTCAAAAGTTGAAGGTGTTGGAAAGGTGGCCTTAAAGATAATTTCTAGAAAAGTCGTGACACTTAATGATGTGCTTAATGTGCGTGACATTTGTAAGAATTTAGTGTCTGGACCCCTCTTAAGCAAGAATGGTTTTAAGCTCATATTTGTTTCTAATAAGTTTGTACTTTCTAAAAATGATATGTGTGTAAGAAAAGGTTACCTTAGTAAGGGCATTTTCAAATTTAATGTAATGACTATTACCAATGATGGTGTTATCAATAATAATATTGCTTCTATTTATATGCTTGAGTCCTCTAATTTATCACATCAAAGATTAGGGTATGTTAATTTTAAATCGATTAAAAGTTTAATTCATTTAGATTTATTGCCTAAAGTTGATTGTTCAAATAATGATAAATGTCAAATATGCATCTAATCAAAATTTTCTAAGTTATTGTTTCCTCTTTTTTTTTTTTTTTTGCTCAGAAGTTATTGTTTCCTCTTGTTGAAAGATCAACTGAGTTATTACATTTAATACATACTGATATATATGATATGAAATCTGTACCATCTAGGGGTAATAAGAAATATTTTATTACGTTTATTGATGATTGCAGTAGATATTGTTATGTGCATTTACTTAATAGTAAAAATGAAGCTATTATTGCTTTTACACAATATGAAAACAAAGTTAAGAATCAATTTAACAAGAAAATTAAAGTAGTGAGAAGTGATCATGGGGGAGAATATAATGGCACCTTCGAGAAATTTTGTATAGAATATGATATAATCAAAGAAAACACATACACACTACTCTCTCTCTCTCTATATATAAAGTATCAACTTTAAATATATGATTTTTTTTATTTGATTAGCGGTGAAATTAAAAAAAAAAAGTATAAAGATATGATCTTAGGTGGCTTTATAATTATCGAAGGAAAAGCAAAGGAGAATCCTTGTTTTTTTATGACTTGTAAATCTAAAAGAGATATATCTTTTAGGTTTTTTAATACTTATATATCCTAGAGATGGGTCTATATCTTTCAGTTTGATTAAACATAATCCACTATTTTGAACATATATCTAATGACTATAGGATTACATGATGATTTCTTTATCAAAGGGATTATATGATTATTTTCTTGTCTTCGGATTAATGATTATTAATTGCTTACTAAACTGGAAAACTTAACATTATAATAAATATTATTTTTTGTTTCAATATTTCATGTCGATCATAAAGATATTAAAATTAAACTTATATGCAGTAGTTCTCGATGATTGGTTGAAGCCATGGTTTTTTTTTTGGCTCAGATGAAGCCATGGTAATTGAGGGACCGCAATTCTATGTTTCAGAGCTAAGTTGTTACGAGTAATATTTTAGGGTTTCAAAATGTTGCATCGAAGTCACTGATTGATGCTTCTGAGCAAAAAAAAGTGTCACTGATTGATGTTAATATTCAAGCAATATATTTTTCGAGATATATCTACCTAAATTGGTTAACACTTCATTTTAAAAGATCTTAAATATATTTGTCGAGATATTATATATATATATATATATATATATATATAGGCCGATCCAGGTTGAAGAGAAGGGGGTAAGTGCCCACCTTTAAATTATGATGGAATTCTAAAAAATAAGGCCTAAAAAAATAACATTATAATTATTTTTATTGTAATATACTTTTGTTATTATATATACTTAAACTTATAAGTGCCCACTCTTCATTGTAATTTATGTAACTGCATTTCTTTTTTTTTTCTTTTTTTTTTTTTTGCTAAAAAAATTTTAGAAAAGGGGTTGGGCTCACCCACAATCTAAGAGCAGGGCGCTTGGAGCCCAGTCCACAGGGGATACTGGCCAGAAAGTACACATGCCTCCACCTCTACCAGCGTTACCATTGCTTCCTAGATCCCTAGGATGCCTCCCCAACGCTTTGACCAACGAAGAGATCGAACCCCCTCTTTAAAAGGTGAGGAAGACCGACTCCCACGCCAGTTGAACCCAAGAACGAGGGGTTATGTAGTTGCATTTCTAACAGCACTTAACCTTGTTTTTCTAAATGACAGGTTTGTAAATTATCTTATTACATCATTAATATTCACTTGATTTCATGAATATTTTTTTTTATTTTTCTTTTCTTTTCTTATTTATATTCTTTTTGTTTTTTAATGCATTTAAAACTTTCATTAAAACAAAAAATATTCAGGAACACTGCCCCGAATCCCTAAATCTCCCCACTAATTGTACAGACACAAACAAAAAATCCTAACTCCGCCACTAGTGCCCACCCCTTCATTAATTTCCTGGATCCGGCACTATATAATAATAATAATAATAATAATTGTGACTCTAATTTTTGTATATGGACAAGTCTTTCAATTGTGGATTCCAAATTTGTTTGATATTTGGGTTTAATAGCAATTTTACACATGTATTTTCTCCAAGGAACTCCCAGCACTACAAACTTTTTTCTGGATAAAAAATATACATGTGGTTACGTTTTGGGAGCACCCAGCACCACGGCCGTTAGTTGACCGTTTGGTCAACATTAACTTCGATGGAAGTTAATAGAACGCAGGTGAAATTACCCTTTTACCCTTAGTTTTAGGTGAAATTACACTTTTGCCCGTTAGTTTTAGGTTAAATTACATTTTTGCCCTTAGTTTTAAAAATTTAAAAAAAACTAAAATATAGAACAATATTTTAATTTTTGTTAATTTCTTGAAAGTTAGTTTTGGTCTTAATTATAGAACAATATTTTAATTTTTGTTAATTTCTTCCTAAAATACCTCTATTGATACTTTCTCAATAATAATCAAACACAATAATAATTTAATAATACACCTATATATTCTATAGAATAAGTAATACTTGCAACTCATTAATGCTATATACACCTTAATTCTTCTGTTATTTTTAATAAAATAATATTGATTAATTTTTGTCATATTTAAAATTAGTCATAAACTTTTGTTGCTAGACATTCCGTATAAACTTCAATAAGCATTCTTTGAGCCTTAAGACATATCTTATCCCTAGTGACAGCAAAATTCCAACTCAAATAAAATTTTTAGTTCAAAAATAAAAGTAGTTCAAAGAGAGTAAAAAGACCTATAGTCTAATAGACCAAATTTAATTTCGTCAGGTTTGGTCCCCCCACGTCTTAATACATGGCTATTTTATAAATGTCCATTTAAAGTTATTTATTTTTAATTTATAATGAATATATTTAAGAATTATTTTCATACTTCAGTTCAAAAATTCATGGAATTTTCGCTTTGAATCAACAAATGCACGTCGTCTTCCTAGCCGTGATTATTAATTCTACTAATGTCATTAAAAATTTATATAAGAGCATTTTAGAAAAATAACTAAAATTAACTACTTTAACTCATCTCTTTAATCTTCCTAAAATCAGTTAAATATGTTTTATAATTAGGACTAGAGATAATATTATATTGGTGAATTATTTTAAAGCCCTTTTGCTTGGAAAGAACCTGTAATAGTAAAGAACTTAAGATCATTAAGTAACTATTGAGGTTTGAAACCCTTAAAAGATTTTATCTAGATTAATGGTGATGGCAGATATTCTATACTAGATGTTTTTTCTTGAGTAGTTTATTGCGCATTTCTTGTTCTATAATTTACCAATGTTCAAATTAATACATTTTTCGAATGGTCAAAAGAAATTATAATTCATTTTGCACCTTACAAGAAGGCAAATGTTGTTTGCTCTTTAGATTTTTGGGATTGTTCACAGTCAAAAGTCTCTATTAACGAAGAGTTGCAGCTTGCAGGTCCTAACATGCCAATTGCTTGAAGTCTATTGAAACTTGGCTATTGATTTATTAATGATTACGTTGTTCAGATATGTGTTTGATTGGATGAAGATCTTTTTATGCTGGAGAGTGGAGAGTACCCCTAGCGAATTTTTATTTTATTGTTGGGATTACTTAATTGCCTAGATCTAGACAAAATCTAATCTAGTAAAACAAACAAAAAAACATAACTTTTTAGTTTATTTAACGATTTTTGTTTTCTAAAACATAGAAAGAGCACTTTTAGTTTATTCCGAGATTTTTCAAATAGGCTTTGGTGAATGAGCACATAGCTTCTTGTGAAGCCAAAAAAAAAATTCAAGCTTCCACCACAAATCTTAAAGGATATTTGTTTGTAGAATTTAGTAGCAATTTTACTTCAGAAGTATACCCTCAGAAGCAATATTACACTGAAAGTTTTTTTAGGTTTAATTTTACCTCGGAAATATCAAAACGTAGCAATTTTGCCCTTCCCTAACGATGTTAACACACTCAAGTGTAACCCCTCACAATCGAGTGTGTACAGGTTTTTTTTTCAACTAAGTGCACACTCATTTGAGTGTGCGCAAAAAGGAGAAAAAAAAGTCCATACACACTCGAGTGTGAGATCTCACACTTGAGTGTGCGTTAATGTCGGTGTTTACTATTAGTGGAAGGTAAAATTGCGACGCTTTTTAGGCTTCTGGGCAAAATTGAATCCAAAAAAATTTCCACGACAATATTACTCCTGAGGTTATACTTCTAAGGTAAAATTGTTACTTAACCCTTATTTGTATGCCTACTTTACTAAGTTTTTGAGCATTGTTAGACCTTATGCGGATGGTAGCTAGCCCTTTCAAACTAGAACGCATGACCTCATGTTTAAGTAGCTAAGGTCTCCTCCACTAAGAGCAACACATGATGGTAAGTTTAATTTAATTTTTAATCCATCATGTTTCTTAATTAAAAGGCTAAACTATACATTTAGTCCTTTATGTTTACTCTAATGTTTAATTTGGTCCCTTAAGTTTATAAAGTATACTTTTGTCCCTAAACCCTAACACAGTTAGTTTTATCTAACAGAAAATGCTAACAGTACAGTTAAATAAAATATGCTTAAATTTAAAAAAAAAACAAATTATTGTATGTTCTAGGTAACTAATTAAAACATATTGATAATATAATGATGAGAACAAATTACCCATCTTCTTCCCTCCAATACACGCTGCTCACTCTCCTCCATTAATGGCTTCTCTACTCCTTTCATTTTCTTACTCTTCTCCTCGCAGGCGACACTCCTTCCTCCTCTAATCTGGTGGAGAATAATGATGGATTTTGTGTCAAACCTTTATTATTTCTTCACAACTTTCTCTGTAATTTCAACTCTCTTAGCGCTTTAATTTCTCTCCAGACGATTGAGCAAAGGTCAGGGGAAGAAGAAGTATCTTCTTGTTGGTGGCACCATCTTCAACCAGTTTTTCAACTTCAATAGGCTCCACCACTGCATGACAGATTTCGCAATCAAGTAACATACCTGCAGGTTGCTCACGCCTTTCCGGAATGAGATTTATACCTTTGATCCGTTAATGTCGAGTACATTGTCAAAACCAATTTTGAGAATTTCGAAAGGTAATTGCAACAAGGAATTTGCTTAGGCTTTGTTTGGGAGTTTGGAAGGGAGGGGAAGGAAAGAAATGTAAGGAGAATGGAGGGGAAGGGATGGAAAGGAAATGAAGGATATTTCCTCCCCTTGTTTGGGAGTTAAAAAAATAATAAGAGAGGAAGACGAAGGATTAATGAGTTATTTTTACCATTTTGTCCTTTTCTTTAATAATTAATCTAATTATTATACTTTACAAATAAATTTAAATTTTCTAAAAAAAATTATTTATGTAATTTTTATATTCAAAAAATTATTTATGTGACGATGGCGACGGTGGTGGTAAATGAGGGTAAAGAAGTAATTAACTTATTTCCCTTTTTAAAACCCCTCATATTGGGGGAACTCTATTTTTTAAAACAAGGAGGGTTTTGGGGGATTTGTAAAAACCCCTGATTTTCTCCCTTCCTATTTTTAAAATTTGCAAACAAAGGAAGGGACTACCAAATTCCTCCCTTTCCTTTCCTTTTCCTCTAAAATAAAACTCTCAAACATAACCTTAAGATTTTGATTCTGGAAGTTTTAAATAGATGCAAATTCATGTCTATGATGCTAAAAGATTGAGCGGTTTTAATTATTAACTAGTTTTAGGATCTTATTCTAATTCCACATGGCTACAAGAATTACGGATCAGAGGTGGACGGAGAGCCGATTGAGATTGACAGGAGAAAAGTAAGAAACTGGAAGAAACACTGGAGTAGAGAATGTTAGTTCCCTGTGTGTTTTGATGATTACTAACAATTGTAAACAATATTGATAAGGTTTGACAAAGTTTAGAATAATTTAAACTTGTATTTTTCAATCTGTCAAAACCAAACTCGAGCCTGGTAGTGTTGAACTCGAGCCTGGATTTGACAGAGAGCACAAACTTGTCCAGTTGATTCCCAAACTCGAGACTGAACCTGAAGTTTAAAATTAAACTTTTGAAAAGTTCACATGAACTCGAGCCTACTAAGGTCAAACTCGAGTTCATTCTTTCCAGAGAGTTTTTGAACTTTGAGAACATGTTAAACCTTACACTTGCTTTCTTCAAACCTCAAGTTTGAAAGGATCCAAAGAAAGTTTTGAGAGCATGAACTCGAGCCTGTCATGGCAAACTCGAGTTCATCTCTGGCGGGACAAGTTGTTTGAAACTTAAAGATATTTTCAAGCTCTGCACTGTTCCATTAAAAGAAAAGTGTTTCGGTTTGAAAAGTTCACCAATGCTCAAACTCGAGCCTAACATATTCAAACTCGAGCCTAGTTTTGGCCGAGAGCAAAGAACTGTTTTTAAGCTATTTAAACTCGAGCCTGAGACTTACAAACTCGAGCCTAAAAGTTCCAGAGAGCAAAGAACTTTTGGATATGTTTTTAAACTCGAGAGTGTGTTTTGCAAACCTCAGGTTTGTGTTTTCAAGCTAAAACGAAGTCTGTTCAAAAGTGTCTCGAACTCGAGCCTGACATTAATGAACTCGAGTTCATTTCAACCCGAGAGCTTCTTAGTTTTTCAATAATTTGAGAACCTCCAGTTTAAAAGACAAACCTCAGGTTTGTTCATTTTGAACTTACATGCTTTTAAACACTGAAGCCTCGAACTCGAGCCTAACTTTAATAAACTCGAGTTCATTTCAACCCGAGAGCATTTTAGTTTTTCAATGATCTGCAAACCTCAGGTTTATAAAGCAAACCTCAGGTTTACACTTTTTGAACTTGCACAGTTTTGAACACTAAAGCCTCGAACTCGAGCCTGTAAGAACTGAACTCGAGTTCGTGACGCTGGTTCAGAATTTTTGAATTTGGGCATTTCAGAAATCAATGTTATTTGATTCTATCTTCTTCCAATATTATTCTCTGATATTCCCTGCTATGTTTAACGTATTTATTAGTGGATTTCAGAGCATTAAAGAATGTTTGGTGAGAGGTTAGAGTATAAAGCAAAAAGCACCTCAGAGCATTTATTGCAAAGCACAAAAGTTACTCCTTCTATCCAAATCCTTCTGCACACGCTTACAAAGCATTTAAGGATGTTAGCTGAAACAAGAAAACTCCTCTCCAACGGATTAATTCGCAGAAAGTCAGCCCTGATGTCTTGACCAACTATATTAAGGGAAAACAAGAGAGAGAAGACCCCAAAAACCACTTCAGAACACTTGGGCAACTTCTCCAACGGTCTGATTCAAGCTACAACGGTCATTTAATGTTCTCTAGCTATAAATAGAGTTCATTAACATCTTCAAAAATATATACAACTACTCTGAGCGAATTTCTACTAAATTCATTTATTGTGTATCAGCTTTCACTTATAGAGTATCATACTTGATACAAGTACTTCAGTGTTCATCATATCTACTCTGTAAGAGAGTTAAATACTTGTAAATCATTTATTGATTGAGATAACTACAAGTCAGGGGACTTGGTAGTTGGGTGTATTGATTACGACTTGTAAGGGGGAGTGTGTTCTAGTGAGAGAACAACTCTTAGTACAGAGTGTGTAATCAATATTTGATTATAGTGGATTGAAAATCCCAGGTGAGGCTTGGGGACTGGATGTAGGTCAGAGAAAGGACCGAACCAGTATAAATCACATTGTGTAAAGCTTTCCTTCCCTACTCCTCTATTAGCCTCTGTTTTCATTAGTCAAAAACAGAGCTCAATCCTTAGCTTTTAAAGATACCCAATTCACCCCCCCTCTTGGGTATTTAGCTCCACTCTTCATTTGGTATCAGAGCAAGGTCTTCTCAGAAGAGTTTTACCACTCGAGAAGGATCACTATGGAAGGAATTCTTCCAGATGGAGCTTCAATCAATAGACCTCCCGGTTTCGACGGCGAACACTACTCTTTTTGGAAAGCAAAATTTCGTGTGTTCGTGATGGCTACAGAATATGGTCTATGGAGGGTCTTTGAGACTGGAGACTATGTTCCAGTCAAGGTAGAAGGAGGCATCACTGTTCCCAAGACAGAAGCCGAGTTCAATGATGATGATAAGAAGAACATCACTCTCAATAGCAAGGCTATCCTGATGCTTCAGAGTGCTCTTAGTCAAAAGGAGTACTTTCGTATCTGTAATTTGACAACAGCTAAAGAGATGTGGAAGGCGCTGGAAGTAGCTTATGAAGGAATATCTGGAATCAAGGAAAATCGCGTCAACATTCTAACCACTGAATATGACTTGTTGCGAATGAAGCAAGGCGAGAGTATTGGAGAATTTCAGTTGAGATACACTCATTTGACCAATCAGCTAGCGGCCTTGGGAAAGCTTTTTGATCAAGGAGCCCAAGTGAGGAAAATCCTCAATATTCTGACAAAGGATTGGGAAGCAAAAGTTACCGCCATTGAAGAAGCTCGTGGAGAGTCAATGACTTCAGTTGCCGCATTGTTTGGTAGCTTATCTGAATACGAGAGCAAACTGAGGTTCAAGAAGGAATTAGAAGATGTCAATGGTGGCAACAATCGCAACAAGGGAGTGGCTCTCAATGTGGAAAAGGATGAGGAAGATGACGACGAGGATGAAGAGATTGGCATGATGGTCCGGAGATTCAAGAAGTTTTATAAAAGAGATCAAGGCTTCAAGAAATTTCAGAAAGGAAGTTCGAGCTATGAATCAAAGAAGCCTATCATCTGCTATGAATGCGAGAAGCCCGGACACATCAAGGCAGAATGCCCTCAGCTGAAAAACCAAGAGAAAGAAAAGAAGAAATTCAAGAAATACAAAAAGAAGGCATATGTGTCAGCTATATGGGGAGATAGCTCATCGGATGAGGATGAAGCTGAAGAGGATGAAAGTGAAAAAGCCAACATATGCCTGGTTGCTGAGGAAGAAGTACAACCTAGTGAAATAAATGAGGTATATGAATCTCTTCCTTCCTATGATGAATTGTTTGCTGAATACAATGTTGTTCAAAAGGAGTTTGAAAAACTTGCAGACAAGTACATGTCTTTGAAAAGAAAAAATTCTTTTCTTGAACTGCAAATTGAAAACCTCTCTTTCCTCAATCTCTGATTTGTGATGAATGCTCTATCCTAGAGAAAAAGAATTCACAACTTACAAAAGCACTTGAGAAATTTACTAAGGGAAGTGAAATGCTCAATGTGATTTTGAAACAACAACGTTTTACAAACGATAGATCGGGCATTGGTTATAGACCAGACTTTGATAAGAAGAAAGGAAAGAAAAAGAATGGACAAAAATCCTATATGAATTATTTCACTAAATCTGTTCATTCCTCAAACCCTTTTGCACATTGTACATATTGCAATAGGAAGGGTCATTCTACCTCATCTTGTTTTCATCGAAAAGAAAGAAAAGCTAAACCTGTAGGAAATTATGTCTGGGTACCAAAAGGAACATATGTTCCCAAGGTGCATGCTAACCCCAAAGGACCCAAGAAAAGATGGGTACCTAAAACTTGACCTCTGGTGATCTGCAGGTATGTCTTAGAGCATCAAGGCCGAACAAGTGGTACATTGATAGTGGATGCTCAAGACACATGACTGGAGACAAATCAAAGTTTTTATCAATAAAGCCAAAAGATGGAGGTAGAGTCACATTTGGAGGTGATCAATCCGGGAAAATCGCTGGCATTGGTGAGATAGGCAACAATGAAGGCCTACTCATCAAAGACGTCTACCTTGTAGAAGGATTGTGTCACAATCTCCTAAGTGTGAGCCAAAGCACCGATAAGGGTAATTTGGTAATATTTGACTCTGATGAATGCTTTATTGTTAAAAAGGATTTGATCTCCATAAATGATTTGAAAAATAAAGCTTTATTTAGAGCACCTAGAGATGGAAACTGTTATACTTTGAACCTCTCTAGCAATGCTTCTACTTCTGAAAATTGTTTTGTAAGTAACTTGAATGAGAGTTGGCTATGGCATAAGCGATTAGCTCATGTTAATATGTATCAACTTGACAAGTTATTGAAAAAGGATTTGGTTATTGGCATTCCCAAACTGAATTTCAAAAATGATACGATTTGTGATGCTTGTCAAAAGGGAAAACAGACCAAATCTTCTTTTAAAGCTAAAAATGAAATTTCAACAAACGGACCTCTTCAACTTCTTCACATGGATCTAGTTGGACCAGCTAGAGTGAAAAGTCTTGGTGGAAACTTATACACTTTGGTCATTGTTGATGATTTCTCTAGATTTACTTGGACAATATTTTTATCTTCTAAAGATGAAACCTTTGATCAGTTTGTTTCATTTGCCAAGAAGGTCCAAAACGAGAAAGGGTTATCAATTTCAGGAATACGGACTGATCATGGTGGAGAGTTCGAGAATCAAGCCTTTGCTGAGTTCTGTGATAGTATGGGGATCAACCATAATTTCTCGGCACCAAGAACACCACAACAGAATGGTGTTGTGGAGAGAAAGAATCGAGTACTCACGGAAATGGCCCGGGCAATGCTGAACGAATATAACACTTCACAAGTGTTTTGGGCGGATGCCATGAGTACGGCCTGTTACATCTCCAACAGAGCCTATGTGAGAAAGAAGTTGAACAAGACCCCGTACGAACTCTACAAAGACCGAAAGCCAAACCTCAGTCACCTACATGTCTTCGGATGTAAGTGCTATGTGCACAATAACGGTAAAGACAATCTTGGTAAATTCGATCCTAAAGCTGATTTAGCTATCTTTATTGGTTATTCTAATAGGAGTAAAGCATATAGAGTCTTTAATACTAGAACTAAGATTGTTGAAGAATCTATACATGTTGTATTTTGTGAATCTGAATCTGATAAATCCTTGGATGATGAAGAGGAGACTATTTTCAAAAACAAATTCTTTTCGAAAAATGCTCCTACTCCTTCTGAAAACTCTGAAAATGTTTTTGAGGCTGATCCTGAAAACAATTTAGAAAATCCTGACCAGTCTCAACCTAGAGCTTGGAGATTTATAAGGAATCATCCTTTAGACCAAGTCATAGGTGATGTGAATCAAGGAGTTAGGACCAGAAATAGTACTCTGAATGAAGTTACATTTTCTGCATTTATTTCACATATAGAGCCCTCTAAGATAGAAGAAGCCCTTTCAGACAATGATTGGGTGATTGCTATGCAAGAGGAGCTACATCAATTTGATAGAAATCAAGTTTGGGACTTGGTAACTAGACCCAAAGACCATCCGGTAATTGGGACAAAATGGGTATTCAAGAACAAACGTGATGAGTCAGCCATCATTGTGCGTAACAAGGCTAGATTAGTGGCCAAAGGTTACAATCAAGAAGAAGGAATAGACTATGAAGAGACTTATGCTCCAGTAGCTAGATTGGAAGCAATAAGAGTTCTTCTAGCATTTGCATGCACAAAAGGTTTTAAACTCTATCAAATGGATGTCAAAAGTGCTTTTCTAAATGGTTTCATTCAAGAGGAGGTGTATGTTGAACAACCTCCAGGTTTTGAAAATGATCAATTTCCCGATCATGTTTTTAGACTTAAGAAAGCCTTGTATGGTCTTAAGCAAGCTCCTAGAGCTTGGTATGAAAGATTGAGTCAATTCTTACTCAATCAAGGATTTATCAGAGGCAAAGCTGATACAACACTTTTCATAAAGAAAAACAAATTGAATGAAATTTTAATTGTTCAAATTTATGTTGATGACATCATATTCGGTGCTACTAATGACTCCTTGTGTGAGGAATTTTCCAAGACTATGCAGGGTGAATTTGAAATGTCAATGATGGGTGAGCTCAACTACTTCCTTGGACTGCAAATCAAGCAACGAAAAAATGGGATATTCATATCCCAAACCAAGTATCTAAATGATTTGCTGAAGAAGTTTGGGATGGACAAGTGCAATGGAGCCGACACACCAATGAGCACAACCACTTCCTTGGATGCTGATGAAGAAGGCAAGGATTTCAACATCACCAAGTATAGAGGAATGATTGGATCATTGCTCTATCTTACCGCAAGCTGCCCAGACATCCAATTCAGTGTAGGGATGTGTGCACGATTCCAATCCGCTCCCAAAGAGTCTCACGCTGAACATGTAAAAAGGATATTCAGATATCTCTCAGATACAAAAACTCTTGGACTATGGTTTCCCAAAGGTCAGCCAGAGCACTTGGTAGCATATTCAGATTCGGATCATGCTGGCTACAAGACGGATAGAAAGAGTACAAGTGGGCAATGCGAGTTCTTTGGCAATTCACTTGTCTCTTGGTTTAGCAAGAAGCAAACTATCGTGGCTGTGTCCTCAACAGAAGCTGAATATGTGGCTGCCTCAAGTTGCTGTGCTCAAGTGTTGTGGCTGAAGCAACAACTTGCTGACTTGGGAGTGCACTTAAAGGAAATCCCAATACTGTGTGATAATACTAGCACAATAAGCTTGGCCAAGAATCCCGTGCAACATACAAGAACCAAGCATATTGATGTGAGACATCACTTCATTCAGGATCATGTGCAGAAGAGAGATGTCAAAGTGATGTTCATTCCAACTCATCTTCAACTGGCGGACATTTTCACCAAACCTCTAGCCAAGGAGCCATTCACTTTCATAAGAAGAGAATTGGGAATGGTAAATCCCAATGAGTTGTAAGCTTACTCTTAACCCAATGTTAGATCAAGGTTTTGATGATTATCTGTTACTAACTTAAGCATCGGAGCTTCTAGATATGTTTTATGCAGGATGCATCTATCTAACATCTGCTGAAAGCTGAGATGAACTCGAGCCTGTGAATGATGAACTCGAGCTCGAGGAAGGCAGATAAAAGATGAAAGGCAAAAGGGTGAGTGAACTCGAGTTCATTAGTAAATGAACCTCAGGTTCACTTCAGGCAGAAAGCAAAAATGAACCTCAGACAAGGTGAACTCGAGTCCATCAATAACGAACTCGAGTTCGAAAGTCACTGAGAGCAACCCTGCTGAGAAATTATTCTGAACTCGAGCCCATAAGTAAGAACCTCAGGTTCACGAGAAAGTTCAAGAGTTCACAGTACACTCTTGAAGTCCAGGTAAGTGGATTTTTATGACGAACTCGAGCCCACAAGTTGTGAACTCGAGTTCATCGTATGCCCTATATATACTACAGTTGTGAACTTTCCACTTCACTTCACTCGAACCTCCGGTTTGCCCTAATTCCTCCCATCTTCTTCATCTTCTTCATTCTCTGATCTCTGCGAAAATGACTTCCAAATCCTCAAACCCTAAAGAACCTAACCCTAATCCCTCTCAAACTTCCTCTCAAGCTCAATCTGAGCGTCCTGTTCGAACAAAGTCTCGGTCCACTCGTTTACGGTATGGCATTGACAAAGAAATCAGAGGAGTTCAAAGTGGCAACCCCGCGGTTCCTCCCTCTAGACCAAAGGGAGTAGTGATTGGAGAAGAACGAACCAAGAAAAGACACGATCCAGAACCAGAGGTTCAAGGAAAAGGAAAAGCCACTCAACCCACGGTTCCATTAAGGGAGAAGCAACCTTTCAAGCGGAAGAAGACCGCCGGTATTCACTCTGTACCCACTCCCGGACAAGCAAGCTATCAAGGCCAAGCTCAACCCATTCCTCAACCACAGGAGCAACCTGCTCCTCAGGTATCACAGACTCTACCCGCTCTTTACGAGATATACAATCATAAGAGATGTCCTACAGGGTTTAATGAGGAGCCTTGTAGAATGTCAGCAGATGAGGGCAACCTGTTTAAGAAAAAGTTTGATGAAAAGAGAGTCTTCTGTCCAATTGTATCTGTGGATTTAGCCAGGATTAAGGACGAATGTAGTATTGATTTAAGTCCCTGGCTAAAACATTTTGAACCTCTGATATCTATCAAGGCACCCTACAGTCCAAAACTTGTGAAAGTCTTCTATTTTCACATGAAATCTGATAATGTCTTGGATTCAGAGGGTAATCTAGTAGAAGAAAGGATTACTACCAAGGTCCGGGGCCAGAAAATCATGATTACCCCAGCCTATCTCAATTCAATTCTCCAAATTTCCAACCCTCCTAAACCTGAGATTCACAGATATTCCCAACAAGCCACTTTTAGACTGCTTAGGCCAGATGAACCTGTTCCTGAGGGCTTGGAAATCCTTAACTTCACACCTGCTGCAATGCCCCCAAGGAACCGGGCAATTTGGTACATATATACGAGGGATTTATTGCAGAAGGGAGGCAATTTCACCCACTTTGCCAAGAAAGACTTTAACATATTTGCCTCTATCTTGGACAAGCAGCCTCAGAATGTAGGGCATTGGCTATTTCAGGAGATAGCTAAGTTTGCTTTTCACTCCCGGCAGTCCTCTCAGATTCCCTTCCCTAGTTTGGTCTCGATCATTCTCTTTCATGAGAGAATATGGCATTTGGCCGCAAATGATCCTCCACAATTTCCTGCTGAGTTTGGACAACACATCATGAACCTCATGGGGGTTGATAGACCAGAGAAGTCAGACCAGTCCAGAGCTCCGGGGAAATCCAAGCCAGCAAGATCCAGAGCAACTCACTCCCGAGCAGAGGAAGCTCAAAGTGCTCCTCCTCCCTCAGACTTTGATGTTAAGGTTCAAGAGATTGTGGACAAGGCAGTCTCAAACTTAGTTGAGGGTATTGAGTTAGCCATAGGGAAGCTGGTTGCTGAGGTCAACAAAGGTCACAGTGACTTGGTGGACATTCAAGAAGGGTTCAGAGTTGAACAGGAGGCCCTGAAGAACCAGATTAGTGATCAAGCCTCCACCATATCCACTATGTTGGTCACGATGATGAGTTTGAGCGACAAGATGGACAAGATATTGAAGACTCAGTCATCGACTGCTTCTACCTCTGTGCCTGCTCCAGTTTCTGATTCTATGCCTGATCCTCAGCCTGATTCTGTATCTGCACCCCCTATCACTGAACCTCACATTGAACCCCTAGCTTCTGTACCTGACCCACAGCCTGGAGCTCAGCCTACTCTCTCTTCCCCTCCTTTTGCTGATGACAAAGGGGGAGAGAGTGTTGAGTAATTTTTTTTTGTGGAAATTTCATGTTGTTATTTGATTTCTATATGTTTGTATCTTGTATATGAAATGTCAGTTGCTTATGAGTTGCTTGTGCTTCTGTTATCATCTTAATTTTAACTCTGATAACTTGCTCAGTTTCTCTGATAATCCTTAAAACTTTCACAAACTGAATTTCAAAGAGAGATTCCAAACCAGATTTCAAAATCAACTGTTTACAAGTGTTGTCATCATCAAAAAGGGGGAGAATGTTAGTTCCCTGTGTGTTTTGATGATTACTAACAATTGTAAACAATATTGATAAGGTTTGACAAAGTTTAGAATAATTTAAACTTGTATTTTTCAATCTGTCAAAACCAAACTCGAGCCTGGTAGTGTTGAACTCGAGCCTGGATTTGACAGAGAGCACAAACTTGTCCAGTTGATTCCCAAACTCGAGACTGAACCTGAAGTTTAAAATTAAACTTTTGAAAAGTTCACATGAACTCGAGCCTACTAAGGTCAAACTCGAGTTCATTCTTTCCAGAGAGTTTTTGAACTTTGAGAACATGTTAAACCTTACACTTGCTTTCTTCAAACCTCAAGTTTGAAAGGATCCAAAGAAAGTTTTGAGAGCATGAACTCGAGCCTGTCATGGCAAACTCGAGTTCATCTCTGGCGGGACAAGTTGTTTGAAACTTAAAGATATTTTCAAGCTCTGCACTGTTCCATTAAAAGAAAAGTGTTTCGGTTTGAAAAGTTCACCAATGCTCAAACTCGAGCCTAACATATTCAAACTCGAGCCTAGTTTTGGCCGAGAGCAAAGAACTGTTTTTAAGCTATTTAAACTCGAGCCTGAGACTTACAAACTCGAGCCTAAAAGTTCCAGAGAGCAAAGAACTTTTGGATATGTTTTTAAACTCGAGAGTGTGTTTTGCAAACCTCAGGTTTGTGTTTTCAAGCTAAAACGAAGTCTGTTCAAAAGTGTCTCGAACTCGAGCCTGACATTAATGAACTCGAGTTCATTTCAACCCGAGAGCTTCTTAGTTTTTCAATAATTTGAGAACCTCCAGTTTAAAAGACAAACCTCAGGTTTGTTCATTTTGAACTTACATGCTTTTAAACACTGAAGCCTCGAACTCGAGCCTAACTTTAATAAACTCGAGTTCATTTCAACCCGAGAGCATTTTAGTTTTTCAATGATCTGCAAACCTCAGGTTTATAAAGCAAACCTCAGGTTTACACTTTTTGAACTTGTACAGTTTTGAACACTAAAGCCTCGAACTCGAGCCTGTAAGAACTGAACTCGAGTTCGTGACGCTGGTTCAGAATTTTTGAATTTGGGCATTTCAGAAATCAATGTTATTTGATTCTATCTTCTTCCAATATTATTCTCTGATATTCCCTGCTATGTTTAACGTATTTATTAGTGGATTTCAGAGCATTAAAGAATGTTTGGTGAGAGGTTAGAGTATAAAGCAAAAAGCACCTCAGAGCATTTATTGCAAAGCACAAAAGTTACTCCTTCTATCCAAATCCTTCTGCACACGCTTACAAAGCATTTAAGGATGTTAGCTGAAACAAGAAAACTCCTCTCCAACGGATTAATTCGCAGAAAGTCAGCCCTGATGTCTTGACCAACTATATTAAGGGAAAACAAGAGAGAGAAGACCCCAAAAACCACTTCAGAACACTTGGGCAACTTCTCCAACGGTCTGATTCAAGCTACAACGGTCATTTAATGTTCTCTAGCTATAAATAGAGTTCATTAACATCTTCAAAAATATATACAACTACTCTGAGCGAATTTCTACTAAATTCATTTATTGTGTATCAGCTTTCACTTATAGAGTATCATACTTGATACAAGTACTTCAGTGTTCATCATATCTACTCTGTAAGAGAGTTAAATACTTGTAAATCATTTATTGATTGAGATAACTACAAGTCAGGGGACTTGGTAGTTGGGTGTATTGATTACGACTTGTAAGGGGGAGTGTGTTCTAGTGAGAGAACAACTCTTAGTACAGAGTGTGTAATCAATATTTGATTATAGTGGATTGAAAATCCCAGGTGAGGCTTGGGGACTGGATGTAGGTCAGAGAAAGGACCGAACCAGTATAAATCACATTGTGTAAAGCTTTCCTTCCCTACTCCTCTATTAGCCTCTGTTTTCATTAGTCAAAAACAGAGCTCAATCCTTAGCTTTTAAAGATACCCAATTCACCCCCCCTCTTGGGTATTTAGCTCCACTCTTCAGAGAAGCTATTAATGGAAGAAAAGTGAGCGGTATATATGGGAGGGAAGAAGATGGGGTAATTGTTGTGGTCATTATATTATTAATCTTTTTTAGTTGGTCAGTTGGAATATATATATATAATATTTTATTTTATTTTTAATATTTAAACATATTTTATTTAACTACATTGTCAGCATTTTTCGTTAGTTTCATCTAACAGTGAATTCAGGGACCAAAACTATACTTTATTAACTTAAGGGATTAAATTGAACTTTAGAGTAAACATAAAGGAGGAAAGATACACTTTAGCCTTCTTAAAATTTTCTTTTCATTTATATTAAAATGCCCAGAAGTGAATGGATTTTAAGGGTTCTTCTAAAGTACAATTGAAATTTCATAGATGTACATAAACTAAGTATTGTGAACTTCACAATAAACACTTGAATAAATATTATATTTTGATCCACCAAGGATCCAAAAAGATCACAAGTACAACCTTGTGAGGGCCTCGACAGACAAAAAGTTTCAAATGAAAGAACGGAAAATTGCTTAAAATAGCTTTAATGAAAAAATAATTGCTTTTTGCTATTGCTTATAACTTTAAAAAAAAAAAAAAAAAACCATTGAAATCCATTGGAAACAACCTCTCCTATATGGGCTAAGAGAGTATACACCTAACCTTCCCCAAATCTCATCTACTGAGAACCTTATGCACTAAGACACTTTATATATATATATATATATATATATATATATATATATATATATATATATATTAAACAGGTAAATCCCTAATTATCCGATCCATACACCATAGGTAATATATGCACCATAAAAAAGGGAAAACAAAGCAAATCTATCCAATATCAAGGACAAGTCAAATAAAGCAAAAACTAGCATATTTATAACTAGAGATATGTAATGATCAAAATATATAAATGTGTCTAAACAAAAAAATTCGCAATACATTATACTTACGAATCAAAATTATGTTCTTGAATTTTTGTTACCAATGGACACAGCTTTCCACGGCATTAAAAGCATTGCTAACATTGCTATATCTGTAAACAGGAAAAAACTCCTTGAGTTTGAGTAGTGAGATTAGAAAGATATACACCAAGTTCTGGTTTAGAAGGTATTTGATACTTATGTTCAAAAACAGCTTCATTCCTACAAAAATGTCATAGGATAAAAGCTGGATAAACCAGGGCTGACAATAAACTTAGTCCTATCCCATCTCTGCCTTGATCTTCCTCCTCCATTACCCACAATTCAATATTAGGTTTCTGATATCCGTCAGAAAAATGATTCCAAAACTTTATTATTTCAAACAATTCATGAAATCTTGTTATTTCAAATTAGTGCCTTGATTATGTGGTGCTTTCACACCCACACACACAAAATGCAATTATGTTGCTTTTCTCGGAGGGCATATGGCAACTGGAACGAGACCATCACTTCAGATTAGAAAAAGAAAAATATAAGAACACACTCAAACTGATACATAGATATAAGTATAAAATAGACAGACACACACACATACGACACAACTTCTTAATCTCGGTAGCTAGAAATCCTATCCATTATGTTAGACACCACCTCCTTGCTTTCTCTAAGAACTTCAACACTTTGGCTGAGCATGGCACGCTTGCCCGCCATGGAAGGCGACTCCTCCAACAAGCTTTCTATTCCTTCAAAACCCGGAGACATAAAACAAGAAGTGATCTCCTTCTCCAACTCCCTATTCACCAGATTGTTGATGCTGAATTGTAAATGCAGCGCTGTGATATCAATCAGCCTCCTCAACACAATGCTCCAATAAGAAATCATCCTCACCTTCATGTCATAAGCTTGATTCAGAACTTGGGCATTGTACTGTCTCAGATGACTAATCTGTATGCTTTCTCCAAGGCCATTAATATTCACAGCTCCATGACCACCACGAACATATTCAACGACAGAAGATTGATGAGCCATCAGACCATTGTACTCAGTCATGTACTCTGGATTACATGTGTAATCAGTCGACTTTTCCATTTCTATAGCCTCTTTTACATGCTTCTTGGATTGCTCTCTCATTCCAGCAATTAGATTTTCTCCTGACTTGCTTGTACATCTCTGGAGCTGGTAATAGTGTTGTGAGTGGCGATTAATAACTTGAATCACAACTTTTTCCAGATAGTCCCACACATCATCGATTAACTGAATCGGCCTCGATGAGATTCCTCTCACTTTTTTCTGTAACAAAGCCAGAAAAGCTGTGCGAGGCATGAAGTTTGGGAGGCCAATCCACTTTGATTCCTCCAGAAGCATTATTTCATCCTTCAGAAAATTCTCTTCATGATTACTTTCTGGACATTCATGAAGATCTTTCGAGTAATCGTTGAACTTGTCGACCAATCGAGCAGTGGAATGCATGTCTTTGTCTTCTGGGTACTCATCAAATTCTCCTCTGATTAGAATTTTCCTGAGAGATTCCTTCACTAATCCAGTTATATGCATGAAGGCAGCCATAGCATCAGCAGGAGTTTTCAAGTTCTTTGGCAAGCTCTCCAACTCAGAAAGCTGACAATTGAGCTTGTCGTTGATTTTTCTTAGCATCTCAGGAAGTGTCTTTGAAATAATCAAAGCTTGAAGCTGAGCTAGCCTCTGAGCTAAAACAGGTATACCCACCATGGATTTGTCTATCTTTGACAGAAGAGGATGATTCTGGAACAGCCCAGCTTCCTCCTTTCGGGCATCTTCATAGGATTCATCATTAATTCGATTTCTCACACAGACATAACCAAGTCCAATGTTTACATCATCTGCAGTAACCTTCTCATGTAATCCTTCAGGAGACTTATCCGCTTTTGTTACTACAGCCAGAGTTCTCAAACCAGTTCTATCAACACTCTGTGACATCCTAATGGATTCACATGTTGTAAAATCTTGAGTAGCTGAGAGAACATTCAGAATGATAGTTTCCTCTGGTTTGATATACTCCATGATCATCTCTTTGATCTGGTCATAGATGTCCTCAGGCTGTCCATGAATGGGAACTCTGGTTATACCTATTAGGAAAAAAAAAAAAAAAAAAGATCTCACACTGATTAATTAGTGAAAGAATTAAAGGTATATAATCGTCCTATCAAATTAGCTTAAGCTATTTTGATAGAAAGACAATTCTAATACCATATCTCAAGAGTCTAATATGGCATCAAAGCCATTATAATGATTATGAACTTAAGGTTCCTAAAACTCTACAAGTTCAAGTGAAGAGAATAAAAGTACCAACAAACATTTTAGAATACATTAAAAAAAGTGTCTCACATAAATCTTATCAATTTGGTTTAAGCTGCCAAGAGGCTTGGTTTCAATTGACGAACCACCCCTATTGATACTTCCTCAAATAGTAGTGACAGAGGGAATCAATTAAGATAATTAAGGTGTTTTAAGAAAAACTTGTTATAATTATTATAACTTCCTTGGATTAAATTAGTTAAACAACTCTTAGATTACAAACCAAAGGGAGGAATACCTGGTAGATCCACCATGGTGAGATCAGGAACACCATTCTTCTTCACGACCAAAGTCAAAGGGGTGTTGCTAATCCCTTTTGACTTCCCTGCAAGCTCTTCAGTGGCTGCGTTGATAGCATCAGAGACATGTTCTTCATCTGTTGAAACAACTTTGTCCATATACTCCAACAGAAGCTCTGGCTCTGCTACAGGGTGGTGCTGGAGCCTCATAATCAAAGGCACCCTTGTGCAGATTCCTTGCCCACGTGGCAAACTGATTCCGGCAAGAGATTCCATGACACTGGACTTGCCAGAAGACTGGTCACCAACAACCACAATGCTTGGAATCTGAATACCTTCTTTGGTGATGTTGAGGCGCCTGAGGTTTTCGACTGCGTCAAGAATCGGTCGGATCTTTTCGTTGTAGAAAGACACAATGGGTGGAACATTATTGTCTCCATTGGAGGTTTGAGGTTGGTCATTATCTGGGTCGAAGTACAGAGAGGTTAGCTTCTCATTTACACGACAAATGGCAGAATAAATTCCCATTTGGCTGTGTGTTTTTTCTGAGAGTTCAGAGTTTTACAGAAAGGTGAGAAGAGTTTTGAGGTAGTAGAGAGAAGATGTGAATTGTGGAGAATGATAGGGAAGATTGTGGTTTATATAGGAATGAGTGAGAGCTTAGAACAGTGATTTAGAAGAATGAGACAGGAGGGAAAAAAATTGGTGCATTTCGGAGACTTGCTCAAGAAGGAGATGGGAAAAGAAGTGGGTGGAAACTTTATTGACTTGACCTCAATAGTAGGGTACGAGGTGCCAAAAAACCTAAAACTTTTGTTGATAAAATTGTAACTACTTAACCCTTAATTATTTGTAAATTGTTAGTGAACTATGAAGAATGGATGGATTCAAAGGTATTATATGATTGCTAATGTTATGTTAAGCAAGAGTATTATTGGCATGAAACGTAGATACTGCCTCGATTGTTTGACTCTTGAATTTATTAGAGACAATGTATAAAATGACTTTTTTAACCTTATCCTCGTATTTGATAATTTATATTGGGCTTATTACATTTCTACATTATTAAAAAAAGTTTGGAAATAATATAATTTTTTTTTTGTAAAAGCATATAATTGGCATACCAAAATCACTTTATGTAACAAAAGTTTATAAGCTTTGTCTTGTTCCCATTATTTTATTCACACTCTCCATTTCATCGTCCGTACACCAACTTTAAAGGGGTGAAAACTTAACGGGAGAGTTTTCTTCCGGGTGGAGAAACGGTTAACTTTGTACTACGTGGTCCCTCCACTTCTAAATATACGATAAGGATTATAGACTATAGCGTAAATTATATTATAAATTTTATTTTATATTTAAAATTGGAGGTAATACTATATTTAAATAATTAAATAACTATCCCTCACTTAAATCGAATTAAAATAAGTTTGTTTCTTTGCACATTTGATATTACTGTATAACAATCTTTAACTATTAATACTTTTAACGTTTTTAATTAAAATTTGACATCACTTGATTAGAAACAAGTACATAATTTATAAATTTAATCACCAATGTTTATTTATTAATTTATTTTGGTCAATCTAATTCGTTCTTCTATTTATATTATATTATTTATTATTTATTAAAAAAGTTTATAAATAAGTTGCGCATTTGTTCTCTTTCCTTCCAAAAGTTTCAATATTTGCTTTTTGATAGCGACTTCGACAAGTGCACCGGTCGTTATAAGTAATAAAGTAGTGAGAAAAAGATCGTCCTATGAGAAATAGTACTCCAATCACTAATTTTGCTATTTTCACTCTAGTTGGATGAATGAGTAATATGGGTGAGTTGAAACCAAATAGAATTTAAAGAATTAAATAAAGAAAAAAAGAATCCAAAAATATGAATCTCAAGAACAACTGAGTAAATAAGAATAATTCAAAATCAAGAATTTCAAGAAAAAGAGAGAAAAAAAAATGAGAATCTAAAATCAAGTATTTTAATAACCAAAAGAGATGAAAAGATGAGTAATCAAAACGCAGTTAGGGATGAGAATCCCCCTATGTTCCTCTAATAATTCAAATGGAATTTCTTATTTATTATTATTCTTTTGATTGACAATCAATTCTCTATAGTTGGACTTATTCCCAATGTCTTGATGCTATCTTAGTCCGTTATCTTTGAAAACAACCTAATGTCTTAGTATTGTTTGGAAAGATTATATTTTTTAAACCAAAATTATGAGATCGCATAAACTCGTAAGCCTATGTCTAAGTCATGCAACTCTGAATCAACGGTTCTAGTTAAATACACCAACATCTCTATTGTCATACACCAACCTATGAACAATCTAAAAGGTGATCAATCTTTAAGAAGGCTTTAAGCAAAGATAATTCATTCAATCAAGAAAATAAAGAATCAATAAAGAATCCAAACAAATATTTTAGATTCGTATAGGGTTCATCCTCGTCCTAACTATAAAAGAAAACTAGCCAAATATGGCTAGGTTAACAAAAGAAAAGAGATAAAATCAAACTCGTTCTTCAGATCTGCGTCTCAATCTTTTTTTCCGATCTTGCTGTGCGTCCGAATTCCTCTGCTTCTTCCTGCTCAATTGCGATCTCTGATGCGTGCTTCTTGAATTGTTATTCCGCTCTCCGTAGTGCGTCTGTGCGTTCCCTCCCCTTTAATAGATATTAGTTAGCTGCTAGGGCCACGCTTCTCCATCTTTTTTTTAAATAAAGGATATGATATATCTTTTTCACTTTTGGCTACTTGTGCGTGATTGTAACAACAATCAGCTTTTATTCCTTTTCGTTTAGATTCATTAGATGCATATAATATTATCAGCGGGGTCCACGTCTTCAATTCTCCTAATTCCACATCTTTCTTTTTAATTTTTGGTCAATATAATATAATAATATATTATATTATATTCTTTTTTCAATTTAATTTGTTGCCTTAATTGCTTTTCCTATATTTTCTCTTACGTCACATAATATCTCCTACACAAAAATATAGGATATGAATAAATTTTCTGTTATAATATTTTTTTTATCCTATATTTAATTAAAAGATAGATAAGTACATAAAGATAATTAAATAAGTACAAAATATTAATAAATTCAATCAAATATATTTCAGAATCTATACTTATTTAATTATAAAATATATACTTATCACTTTCAATATGTGTTGGGTAAGTAGTGGAGAACAAAAAAGCCAGGACAAAATTTCAGTGAAAAAAAAAGTTCAGCTGGAGATGTTTGAGTTGGCTTATTTATGAGGAAAATGACAATCAAGTTTCAAGGACCACAAAAAATTACAATAAGTCCAAACAAAAATTTACATACTAACAACAAAAAGTGTTATATTTACAATAAAATTTAAAAACTTGGTCATTCACAATAACAAAAAAAAAATTATATTCACAATAGGAAGTGTCATATTCACAATAAAATTTAAACACCTGAATTTTGTTTCAAATTCAACTCCCTATGCGTACAGATGTTATTTACAACAAAAAAAAATGCTAGATTTATAAAAGAAAGTGTTATATTCACAACAAAATTTTAAACTTGGTCATTCACAACAGGAAAAGCATATTCACACCCAGAAGTGTTATATTTACAAAAAAAAATTAAAAAACCTGAATTTTATTTCAATAAAAATAATAAACTTTTTTTATATGTGAATTTTTATCAAGACTTTTGTAAAAAAAATTTATGGCCCTTAGAAGCTGACTGCCATTTTCCTTATTTCTGACCAAGTTTATACCAAAACAGCCCCTTTTTCTTAGACGCTAGCAACCTGAGCGTTCCCAGTGTTCCAGCAGCGTCTTCACAACAATTCGAGTTGTCCCTTTCTTGCCCCTTTCGAGTTCAGCGTAACTGATTAGCGACGTTGATTCTTAATTCTTACGAAACAAAAGAGAAGGCGTCGTCAGAAGCCGCACCGGAATCAGAATCATCATGAACTCAAAATTGGAAACAACTCCAGGGACGCCATGTCTTTTGGGATCCGACTTAGATGAGAAAGAAGGATCATAGTTTTCCAGGTTTTGGGGTAGACGCCAGGGATGAAAAATTTACATGAGGATTTTGCAGAGAAGGATGAATCTGGGAACGAGAGAAATCGGAAATAGTGATGCAAATTCCATAATAGAGATTGGTCTCAGGCGGAGGATGTGAAAAAGATGCATCTTATTGCTTGGGACAAAGTTACTAAAGCCAAAAATCAGGGGGGGCTTGGGGTTAAAAATCTCCGACACCATAATAAAGCTTTTATCATGAAGATATGTTGGAACCTCCTGACGAGAAAAGACTCCCTATGGGCCCAATGCCTCTGGAGCAAGTACAACTGTGGTCACTCCTCTGTGCCTCAAGTATCTAAAAAGAGGAATTGTTCGTCTGTCTGGAAGGCAGTGGTTGAGGTTTGGGATAAATTTTTTGCCGGTCTAGGAAGAAAAGTTAACAATGGGATCGATACTAAATTTTGGCATGCAGGATCTCTGGCTTCCCCTTGACCGCCCTTTGATAACATTTGTTCATGACCCTTCCTTGGTTAACGTCGACGATACCGTTAGAGATCATATTCTAAGTAATGGGAGATGGAACGTTAATGTATGGCGGGGCATTTTACCTCCTACTATTATAAATTATATTTTGAAAATGCAACCCCCTACTGCTACCTCCTCAGATTGTTTCTCTTGGCGAGCCACAAAAGATGGATGCTTTACAGTTAAATCTGCTTATAACTATCTCTCGGACCATGATCAGACATGTACCAATAGGTTCTGGTCTCTTCTGTGGAAGTGGAAAATCCCTGAAAAAGTTAAAATGTTCATGTGGCAAGTTGGTCACGAAAGACTTGTAACCAACTCTTTAAGGGCTAGAAGAGGTCTATCCGACGGAAATCTCTGTCCTTTCAACTGTAACACTGAGGAAGACGTGATCCATGTTATCAGGGACTGTCAAAGAGCTAAAAACTTATGGACTCAGCTTGTGATGCCTAACTTCCTTTCTCATTTTTTTGCAGGTAATGTGCAGGACTGGCTTAACTGGAACGTCAACCATAGTCCTGGAAAGGGCCACTTCCAGAATTTCTCTTGGCAAAGAATTTTCAGTTTGGCATGCTGGATCCTTTGGACGACCAGATGTAGACTTCTATTCCAAGGCCAAAGCACAAATACCAGGGAAATGCTCCACACTTGTAGTTATCTCCTCATGGAGAGTGCATCTAATCACACTCTGACGCATCAAATTTTTAACCTTGGCAGGGATGTGGAAAAGGCTTGGACTCTGCCTCCAACGGATGTGGTCCGCATTGATGTAGATGGCTCTGTGCGTCATCAACACCAGGCTGCTTGTGGGGGTGTCATGAGGGATGCTCAGGGTCGCTGGTTGATGGGTTTCCATAAGTCCCTTGGCCACCATAGTGTGATTGAAGCAGAAATATACGCGATCATGTTAGGACTAAAGCTGGCCAGTCAAATGGGCTTTCATAGAATCCTCCTTTACTCAGACTCTTTGGATGCTATCAACACCCTTATGAGGGATTGTCATGCCGACCACCCCTTTCGAGAAATTATTGGGAAGACTAGAGATCTGTTATACAGAGACTGGAGCGTTGAGCTTCACTATACTCAGAGAGAAAACATCTTCTGTGCCGACTATATGGCCAAGCTGGGCCATGATGCACCCATGGACGCTGACGTCATTTTAGTTCCTTCCGTTCCCAGGGGATGCTTGGATAGGTTTCTTACAGACCGGATGGTCTGCTTACGTTAGTTTGCTTTGCTTTTGATGTACTAAGGACTAGTACTTCATGGTCTAGTCCACCACCCCAAGCTTCTTAGCTTGCCTGTAATTTTCAAAAAAAAGAGAGCGAGAGAGCTGGATCTCATTTATCAAAATTTTGTAATAATTATTCAACTTTTTTTCAAATTTAAATCTAATTTTTTTATCACCAATTATCAAAATATATGCACGTAAATAATGTATGTAGCGTTTAAAATTTTTTTTGTCATTTTCAATTTTTTTTCTATTTTAACTGATTTTTTAAATAATAATCTAAACACGTTTCATTTTAGAAAAAAAAAACTATTTTTACCATCATTATTCTAAATACAAATTACATTTACAAACTAAATTTTATTTTATCTTATTTTTACAAAAATCAAATAAAAAATAAGGTGCTTCTTTCACCATTAATCCAAATGGACTTTTAAACTTAATCTCCCCCTTCGCTTTTGTCTACACAAATTCTTTTCCTCTCTCCTTCTCACTCAGCACTCAGCACTCAGCACTCAGCACCACTTTTAATTTCCTCATCAAAGAATCACTGTACCTTATTTTTATTTATTTATTTATTTATTTTTACTTTTTCCCATCCAATCGTCACTAAAGAGCATCACCCTTGCCATTGGGTTTTCTTTTTATTGGTCCATTTGACTATAAACAATAAGAAAATACACAAATAAGGGAGAAGTGATGTGTCATAATCAGAAAGAAAAAATATTTTCATGGTAATTTTATACTTAATAAGATAAAAATAGCATGTTGATGAAAAAGAAGGTTAAGACAAATAAAATCAGGAAAAAAAAAAACAAAGATGAAACAACAAATTACCCTTTTGTACGAGATTTTCCAAACAAGGGTTTGGTGAATGATCGCATAGCTTCTAGTGAGGCAAAAAGTATAAGATATATACGCTTCCACAAGTAATCTTTAAACAAATGTTTTTTTCTTCATACGCAAGCCCCTATATGACTGATTCAATCTTAAAGCACATTTCATACTACTTCCGAAGGGATACTTTTGTAGTATAATTTACACTATAAAAGTATTCCTATAATTAGAATTAGATGAAGGTTTTTTTTTTTTTTTATATGCCTAGCTCTCCAATACCCTACCACTGATTGATTGGGGTCGATCAAAATAGAAGTATTTGGACAAAATAACTTTGCAATATATTATTATACTTTAAGATTCAAGATGATGTTCTTGAATTTTTGTTACCAACGGATATAAGGCTTTCCACATAATTGATTAAAAGCACTTCTAACATTGCAATACTCATGAGCAATAATAAACTCCTTGAGTTTATTAGGTCGTCTTTGAGCTAGCTCAGAAACAGCTTCATTCCTTCAAATAGTCATCGGATTTGAGTTGTGTGAACAAGGGCTGCCCAACTTAGGACCCGTTTGGTAAAAAGAAGATTAGAGAAGGAAAGAGAAGATCTCAATCTTCCCATAGATTTTGGGTGTTTGGTAGACAGAAAGTCCAGTCAGCATCTTCCAGTGAGTACTTATCTTCCTTTATTTAAGAGAAGATGTTTTCCATCAGAAAATGGAAGGAAAGCTGCAATCTTCCCAGGAAAGTATTTTTTTGATAGATTTACCCCTGAAATTCAAACTTTGCGGGAAGTTCGAACTTGGCGTGAAAATTTGAATTTGGCGAATTATTTTTTTTCGCGAGTTCGAACTTAACAAGAATATATTTTTTTTAAATATATTTTAGCCCAAAAAAAAATTCTTTTTTATTTTGAATTAATTTCTTTTGAGGGTAAAATAGACATTTCCTAATTCTTTACCAACTACCACCTCTTCATTTTCTTCCTACCAAACAACTCAAACCATCTTCCCTTATCTTTCAAATCTTCCTTTCCTTTCATTTCCATTTCTTTCCTTTCCTTCCCTAAATCTTCTTTATAACAAACGGGGCCTTAGTGTTATTCCATCTCTGCCCATATCCACCTGGTGTAGCCTCCTCCTTTACTCACAATTCAAAGCCAGAAAGCAAGGCAAGTTTGTTCTCATATGCAATCAACTTTATGGTCCAATGGATATGCGATGCTATAGGATTTGGAATTAAGGTAAGCAACTTCTGTTGCTGTATCAAATGAAAGTATGTTGATGTGGTTGAAGGAAAACAAATAAATAGCTTCATCAGTAACACGGCAAATTTTCCTGAAATACCATAAATAGAACTTACACCTTCAAATAGGGGAACCATCAAGAGAATCAACAATTTTGAGTTGAGAAAGAAAATAGAAAGCAAGAAGAATTTTATAGGCCAAGTGAGTGAATATCTCAGGCCTCAATGATCTATATATAATTGGATATCAATAACCGATTTGTACAAAGTTGGTTGCAGATGAATATGATCCACACATGTGGTGAGAGAGAAAGATCACACCAGCTGTACAAAGACTCAAATCATACCTTCAAAATGAAATGCTAATTGTACATTATGAATTCATTAATTACATATTAGTTCTAAGATTCCCCTTTAAACGAGAGGGTGTGGAACACAAACCGAGTTTGCTTCTTAAATAACAGAATTGTGTGTGGGTGAGAGCTTTTGTAAGACAATCTGCAATTTGATGCTAAGAAGGAACATAAACAACAATAATATCACCAGCCAGAACCTGATCTCATATAAAGTGCATATCAATATTTATATGTTTGCTTCTAGCATGGTAAACAGGATTTGATATTGGAGCTTGTGCACTTAAATTATCACACTATTGTTTGGATTATTTAATTACCTGAATAATGTTGACAAAATCTAATCTAGTAAAACAAACAAGATGCATAATTTTTAAATATATTTAACGATTTTTCGCCATAAAAGGTAAATATATTAGTGGAATTTTGTTTCCTAAAACATAAAAGAGCTCTTTTAGTTGATTCCGAGAATTTTCAAATAAACTTTGGTGAACACATAGCTTATTGTGAGACCAAAAAAAAAAAAATTTTAATACTTCCACAAGAAATCTTAAAGCATATATATATATATATATATATTGTATGACTATCTAAATGAGTTTTCAAATAGACTTTGGTGAATGAGCAGTTCAGCACATAGCTTCTTATGAGGCCAAAAAAAAAAAGTAATGCTTCCACAATAAATCTTAAAGCATTATTTTTTGGTATGGCTATACTGATTTGTTTTTGAGCATTGTTAGATCCAAATACAGATGGTAGCCCTCCAAACTTGAACTCACGACGTCATATTTAAGCAGTTAAAGCTCCCTCTAATACAAGCAACACACGAATCTTATTTTAATTTTTAATCCAACATGTTTTTTAAAGTTTTCTTGTCATTTGTATCAGAATGTCAGTTTCGGGCATTTGTATCAAAATGCCCGGAACTGAATGAATTTTAAGGGTTCTTCTAATGGAGAAGTTCAGTGAAGTCCCAAACAAGAGGATTTATCACAATAAAGTCTTTTGAATCATGAAATAGCATAGAAAGGAACCTAGCTAGAATTAAATCTAAATATATAATTACCAATATGACATTCTCTCTCGTTCACATTCAACTTTTCTCTTCCCCAAGGCAACTTTCGTCTTCTCCATTTCGACCTTGCAAGTTGCAACCATGATGGCGGGGCTTTGATGGTAAGGACGGTTCAAAAATGGGAACGGCCCATATGAAGGAAGGACAGGCAATAACAAGGTCTAGAGGTGACTTCGATGGCAGCATCTTCAATTATTTCCTTTTTCGGGTGAAAATAGATTCTTCAATTGTTTCTTCTTCCTCTTGTAGCAGTAACATTTGGGTGGTGTTTTGGGATGTTCTTCTTCTTCAACAGGGCGTGAAATTTGCTGAAGCCAGTGGCGGGATTGTTGGTGGTGAGATGAGTACCAAAGAAGTAAGAGGTGGCGGCAGCCATGGGAGACTGATGGTGGTGAAGATGAAATTGTCAAAAGTTGGGCACATAATGTGGCTCTAAACAGAGGGATGGAGGGAGGAAAATGTCACTTGAAGAGAGAAAAGCTAAAAGTGAAAAGTGAATGAGAGAAAAGGTCACATTGGTAATTCTATATTTAGATTTAATTACAGCCATATTTCTGGGCTTGTATGCTGCATTTTAAAGGACTTTATTGTGATAAACTTTATCCTTGGGATTTGATAGAAATTCTCACTTCTTTAAAAGTAATTGAAATTTCATAGATATACATAAACTAAGTATTGTGAACTTCAGAATAAACACCTGAATAAATATTATATTGTGATCCACCAATGATCCAAAGATCACAAGCACAACCTTGTGAGGGTTTGTACAAACAAAAAGTTTAAAATGAAAGAATGGAAAATTACTTAAAATAGCTTCAACGATAAAATAATTACTTTTGTTATTACAGACATGAGCAAAAAAAAAAACTATCGGAATGTTACATTGGAAACTCTCTTTTTAAAAATTGAAATATTTATAACTAGAGGTATGTGATGATCAAAATATATAAAAGTGTCTGGAAAAAAAAAATTGCAATACATTATACTTAGGAATCAGGATTACGTTCTTGAATTTTGTTACCAATGGATACAAAGCTTTCCACGTAATTAAAAGCATTGCTACATCTGTGAACAGGAAGAAAGTCCTTGAGTTTATGATTAGTGAGATTAGAAAGATATACACCAAGTTCTGGTTTAGAAGGGATTTGATATTTATGTTCAAAAACAGTTTCATTCCTCCAAAAACTTCATAGGATATAAGCTGGATAAACAGCTTCATCCCATCTCTGCCTTGATCTATCCTCCTCCATTACCCACAATTCAATGTCAGGTGTCTCATATCCTTCAGAAAAATGATTCCAAAACGTTATTATTTCAAACAATCCATGAACCCTTGTTATTTCAAAATAGTGCCATGATTATTTGGTGCTTTCATGCCCACACGCAAAAAATGCAATTATGTTGCTTTTCTTGGAGAGGATGAGAAAACTGGAACGAGACTAACACTTGAGATTAGAAAACGAAAAATATTACAAGAGCACACTCAAACTGATACATAGATAAAAGTATAAAATAGACGGACACACACACATACATATGACAGGACTTGTTAATCTCAGTAGGTAGAAATCCTGTCCATAATGTTTGACACTACCTCCTTGCTTTCTCTAAGAACTTCAACACTTCGCCTGAGCATGGCACGCTTGCCCGCCATGGAAGGCGACTCCTCCAACAAGCTTTCGATTCCTCCAAAACTCGGAGACAAAAAACAAGAAGTGATCTCCTTCTCCAACTCCCTATTCACCAGAATGTTGATGCTGAACTGTAAATGCAGAGCTGTGGCATCAATCAGCCTCCTCAACACAATCCTCCAATAAGAAATCATCCTCACCTTCATGTCGTAAGCTTGATTCAGAGCTTGGGCATTGTACTCTCTCAGATGACCAATCTGTATGCTTTCTCCAAGACCATTAATATTCATAGCTCCATGACCGCAACGAACATATTCGACCACAGAAGATTGATTAGCCATCAGACTATTGTACTCAGTCATGTACTCTGGATTGCAAGTGTAATCAGTCCACTTTTCCATTTCAATAGCCTCCTTTACATGCTTCTTGGATTGCTCTCTCATTCTAGCAATCAGATTTTCTCCTGACCTGCTTGTACATCTCTGAAGCTGGTAATAGTGTTCTGAGTGGCAATTAATAACTTGAATCACCACTTTTTCAAGATAGTCCCACACATTATCGATGAACTGAATCGGCCTCGATGAGATTCCTCTCACTTTGTTCTGTAGCAATGCCAGAAAAGCTGTGCGAGGCATGAAGTTTGGGAGGCCAATCCACTTTGATTCCTCCAGAAGCGTTATTTCATCCCTCAGAAAATTCTCTTTGTGGTTACTTTCTGGACATTCATGAAGATCTTTCGAGTAATCGTTGAACTTGTCGACCAATCGAGCAGTGCAATGCATGTCTTTTTCTTCTGGGTACTCATCAAATTCTCCTCTGATTAGAATTTTCCGGAGAGATTCCTTCACTAATCCAGTTATATGCATGAAGGCAGCCATAGCATCAGCAGCAGAATTCAAGTTCTTTGGCAAGCTCTCCAACTCAGAAAGCTGACAATTGAGCTTCTCATTGATTTTTCTTAGCATCTCAGGAAGTGTCTTTGAAATAATCATAGCTTGAAGCTCAGCTAGCCTCCGAGCTAAAACAGGTATACCCACCATGGATTTGTCTATCTTTGACAGAAGAGGATGATTCTGGAACAGCCCAGCTTCCTCCTTTCGAGCATCTTCATAGGATTCATCATTAATTCGATTTCTCACACAGACATAACCAAGTCCAATGTTTACATCATCTGCAGTAACCTTCTCATGTAATCCTTCAGGAGACTTATCTGCTTTTGTTACTACAGCCAGAGTTCTCAAACCAGTTCTATCAACACTCTGTGACATCCTAATGGATTCACATGTTGTAAAATCTTGAGTAGCTGAGAGAACATTCAGAATGATAGTTTCGTCTGGTTTGATATACTCCATGATCATCTCTTTGATCTGATCATAGATGTCCTCAGGCTGTCCATGAATGGGAACTCTGGTTATACCTATCAGAATATATTGAGAAAAAGAGTCACACTGATTAATCAGAGAAAGAATAAAGGCATATAATATAATGGAAAGGGAAATCCTATCAAATTGGCTTAAACTACTTTGATTGAAAGACAATTCAAATACCATATCTCAAGAGTCTAATATGATATCAAGGCTATTGTGAAGATTATGAACTTGGGACTCCTACAACTCAAAAGAAGTACTAGTCCATGCCAAAAAAAAAAAAAAATACCATAAAGAATATTAGAAATATTTAAAGTGTCTCATATAAGTCTTATCAATTTTGCTTAAGCTGCCAAGAACCTATGACTCAATTGACAAACAAGACTTCCCTTAAATGGGAAGTTGTGAGTTCAAATCCTGATGTGGGCAATGTGACAGGTTTGTGTCTCTCTTTCCGGTAGACAAGGACTAGGCTAGTTTTACGACTTTTTTTAATAGAAAATCTTGGTTTAAACTACTTAGGAAGAAAAATAACTCTAATTGGAGGAGTTGATCCTTAATATGTATCCTACGATCCTTAATATAGGATGTAATTGGAGGGGTTAATCGATTTTTCCCTTAATTATTCCTATTAATACTTCCTAAAATAGCATAGCAGTGATAAAAAAGGGAATCAAGTAAGAGATAATTAAGGTGTTTTAATTTCCTCGATTTAATCAAATTAGATAAACAATTCTTAGATTAAAAAACAGATGGAGGAATACCTGGCAGATCCACCATGGTGAGATCAGGAACACCATTCTTCTTCACGATCAAAGTCAAAGGGGTGTTGCTAATCCCTTTTGACTTCCCTGCAAGTTCTTCAGTGGCTGCGTTGATAGCATCAGCGACATGTTCTTCATCTGTTGAAACAACTTTGTCCATATACTCCAACAGAAGCTCTGGCTCTGCTACAGCGTGGTGCTGGAGCCTCATAATCAATGGCACCCTCGTGCAGATACCTTGTCCACGTGGCAAACTGATTCCGGCGAGAGATTCCATGACACTGGACTTGCCAGAAGACTGGTCACCAACAACCACAATGCTTGGAATCTGAATACCTTCTTTGGTGATGTTGAGGCGCCTGAGGTTTTCGACCGCGTCGAGAATTGGTCGGATCTTTTCGTTGTAGAAAGACACAATGGGTGGTTCATTGTTGTCTCCACTGGAGGTTTGAGGTTGGTGATGATCTGGGTCTAAGGACAGAGAGGTTAGCTTCTCATTAATAGAACAATCGGCAGAATACTTTCCCATTTGGCTGTGTGCTGTTTCTGAGAGAGTTCAGAGTTTTACAGAAATGTGAGAAGAGATTTGAGGTAGTGGAGAGAAGATGTGAATTGTGGAGAATGATAGGGAAGATTGTGGCTTATATAGGAATGAGTGAGAGCTTAGAACAGTGATTAAGATGAAAGGATTGGTGCATTTCGGATACTTGCTCAAGAAGGAGATGGGAAAAGAAGTGGGTGGAAACTTTAGTGACTCAACCTCAATAGTCCAGAAAAAACTACTATCTTCGATGTTAATTATAAGAGCTAGTTGACTTTTTTAGAACGATTAAGGAAACTAATTAAATTACTTTAGAGTATTTGTATTTTCATTTTTTTTCTTTAAATTAATTAGTTTGACTAATAAACTAACATATAATCTGAAGATTCATAATATATGAAATGATTAAGTCACTTATTTAGCTTCCTTAATTTCTCCAAAAAAAAGTCAACT
Source organism: Acacia crassicarpa (assembly GCA_034222035.1). Classification (NCBI taxonomy): domain Eukaryota; kingdom Viridiplantae; phylum Streptophyta; class Magnoliopsida; order Fabales; family Fabaceae; genus Acacia; species Acacia crassicarpa. Next base: position 23,238,978 of record JAWXYG010000011.1, on the reverse strand, counting down.
AGCTCTTATAATTAGGATGGGAGGTAGTATAATTGTTGGTGAATCTTCAGATTACAATATGATTGCTGATATTATGTTAAGCAACAGTATTATTTGTAGGAAACATAGATAATGCTTCAATGATTTGGTTTTGAATATGTGCTTCAATGATTTGGTTTTGAATATGTTTGAGGCGTATTCAGATGCTCTCAGAAGCACATACCTTGTCTCTCAGTAGTTTTTTATCTCATCCGTCTAAAAATTAATTCAAGCGTTAAGAAAGAGACACATCACCAATTTTAAATTATGGCATATGATAAATATGAAAATTTTAAAAGTATATAAACATTTGGATAAAAAATTGGATAAGTAGGATCAAAAGATACTAAGAGACTCTGAAGGATGCGCTTCTAAGATAATCTGTTTTTGATGTACAAAATGACTTTTTTATAAACTTTATCCTCATATTTGATAATTTGTATTGGGTTTATTACATTTCTATATTTTATATATATATATATATATAAAAGAATGGCAAGGATTTTTTTTTTTTGGTAAAAGTATATAATTCGCATAGAAAAATCACTTTATGAAACAGAGAGAGTTATAACTATAAGGTTCGTCTTATTCACACCCTCCATGTCATAGTCCGTACTCCGTACACCATCTTGAAATGGGTGGAAACTTAACCGGAGGGTTTTCCTTGGAAAAAAACAGTTAACTTTATACTAATATATTTAAATACTTGAATCACTTTCCCCACTTTCGAGCAAAAAAAATCACTTTCCCCACTTGAATCGAATTAAAATAAGTTTGTTTCATTACACATTAGATATTACTGTATAATTTCTGAGACAAAAAAGATATTACTGTATAATTATCTTTAACTATTAATACTTTTGACTTTTTTAAATAAAAATTTGACATCATTTGATTAGAAATAAGTACATAATATATAAATTTAATTACGAAGGTTTATTTATTAATTTATTAAGGTCAATCTAATTCATTCTTTTATTTGTATATATAATTTATTATTTATTAAAAAATTTATAAATAAGTTGTGCATTTGTTCTCTTTCCTTCCAAGTTCCAAAATTTGCTTTATCTCCCCCTCTCGCTTTTGTCTACACAAATTCTTTTCCTCCCTCTTTCTCAGTCAGCACCACTTTTAATTTCCTCATCAAATAGAGAATCATCGTACCTTATTTTTATTCATATTGTTTTACTTTTGACTTTTTGCCATCCAATCGTCACTAAACAGCATCACCCTTGCCTTTGGGTTTTCTTTTTATTTGTCCATTTGACTTTAAACGAGAAGAAAATAAACAGATAAGGGAGAAGAAGTGATGTGTCACATTCAGATAGAAAATAGTGAGAATATTTGAGAATGAACGATGGGAAGGCTCTGGGCGATGGAAGGACGGAGGGAGATGGCAGACGGAAAGCAGGGGTCGGCGGTGGCAGTGGGCCTAAACCGGCGGGTAGCGCGGGTGGCGATGAACGTCAGAAGAAGGGCCTAAACCAGTTCTTGACTTTTCAGAGTGGGTCGACCGGGAAATCAACACAGGCAAGGGACGGTTTGAAGGAACCGAGATCATCATTGGACTCTCGCCTGTCGTACAAGGATAAGCTTCTTTGCTTGGGTGATTCTGGGCTCTTGGAACCCCATTTCTCCGTGGCGAAAGCATTGACTGGATGGAAGGACTACTTTGCAACCTCTAATGAGAAACAAATCTCGAAGGAAATGGAGGACACTGAGGAGGGGGTGGAGCAGGAGGAAGAGGCAGTGGATGTATGGCGCCGGACTGGGAAACTTCCGAAGCTTCAAGTTAGTGCTGAAGAGTATGATGCCTGGTGCAAACCATATAGGAATTCGCTGATTGTTAAGCTATTAGGGAAATCTGTCAACGTTGGGTTTATGAGATTTCGAATGGAGCGCATGTGGCCCTCTAAAGGACCTTTGAGAGTTACACCCCTGAATAACGGATACTTTCTTGTATCCTTCAGCTCAATGGAGGACAGGGAGTATGCCCTGCAGGAAGGACCGTGGATGATTGCTGATCACTATTTACTGGTTCAGCGGTGGCGGCCGAATTTCAACCCTTGGAAAGCAGATCAGCAGAAGAGAGTTGCAGTGTGGGTGCGGGTTCCTGATCTCCCCCATGAGTTGTATAACGTTGAGTCGATTAGGAGGATTGGAAACATGATTGGGAAGACCCTCAAAATTGATCGAACCACTGCGTTCTCGGAAAAAGGAGGCTTTGCTAGGATGTGCGTGGAGATTGATCTTCAGAAACCGCTGTTACCTGGATTTAGCCACTTCGGCGAAGAGCGTCGATTTGAATTTGAAGGACTTCATCTAGTTTGCTTTTGTTGTGGAAGATATGGTCATCGTATGGATCAGTGTGTCACTAAACCGTCATGCGAAGAACCAGTTAGCTAGTCTACGAAGGATCCGGTTGTGGCTACGGCGGTGCCGGAGATTCCACCAAGAAAGGTGGAGGACTTGACGGGTTGTCCGAAAGAGAGCAGCCCACGCGTTGATTTCGGTCCACAGATGTTAGTGAAGCGAGATTATGGGAAAAAGATCCTCAAGGCGGATTCGAAGCCCCCTATTTCGGCAATGGCAACGTCAAAGGCGGGGAAGGTTAATAAAGGAGTTAATGCACCCCAAGAGTTAGGGAGACCGAAAAATCAGGGAGTAGAGTTGGAGAGGAAGAAGGCGCATGAGGAGGAGAGTACGCGTAATTTTGGTGTGGACGTTCAGAATTTAAATAAGGGTGAGAAGCAGGAATGGATCCAAGTGGGGTCAAAGAGAAAAGCAGGGTCAAAGGTCAAGGCACGTGGGAAAGAGAATAAAATTGGCAGCCAAAACAAATCACGGGAAAAGGAAAAGGAATTGTCGGTTCAGAAGGGATCTACGGCTTTGGAGCCTTCAATAGCTATTGGGCCGACCAGGATGGATATGAATAAGGAAAAAGGAGAGTGCAGTGGGCCGACCAGGATGGATATTAATAAGGAAAAAGGAGAGTGCAGTGGGTGTACGGTTTTGGGGATAATGGAATCTGATTTAACTATCCAGGAGAACCGTGAATTCTTGATGATTCCCGTGGATCAAGCAGGTACCATTGTGGATCTGGGAACTCAATGTGTAAGCAAAAATCAGGATGACACCGTTATGCTATCGGAGGATGGAAAGGGAGATAGGATCCCCACGCATCTCACTGTTTCGTCATGAATTATATCCTTTGGAATGTTAGGGGAGCTGGGGCGCGCTCCCTACCGTCCCTAATCCGTGGAATAGTTCGGTCCTTTGGGGTGGATTTTATGGCCTTATTTGAAACTAGGTGTAGCGGCCTAAAAGCTCATCAGGTAGCAGCTTCAATGGGCTTTCCTAATTTCAACATTGTGGATGCCGATGGTTTTAAAGGAGGCATATGGTGCTTATGGTCTAACAGATTTAGGACTGTGGAGGTGTTGGAGTCAACAAATCAATATGTGCATGTTCGGTTTACAAGCCAACGAATGCAAATTTGGGAAATGACCTTTGTATATGGCAGCCCAAATATTGTTCTCCGTCGGGCTTTATGGCAAGATCTCATGCGCTTGTGTCTATCGATTCACGTCCCATGGTGTTTGGGAGGGGATTTTAATGCGACTCTGGCTAATGAGGAACGATGTTCTTGGCGCTTTCCAAAAGGTTCGGATCGAGAATTTTGTAGGTTTGTCGAAGATGCGTATCTGCATGATTTAGGCTTCATTGGTCCTCCTTTTACGTGGAAAAGAACTGGAGTGGAAAGCAGGCTGGATCGTGTTCTGGGGTCTAACAGTTGGCAGGAGACCTTCCCTAACTCAGTGGTAACGCATCTTAACTGGTATGAAAGCGACCATCGACCCCTCCTCCTGCAAACTGAAGGTCTTCCTATGGGTCACTGAGTGGACAGGCCCTTTCGTTTTTTAGCAGCCTGGGTCCTTGATGAGAGATTCTCTCCGTTTGTATCGGATAACTGGAGTAACGATTTACCTTGGTCCGTCAATGTTGATGAGTTTACTACTGCTTGCGGGAAATGGAATAAGCAGGTCTTTGGTCACACCGATGCCAGAAAGCGTCAGCTTCTTGGTAGACTTAATGGAATCACGAGAACTGAAGCTCGCTTTGGGCTTTCTGTGGAATTAGAAGAGCTTCAACGTTCGCTTTGGCACCAGTTGGAGGAAGTCCTCTTACAAGAATCTTTGATTTGGGCTCAAAAAGCCAGAAGTGACTGGGTGGTGGAGGGAGATCGTAACACTCGGTATTTCCACTCTCGTGCTAATGGGAGAAGGAAGAGGAACTTCATTGGAGCGTTAAGAGGAAGTGATGATGCATGGGTGTTTGATTGTGAGGTAATTAAGCAAATGATGGTTGCCTATTTCTCAACGGTGTTTACGGATGAACAAGCCAGGCGGCCTTCCCTCCAATGCAGTGTCTCTTTTCCAAGGATTGATTCCGCAGAAGTAGGCAGTTTGGGTAGGAGCATTACCGACACCGAGATTAAGCATGCCCTATTTAGTATGGGTGCATTGAAGGCGCCTGGACCAGATGGGTTAAATGCTTTATTTTATCAGAGCCAGTGGCAGGTGGTGGAGAGGTCTGTGTATGATGTCATTAGGTCAATTTGGTCTAACCCAGAAACTATTCAGGCTATCAATGATACTCTGATTGTACTCATCCCTAAGAAGGATCACCCGGAAGTTGTCACGGATTTTCGCCCGATAAGTCTGTGTAATGTGATTTTCAAGATTATTACGAAAACAATTGCAAATAGAATCAAGGCGGTATTACCGAAAGTGATCAGCCCGCATCAATGTAGCTTTGTCCCAGGAAGACATAGTTCTGATAACATTATTGTTGCTCAGGAGGTGATTCATACTATGCGACAGTTACGGGGGAAGCGTGGTTATATGGCAATTAAAATAGACTTGGAGAAAGCCTACGATCGTGTGAACTGGTTCTTTCTTCGGGATTGTCTCCTTGATCTTAATCTGCCTGATTCCTTGGTTGATGTTATTTTTGCTTGTGTTTCTACCCCAACTATGCAGCTTCTATGGAATGGGGAGAAGGCAGGGTCCATTATCCCATCTAGAGGTGTTCGCCAGGGGGATCCTCTCTCCCCATACTTATTTGTGATGTGTATGGAACGTCTGGCCCACCTAATTCAGGAGCGAATTGGTGAAGGGAGATGGAAGCCCATCAATCTGTCTAAGGGTGGTCCTCCAATCTCCCATTTGTTTTTTGCTGATGATATAGTGCTCTTTATTAAAGCTTCCTTGAATCAAGCAGCCGAGGTGAGATCTTGTCTGGATACCTTTTGTATGGCTTCGGGGTTGAAGGTGAGTGAGACTAAAACTCGTGTGTTTTTCTCTAAAAATGTGAATCACTTACGAAAAACGGAGATTTGCGATTTGTTGGGTTTCCAAGTCACTCCTGACCTTGGTAAATATCTCGGGGTACCCCTCTTTCATCAGCGGGTTAGTAAGGGTAGTTACCAAAGCGTTGTTGACAAGGTGCGTAGCCGGTTGGCGAGTTGGAAGACAAATTCATTATCCTTGGCAGGGAGATCCACTCTAGTAGCATCTGTTACATCGGCCATCCCGGAGTACACCATGCAAACCGTGTCCTTGCCTAAAGGAACGTGTGAAGATATTGAGCAGCAGAATAGGGGTTTTCTTTGGGGGTCAACACCTGATAAAAGGAAAATCCACTTGGTGGCTTGGGACAAAGTGTGTGAACCGAAGAAGCTCGGGGGGCTTGGATTGAAACACCTTCACCGACAAAATCAAGCCTACATGATGAAGCTAGGGTGGAACCTGATCAAAAGAAGAGATGATTTATGGGTTAAGGTGGTGAGGAGTAAGTATAAGTGTGGGGACGATCTAATCCCTATCATCAATCAAAAGCGACGGGGTTCTAATGCATGGTCTGGAATTAAGAAGTCCTGGGAGGTGGTGTTTGCAGGGACGAATGTCAATAATGTCACGGGGGCTGTTCATTGGGCCCATGATCGGAATGGGTCATTTAGTGTGAAGTCCGCATATCAAGCCTTGGCTGACGGGACGAGCAGGGAAGACAGGACATGGCAATCTCTCTGGAGGATACACACGTTACCTCGGTGCAAAACGTTCCTCTGGCTTGCTCTTCATAATAAGCTGCTAACTAATGTGGAGCGTCTCCGGAGAGGGCTTAATGGAGATGGGAGATGTTCCTGGTGTGGGGCGGCGGCTGAGAATCTTATTCATGTGCTACGTGACTGTGCAGACACAAGGAAACTATGGTTGGCAGTGGTGGACCCTATGACTGCTAATAATTTTTTTCAAGCTGAGACGCAAGCGTGGATCAGAAATAATATCCATCGAGTCCATGATCGAGGAAAAGGGGGTTGGAGTGCTTTCTTCACGACAACCTGTTGGTTAGTATGGCAAAGGCGCAACTCCAGGATTTTTGAGAACAAGTCACCAAGTAATGATCATATTATCGGTAGAGCTCAGTCTATTACTTCTACTGTACTTAAAGCGAGAGGTCTTCTTAAGGGCGTTAATTTTCATGGCCGGTTGACACTTCCTATGGAGGTAAAATGGGAGCCACCAAATCACGGATGGACCAAGATGAACGTGGATGGGGCCTGTGATCAGAATCAAGTTGCGACATGTGGGGGTGTTCTGCGTGATGCTAGCGGCACACTCTTGCAAGGATTCATGTTCAGATCTGAGAAACCTGCAGACAGTTTGCTGGCTGAGCTCTGGGCCGTGCTGTTTGGACTTAAGGTGTGTTGGGACTGTGGCGAGCGTAAGGTGTGCATGGAATCTGACGCTGAGATGGTGGTGTCTTTGATTAATAACCCTATAATGCCGAGCCACCCTGATGTGGAGGTTATCTGAGAAATCAAGGGAATGATAGGAAGGGATTGGGAGATACTAGTGCGATGGATACCACGTGAAGCAAACTTGACTGCAGACTATGTTGCAAAGCAGGCCTTTGACGCTTGGCCAGGGTTGCATCAGTTCCAGTCTAGTTTCGGCGATCTTGCCGCTGTTCTGGAAAAAGATAAAGGGAGTGTAGTGTCTGGTAGTGGATTGAATTGAGGGATTACCCTCCTCTTCTTGTATCAAAAAAAAAAAGAAAAACATTATTTATTAATAAGATAGTTGATGGAAAAAGAAGGTTAAGACAAATAAAATCAGAAAAAATGAAACAACAAATTACCCATGTGTACGAGATTTCCCAAACAAGGCTTGGTGAATGAGCAAATAGCTTCGAGGGAGGCAAAAAAATACATCATGTGCTTCCATGTACAAGTAATCTTAAGACAATTTTTTTTCCTTCATATGCACTTCTAGAAATTGTCTATTTGGATTAGCGGTGAAAATTGCTTTTCCAACATGATTTCCATTATATGAGATAAATATGTGAAGAATTTTGTCTCGACTTATGTAAATTACTTTCTAAACACCAACTTAAACATGCCTTAATCTTAAAAACATATTTTATGTTTTTTTATATCCAAAACTTGAACTCAAACGTCCCGTTTAAAGAGCCAAAGACCCTACGACTGGTATATCCCTCATATAGAGGGGGGAGATATATAATAGTCAAAATACAAGTGTTTGAACAAAATAAATTTGCAATATATTATACTTAAGATTCAAGATTATGTTCTTGAATTTTTGTTACCAATGGATAAAAGGCTTTCCCTATAATTAAAAGCACTTCTAACATTGCCATATTCGTGAGCAATAAGAAACTCCTTGAGTTTATTAGTAGTCAGATTAAAAAGATATAAACCAAAGATAGCTCAAAAACAGCTTCATTCCTCCAAATAGTCATAGGATGTAAGCTTCGTAAACGAGGGCTGCCAATAACCTTAGTCTTATTCCATCTTTTCCCAGATCCGCTAGATGTAGTCGCCTCTTCCATTACCCACAATTCAATGCCAGAAAGCAAAGCAAGTTCGTTCTCATATGCAATCAAGTTTTTGATTCAATGCATATGCGATGCTACAGGATTTGGAATTAAGGTAAGCACTTCCGTTGCTGCATCAAATGAAAGTATGTTAAAAATGTGGTTGTAGGCAAACCAATATATAGCCTCATCAGTAGCAGCAAATTTTCCTGAAATACCAGAAATAAAACTTACACTTCAAATAAGTTGCCAACTTCTACTTCCTTCCATGACCCTGTGGATAATGTATTTGATCTGATTTTAATATTTAATATTTTATCCAACATGTTTTAATTTTTAAAGTTTTCTTTTCATTTATATCAAAATGCCCAGAAGAAGTGAATGGATTTTAAGGGTTCTTCTAAAGTATGATTGAAATTTAGATACACATAAACTAATTATTGTAAACTTCACAATAAACACCTGAATAAATATTGTATTTTGATCCAAAGATCATAACACAACGTTGTGAGGGCCTCCACAAAGAAAAAGTTTTAAATGAAAGAATGGAAAATTACTTAAAATTGGCTTCAATGATAAAATAATTACTTTTTGCTACGGCTAACATGATCATTTAAAAAAACAAAACACACACACATACTAGAATGTTACATGGAAACAACCTCTCCTACATGGGTAAAACTGCGTGTATCTAACCGTCCCCGACCCCGTCTAACAAGAACTTCATGCATTGAGGCACTCCTTTTTATGTTAAATGCATGAATCCTGAATGATCCATACATAATCGGTGATATATATATACACCATAAAATGGGAAAACAAGGCAAATCTATCCAATATCATGGACAAGTAAAATAAAGTAAAAATTAAAATATTTATAACTAGCGGTATGTGTTTGGACTAATAATTAATTAGTAATTGTATAAGTAAAATGGTTAAGGAGCAATTTTACCAATCAACTATAGGCTCAGGAGCGCCCAACACAATAAACTCTTAATTGGACCATAAATACCAAACAACTATTAAAAATATGAAGTTAGCGCAAATTTGTTAGTTGGATAATAACATCCGTTAACTTGGCTATATTGCATATGGATTTCAACAAGTTTTACAGGAGAAAACCCTCACTAGCATCTTCTTCGGCGATGGAATCCTCATCAATCGGATCTTTGGGGCCATTTTGATCCCTCTTGTCAGCCGAGACAAAAGATTGAGTCCATAAGCAGCTCAACCCACATCGGCAAGAGTACAAATTGTCTAAATTATCGAGAATCCAAGCCAAGACAGAAGATTGAGTCCATAAGCAGCTCAACCGACATCGGCAAGAGTACAAATTGTCTAAATTATAGGGAATCCAAGTCCAGCCCTTTACCAAAACGCTAACATGGCTCGATTTCAAGCGTCCACATTCCAATTCATTGCCAATCTCTTGCAAAGAAGAAGTCCTTGATTTGTTTAGCAGATTAACTTCACCGTGTTTCTGCCTGAACCGAGGATAACCCACCTGAGAGTCCCATTTCCTGAAGGCACCCACCAGATCGGTGAAGGGTTCTGGAGCGGAGGTGATGGGATCGTGGATGGGTTGGACGGATGACGATACGGAGGGAAGAAGAAAAGGATGAGGAAATTGAAACTAATCATGGCAGTGATGGTGATAGAGTTAACGGGCTTCGCTGGCATAGTCGACCTTAGAGAGAAAGAGAGAGAAAAGAGTGTAAAGGATGTTCAGAGAAATGGAGAGTGCACAAGATAGATGGAGAATGGAGCCCAAGGCAACTTCTCCTTCACACTTTGCATTCATTGTAACGGACGTTAAAATCACACTAACAGATTTGGGCTAATTTGATATTTTTAATAGTTGTTTGGTATTTATGATCCAGTTAAGAGTTTATTGTGTTAGACACTCCTGAGCCTATAGTTGATTAGTAAAATTGCTCCTTAACCCTAAGTAAAATACACGTTTGTATTCTTGTATCCAATTGTGTTATGATGCTATGGTTATATATAGAAGGATAAGGTCTGAGGCCCAATTCACTCAACCAATACAATCAATTTTGGTATCTAAAATCTTTCTTCCTATCATAGCGTTTTTTTTTCCATCGCTGTCATGACGTCATCTTCGTCTCAAACCTCCGATGATATCATAGCTCCACCCATCGTCCGGTCATACTCTCTATTTCACTTCTCTAGCCAAACCATGTCCATCAAGTTGGATATGACTAACTATCTGGTATGGTAATATGTGGTTCTTCCTCTCATCGAAAGTAACCAACTGCAAAATCATATTAACGGTACTGCTTTAGTTCCACCACAAATGCACTCTGTTTCCAGTTCTTCCCTTCCAAATCCTGAGTTTGAAGAATGGTACGTTGTTGATCGTATACTTGTTGGTTGGCTCTGAAATACCATGACCCAAGAAGTAGGTGCCCAACTGCCTCATTATCATACTGCCTTCGAGCTATGGACTGGTGCTCACGATCTGACCTCTGCATTCTCACGATCATGAGTGATGATCTTTCATCCTGACCTCCACCAAATAGGAAAAATGCCATGAGAATGGATGAATATTTGGCCAAAATGAAGATCATGGCAGATTAGCTTATGCTTGTTGGAGCGCCAATCTTGATTGATGACTTAATTCTTCACACGCTCAATGGCTTGGATGCTTAATATAACACTATTGTCATTAAGCTGATCAATAAACCAAGTTTGGCCTGGGTTGAATCTCAAGCCTCTTTACTAGCCTTCTAAAATCATCTCAAGCAGCTTAATCAATTTGCTTCTTTATCTCTGCAACTGTCGGTCAATATCGCCACTCGTGGTTCCCTTGTTTCATCTGGCCAAAGCAGAGGATCCTAGAGAGGCTCTCGTGACAACTTTCGTAGTCATTGAATCAGAGGAGGTCGGTTCGGTTGGGGTGGTGGCTGTCCTTATTGTGATTGTAATGGTCATCATATCAACAGATGCTCTCAACATCAAGAGTCCAATTATTCTCGAGGCTCTATTTCTCAACCTCAAGCTTACTATGCAAATTCTCAGGTTGTTGCTGACCCTAACTAGTATATGGACAGCGAAGCTAGTCACCACATCACTCTAGACACGACCTAGCTTGATACAACTGCTCTAGCGAGTCAAAATTTTCTTTATACATGCACTGGTAATAAGACTTGCATTCATGGCATCGGTACCACTTCCCTTTCATGTTCAGACTCTAAACTCAGACTTAAGGAAGCACTCTTGGTACCTTCAGCTACTAAGAATCTTCTCACTGTTAATAGGCTTGTTGAGGATAATATGTGGCTACTACTTTCATTAATGATGGTTGTATTATGAAGGAAAAGGAAACAAGGCGACTATTAATGAAGGGAACACCAAACCAAGGTCTATATCCCATGACTAAGGTGGTTTCATCTGCTCATGCTCACTTTGCAACTGCTTCCAAGAAGGATGACAATGATGAGTTTCTACAATAGTACTATAAATTGGGACATCCAAGTAATAAAATCTCAAGACAAATTATGCAGATTTGTAATGTCAAAATTAAAATTAGTGAAAATTTTGTCTATGCAACCTGTCAATGTGGAAAATCAAAGCAATTACCATTTACTAAGTCTGTGTCTTGTGCCTCCTCTCCCCTTGAACTTGCTCATAATAATATATGAGGTCCCTCACCAGTTCAATCAGTGCATGGTCACAAATTTTATATTCATTTTATTGACGATCATAGTAAGGACACTCAAGGTTCTTAAAAACGAGTTTTTACCTAAAAATGGAAGGAGAATGAAAAATCGTAAAATGTAAAATCGTAATACAAAACGTAGATTTTACCTATATATATATAAATATATTTAACACATAAAAAAATTAAATTATTATTTTCAAAAAAATTAAATTATTATTTTCAACATCACATTATTATTGACACAGTGGAATTGGAATTGAAGTTTTGGGGACCACTTTCTGTTTGTGTGGACTGTGGATGGAAAAAATCCAAAGATAAAGCCCACGCGCTTCATGACAATTAAATAAATAAATAACAAAAAGTAAAAAAATGATTCATAGCATAGGATTCTTCCATCAGTCTACTTTTTAATAATTTTTTATTTGTTAAAAGTTAAAACCTTTCATATCACCCTCTCCCTCCCCCTTCGTTTTCCTCTCCCTTCCCTACATCTTCGTCTCTGTATCATCTCGATTCTGTCTTCTCTGCATCTCTGTCTCCGAAGGGCGAAGGCGTTGTCGATTTGGGAGAGATGCAAAACAGCAACCACCGAAGATGAAGAAGCTACCACCGAAGATGAAGAGCGGAAGAGATTTGTGTTTGCGGGATGAGAGACAAGAGCGGCTAACATAGTCCTTTTTTCCGCTTTTTTGAAAAACATTTTGTTTCTACGTTTTTGCGTTTAAAATCAGCGTTTTTACAGATTTCACTTCATCTACGATTTTTGCTGCAACGAACGCGGGTGGCCTGAAATATAACGTAAAAACGCGTTTTTTACGTTGTAAATCGCGTTTTTCAGAACCATGGGTACACTTGGCTTTATCCTCTTAAACACAAGGGAGAAGCTATTAATACCTTTAATCATTTTCATCACTATGCCACAAATCAGTTTAATACTAACATCAAAGCCATCCAATATGATAATAGGACAGAGTATAAGCCTTTCGTGTGTATTGCAAATGCTAATGGAATCTTAATGTGTTATACATGTCCTTATACATCTTCTCAAAATGGAAGAGTTGAGCAAAAGCATCATCATATAGTGAAAATGGGTCTGACACTATTAACTCAAGCTAAAATGTCATCGATACAATGGACTGAAACTTTTCATGGCAATATATATTATTAATCGACTTCCTACACCTATTGTTGATAGTGTTTCACCTTTGTTTTGTCTATTTCTAAAAGAACTAGATTATCACAATTTGAAGCCATTTGGTTGTGCATGTTATTCGTGCTTAAAACCCTATAATGGTCATAAATTTCAATATCATAGTCAGCAATGTGTTTTTCTTGGCCCAATGTCTCAACCAAAAAAATATAAGTGCCTCAGTTCGACTAGTTGGATATATATTTCCAGACATGTTGCTTTTTATGCTTTTGTGTTTCCCTGTATTTCAAAATTTTTTAATCGTAGAACTATTGTGCCAGGCTCAAAGGAAAGCATTTATCCACTGGTTACTGACTCACCTTTAGGATCCCTATCCTTTGTGGATGCTTCACGTGACAAAACTTTACTTGCATTGATTTATCATTCTCCGATTCTCACAATCAGGCTTCGCCATCCTATATTCCATCATTTTCCTCTGCCACAAGTCTACCCACCAATTCTAATGGGTTTGTGTCACAACTGAACTTACTCCCTATTGAGAATCCTTCATCGTCATCACCAGTGCAAACCGCAGCCCACGACTCATCTCTATCTCCCACCACTCCAGCACCGACTTATATGAATACTCATCCTATGGTAACTAGGGCAAAATTTGGGATCACCAAGCCACGATATCCTTTTGTTGGATTTCTCCGATCTGAGACACATGAACTATTGACTCAAGCTAGTCAGCCTCGTACTGTTATTGAGGCTCTTTCCTCCCCCTAGTGGCATTGTGAGATGAAAGATGAATACAACGCTCTTCTTCGAAACAACACTTGGGTTCTTGTGCCATATGACCAAACCCAGAAGCTAGTTGATTGCCGCTAGATCTTTAAAGCCAAGTTTCATCCCGATGGGTCCATTCTTAAACATAGAGCACGACTTGTCACCAAATGATTTCAACAAGTAGCTGGAATTGATTACTTTAAGACTTTTAGCCCAGTCATCAAGCCTACTACAATAAGAATCATACCCACTTTTGCTATAACTTTTCATTGGGAAATTTGGCAACTTGATGTTAATAATGCTTTTCTTAATGGTTATCTTCAAGAAGCTATAAATATGCATCAACTTGAAGGCTTTTGTAATCCTCAAAAACACACTCATGCCTGCAAATTGGTTAGAGCTATTTATGGTCTTAAACAAGCATCACGTACTTGGTTTGATCAACTCAGGCAGACATTAACTCGATGGGGATTTCCCAACTCTAAGAGTGATATCTCCTCTATTTTTTTTTCTCAAAACCTGTTCTCTTCTAGTTTTTATTTTGATATGGGTTAAGGAGCGATTTTACCAACAAACTATTGGCTCAGGAGTGTCCAGCACAATTAACTATTAAGTGGACCAAAAATACCAACAAACTTTTAAAACGGAGCGCCCAGCACAATGCCGTTAGCAAAAAGTTAACCTCCGTTATCTAAGGTGCAAATTGGCCAACGAACTTTTATTTCAGGAGCGTCCAACACAAAATTCTAAATTTTACTAAATTAAATAATTTTTTCTCAATGTCATTATTCAAAACTACTTGTATAGATATCTATGGACATAAATTACTCATTCTTTAATTTTCTCAAAATTATAATTTGCTAAAAGAAACAAAAGTTTTAATTAAAAATATAATTATATGATTTAAATAAACATCAAGGTGTTTTATGGTTTATTATATATGTTAAACCAAAAAATATATATGATTTATTTTTATTTTAGAAGAAATTTATGTGAGTTAAAAAATTCATTCAATGTTAATAAAATTTAAAAAATCTATTATATCTTGTAAGAAATAAAATGAGTTTAATTTTTATTTTTATAAAAAGAGCTTAATGGATATCAACGTTGATACTTAATAATATAAATCCGGCAACTTGATGATATATTTGTTAATTAAATGATCCATTGATTATATGAATATGAGACTTGCTAAAAAAAAAAAGATAACTTAAGAGAGGTTAAAGAGCAATTTGGCCTACGAAAGTCTCATATCCATATAAGCGATAGGTCATTTAATTAACGAATATATCATCAAGTTGTTGAATTTATATTATTAAGTATCAACATTAATATCCGTTAAGCTCTTTTTATAAAAGTAAAAATAAAATTCATTTCATTTCTTTCAGGATATAATAGATTTTTTAAATTTTATCAACATTAAATGAATTTTTTAACTCACATAAATTTCTTCTAAAGTAAAAATAAATCATATTTTTTCTTTAACATATATAATAAAATATAAAACACCTTGAGTTTTATTTAAATCATATAATTATATTTTAAATTAAAAATTTTGTTTATTTTAACAAATTATAATTTTGACAAAATTGAAGAATGAGTAATTTTTGTCCATAAATATCTATACAAGTAGTTTTGAATAATAACAATTGAGAAAAAAATTATTTAAATTAGTAAAATTTAGAATTTTGTGCTGGGCACTCCTAAAGTAAAAGTTCGTTGGCCAATCTGCACTTTAGATAACGGAGATTAACTTTTTGCTAACGGCGTTGTGCTGGGCGCTCCTTTTTTAAAAGTTTGTTGGTATTTTTGTTCCACTTAATAGTTAATTGTGCTGGACGCTCCTGGGCCAATAGTTTGTTGGTAAAATCTCTCCTTAACCCTTTTGATATATGTGGATGATATATTGGTTATATGCAATAATTCCAATTTCATCAAGGAATTTATCATTAGGTTGAATGATGCTTTTTCTCTGAAAGATATGCTGTCTCTACATTACTTTCTTGGTTTAGAAATTTTTAGATATGATTATGGTCTCTATCTCAATCAAGGCAAGTATATCATGGATCTGTTACGCAGATTTAATATATTTGATTGTGCACTTGTCTCTACACCTATGGTCACAGGAAGACTTTTTTCTGCTACTGATGCCACACCTATGTCAGATCCTTCCTTATATCAACAAGCCATAGGCTTACTGCAATATGTTACCACCAACAAACCAGATATTGCTTACTCTGTAAATAAATTGAGTCAATTTCTATCATGTCCTACTGATGTTCACTTTCAGGGGATGAAACACATTTCATTATCTTAAGGCCACTTATCACTATGCCTTACATCTCAAACCTTTTCATCCTCTTCAGTTAATGGCCTTCACTAACGCAAATTGGGCCACTATCTAGATGACCAAAAATCTATGGCTAGCTTTTGTGTATACTTGGGAGGAACTCTGGTTTCTCTAGCTTCTAGAAAGCAAAGAATGTTGTCAAGAGCTAGTTCTGAATCTGAATACAGAGCTCTTATTGATGGAGTTGTTGAATTGAATTGGTTATGTTCTTTAATCGTCAAACTTGGTTTATTTCTCAAAAGACCTTCTGTTATATGGTGTGATAATTTAAGTGCAAAAGCACTTGTTTCAAATCTAATTCATCAAGCATGAAGTAAACATATAAATATTGATGCGTGTTTTATACGAGACCAAGTGATAAGTTTAAAATTTTGGCTCAAACCTCTAATTCTTATGGGAGCACAGCCAAAGACTTTGAGTCAACTAATAAAAGGCTTGACTTGAGTCTGGCCCACAAAGGAAATTCAAAGAACTAGAACGAAGCCTATTGGGAGTCACTCATATGATGTGTTGTGTTGTGCTATGACATATGCGTCATCATCTTCCTCTCAAGGTTCAATTGGTAAAGGGTCGGACACTCACTAAAGGGAGGGAGTTCGATCCTGGAGTTGATCAAAGTGCTGACAGAGGCATCCTAACTTTTGGGTGCCTACGTAAACACCTCAGGATAAAAGACGGCTCACCCTACCCAACATTGATATCACCTAAGAGAAAGGGAAACTTTGCTCTGCCTTTAGATCGCAGGTTAGCCCAACCCCTTTCCTAAAATTTATATTTCAAAATATATGTATGTATGTATGTATGTATGTCATCATCTCTAAAGCTTCCTATATAATTTCATGGAAAGTACTTTAAAAAATACTAAAAGCAGAAGGATGCTTCTAATATTTATAATGCTCATTCGTTTCTAAATATAAGACAAAGGTTTTTTTTTTTTAGAGATTAAAAAAGTCAGGGCAAAGTATATGTTTAGTACTTTAAGTTTATATCAAGTTCTAACGTAGTCTTTTAAGTTTAAAAAATATATTTTTAGTCCTTTAAGATTAATATCATTAACTCTTCCTAACAGAAAATGCTGACATGGCGAATTTAATGCTAACTTGGAAATAAAATGTTGACAAAGTAAACTTAAAATTTTTTTTTAATATAATGATTTTTATTTTTAAAAATTCAAATTATAAATTGCCTCTTTCCTCCCCTCTCCTTCCTGTGTTTAACGCCTCCCTCCCCAGACCCTCTAATGCTGCAATGCAATGCTCCATGGGACGTTGAATCCATCATCATTAATTAAATCAAACACAAATGCCAGCGTGGTTCCACCATATACGAATCCCCATCATTGTTATTATGATTATTAGTATTCATGTCTTGATGATGAATTCCAATTATATCTGGCTTCAAATCTCCAGAATTCACCACAATCAAGTCTTTTTCTTTCTCCGTCTCTTGTTCCTTGTTTGCTCCTTTCTCAGAGAATTGATGTCTCCACTTCTCCTTCCTTCCCAATTCCTCATTCTGTAACTCAGCATCTCCAAACATTTCTCATCCTTTAGAATCAATCTCAAATCGTTATTTTTGCCAATGCCCCACGGAGGTGAAGAGGAATGGAAGGATGATGTGAGTAGTTGCAGTTGCTTTACTCACAAATGAGGTTATGGTGCATAGGGGGAAACACCAAATCCTAGAGGGAGACGCCAAATACGGGGAGAAGAGTAGAGATAAGACGCCTTTTAAATTTTTTTAATTTGAATTTTACAAATAAAAAACATTATATTAAAAAATAATTTTAAGTATGCTTTATCAACATTTTATTTCTATGTCAGCATTAAATTTTTCATGTCAACGTTTCGGTTAGTTAGAGTTAACAGTGTTAATGTTAAAAGACTCAAAGTGCACTTTTTAAACTTAAAAACTAAAGTAAAACTTAAAAGACTAAATATATAATTATTTTTTTCTCAAACTAATTAGTTTGACTAATAAATTGATATATGATCTAATACTATATATCATATAATATAATTAAATAATTTATTTAGCTTCCATAAACTTTTTTTTTTTAAAAAAAACCAACTCATCTTATATTTAAAAGCAAAGAGAGTATTAAAGAAGTGTTAGTGACTGATTTATCCTCTTTAAAATTTTTAAAAATAAGATACATGCCCTCTTCAAAAATCTTTATTCCATCCTTCGATCGATTTTCTCCATCCTCTTCTCCAATGACGCGGCTAAGACAGTTTCCTCTAACAATGGCGACGGCTGAAACGACGGTGAGTACTGTGGTGACGATGAGGACAAGGAGGATGTAGCGGCAGCCACTAATACGACAACAGCGGGAATTTGGGTTAGACGGCCTGAAGTTCACAATTTCTTTTCTTCTCATTGTATGAATTTGGATTCGACGGCCAGAATCTCATTAGATCCGGCCCTCTTCTCTCACCATGAACCTTTGAAAGTTGAAGGCGCCGACAACTTTCAAATTAATATCATATCAAGTCTAAAAATTAATATATGTATGTTTTCTCATTTTCACAAATGTTCAGTTTTAATAGAGCACTGTGAAATTTATATCTGAACTTAATAAAATCAAATCTAAAGTTGGTAATGTCTTATTAAATCTAGAAACTAATACATGTGGTCTGTTTTCTCATTTTCACAAATGGTTAATAAGAAACAGTGAAATTGTGAATTTCATATGGAACTTCATAAAATTTTTGTGGGCTCTTGTGTAATATTTGGCTTTTCCTCTTGTTTCGCCACACCATTATACCATTGTTGTTGCTCTTCCTCTGTCTCTTGTTTCTTCGTCCTTATGTCCCCCTCCTACAATAATAAACCAATGTTGGTTCAAAATATACAAAATAATATGTAGAAACCTCTAATTAATGTTCTACATACCATTGAAGAACCATTTCTGAAATTCTTTTTCTTGTTCTTCTAAGCCACGCTGTGGTCGTCGTCAGGATTTTCAAGCTTAAATGGAGCTATGGAGGTGACGGTGATCGGAGAGTGGGTTTTGGTCACGGGAGCACGCTCATTACAATAATTAACAGTTATTTTCTTGGATACTTGTTTTTCTCAAAAGAACATATTTATCTAATCTAATAAAATTAAAACAAGGCAGTTAAGTTAATTGACATAATGTATTTTTTTAAAGGGTTAAATTGCCTATTGGCCAGCAAAATATTATGTTAAGAGCATTTGGTATAAAAAATATATTGAAGGTACCTTAAATACCAACCAAAAATTAAAAATGAAAAAAAAAATTCACTAACCAACCATTAAAAATAGAAACTATCACGATGACTTTAAAATCAATCAAACGTCGTTTGTCCATGAGAAAGAATAAGCCCTAAATTATATCAAATTGCACCCGCCATAATATTCTATCTTACTTGTGGGAAGAAGCATGCTATGTCAGCCATCTTCAGGTTTTTCTTCCATACAAGTAACCAAACGGTATTTGACTGATTTTAATGTCATTGTGATAGTTTCCATTCTTAAAAATTGATTAGTAAATTTTTTTTAAAATTTTAATTGTTAGTTGGTATTTAAGGTACCTTCAATACATTTTTGTGTCAGATACTCATAGCGTAACACTTCGTTGGCCAATCTGCACCTTAACCCTTTTTTAAATATCCTAATCACCTTTCTTTCTTTGTTTTCTTTATTTCCCTTTCTCCTTAATTATTATTAAAGGAGGATAAATTAGAAAAATATTGATAAATATAAAAATTTTGTATTAAATTTGATCTATAAGGCACTTATTTGTTTTCAAGAAGTATTAATTATTCTTTTCATATATGTACATAATAAATAAAGGTAGTGGATGAGAGTAATAATTTATATAATATTAGAGTTTAGTATAATTAATAGAGGTAATATTATAAATTATTTAAATTTTATAATATTTTTATTAATTTTAATTATTTTTATTGATATGTGAGAATTATTAGTAAAGATATTTATTGTAAGAATAAGAAGGAGTACCGTATGTTTCATTTGCCATTTTTAAATAACTTTTTTTTTTCTTTTTAACTTTGAGAGGAAAAACAAACTTTTTTTAATCTAATTAAATTAATTAAAGGAGTGCATGGGGGAGTAATAATGGGTAGAAAGCAGAGTGAGGATAGTAGAGGCTTTTTTTCCCTATTTGCCACTTTTTAAATAAATAATTACTATTTTACTACTCTTTTCAAAATATTTTCCAATGTGCCACATTTAGTTGACTAAACCGTGGTTTAGTCGACTAAACATATTTAGTCAACTAACCCACTTGGGTTAGTCGACTAAATATCGGCAGAAAGGTTTTTTAAAAACCCCCAACGGCGGCTTAATGGAACCCTAATAGACTAAATTGCTCCTCAAACCTCTCTCCCTCTGTTTTTCTGACTAAATCGTTGCTGAATCCGTTAGTGGGTTGCGGAGGAAACTTCAATCTAGTGGCATTTACGTCGTAATCGGTATGTTTTCATCTCTATTTTGTGATTTCCACCACAGTTTTTGCGTCTCTCTAAATTTCACTCTAGGGTTTTCTCGCGGCTTTTTCAGAATACGCCCGACTAAAAAAACCCGGTAGGTTTTCTAAACCTGATCGGCGTATTTAATGCAAAATTAATCGTCATTAATTTTTGAAATTCAAATTTTAGATCTGGATTAAAATATATTAAATATATTTATATGATAGATCTAAACTAATAATATTTATTTAATTTGTATTGAAAACCGATCTGAAATTCGAATTTTGAATCTAGATTAAAAAATATATTAATTAAATCTATCTGATAGATTTTATCTAATCTATTTGTTTAATCCAAATTTAAAAGCCTTCTAATTTAATTAATATTTAATATTATATCTATCTCAGATTTAATATTAAATATTATCTATCTCATACTTAATATTAAATATCAGATTTAATTAAATAGATAGATATCGTTATTATATCTATCTCAGATTTAATATTAAATATTAGATTTAATTAAATAGATAGATATCGTTTCTCGGATTTAATTTATAAAGATAAATTAAATCAGAAGGCTTTTAAATTTGGATTAAATAAATAGATTAGATAAAATCTATCAGATAGATTTAATTAATATATTTTTTTAATCTAGATTCAAAATTCGAATTTCAGATCGGCTTTTAATACAGATTAAATAAATATTATTAGTTTATATCTATCATATAGATATAATTAATATATTTTAATCCAGATCTAAAATTTGAATTTCAAAAATTAATGACGATTAATTTTGCATTAAATACGTCGATCGGGTTTAAAAAACCTACCGGATTTTTTTAGTCAAGCGTATTCTGAAAAAGCCGCGAGAAAACCCTAGAGTGAAATTTAGAGAGACGCAAAAACTATGGTGGAAATCACAAAATGGAGATGAAAATATACCGATTACGACGCAAATGCCACTAGATTGAAGTTTCCTCCGCAACCCACTAACAGATTCAGCAGCAATATAGTCAGAAAAACAGAGGGAGAGAGGTTTGGGGAGCAATTTAGTCGATTAGGGTTCCATTAAGCCACCGTTAGGGTTTTTAAAAAACTCCTCTGCCGACATTTAGTCGACTAACTCACTTGGGTTAGTCGACTAAATGTCTGAGACATTCAAAAAATAAGTTCCCCGATTTTAATCGATTAAACCACAGTTTAGTCAGCTAAATGTGGCACATTGAAAAATATTTTGAAAAAAGTAGTAAAATGATAATTATTTATTTAAAAAATAATAAATAGGAAAAAAAGCCGGATAGTAAACCTAGGACCAAAGTGGGGGAGGAGCTAGAGAGAGAAGGTGTAAGGAGCAAGAGAGAGAGAAAAGAAAAGGTGTTCAGTCTGCTGCACGCCTGCACACACGTCATCTCCACATCTTATTAAGCTCACTGGTAGCACGCGGCACCCTTTCCTACCTTCTGAGCCTACTACCAACGTATCTACTCCCCATTGGTTCCCTCCTTTGTTCCACTTTCACCTCACTTTGCCTTAGAAAAAGTATTATTGTAGTAACTTTTATAAAAAAAATTATTCTTAATTAGAGTAGATGGAAAAATTTTTACAAAAATAGAGAACGCCACTAGTGACGTCAGAATGCGTGACACCACTGAGATAGTAGTACCATACTGGTTGACGCCACTAGTGACGCCACAAGGCGCCAATTATTAAATTAACGTCACTATTGACACCATTAGTGGCGTCAACTGGTATGATGCCACTCTCTAGTGGCCTCAATACCGAAGACATCATTACCTTAGTAGTGTCACGCTCCCTGACGTTACTTGTGGCGTCTCGTCAGATGACGTCATTAACTGCCTTATTTCAGTAAATCTTTTTCCATGTGCACTAATTGGGTATAATTTTTGATAAAAGGTGTTACATTGGTTTCCCTCACTTTCCCTCTTTCCTTACCCTGAGTCCATATTATGTATACATGTGCTTCTTATATGTTCATAACTCTATTAAAGGTATGAATATATTTTTTTATATATTTTATTTATTTAGATTTAAATTATATGCTCCTTTTTGAGATTTTTTTTTTTAACGCCCAATATCTCAAATTAATTAGTTTTCAGTTCTGCACTTATCTGTAACACCAGTATTATGGAAACTAATTAATTTGAGATACTGGATGCAAAAAAACATCTCAGGAAAAAAAACATATAATTTAAATCTAAATCAACACAATATATAAAAAAGGAAAAACACTTCTCATGTTGTAGAAGAAGTGTATTCTTATGTCACACACAAAATGGTGGGACCCACATATATATATAATTATCATTGTGTGTGTGTGTGGGTCTCACCATTTTATGTGTATGTAGGAATCTTCTTCTTCTCATACAACATGAGAAGTTTAAACTCCATATAAGAAATATGCTCATATTTCTTATAGGGATATGAATATATAAGAAGCACATAATCTAACTCTCTTCGGCCCTCCCTTTATTATTATTAGTATTATTTATTGGGATTAACATATCTACATTTACTGCAGATATGTTCATCTGCAGGAACATGAAACACTGCCGTTTTATTTATTTTTGTGCAAACATATCTGACAAAAATGGAAGAGACAAAAAGGCATACACCTTGGCTGCAATCTGGACGTCGTTCTTTCGCGTTCCGGCAAGAGTCCACACGTTCTGGCACAAACTAGTCACCTCGGCAAGAATCAAAAGAAAGAGAATTGTGAAAGCCCCGTGAGAAACAACATAGTGGCAGGTGCTAATGACAAAGAGAGTGGCCAGGTGGTGAGCTATGAATAAAACATCGCTAGGGAAAAAGACAGTGTAGTGCAGAATATCCATGAGCAAGTAAGCGATGCTGTAATCAAGAACCATCTTCTGAAACGTGGTGTTCAAACCATTGAAGCCGCAGTTGGAGTCTGAGGGGACGACGAAGCTGACTAGGAACACAGCGGGGTCTTGTGAAGAAGAGAAATAAAGCAGCTAGAAGCTTCGAGTCGGATCTTAGGGCTCCAGTTGCGAAATACAATGAAGTAGGTGATGAGGTAGGAGAGTTGAAAGACGAAGAAGAAGGGGAGAAGAACGGGAATGGAAGAGGAATCGGAAACCGTAGAAGTCTCCGTTTGAAAACCTTGGCCTCAGATGAGAAGACGAGAGAACGGGAATTAGGGATTAAAACACCCACAAAAAGCTTGCAAAAATAAATGAAACGGCAATGTTTCATGCTGCTGTAGATAGACATATCTGCAGTAAATGCAGATATGTTAATCCCTTATTTATTCCCCTTCCTCCTTTCTCACTTTCTCTTATGTTTCGAATCCTACCTCTCTCTTCAAGGTCCCCCCCCCCCCCCCCCCCCCAAAAAAAAAAAAACAGAATCTCATCCCTCTCTTCTCTATATTCCTTCTATTAGTATTTTCTCCATATTTATTATTCTCCTTGAGTTTGAGTAGTGAGGTTAGAAAGATGTACACCAAATTCTGGTTTAGAAGGTATTTGATATTTATGTTCAAAAACAACTTCATTCCTCCAAAAAATGTCATGGGATATGAGCTGGATGAATAGCTTCATCCCATCTCTGCCTAGATCTATCCTCCTCGATAAAAATTATTCCAAAACTTTATTATTTCAAACAATCCATGAACTCTTGTTATTTCAAAATAGTGCCCAAGTTATTTGGAGCTTTCACACCCACACACACAAAATGCAATTATGTTGCTTCTCTGGGAGGGGATGAGACAACTGGAACGAGACCATCACTTGAGATTAGAAACATGAATATATTACAAGAACACACTCAAACTGATAAATAGAAATAAGATTAAAATAGACAAGACACACACATACATATGACAGAACTTATTAAAATCAGTAGCTAGAAATCCTATCCATAATGTTAGACACTACCTCCTTGCTTTCTCCAAGAACTTCAACACTTCGGCGGAGCATGGCACGCTTGCCCGACATGGAAGGCGACTCCTCCAACAAGCTTTCGATTCCTCCAAAACTTGGAGACGTAAAACAAGAAGTGATCTCCTTCTCCAACTCCCTATTCACCAGATTGTGGATGCTGAACTGTAAATGCAGAGCTGTGGTATCAATCAGCCTCCTCAACACAATCCTCCAATAAGAAATCATCCTCGCCTTCATGTCATAAGCTTGATTCAGAACTTGTGCATCGTACTTTCTCAGATGATCAAACTGTATGTTTTCTCCAAGACCATTAATATTCAAAGCTCCATAACTCTGACCCTGAACAAATCTGATGAGGGAAGATTGACTAGCCATCAGACTATTGTACTCAGTCATGTACTCTGGATTACATGTGTAATCTGTCCACTTTTCCATTTCAATAGCCTCCTTTACATGCTTCTTGGAATGCTCTCTCATTCTAGCAATCAGATTTTCTCCTGACCTGCAAGTACATCTCTGAAGCTGGTAATAGTGTTCCGAGTGGCGATTAATAACTTGAATCACCACTTTTTCTAGATAGTCCCACACATCATCGATGAACTGAATCGGCCTCAATGAGATTCCTTTCACTTTGTTCTGTAACAAAGCCTGAAAAGCTGTGCGAGGCATGAAGTTTGGGAGGCCAATCCACTTTGCTTCCTCCAGAAGCATTATTTCATCCTTCAGGAAATTCTCTTTGTGCTTACTTTCTGGACATTCTTGAAGATCTTTCGAGTAATCGTTGAGCTTGTCGACCAATCGAGCAGTGCAATGCATGTTTTTGTCTTTTTCTTCTGGGTACTCATCAAATTCTCCTCTGATTAGAATTTTCCTGAGAGATTCCTTCACTAGTCCAATTATCTCCATGAAGGCAGCCATAGCATCAGCAGCAGAATTCAAGTTCTTTGGCAAGCTCTCCAACTCAGAAAGCTGACAATTGAGCTTCTCATTGATTTTTCTTAGCATCTCAGGAAGTGTCTTCGAAATAATCATAGCTTGAAGCTCAGCTAGCCTCTGAGCTAAAACAGGTATACCCACGATGGATTTGTCTATCTTTGACAGAAGAGGATGATTCTGGAACAGCCCAGCTTCCTCCTTTCGAGCATCTTCATAGGATTCATCATTAATTCGATTTCTCACACAGACATAACCAAGTCCAATGTTTACATCATCTGCAGTAACCTTCTCATGTAATCCTTCAGGAGACTTATCCGCTTTTGTTACTACAGCCAGAGTTCTCAAACCAGTTCTATCAACACTCTGTGACATCCTAATGGATTCACATGTTGTAAAATCTTGAGTAGCTGAGAGAACATTCAGAATGATAGTTTCCTCTGGTTTGATATACTCCATGATCATCTCTTTGATCTGGTCATAGATGTCCTCAGGCTGTCCATGAATGGGAACTCTGGTTATACCTATTAGAAAACATTTAAAGAAAAGGTCCCACACTGATTAATTAGAGAAAGAATTAAAGGTATATAATGGTAAAGGAAATCCTATCAAATTAGTTTAAGCTATTCTAATAGAAAGAAAATTCTAATACCATATCTCAAGAGTCTACTATGGCATCAAAGCAAATATAAAGATTATGAACTTAAGGCTCCTAAAACTCAAAAGAAGTACAAGTTCAAGGGAAGAGAACAAAAGTACCAAAGGCATTTTAGAATACATTAAAAAAGTGTCTCACATAAATCTTATCAATTTGGTTTAAGCTGCCAACAAGCTGGATTTCAATTTACAAACCATACCCTATTGATACTTCCTCATAGCAGTGGTAAAGAGGGAATCAACTAAGATAATTAAGGTGTTTTAAGAAAAACATGCTATACTTATTATAACTTCCTTAATCAAATCAAATCAGTTAAACAATTCTTAGATTGAAAACCAGAGGGAGGAATACCTGGAAGATCCACCATGGTGAGATCAGGAACACCATTCTTCTTCACGATCAAAGTCAAAGGGGTGTTGCTAATCCCTTTTGACTTCCCTGCAAGTTCTTCAGTGGCTGCGTTGATAGCATCAGAGACATGTTCTTCATCTGTTGAAACAGCTTTGTCCTTATACTCCAACAGAAGCTCTGGCTCTGCTACAGGGTGGTGCTGGAGCCTCATAATCAAAGGCACCCTCGTGCAGATTCCTTGCCCACGTGGCAAACTGATTCCGGCAAGAGATTCCATGACACTGGACTTGCCAGAAGACTGGTCACCAACAACCACAATGCTTGGAATCTGAATACCTTCTTTGGTGATGTTGAGGCGTCTGAGGTTTTCGACCGCGTCGAGAATTGGTCGGATCTTTTCGTTGTAGAAAGACACAATAGGTGGAACATTATTGTCTCCATTGGAGGTTTGAGCTTGGTGATGATCTGGGTCTAAGGACAGAGAGGTTAGCTTCTCATTTATACAACCATTGGCAGAAAACTTTCCCATTTGGCTTTGTGCTTTTTCTGAGAGTTCAGAGTTTTACAGAAAAGTGAGAAGAGATTTGAGGCAGTAGAGAAGATGTGAGTTGCAAAGAATGATAGGGAAGATTGTGGTCTATATAGAAACGAGTGAGAGCTTAGAACAGTCACTTGGATGAAAGAGAGAGTAGGGAAGAAACTGGGTAATTTCGGAGACTTGCTCAAGAAGGAGATGGAGGGGCAACTTGGGGAGCGGCCTCTATTTATTTATTGGGGTAAATTCTTATTCGCTCTCCTTTGTATTAATTATAGAATATAGTTGATTTTATTTAGAGAGATTAAGGTTTTTGATAAGTTACTTAATTATTTTATATATTGTGTATCTTTATATTATATATTAGTTTATTAGTTAAGCTAAATATTTTGAAGAAAAAATTAAAATACTTTAAAATAATTTAATTAACTTCCTTAATTTCTTTTTTTTAAAAAACAATTATGTATTATAACTAGAACCAGTAGTGTGATTTGGCAAAATAAAAAGAATGGATGTTGTGTCCTATATTCATATAGGAATGTTACATATACATACAAGATAAGAAAACCTCAATAGTAATGGCTCATAATGGTTAATAATGACTATTAATGAAGATTATTCTTAATCCCTATAAATCAGAGATTCTTATAAATCTAATAATGATTATTAATGAAGATTATTCCTAATCCCTACGAATCAAGGATTTCTATAAATCAGAATACAATTTACTATATAATTCATATCAAGTGGAAGTAATTACTAATTAGATTAATATGTAATTCTAACAACGAAGTTTGTTGTCATGCCTAAGACACAAAAATTTTGAATACTTGAAAAAATGGGCTCAGCAGTCAGCACAATCCAATAAAAGGGAAGCAATGTTATCACTCCTATAAAATTGACTCAAACATCTATTGCATCACTTATGGGAAACCAACATATTCTCTCTTCAACCTTGTAACAATTGTTTTGGTCATGGAAGTAATAACTTAATATTTCTCTAATTGTGTCTACTTTTCAACTCTTCAAAATTTTATTGTATCAGATGCTCTAGTAGAAAAACTTTGTTGATGAAATTATAACTTAATATTTCTATAATTGTTGGTAAACTATGAAGAATAGATGGATTCAAATACAATAAATATGCTCTTAAAAGGTATCATATGATTGCTGATATTATGTTAAGCAAGAGCATTATTTGCAGGAAACATAGAAACTGCTTCCATGGTTTGCCTCTTGAATATAAACTTTATTCTAGTATTTGATATTCCCTCCGGTTCTAATTATATGATAATATTTAGGAGTTGGTTTTAATCCCATTTATAGGACAAAATTTTAACTTTTGTCAATTTCTTCTTAAAATACTTCTATTTTATTCCTTTAAGGTTTTTGGTGAGTATATGTATGTGAGTATGTAGACTCTTCCAATCAGTGAAACTTTTAAATTATTAATTTGTCAATACACACAGATATATGTGTATGTAGATATTTGTGTACGTGCATGCGTGCACATGTGTGTGTCCATATATATCTATCTATCTGTGTGTTTTTGTATATATGTGTGTGTGTGTGTGTATATATATATATATATATGTAGATATGTATGTATATAATAAGACCATCAATTCAATTATAAAACGTATGAAAAAGAGAATTCTAATTCGGAGATATATGTTATATGGATTATTGATTCACTTTTACTTGGTCATTTTAAATTTATATAACGGTATTTTAGAAAAATGAGTAAAATTAACTAATTTAACTTCTTTCTTTAATTTTTCTAAAATCGGTTAAATATATCCTATAATTAGGATCGGATGGAGTAATTTGTATTGTGTTTATTGCATTTCTAAACTATATATATATATATATATATATATATATATATATATATAAAAGCAGGGAAAGAATATTCAAAAATCACTTTATGGAAGAGAGAGTTAAGGTTTTGTCTTTTTCCCAATGTCTTATTCACACTCTGCATTTCATCTTCCGTACACCAACTGGAAATGGGTGGAAACTTAACGGGAGGGTTTTCTTTCTGGCGAAAAACCAGTTAACTTTACACTAATATATTTAGGGTTTAGAAGTAATTTTACCAATAAACTATTGATCCAATAGCACCCAATACAATAAACTATTATCTAGACCTTAAATGTCAAAAGACTTTTTAAAAGCTAAAGTTAATACAAAACTGTTACTTTATGAATAACTCTGTGACTCTACATTTGGAGAAATAAAATGAGTTAAAATAAAAACAAAAATGTAGACATGGGAGGAGGGTGAGAGGAGACTGAAAAATGTGGTTCCAACTTAATTAAAAACATCAAAGACAAAAGACAAACATGAAAGGCGTTCTTTAATGCGACGCTCGTTCTTTATTGTTTTCCTCGCGACGCCATGGATCCCTTAAGAAAAATTAGGTTTGATTTTTAGAAATTTTAATTGTTTGGGATATGGTGGTTGTTGGGGTTGGACTCCATTGTTAGAAGGTGAAGGAAGGAGAGATAAAGAAAAAGGTGGACAGTAAAATGAGTTCAGACGGCTGAAAAATCCATTATTGAATAGTAAATGCATTTGAGGAAGAAGGTGAACAGTAAATATGAACTTTTAACAAAATTCGTAATGGGATTCGTTCAGTAATGGGTTAACTTTCAACGACTATTTTTTACAAAAACAGTAGTAAAAAACTTTTGATAATGGTTTTTGAGAAAACAATCATTAAAAGTACTGTTTTTTATGGCTTTTTTTTTTTGAACTTTTAAGGACTATTTTTTACAAAGTTAGTCATAAAAAACTTTTAATGACGGTTTTTGGTGACTTTTTTTTTTTAACTTTTAAAGACTGTTTTTTTACAAAAACAGTCGTAAAAAACTTTTGATGACTGCTTTTGAGAAAAAGGTAATTAAGAGTACTATTTTTTATGACTTTTTTTTTTGAACTTTTAAGGACTATCACAGTCGTAAAAAACTTTTGATAGCTATTTTTGAGAAAACAGACATTAAAATACTGTTTTTGATAACCTTTTTTTTTTGAACTTTTAAAGACTGTTTTTTACAACAACAAAAAAAGTCGTAAAAAACTTTTGATGACTATTTTTGAGAAAACAATTATTAAAAATACTTTTTTTTATTACTTTTTTTTTTTGGAACTTTTAAGGACTATTTTTTATAAAAATAGTCGTTTAAAATTAAGTCATTACTAAATGAATCCCATTACGAATTTTGTTAAAAATTCATATTTACTGTTCACCTTCTTCCTCAAATGTATTTACTGTTCATTAATGGATTTTTTCAGCCTCCTGAGCTTGTTTTACTGTTCACTTTTTTTTTTTTCCTTCTCCTTTATCTCTCCTTCCTTCACCTTCCAAAAATGGAGTTCAGCCCCAACAACCATCACATCCCAAAAAATTAAAATTTCATAAAATCAAATTTGATTTTTTTTTTAAGGGATCCATGGCGTTGTGAGGAAGATGATGAAGAACGAGCGTCACGTTGAAGAACGACCTTCACATTTGTCTTTTGTCTTTGATGTTTTCAATTAGGTTGGAGCCACGTTTTTCAGTCTCCTCTCACCCTCCTGCCATGTTTGCATTTTTGTTTTTATTTTAACTCATTTTATTTCCCTAAATGCGGACCCACTAACGGAGTTAATTCATAATGTAACGGTTTTGTGCTAACTTTAGCTTTTAAAAAATCTTTTGGCATTTAAGGTCCAGATAATAGTTTATTGTGTTGGGTGCTCCTAGATTAATAATTTATTGATAAAATTGCTCCTTACCCCATATATTTAAATACTGAAATCAACTGCCCCCACTTGACTCGAATGAAAATAAGTAAGTTTCTTTATTCATTAGATACTACTGTATAACTATCTTTTACTATTAATACTTCTAACTTTTTTTTCATAAAACGTTGATATCACTTGATTAGAAATAAGTACATAATTTATAAATTTAATTACCAAGGTTTATTTTTTAATTTATTAGGGTCAATCTAATTCATTCTTCTATTTATATTATACAATTTATTATTTATTAAATTTTTTATAAATAAGTTGTGCGTTTGATCTCTTTCCTTCCAAGTTCCAAAATTTGCTTTATCTCCCCCTTTTGCTTTTGTCTCCACAAATTCTTTTCCTCCCTCTTTCTCACTCAGCAGCTCTTTTCCCCATCAAAGAATCTTCGTACATTATTTTTATTTATTTTATTTTACTTTTATACTTTTCCCATATATTCGTCACTAAAAAGCATCACCCTTGCCTTTGGGTTTTCTTTTTATTGGTCCTTCTGACTTTAAAGCATGAGAAAATGAACAAAGGAGAAGAAGTGATGTGTCATAATCAGATAGAAAAAATATCGGGAAATTTTCTTTCAGGCCTCAAGAAACCCAAAAAAAAAAAAAATATATATATATATATATATATATATAAAATGTCCCAAAAAAAATTAGATATCATAAGAGTTATTAATCCCATAGGTTGAGTTGTTAATAAGACTTTTCTGACATTTAAATTTCTCTTCCAACACTTTTTACATTTTTTTTATTCCTTAGAACCTACAAGGAATTTACCCAAAAATATTTCCATGTGTAATTGTATACTTAATATGATAAAAATAGCATGTTGATGAAAAAAAAGGTTAAGACAAATAAGGTTGAGACAAATAAAATCAGAAAAATGAAACAACAAATTACCCATGCGTATGAGGATGGCGAGCTCTTTCTTGACAATATTTGTCAAGTTAAAAAAAACAAAGAAAATCAAATTTATAGCTATATCGGTCTCTTGTAAAAATAAATTTGAGAGTCACATTCTCAAGTAGCAACACATTTATAAACGATAACGTTGTTTGACCTGAAAAAAATAAAGGATAACGTTGTATCAATGATAAGATTCTTCTTTTGGTGGTTATCATATTCTCTCTTTTTTCCCCCTTCAACATAAGGGCGAGGGAACGAAATAAGTCACAAAATGTGGGGGGAAAAAAGAGTATACTTTTATTTTCTTAGCTTTATACAATATTTCAATTTGGTCTTTTAATTTTACCAAAAAAAAAAATTAGTCATTTACTTCTTTTCTTTTATACACTTTGGGAATTTAATTCTAATTGCATCAATTTCAAATGAAGATATTTTATGCCAATTATTGTTATTTTTTAAAATTAAATTTAACATCTTAACATTTAATTAGTTAGATAATTGAAAAAACACTAAATCATGAGGCTAAGATAAAATTTTCATACCAACAAATGGTTGGGTTGAGGAGGCATGGGGCCTCACCCATAAGGAGGAGACATAAATTTGAATCCTAGGAAGTGCACCTATTGAGAGATGTGAGAACCTTTTATCCTCTGAATGCATATTTGAATTAACGGTAGAAGTTACTTTTTCACTATGATTTAAATATAAGAAGTAAGTAGATGAGAAGAGTTCCACCTTGATTTGTGTGAATATGCTTTTATAATGCCAATTCAAATGACACTAAGTCTCAAGAAGGAAACCATTGACCAGATAAAAAAAGATAAAATTTCCAGTCCAAAAGAAAAAAGGAGAGGCCAAGATGTATAAAATCTTACCCTCAAAACAAATCACTTAATCTACCTTTCTTTATGTGTAATAAAAAATTGAAATTTTGCAAATTGGCATGATCAAAAGGAAAAATGACATTTAAGGGCCCGTTTGGTACAAAGATTCTACAGGAAAGGAAAGGAAAATTAGAATTTTTCTTTGTTTGGTATGCATGTTGAACCAATCTTCCCGGAAAATTATCTTCCCGGGCCCACCCCGAGCCCACCAATCTTCCCACATATGTGGGAAGATCAAATCCCTCCAAATTTGGAAGGATTTCACCTTCCCCTCCAATCTTCCCATACTTTTGACAATTTTACCCCCGGGCCCACCTTCTTTTTATTTTAAATTATTACTTTTGAGGGTAAAATAGACATTTCTTAATTCTTTACCAACTACCACCCCTTCATTTTCTTCCTACCAAACAACTCATCTTTCCTCAAACCATCTTCTTTTATTTTTCAAAATCTTCCCTTCCCTTCCTTTCTTTCTTCTAAATTCCTTTCCCTCTTTAAATCTTCCCCATACCAAACGGGCCCTATTATATTAAATTCCCAAATTCAGAAAATGTCTATTGAAAAGGGAAAAGGACAAAGTGGTATATAAGTAGGAATCTGAGTTTTGAATATTTAGGCAAATGACCAAATCACCCTTCCTTCACTCTTCTCTCTTCACTCCATTTAGCTCTTTTCGCACATTCTCCCTCATCAACGAGACAACACACACACACACGAACATCCCAACTAATTATAGCATGTTTAGAGTGTCCTTATGAATTTCACGACAAGCTTTTTTAGTTTTTGGTGAAGAGTAATGAGATTGACAAAATAAGGTTGAGGAAGAAGAAGGTAAATAGTAAATGTAAAATTTTACAAAAGTCGTAATGGGATTAACAAGTTCAAGAATGAGATTCAAATTGCATTAATGGGTTTAAAAAAGTTCATTCGTTAGGTGAAAATATGTCACTCTGATGAAAACAAAATCTGAGGAATACATTTGTTAAATCCATTACTGAACTTGTTAATCCTATTATTGCACTTGTTATTTGTATTACGACTTTTGTTTATAGTGCTCAGATTTTGTTTTTACCAGAGTGACATGTTTTCTACCTGACGAATATACTTATTAAACCCATTAATGTATTTGTGAATCTCATTTTTGAACTTATTAATCTCATTACGATTTTTGTGAAATTCCACATTTACTGTTCACTTCCTTCTTCCTCAACCACATTTTGTCAATTTCATTACTCTTCACCAAAGATTGAAAAAACTTGTTAGAAAATTCATAAGGATGCTATGAACATGCTAAAATTAGTTGGGATGTTTGAGTGCTTTTATTAGATTTATAACCAAGCTATAGCTTGTCATCCAAAACGTCTCACTCCAAATCGAACACCAATTTTTTTTTTTAAAAAAAAGGTTATGAAAACAGAGAAGGAGATTCGGGGACTTAGCAACCAGTATCCCTTAATAATGTACTTTTAAAATTAAATGACCAATTTGAAACCTTATAGAATGTTAAAGGAGTAAATATATACTTTAACCATTTATGTTTTTAAGTTGTTAAATTATTTTAAAAATGGGATAAATATTAAAAAACTCATAACAATAATACACAAACATGACTTTCTCACCTTAAGGGAGGGGGTTCGACTCCTGCGTTGATCAAGGCGTTGAGGGAGGCATCCCAGGGGTCTAGGAAGTAGTAGAAACATTGGTAGAGGTGGAGGCATATGTACTCTCTGGCCAATACGCCCTGTGGATTGGGCTCCAAACGCCTTGCCCTTAGACTGTGGATGAGCCCAACCCCTTTCCTAAAATTTTCATATAAAATAATAATAAATAATACACAGACATACAGACACATACATCATATATGTGTGTGGGTTTGTACTTGTGTGTAGATTTATATGCGTCTGTGTGTGTGGCTGAGGTTGATCTTCTGGGGTCCAAGCCTCTGGGGGCAGAAAGCCTAAAGTTCAGTTGGAAAAGTCACCATACGTTGAAAGTTGCGGGAATTGAGATGTGAAAAGTGAAGGACGATTGAGTAATTTTCTCTCATAGGGAATTGGAATACTAATTAAAAATTTTATTGATAATAATGTTTAAAATATTGATATTATACATACATATATAGACATACATACACACAAATATATATATATATATATATATATATATATATATATATAGATTTATCGTTTGTCATATTATTTGACATAAGGTTATGTCAAGTCATTTCAAAACTACGTCGTTTTAAGGTTGGAGAAATTAATGAACTCTCAAAATGACATAGTTTTGGGGTTAGGGGAATTAATGAAGGATCTTTTGATAAGATTCATATAATAAGTATAAAAACAAAAATATAAAAACAACCTTTATTAATTCCTCTAACTCTCAAAACGATGTAGTTTTAGGGTGACTTGACATAACCTTATGTTAAGTGATACAATAAACGATAAACCCATACATATATATATATATATGTGTATATATAAATATGTGTGTGTGTGTCTCTCTATATATAATTTATAATTTTTTTGCATTAAATATATAATTTATAAATTACTGTTACTTTTTTATAAGTACAAATATATAGGGTTAAGGTGCAAAAATATACACGTGGTTTGGTCAAAAGAGCGCCCAACAGTAAGTGCTTTTTTTAGGTGCAAAAGTGACTATGTAGTTACAAAAATGAAACAAAAGTCACACATCCCGTTAAAGTAGAAAACATTAACTGTTAAGTTAGATGGTTTGACTAAAATTGGTGATGTGTACAATGGTGGGGCCCACAGTATATCCATGTCAGCAAAGTTTGATTTCACTATCTTGTTGTAGTTTCTCTCTCACTGATTTAGGCCCCACGATCTTCTCCTCGGATATTCCTATGCTCCGAGAGCCACGTCACAGTGGTATACATTTCTCCGGTGAAATCAACAATTCACCCACCAACATTTGTAATAATGGGTATGATCCGAATGAGAAATTGAAGTATGAAATAAATCTCATGCACCATGAAGTGGATCCCCCCTGGTGTGGCTCTAATTGATTATGACAGTAAGATATACAAAGGATCATACATGGAATCGGTGGCGTATAACCCGAGCATGAGTCTTGTGCAGGCGGCCTTAGTGTTGTCGCCGGTGGCGGCAGTGACTACCAAAAAATCGTTGGTGTGGTGTTGGTGGAGAAAGAAGGATCAATGGTGAAACAAGAACAAACATCGAAGCTGTTGTTATTGTCAATATCATCACAATGTCAATTTAAGACATTCTTTTGCACTTTATAAATGCTTAAATTAGCTAATTGAAATACTTAATCCAGATCATGAATCACCTGAGGATATATGAAATTATTCAAGTCAAATGCAAGGAATTGATATTATCAAACCCATAATAGTATCGATACCCTGTATTCAACTTCATTAAATTCGTATTCAAAAATCAACATAAAAAAGGATTGTGTATTGTTCAGATTTTTTTTTGATCTTTTTTTCTGTTCTTGTATTCTCTTATATTTGCCATATCCGAGTCATACATAGTACTGGAATCTCTCAGAGATTAAAGGGAGAAAAACTCAGAAGGAAAACTGAACTCTAAAATACTAGCTTGTTTAAACTCAAAAGGGAGCTTTCACTCTGTCTCCCACTTCACTTTCTTACCTGAGACTTCGCTGCAACCGGCCGGAAAAGAAACTCTGACCTACAAATTCTTGTAGACAACTGACCAAACAGAGCAAGTGAAGAGCGTGTTCGCCACTGCCTTCGATCGATGGTCGGAGGTAATGACATTGAGTTTCACGGAAGAAAAAGAAATTATATCAAGTCATTATGTGCTAAGAAAAGAAAAACCAGATAACTTAATTTACTTTGAATTGAAGGGAGAAAAAGAAAAAGAAAAATAATTAGGAAATTTTTTTTATAAGAAAGAATTAGGAAGCATAGGTAATGGGGAGAATAATAAATGTTGAAGGACTTAATTCACAAGTATTTTATTTTTAATAATAAATACTCATGTTTCACTTATAAATTTGTGTTATTTAAATAATAAATAATGTTAACTATTTTTTAGATATTAATTCACGTAAATATTTAGGATTTGACTAATAAGTATCCGAAGTCCACATTATGTGCTTAGAATTATATGCTTATTAAGTGCTTATATATCTAATTAGAGGTATAAGCATATATTTTTTTTAATTTTTTTATATATTGTATTTATTTAGATTTAAATTATATACTGTTTTCTGAGATTTTTTTGCACCCAGTATCTTAAATTATGAAAATTAATTAATTTGAGATACTGGGTGTAAAAAATATCAGAAAGCAGCATATAATTTAAATCTAAATAAATATAATGTATAAAAAATTAAAAAATATGTATTTATATCTCTAATTAAAGGTATAAACATTAAATAAACATATAATTCTAAGCACATAATATAGATTTTAAATATCCGATTGATAAGTTTAAAAATTTGGCCCAAACTCTAATTCTGATGGGAGCAAAGCTGAAGACTTTGAGTCAACTGATACAAGGCTTGACTTGAGTATGGCCCACGAAGGAAATACGGCCTATAGGACGTCACCCATGTGTTGTGCTGACATAAGCATCACCTATCTAAAAACGGGAGTTGGTTTAAGTAGTAAACCGCTTAAGTAAGGTCTTGGATTCGAGTCTTGTGAATGTAAAAAAATCCTCGCTGGGAGACTCTCCCACCATAGTCAGGTACGCGACGCACGTCGGATCAGGACTAATTGGGATGAAGCCCCGGTGAACCGGGTGGACAACCACCAAAATAATAAGCGTCATCATCCCTAAAACTCCCTAAATAATTTCATGGGAAATTCTCTATAAAGGACTTTAAAAATGCTAAAAGTAGAAAGATACTCCTAATATTTATAAGGGATAGGATATTGTCACTATTAATGTATCAAAATTTTATCTAATTCTATAATTTCTTTCTAAAATAGTATTAAATAAGTATTAGTGTATGATTTATCCTATTTAAAATTAAAATAGAATGACACAAATGCCCTCAACAAAAATCTTCTTCATCCTTCGATAGTCGATACATTTTCTCCATCCTCTTCTCCAATATAATGACGCAGCTAAGACAATTTCCTCGAACAATGGCGACGGCGGCAACAATAGTGGGAACGGTAGTGACGATGAGGACGAGGAGGATGTAGCGGTAGCCACTACAACGACAACGGCAGGAATTTGGGTTAGATGGCCTGAAGTTCACGATTTCTTTTCTTCTCATTGTATGGATTTGGATTCGACGGCCAGAAGCTTATTAGATCCGGCCCTCTTCTCTCACCATGAAACTTTGAAAGTTGAAGAAGCCAACACAGGTCTCTGGAAAGCTATATGTTTGACCACGTTCTTCCTCTAGAAGTTGAAGAACATGAACCTCCCAAATAGCAACAGCCTCCTTGATTTCTTTTTCATTTTGTTTCATGATTTTGTTGGTTTTGGATCTGGGTTATTTGTTGGTTTGATGGCACGTTAGACCTGCCATCACTAGATCTTCGATTTCTTCTACAGATCTGGTTTGATACTCCAAGCGATTTCTTCTACACAATTGAGCAATAGGTTGCAGGGTTTACGTACGAATTATTGATTTTTAGATAACGCCCGAATTTGATAGAATCAAATTCAAAGTTGGTAATCATCAAGCTACATGCCTCCTATTTTCACAATTGTTCAATTTAAAATGTAGGATTGTGAATTTCACATCCGAACCAGTTCGTAAAATCATATCATGTCTAATATTTAATTCGTAAACAAGTGTTCAATTTTAAATGAAGAACTGTGAAACTCATTTCTGAATTTAGTAAAATCAAATCTAGAGTTGGTAATACAATATTAACTTTTGGAATTAATCCAAGTTTGTTTTCTCATTTTTATAAAGGGAAAAATACTTCTCATGTTGTAGGAGAAGTGTTTTCTCATGTTGCACATATATAAAATGATAAGACACACACACATATATATATAATTAGCATATTATATGTCCCACTATTTCATGTGTGTGTAGGAATCTTTTTCTTTTCATGCAACATGAGAAGTTTAAACCCCATTTATAAATGTTTAATTTTAAATAAAGAATATAAACTTAATAAAATTAAATATAAAGTTGGTAATAAAAAATAATCCATGTGAACAAGTCAATCAAAAATAATAATAATCCTCGTTTATTTTCCCATTTTTACAAATGTTTAGTTTTAAATGAAGAACCGTGAAATTTGTATCGAAACTTGGCAAGTTGGTAATGTCATATATCAAATCTAAGAATTAATTTATGCATGTTTCCTCATTTTTCATATATGTCCCTAAACCCTAAACCAAAAAAAGGAAAAAAGAAAAAAAAAACGGTGAGATGTGAATTTCATATCCGTAAAATTTATGTGGGCTCTTGTGTAATTTTTGGCTTTTCCTCTTGTTTCACCACACCATTACTATGGTTGTTGCTCTTCTCTTGTTTCTTGTTTCTTCGTCCTTACGTCCCCGTCCAACAATAATAAACCAATGTTGGTTCAAAATCTGCAAAATAATATATAGAAACCTCTAATTAATGCTCTACGTACCTTTGGAGAACTATTTCTGTAATTTTCTCTCTTGTTCTTCTTCTTCTTAGCGACGTTGTGGTCGTCGTCAGGGTTTCCAAGTTTAAATGGAGCCATGGAGATGATGGTGGTTCGAGAGTGGGTTTTGGTGACAGGAGCAAGCTTATTACAATCGTTAACAGTCATTTTATATCATTTTCTTTTGATTTCAAAAATGAGGTACTCACACCTATGAGATATGAACAGTAGAAACATCATTTTATATTCTAGTATTTTTAAAGTACTTTTTCTGGGATTTTCCCTAATTTCATCCGACGGATTGATTAGAATATAATCAGAAAGCTGCATTCCAATTGCTGACATCTTTCTCCCTTACATACTCCTATCTAAACTCTGTTACTTCTTCCTCACTAATGGTATTGGATTCCCAGAATAAAAAGAAAAAAGCTAATTTTTTTCAGCACCCAAACACCAATCATTTAAGTTTTCTTGAGAAAGGCGCTCCTCTGTCACTGTATTTTCTATTTTGAGCTCTGAATAAATTAGATTCTCTCATGTCTTGAGTTTCATTACAGTTTTGATAATGTTGCGGTCTGACGTAGTAATTGCTGGAATTATTAGCCTTGTTGGAATTTTGGCATCGTCTTCTTCGTCATTATATCACTTCAAGAGAATCCCACATACACATGCCTCAATCCAAAGAGGAGAAATAGAACAATGATAATTCAGAGCCCAACCCAGAGCATCGTTCTGCGAAAGGCAGAGATTTTCATTCAATTCCAATGATTTTGACGCTTTGGAATGGAGAGAGCCAATCTTGGAAATGTTATGGAGGCATTTGCTGATCCTAATACTCACTTATTTGGCGTCTATGCCTCACAGAACGACATCAAAGATCCTCTGCTTTAAAGAGTTTACATAAGAATTCAAAGACAGTATTATTTTCTCATGCTATGCAAAAAAAAAAAAAAAAAAGTATTATTTTCTCATGGTTATTGTTAAAATGGGTAAGAATTTGACTTGATGGATGTAGCAAACTTACCTAAATTTTGCCGTTTATTAATAATTGATGACTTCCAATTTTTACTAAATTTGAGATATATTTTGATATGTTTTAGAAGTCATCAATACTAAATTGAAAATATTTTATTGAGATTTTAAGAGGTATCAATTTCAAAACATTATTTAGGGGATTTCAATTTAAAATAAAAATTTGAGTTTAGGAAATAAATGATAGTAATAAGAGGTTTAAAAATAAAATCAATTTTATGATTGATTTTTTTTTTTGTTTCCACAGCCACACGTGCAACGTTTTTTACAATTTAAAAAGATTGGTTCCATTGAATTGATACGTGGGGACCACAAAAAAAGGAAAGAAGCAGATCACGCACAATGAGCAAAGAGTCAAAAAGATATTATATATCATATCTTTAATGAATGAAGGAGAGATGCATAGGGCCCACACCAAAAGCCAACCCTAACTAATATATATATATATATATATATATATATATATATATGGGTAAAGGATTTCTCCTGTCACTGGAGATAGAGTTATCTCCAGTGACCCCAAAACTACGTCGTTTTGGATTAATGAAGGGTTTGTTAGTAATTTCAGGTGAATTAATGAAGGGTGTTTCTGTAATTCTGTTTATTTTTTAATCATATACATTTTATCAAAACACCCTTCATTAATTCACCTGCAATTACTAACAAACCCTTCATTAATCTAAAACGACATAGTTTTAGGGTCACTGGAGATAATTCTATCTCCAGTGACAGGAGAAATCTTTTTCCCTATATATATATATATATATATATATTAGAAGCAAGATGCAGGAGATCACGGGAAAAAAAGAAGGAAACGGAGAGAACAATTTTTGGAGGCCGGATAACCATTGAAGACGCAAGGACGAAATCAAGAAGTAGAGGAGAGATGCACAGCAGCAGACAACAATTCAAGACGCAGATCTGAAGAATTGGAGAAGAGTTGCAGTACGCATTGTATAAGGAGAAGGCTCCACAGTTTTGTGATCTTGTCTCTCTTCTTCTTCTTCTTCTTCTTCTTCTTCTCTTTATGCTAGAATCTGGACTTCTTATTATTGTGATGGATTTTCTTATAGCCATGTGTGACTAATTTTCTTTTCAATCTAGAGTACTATGAATTTGTTTGAGACTTAGAAATTGTTCCCATTTTTTAGTTCTGCTTAATTTTAATGTAGTTTATTTAATCTTGTTTTTATTATTCATTGCTTAGTGATTGGCCACCGTTAAACATGTTTTGTGGATTTAGGATTGAACTTGACGAAGGGAATCTTAAATTGACTTTGGATTAAATAACGTGGAATTAGGTTTTAATCTAATTTGCGTCTAGGATAGACATATACCTAGAAGCTCTGCATAATCAAATTAGAGTGAGCCCGATTTGAATTATATCTTAATTAATTATGTTAGACATTGCATAATTATTTGAGGTAGGTATATAAATGGACCGACAGGTACTTATAAACATCAATACTCTAGATTAACTGATGAAATTAAGTTAGAATTAATTCAGTGGGAATAAAATCTAAGAAACAAAGAAAGGGATTAGTATCTCTAGGTTGTCCTCCTTGATATTTGAATTCTCTTTCTCTCTGAAAGTGCTTGTTTTTATTAGATTCTTTTGTTTTACTGTTATTGAAAACAATTCTTATTTGCTCAACTTAAATGAAAAAAAGAAATTTGACACCTAATCACTAGTGATTGAGTCTCTGTGGAATGACCTTGATTTGCCACTTACTATTTTCATGACCCGTACACTTGCGGTGCTTAGTTAAATTTTGGTAGCATCAAGTTTTTGGCGCCGTTGCTGGGGACTCAAGGCAATTGGAGATTAGTATTAGAAATCCTTTAGTAGTTTAAGTTTGAGTGTTTAAAAAAAAAATCCATTTTATTTTATTATTATTATTATTTTTTATTTTTTATTTTTTATTTTTTTGCTTTTGGTGTTAGTTTGATACTTTCATATTTATTTGGCTTTGCAGGTACTTTGGTACATGCTTCTTAGATTCAAAGCTACTAAAACACCACAGAAAACAAGGAATATCCAAGAGCTTTTGGAAGCTATAACACCTCAGATCCAAGAGGAGGAAGTGATACATACTGAAGCTGAAGAGATGGCTGAGGATGAAAATGACCATATGTGTATCAATGATTTTCTAGGAAGACAATCTCAGGGCTATCAGTCAGGAATCAGAGTGCCTGATTTTCAAACCAACAATTTTGAAATCAAGCAGACTATGCTTAAGATGCTTGAACTACAGGGTCAGTATTCAGGAAATGATTTAGAGGATCTAAATCAGCATCTGATACAATTCCTTGATGTTTGCAACTCATTCAAGTAAAATGGAGTTCCTAATGCTGTAATCCATCTTCGGCTTTTTCCTTACTCTCTACAAGGGAAAGCCAAAGATTGGCTCAACAATTTAGAAGAGGGCAGTATAACCTCTTGGGAGACATTGGAAGAAAAGTTCAGGTTATGATTTTTTCCACTTAACAAGATGGTGGATGCAAGAGCCGCTTTTACTAATTTCTGTCAACAATTTGGGGAACATCTGTATGAAGCCTGGGAGAGGTTTACATTGCTTGTCAGGCAGAGTCCTAGTCACAATCTAGAGAAGTGGGTCTTACTTCAAATCTTCAGTACTCGGTTGACTTCTGAATCTAAATCAGAATTAAATGTTGTCACTAATGGGGGAATTACAAAGCAACCAGTGAATCATATCTTAAAATGCTTGGATGACTTATCAGCTGACTTTATACAGAACAATAATGAAAGAAGACCAGTGAAATCAGTTGATAAAATTAATAAGGAACCTTCTTCATAGTTGATGGCAATGTTGAATACAATCAACAAGAGATTTGATCACTTAGAAGCTCAAGTAAACTGATCTAATGGTAGATAGATGGGAGTCAATGCTATTCATGTTTCTTGTGATTACTTTGGAAATGACCATGATAATGGACAATGCCTCATATTTCAAGAGGTGGAGCCAGTGAACTATGCAGGAAATTACCGGGGCAATAACCAGAACAATCCATACTCAAATACATACAGTTTTGGGTGGCATAAAAATTCCAACCTCTCTTGGAAATATGGTGCAACTCTTAATGAAGCATCAAGTTCTGATACAAAACAAATGTCACCTCCTGGCTTTCATCAATTGGAAAGGGAAGTCATTCCTACCCAAGAACCTAAATCTGATCTAGGAGCAATGATATCTCAGCTCACAAGTTGGCAATTAAAGAGCGCTCAGGATCAAGCGACTACTAATGCCTCTGTTGCAGATATAACCTCATCTATCAAGACTCTTCAGGTACAAATGGGACAACTTGCAAATGTTGTGAATGTTTTACAACAGAGAGAATTGCCGAGTAATACTGTGCCTAATCCTCGTAGAGATGGGAAAGAGGAATGCAAAGCTCTGACATTGAGAAGTGAAAAGAATTACCTGAGGTTCCACAACCAAAGAAGAAACCCTCAACTTCTAATGATTAAACTAATCTTACAGTCACTATAGAGGATAATGAAGAGGTTGCACAGATGGTAAATGAAAAAGTCAATGAAGAGAAAGTTGAGATTGAATCTAAACAGGGTGATGTGAAAAAGAAGGCAACCCAGGATAATCTTAAATGGGTACCGCCTTTACCATTCCCTCAAAGATTTCAGAAGAAAGCTTTAGATGAGCAATATAAGAAGTTTTTGGGGATTTTCAAGCAACTACACATTAACATCCCTATCTTTGAGGCGTTAGAGCAGATGCCTCAATATGTGAAGTTTCTAAAGGAGATGTTGAGTAAGAAGAGGAGGTTTGGTGACTATGAAACCGTAACCTTAACTGAAGAGTGTAGTGCTATTCTTCTCAACAAGCTACCCCTTAAACAGAAAGATCTAGGCAGTTTTTTCATACCTTGCATAATTGGAGAAATGTTTCAGGGAAGAGCATTATGTGATCTAGGATCAAGTGTTAACTTGATGCCATTATCTGTGTTTAGAAAATTGCAACTGGGTGAAGCTCAACCAACTTTTGTGACACTTCAGCTAGCTGATCGAAGTTTAGCTTTTCCGAAGGGTATCATTGAAAATGTTTTGGTTAAAGTTGACAAGTTTATTTTCCCTGCTGACTTTATTGTCGTGGACTGTGATGAAGATAGAGATTTACCGCTCATTGTGGGAAGACCTTTCCTTGCTATAGCTCGAACACTGATTGATGTTGAAAAGGGAGAGATCAAGTTGAGGGTAAATGATGAAGAAGTTGTATTCAACATGAACAAGGCATTAAAGTATCCTAGGGATGTTACAGATTGCTTCAAGGTTGACATGGTTGATGAGGTTATTCAAGAGACTTTAAAGTCCTTTTCTATAAAAGAATCGTTAGTTGCTGTTTTACTTGGGACCGATGAGACTGAAGAAGGGAATATAGTTGAATGTAAGAAGTTACTTGAAGCCTCACCGTGTTACAGTAAACCATTACAGCAGTTTGAGTTGTTAGAGATTGAATCAAGGCAAGCTACTTCTTTGAAGCCTTCTATTGAACATGCACTAATCCTAGAGCTTAAACCCCTATCACCACATCTTCAATATGCATATTTGGGTGAATCTGAAACACTACCTATTTCATTTATTCTTCCTTATCTGAAGATCAAAAAGAATGGTTGCTGAAAGTGATCAGGGGCCACAAGGGCGCTTTAGGTTGGACAATTTCAGACATAAAAGGTATAAGCTCGTCAATTGTAATGCACAAGATAATCTTGGAAGATGATCACAAGAAATCTGTCCAGAATCAGAGGAGATTAAATCCTATGATAAAAGAAGTGGTCAAGAAGGAAATTATTAAATGGTTAG
Organism: Acacia crassicarpa; assembly: GCA_034222035.1. Classification (NCBI taxonomy): domain Eukaryota; kingdom Viridiplantae; phylum Streptophyta; class Magnoliopsida; order Fabales; family Fabaceae; genus Acacia; species Acacia crassicarpa. Next base: position 23,194,225 of record JAWXYG010000011.1, on the reverse strand, counting down.
ATACTGGGATCATTTACCCCATTTCCGATAGCTCATAGGTCAGCCTAGTGCAATGTGTTCCTAAAAAAGGGGGTATGACAGTGATTACTAATGAACAAGATGAGCTTATCCCTACTCGCACAGTTACTGGTTGGCTTATTTGCATGGATTACAGAAAGTTGAATGATGCTACAAGGAAAGATCACTTCCTACTTCCTTTTATTGACCAGATGTTAGACCGCTTGGCTGGTAAAGAATTCTTTTGTTTCTTGGATGGATATTCAGGATACAATCAAATTGTGGTAGCTCCTGAAGATCAAGAGAAGACAACATTTACCTGTCTTTATGGCACTTTTGCCTTTAGAAGAATGACATTTGGTTTATGCAATGCTCCTGCCACTTTCCAAAGATGTATGATGAGTGTATTCTCTGATATGATAGAAGAGATAATGGAAGTGTTCATGGATGATTTCTCGATATTTGGTGAATCATTTGAGGAGTGCTTGATCAATCTGGAAAAGGTGTTGAAGCGATGTGAAGAGACAAACTTAGTGCTCAACTGGGAGAAGTGTCATTTCATGATGACTGAAGGCATAGTTTTGGGTCATAAAGTTTCTAAAAATTGTTTATAAGTTGACAGAGCCAAGATTTCGGTGATTGAGCAGCTTCCACCTCCTTCTAATGTCAAAGCTGTGAGAAGCTTCTTGGGCCATGCTGGTTTCTTGTTGTGTTTTAAAGAAAATAAATATCTATCTTATAAAAATGCTTGAGAAATTCACTCAAGGAAGTGAAATGCTCAATGTGATTTGAAACAACAACAATTTACAAATAATAAATTTGGAGTTGGTTATTGATGAGCACTAATTATGCCATGTTTTCCCTGTATTTTATGATTGAATTGTATGGTAAACACGAGCTTAACTACAATCAATCTAAGCAAAAAGGTATTAATTCATGATATAGGAAACTGAAGGATAAAAACCATTTATATCCTAAACATGTGCTAAGAAAAGAACAAGTTGCAAGGTTTTATGAGAAAAACGTATAGTAAAGCTGATACTATGCTATAGCATCAGGACAACTTATCGAAGTGCAATACAAGGCATCTCTGAAGCTATAGAAAAGTAAAGGACACAATGCTATGCGGCATATGTTCTAATATTTTGCCAAGATTATTTCAAGAAATATAGTGAAGGTCGAGAACGAAAGGTAGATTGCTGACGTAACAGAATAGAAGATGCAGAGGATCGAAACTAAAAGATATTGAAGAATCTCGCAGGATCAGCAGAATCAATCTACTAAGATTTGAAAGAGAGATATGACTGGATCTCAACAGATTAAGAAAGGCCCAGCTCGTAGGAACTTACGCTTTAAGAAAGCCTGATTATATAAGGAAACAACAAGCCAAACCTAAGGGGGTCGTCGAGTCGCTGAGAGTCTAATCCTATTCATACGGCCAGACTCGAAAGAAGAGAGAGAATTCACAAGGCACGAGAACTCCAAGAGAACCCAGCATCCTTCCTTGCAGTAAGACGGAGAAGAAGACGTGAAGTGGTGACGTGACAAGACTTCTTCCACGTCGTTAGAAACTTCATCAAGCTTTTTGTTTTCTTTGTTTTAATCTTTTGATTATGGGTCATTTTGTTGTTGTCTGTTTGGTGTTTCCCTCATCAATCATGAACTAATTTTCCTATAGCTGAGCGAGGATGATTTCTTAAGTTTGGAATGAACCCATTTACTAATTCTTAATTCAATAAATTCAGTTTTCTTATTAGTGAATTAAATTCTTGTCGATTAGCGGAAGCTAAGGGATAGATTAGTGGCCTTAGCTTACTGGAAAGGAGTCGGGGTTAGACCTCTGAGAAACAGTAATTGCTAGGTAGGTTGGTCCAAAGCTTGACCTTTTATTGTAGGCTTCAGGAATGGGTCTACCACTCATAACCATAACACCTTGCTTTGTAATGTTGATTTTAATATTGTTAAAATCGAGATCCTATATAAGATCGGAAGGGGGAGTGAAGATTGTAAATCGTGGGATCGACACGGATCGTAAGATCCTATTATCTAAGATATAAAGTTATATTCGACTATAAAAATTTTAAAAAAGTAAATAAAAAAAATCTTGTTCATTATAGCTATTTCTTTATCTGACTATGTGGTTTTATTATTTTATTCATTAAATATTAAATATTAAACAAGAATATGATTAAACAAATTCTTTATCTGACTATGTGGTTTCATTATAGCTACTTCATTGGTCACATGCGTCCAGACTCCAACTAGAATAGGATTTCGTGGTTTCATTATTTTATTCACTAAATATTAAACAAATTCTTTTTCTTTATTTGACGATTCCTTTAGACATTAGAAGAGAATAGTAAGCTCACCCTTCACACTTCATAATCATACGAGTCCAGCGACAGCAAGAAGCCGAGAATCAGAAATATAGCTCTACACGCGACACACCTACACAGAGTGTTATTGCAGAATAGCATATAGCTATCATCTAGTTCTTCTAATTCCTAAAGTCCTTTTTCTTACCAAAGAGTAGAACTGTGGAAGTTCCTCTTCCTTGAGCGGCAAAGGTACGGGAAGGGAATTGGAATCATCTTCGACTGCAGCGGCACTTCTGGATTGAGGCAAAAAAAGTGTTGAAAACACAGATACTAGCAACAGGGCTCGTTTCGTAAGTTCCAAAATTTGGGATCTAGGGTTCTGTACTTCTAATCTGAAATCTTTTTTAATCAATTTTGGTTCATGGCCTCATGGGTATCTATTTGGGCTTTCTTTCTCTGATTCAAAAACCGCAACAGGATCGTTATTTCTAGTCGATCCTAACGATTGCTACGATTTCCGGTCGATCTTAACGTTCCAACACAATCTGTGATTTTTGTTGATAGCTGGATCCTGTGGTATATGAATATCGCGATTTTGTGTGATCCCACGCGTTAAAACACGATTTTCATAACAGTGGTTGATTTAACTAGAAAATCACCATAGGCATATGGGAGTAGTAAAGTTAGTATTATATGTATCGGACGCGGAAGTTTCGATAAACTCTAGTGGTAGGTTAGCTGAGTAGCATTATAATTAGTGTATGTGCTGTAGCATTGCTGAAGCTGTGCTGTATATATGCTATAGCAATGTGTGAAGCAATTGAGGGAATGATATACTTAAGAATGATTCCGAGTTCAGCCTAATGTCCTACTGATATCTTCTTACCACCACGATACTCTGTTTACTTTCTTGTTATTTAGTGTAACCACAAAAACACCCCAAATCAATCAGGTTTTACTTTTTGTTCACACAACTATTACAGCAGTTGAGTGTCACTTCTTGGTATTTCAGTTTTTGTGGGACAATACTCTACTTACACTTTATTACTTGTTCGACTGGTTCACTTGCCACGAAGGAAATCGACCAATAGTTATAAACCTGACTTTGACGAAAAGAAAGGTAAGAAGAAATTTGGAGAAAAGAATTATTTGAACTATTTAAAAAAAAAAGGTTCATTCTTCCAACCCTTTTTTGCCCATTGCAATTATTGTAATCGTAAAGGGTATACTAATTCTTCTTGCTTTCATATGAAAGAAAGAAAAACTAAACTTGTTGGTAATTACAAATGGGTGCCTAAGGGATCTTATGAGGTTCCTAAAACACAAGCTAACCCAAAAGGACCTAAGAAAAGAGGGGTACTTAAGACTTAATCTTTTGTGTATTGCAAGTTTGTCTAAGAGCATCAAAATCCAACAAGTGGTATATTGACAATGGATGCTCTAGACACATGACGGGAGATCATACCAAATTTTGCTGGCCTCAAACCTAAGGATGGTGGCAAGGTGACCTTTGGTGGAAATCAATCCGGAATGAATGCTGGAATTGCTGAAGTTGGCAACAACGATGGACATCAAATCAAAGATGTCTACCTTGTTGAAGGCCTATACCACAACCTCCTCAGTTTGAGTCAAAGCACAGACAAAGGTAACTTGGTTTTCTTCGACTTTGAGGAATGCTTGATTGTGAGCAAGGATGATCTGCCCTTGGACAATATCAAGTCCAAAGCCTTATTCAGGGCTCCTAGGGAAGGTAATTGTTATTCCTTAAACCTCTCTAGTAATAGCAATAGAAATATTTTAGAAAATTGTTTTATTAGTAACTTGGAGAAAGTTGGCTTTGGCATAAGCGTTTAGCTCATGTCAATATGTTTCAACTTAACAAGTTGCTAAAAAAGGACTTAGTCATTGGTTTACCAAAATTGAATTTAAAAAATGACATGATTTGTGATGCTTGTCAGAAAGGTAAACAGATTAAATCATCTTTTAAATCCAAAATTGAGATTTCATCTATTAGACCTCTCTAACTACTTTATATGGACTTGGTTGGACCAGCAAGAATAAGGAGCCTTATTGGCAATCTTTATACTTTAGTCATTATTGATGACTTCTCAAGATTTTTTTTTTTTTTGGAATTGGGGACCTAATGGGACTTCTCAAGATTTTGTTGGACTATATTTTTGTCATCTAAAGATGAAACCTTTAATTAGTTTATTGTGTTTGCCAAGAAGGTCCAAAACGAGAAAGGAATCTCTATTTCAGGTATAAGAACTGATCATGGTGGAGAATTTGAGAATCATGCCTTTGAAGAATTCTGTGATGCTCATGGGATAGATTACAACTTATCTTCCCCAAGGACCCCTCAACAAAATGGTGTTGTGAAGAGAAAGAATCAAGTCCTCACTGAAATGGCAAGAGCAATGTTGAATGAGAATCAAACATCTCAAGTCTTTTGGGCTGGTGCAATGAGCACTACATGATACATATCAAATTGTGCATACATCTAGAAGAACCTTAAGAAAACATCCTATGAGTTATACAAAGGGAGAAAGCCCAACCTTACCCATCTACACATCTTCGGTTGTAAGTGCTTTGTGCACAATAATGGTAAGGAAAATTTGGGAAAGTTTGACCCAAAATTTGATGAAGGTATATTTCTCGGTTACTCAAATAGAAGTAAGGCTTATAGAGTTTTTAATACACGTACTCATATTATTGAAGAGTCTATTCATGTTGTGTTCAGTGAAACCAAGTTTGATAAGCCTTTGAATGATGATGAAGAAAATGCTTATAGAAATCAATTCTTTTCAAAAACCATTCCGGCCTCCCTTGAAAATTCTGGAAATGTTTTTGAAACTTCTGCTGAAAATGTTTGTGAAAACAGTGTTCAATCTCAACCTAAAGCTTGGAGGTTTATTAGGAATCATCCTTTAGACCAAGTGATAGGTGATGTAAATCAAGGAGTAAGAACCAGAAAAAGTACTTTAAATGAAGTCACTTTCTCTACTTTCATCTCTCAGATTGAACCCTCTAAGATTGTTGAAGCTCTCTCAGACAATATTGGGTTATTGTAATGCAAGAGGAATTGCACCAATTTGATAGGAATCAAGTTTAGGACTTAGTACCTAGACCTAAAGACCATTCGATCATTAGGACTAAATGGGTATTTAAGAACAAATGTAATGAAACAACAATAATTGTCCGTAATAAGGCAAGATTGGTTGCTAAAGGCTATAATCAAGAAGAAGGAATTAACTATGAGGAAACTTATACTCCAGTAGCAAGATTGGAAGCCATAGGAGTCCTTCTATCCTTTTCTTGTATCAAGGGATTCAAGCTCTATCAAATGGATGTTAGATGTGCATTTCTAAATGGTTTCATTCAAGAGGAAGTTTATGTTGAACAACCTCCTGGTTTGAAAGTGATCATTTTCCAGATCATGTTTATCACCTCAAGAAAGCCCTATATAGCCTTGAGCAAGCTCCTAAAGCTTGGTATGTGTGATTAAGCAAGTTCCTTCTTAATCAATGTTTTATTAGAGGCAAAGCTGACACAACACTCTTTATTAAGAGTAATAAGCTAAATGAAATCTTAATTGTTCAAATTTATGTTGATGATATCATTTTTGGTGCTTCTAACAAATCTATGTGTAAGAAATTTTCTAATACAATGCAGGGAGAATTTGAGATATCTATGATGGGAGAAATCAACTACTTCCTTGGTCTTCAAATCAAGCAACGCAAGAATGACATCTTCATATCTCAGACCAAGTATTTAAAACATTTGCTGAAGAAGTATGGTCTGAATGAATGCAATGGAGCAGACACTCCGATGAGTTCAACTGTCTCTTTGGATGCTGATAAGAAAGGAAAAGAATTCAATATCACAAGATATAGAGGAATGATTGGTTCATTACTCTATCTGACAGCAAGCAAACCTGGCATTTAGTTTAGTGTGAGAATGTGTGTTCGTTTCTAGTCTGCTCCCAAGGAGATTCATGATGAACATTTGAGAGGATATTCATATATCTTGTTGATATAGAAGAGTTGGGATTATGGTTTCCTAAAGGTCAACCTAAACATCTGGTAGTATATTCAGATTCAGATCATGCCAGGTACAAGACAAATAGAAAGAGTACAAGTGGCCAATGTCAATTCCATGGTGGCTCACTTGTCTCATGGTTCAGCAAGAAGCAAACAACTGTCTTAGTATCATCAACTGAAGCTGAATATATTGTTGCCTCAAGTTGTTGTGCTCAAGTGCTATGGCTCAAGCAACAACTTCAAGATTTGGGAATTCATCTAAAAGAAATCTCATTGCTCTGTGACAACACTAGTATAATAAGCTTGGTGAAGAATCCAGTACAGCATACTTGGATCAAGCATATTGATGTTTGACACCACTTCATAAGGGATCATGTTCAGAAGGAGGATGTCAAGGTGATGCTCATCCCAACCCCTCTCCAACTGGCCAATATTTTTACCAAACCATTGGCCAAAGAGCAGTTTGTGTTCATCAGAAGAGAATTGGAAATGGTAAATCCCAATGAACTGTATGTTACTCTTACTCAATGATAGTTGTATGTTTTTGATGATTAACAATCACTGACTTAAGCTTCAGAGTTTCTATATGTTGTTTTGCAGGACTGTGTAAAATTGTATCAGTAACTGACAGAGTAAGAATGACTCAAGTCAATCAATGGTCAACTCGAGTAATGATCAGTTATTCTCTGAAAATCAAAGAAAACTTTTTATGTTGACTAGAGTCAACCTTGAGTAACTCGAGTCATATCAGGCTTTTCATCTTATTAGTGTTTATATATTATGCTAACTCGAGTCATTTGATCCTTCTACACTAATATATTTTGTGAAGATTTGTGTTAACTCGAGTTAGGTTAAGGTAACTCGAGTTAAGATCAAACAAAGAGCAATCAGGTTTTTGGAGACTTCGTTGACTCGAGTCACACCAAGCTTAACTCAAGTCATCGTTAGACAGAGAACAATCAGCATTTATTTGACTCGAGTCAAGGAAAGCTCAACTTGATCACGTGAAGATAGAAAGAAAAAGGGTCTTTTTGACTCGAGTCATTTACCATTAACTCGAGTCACAGGTATATGAATCACGCTTTCAGGTCTGTATCTTTAATATCTAACTCGAGTCACTCATTAAATGACTCGAGTCATCCGTCACATATATATTGATTTGCACCTGTTGCTCTTCATTTCTATTTCTTCACCAAACCCTAATCGAGTCGCCTCGTGTTTATCTCTGAAATTCTCTCTTCTCCGACCCTTAATCTCTCAAAAATGCCTACGGAAAACCCTAAAATCTTGAAGGAATCATCCTCTGATTATGAACCTATAGTATCTACATCTCCTCCTAAATCATCGAGACCTAAGAGGAAGCAAAAGACATCAACCAAGCTTTAATCCAAGGTTTCTTCAGAGACACCTTTAAAGAAACCCAGGAAGTTGAAGGTTCAGGAACCTCCTACAGTTCTACCTCATAGAGAACCTGACCATGTTGCTGTTATACGAAGAGACAAGGAACAAGTTGTTGCTCCACTCAAGAAGAAGAAGCAAGTTGTACCTACTTCCAACCATCGAGTATCTGCTACTCAGTCTGGCCAAGGTCCCCCTGGTATAAAGAAGGTGTCTAGACATCCCAAACCCTCTTTCAATCCTCCTAATTTTTCAAAACAACCCTCTCTGGATTATCTTTGTGTTCCTACCCCTTTTACTGATTCTCAGTTAAAGGGATATAAAGACAAATATTTTAACCGTGGTTTCTGTCCAACAGTGTATGTGGATCTTGCTAAGCTAAAGGAGAAGTGTAATATTGACTTATCTCCTTGGCTTGAGCAGTTTTAGAATTTGTTAGCCATTAGCACTACCTATTGCCCTTCTCTGGTTAAGCACTTTTATTTTAATATGGCAATGGCTAATGTCTTAGATAGTGATGGTAATCTTGTTGAAGATAAGATTATCATTTCTCTCAGAGGTAAACAAATTATTGTTTTTGCGGAGGTCATCAATTCCCTTGCTTATGATTGATAATCCTCCTCTTGTGCCTAATATTGTCTATGATTTAGAATTTTTTTTCAAAATCCTCAGACCAAGAGAGCCATTAGGGCCCCTGAAGTTTACTCCAGTGTCATGCCTCCTCTATATAAGGCTCTCTGGTATATCTATTTTAGAAACCTTGTTCAGAAAGGTAAAAATTTTACTCATTTCAATTCTAGGGATTATGGCTTATTTGCCTCTTTGGTAGACAAAGTGCTTTTCAATATAGGCCACTAGGTCTATTGGAAGACGAAAAGGTTTAGATTTGATTTTTCTCCTTCAGCCTACATCCCTTTCCCAAATTTGGTCTCACTCTTGCTCTTTAAAAATAAAATTTGGTATCTTGACCACTTTGAAAAATCTGTCAAGCCTCTTAAGTTTGGTCAAGTTCATTTGAACTTTATAAAAATATCTTTTAGAGAAGGTTTAGGACAATCCAGAGCCCCTTCTAAGTCAAGAGCATTTGTATCAAGGCCCACTGAAGCTCAGTCTTCACTTGCTCCATCTCAGTCTCAACCTGCTCCTCCATCTTCAAGCTTACATGCTTCAATCAAGAGTATTGGGGAAAAGGTGATGCAAGAGACTCTTGGGATTCTCCAAACCACTTTGACAACTCAACATTATGAGTTACTTCCTCTGGTCTTTATTATAAGGCACCAACTAGCAAGTTTATTTGGTTCTTTTTATAAGGCACTTGCTTGTTCCCAATGCGCATTAATTATTTGTTTCCATGTCTGCCCCTAATTAATGAGGGTAGTGGGTGAGAGTAGTAATTCATATAATATTAGAGTTTAGTGCAATTAGTAAGGGTAATATTGGAAGTTACTTAAATTGTAAGACAACTTTATTGACTTTAACTACTTTTATTGGTTTGTGAGAAAAGTTAGTTGGTGTCTTATAATAAAGACCAGAGGGAGTATTTGAGAAGCTTGAGTCAGAGATGAGTAAGCTGATTGAGAGGGTTACTACTAGTCAAGATGCTCAAGGTACAAAGGTTTATTCTCTGGATGAGAGGATGGAAAATATTGAAGGTCATTTTGAAGACCTTGGAGCAAGATTTGAGAGCATGCACACTCTCTAGTTATTGTTGGATTCCAAGCTCTCCAAGGTGTTGAGGAATGAAGATATTGCTAGTCCTTCTGGGGTGCTTCCTTCTCTCAAGCACTCTCCTATACCTTCTCCACCTCACTACTCTTCACCTCCACCTTCATCCACCCCTATCCTTCCAACTTCATCTTTCACTACTCCATATATACCCTCAGCCCCTCCTACTGTTCTTGTGCTTACATTTCAAGCTTCTACTCTAAGGATCTCAACCTCTAGAGACACAACTGAACTTTTTGATGGGTACTCTTTTGCCTCATCCAATCCTCACTCACCCAGACCCTCTTCTCCTCTTCCTGTCATTTCCCCATCTACACCATCATCTCTCTCTCTCTCTCTCTCTCTCTCACTATATATTCACCCTTACCCATTCTTTAGGCTTTGCGTGCTTCCCTGGCCTTTGATACTCCTATTTTGCTTGATGATAAAGGGGGAGGGAAAGAGAAAAGTGAAGATGTGAAGAATGATGATTCTGCGAAGAAATGACATTGCAACAATTAGCAGTAGTTAAATTTGTGTTTTCTTTTGTTGTTGCACTCTCTTGTTAAATATATTTTTGGCTTATGTACTTCATTCACTGTGCTATGTATGACATCTTTTGCAATGAATGAGAATTATGCATCTTGTGATTATTTGTATTTTCATTTATGTGTTTTTTTTGCAAAATTCATTTTCTCCGTGATTTACAAGTGTTGTCATCATCAAAAAGGGGGAGAATGTTAGTTCTTTATGTGTTTTGATAATAATTGACAATTGTAAATCCAAAAGATTGTTATTGATTCAAGCCAAAGTGTTTTATTTTGAAAGATAACTTGGTTCAATAACAATATAACTCTGTGTTGATATGACTTGAGTCAGACTCTTATAATTCGAGTCATACCTCTCTGTGTCAAAAGCCAAATGATCTTTGAACAAAGTGACTCGAGTTAAAGTTTTGTAAAATAAATTTATGAAAAGCTTTTGACTTGAGTCAAGCATGTGTGACTCAAGTCAAATGTCTCAGCTTTTTCACCAAAAATCCAATGTTCAAAGATGACTCAAATCAGTCATTTAATGACTTGAGTTATGGGTTGTTTGCAACTTACTCCAAGTCCAAACCCAATAGCAGCTTTTTGAGAAATTGATATGACTCAAGTTAGATATGATTTAACTTGAGTCAAGTGAGTTACAGAGAGTTCCAAATGAATTTTTGAAAAGAATGACTCGAGTTAAGTCAGTATGGCTCGAGTCAAGTTATTGCTAAAACTCTTCTCTAATTTGAAAATGAATTAGTGACTCCAGTCAAATGAGTATGACTCGAGTCAAGCAACTCAAGTTGTCAATGGATGACTCGAGTCAGTATTTACAGCTTTTGAAATTATCATTCTCGTAATCTGTAAATCTTTGATTATACTTTGGGTACTTCATATTATTGATTAGTGCTATTCCTAACAGAGTTTAATCAGTTTGCTGATAAGTTTCAGATGATCTTAACATGATTTAAATACCAATTTACTTTAAAACAAATATGTGTCAGAGATGCATTAAATGCTTAGCAGAGACGAAGCATGAAAGTGAAAATTGATCTTTTGAGCAACCATAAAGCTTTCCAGCCATTTCCATTGAACATTCTAACTGAGTCTTAACAGACAAATGGAATGATGAATGTCAACGTAGAATAACGACTAACATCTGAAGAATACGAAGAGACGGAGTAACATTCGACTTAAACAGATATATTCATTACACTCAATGTGTAACATCCTGAATTTTGGACCTAAAGACTTGAAAATTAGCCTATTTTTGGAGGACTATTAGACCCTATTTTTGAAAATGAATTTAGAATCAGTATTTTATTGGACATGAATAGTGTTTACTATTCACAAATACGTACATGAATAGTAATTACTATTCACAAATACGTATTCACTTTTTATAAATACGGTATTTAATCGATATTTTGAGAAATATGAAAAGTATTTACTATTTACAAATACGTATTCACTATTCAAAAATACGGTATAAACTATTCCTAAATACGTATTCACTATTTGAAAATACGTATTTACTATTCATGCGGGACCCACGTCAAATTATTTCTCCTCTGCCAACACCCGTGAAGTTTGAAAAATTTTGCGCGCGGGACCCACTCAATAATATAATATTATTGTAATATAATATCTTATATTTTGGAAAATAATAGAAATAGAATTATTTCCAATAATCCGTGAATTAGGTTTTTTAGGTAAGGACATATTATAAACAAGTGAATTTTTATCTCAGAGTGGGTTATTTCCGAAGTCATTTCCGTAATTGGCGGAATGATTATTGAGATAGGTCGAAACCGATATTTTGAATCAGGACAGATAGTAGAATCGGTAGAAAATAAATCATAACTCAAAATCCTTGAACTAAGTAGTAAACAACTGCACATATTATGAATCAGTGAATTTTTGTCTCGAAGATGGTGTCACCCGAAGTAATTTCTGTTACCGGCAGTGTCCGACTTAAAATCTTTGACAGATTACGAAATACCCTGAATGAGGTCAAAAATTCAGTTGACCCAGATATTTTTAAAGAGGAAGAATAGAGCTTCAGGGCTGTGCTTCTGGATTTTTAAGAATTTGCAAAAGATCATGCGATCAGAACACCGAACAGGAATTTTATCGGTAGAAAAATACTATTCACATTATTAAAATAACAATTTTTTTTTAAAAAGGGCACAGATGCACCCCGTGAACAATTTTAATATTTTTTTTAATATTTTTGGAAATTACGAAAAATGACCCAAAAACAAGAAATTACACTTAAGGACCCATTTTCCAACACTATAAATAGAGGCCTCACTTCTTCATTTTCTTCACACCAAACTCAGATCACAACGGTCGAGTTTAATAGAAGAGAGAGAATTCTTAGAGTTTAGAGGGAGAATTTAGAGTAAAGTTCTCGGAGCTGGAGAGAAGGAGTAAGAACTTCAAGGGTAAGTTCTTTGGTCTCTAGTCTTAATATTTGGTAGTTTCTTTTGGTAATTATAGTAGAAATGCCAGATAGAGTTTTTCTGAGTATGCTCTGTGGCTGCAGCTTAGTCTGATCTGTCACATCAGAAAAGAATTATCCTTGGACAGTAAATATTATTTACTGGCACAGTAAAAAATATTTACCGGCACGGTAAAAATATTTTTACTGGTACTATTCACATGAATAGTGAATATCCAACATAGTTTCCGCAAATGCTGAAAATTAATGGTCACTGATAAAAATGATATTATAGGATGTCCGAAGATTCCGGAGTCAGATTCGAAGGAAGTCCGTATACGTGAATAGTGCCGTATACGTGAATAGTACCGTATACATGAATAGTAAATTACTATTCACACCGAACGGAGGTACGGACGCGTATTGTAACCTTAACTCTGATGCTTATGGTATGCTTATATGTGATAGATAGTCTGAGTTATTGTTTTTGAAAATTGATCATACACATACATCTTGATACGGGTTATAGTCTTGATAACGCCGTTATGTTTTCCTAGCGCTGAGGACACGGATGTACACCGTGGCACTGGTGAATAGTGCAGACTATAATAACATGCATATTGCAGTGGCTGTGTTATGTTATTATGTGAATATGATAATAATGTATGTGATTATTGCTGTTTTGACATGAATATCTGTCATACATATTTGATACATAAGCATGAGGTTAACCGTTACCTGAGGTTCAATGGGTATTGAACCTCAGCTCTTACTGTAGCTTCAGGATTTTCGGAGTGAACAGAAACAGAAACAAGGGTAAGCAGCAGGCAGAAGGACTAGCTGGAGAAAGTCCTGTAGATATGTATAGTCTTTCGAACTCTTTGTATCAGCAAACCAGTACACTACAGTGGTTGAATATCAGTTACTTTGTATTTAAAATCATTTCGTTGCTCAACTCTGGTTAAATTATTTTGAACTCTGATCAAATAATTTCGAAAATGCTTTAGAAAAGTTGGGGTGTTACATTTTGGTATCAGAGCAGACATCCTGGCACAGAGTTAACTAAGTTACTCCAAACAGTCCGATATCTAGAAAGGGGTTTTGTGGTTGGCAATCAGTTTCTTTGAATTCGTCGAGCTTTCCACAAATACACCTGCCTAGTCGGATTGTCTGAGTAGCGGAGTTAGGTTCTAAGCTTTCAAAAGTGTTTTATCTGGTATGAACCCGACTCAGTTACAGTAAACCATTGGTGCCGAAGGTAGGGCCGAGTCTATGTGGATCAGCCAATCAGTCACCCTAGCACGGTGAGGCTCCCATGATAGACGCCTACCTGGCCAATCGGTTTGACTAACTAAGTTAGGCTCTAAGCCATGGTTTTAAAAGTATTTCGAAAAAAAAAAACAAGTACAAGTACTGATACAATACTGGTGTTGTGATACAAAAAGGACGTAAATCCTAAGGAAAAGGGTTAGGCTCGGGAGGCCTTGATATAGAGTAGATGGCACAGAATATGGTTTCTGTTGTTAAACTTTAAGACTTTTGATATGGGAATCGGAATCTAAGTTAAATCCCCACTCAGAGTTTCAAGGGAAGTGGTACAGAGAAGTCGGTACGACTTAAGTTTTCCGGTAGACAGTAACCTACTGTTTAGGTTTCCCTTGGATAGTAACCTATCGATTTAATGTCCTTGTAAAAATAGTAACTTGTTAAGTTACCTTGAGAAGGAAATTCCTACCTTGTAGAGGCCAGACACCATGCGTGCAACGGGGCATGGCTCCGGGGACGAAGATCTTTTGATTAAGTCCTTGACGGTGGTGATCAATTGACAGAAGAGGGAAAGTACCCAGTAATTCTGGGGAGACAGTTATGTCATACTAGTGCCTATGAGAGTTGTAGGTACCCAGTAGTAAGTATACCAATATTAGTACCAAGAATCAATAGACATTATGAAGTTAATATTGCTTAGGCGAGAGAAATCTCAGAACTATGACCCCTGTGAGAGTAGGAACACTGAGAAAATATGAGTGAGTTTTGCCTAGGTTCCAAATACCTAAGAGATAGTTCCTTAACAGAACCATACGAAAGCTGGAAACCTCAGTAGCCACCAGGTTATGGTCTCAAGGTGGGACCAAGAACCATAGAGATGTTAGTGGCTAATAGATTCCCTATAAAGTAAGTGGCTACCCGATAGGGAAAATTGAGTTAAGAATTATGCTTGGAGCTAAATAGAAAGTGAAAGTCCACAAATAGAATGACCCTAGATAAGATGGCAGACATAGAAACAACGGTTTATGAAACCACTATAGGATAGGAACCTGATAGATATCTGAGTTCTCGTTATAATGAATCAGAGACGATCACTGACACTACTTATGGGAAGTTTGATCGGAGAGGGCTACCTACGGGGAGTTCTGATCAAGGAGGTTTACCTACAGATGATGCTAACCGGAAAAGCTGACTGGTCTGAGAAGACTGAGTGAAGCGCCGAGTAATGTGCCGTAGAGCAGAGCCACCGTGACGACGAACCGTAGAGTGGAGCCGCTGTGACAACGAACCATAAAGTAGAGTTACCAGTGCATCAGTTCTCAAGGTAAGTAAATTATAATGAGTCTCACATCGAATAGGTTCCCCAGAGTGAAGGTTTAAGTAATCTAGTATATCACCATGGTTTGCTCCAGTGCTACATAGTACATATTGTGTATATAAGCTAGCAGAAGCCCACGGTTATTAGACAACAAATACGAGAAGTGTCCCAAAAAGCTTGTGAAACCCGAGGATAACGGGCAAAGTTTGGAATAGCCAGATGAGTTAAGTAGAACAAACTAAGCATTATACATATGGTTTGAGTAGCCATGGAAAGAGGTCCGAATACGTGTAATTAGTGATGACCTTCTAATGTTAGTTGTCTGATTCCTAAGTAAGGTTTAAAAAATTGAATTTTTGAACTTGCCAAGACACTTGCTGTATTTGAAATTTTTAAAATTGATTTGTTCGCACATGTGGATTTTTGAAACAGAGTTTTCAAATGAAATGTTTTCAACAGAATTTGAGACCACAGTGATGGTTATTTTGAACAGATGTTGTCTTATATAAAGGGGTTTTTGTTAGAACCCAAAGTTTGAAATTGAGTTTTTAACTATGTTGTGGAAAAGTCAGTACAAAACTGGATGGACAGAAGCTGTTGTAGATGTACACAGTTTGCTGGGTCTTGCTAGATGTTTTAAAATGTTTGAAATCGCTAGCCTTTGATAAATGTTCTTTTTTTTGAACAAAAAGTTTTGGAGGGATTTTGGTTTGAGAAAATGGAAATCGCACCAGCAGTGAACGCACCCAATCCATAACATTTCGCCTAGGGCGTATGTTTTGATTAGTAAAACCTGACTGTCTATGACTGGACTGAGTTCCGCTAGATAGGGTTGCTACTTTATGTGCCAGTGTGAACACTGGGTCTCCTGAGAGAGGGGCGGAGGTTCTCCCACATTGTTGATAGTATTGTTGAGACTGGATTTGAGGATTGGGGTAAGGCGCTCACTGTACCAAATGGTTAAAATGATGGTGTGTACTCTCAATTGTAAAATTTTGTGAAATAAATTAGCTCCCTCAAAGATATGTGCCGGTAATAAAAGTTTTTGAAAATGATCCGGCAGTGAAAAATGTTTTCACGAATTTGTGATGGCAGCGATTAAGTTTAAAAATGTTATAGCACTATTACTTTGTGGTATAGAGCAGATTGTGAAATGTACTGAAACCACGGAAAATTTTTCATGTTTGAAAATTTGAAAATGAGACAAGAAAATAGTTTTGGGTAGCAATGACATGATTGTCGACGCTATCGTGTTGAAAAGAAAAGCAGTGTAATTGGGAATTATGGTACAGGAACAGCAACTATTAGAAAGGTTTGGAATACTGAATTAGTTAAGTCAAATAATAGCTGCCGGTTATGATGTTGAGTAAGTGAAAGTAGTTTGAGGACTTGAATGGGAAAGTCTCGGATGAATTTGATGAGCAGATGCTCAAGGCAATAAGACGTAGTGTGCAAAGTATACACGGGATGATGCTCCTAGGACATAAGACCAGTGATACTTAGCACTATGTGAAATGCTAAGTAACTATGTTTAGAATGCATCGTAAGACTAGCAAAACATTCACTGTATCAGGTAGTAATAAAGATGCCTAAGGGTTGAGGATGAATTCCTAAGTAGAAAGGTTAGAATCTCCAGTGCGATGGTAATAGATTGAGCCGGAAGGCCAATATGTGTTAAGCCAAAAGGCTAAATAAATCAGGCAGTGAGGCCTGTGTAATCGAGTATTGTGAGAATAGATCAGCAAGTCCTGTAATTTAGTACTATACCTGGGTATAAGATTGAGACATTTAATAGTAGGATGCGTGCTATTTAAGTTTGCATAAGGAAGGAATAGACTAGAGGTCTAGATAACCTTTTGATTTTATATTGTCAAATTTCGAGGACGAAATTTATTGAACGGGGGGAGAATTGTAACATCCTGAATTTTGGACCTAAAGACTTGAAAATTAGCCTATTTTTGGAGGACTATTAGACCCTATTTTTGAAAATGAATTTAGAATCAGTATTTTATTGGACATGAATAGTGTTTACTATTCACAAATACGTACATGAATAGTAATTACTATTCACAAATACGTATTCACTTTTTATAAATACGGTATTTAATCGATATTTTGAGAAATATGAAAAGTATTTACTATTTACAAATACGTATTCACTATTCAAAAATACGGTATAAACTATTCCTAAATACGTATTCACTATTTGAAAATACGTATTTACTATTCATGCGGGACCCACTTCAAATTATTTCTCCTCTGCCAACACCCGTGAAGTTTGAAAAATTTTGCGCGCGGGACCCACTCAATAATATAATATTATTGTAATATAATATCTTATATTTTGGAAAATAATAGAAATAGAATTATTTCCAATAATCCGTGAATTAGGTTTTTTAGGTAAGGACATATTATAAACAAGTGAATTTTTATCTCAGAGTGGGTTATTTCCGAAGTCATTTCCGTAATTGGCGGAATGATTATTGAGATAGGTCGAAACCGATATTTTGAATCAGGACAGATAGTAGAATCGGTAGAAAATAAATCATAACTCAAAATCCTTGAACTAAGTAGTAAACAACTGCACATATTATGAATCAGTGAATTTTTGTCTCGAAGATGGTGTCACCCGAAGTAATTTCTGTTACCGGCAGTGTCCGACTTAAAATCTTTGACAGATTACGAAATACCCTGAATGAGGTCAAAAATTCAGTTGACCCAGATATTTTTAAAGAGGAAGAATAGAGCTTCAGGGCTGTGCTTCTGGATTTTTAAGAATTTGCAAAAGATCATGCGATCAGAACACCGAACAGGAATTTTATCGGTAGAAAAATACTATTCACATTATTAAAATAACAATTTTTTTTTAAAAAGGGCACAGATGCACCCCGTGAACAATTTTAATATTTTTTTAATATTTTTGGAAATTACGAAAAATGACCCAAAAACAAGAAATTACACTTAAGGACCCATTTTCCAACACTATAAATAGAGGCCTCACTTCTTCATTTTCTTCACACCAAACTCAGATCACAACGGTCGAGTTTAATAGAAGAGAGAGAATTCTTAGAGTTTAGAGGGAGAATTTAGAGTAAAGTTCTCGGAGCTGGAGAGAAGGAGTAAGAACTTCAAGGGTAAGTTCTTTGGTCTCTAGTCTTAATATTTGGTAGTTTCTTTTGGTAATTATAGTAGAAATGCCAGATAGAGTTTTTCTGAGTATGCTCTGTGGCTGCAGCTTAGTCTGATCTGTCACATCAGAAAAGAATTATCCTTGGACAGTAAATATTATTTACTGGCACAGTAAAAAATATTTACCGGCACGGTAAAAATATTTTTACTGGTACTATTCACATGAATAGTGAATATCCAACATAGTTTCCGCAAATGCTGAAAATTAATGGTCACTGATAAAAATGATATTATAGGATGTCCGAAGATTCCGGAGTCAGATTCGAAGGAAGTCCGTATACGTGAATAGTGCCGTATACGTGAATAGTACCGTATACATGAATAGTAAATTACTATTCACACCGAACGGAGGTACGGACGCGTATTGTAACCTTAACTCTGATGCTTATGGTATGCTTATATGTGATAGATAGTCTGAGTTATTGTTTTTGAAAATTGATCATACACATACATCTTGATACGGGTTATAGTCTTGATAACGCCGTTATGTTTTCCTAGCGCTGAGGACACGGATGTACACCGTGGCACTGGTGAATAGTGCAGACTATAATAACATGCATATTGCAGTGGCTGTGTTATGTTATTATGTGAATATGATAATAATGTATGTGATTATTGCTGTTTTGACATGAATATCTGTCATACATATTTGATACATAAGCATGAGGTTAACCGTTACCTGAGGTTCAATGGGTATTGAACCTCAGCTCTTACTGTAGCTTCAGGATTTTCGGAGTGAACAGAAACAGAAACAAGGGTAAGCAGCAGGCAGAAGGACTAGCTGGAGAAAGTCCTGTAGATATGTATAGTCTTTCGAACTCTTTGTATCAGCAAACCAGTACACTACAGTGGTTGAATATCAGTTACTTTGTATTTAAAATCATTTCGTTGCTCAACTCTGGTTAAATTATTTTGAACTCTGATCAAATAATTTCGAAAATGCTTTAGAAAAGTTGGGGTGTTACACAATGGCTAATTAAATCTTCTTCAACAGTAATTAATGCCATTAACTATAAAAGCCAGAAGCATTCAATTCTTCACCAACCGAAACTCTGCGCATTCAATTAGCGATATAAGCATTTACTGTTTCCACTCAATTAGATAATATCTTTGGATATTTAAATCTTGAGTGTTTATACATCTGCTCTTTTAGAGAGTTTATTATTGATTATTAATCTTTGTAAGAATCTCAAAGTATTGGGACTTTGGGATTGAGACATTTGATTACTACTTGTAAAGAGGAGTAAGTTCTAGTGAAAGAATTACTTCGAGAGTTACACAGTGTGTAATCATTTGAGTTAGTGAAATCCCGAAGAGTCTGAGGATTGGACATAGGTCAAGAATTTGGACCGAACTAGTATAAATCTCGTGTGTCTAATCTTTCTCAATTCCTCTCTCTTATACTTTGTTTTTGTTAGTCAGTTTCAGAGGTTTTTGAAGAAAATTTTAGATCACCCAATTCACCCCCGTCTTAGTGATAATCCAGCTTTCACACCCAGCATAGAAAAGTTTTAAGTGGACCATAACTATCAAAAAATAATTAAAAAGTGTAAAATATCATAATGCCGTTAAAACTAAAGTAACGACCATTTTAAAAAAGGGTTAGTTTTGAACGGACCAAAAATACCAATAAACAATTAAAAATGGGTAACTGATACAATCAACAATTAAATATAGGAAACTAGCACAATGATGTTAAAATCAAGCTAATGGTTGTTTGGTATTAAGCTGATCTTCAATGAAGTTTGGTGGTTGAATATAATTTTCAACACAAACAAAGCAGATAAAGCTACGACATGAGACAATAGAAAACCAAAAAAAAATGGATCTACTTGAAATTCACCAATTAAAGGCTGTGAAGAACAAGGAACAAGCTAATGTTGGTAGATATTGATCGAACAGAGGACATCAGGTTTGCTCTCGACCCACTTGGAGCACCCTCAGGTTCTTGCTTCCTTGCTGGATATGGAAGGAGAAGAGGACGAAGAAGAGACAAAGGTTCTTGAGTCACATGTCAAAGGTAGAGATCTAAAGCTAAGGAATAAGACTGTGCGAAGAACTAGATCTATGTCACCTTAACACTCTCACCAACCAACTGCACAACATACAATTTGCATCAAACGGCTGTTAGATTGATTATAATGTCATCATGCGAGTCACCTATTTTTTTAGTATTGATTGTGCTAGCTATTAATTTTTAATTATTGATTGGTACTTTTGGTTTGTCAAAACTTATTTGTGCTAGGACTTTGTTGGTCACTCTGCACCTGGAAAGTAACGGTCGTTATTTTAGTTTTAATGGCATTGTGATTTTTTGCACTTTTTAATTATATTTTGGTAGTATAATCCACCTAAAACTTTTGTGTTTGGTACTCCTAGCGTAATACTTTATTAGCCAATCTACACCTTAACCCTTTTTAAAACATACAGTTAAGAACAAAATCTTAAAAAGATTCTAAAAAATATTTTTTACCAATACAAATTTATTTATTAACTTACCCTTTATGATACTAAATCTGTATTTTTTTTAGTTAAAATTGTTATGTATAATTTAAGAGTTTTTTTTTTGTTTTTTCACTTTCTATAATTTTATTTTTCTTTTTTCAAATATATTGGAAGATAAGTTTAATTAATTTAGTTAATGTAGATATAGAACCTTGATGAAAATTTGATTAGTCCTCTTAATAACTATATACAAACTGAACTTGTTTATAAATGTTTTATCAAAAAAATTGGTCAAACATTGTAAATTATAAAGTATAAACTTAAATAATTTTCATAATCTCTCATTCATTCAGGCTTATTCAATTTATACCCTATAAAAAAAATAAAATTTATTTAAACCATTTAAAAGAAATCTAAATAAACATTTTTAATAAACGTGATATACATTAAAAAATAATAACTTTTATAAGATAATCAAATCAAATAAAATTTATGGTATATTAAAAATTTTGAATTTATAACTATGATAATTTTTTCCTATAATTGTTTTGACAAATATAAATGTTTAATTAATTCTTACGTTAACATGGCATGATTCATGCTCCATAGGGCACACGAGAGAGAGTGACGAGGGTAATGATTGCGACAACGGGACTTCCGGATTTTCCTTTCTTTTTTTTCTTTGGACATGGGTTGGAGGTATTATTGTAAAATAACTAACATTTAAATATTTTAGATTGGGTTATTAACCCAGTTTAAGATTTGTTGAGTTTATAAGTCTTATATAGGATTTTTCTATTTCAACCGTCTTCATATGATATTCTTTCTATGTTAAATGGGGTGTTTTTGTTGAGAAATTAAGTTTAAAAGTCAAACTTAACCATCAATTAGTGGTTGGATGGATGAAAATAAAATTTCGAAAATATAAGGGATGTTTGTGTAATAAGTATTTTAGTTTTCATTAAGGAAGATTTATAAAAGTTTTCCAAATAAAGGGGAGACTTCTATAATTTAAATAAAACAAACGGGTAGTTAATTTATTTTACTCTAACATATAGTCAATAATATTATTAGTTTATGGGATTAATGTTTTTCCAGTCACAAAAGATAAGGTTCTCTCAAGTAATTTTCAAAACTACACCGTTTGACACTTAAAAAATAAAAAACCAATTTAATTAATGATTCTTTCTTCACCTTGGTCCTTTCTTTGCTTAGACCTTCATTGTGTTTTGGCCATTCCGGTCACTCAGTGTGGTGCTTTCCTCTGGGCTTCCTCACCCATTTCTTGCATCTGCCTCTCGGCTAGTTCATCAATATCCTGTCGATTCCACGTCAGTTTAATCTTTGTCCTCGTCGGCGATGGCATTCTCTCAGTCTCAATTCCCACCTCCTCCGGTGGTTAAGAAAGTGGAACACACACAATGGAGATGTTCGGTGACGTGAGATTGACAACTATTACTAGCTTCGGGACAATTCACGCACCAATCCTGATGTCCTCTCTTACCCCCGTCAAGAAAATTCCTACACTGACTCCATTATGAACGGTTTGATTCTACTACAAACTCTAAGAATCAATTTGCTGTGTTTGGTAATGTTTAGTATTATCGAATATGCCCATATAATTCGAAGTTGAATGGAATGACCAAAAAACGATGAAGGTTCGAGCAAAGAAAGGACTGAGATAAAGAAGAATCATTTCCTTTTATTTAATTAAATTGATTTTTTATTTTTTAAGTGAAAATGGTGTAATTTTGGTGGTCACTGGAGAGAATCTTATCTCCAGTGACGAGAGAAACATTAATCCCTTAGGACCTGTTTGTTTCATGGAAAGAGGGTGCTGGAAAGGGAAGATGGGACACTTGCCACGGTAAAAACGTGTTTGTTTTCCTCTCCTTCCTTCGAGTAGCATTCCCGCCAGTTCGAATCTTCCATCATCCGTGGGAATGTGCATTCTATCCAAAAATGGAGGGAAAGCTTAAATCTTCCCGAGAGAGTGAAATTCTGTGATGAAATTGGCCCTGAAAAATTTTGCATGCAGTTCTTCTTCTTCCTGCTTCTTCTTCATCAGATATAGCAGACTAAAGATCGGCAATTACATGGCCGCTTGCTTCGATGCTTCAACTCTCTGAAATTTTGCTACCCTCTTGCTCCGATCGTGTCTCCGATGTGCCCAGTTGCAAAACCTAACCCAAAACCCAAAACCCAAAACACCCACCTCAAAGTTCTTGAGAAAATCAACGAGAATGACCATGAAGAGGAAGTGGAACAACATGAGCAAGAACAAGAAGACGATGTGTGGGTCTGTGTTGTGGTTTTTTACTATCTTGCATTTATATTACTTTTGTTTATGTCAAAAAAGCCTACTTCTATTTCTGTCATTTTGCTGTTCCTCGAATGTTCTGATATAAACAGCTGCACAAGTTTGGTTACTGTCCAATTTTTCGTTCGAACTACGTTGTCCCTTTAGTGCTTTACGTTCGAACTAGACGCCAGCGTTCGGACGGTTTAAGAGCATTGTAGGAATTTCACCTAATCTTCCCACTTAACCAACACCAAATTCTTCATACCAAACATATCATTTTCCCTCAACTAACTTCCTTTCCCTAGTGTACCAAACGGCTCACATTCCCTCCTAATCTTCCATTCTTTTCCTTCCCAAAATCTTCTTTGTAACAAAGGGGGCCTTAGTTTATTATGATATTGATGGGCAAAAATAAAAAATAATAATAATAGCATGATGATATTTTTTTTTGCTCAAATAGCATGATGATATTATTAGTGTGTGTACGTATAACCCACACAAACAAACACACATATACACGTCTTCAATAAATAATAAAATGAGGAAAAACGGCACGGCATTTTCTGCCGATGTAGTTTGTTTTTGGTTTTACCTTCGACTGGAATTTGATTAGAGGTTAGGGCTTGAAATTTCTGGAATTTCCTCCAATACCAGTTGTGCACTAGTGGGTCGTCGTTACAGGCTCCCGCAGATCATTGTTGAGCTCCCATTCCTTCTCCCTCTCATCGTCCTTCCTCTGCATCCTCTAGATCCGTTGAAAATTAACGTTCAACACTGTCACCCCTCTCAATACTCGAGCTCAATCATACTGACAAATCCAATTTGATCGTTTTGACTGTGTCTACCTCGTTCCTGTAACTCTGAACTCAAATATTTGGTAAGCTTTAGTTATTTATGTGCTCAATTTCTTATTATCAAAAGCTGTATTTGAATCTGTGATCTAATGATTCTCAATTGATCGCTAATGAGGTATTAATGTTGTAGATCTTTTTTATGTTCTTTGCTTTGTGTCGCATAATTGGTTAATCATTTAGTCAGTTGAGGGGTCAGGATTGTTTTTAGATTGATTCGGAGTCTGTTTCTTTCCTATCTAGTGTTTCTCTCCTGATGTTTATGCACTTACCCACATAAGACTTGGCCGTCTTTTGGGCTTTAAATTGGAATCGAATGTCCTTTTATCATTGATTTATCTCCTTTTATTATTGATTCATCTATCTGCTTTTTCGCGGTTTATCTGAAGATACTAGGTATACGAATGTATGCTAGGATTGCCGTAAGTTGTGCAGCTTCTTTCAAGTAACTGTTCATTCCGTTGGCATCCGCTCCCAGAAAGCATCCATGTTTATTTTATCACATTTTGGTTAAGTTTCTCTGGAATGGGAAAAAAAATCACCTTGAGCTCGTTCTAAATTATTGTCGTTGATTCTTGGAGAAATGATTTACAACGATGTCTCTTGGTTTTTTCCATAGCACCATATGTCTACCCAGGCCTTAAATAAATACATAGCCAAAGAACAGGATCTAATATCCAGTTTTGTACATGGGCCGCCTCCCCTGTTTTCCTTGCCCACTTACTAGTTGCTCGCAATTTCTTTCTTTATATTGTTTACTACTGTATTTTCTTGGGTTAAATAACTTGTTAGCCAATGCTTCTCTCATCATTTTTGTGCTTGTTTATTTGAAGTCACATCAAATGGCCAACAGAGTTCAAATTCCATCAAGAAATTCAGCACTCATTGCTATGATAGCTGATGAGGTAAGAATGCCATGCTTTTATCTGATGCTTTTGGTACATGCGTTTTTTTTTTTCTGGTGTGGCTGTCTTGTAGATTGTAAATGTGTTCTGTTAGTGGGACAGCGTAGACGCTCTTCCAGAAAGCATACATCTACACATATCTGCGACTTATGAAGCTTCAAATGACTTTTGTCTTTATTAATTTTATGCCCCCACCAACTGTTAATGTGTAATTTTGTATGATTTGGGTCTCTCAGAGAAATCTGTTACAATGCTGTGATGTAAACGGGCACTAGGGTCACGTTTGATACATTGAAAGGGAATGATAGAGGGAGATGGGCCTTCTATAGAAACAATTTACATGTTTGGTATGGATGGAAAAAAGAGAAATTTGAATGTAACAAATTTAGAAAGCAAGTAAATGACACATCCTCTATAAAAGAAGAGATAATTAGTCTTAAGCTAATTAGAGTATGGTTATTTTTGTCCTTAAACTTGTGATTTTCAAGTTAAGTAGCATTCTTTTCCCATATTTGACGGGAGATGGAAGTGAGCATTTCAATAGAACTGTTATGGCCTACCAAGTACACCAAGAGGGATTTTCTCTTTCCTTTTCCCTTTCTTAAAACCCTGTTCTTTTATGCTAAAGACGCCCTAGGATTTTTAGATTTTATTTGTTATGGGTATGCAAATCATCATGTACCATCCAGGACTAGTCAATAAATTAGGAGTGCTGGCACCTTAGTGTCATAAGCTCCTCACTGTATTATAATTTCCCTGAACCATCGTACTGTTCTGCTTGTGACTAAACTGAATTTCACACAGGACACAGTAGTTGGATTTCTGCTGGCTGGAGTGGGCAACGTTGACTTGCGTAGGAAGACAAATTATCTAATTGTCGACTCAAGTATGCCATTAAACTTCAATTCTTAAATCTTATAATATGATTAATTATTTCTAAATAATAAGTGCTGTTCATAGTGGCTACATATCATCTTAAATGTTTAGATCATCTTATATCTTGTACATGTATTTTGTAACTGCTTTTGAAAAATGTTGAGGGCATCAACTGTTAATTGTAGGATAAATTCCCAATCCAAAGCCCTTTTATCCTTTGCGTCAAATTCAATAACAAAAGCCTATGTGATAACATCAATGTTTTGACATGTAAAGCACGCAGCAACTTACTGAAGTTCTGCTAGTTATGACTGCTATATGAAATGTGGGTGTGTTAATTATCTGTCCTTCATATACTAGGTACTGTAAGGTATGTAGGAACAGCTGTTATTCAAGAAGTGCCCCTCTAATGTAACGTTGGCACTAAAGTATTCTCATGCTTTATCTCTTTTTGTTTTTAGAAACGACTGTCAAGCAAATTGAAGATGCTTTTAAAGACTTTACATCAAGGGAAGATATTGCAATTGTGCTGATCAGCCAATATGTAAGTTATATTGCTATCTTGAGACTAATTCATAATTCGTAAGTGGCTAAGGCTGTTGTCCATATACATGCAAATCTAGTCAAAACCAGCAGTAGCCGCTTGTGGAAGTGCATGATCCACATATTTCTGAAGATCCTCACTGTATGATAGCTTATCCTGCATATAGATCAGATTTACTTATATTGAAACCCTGCCAAAACCTTTCTTACATGATATTAGACTCAGCCAAGTCTCAATTTCACCTAGAGTTTTGATCATTCTCCAGTGCTAGGTCTAGGTGCATTCTTGCTCATAAACTATGAAGGTTTTTACTGAATCTTTCTTTTGAATACAAATTCCCTACATAAGTAGCTCCTTTTATGAACTTATTCAGTATTTTCTCACACACACACACCCCATATTTGTGGGATCATCTGTTGTATTTGGTTTTCTAGAGCACCATAAAGATTTATCTTCCTCGGAATCATTTGGCTTTATTCAATTTTTTGTGAAGAAAAAAGAGAAATGAATAAAACGACTAATAACTTCTCCAACTTCAGGATACATGAACTCCAGGATCTATCTCCATCTCAAACCACTGACCACTGCTTTGATTGATGAATAATGATTAGTCAGTCTTAACCTTGAAATTGATTTATGGTCCTGTGGCTTTCCATAAACTTTAAATTGCACATGTTTAATTGAAGACCTAATCCTATGTTCTTCATCTTCCAGGTGGCAAATATGATAAGGTTTTTAGTTGATAGCTACAACAAGCCTGTTCCTGCAATACTGGAGATTCCTTCCAAAGACCATCCGTATGATCCTGCGCATGATTCTGTCCTCTCGCGAGTGAAGTACCTCTTTTCTGCTGAATCTGTGGCATCCGGCAGACGTTGAATTTTAACTCGAGTTAAGCTTATTTCATTTCGTATTGCCCCTTTGTTTAATTGTTTGTTTGTTTTTTTTTTTAATAATCCTGTTGATTAATTGATTGTATCATTTGTATGTTGAACATCCCCCAAAACCAAATATGAAAGGTATGGTAATACTACATGATACCTTTTTCTCCAACATATGTGCTTAGATTGTACCATTTGCAAACACAAAATTATACCAATTGAATTTGCAATTTTTAACAACGTATTGGATCATTCCCTTGTATATATGTTTTTTATGTTGCACTGGAAAGATGGCCGTAATAATTTGCAAATATCGAACTCGGACTCCCGAAACTAGGGTACTAACGTTCCTAGTGACACTGACCATTGACGAAGCTATCATTTGTTCAAACGAAAATGAAACGTTTTCACACACACACACACACACAAAAGAAAAAGAAAAAAAAGGAAATGAAACGTGTTTACTTTTATTTCTCTTGCAATTTTGGACTCCTGAAATCACGTAGCATTAACTGTGAATTTACAATCATAGGAATCTGTCAAAGTAAAAGAACAAAAGAATCCCCCCCCCCCCCCCCCCCCCCAAAAAAAAAAAGCTTTATAAGCTTCTCTAAGGATTCGGGAGCTTTGATCATTAAGCCTGCAACACTAGTAACTGAAACATCACATCATGTGAAGAATATATTTAGCTCGTTTAGAATGCAATATGGGTGAAGTTTGACAGCTCAGTAACTATGCGCTTTCAAGCTTTGGTATCCTGAAATTTGAGCCGTTTGTAGTCCCTGCTCTTCGAATAGAGTCAAATTTTTGCTTGCATGTGAAGCTCGCACAAAATGAGAAACTTTCCTGAGAGGTATCACCTCTATCCTCATGTCTTGACCAACATTGCATATTGACATCATCATGAAACATAACCTCCTGTGCAAAATAATGTGCAACAAGCCTAACTCCAGTCACTTAAGCAGTAGAAATATATGTCTTAGTGCTATAATCATATTTAACAGCAACTGATCGAGATCCCACAACAGAAACAAGAACTTCAGAAAGAACATTGGAAGTTGAGTTGCAATTCCTGGCAACATGCCCAATGTGCATACCAGAAGTACAAATCCTACCCGCTTGTTCCAAGACCAGAGACACTTTCCTAGTTCGCCCATCTAGTAAACGGAAATTATTAAGATTGATGGATCTTAGACCAAATTCTGAGAGAAGAACACGAATACGCAAACCAGACCCATCTGATTGGCTCTTATCTTATCATCATAGGAAATAAAACGTCCAAAGTACTCTCCAATTATAATATTGCAAAGATAAACCATGAATTTGAATCAAAACATTAACCTTCCGGATCAAGGCTCTTCAAAGTCGATTTTGCTAATTGATACTCCTTCCGGTCCTTATTATAAGGCACCAACTATCAAATTTATTTGGTCCTTTTTATAAGTCACTTGCTTATTCCCAAGACATATTAATTATTTATTTCCATGTATGCCCATAATTAATGAGGGTAGTGAGTGAGAGTAATAATTAATATAATATTAGAATTTAGTACAATCAGTAGGGGTAATATTGGAAGTTACTTAAAGTATAGGGTAACTTTATTGACTTTAACTACTTTTATTGATTTGTGAGATTTATTAGTTTGTGCCTTATAATAAGGACTGGAGGGAGTACAAGGTTTTCCACATAACTGAAAACTTTATCAAAAAAATGTATAGGGATAGCAAACATCTTACACTCATCAGTAAGGATGTTGATCCGATAGAGACCATCTTCTCCGAACCTCAAAAAATCTCATTCCTCAAAACGGTCCCAGGAAAATCTAACTGGGATGGGCAAGTATTACTCGTATATTTTTTAGTCCAACTCCATCTCTCAATGGAAGAACCTATTGCCTCCTCAAGTACCCACAAATCAATCTGAGAAAAGTCACCAATCTTTGTACGAGAGAGTATGCAGAGCTTCTTTTCATACACACTGAACTTAGAAGAACAATTTGCAGATAGATCAGGATATGGAATCAAAGAAAACAATTCCATGGCCAAGTCAAATGAAACTATCCAACGAAACTCCTCTTCCCCTCCCTTTATAGCATCCAAAAAATAGATCCATTGGCATTGAAACCGTCAGTGAAAATACTAACATCCTCTAAGCATGCAAATTCTATCGGCTTCCATGAACCTGTGCTTAAAGAATATAATTCAACCCTAATAATCAATCCATTAACCGCATGATATATTTCCACTATCTTATAATCATTAACAATTGCACTGAACCCAAATCCAATGCAATCACATTCAAGAATTTCAGATGTTCTAGGGATCTGCCTGACCTCTCGAGTAGCAGGATTCCATAATGCAAGGGAATTACAGCAAGAAGGGGAAGAATCCATCAGAACACAGAACAACCCATTGCTGTAAATGATCTCATAGTATGACCAGGAATCGATCAAAGGTGGGTTATAAACTTCAATCACATCAATGTCACAATCGATCACACGTGACTGCAGAACCTTTTGTGCACGCCAACTTTTCAAAAGAAGACAAGGCTTAGAGTGATGGAGGTGGTCAGCGACGAAATTCGGGGTTCTGAAGACTTGCACACACTCTGGAATCGAATAAGGGATTTCATGCAGAGTTGTTTGAAAATATTTGTCACAATTTCTTCAGGAAGAAATAGCGTGTCTCTGCGCATTGCCATCTTTCTAATAGTGCTAGAGAGGGGAGAAAAAAGAAAAGAAAAGAAAACCACTCAGAAGAAAGTGTATGGAATTTAGGGCAGAGAATGAAAACAAAAAGAGTTGACTTCAATACATTGAAAATATTTTAATCAGAAAGTTGTAAAATAATAATACAGTGCACATCACGAAATCTTTATCTCCCAACTATTTCCTCTTCTTCTCTTTTTTAAAAAAGCACCATTCATTTAACAATTCAAAGTACAAGTTGATTTAAAACTTCTTAAATAAATTATTCTCATTAAGTCAAATGCATTCCAAAGAAAATGATGATTAGTACATAAAAACTCGTTGCCTCACACGTTCGCGTGGACCGTGATGCAAGAGTTTAGAAAAGTAGGAAATTTTACATTCAAATGCTACACTGAAAAACCTCATTAAAAAGAAAATGCGAAAGAAAAGCACTTATATCCTGACAAATACAATGGGAGGTTGGAAATACATCAATTGTCACTCTTGTTTTGGTCTATCGGAAAAGAATGGAAGACTATTATATCCAAGACAATGCAGCTCGAAAGGAAAGAGCAACGAACATATTTGATCGAGATGATTTCTTTCAGTTAAAATATAGCAACCTGAGATTTTCTTGGTGAAAGAGGAGGCTCACAGAGCCACGCAGTCGCTTTCAAATTCAACTGTGACTATCTTGTTTCTTGAAGGAGAGATGGAGGATGAAGACGATAGTCGCATTCAAATAAAGAAACTATAGCTCCTTACTCTGTGTTATATTCCTTATCTTGGAATGCGGTTCGATCTCCGGAAAGCATGTGTTCATTGATCTCTCCCCGTTTAGTCTCTATTAAATGTCTGATCAAGTTTTAAGATTGATATTTTAATCCTATTTAATATTATAATAATATTTTTATATAATATTAAATTTCTTTGATGTAATAGTGAAGAATATATTTTTTTAAAAAAAAATCGAAAGACATTCTTTACCGTCAAATCTCACCGACATAGGCAGAAACTAAATTACGGCGGCTTCTAAATATGGTAACCAGGTTAGCTTGTTTTGAGGGAGTGGGGCCCACCCTTCATTTATCACCATGCATCACGCAATACACGTGTCTCATTTTGCCCCTTCCTCTTACTTATCCCTGTATCAAGGTTTTGACTTTTGACCAACATTTTCTCATTTTTAAGAGGGCATTTTCAAGTTTAATTGGAACCCTAAATCTAGGGGGGAAAAAAAAAAATCCAATCTTGTAAAAGAAATCAGACAAAGTGGTTTTTTTAGTTTCTTTTAAGTGATTTTAAGCTGGAAAGAGGTTTTGTAAAACCAAAAAATAAAAAAATCTCTTTTAATTGATTCCGAGATTTTTCAAATACAATTTAGTGAATGAGCGCATAGTTTCTTGTGACACACAGAAATATCATGCTTCACAAGAAATGTAAAACATATTTTGTTTTTTATATGTCTATCTATCTAAATGGGTCTACCACACTGTTCTTCCACTAGATAATATGTCCATCATAACAAAGGGTTAAAAAGGATGATAGCCCTAACATCATAGATAGGTCAAATAAGGGGAAAAAATTAAACTAGAGGTATATAATGATCAAAATAGAAATAGAAGTGATTGAACAAAATAAATGTGCAATATATATTATACTAAATATTCAATTCAAGATGATGTTCTTGAATTTTTGTCACCAATGGATTCAAGGCATTCCTCCAAATAGTCATGGGATGTAAGCTCCATAAACGAGGGTTGCCAAAAACATTAGTATTATTCCATCTTTGCCTAGGTCCGCCAATTGTAGCCTTCTCCCACTACCCAAAAAAAAAAAAAAAAAAAAAGACTTTTGGTGGCTACAAAAGTTGTCACTGAAAGTCTAAATGTCGCCGCTAAAGGGTTTTCATTGTCGTCGCTGATATGCCTGTCGCTGATACTTTTGGTGGCAACATTTCTATGTCATCGGTGAAAGTAGGCAATCAATAGTGACATTTTGTCACTAGTTAAAGTACATCATAAGGCGTGGAAATTAGGATTGCCGTTGAAAGAGGGGTATTAGCAGCGACATTTGTCGCCACTGAAACATGTTTCAGCGGTGACTTTTGTGTCGCCACTAAAATATGTATTAGCTGTGACTTATGTGTCGCTACTAAAACATGCATCAGTGGTGACAAAAGTTGCCGTTCAAAGTCAATTTTTTAAAAAACAAAAATTAAATGGCAAAAATTCCATAGAATATGCAATTGTGTAGCACCTCATTTCTAACAAACAACTCAATGTAATTTAAGAAGATGCATACACTTCAGGTCAAACATGGATAGCCAATAAAAAATTCCAGTAAGTT
Organism: Acacia crassicarpa; assembly: GCA_034222035.1. Classification (NCBI taxonomy): domain Eukaryota; kingdom Viridiplantae; phylum Streptophyta; class Magnoliopsida; order Fabales; family Fabaceae; genus Acacia; species Acacia crassicarpa. The sequence goes on along the minus strand of JAWXYG010000011.1, from coordinate 23,162,177 downwards.
CACAAGTGTTTGCAAGTAACGACACAAATTAATCAAAATCAACCAAATTCTGCATCTCTACTTGATTCTCCTTGATAATATCCTCTATAATCTTGTCAATCTCTTTATGGATCTTCACTAACTTTGCTTCCAATCCTGTTATGAGACAAACAACTTTCTTCAAGCTAGGCCACCATTTTCTTTAGGCTGGACTGATGGCCCTACCCAATCTAATTGATCCTGTAGTAGTCTGCCCAAATACAACAAGCACTCTTGAATGATGGCAACATCACATATATAAAGATCAACCTACTATTCAAAATATGAAAAAGACTTATCCTAACCCAAAAATTTGCAGGAGATTTTCAAAAGTGAATAATTTTATGCCGTCAGTTCATAGCAGTTTTTAGAAATAGCGAATATCTTTTCTTAAATTCACTTGTCTACTCTCTCCCATTGTAATTTTCCTATAGAAGCTAAATCTTTGTTAGAAATTAGTAGGATTCAATGAATATTTCTTTTTTTTTTCTTTTTGTTTTTTTTAAAAAAGATATCTGCACCAATAAACAGAGCATGGTTCTCTCCATTTAAGTAACCACAAACCAAAAGAAAAAAACCAAAACAATAAATCAAGAGAACCTAGCAAAGGAAGAAACAAACTTGTAGAGAAGCCCATCAGTTTATGACACTTAGTACATGATACGTCAAAATATGCTACAAGAGCATGAATATAATCATCACGTTTAGCAACAAGTTTAAAAGGTGATGTGAAGGACGCATCTCCAGGCACCATTTTAGAGATATCCATTGTTTGGGCAAAGATAAGCAAATTATTTCGCAACTTTGCGTCACCCACACGAGAAAAGAAATTCTTAAGCCAACTCAAGATATTTACGCATACTAATTTTAAGCACGCAGGACACAAAATTTAAGAAAAATCAAATAATCCATAATCGCCCACCTTGAGTAGATGGCAATTTGTAACAATCTGAAACATGAGATTGAAGATTTTATACATTAGCCAAAACAGCAACAGACACCAATTTATTGGTTCCACCTGTGGGGAAAAATGACTTTTTCATTGCAAATATACTTTTAGGAAATTTGAATACATTAATAAAAAAATATTCATATACTTCACTGTAGCACGAGGTAAATAATAGCTTGGACTAATCCTAGTTTAGTGGTGAGAGGAACTCACACTCTATTTTTCTTCTTTGTAGTCTGCATCTTCAATTGCGGTAAGAAATAAAGATGCTTTATCTAGTAGCACAACTCCATCATCCACCTAGGCCAAAAAATGAGAAAAACATATTATCAAAATACTCTGTACTACTAATACCCTTTATCAAATAAATTTTATAGAAACATTGTCAATATTGCAATGAAAAGGAAGTAAACGAATATTAACATGGCAACTCAAGTGATGCAAACTAACAAATCCTGGTGACCCCAAAGACTGCACAGAAGAGAGATAAAATTCTAGTCCCAACACCCACATATTTATCCCTCTTGAACTCATATTTTCATATTAATAATATAGTTATAATAATAATAATAATGTTTTAATTTCTAAATATTTGGGCTATTGTACCTGAAGTCAAATTATAACACTGAATATAAATATGGAATATATAATCAGAATCAGATTTGAAATTTAAATATATGCTATTCACATTTATTCCCTATCTTTTTGTATCTCTATCTCCTACAATATAATGTAGGGATTCCTACAATTTTTACAATGCATTTATTTTTTAACTCAATAAGTCAATTAATTAATCAGTTTATTATTATTTTCATTATTAACAAAATTTCGAGAATATTACACTCACCCATTCTCTGCACTCATCCACTCTCTTTGCACTCACCCAATCTTGGTCTTCAATCTCACTCACAACCGCCTCCTCCTTCAAGTTCAGCCTCCTCCACAGAGACAATGACGACTCCCAGACTATCGCTCCCGATTCAACTCACGCACGTCGTCGCTCGCAACGCTTGCCCCTTGCCCGTTAGGCTGCTCGCGTCGCTCGGCCGCTCTCGTTGCTCGCCATCCCAGCTTCAATCTGCGATCTTAGATTGATCATTTCATGGGGAAGGAAGAATTTGTCGTCTTCCATTATCAGTCGCTTCACTATGATATATACCATTAGAAACTTCGAATAAGAATTCTAGAAGAGAGCATGTGGGGATTGTTGTGTGCTCTTTAGTTTTTTGGTGGATATTTCTGTAAGAATTTTGGGATGTTCACTGTGAAAAGTCTTTGACTCTTTGTTAATAAAGAGTATGCTGGTCCTAACATGTTAATTGCTTGGCGTCCATAAAAACTTGGCTCTTGATTTATTAATGATACATTTCCTCCTGCGCTGTAGTTAGTGTGGGAGGAAGAAGATGATATAGAGAGAGAAAGTTGGGGATTTGTCTGAAAGAAGGGGAAAGGGAAGGTTGGATGAGTTTTCTAACATTGCATGTGTACATGTCACTCAAACATAACAGCCCTTTTATAGCTTCTTTAGTGATATTGCCCTCTCGAAAACTTACAAACACCCTATATCCTCCTTGATAGAAACTTCGGAAGCATTTTTTCCCTTTAACCCAAGATATTTTAATTCGTGAGAGTACCTATTGATATATAGCAACTTTTTATTTTACGGTTTGGATTATTTAATTGCCTAAATCTAGGAAAAAATCCAATCTTGTAAAAGAAATCAGACAAAGTGTTTTTGTTTTTTTAGTTTCTTTTAAGTGATTTTAAGAGGTTTCGTAAACCAAAAAAATATCTGTTTTAATTGATTCCTAGATTTTGCAAACACGCTTTGGTGAATGAGAACATAGCTTCTTGTGACACAAAGAAATATCATGCTTCCACAAGAAATCGTACAGCATATATATATATTATATGCCTATCTGTTTCTAATTGGGTCTTCAGCATTGTCCTTCCAGCCGCAGATAATATATCCATCATGCATAACAAAGGGGGAAAAGGATGATATCCCTAATATCATAGAGGTCAAATAAGGGGAAAAAATTAAACTAGAGGCATATAATGATCAAAATAGAAGTGTTTGAACAAAATAAATGTGCAATACATATTATACTAAAATTCAAGATGATGTTCTTCAATTTCTGTCACCAATGGATGCAAGGGTTTCCACGTAATGAAAAGCACTTCTAATGCCATATTCACCAGCAATAAGAAACTCCTTGAGTTCATTACTAGTGAGATTAAAAAGATTTATACCAACTTTTGGTTGACGTTCAAAGTCAAAAACAGCTTCATTCCTCCCAACTTCTGGTTGACGTACAAAGTTAAAAACAACTTCATTCCTCCAAATATTTAGAGGATGTAAGCTCCGTAAATGAGGGCTGCCAAAAACCTTGGTCTTACTCCATCTTTGCCCAGATCCGCCAGATGTAGCCTCCTCCATTACCCAGAATTCAATGCCTGAAAGCAAAGCAAGTTTGTTCTCATACGCGATCAACCTTACGTGCCGATGAATATACTGTACGTCAGGCCTTGGAATGAAGGTAAACACTTCTGTTGCTAGGTCAAATGAAAGTATGTCGATTTGGTTGTGGTAGGACAACCAACAAATAGCTTCATCAGTAGCTGCAAAACCTCCAAGAAATCCTACACCCTTTAATAATTTGCGGCTGATAAATTCTACTTTCTTCCATGACCCTGTAGACAATGAATACACCTCTGCAGGTTTATAGTCAAAAATTTTCACTATCTTGTAATCATTTACAACTCTACTAAACCCAAATGCTATACGGCAGAAATGATTATTCTTAATTTGGGGCACGCATTGGACCTCCCTGGTGGATGGATTCCACAAGAAAAGGGAACCACTAACTCCGAGTTGAAAACTGTGCTGAAGACAGACGAGGCCATAGCTAGAACCAATGATATAAACTGGTTGGTTGACCGAAGGTGAACTCGGAGGCAGAAGAGTTTTCTTGTCGGAATCCAGCATGCTGAATGTGGAATGACCGCATTGGAGGAGAAGAGAAGGGCCACGATGATGACTTGAGTGGTGGAGGTGTTCTGTGATGAACAACGAGGTCTTGAAGAGATCATTCCAATCTTTACAAACACATCGGAATCGGAGTAGAGATTTCACCGGAAGTCTTTTGAGAATACTAGAGATGATTTCTTGGGGAAGGAAGAATTTGTCGTCTTCCATCTAGAAACTTCGAATAAGAATTCTGGAAAGAGATCGTTTAGGGGTTATAGAGGTTGACGAAGACTCGAAGGATCTCTTGAATATAAAGGGAAAAACTATGCTTTGGTGTACGGTTAATTAATCGCTTCGTGATCTCAATAATCGGATATTAAGGTCAAGATAACTTATTTACGTATAAAATCTATCCTAAAATCAAAATTAAAGAATATATATGGTTATGACTAATGATATCTTTGGAAACAAAAGATAATGTCAGTTCCGATCGCGTTAGAATATCATTTCCAGGCAGTGTAGGATCTCAATATTCGGGTATATATAAGAAGGTCTAGATAAAAAATTGATTTAAATAAGTCTAAAATTTATCTTAACGTCAAATCTCTGTATATAAATAAACATATCTTTAACTGATTTTGTAATTATCAAAGGTGAGTTAAAAGAGAATCTTTTGCTTTAAAATATCATAGATAATTTAATAAAATTTTGGCCAAACCTAAATTTTGTAAACAAAACCTATATTTTGTTTTCACCCAAACAAACAAACAGGCTATATAAACCGGATAGTATATTATATTCTCTAAATTTAATCTTATTAGATTCGAAAGGCTTTTTTTTGGCCATGCCAATACATTCAAACGATTTTAAATTCAGTAGTTTACGGAGAGAAAGATATATTTATTAATTTTAATGGAAAAAAATTAATTTTCACATTTTAAAATATTAAGATAAATTAAATGATATATTTAAATATTTTCTTAGTGTTTAAATATAATAAGTATTCTGTTATTCCTTTTTGCAAAAGATAAGGAAACCCTAATAATAGGAAATAATATGATAAATCTAAATCCAATTATAATTATTTATTTAAAAGATAAGCTAGCGTAGATTCCAATATCCACTATTAATCATATCAAAAATATTTTCTTAGAAATCTAAAATCACTTCATTTTTTAAATTTAAACATGGTAATATCCAATAAATAAATAAATAAATAAACAAAAGGTGATAGATTTTGTTTAACTTTTGTTGGCCTAAAAACTGGGGGCTTAATACGATTGTTTGGACAGAAATTTAAATTGAATTAGATAATCAGCAAATTTTAAAAAATCTATCTTTATAATTAGATAATCTATCGGTTTTGTTATTTGTATTGATTTTAAAATCATTATTTTTTCCTTAACAAGTTTAGCAACATGAAAACACATAGAGTAAGAGTCAAGTGAAGTAATCTTAACTTTTGTAATAGATTTTTTTTCTTCAATTTTTTGTATATTAGGTCTGATCGTATTTAGTTTAGGCCAACAAAATTTAAATTTAAATTTAAATTTAAAATTTGCTCGGATACATGTTGTTAAATAATATAATATGATAACTAAAAGGTATCACACTACCTACCACCCGAAAGGCGAGGCCGGTAGGGGTGTAACAGCCCTCACTTACGGAGCTTACATCCTCTAAATATTTGAAGGAATGAAGTTGTTTTTGACTTTGAACCTCAACCGAAAGTTGGTATAAATCTTTTTAATCTCACTAGTAATGAACTCAAGGAGTTTCTTATTGCTGGTGAATATGGCATTAGAAGTGCTTTTCATTACGTGGAAACCCTTGCATCCATTGGTGACAGAAATTGAAGAACATCATCTTGAATTTTAGTATAATATGTATTGCACATTTATTTTGTTCAAACACTTCTATTTTGATCATTATATGCCTCTAGTTTAATTTTTTCCCCTTTTTTGACCTATCTATGATATTAGGGATATCATCCTTTTCCCCCTTTGTTATGCATGACTGGATATATTATCTAGTGGAAGGACAATGCCGAAGACCCAATTATATATATATATATATGTATGTATGCATGCTGTACGATTTCTTGTGGAAGCATGATATTTCTTTGTGTCACAAGAAGCTATGTTCTCATTCACCAAAGCGTGTTTGCAAAATCTGGGAATCAATTAAAAGAGATATTTTTTGTTTTACGAAACCTCTTAATTAAAATCACTTAAAAGAAACTAAAAAAACACTTTGTCCGATTTCTTTTACAAGTTTGGATTCCCCCCCCCCCCCGGGGGATTTAGGAAATTAAATAATCCAGACAGTAAAATAAAAAGTTGCTATATAGCGGTACTCTCACAAATTAAAAGAACTTGGGTTAAAGGGAGAAAATGCTTCGGAAGTTTCTATCTAGGAGCATGTGGTGTTTGTAAGTTTTCAAGAACGTAATATCGTTCTAGAAGTTTATAAAAGGGCCAATTTCGCCTTACTGTTGCCTGTTAAGTCTGAGTGACATGTACACATGGTACTTGTTACGGACCGGCCTAAAGCCCCAAATCCATGTTATGGCGCAATAGGGCCAGGAAGCATAGCTGACGTATCAGCAGGGAAGATCTGGTATCCTAACAAGATAGGATCTATCCTAACCGGCATCCTGAGATACCTGCCCCGAATATCTCGGCCCCGGATATTGTGCTAGGTCGGGATATCCGCCTTGGCCACCACTATAAATGTAGAGATTGACTAACCAGATGCACACGTTTTATCTTATGCTCAATTTACATTCTGTCACTTAGAGCACACACACCACCCCTTGGCCTCACGCCTACAAGTTTCATTCGAACTACGTGGACTTTGATCCCTTCAAAGGGTACGTAGGCTCTAGGCTTAACACCTAGTCAAGTCCAATTCGTCTTGTTCATCTGAACAGAACATTGGCGCCGTCCGTGGGGATACAATAAATTTCTATCCCCGTGACCACTGATGGCAAACACCAGAAGCCACAGTAGAAATCCACTGCCACGGACTGACGGAGGCCCCCTGACAGATCAACTTGAAGCCGGACCAAGTTAGCCGCAGGATCAATGTCAGCCACGACGAGAAAATACCCCAGAGGGTCATGTTACTGATGCGGCGAATTCCCCTCCCACTCACGATCAACCCCCAATCGAAGCCGAAAGGGAAGCATCGGCCCGGAACGCTCTAGCGATAGAAGTCGACGTCCGTCTCCTCCGGAGGACCCAAGAATCAATGTTCCAGAGATTCGAGAATAAAGAGAAGCGGGACGACCTACAACGATAAGAAGATTTTCTCGCCTTTGATCGAATGATAGAGGAAAAGCTTGAGCGTTATTTCCGACGAGGCAACCGGAATGAGTCCCGTCAATGGAGAGAGAAAGCTGTCGCGGATAGCAGCAGCTCATCAAGTAGACCACAACCAAGGACGAGACGCGGAAGCACTGGCAGAAGGAACGGGAGGACGAGTCTGGAAAGAGACCACCCATCACCTTCAGAGCACCGTGACGACCAAGATCGAGGCAGCCATGATGATCGGGAGGAGCGCATTTCCAGAGAATGCCAGGAGCCAAATAGAGCCCCCCGGACACAGGGTTCACCCCGGGAGTATAGGATGAAATACCTGACGGGATCTAGCAGGACCCCGTTCTCAAGGGCGACCACAATGGCTCGTTATCCGAAAAATTTTGACCTTGCCGACCTTCCAAAGTATGACGGGACTTAGGATCCACGCAATCATCTGGAGGTTTTCGAGAAATTGATGTGGGTCCGGTCGATCGACGGCCCAGTCATTCAGCGCCTCTTGTCGGCCACTTTAACCGGACCGGCGCATAAATGGCTGAGCTCGCTCCTCGACAATTCCATTTGGGACTTTGAAGACCTTGGACGCAAATTTGAACTACACTTTGCCACGAGCAAGAAACACCCGAAGTCTCAATTCACGCTGAGCAAGGTGAAACAGAAAAAGGGTGAGACGCTGCAAAAGTACCTAGATCGATTCAGAGACGTGGCCATGCACATATGATCCCTCTCCGAAGAAGTCCATGTACATTGCCTCATCAATGGTTTAGACCCATCGTCACGTCTGGCCAGGAACCTATGCAAGAACCGGGTCTATACGCTAACCGAATTCTACACTCGAGCAAAGCAGTATCTAGACGTGGAGCAAATGGAGGCGGCCAACGTGGACGAGTTCGAGAAGGTACGAAACACCTCACCCGACGCAGGAGGTCGCACCAGCAAGTCGAGACCCGAATCATGGAGACAGAACAAAGATAGCCGACCCAGGCCTGAGAAGGTCGACGGCAAGGCAAAATACGATAGCTACACTCCGTTCAATATCTCTCGCTCGCAGTTGTGGAAAGAGGTGGCTCAGGCCGAGATGAAGAAAGTTGACAAACCGAAACCGCTCAGGGGGTGTTCCAACACTGACTGTTCAAAGTTCTGCACGTTTCACGACTGCCCCGGACACACTACTGATGAATGCTATGATCTCTGAGATGCTATTGAAAAATTCGTAAGGGAGGGGAAGCTGTGTCAATACGTGATCAAAACCCAGGGGAGATCGAACAGCAAGCGGAATCTTGGCGGTCGTAGTCGAAGTCCGGCAACGGACGTACGGAAGCCCAAGAAGAAGCGTAAGTCTGGCTCTGACGACGAATTTCCTGAAGTTGAGTTCCAGTGCAACGTCATCAGTGGAGGTTTTGGTGGAGGCGGAGACACAGTAAGCCAACGAAAGAAATACCTTCGAGAGGTCTTGACTGTGAGGGACCTCCCCAAGTACAAGGACGATCCAGCAAAGCCGAAGCCATCCCCTTGACCTTCACCAGCGAGGAGTTAAAAGACATCATTCCCGGCCATCAAGATGGGCTGGTTATTACCAAACACTGATAAATTGTCGGGTCAAACGAATCTTTGTGGATGCAGGAAGCTCGGCCGACATTATAAGCTGGGACGCCTATAAAAGGATGCACCTCGACGTAGAAGATCTGAAGCCGTGCAAGACCACCCTGATCGGATTCAACGGAGAACGCTCTTTCCCAAAGGGCTACATCGACCTTAGACTGACCCTTGGCACAAAGGAAGCGTTCAAGTCAGAGCGCGTGAGGTTCATAGTGGTCGACTTCCGATCTCCCTACAATATCATTTTAGGACGACCAACCATACACAACTGGGACATGCTGGTATCCACTAAGCACCAGAAGCTGAAGATGGTCAACGATAAGAACTGTAAGAACCGGCTGAACCCAAGAGGGGGGTGAATTGGGTGAAGTATAAAAATTTAGGAACTTTGAAAATCCTTTCGTAACTCACTGAAATCAGTTTAGAAAGCAATAACCACACATTTAAATATGTATACACATTCAAACATATATGCTGGAAATGTAAGAGATAAGGGAAGAGAATGTGCAAACTGATTTATACTGGTTCGGCCTTATCCTTGACCTACGTCCAGTCCCCAAGCCACACTTGGGATTTTCAATCCACTATCTTCTTTCAACTTGATTACACGTTCTGTACTTGAGTAATCCTCTTACTAGGATTCACTCCCCCTTACAAACTGTAATCAATACACTTGCTTGATTACACACTCTGTACTCGAAGTAATCCTCACTCTAGGATTCACTCCCCCTTTTAAGCTGTAATCAACACAATGTGTTTCCCACTCAAGATCACCCAATCTTGAGTAACTCACAGATAGAAGGATAAGATGTTTACAATAAATCTTCTCTTTCTTAGAAGTAGATGAATAAACACTGAAGCACAATACAAATCATTTCACTCTCAATGATAAGCTATGTAAGCATTGAAATCAGAGAGTAAATGATATGAAAAATAGAGTATTAGCATGTTGAGGATGTAGGCATGTGTGCTGCGTTTTTCTGCTCTGTATTCTCTATTTTGAGACTTCAAATCTTCATGTATTTATGCTAGATCAAGCTTGATGATCGTTGGAATGATTTGAATTCGTGGAGAATCTAGCTGTTGAGAATATAGCTATTGAGAGTGTTTGAATACAGCTTTTCAGATTGTCTCCCATGTGGGCATATTTGGTAGATAGTTAAGATGTTCTGTTTCAGTTGGTAGGAGCCTTGTTGTCTGCCTTGAAGAATGGTTGGGCTTCTTTCCAAGTTGTCATCCACTTGGTTTTGTCCAGAAGATATATTTAAATAATATAAGTGAGTGTTGTGAATAGTAACCTGTCATGGACTTGATATTTGAATATTGAATCTGTTGAAGCTTTTGTCCGTTGGAGCATTTCACCATTGAATATTCGAATCCTATTGGAGAACATTATAGTTGAGCATTGATTCAAGTTCCTTGTTCAAATCTACCTTCTTTTGCCATGTTTAGGAGGTGGTTTTGGCATCTAAACTCAGCTTAATCCACCTGGCCAAGTAATCTGATTTGTTCTTCTGCAAATTAGTCCGTTGGAGATGAAGTTTCTTGATGTAGAATACATTCTTAAATGCTTTGTAGGTGTGTGCAGTTGGATTAGCCAAAAGGAGCAACTTTTTGTTCAGCATTTAATGTTCTGAACTACCTTTTTGCTTTTTCTCTAACCTTCAATTAATTTTTGTTAATCTGTCTGAAACTCATCAAAAAGATAGTTAAACATAGTTAAGAATATAGAAGAATGATAAGGGAAAGTATTAAGATCAAATAAAAGTATTCCAAAATTCGTCAGATTTGATTTTCAAGTTTAGCGTTCAATACTTGAGTATGTTCATCAATACTCGAGTATGTCACTGTGCACTTAAGTCAATACTTGAGTATGTTCATCAATACTCGAGTATGTCACTATGCGCTTAAGTCAATACTTGAGTATGCAAACTGATACTCGAGTATGCTTCTTCCAAAGGCAAATCATCGTGACTTGAACTTGAAAACCAATGTCAATACTCGAGTATGTAAGTCTATACTCGAGTTTTGAACCTTTTGTGAGAGAATTAGCTTAAGTTCAAAAGCTCAATACTTGAGTATTCATTCCAATACTTGAGTATTCAAATCATTGACAAATGGATAACCTCTCTGTATGCTCAATACTCGAGTTTGCAGACCAATACTCGAGTATTGATTCAATTTCAAAATTTGTGAAGTTTTTCCATGTCAATACTTGAGTATTCAAATGAATACTTGAGTATTCATAAACAGATGTTTAGTTGAAAAACTTTGTAAGAGCCCAATACTCGAGTATGTAAAACCTATACTCGAGTTTCCAACAGTTATAAAAGTTTGAAGGCTCTCTGTAAGGTCAATACTCGAGTATACCAATGCCATACTCGAGTATTCACTCAAGGAGAAAAATTGTTTGCTCTCTGTAGGTCCAATACTCGAGTATAGCTTCCTATACTTGAGTATTGACTCAGCTTGAAAAACTTGAATACTCTCTGGAAGTCCAATACTCGAGTATGCATGTCCTATACTCGAGTATACACTTAAGTTCAAAACTTGATTGCTCTCTGTGACTCCAATACTCGAGTATTGCTTCCAATACTTGAGTATTGCTTTGTAAAATGCATTTGAGCAATCCAATGTCAACCCAATACTCGAGTATACAATCCAATACTCGAGTTTCCAATTGACAGATGATTTTTAGCAAATTTGGAAACTTCAAAACATGTTTACAATTGTTGATTATCATCAAAACACATATAGAACTAACAAGAACCAGTTGGTCGAGGTGACCGGAGACCAGAAGGAGTCGCGCCAATGCTACTTTGAGGTTCTTCGGGTCGAGGAAGGAGGACCCTCATCTCCACCACGGCTCGGACCTAACAAATCCGTGACGGAGGCCGATACCGATAGACATCCCCGAAAACCGATTAACATGGTGGAGCTCGACCTCCGAGAGCTAGAAAACCCGAGACCGAAGCCAGAAGGAGAACTGGAGGAAATAACCCTAGGAACCGACCCCTCCAAGACGACCAAAATCAGCCGCGATCTGAATGAAGACTTAAAAGCACAGAAGGTCTAATTCTTAAGACAGAATCAAGATATCTTTGCTTGGATGTCGGCCAAAATACCCGAGATCGACCCGCACTTTTACTGCCACAAACTCGGTATATGGCTGGGGTCGAGGCCAGTGGCACAGAAAAAGAGGAACATCGCCGCCAACAGACAGAGGGCCCTAGAGAACCATATAGAAGAGCTCTTGGCGGTCGGCTTCATCAGGGAGGTGTAGTATACGGCATGGCTTTCTAACGTGGTCATGGTCCTCAAACCAAGCGGCAAGTGGAGAGTGTGCGTCGACTACACCAGCTTGAACAAAGCATGCCTGAAGGACTCCTATCCGATTCCTAACATCGACCAGCTTGTCGACAATTCGGCCGAATACCAGCTGCTTTCCCTCATGGACGCCTACTCCGGTTACAATCAGATTGCGATGCACCCAAACAACCAGGAGAAAACCGCCTTCATGACCGACAAGATCATATGGCCTCCACCCACATAGTTAAAAGGCATGCCGGCCTCCTAGCCCTTCTACAAGTGGGGCAAGGACATCCTTGGTCCATTCAGACCCGCACATGGGCAGTACAGATGGCTCATCGTCGCCGTCGACTATTTCACTAAATGGATCGAGGTAGAGCCGCTGTCTACGATAACCTCATCCAGGATAATGAGATTTTTTCGCCACAACATCGTCTCACGATTCGGGATACCTGCTGAAGTCGTTACAGATAATGGGACCCAGTTCATGGACCATAGACTCCAGTCCTTAATGTCCAACTTAGACATTAAGCAGCATTTCTCCTCCGTCGAACATCCGCAGTTTAACGGCCAGGCCGAGTCGGCCAACAAAATCATCCTGGACGGACTAAAGAAGCACATGCTGCAGGCCGACACAAACTGGACCGAACAGCTCCACAGCGTTCTCTGGGGATATAGGACAAGCGTGCAGTCCTCGACCCAAGAAACCCCTTTCTGGCTGACCTATGGCTGTGAAGCAATGATCCCGGTCGAGATTGGACAGCCATTGTGGAGGAAGATAAGAGCCAGACACGAAGGAAAACGTCCAATGATGACGCTTTGAAGACGGATTTGGAACTCATCGACGAAGTCCGTATCACGGCGCATTGCAGGGAATTAGCCGTCAAGCAGCTCTTAGCGGCCAAATACAATCGGAAGGTTCGGCCACGGTCTTTTAACCGGGGGAACCTAGTACTCCGACGAGCCGACATAGGCAATAAGAATGCCAAAGACAGAAAGCTTGCGGCAAATTGGGAAGGCCCCTATCGGATCAAAGAAAAACTCGATGGAGGAGCGTACGTTCTCGAAACATTGGCGAGGAAGCTGATTAAGAGAACGTAGAATGCAGACAAATTAAAGATCTATCACAGCTAGATTTCGCCTCAGCTCAAACACAAATGTTGAATTTTGGTTATCTCTTTAAGTTTTTTCTAGTTTAAGTTGTCCTTTATTTTCCGTTGGTTAACTTATGGTCATTTGTAAGGCTCTTGGGAGCTATTTTTATTAATGAAGGATCCTGCAGAGGAGATTCATCAATGTGCACAAATATCCGCTTAAGCATGAAACTGAGGCCTTTAAGCCCGGTATGAAACTGACTCCGAGGTCATACACCCGGTTGGTGATAAAAACCATCTAGATGTATGAAACCGGCCGTTGTACTCTGACAAGCATTGGTTAGAGCTCGGCGAAGGCGCCATACATGGCCTTTCGCGAAATTGACGCGTCAACACTCGCTCGACTAAGAAAGCCGACTATCATGCCGACCCTGATCAGGTCAAAATGTTCGATTTAAGGCAAGAGAAACCTCGGTTGAACATGTGATAGTTTTGCCCTTACGTCGGTTACGATTTATACGACTAGTGAAAGTCGGACCGAGGTAGTGCGGTTAAAGTTAAGAACCCTCGAGGTGAAAACACAAAACCCTGCCCCATCCTCCCACGCGTAAGTGTGGTCGAGTAAAACGACTCGTATTTCATGCAGTCAATAAATGTCTAAACCGTAGTTTGGGATTTATAAAAAATGGCAAAAGGATGGAAAAAGAAAATCATCCATTGTCAAAATACATACAACAACACAAGAAGCCCGAAGTGTCAAGAAAAAAAAAAAGGCATATACGCCTATACAAACAAAAATATAAACACAAGAAATTAACGGGACGGCCTAGCCTTTGGGCCCCCATCCTCGGCCCCAGTATCACCTTGGGACCCCGCGGCTGGAGGGGACTGATACGGAACTAGAACTCCGTCCTCCACAAAGGCACAGAAATCATACCCGTCCACGTTCAGCTCCACTCCAGGATTCAGCAAGCGGAGTTGGGACAAGGCCTCTTCGAAACAATCCTGGGCAGTTTGCATCATGGCCTCGTTTGTTTCCGCGTGTGCCCGCTTCTCCTCGGAGAGGGCCTTCTTAGCCGCCTCGAGATCAAAGAACGCAGCGTTACGTTGGCCCTGCAAGGTCTTCACAGCATCCATACGTTGCTCCAGCGCCGCCTGTATCCGGACACACTCGGAAGCCGACTTCTCCGACCCCTCCTGCGACAGCCAAAGCTCCTCCTCTGTCTTCCCAGCGGCAACTTTGACAGCATCTCGATCAACCCTTGCTGTATCTCTTTCCTCCTCCAAGGTCTCCACCTTAGCCTTTAGCTCCTCCTTGGAAGCCTTCAGCCTTCGAATATCCACATCGGCCTTGGCATATTTTTCCTTCACCAGGACAAAGGCCTGAAGGAATCCAACAGACTTGCACAGCTGCCTCTTGTAACATTCCAAATTTTAAGATTTGGAATTAGAAATATTACATGGAAATTAATTATAAAATTTTGGTTTAAAATAATTGAGAGAATAATCATTAGAAAATTAGGCTTATTTTTCCTTTAATTTATTTTGGGAAAAGAATAATCCAAATAAGGAATAAATTACACCTAAAAGATTTTAGAAATAATATGTGAATTAATCAGTGGAATTTGGCCAAAGGATTAAAATTAATTATTTTGGAAAATTAGGAATTTTTCTCCTTGTAATATTTGGGAAAATAAATAAATAAAATCAAGGCAAAACAAAATTTGCAAGAAATAATTTTTGGAATAAAACCTAAGTAATACAAGCCCACATTCATGACACCAACCCATTCTCATTACTTCTCTCCAAGCCGATAAACCCAATCCATTTCTTTCATATTACCCATACCATATAACAGACTATTCATCTATTACACATTCGTCCATATTAATTATAATTATATTTCCCATTCACTCCCTTATTGTTCAGCCAAACACGTTTCAACCAAAGATTAGCAAATCAGCTTTTTGCCTTTCCACCGTGCACGCAAGAAACAAAAGATCAGATTGCGTAAACTAACTGAAAACCTCTGCGCCGTTTCAATAAACACAGAAGGGTCAAATTTGCACAGAGGGGCCATGCTTTTCGAGCCCAGTACCATCTCTCTCATTATAACCTCTCAGTTTGTTATTTGATTTCCCCAGACAGACCCTCGGCTTATTATATATTCAGGCTCTCTATTCTTTTTATCATTGTATTACTTCAATCAGCCGAGGGAGAGTCTAAGAAAGAGAGAGAGAGAGAGAGAGAGAGAAAGTCTGTTTGATTTCTCTATTTTATACTAGCAAAACAGAGCCATCGTGACCTGCAAGGATTAGCGTTCAAGTCCAGCGATCAAGGTTAGCTACTGTTGCATATGAATATATATATTAGGGTGTGTGTGAGCGTTGCAAGAAAAGAGAAATCTTTTGTATATATGCATGGTTTGAAAACTGAAATGAAACAGGGGCTGTTATGTTACTGCATAAATTTAGTTGCCTAAAATATATATATATATATACATCTATGAGTATGTGGTTGTATTTGGGAAACTAAAGGGAAAAACTTACTCTCTTACATATGAGTTTTTACTTTATTTGCTGTACATAGAGTATATATATGGTTGTCACCTTGCCGGTTCATAACAAGAAGGAAAAAGCTGTATGTATATATATATCAGCATGTCCCCATACATAAAAGAATGGAAAAAAAAAGGGTGGTCTTAGAATGTATATATCCATACACACATATATATATATGCACACCCAAAAGCTAAAATATATACACACACGTTGCAACCTTTGGGAAAAAGGGAACAATAATCATAGTTGCTGATATAAGTTGCTGTCATTATCTAAATGCATGTGTGTCGTTGCATCCTTGGCTATGAGTGTGGGTGCGTTGCTGCAAGTAGAAAGAAGAGAGAGATCTTGAGACTAAAAATATATAGAGAGAGTGATTAGGCATAGGTTAAAGCTTGTATAAGAGGAATGCCATTGTCATGAGAAAATCAACGCTGGAAGTGTAATTTGATAAATATAAAGAGGCATTGTCATGTATGTGTGGTAGTAAGTGAAAATGGTAGTGGGGAAAATATGTAGGATGCCTCATTGCTAAATATAATTGCTGCGTCTGCATGTGTAAAACCTAAGGAGAAAACAAATTAATATAGGTAAATAGATTTTTTCTTTAAAAAAAAAACACTTAAAGACAAAAAGTCAAATGTTGGTCCCACGCATGTCAATTAATTATTCTATTTTATCTCATTTGGAACTAAATGGTAAATGGATGGAAATTTGTATCCTTTTTCCTTTTTGTAAGCACAATTCCCAAATTGAACAAAACTAATTTGGGAAAATACAATAATCATTAACGCTAATTATGCAGAAGTACATTTGTCCTAAAGGAAAGAAGTCTTTGATCAAAAAATATGAAACCTTGGTTTTGAAGAGTTGGTTTTGAGTTTAAATTAATAATAATAAATAATAAAAATAATAATAGAATAATAATGATGATGATGATGATAAATAGATATTGTTATTATTATTAAGAAAAGAAATAAATAAGAGAATTATTAATTAATAAAGAGAAAAGGAGAATTAATAGTTACAATAGTCTTTCTAATTTTTCAGCCCCGTCCTAATTTGTCCACTTCAAGCATTCCAAATTTATTATTAAAAATTTGTATATTCTTAATTCGATTAAATTATAATTTTGATTTCGTAGAGTTTTAGAAGAGTTATTAATTGTTAGTAAATTGGTTGTGGTAGATTGATTTTTGGCATGTGTTTGAGCTCTTGGGTTAGGAGCAGTGTGATAATAGTTAGCTACGGCGAGAGGTAACCACTTTCCACTTGTTATGTGTATTGATATGTTGTTGTGAGTATTTTGTGAAATCATTATGAATATTTTTGATATAAATTGCCTTGTGGAATCTTATGATTTGAAGAATTGTGAATATATACATATTTATTTATGTATAAGAATTGAGAGTTTTGATATTATGATATTTGTTATGATAATAATGGGAAGGGTTGAATTGGGAGGAAATGAAATATTATATTCCACCACGTGGTGAGGCCTCCATTGGTGCACGATGGTTGGCTTTCTATTGTCCCACCTGTTCAATGAGGGACTGGCCCACTAGTTCAATGAGGGCGTACGACACCCCGATGGTTCAATGAGGGGGAAAGGCCCATGGTCTGGGACATGTGCTCTGAGGATTTTGGCCGGTTCTCATCACATGACCAGTGAGCTTTTGTAGTAACCAGTAACATGGGTGTAACTTAGCCCATGGGTCTAGTCGGAGGAAATAAGGCGGTTCGGCTGGATTGGTGGGAGGTATCTTGGGGATTATGTTAATGAAAATTTTGATACATAATTTCTGATATGAAATTTTGTGACATGGATATTGGCAAATTATATTATATTTTTATTTAAATGACTTTGTTATATAAATTGTTCCACATGGCACCTCACTAGCACATATTAGTATTCGTAATGAGTTGGATTGATGGTTACCACATTTTTCCAGGTGATAGTTCCCGTTTGGGTCCATCTGGGGAAAACTTCAGAAGCTGAAGCTACTCCTTCGGACAGTAGTGCTTCCATCTTCTGGTATACGTTGGATGATTGTATATTGCCACGTTAGGGCTCATATTGCATACTCTGATTTATTTTGTATATTTTGGTAATGGATGAGGTATTAGTCAGTGGTTGTTCAACCCGTAATTAGTCTTTATGTTAAGTAAAAATGGAGGTCGTTATACCTCTGGGCGACATGCACCTTATCCAGGCCAGGCAGGGATAAGGGATGGCCTTCTAGAAAGTGCCGGGGAGGGAGGAAGGTGACGTCTACCTCGAGAGCCACTCCCTCTCCCACAGAAAGCCTCGAGGGAACATTGAAGAGGGCCCAGATGGCGGGGGAGGTGGTGGAGGCGGCGGAGGTGGCGAGAGCACTGAAGCTGTCGGAACATCGGGATGACCACCGGTTCATCCTCCTCCACAGCAATGACGACTTCTTTCCCCTTCGAAGCTTGGCTACCGGCCCCTTGTGAAGGCTCGGTGGTGGCGGCAGGGGTAGACTCTCGGCCGACTGAGGCCTTAGTTTTCTTCATCACATCCGCCTCTGGCACGGCGGCATCAGCAGGAGCACCCCGTTTCCGACTTGGCCGGCTCGGGGATGAAGCTGCAGGATTCACTCTCTGAAGGTAGAGCGAAAGGGCCTTCATATCTTGAGCTGCTAAAACAGATGAAAAAGAGATTAGGAATTGAGTTGATACATCACACAAAGATATAAAGAAAAACAAAAAGCGACTCCTACAATTGGAGGGTATCAGCCTGGAACCAGCCCCAGTGGTAAAGAAGGCCGCACTCTGAACCCCATACTCCTTCACAAAGGCCGACAACCTGGGGACGGAAGGGACGTTTCGGGCAGAAGGTCGTCATCACCAACTAAGTAGGACATCGACGATTTAGTGTAATGCCCGTCCTGCCAGTAAAGAGGAAACCTCCACTCCACATCCGGGCCTTCAACCCCCTTTAAAAACCAGGGCTGTTGGCCAGGCCGGGCTGCGACCTTGAAGAAGGTGGTCTTGAAACGCTTAAAAGAGTCCGAGAAGGCCGTCATAAGTTTCCTATCCGGCTCACTGCGAAGAGAAATCAACCCCTTGAGTTTCTCGCTCTCCTTGGGCGAACCGGGGGTGAAAGGGCTGAAATAATAAAAAAAAGAGGTTGGCCATACAAGGGATGGGGCTCGAAAACGAGCTGCATAACTTCTCGAAGGCCACCAGATAGGCCCACCCGTTGGGGTGGAGTTATGACGGCGCGAGATTTAAGTAGGTCAGCGCCGAGATTTAGAACTCAGTGAAGGGGAAACGAACCCCAATCCGGGTCACGAGGTCCCGATAGAAGAAAAAGAAGTTAGTGGATCCAGACTCACGAACAGAGCAGATAGGCTCCTCAACCCCCGCGGGTACACAAGCACAGCCTTCTAACTCAGGCAGACTTAGGCGGGCAATATCGGTTTTCGACATCAGAGAACGAGTCTTTAAGACCTCGTGTGACACCCAGCTATAACGCCGACATAGCTCCTCAGGAGGACTAGAAGAGTTCGACTCCTCGGACTTTTGGCCGGACGGAGACGACTTTGGGGCCATGTACCTATAAACAAAATAAAAATATTGAGATCAGTAAAAGCGGGAATACCTGGCCCAAGCATGTTAGCGAGCGAAAAAGTAGGCAGACGCGGACGAAGGAAGGCATTAGAAGAAAGGCCCGGTGAAGGCCGATGCCGACAGGAACCCAGTATTGAGGAGGCCTTTGCATCCTCGCCACGTGCTATGAGAAGGGATCTTTCAGCAAGGCAGTCCCAAGAAGGGCCGAGATACCCTTCAGGTAAAGGATCCGGGCCCAGATGAGTTATCGACTCCGGCCCTAAGAGGCAGCGCGAGGGGAATAGCACGTGCCGTGGGGCGAAGAGGAGGGGGAACCGGAGCCCTTGCAGCAGCAAGGTGCGGTCCGATGCGTCCCTGATGGCCAACACCACCTTGGCGCATTGGAACCAACCTCTTTCGTTCAGGAAGCTCACTCCCGAGAACCCAATAGGAAGCTTGCGGGAAGCGTGTGCGAAGAAACGCTTCTTCTTCAGGCGACGATACTGCTCTAGGCCTAGGAAGACTTCTACCTCTAGTCATACGGAAAGAACCAAGGGCCTAAAAACTAGAGGTCTTATATAGAAAGAAAGGCAAATGTAGGGAGATGCTCAGAGTAAGACAGCACAGGGAAAACCCAGAAAGTGGACTAAAAGACCCAGAAATGGGTAAGAACAGTAACACAGGTGACAGACCGAAAGATATGTAAACGGTAAAATGCAGAGTAATACCGTAAAAAGGCAAAAGAAAACGGACGGAATACCTGTGTGATTAGAAGGAAGAAAGCTTGAGTGCCGGAGAATGAAGAACAGCAAGATCTTGATAGAGGACACGACCCTATGAACTCAGAGAAAAACTTGAGAGAAAATGAGTAGCAGGAAAAAAGTGAAGACGAAGAATGAGGAAATGTACTTGAACAATTAAGAGTCGTGAAGCGTCAGGGGCAAATAGGTCTTTGAACGTAGATACGACAGGATTGGAACAGCACGACTTAAGTGCATTACATGCGCACAAACATCGGGACGCAAATAGGTGCGGCGGTTGCAGGTTTCCCCCAACCAGGGCATGCCAAGTGTAGAACTGGAATTATGGCACATACAGAAGAAATTTCGAGTCACAGACTGAATGTCAAGGGGCAAGAGTAACAGGTCCGAGATCATCGGCGGGCGTCACGGGCTGGAACGGATCGTACAACCACCCCGACCACTTATAATATGCCATACTCGGCATGCAGGCAGGAGTCGAATCCTCCAAAATCTTGAGAAGCCAGGTTCCGGACCCAAAACTACCTCAAAGGCCGTGGCAGATGCAGGCCGGTCCAACTGAAGCAGAGACCTCGGGCCTTAACGGACACCGGGGGCAGCGAACACCTCGGCCGTCCAGAGGCCTGAACGACCAAGCTGGGGGGCAACTGTTACGAATCGGCCTAAAGCCCCAAATCCATATTACGGCCCAATAGGGCCAGGAAGCATAGCTAGCGTAGCTGCAAGGAAGATCTGGTATCCTAACAAGATAGGATCTATCCTAATCGGCATCCTAAGATACCTACCCCAAATATCTCGGCCCCGGATATTGTGCTAGGCCGGGAGAAACATTTAAGACTTTGTTGAGGACTTGATCCCTAACAAAATGCACATCTATTTCGATGTGTTTGGTTCTTGCATGATGAACAGGGTTGGAGGCAAGAGCTGCAACACTGGTGTTTTCACACCATATGGTTGGTATCCTTTTTAGTCTCAGACTTAGTTCAGATAATAAGGATCTAATCCAGGAGAGTTCAGAAGCTGTATTGGATAGAGATCTATATTCGGATTCACAACTAGAGCGAGGAACAACTAATTGTTTCTTTGAGGACCAAGATACTAAGGAATCTCCCAGAAAAACACAGTAGCCACCAACTGAACGCTTATCATCAGGGCAAGAGGCCCAATCAACATCTGAATAAGTAGCTAAAACAAGTGGGGCTGATGGTTTGATATGAATACCATAATGTATTGTGCCTCTAAGATATCTTAGCACCCTTTTTATAACTTTCCAGTGCTCTGTAGTTGGTTGTGAGAGATACTGACTCAATTTACCAACACTGAAACTAATGTTTGATCTGGTGTTACATAGGTATTGCAAAGCTCCTACCGCACTTCTATACTCAGTCGGATTGGGAAGCGACTCACCAGAGAAAGCTGATAGGGATTTATGGGCAGCCATCAGTGTGTGACAAGAGGATGCATCGTTCATATGAAAACGATCAAGTAAGTCACATATGTATTTTCTTTGACTAAGATATAGACCTGTAGAATCTTTGTGAGCTTCGATCCGAAGGAAATAATGGAGAGAGCCAAGGTCTTTGAGTGAGAAAATAGTGTGGAGTTTGGCAGCAAATTGGCGAAGACTTGTCGAAGACTATATGGATTACTACCAGTGACAAGTATGTCGTCCACATAAATCAAGATCATCAATACTTGTTTCTTGTCGGAGTAGATAAACAGAGAGATGTCGCTTTTAGAGTTGGTGAAACCCCAAGCGAGCAACACACTACGAAGTCTGTCAAACCAGGCTTTAGGAGCTTGCTTCAAACCATAAAGAGCCTTGGATAACTTGCACACATAAGTAGGCCAAGAAGGATCAACAAAACCCTCTGGTTGCTCCATAAAAACAGGTTTAAACAAAAAACCGTTCAAGAAAGCATTGTTAATGTCAAGTTGTCGAATTTCCTAGCCCAATGCAACAGCAATAGTCAAAATAATACGAATGTTAGAAGCTTTAATCACAGGACTAAAGGTTTCATAGAAATCAATACCTTCGGTTTGTTAGAACCCTTTTGCAACAAGTCTAGCTTTCCTTTTTGCTAATGTGCCATCAGAGTGTAATTTGGGCTTAAAAATCTATTTGTTATCAACAATGGTTTGAGAAGGGGGCTGTGGAACAAGAGTCCAGGTTCTATTCTTTTGAGGTGCTGTAAATTCTTCAATCATGGCTTGTGTCCAAAGAGGTGAAGACAAAGCTTCCTTTGCTGTGGTGGGTGTGTAATCAAGATCTGCAAGTGTGAGCCCGACATAAGGGGCTTTAGGTTTGTAAATCCCACGTTTGCTCCAAGTTTGCATGGGATGAATATTAGTGGTTGTACAGGGAATTGGAGCGTTAGCTGATAGAACACAGGACGTTGCTAGTGACTGAGGGGCTGTTGGTGACGGCTGAGTTCTTATATCCGGATCTAAAGTAGATACATAATCAGAAACATGAAGGGGATCTGATATAGGAGGCACAACACTCACCTGATCAATGAGTGCAGGGACAGTGGATGATCGTAGAGGCAGACCAGAGTCAAGGCTTGATGATTTAGAAGCAGAAATAGTGCTGTCACGAGACTGAACAAAGATAATTCTTGAAGCACAAGGATCGTCATCAGTAGAGGAAGCTTTATCACAGGACAATTCTTCATGAGAGATAGGAGATATACTTGAAAAAATCACAATTTCAAATTGTGATGGTTGCTGAAAACACAAAAAATTGTTAGCAAAAGGATAATCATTTTCATTGAACACAACATGACAGGAGATAGATATCCGTCCAGTGGAGCTTAAGCATTTGAACCCTTTGTGGGAACCACTATAGCCAAGAAAGGTACACTTTGTACTATGATATTGGAGCTTAGGTTGATTATAGGGGCGTAAGAAAGGAAAACACGCACAGCTAAAGACCTTGATATTCTTGTAATCTGGTTTTCTGTTGTAGAGAGTCTCAAAGGGTGAAATATTCTTTAGAACACCAGTTGGCAGCCGGTTTATAAGATAGACAGCAGTAGAAAAAGCTTCCCACCTGTAGAAGGTAGGCATATGTGCATCTGCAAGAAGGGTAAGGCCAGTTTCAACTATATGACAATGCTTGCGCTCAACCCTACCATTTTGAGCTGATGTGTGTGGACAAGAATGTCTGAAAATGATCCCGTGTTCATCAAGAAGAGGTTGGAAACTACAAAATTCACCTCCCCAATCACTATGAAGAGCTTTAATTATTCGCTCAAAGAGATTTTCAACCATAGCTTTAAACAATTTAAAAGCAGAAAGTGCTTCATTCTTCGATTTCAAGGGGTAAATCCAAGTATGCCTGCTGTAATCATCCAGAAAGCTGATGTAGTAATGGTAACCATTAACATATTTGATTGGAGAAGGGCCCCAAAGATCAGTATGCACCAAGTCCAAAACATAAGATGCACGAGACTAAGAAAGAGTAAAAGGAAGTTTATGAGATTTTCCCAACTGGCAAAAGTCACAAAACTGAGATTTTTCATTAGATGGAAATGCAATGTTACAATCTGTGAGAGCCCTTTGTAGGACAGCTTTACTGGGGTGACCAAGGCGTCTATGCCAAAATTTAAAATCATACAGATTATTATTATTATTACTAGTCTGAATACCTTTATTCCCTACTGAAGTAAAACTGACATCTGAGTTCTTGACTGGAACTACTGGATTGTTGATTCGATATAGGCCACGAGTGGACCCTCTAGTTGCTTTCCCTTGTAGCAGAATACTATGTTGACTCTTGTCCTTCCCAAAACAGCCATGGGAGTCAATTTCAACAAATACATCTTTGTTATCATTAGTGAGTTTAAAACCACTAATCAATTTCTTGGCCATTTGAGGTGCCACAAGAACATCATTTAATTGCAGACATTTTAATCTAGCAGGTTTATCACATAGGAGTTTAGCATGTCCAGTGCCAATCACATTAACAGATTCGCCATTACCAACAGAGATAGAGGATATACTTGATTTAGGCGTTGAGGTCATATCGGGACCAACGTTCTTAGAAGTGTTGGTAATGTG
Organism: Acacia crassicarpa; assembly: GCA_034222035.1. Classification (NCBI taxonomy): domain Eukaryota; kingdom Viridiplantae; phylum Streptophyta; class Magnoliopsida; order Fabales; family Fabaceae; genus Acacia; species Acacia crassicarpa. The sequence goes on along the minus strand of JAWXYG010000011.1, from coordinate 23,137,960 downwards.
GTGAGTCTCCTCAGTGTCAAGATACCAGGCTGGGTCTGCAATAGTCTCTGGGGTGGTAATATATGTAGATGCATTATCAGGCTTGCGAGGTGGCTTAAAATTTCGATCAAACCTTTTGAAACAATTTTGGACTTCATGACCAGGCTTTTCACAGAGATAGCACCATTTGTCGTTTTTGGGTGCTCCTCTACCATCGGAAGAGGTATGTCCACCAGAGAAGCTTCTGTTTGAGCGTCCCCTGCCTCTCCTTCCCCCAGTTCCACGGTAATTTGGGGAGCGCGACTGAGAGGAATTAGGTTGAAAAGTCAGACTGGCAAACGCACTAGACAGATTAGTGGTGGTTGTGGTGTTGAGTTGCTCCAATCGGGACTCAAATGTCTGGAGTTTTGACTGAAGATCTGCCCAAGATAGATTTTCTTTTTCTGAGAGAATCACTACAATCGGAGTGTACTCTGTATCCAATCTGGCAAGGGTCTGAGTAACCAAATCAGTGAGAGACAGAGGAGACCCAGCAAGATTAAGATTATCGGAGATTGATTTCACCTTCGAGAGGTAGTCACGCATCTTGAGTGATCCCTTTTTCAAGCGATGAAATTCACCTTTCAAGAAGGTGATTCGGGACCTTGTGTTGGCTCCAACGAATTCAGATATGGATTTCTAGAGAGAGGCAGATGTTGTGCAGTGGGTCATCTGAGATGCAATTTCGATCGACATCGTACCGAAAAGCCATCCGAGTAAGGTTTGATTGGTGGCAAGCCACTCCTCATAGAGGGGGTTTGGGAAAACGTTCTTGGCTGAGTCCAAGACATATTTAGGTGGAATGGATTTTGTGCCAAGGATGTGGCCATCGAGTCTGTGGCCGCGAATAATGGGCAGAAAAGTTGATTGCCAGATGATGAAATTATCACCGTCCAACTTGACGGGATTGCCCGAATTTAGAGAGCTTAATAGTGGTGTAGATTGAGTAGGGACCTGAGGAGTATGGTGAAGGGCCGTGGGGAAACCAGATGGAAAGCCGGAAAGGGAGGAGTGCGATGGGAAAGGGTAGGATGATGGTGAAGGAATAAAGGGAGGAACAAAAGTCAAAATTGGAATTGCATGATGGAGGGTGGTTGGAGTCGTTGTTGGTGGTGAGGTCGACGGTGGGTGAATTTGGGCGAAAGACTCCGATTGGGTGAAAAGGGGAGGTGGGATGTGAGTGAAGTGGGGTGGCGGGAGTTGAGATGAGACGGACGATTGAGAGGGTATGGAAGACAACAAAGAGGGCAGGTGGTGGGCAGCAAAAGGAACAGGTGATGTAATGGTGAGCACTGTGGAATCTTGAGGAAAGGCAATATGAGGACTGGTATTAGGGTTGGCTGACACATTTGTGGTGGTGGCTCCATCTGGTTTGCTGGTAAAATCGCTAGGTGATGCCATTGCTGGCTTTTCGGCTCTGGTACCAAGAGAAGAAAATATGAAATTGATGAATTAGGTCAAGTACTCAATGATTAACTTGAGCCTCCACCTTTTCTATTTATAGACTGAGGTATCCAATTATACATTGACATGTGTCCCTATGAGATTTTTCTAGAATAAATATACAAGGGAATAAATAAAATGAATACACATAATAATATTTATGTCTAACTTTTTTCTCTCAGAGAGCCACGGCGCTCTCTCTTCTCTTATCATCGAGATACTTCTGATCTCTCTACATCTTTTCTCTTCTTGATCAGATACTACTCATCTGATTTTCTGCTTTTCTCTCTTTTGATCAGATCTTCTCTTCTGATCCGATGCCTTTGATCCTCTTTCAGGATGATTCATTCTTGTTGATAACATAACATATATATAGAGTTTAATAACCGACTCTAAATAATATTTTATTATTTTGTTATGCTGCCTTGTGTGCTTCTTCTTGTAGGCTTCGTTTCATCCTTTTTTCTTCTACATGATTCTACTTTATTCACGTGACTTCTATATGGCCACCGTTTTTGACTTTTCAAATAACTGATTTATCTTCCTCGGAATCATTTGCCTTTATTCAATTTTTTGTGAGGAAAAAATACAAATGAATAAAACGACCAATAACTTCACCAACTTCAGCATACATGAACTCCAGAGGATCTATTTCCATCTCAAACCACTGACCACTGCTTTGATTGATGAATAATGATTAGTCAGTCTTAACCTTGAAATTGATTTATGATCCTCTGGCTTTCGTTCATAAACATTAAATTGTGCATGTTTAATTGAAGACCTAAACCTATGTCCTTCATCTTCCAGGTGGAAAATATGATAAGGTTTTTAGTTGATAGTTACAACAAGCCTGTTCCTGCAATACTGGAGATTCCTTCCAAAGACCATCCTTATGATCCTGCGCATGATTCTGTCCTCTCGCGAATGAAGTACCTCTTTTCTGCTGAATCTGTTGCATCTGGCAGACGTTGAATTTTAGCTTGAGTTCGAAGCTTGTTTCATTTCGTATTGGCCCTTTGTTTAATTTTTTTTTTTTTCCAAATAATCCCGTTGATTAATTGATTGTATCATTTGTATGTTGAACACCCCAAAACCAAATATGAAAGGTATGGTAATACTACATGATACCTTTTTCTCCAACGTATGTGCTTAGATTGTACCATCTGCAAATACAAAATTATACCACTTGAATTTCCAATTTTTAACAAGGTATTTGGATCATTACTTTGTATATATGGTTATTGGTTTTTTATGTTGAACTGGAAAGATGGCCGTAATAATTTGCAAATATTGAACTTGGATTCCTGAAACTATGGGACTAACGTTCCTAGTGACACTGACCATTGACGAAGTAGTCATTTGTTCAAACGAAAATGAAACGTTTTCACACGAAAAAAAAAAAAGGGAAATGAAATGTGTTTACTTTTATTTCTCTTGCAATCTTGGACTCTGAAATCACGTAGCAGTAACAGTGAATTTACAGTCCTAAGAAGCTGTCAAAGTAAAAGAGCAAAGTGGAGGACCCAGTTTTGGCGGAAGGGAATGTTTAAAGGCGTGCGAGCATACTACACGCACACATCCACCATTTGAACAATACATGTTTAACCTCTCGTTCTATGGTTTTTAAAGACACACATCACAAAATATAAAATATTTATATTTAAAAAATGATTAAAAATATTAATAAAACGTTAGTTCAACGGAAAAGACTACAAAAAGCAAAGACATCCTCACACACTAAACACCAACTGAAAGTAAAGTATATAGGACTAAACCTAAAAGCTTCAGACTCAACTAATACAACCATTCTAACTAACAACCTACTTAGAAAGATCGGTATAGCCTATAACCAATAGCAATATCGAAACCAAGTAAATCCACAAAGACAAAGTTGAAGATCAATAAGCACAACACGAACAAGTAGAGCATCTTTCGAAAAGTCCTCGTACTGAAGCGCAGCAAAATGAAAGATTCATCACTAAGAAATTGATGAAGAAGATCATGCCACTCACTTCACTCTTGAAAGAGGAAAAACAGACATCTACCCAGATCGTATTTGAATAAAATGAGCGTACAACCAACTTTGAGTTGGAAATCCCATATGGATAATGCGAGCTCTTGAAATACTCAGATTTAACAAATGTAATACTTGATCATGATGCTAGACTGTAGTATCTACAAAAAAACAAGAAAATTGGACATAGAAAGAAGTTAAGGGTGAATTTGTCGTCCTTGGGGCCACCATAGTATCACCCCAACTAAAGTGGCCCCTCTTCAAAGTCATTGAACCTTCCTGCAAGTTTTCTTGTAGGATACCCACCTAACACCTATCATACTCCAGAACACAAATCCCACCAAAGACACCAACATCCTCTCTCACCAAACCTTTAATACCTCTCTTAGCAAACACACCATCAATATCAGCATCCTTAAGAATTTTCCCCTCAAGCTTTATAAGCTTCTCTAAGGATTCGGGAGCTTTGATCAAGAAGCCCGCAACACTAGTAACTGAAACATCATGTGAAGAATATTTAGCTCGTTTAGAATGCAATATGGTTGAAGTTGACAGCTCAGTAACTTTGCGCTTTCAAGCTTTGGTATCCTGAAATTTGAGCCCTTTGTAGACCCTGCTCTTCGAATCGAGTCAAATTTTTGCTTGCAAGTGAACCTCACACAAAATGAGAAACTTTCCTGAGAGGTATCACCTCTATCCTCATGTCTTGACCAACATTGCATATTGACATCATCATGAAACATAACCTCCTGTGCAAAGCAATGTGCAACAAGCCTAACTCCAGTCACTTAAGCAGTAGAAATATATGTCTTAGTGCCATAATCATATTTCACAGCAACTGATCGAGATCCCACAACAGAAACAAGAACTTCAAAGAGAACATTGGAAGTTGAGTTACAATTCCTGGAAACATGCCCAATGTGCATACAAGAAGTACAAATCCTACCCCCTTGTTCCAAGACTAGAGACACTTTCCTAGTTCGCCCATCTAGTAAACGGAAATTAATAAGATTGATGGATCTTGAGACCAAATTCTGAGAGAAGAACACGAATACACAAACCAAAACCATTTGGTTGGCTCTTATCATCATAGGAAATAAAACGTCCAAAGTACTCTCCAATATATCTTGATGTCTCCTCGGTATAATATTGCAAAGATAAACCATGAATTTGAATCAAAACATTAACCTTCCGGATCAAGGCTCTTCAAAGTCAAAGTTGCTAACTGATACAAGGTTTTCCACACAACTGAAAACTTTATGAAAACAATGTATGGAGATAGCAAACATCTTACACTCATCAGTAATGATGTTGATCCAATATAGACCATCTTCTCCAAATCTCAAGATAATCTCATTCCTCAAAATGGTCCCAGGAAAATCTAATTGAGATGGGCAAGTATTAATGGTATATTTTTTAGTCCAACTCCATTTCTCTATGGAAGAACCTATTCCCTCCTCTAGCATCCACAAATCAATCTAAGAATATGAATAGTTTGAAAAGTCACTAATCTTTAAAAGAGAAAGTATGAAGAGCTTCTCTTCATATACATTAAACTTAGAAGAACAATTTTCAGATAGATCAGGATATGGAATCAAAGTAAACAGTTTCAGGGCTAAGTCAAATGAAACTATCCAACGAAACTCCTCTTCCCCTCACTTTATAGCATCCCCAAAAGATAGATCCATTGGCATTGAAACTATCAGTGAAAATACTTATATCCTCTAAGCATGCAAATTCTATTGGCTTCCCTGAACCAAGAATATACTTCAACCCCGCATTATATATTTCCACTATCTTATAATCACAAACAATTGTACTGAACCCAAATCCAATGTAATCAAATTCAAGAATTTCAGATGCTCTAAGGATCTGTCTGGCCTCTCCAGTAGCAGGATTCCACAATGCAAGGGAATTAAGGCAAAAAGGGGAAGAATCGATCACAACACATACGGCCGGTAATAATCTCATAGTGTGACGAGGAATCGATAGCTTTAGTGTACGCCAACGTTACAAAAGAAGACAAGGCTTATAAACAGAGGGATGGGGGAGGTGGTTAGCGACGAAAGACGGGGTTCTGAAGAGATTTTTCCAAAACTTGCACACACTCTGAAATCGAATAACGAATTTCACACGGTGTTGTTTGAAAATATTTGTCACAATTCCTTCAACAATAAATGGCGCGTCTCCGTGCTTTGCCATCTTTCTAACAATGCTAGGGGGGGGGGGGGGGGGGAATCTCTCCGAGGAAAGCGTATGGAATTTAGGGCTGAGAATGAAAACAATGTACCTGAGATTTTCTTGGTGGACCGAGAGAAAAAGAAGACTCTCACAAAGCAACGCCGTCGAATTCAATTTTGACCATTCTTGTTTCTTGAAGGAGATGGGAAGACGATAGTCGCTCGTGGTTGATGAGATTGACAACGTGACTCTCAAATTTATTTTTACAGGAGACCAATATAGCTATAAATTTGATTTCATTTGTGTTTTTAAACCGGACAAATATTGTCAAGAAAGAGTTCACCAACCTCATACACATGGGTAATTTGTTGTTTCATTTTTTTCTAATTTTATTTGTATTAACCTTCTTTTTCATCATCGTGCTATATTTATCTTATTAAGTATAAGATTACCCACGAAAATATTTTTCCTATCTGATTATGACACATCACTTCTTCTATCTGATTTGTTTATTTGCATTCCACAAGCCTCTCCCATTTTGTTGTGCACTCACCAGCCGGTTACACGGTTCAGTAATCTCTGCCACGTGTGCACCATGCATGTCTACGTGGGATCCATTCCCTCATCCACGTAACGCATCTTCCTCTTGTTCACCTTTATAAATTATAACCCATCTCCACTTTCACTCTCTCACTCCCTCAAGCTGAAGCTTTCTGACGACGGAATCCATGGCTTCCACTGACCAGTCAACGGCGAAGGCTTCTCCCGTAACGGAGATGCTGCAGTCCCTGAAACCAATCAACCAGCTCAGTGTTCATGGGTGCAGCTTCGCAATTTTCAGCCACGATATGAAACGTCAGATCGAGACCCACCATTTCTGCTCTCGCCTTTCCCAGGACTTCCTCCAATGTGTCGTCTACGCCTCCAACGAACCCAAAGCCCCCCTCCTTGGTACACTCATGCACTTGTTTCTTTTTAAGACTTAATTTTGTATATAACTCTTCAAAGAGTTGAAATATTTTGAACAAGAATTCACATGAAAGAACATAGTTGAAATAGCTGCTCAAATATACCTTAGTTGTACTACTTGATTATATCCAACTATGATACTCCCTCTAATCTTAGTTATAGGATAATATTTTAAAGTTTGTTTTGATCTTAAGTATGGGACAATATTTTAATTTTTATCAATTTTTTTTAAATACCCCATTAATTTAAGTGAAGGATTATGTAAAATCAATAAGATAGTTGAAATACAAAATTTATAAAAGGGTATTTTATGAAAATAAATAAAATAAACTAATTTAACATCTCTTCTTAATCCCTCCAAAATCAGTTAAATATATCCTCTAACTAGGACCGGAGGAAGTACTTAATTACTTATCACACTCTAGTGTCTTATAAGTCCTTTTTTTTTTTTTAAGAAAAAAAAGGTCAAAATTTGAGTGTTATGATTTTGCAAGATATTTGCCTCTATTAAAGGTAGAGAGAGAAGAAAGAGGTAAAATTACATATCTATAAATAAGGATATAATTTGAACTTATCAATTTAGTACATATTTATTGAGTCAACTAATTTTTATTTGTATGTGTGAATTAAGTAATTTGGATTTATAAATGGTAGGTACGTGCAAAATAGATCACAGAGTTGATGAATTTTTTGATGTGTGTATGTGTATGTGTTATATTATGTATGATAACAGATATGTATAAAATGATGAGCTTTTTGATAATCTCTTGTGTGACAGGTGTGGAGTACGTTGTTTCGGATAATATATTTGAAACTTTTCCACCGGAGGAGCAGAAGCTTTGGCATTCTCATGCTTACGAGGTTTTGACCTCATGCGAATTTGATAGTTGTCCATTTGTTGTTTGTATTTTTTGGTCACAAATAGTATTATATATATATATATATATATATATATATTTATAGCTATATAGACATATAGTGTTATAAAGGAAGAATTAATATATGAATGGATGCAGATAAAGTCTGGATTGTGGGTGAATCCCAGAGTTCCCGAGATGATCGCTAAGCCAGAGCTTGAAAACTTTGCAAAATCTTATGGCAAGTTCTGGTGCACCTGGCAATTTGATCGAGGTATATATGCCTACTAACACTATCTTCAAAGTGGTTCTAGTGATAAGTTTTCACTTTGGATTCAGTAACAGACGGTTCCAGTGAGAACATTACAAATAGTTTAGATAACTTGATAAGACTGTCCTTAACATTTTATACCTTCGATATGAATGAGTTTTGATGGTGGGAAATGAGAAAACAGGGGACAAGTTACCAATGGGGGCACCGGCATTGATGATGTCGCCGCAACCAGTGATTCCAGGGATTGTGAGGCCGGAGCTGCTGCATGAGAGGGATGCCAAGTACGGAATTTCTCATGAGAGCTTGCAGAGGTCAAGGATGGAGATTGAAGAGCCTGAAATGATAAGTCCCACTGCTGATTACTGGAAGCAACATGGCAAGGGTTTTGCCATTGACTTTGAAGAGACTGAAATGAAACGCACAGCACCTTTCCCTTGATCCAACACTTGGCATGCCTGTGTAATGTACTGTGTTGAAATAATTTGGTGTGGCTGAGTAATGATCTCATATATAGAAAATTATTCAGTGATGTTATATCTAGCATGACTGAGTAATGTAGCTGTTAATAATAAGTAATGAATCTCCCTCTTCTTTTTATATGTAGCTGTTATATATATCTAGCATGGCTGAGCAATGTAGCTACATATATGTTATATGTAGCTGTTATATTTATTGTGTTGCATTTGCTGATGAGTTGCTTTTCATTCCTTTTATTTTTGGCTATGTTCTGTATTTAATTGCCTCTGCCATGAAATGTTTTGGTCATTTTCATCTGCATCTTTCTTTGGAAGGAGGAAGAAGAAATTTCAAATTTGTCCAAACTAAACAGTTTTAGTGCTTCTTTTATAGCATATAAGCAGAGCTTCTAAATTTCTCTAGAATTTAAAAAGAATTAAACTGAGAACCGACAAACCAGCTCTAAATTCTTTAAGAAGTTGGAAGAATGATATCTAAAACACAAAATCATAGTGAAATATTGAGTGTATTGTTTAAGGATGGTGAAGGAAACACACAAATTTCTGGAGAAATGAATTTTAAAACAGAGCAAAGACAAAAAAAACAGGAATAATAAGAGAAAGCAAACTGTTACAAGTCAATATTCAAGTCAAAGCACTTTTTTGCAACGCGTCTTCACTTTTACATGGCATATTAAAATATAATGACGAAGCTGCATTCCAATTTCTAGGATCTTTCTCTCCTTCACACTCCAATATAAACTCTAACTCTGTTACTTCTTCATCACTTATGGTATCGAATTCCCAGAAAAAAGAATCAAATAGCTTCGACACCCAAACATCAATCTTTTTAGTCTCCTCATAGATCTCCTTGGAAAAGGTACTCCTCTCTCACTGTATTTCTATTTTGTGCTCTTAATAAATTGATTCTCTAACGTCTTGAGTTTCATTACAGCTTTAATAATGTTGCGGTCTGCTTTAGCAATTGCCGGAATTATTGGCCTTGCTGCAATTTCGTATCGTCTTCATCGTCATTATATCTCACTTCAAGCAAATCCCGTACACACAAGACCAAATTCAAAGACGAGAAACGGAACAAAGCTGGGTGTACAGAACCAGAAGCGATGATGTCCAATTCCAATAGTATTGATGTTTTGGATGATCTTTTTAACACTCGTATCAAGTTGCTGCAGGAAAAACACTGTTATGGAAGGTTAACAGCTGAATTTCAGTCGGCAATGTCCAATTCCAATGCGTTTGATGCTTTGGAATGGAGAAAGCCAATTTTGGGGAATCTTATGGAGGCATTAGCTGATCCTAATACTCACTTGATCGGAGTTTATGGCTCAGATGATGCGATCAAAGAAACTCTACTTGAAAAAGTTTACAGAAGAGTTCAGAGAGACAAAATGTTTGGTATGGTTGTAAGAGCATCTATAACCAAATATCCTGACATGAGGAAGATTCAAGAGAATATTGCTACTCAACTGGGGCTTACTTTTAATCAAAAATCCAAAGATAAAAGAGCCCTGGAATTAATTCATAGGATCAAGAACGAGCAGAGTATTCTTATTGTACTTGGTGACCTGTGCAAGGGATTTGAGCTAAGCAAGGTAGGAATCCCATACGGTGCAGATCACACAGGCTGCAAAGTATTACTCACCTCAACAAGTGAAGATGTCCTCTCCACTCATATGCATACCCAAAAGAATTTCATGGTCTGATGATTCTTTCCAGATCATATAAGTTGTAAGGGGATTGCTCTTTTCTGCTTGATAGGTAATAGTATGTGTCGCTTGCCTTCTATTTTTCTTAGATTTCGGTGTTAGACTTCGAAGTTTGTGTACCATAGCGGATTTGCTTACATCCTTTTCTTTCAATATCCGCTGCTGCCTTGAAAGGGCATTGTTTTGGTGTAAAGCTGAAGCTATCACTACTAGAAAATTGTAAATTTGCGACGGAATTTGCGAGGGAAAAAAATTCCGTCGTAAATTTAGGTATATTTGCGAGGGAAATAATTTTCCCTCGCAAAATGGTGATTTTTGCGAGGAAAATCTGGTTCCCTCGCAAAATTGGGGGGAAAATTCCCGCCAATTTCCCTCCATTTTGCGAGGGAACCAAGTTTCCCTCGCAAAGTGGCCATCTTTTGCGAGGGATAAATAGTTCCCTCACAAAATAGAACCATTTTGCGAGGAAAAGTTGGTTCCCTCGCAAAACTGAGAGAATGGGGGAACAGGATTATTTTGCGAGGGAACCAAGTTTCCCTCACAAAATGGCCTAATTTTGCGAGGGAACCAAGTTTCCCTCGCAAAGTGGCCATATTTTGCAAGAGATAAATAGTTCCCTCGCAAAATAGAACCATTTTGCGAGGGAAAGGTTCTATTTTGCGAGGGAAAGTTGGTTCCCTCGCAAAACTGGGAGAATGTGGGGAACAGGTTTATTTTGCGAAGGAACCCTGGTTCCTTCACAAAATGACTTAATTTTGCGAGGGAACTTATTTTCCCTCGCAAAATAACATCATTTTGCGAGGGAAAAGGAATCTCCCTCGCAAAAAAGACTTTTAACATCGTTATGGTTCTTTCTCAGCTCACTTTTTGTCCTCCGTTCGCGACCTCACCTTCTCTTTCTCAGATTCATCGTAGCTTCGGGTGCTCTCAATCTCTTCGGTTGGCTTTGTCACGGTGAAGTTGACGGCGGACGGGGAAGGAGACGGCGACGATGGACGGTGAACGTGAAGGGACGACGGATTTCGGAACCTATTTCACGTCGTTATCAGTGGGCGGACGGGGAAGGCGAAGTCGACGGCAGATTTCTGAACCTATTTGGTAGGTTTCAAACTTTGCTCTTTTCAATCGGTTCTTCTTCCTTTTCTATTTTCTCTATTGTATGTTGGTGCTAGGATTGCAATTATGTTCCTCTTTGTCGTTGGTACGCGATTATTTTGAGATTGAGTTGTTGAATGTTGGTGCTCCCTCAACCCTTTTACTCCTATTTTCCTGATTTCTACGTGTTGATTATTGCTGTACTACCTGTTTCTCTCTGGTTTTTGAAATTTTCTCATGTGTTTGAAATTTGTTCATTTTCAAGAAAAGAAGTAGAATAAGCGTTGAGAATCTTGCCGAATAGTACCAACGCATATATATTTTGTTCTCAGTTAAGGGTTTTAGGGATTCAGAGGATTCGAAGGAAGGAATTAATCCGCTTACTGAGAGACTTTTCAGCAGAGGAGTTTCTCAGTTAAGGGTTTTAGATGGAACCTAACCTCCATAATTTTGCTGAATGTTGATAGACTTTTCAGCAGAGGAGTTTCTAAACTTGTCTTAATGCTTTGTCAAATAGAGGGCTATGAATGACTGAATTCAAACAGATTTTCATCATTTTGCAGCTTACAATTTCCTTCGTCCTCTGATATATGCCTTTCTTTTTTATTCTAAAAGGAGCTTTATGTGGGCCAAAGTAATTGGGAGCATCCCCAAGGAAATTGGCAATAAAAATGATGTTTTGAATCTGTCTTATTTATTCTTCGGCTTATTTTCATTCTCAAATATCACTGGAAGGGTGGACTTGGAGGAAAATCATACTTTTGGGATATTTAAGTTTTGTAAAACTGATAATCACCCCATCCCCGAATGCTTCTATGTTGAGTGTTGTTAAGAAACTTAGCAGTTAGATTATACAGGTCTGTGCTAGTGTTTCTAAATAATAGGTAAATTATCCCATCACATAAAATTTCATTAGCATTTAGCTTTTCCATGTTAAAACTGGTTCTATTCTTGCCCCCCTAAAATTCAAATCACATGCAATAAAATTATATTTGTTATTTCAGCTTTGGGGATTAGTGTCTTTGAAGTGGAGAGCCCAGTTGTTTTCACACATGAAGAGATTTTTTCTGCAACTGATGGTTTCTCTGATTCAAATCTACTTGGGCATGGTGCTTATGGTTCTGTTTATCATGGCTTCCTTCGTGACCAGGTTTGTAGTTCTTCAATTCAAGCCTGCTCTTGTACAAGGCAAGCACGTTTCTCATAACATTCTTCATTTTATTTTAATCCTTTAGGATGTTGCTATTGAAAGAATGACTGCTACAAAAACTAAAGAATTCTTGTCAGAGATGAAGGTCCTGTGCAAGGCTCATCATGCACATCTGGTAATTTTGTTTGGGACTAAAGTATATTGTGATTTAATTTTGCTGCTAGTTTCTTGCATCAATTCAAATGTTGGAGTCCTTTTCTTTTATGTTAATTTTTTCAAGGTAGAATTGATCGGCTATACTGCTAGTCACGATGAGCTCTTCCTTATTTGTTAAATTTATCTTAAGATGGGAAAAATATAATGAAGCTTTGTCTCTAAATTGTAGGGAATTAAGATTGCTGAACGTGTTGTTATCAGTAAAGAAGAAGATAAAGTGACAAAGATGGAGAAATTCAAGTTGTTGGTAGAGTGGTTAGTTCATAAGTTTGTTTTCAATACGATCATTTGTTTAAGAATTTGTCATTAATGATTTTCATTCATGCCCGTATATTTCTAATGATTATGCACTTAATTTAAGAATTTGTTACAACATTATAATTTATTTTGGTCATAACATTATAATTTGTAATATTTTGTTTTTGTTATGTAAATTCTTATAATTATTACAATTTATTTATATGATATATAAGTCTTTTTATTTTCTAATTTTTAATATTTTTTTATGTAATTATTTTATTTTTAATTTTTTTAAAAAATAAATTTAAATTTTGTGAGGGAAAAGATTGCCCTCGCAAAATTTGAAAATCTTGCGAGGGAAAGGATTTTCCCTCGCAAAATCTTGCGAGGGAAAAATGTTCCCTCGCAAAATCTGAATTTGCGAGGGAAAAAATCATTTTTGCGACGGAAAATTGGTTTGCGATGGCTTTTTTTGCGACGAAACTGTTTCCGCCGCAAATTCCGTCGCAAAATCAGTTTTGCGACGGAAAATGGCTTTTTTGCGAGGGAATTTTTCCGCCGCAAAAAACTGTTTTTTTTGTAGTGTATATGCCTTTAAAATTAACCAAAAAAAAAAATTAAAAAAAAAAATCAGGTACTGATAGTAAAAATAGACTTTAGGATGCTGAATAGTACTAGAAAAATGCTTTATGATTTTAAAAAATTATTTTTGAATCTTAAAGAAATATCATGAAGTATAGTTTTAATTTTAATCAGTACATTGAAATAATTTTTGGTTATGAAGTGTTTTTTCAGTACTACTATCCTAAAGTATCATTTTAGTAATAGTCAGTATTTTGAAATATTTTTTTTTAAATCCTAAAATAAATTTTCAAGATTATGAAGTATTTCATTCAGTACAAGTTAATATCCTCAAATACTTTTTTTAGTAACAATATTTTTTTAAGATCACACAATAATTTTTCAAGATTATGAAATGTTTTTCAGTACCTTTCAATATCATAAAGTATATTTTTAATACCAATTAGTACCTTGAAATATATATATTTTATTTAAAATAAGGGGCACAACTTCAGTTTTGGGCGCGCCATTTCAAGGCAAAAGACGGCAACGAATGTTAAAAGAAAAGGATGTAAGCCAGATCCACTTATATAATATGTTCACGGAAGGTCACTGTTATGGGAATGTCTCTGGAGTGGGTGCCATGAGTCTGTCCTCCGAGTTGAAATTGATGATTGTGTTGATCGACTTGCTTTCATAAATCAAGATACATACTCCCAACTCTACTTTTTTTTTTTTTCATTTTTTGTTTTTTGCCCCAGCCCCTCCCTACTTTTTATAAGATATTAGAAATTCTTAAATTTCTTTCTTGTTTTTTTATAAGATTTAGATTGGATTGTTTGAATATTAGATGTATTTTTACCAATTTTACTCTTAACTAGTTCTATTTTCTTTACTAATACATTTTTCATAATCCTTTTTAATTATTTTTTATCACTATTTTTCTCTCTTTCTTACTTACTATAAATAAGGGCATAACTAAGAAAAAATTTTATTCCTTATGTATTTATTACTTTTAATTAATTGTAACATATTTCTTAAATTGCATAATGAATTAAAAAGATCTTATAAAATAATTGAGATAGGGAGTACTTCCCCCCCCCCCCCCCCCTCTTTTTTTTTTTAACAATGGACTCACATTAAACAGTAATAATTTATTTAGCCATTAAAGCATAATAATGTAATGAAGAAGCTGCAAGATAATTTCTGTGGAAGTTCCTCCTCTTCCTCTTGAGCATCAATAATCAAACATCAATAACCAATAAATCATCATCATTCAATAATAATCAATAAACCCTTAATATCTGAGCAAAAGTATAAAACCTTAATAGGAATAGCATTTTAAGCTGTTCATTATTCATTGCCTCATGCCTCTTGCGTTACTATTCCTTATAACGGTAACGACTCCACCTTCAAGGCATTCATTCGTCATGTGGCTTTGTGCCATTTTGCAGGTAGTAGTGTGTAAATTGGTCAAGGTTCCACTTGACACGCTTCCCCAACTGCCCCAACTCCATGTTAGTGGAAAAAGAGTTGCAAGCTATTGCAGTAGAGACGAAACAACACACACATCACCATATGCAAGGAGAATCAATAAAACCTTAATAGGAATAACATTTTATCCTATTGATTCCTTAACAATTAGAGAGAATAAAGGAATTAAAAAAGATGACTATAATATTTTAGAAAATATATCTCATTTTAACAATTTTAATCAATTTTCTTAATCTTATCAGTAAATTATTATGTTATATTAATGACCGATGGGAATATTATTATAAGTTGACATAATTAGCCTTTGGATGGACAAACCAATTCTTAAAACCTACTCTTGCTCCAAATTTTCAGCATAAGTTGTAAGAATAATTAAACTTCGAGTCGGTAGGCTTGTAGCAATCTGCAATGGAGAACAAAAGCAAACGAACTGAGAGAAGAGTTAAGAGTATTGACCACTGTGTTACACCTTTGGCAAAGGAAACAAAACAACACTGTTGTTACAACTTGCCCACTTTATAATTGTGCGCGTGAATGCAACTACACCTTTGGCCAATTAAGGCTCGCTTTTAATCACAAATCACAAATCCAAAAATAAAAGAGCCCATTAAGTGGATAAAGATTGAGTAGAAAATTCTGATTATGATGTGTTATCTCCAAAAGGACCTTGATTTGGGCATGGTAGAAATCTCATATGGTACAGGTCATATGGGCTGCAAGAACTGATTAACAAGTGATTGATCTTGGTTTGCGATTCATACCTTCTATTTCTTCTTGTTTTCTCTCACCCTTACATGAGGAAATCGGTTTCCCTCCCAATATTCTCAGAGTCTTGAATCTAGTTACAAATTGAAGAAAATAATTGATCAATAAGTAATCTGCTAAATAAATGAGTAACTATCACATTGAAGTACAGAGTTGTAGTTGAGAGAGTCCGATGAGAAGAATACACGTGCATGCATTAAGGACGATAGCTATATACAATTATTTCCCAACAGCATCCATAAAAAGGCTGTAACTTATCATTTAAGTAAGAGAGAAGCTCAAATTGATGAGCTTGGCTTATATTGCTGCACCACTTGTAAGATAGAACTAACTGTTTGTATTAAAGAGAGAAGAAGGAGAAGAATTCCAGCCATAGAAGCAGCAGTTTGCCAAGGAGTGTTGCAGTAATCACGTCTCAGAGTGGCCTTCAAGTTATTCCAAGGACTTTCATAAAAGGCATTCAAGTCCCTACAAATATCTGAGAAATGAGAGTTGAAATCTACATCTATGACATTCTTCCCAAGACTATTGAATTAGTTAGCCACAGAATTGGTTTTTCCTAGCCGGTTAATGATGATTTCTTCTTGAACTAATAGATCCACATCAGTGCTTGTGTTTACAAGGAAATCCATAATGATAACATGGTATGTGATATAAGAATTGGAAGGATACTGACACTGCTCCAACGCCACTAGATTGCGAAACCAAATTTCAGTCTATCATCCACTTCCAATTTTGGTATTTCAAGAATTGGCCGTGAAAAATTGAAACCAAGTAAGGATGAGCTTTTACTTTTCCTAAATGTCACCCCTGCTTGAGCTAACTCAGTTGCACTTAGAAGATGTGTTAGTGGTTGGGATAATCTCACTAGTTGATTATCCGGCTGCGGTAAGTGAAATGTTCTAATTAGATCTGTGAAGTGGCTCATATTAATACCTTGATCAAATCTAAATTTAAAGCCTTTTGATTTAATTTATCATTATAAATTAAATCCGAGATATGATATCTATCCATTTAATTAAATCTGAGATAGCATTTCTCAATTTTATATTAAACAGATACATAATATCTTTATTCGAAATTAAATGAGATACAATATCTCTATTTGTTTCAGATATTTAATTTATCAAATAAATTAAATACTAAACAAATATCATATATAATATTATAATCTCTATTTATAATATATATATATATATATATATATATATATATATATATATATATATATATATCCTAGATCAAATTTAGTATTCATTTAATCTCAGATTAATATGAGATTTAATGAATCTGGACACTTTTACCCGTGTTGGATTATTCTTGTGTGCGACCCTGCAGGCCCATATGAGATTGGCAGTGGGCCAACACTGCATCAGCCCACAAGTCGCAAGCGGCCTCTAGCAAGACATTGCGACTACCCACTTCACATGGGGATCGATGACACGATACTACCTATCGTACAACCATGTCACGTCCCTTTTGTCACGCGATAATTTGGTCAAGGATGAGGCATGGGTAATGTCAACTTCCTTTTCTTGACTATTGCTTTCTCGATTCTCGAGTAGTCTAATAAGTGAAATGGAAACTCTTTTCTATTACAGTATGACCATACATTTCTTAGACTCACTCATCGAGGGGCCCAGCATTATCTCTCTACATATGTGAGGGACAAATCCCATCTTGACCACTCACATTCCTCCGCATGAAAACCACTGATCCCGATCCGAGCCTTTATCATCACTCGGTCAAAGGTGACTTTTGACTAGGTCAAAGATCAGTGACTCATCATGTAGGAATCTATTATGGTCTCAGGTCATAGGGCGTCGTGACGCGGTTATACATGAGATAAGCTTATGACTTAATCCATGCAGTTTTCTCATAGTGGGTCGGTCCAGCACCTTGTACTCTTACAAGTGCCCATGACTTTGATTCGTATCTTCATACCTCATCAAAGTCATACTGATCTTATTTCATCTTCACTCCCGTGTAGATGACCGATCAGGGACATTTAGGATAATCTATAAGATTATCCAGGGATGCAGTTATCAATACGAACATACAAACGAAAATGATAACAAAAGAGAATACTTTAAATAACTTAAATATCCAAAGTACAATGAATTGTCCCTAGGGCATAATTTCTAACAGATTATAGTAGTGGTTCCCTGTTCTCTCTATTGAAGGTTTCTAGAGACGGTCTTCCCTTTGAGATGAAATGTCTCTTCTTTTATTGGCTTCTTGGAAAGTAAGTTGGAAACCACTCAGCGGCTTCATGGAAATTTCTCATTATTATGGAACTGTGTATAGAGTGGGTGCCGATTCCAAAAGATGGGTTCCTCTGAGTTGAAATTATTGGCTCTGTATCGACTTGCTTTAATAACTTGCCACAGGGTAGGTCTTGCTCTATACTTGCTTGTCCACCTTCTCTGTGAGGCTCTGTTAACATATTTGTTTTTGTATTGGATTGGTTTTGATTTATGTCAACTTCTGCAATGCTTCTCTTCTTCACGCCTGAGGAAAATCATGTTTTTTCAAGTCCCCAACAACCTTCTTTTTTATCTTTTCATTTATCTCCTTAAGAAAGGTACTTCTTTGTTACAGTATGCTGAGTCCTCTAGGGTACTTCTCTATCAGGCTCTGTATCATCAGGAAGCTGCATTGCAATTTCTAGGATTTTTCTCCACGAAGCTGCATTGCAATTTCTGGAGACTGTATCAACCAAATAAATCTTTAATTTAGTCCTGCCCTTTTATTGCACAACATCTAAATTTCAATGCTGGTTTTTAAAAGTTTCAATCTTTTGTCCGGATATTATTTGTTTTAAGAGCCTTATTATGGGTTGGAGGCATGCTAAAGTTTCTTGATGCAGCCTACTATAAAGTATAAAGTATAATATTTGATCCCCTGGCCGAAAAGAAAGGAAAAACGAAAGAAAGCATTGCTTGTTCCCTGGTTTTTCACTGGAGGATCCTATCTTCCTTCTTAGCTCTTAGGCTAAATATGCTAGAATTCTCGGTTTGCTCGAATATTGACAAAGCAGAGAGAATGATATGAAGTTCTGGATTACTGTCATTTCCTATTTATAAGGTGCTATTAACTGAATCGTGTTTAATTAATAAATATGTAGAAAATATATTTGTTTTTTCAAATATACACTAATTTATAAATGATTAAATAAGAGAGAGTAATAATAATAATAAATTATTGTAGAGAGTGTTTGAGAAAAATTAATTAGGGCTACAATTGGTAAAAATATTTTTTAATGATCAAATAACTCCAAATAAGATCTTATTAAAAGTGACGGGCGTATTCTAAAATTATGACCCTAATAAATAGGGATGGAGGGAGTATTTTTTTGACTCTTGATGGAGGGAGTATTTCATTAACAAGAGTTCGGAATTTTAACCAAGAAGCTGTATTGATGAAGGAACGTGCCAATTCGTAGAACGTAACTTTGATCGCTTTTGATGCTTTGGACGAGCCTATACAAAAGAAAGTTGACGTGGAACCAAACCGAGTCTTCCTCTTTAATTTTTTTTTTTAAAAAAGTACACTTCTGTCAAAATTTGGAATAAAATACAGTAGATTTTCAAAAGCGATGGGATATTTCTACATAAGAAGTTATAGCTTGATTGATGAGTAGAGCTGGGAATTAGAGTCGGCCCGGCTCGACAGGGCCTAGGATATGGAAAACGTCTGTTTTTTAAAGTCTGGTCCAATAGTATCAGAGTCAGGGCCGGCCTTACAGGGCCTGAAAATTACTATTCTAAATTTTAATTATTTTTCTTCCGATTGCTTCTAGAGAAATATAATTAATAAATTGCAACCATCAAAGTTCTAATCTATCAAATAAATATTATCAATATTAATATCTAAACAATACAAATCATCAAACGAATAAACCAAGGTTCTGAAAACTGGACCTGTCACTGAACCAGTGGAAGTATTAGGTTAAGGGTCAGAGGTTAGACCGGAGTCAGACCGAAGTCAAACCGGTATTAATTAAAAATATAATTTAATTAAAATAGATAAATATAAAAATATTTTATAATCAAAATATATGAAGATATGTTGGGATGTATATATAAAATATTATATTGATATTTTTGGGAAAAAACAGAGATCACACAGAAAAGGACCTGGCTTTGGTCCTTTGCGGCTTATGGTCCGCTGTGCTCCAATACATCAAACGCCGCCGTTTTGCGTCAAATAGAGCAGATGTAAAGAATTTCAGTACACTGAGTATTACTAAAAATTACAAAATTACTATAGGATCCTTAAAAAATATTTTAGAGTACTAACTGATACTAAAATGACATTTTAGGATACTGACTTAGTATTAAAAAATACTTCATAACCTTAAAAATTTATTTCATGGTACTGAATTTTACTTAAAAAAATATTTTAGGAAATTTTTTCAAGATCCTAAAATGATTTTTCAAGATCATGAGACATTTTTTAAGCATCGTTCAGTATCTTGAAGTATCTTTTTAGTACTGGTCAGAACTCTAAAATATTTTTTTAAGATCCTAAATTAATTTTTCAAGATCATGAAGTATTTTTTTAATACTAATGAGTATCCTGAAGTATCTTCTTAATAATAGTAAATGTCATGAATTTTATTTTATTTAATTTTAAAAGCATGGCTGCTCTATTTTGGCACAACACGGCGCCGTTTAATGTATTGGAGCGCAGCGGACAGTAGGCCTCAAAGGACCAAAGCCAGGTCCCACAGAAAAGGGATAATAGTTGCGTGAACTTGCATTAGTTCTGACATCGTGATGTGTGCATAGCAGGGGCAGGTATAGGCTGAGGGTAAGGTATAGGCTTTTTGACTTTTGATTTTTGTTTAATAGTTTTTTTTAGTGAAAAAGGGATTGCTCTTCGTTCCATCATTAACAATGCCTATTTGGATTTTTTATCACCGTCGCTGTATTTGCGTTGAGTTCTCTTTCTCTCTTTCCTTCAAGGCTTCGACTCTTCAGATCGTTTCAGATCTCTCTTTCTCTCCCAGTCCCTGCTCCTTCTCGTTTTGTGTCACAGATATCTCTCTTTCTCCTTCAACTTTTCAGATTCAGATGTCTCTTCCTCAGTCTCTCCTCCATCTCGTTCTGTCTCGAGATTAAGAAGCTTGGAGGTGCCGCGGAGCTCTTGGGTGTGAACGGTAAGAAATTCTACAGTCAAAATCCGTTTCCATTATTTCCACTGAATAAGCTTTAGCCTTCAACGAATCTCCACCAGCCACCACCGCACTGCCTTCTTTCTCGTTCTCCCTCAGTCAATTTTTTTTTTTAAAGAAAACCCAATTTTTTTGACTTTGACTCGGCCAACTCGGCCGGTTTTGGCCGAGTTGACTCCGAGTCAACTCGAAAATCCGGTTTTACCCCAACTCGGATCGGGTTCCAGGCCGTTTCGGCGGTTTCCGGTCCGAACCGGCCGGTCCGATCCGGATTCCAGAACCATGGAATAAACATATTCATTAATTCATAACAAAAAACAAACCATTGTACACAGTTGAAGTAGAGACTTGCAAGTTAATCTTTGTGAATTTTTACTTTCCCTATAGCTTTTATTAATAAATTAATTATAGAATCCAAGTATTTATTATCATTTATTATCATGTCATTCCAAGTCATATTGTTTAGTTTAAGTACAACATGTGTGATTTATGTAGTTTTTAATAAATATCTTCCAAGTTCTGTTTGACTATTCATACATAGATAAAGGCCAAGTAAAAAAAAAAAAAAAAAAGTTACAATGAAACGGGCCTTACAGGCCTGCCCGAAGTCCTATAGTTAAGCCCGAGCCCTACAGGGTTAGGGCTTAAACGGGCCGGCCCGACGGGTTTGACCTGATTTCCCGGCTCTATTGATGATCATGCGGACACTATGAATATTGGGAAAATATCACTTAGATTTTAAAGAATATAAAAAATATCAAAAAAATTTCAACCCAAAAGATATTAGTTGTATTGAAATAAAATCTAGGGGTTTAAATTTTAGTTGTAAATATATAACTTCTTGTTATGAATAGATATATATATATATTTTTTGTGAATGACCCGGTTTTTAAATTTTGTTGTAAATATAGTAATTTATATTGTGAATATAGTTTTTTCCGTTGTAAATAGTCTTTATACACTTAGGGACTTGAGTTTGAAATAAAATCTATGTGTTTAAATTTTGTCAAGAATATAATACTTCATGTTGTAAATATATATATATATATATATATATTTTTGTTGTGAATGATCAAATTTTTAAATTTTGTTGTCAATACAACTAATATGAAAATAGTCCTTAATAATTTTTTTGATATGTGATTTTGGGTTAGAATTTTTTTTGACATTTTTATATTCCTTGGGATTTGAGTGATATTTTCCCTTAAATATTGGAGTCTTAATACATATATGCCTATGTTAATCACGCGGATCCTAGCTGCAGAGAGGGGAAGATAGAGGAAAGTTCACGATTGTGAGAATGTGAGGCGTGCATGCACGAGAGAGCGAAAGGAATCAAGGAAGAAGAGAATGAGAGGTGGCAGTGTGGCACCAAAAAAAAGAAATAAAGACGGGTGAAATGGACGATAAATATAGATTTTGTAATGGCCCAAAAAAATAAAAATAAAAAAGATAGTTATTTCATTTTTAACTAATATTTGATTTATTTGTTATATATATGAGTAATACTTTTATTCTTTTTTTTGCTCAAGATATATGAGTAATACTTTTAAAGATTATACATATGTATATGTAGATCGGTAAATGATTTGTCGAGTGATTGAATCTAAGAGTTTCTCTTTTGAACCTAAACTACATCCCTTGATTTAGTGAATGCGTGCTACACTCTTTTTATTTGAAATGAAAAATTTAAAAAAAATTAAAAAAGTTGGGCCCACACTATAATTCCCCCATTCATTTTTCTTCTCTGGCGCATCATCAACACCGTCCTGTATTTTTCCTCTTCGTTCTTGCTTCTGCAGCACGGAGAGAGGATCATTGGCTATACGATTAGCAGATCAGCATTGAGCAACCTCGCCGGAGGTAATATAAAAAAACGTGAGTCAGAATGATTTTGGTGCGAATTTGCCCTCTTCAGAGCAAACAGTTGAGACTATTTATCTATTTATCTGTTACATTCTAGGGTTGTTATGATTTGATTTCAAATTGCCGAACTGTCTGTGATTTGGTTCATTTGCTTGTTACCGATGCATTAGCAATTTGATTTCTAAATTTAGATATAAGATTTTGATTCACACTAGAAGTAATTCTCTCCAGATTTGCAATTTCTGGGATTGATTCTCACTAGTAATGCTCGATCGCAATTTTTGAGAATCAATTGGAAAAATATGCGAAAATTTGTTTGCTTTTCTTTTCTTTTTCTTTTTTTTTCTTTAAAAAAAAAAATCTTTGGTGCGTCCTTACTAAACTAAACGATGTAGTTTAGGTTCACAGGAAAAACTCTTTGGTTTAGTTACTGGACAAATCATTTGCCCAATGTAGATTTATCAATAATTAATATTTTATAAGTATATATGTATCTATATTTTTAGAATTTGAAAAAAAAAAATAAATTAACTAAGTTAGTAGCTTAGTGGCCGGCAATTCCATCCTCTGCCCCAAAAACGCTGAAACTGTCATTCCCTCTTCAGATCTGTGTGGTCGCTGGTTTTTCCCCCTTCCTTCACTCTCCATCGTTATGCTTGCTGCTGTGGGTTCGTGGGGTTGGCTTTTGTTCCCCTGTTTTGCTACTGAGGTGTGATTCAGGATTCCCCTCAATCGGTTCTTGCTCCCCTGCTCAGTATATCTGGGTGGGAGTGGTGGTATGTATGCAAGCTTCTTCCTTTGTTCAATATATGTGGGTGGGTGTGGTGGTATATTGGCAAACCTTCTCTCTCTTTTTCTAAATTTGTGTAGATGCTTGGTAGTTTATGATGCCTAGCTTGATAATTAAAATGCATGCTGGTTGGGTTATTTTGAATGCCTATAAGGTGTTTGATGAATCGTGTGAAAGAGGAATGAGACTTGGGGAGTTTTGTGTTGATAAAGCTTGGGGAGGGAAGTTTGTTTAAACATGTGTTCTACTAAAATTTTAGTTTTAAAAGATGTAAATGAAGCATGGATTCATTTATTTATTTACTTATGATTCAAACTATCTTAAGAATTTAGTTTGTGACTTTGTGATTAAGTAAGCGTATTTGAAGCTACTTGATTTAATGATATAAGACAGTGGGGATGGTGTTCTAACTCGCTCTTGGAAATGCACAAGGTGTTCGACAAAATGATCTAAAGAAAGAAAACTTGATTGGATATATGTTGTTATGGAATTTTGAGGGAAATGTGGAAGATTTATAATTTCATGATGATGTTGGATAAAAACTGTTGGGAATGTTAACGGTCAAATTGTTTAATCTTATGTTAGTACTTGGGGTGCATACATAATGTCCTATGAAATGTTAGAGAAAATAACTTAACTAAGTTGAAGCCATAGGTATGTTGAGTTGATATTGTTTGAATTATACGGTATAGAAGTCAGTGAATACCTAATATTGATAGTTGGAAAGTTTTAGGCATTATATGTATTCATGCATTATAGTGATATGGAAATTACATGGCCTATCTTGCTAAAACGAATTTGGTAGCATGTTTAAATGCGGATCATGAAAGGGTGTCTCTTTGATATTGTTGAGTTTAATTGTTCAAGTAATAGAGAAGTTTGAAATATGGATTTATGCATTGAAAAACATTCAGGATGGAAACATTGTTATATGAGGTGGTGAAATTATGGTTGTGCTTGAAGAAACTTTTTAGTGTTAATAATGGTGTTTTGGAATTTCAAAATATTGTATTTGACTATGGTGCTATTAACATTTGGAATAGGTTGATACTAATTCTTCCTACATTTATACAGAGATCATTGAAGAGTTTTAGCATATTTATTGTTGAAGGAAGAATGCATAAACGAGATAAATTATGCATTATATTGTGGATACGAAAAAGAAGATCATAAGAGAATAATTTCTAATGCATACGGCTTACTTGTTAACACGTCTCAAAGGAAAAGAAGTTGAGAATTTAGTTTCAAAAAAATTTTATATAAGTTATTTACTTATTTTACTTGAGAAAATTTTCATGAAGTGAAAGGAATGATTTTTTTTTTTAAAAAAGATTTTGAGTATTCTTATAAGAGGAACTAGACACAAAGCGCTTGATATTTGTGGGATTCATTCTCACGCTTGTTTTCGTGGCCTTGAGCTATGTTGGTTATTTACCCTCGTGGACTGTGTGTCTACACTTGTTATTCGTAGCTTCGTGTTGCGCTTGTTTCGTAGCTTCGTGCTGCGTTTGGTTATTTATCCTCATGGGTTGTGTGTCCATGCTTGTCTTCGTGGCTTCAAGCTGCGCTTGTTTTGTAGCTTCGTGCTGCGCTTGATTATTTACCCTCGTGGACTGTGTGTCCACACTTGTCTTCGTGTCTTCAAGCTATGCTTGTTTCGTAGCTTTTGAGCTGCGCTTGTTACTCGTGGCCTTCAAGCCGCATTTGTTATTCGCTTTGTGATGGTTCCTCTGATGAAACAGGTTGCTGGGAAAAGAAAATGTTTTCATCATTATTTATTTAAGAAAAGAAACTACTTTATCGAATTTTTATTTGTGTCAAACTTATGATTATTTTCTTAAATTATTTCTTAAAAAATACAAGCATATATTATGCTAAATTTGACAACTAGTTTTTATACGTATTTAAATGATAACTTTTATCTCATTTATAGCATGAAATTTTATAAACTTGTTTGCATCGGTACAAATTTATTTCAAGTATTTTGGTAACAATTTTTGTATCGAGACTGTATTCACTTGTTAAGTTATTTGCATTCCAGAAGCATAAATAAGCCTACTCCTTCATCCGAATCATGGAATGGATCACTTATGAAATGCTTGCATTAATTGAATTTGTAAAGTTAATTTTAATTTGAATTTGATTTATTTGTTGTTGTAGAGAAAGGTTGTTCCCAAAATCTTGTAGACATGATGTTCACTACCTTACTACATGTTTGTGTATTTATTGAGAGAAAGTCTTAATATTCTTTAGGAATTGGAGTGGTTTGGTTGTTGCAAATATGTTTGGAAAGCCCAACATTTGAAGAGATATTTGTTCATTGTATACAAAAAAAGTTAATGGATAAATATTATAACGTCATCTGACATTATGTTAACAAAGTAGATTTTGTCGATTGTAACTAAAATATATATATATATATATATATATATATATATATATATATATATATATATATCAAATAAAATAGGCTTACGAAGTAAGAACGCTATACTTCGTGCCAGTCACACTTTAATATTTTGGAGTGTGACAGATTTAGGTTTTCAACGAGTTATTGAAAGATATTTCTTATTATTATTACTCTTTATTTTTTTCTATAGAATTAAAATCTAAATTAATATTTTGAGAGTTATTCAAGTATTAGAATCCTCTAAGATATGAATGATATCTCAATAATATTATCTATTTTTATTTATTAATCACTTACAATATAACTCTGCAAAAAAATTTATTTGTAGTCTGTCACTAATTTTGTAAGAGGCTTGACTTGGATGAGGTTGAAACTTATTGAAGAGCCTGAAATGACAAGTCCAATTGCTGATTACTGGAAGCAGCATGGCAAGGGTTTTGCCATTGACTCTGAAGAGACTGAAATGAAACACACGGCACCTTTCCTTTTATCCAACACTTTGCATGCGTGTGTAATGAACTGTGTTGAAATAATTTAGTATGGACTTATATAATATTTATGATCTAATATATAGAAAATTATTCAGTGATGTTATATCTAGCATGGCTGAGTAATGTAGCTTCTAAATTTCTTTAGAATTTAAAAGAACTAAACTGAGAACAGAACAACCAGCTCTAAATTCTTCTAGAAGAAGTTGCAAGCTATGAAGCACCGACACTCCTATGTTTTAAAAATATGCGTGTCGGACACTCCGACACCGTCCGACACTCCTCAACATTCCTATTTTTTAAGAATTTGTGTAGTTTTAAATATTACTAAATTGATGGTGACTTTTTCTTTTATATTTTTCTTAAGAAAAGGAGGCACGACTTTTAAGATAAAGCCGAATCTACAATGAGCCAAAGCTTGAGGCCAAGATTTTACGAAATATTGAACTTGAATATAAATTATAATATATATATTTAATATCAAAACGTGTCCTAATGTGTCGAAATTTAGATTTTTTAAAGATTAACGTGTCGAAGTGTCGAGTCGTGTCGTATTTCGTGTCTCGTGTCGGTGTCGGTGCAACATAGGTTGCAAGAATGATATCTAAAACACAAAATCATAGTGAAACATTGAGTGTATTTCTTAAGGAAGGTGAAGAAAAACACAAATTTTGGGAGAAATGAATTTTGAAACAGAGGAAAAGACAAAGAAAATCTAAAGACGAAGCTGCATTCCAATTTCTGCAACACGTCTTCACCTCTACATGGCATAATAATAAAATCTAAAGACGAAGCTGCATTCCAATTTCTGGGATCTCTCTCTCCTTCTCACTCCTATATAAATTCTGTTACTTCTCCCTGAATTCCCAGAAAAAGGAAGCAAATATCTTCGAAACCCAAACATGAATTTTTTAGGTCTCCTCCTCATAGATCTACTTGAGCAAGGTACTCCTCTCTCACTGTATTTCTATTTTGTGCTCTGAATAAATTGATTGTCTAATGTCTTGAGTTTCATTGCAGCTTCAATGATTATTGGCCTTGCTGCTATTTCGCACTGTCTTCTTCATCATTTTCTCACTTCAAGCAAATTCGATATACGCAAGACTCAATTCGAAGACGAGAAACGGAACCAAGATGATTCAGAGCCTCCACTCGGAGCAGTAGCTCTCCCAGAGAAGAGCAGAAAGAATGAACTTTTACACACACAAAATGCTGTTGATGCTTTGGAATGGAGAAATCCAATTTTGGGGGATGTTATGCAAGCATTAGCTGATCCTAATACTCACTTATTCGGAGTTTATGACTCAGATGATGTGATCAAAGAACGTCTGCGTGAAATAGTTTACAGAAAAGTTCAAAGAGACAAAATGTTTGGTAAGGTTGTGAGACCACCTATACCCAAAAAGCCTGAACTGAGGAAGATTCAAAAGGATATTGCGAGGGAACTGGGGCTTACTTTTAAGAACGGATCCGAACATAAAAGAGCCGATGAATTAACTCAGACGATCAAGAAGGAGCAGAGTATTCTTATTGTACTTTGTGGTGACGTGTACAAGGAATTTAACCTAAGCAAGGTGGGAATCCCATACGGTGCAGATCACGAAGGCTGCAAAGTATTACTCATCACCTCTTAAAAGTGAAGATGTCCTCACCAATCATATACATACCCAACATAATTTCATGGTCTGATGATTCTTTCCACATCATATGTCTTGTAAGGGGCTTGCTCTTGTTTGCTTGATAGGTAATAGTATGGATCGCTTGCCTTCTATTTTGCTTAGATTTCGGTGTTAGACTTCGAAGTCTGTGTAATATAATCTGTTCGCCGAAGGTGACTGTTATGGGAATGTCAATAACGGAGCGCGTGGGAAGGGGTCCTTATGTGCTTTTTATATATGCTTGTCCTTCTAATTAGACACACAAGCACATTTTATTTTATTTTATTTCAATTTTATTTATAAATTTTATTTATTTAAATTAAATTATATGTTAGTTTCTAGAATTTTTTTACACTCAGTATCTTAAATTAATTAGTTTTCAGTTCTGCATACAGAAATATCTGTCCTGTAATATCAGTATCTAGAAAATTAATTAATTTGAGATACTAGGTGCAAAAAAAATTTCAGAATCTAGCATATAATTTAATTTAAATAAATAAAAAATTAAAATAAAATGTGCTTGTCCTTTTAATTAGAGGGACAAGTACATAAAAAGCACATTAGGACAAGCACCTAATGTGAATCCTTTAAAATCCTATTCCACTGCTAGAAAATACTATATTTGTAACGGAATTTACAATGGAATAAAATTCCGTCGTAAATTTTGAGCAATTTACGAGGGAAGAATAATTTTGCGAGGGAAAAATTTTTCTTTCCCTCACAAAAAAGGTCTTTTTTTGCGAGGGAACACATTTTTCCCTCGCAAAAAAAGTGATTTTTGCGAGGGACCAAGTGTTCCCTCGCAAAAATCACCTTTTTTTGCGAGGGAATCCTATTTCCCTCACAAAATTAAGGGAATTTTGATAGCTATTTTGCCACCATTTTGTGAGGGAACAGGTTCCCTCTCAAAAATCATCTTTTTTGCGAGGGAACAAACCCCCGTAAAAATCCCTAAATCACTCTTTCCCTCTTCTCACAAACACATCTCAGCGAAGTAGCCGAAGAAGAACCCCTCTCTCCGGCCTCCTTCCTTCATGGCTTCTTCCTTCTCCTCCCTTCGCTTCCTCTCCCCTCTCCCTAACCCTAATTCTAATTCCCATCGCCTTCTTCCTCCTCGCACCCCAACGCTCAGCTTTACCGTCAATTCTTTGTCGGATGTAAGCTCCAAAGCTCCGTCACTCCTCCGCCATCTCCTTCTGAGGATAAATCATGGGCCATATCCACCGGCGAGATTTTCTTGAGACTTGCTTCGTGACTGATTAATCTTCGGAGTAGCAACACTGTTGTTGGCGATTTCGGCTTTGTGACCAAGAAAGAGGCGTATGACGAGGAGCGCATTGGAGCGTTGAATGAGGATGAAGTTGAGCCTATGGTCATGTGGGAGCAGAGGGTTAAGGACGTTGAGGCTGAGCAGGAAAGGCGCGTAATTACTAACCCTGGGTTTAGCTTCTCGGCAACTGGGCTTTTGTTTCCTTATCATCTTGGGGTGGCTAAATTTCTTATTGAGAAGGGCTACATTAAGGTAGACTATTAATTTCGAAAGTTTAAGACGCCAGTCCGAACTTTACTGTGCTTTTGTCAATTAATTTTTGCTCATGGATATTTTCTTGATTGAATATTTGTGATTCCAGAGTTTCCATTTCCTATTAGAAGTTCTTTCCTATTGGAAGGGATATTTTAGTTTCCTCTCTTTTGCGATTGTTTATATGTTCTATTCCATAATCAGAATTTTAAAGGACTAAAGTGCTATTGATCCTTCACTTTTAACTTGCTTTCCTCAAGGCTTGCCAACTGTCGAGAGCTCATCCAAAGAAATAGCTCAACTAAGTGGGGTGATTATTAGGTTTTCTTGTTATTAAGTGTTGGTATTTGTAAATGTGTGTTGTCTGTTCTCTCTATAATTTTTTATTTCGTTTCTCTTAGAATGTGGGAACGTTATTTACTTCTGATTGAGGGAATTGTCATCATATCATTATTTTACAACTTTATTTTTTTCCAATTGGGTTTCAATTTGATGGTTTTACATGTTAATATTTCTATGGCAGAGATGTCTGGGCCTTCCTCTTAAATTGCAAGGTGAAATATTGCAGTCTTTATGATCAAGGGTAATACTCTATTGATTTGCTGGACTTTATTGTTGGATTTAATGTATTTGCATCCTATGCTTCAACCTTTTAATATCTACTTTTTCCTGAGATCTGTATTATTATCCACTAGCAACTCCTCAAACAAATATACAGCAACATACTTGCTTGCTGATGGAAGATTAGAGAGGGCAGGGAGGGTTAGAAAGAAATTTTCTGCTAGTGGAAATCATCCTACTGATAGCAATGGCTTGACCAGCCTGGATTGGCATAAAAGCAGTATGCACACAACATCAGTTATTGCTGTGGGAGATGAGATTCTGTAAGTACTTGTTGATTACATGGTTATATATGAAACTTATCTTTAATTAACTTGTATACTTTATTTTTATCTATCATTTTATGAAGTCCACATGATTTTTATGATCCTTGTAATTTTTTTAATAAATTTTTCCCCTCTGCTTCACAGCTCAGGTTTGGCACTGTTGAGGATCAGTTAGGACCTTCGTTGCTGAAGAAGTTGTATTCTATTGGTTGGTCTCTTTCAGAACTTTCTGTTGTTCATAACAATGTGAGTTCATATATGCATCCTAATTGTGTATTTTTAGTGTTCTCATTTGTACATATCTGCACTTAAATTTGTTATCATGAACATGTTGAAACACATTATGTGTAAGCCTTTATCTTTGCTCTTTTTCCCCCCTCTTCGAGTTGGTGTTCATAATCTTCCCCCCCCCCCCCCCTTCTTTACATGTAGGATGGAAAAATCATTTCTCTGTTATACTTGGTGCAGATGAAGTCAGAACTGGGAAGTCTTCTCCTGAAATGTGAGATACAATGAAGTATTTTTCATTCCTGTGGATTTGATTGAGGGTTTTTTGTCTCAGATTGTTGTCCTTATAAACTTTCACCTATTGTGCTTAATTGTGTCAGATTCCTTGAAGCTGCTAAGAGATTAAATGTTGAGTATTCCAGCTGTCTTGTCATTGAGGATTCACTTTAAAGATCAAGCAATTATCTGTTAATAGAAAAAAAAGAGTGCAACAACATGAAGTTGATGTTTTCTGTTTTCAAACAATGACCTCCAACAATCAACATAATTGCCTATTTGTTCTTCCCATATCTATTCATGAACATAATTGACATTTCAGGAACTACTATTGTTGGTTTAGTGAAAATCATGTAGTTTCAAATTCAAGTATGATACTACTTTGCATGATGATTCCATAAACTAACTTATCAGAGGAACTTTTGCAGGGTTTTTTTTTTTTTTTTTGGTAATTTAAGCCATCAAGGGTGGATAAATGTCATCATAGGTACAACTATTAGGCACTATTTCTTTGTGAAGTGATCAACATTTGACAATGATATGAAGGCTACATTTTTCTAAGATCAATACTGCTTAGACCAGGTTCACAATATAGTAAAATCCTTAATATTGGAATTCAGAACTAACGAGTTACTCTATTACTCTGCAGATGTGCATTACGAAGGCGTTGGGAACCATTCCTTGGTAATTGATTTAAGGTTCATCGTTCAGTATGTACGTCTACAAAGTGCTTATCCAGCAGTGTTCGAGGTGTTCCTACAGTTTATTTTTTTTTTTAGTTCATTTTGATCGCAACATTATAATTTGTAATATTTTGTTTTGCTATGTAAACTCTTATGATTGTTAGAACTTATCTTTATGATATATACAAGTATTTTTATTTTTTATTTTATTTTATTTTTTAAAAAAATAAATTGGAATTTGCGAGGGAAAAAGTTTTCCCTGGCAAATCCTGGATTTTGCGAGGGAAACTTTTCCATCGCAAAATCCACGATTTTGCGAGGGAAAAGTGTTCCCTCGCAAATTTCTGAATTTGCAACGGAAATATGTATTTTTGCGACGGAAAAGTGATTTGCGTGGGCGATTTTTGTGACGGAAATTCTCTATTTTGTGAGAGAAATTCTCTATTTTGCGAGGGAAAAATTCCGCCGCAAATCAGTTTTGCGACGAAAATTCTATATTTTGCCAGGGAAAAATTCCGCCGCAAAAAACTGTTTTTTTTGTAGTGTTCAAAGTTTCAGACCCCCTTCATTTTCTTTTTCTTTCCTTTTTTTGGGAAAAAAAAAATACAAGAAGGAGGTTAAAGCATAAAACAAGCCAAACAGCTTATTAACCGGGTGAAAAGTATTTTTTATTTTCTAAGATCATCTCTCATTAGGACTCTACATTTCATAACTCGAGAAAGTTACGCGTGGTGGAAAAAGAAATAAAGAGAAGACGTAGGGAAGTTACCATTAACATTTTTTGAGGTTATCACTCCCGCCATATATAAGATTAAAATGAATTGATGGGTCGGGGCAAAAAATAAAAATAAAAATAAATAAAATAAAATAAAATAAAATTGATGGGAACAATTAGTAAAGGTGGAGGACAGTAATTGTTGCGTGTGGGGACCCCATTGCTTTTTGAAAGAAGAGACAAAATACTCAAGTGAGATGATTCCATGTTAGATGCATATATCTTATGTGCTTTTTGTATGTTCATAATTCAAATAAAGGAATGAACATTTTTTTTTAATTTTTTATTTAGATTTAAATTATATCCTACTTTCTGAAATATTTTTTGTGCCTAACGAGTATCCAAATTAATTAGTTTTCAGTCCTGCATTCAAAATTATTTGTTTGTAACATCAATATCATTAAGATATTGGGTAAAAAAAATATTTCAGAAAGTAGCATATAATTTAAATCTAAATAAATAAAATATATAAAAAAATATGATTATTCTTCTAATAAAAGTATGAGCACATAAAGGGCACATAAGACATATATGCCCCTATTGTGGACTCAAATAAGATTTAGGGTCATAAAAGCGTGAAGTCCTAAAAGGCCCGCTGGAGTCGACTTTCCTCATTTTACCTTATCCTTCACGGTCATGCTCTTCTTTCATACTACTCTGTTTTATTTATAAGTCTATTTTGACTAAAAAAATTGGTCTTTTTTATAAGTCTATTTTGACCAAATAAATGAGATTGTGACAATTTTGCCCATAGTAATGATGATGAGAGATATTGACTAGCCATATTGGAAAGAAAAAAAGATGAGAGAGACTTGACAATAAATTTTAAAAGGTATCCATCATAAATGAGGGCAAAGTTGAAAGTTTGTTCCATAATCATTGAGATATTTATCTCTACTTGGTATGTGAGATTTGGTCAAACTGGACTTATAAATAGGACCAAAGTGGTACAACTTAAAATGCACACTGTTCACTTTTTTCTTTTGAAAAAAGCATTTACCATCATCCTTAGGTATTTTGTCGCATCAATTAATACCCTAAAATAATTTTTTAAGATTTTAAAATAATTTTTTAAGATTAAAAAATATTTTTCCAATACCGATAGTTGAAGTATCTTTTTAGTACCAATTATTACTTTGAAATACATTTTCAAGATCTTAAAATAATTTTTTAAGATGATGAAGCATTCTTTCAAGTATTAATCATTATCTTTTTCATACTATTCTATACCCTGAAATATTTTTTTTGAGATCCTAAAATAAACTTTCAAGATCATGAATAAATTTTCGAATCAATTAGTATCTTGATTTTTTTTTTTTTAGTATTAGTCAATACCTTAAACTATTTTTTCAGATATTTTAGGATCTTGAAAAAAATATTTCAGAGTAATAAAAAATAGTTTGTTATCTTTTTTTTTTTAAAAAAAAAAAGTGAACGGTATTCATTTTGCAGCAAAACCCTGCGGTTAGAGGAAAAAGTGGGCAGCGGAGCAGAAGGGATGAGGAGGAAAGCCGCGTCCCGAACGCGTATATGGAGTATGAAACCACTCGGCTGCTTCCCTCTGCCTTTGTTTCAGGCAATTTCTGGTATCTCTCTCCATCTTATTCTCTATAAGGGAACAAGTTTGTAAAGCTCAAGTTACTATAAAGTTTCCTCAACTAGTCAACTCCCAAACAATAATCCTTTGAATCTGTTGATTGATCTTTCCTGTAAAAAGGTACTTCTCTGCTGGTCGATCATTTTCATTCCTTTTATCTTGGCTAATTGGGTGTTTGCTGTATTTAATTTAAACGCATGCTTCACACAAGAAATCAGTGCCTTTTCATTGCACAACATAATTTTCTTCGTAGTTGAAATAATTTATTCAAGGGCAAAAAACAACAATGTAGTCTTAATATGTCGGAGTCTTTCTTTTCTTTCCCTTTTGTTGCCTTCTCTCCTATAACATGCTAGTTTGAGTTATTAATTGTTGATTTAGTTGCCACCAGCTGAATCACAAGGCTTGCAGGAATCTGGAATGGAGAACAAGAACAAAGGAACCAAGAGAAAAGTTGAGAGTATTGAACAGTGTGTTACGTTATCATGGAAGCAAAACAAATACGTGTTGCTGCTAGCGCACCATGCACCGACCCTTTTGGTGCTATTTCGCAACGGTGCTTGGAGAATGTTATGGATGTGTTAGCTGAGCCTAATGCTCACTTGATTGGGGTTTATGGCTCAAATCATGAATTGAAACACACTCTCATTGAAAAAGTTTGTCGTAGAGTCCTCCGAGACAAACTCTTCGATAGGGTTCTAATTGTAACTGCATCCAAAAAACCTGATGTGAAGAAGACTCAAGAGGAGGTTACATGTCAACTAAGGCTCACTTTTAATTACAAATCCAAACATGATGTGAAGAAGATTCAAGAGGACATTGCAGGCCAACTAGGGCTCACTTTTAATAACAAATCCAAAGATAAAAGAGCTCATAAACTAATTGAGAGATTGAAGATTGAGCAGAAAATTCTGATTATACTCAGTGACCTCCATAAGGAGCTTGACTTGAGTAAGGTAGGAATTCCGTATGGTTCACATCATACAGGTTGCAAGATATTGCTCACTTCTACAACTGAAGATCTGCTATCCAACCACATGCATACCCAGCATAATTTCAATATTGGTTCTTAAAAGCTTCAACCATCTGTCATGATGTTATATGTTTGAAGCGGCTTACCATGTGTATGCTCCTTTTTTCCCCTTCATTAGTATACGTAAGCTGCCCCATGTAATTTCTCTCATCATTCTTTTTCTCATAATGTCTAAATCACATTTATCCAATCAACATAATACTATTTTTACTTTTATCTCATTTTCTCAATTTATGGCCTAGATTGAGCCAATGAGGAAAAAATAAGAAAAGAAATATGGAGAGAATCTCTTTTCAGTTTCTTGTGTATGACTTGGACGCATATGCATGCTGAAGTATCTTGGTGCATTTTCCTACAATAAAGTAATTTTTTATTTTTTAAATAGAAGACCTAATTATAATTAAGTTTAAAAAGTTAATAGTTAATTAATATGACATATTCTTTTATAAAATATCATAATCATTTTTTTTTTAAAAAAATCAATTATTGTTGCAAGAACATTAATACGGCTAATTTAAGAAAAAATTGATAAATAGTCGATATATATAAGCAAATTGAATACGCAATTTGAACATTAATACGGCTAATTTAAACCACATAACATTATATAAGCGTACGGTTATAGCCTTATTAAAATAGTCGATATATATTTTTCAATCATTCATTATAACATGTGTCAATATCTCATTCATTAGCATATACTTCCATCAAGTCTATATATGTATTGATGTATTTCATATCTGTACATTTTAAGGATTGATATGAATGCAATACTTCTTCCCCATCATTTTGTCTTTTTTGCTTTTGAGGTTTGAGACGAGTCAACTCCTGCGATCGATGCTTCTCTTCTTCGTGACTCAGGGACCAAGTTCGTAGGATCTAAAGCTAAAATTATCGAGCAATTCCACTGCTTTAGAATGGAGAAGTCCAATCTTGGGGATGTGATGGAGGCATTAGCTGATCCTAATACTCATACTTAATTGGAGTTTATGGCTCAGATGACAAGATGATGAGTATATATTTTATGATTAAATAGGTGTATATTTTATGAGATTTAATTGGAATTATTGATATTATATACCTATTTAATTATCTTTTAAGAACGTTTCCATAATTGAATCAAACTTGGGATCAAAGAATAAATCGACATAAAATCTACTCATATCCTATTTTTATTGTGCAGGAAATATTAGTTGATTTGGAAAGAAGTATAAAAGGCAATAAGAGGATATGCAATCAGCCAAACTTAATGGCTCCCTGCAAGAAAATAGAAACAAAATCAATTGTTTGATTTGATGGAGTAAATTACAAGATATGAAATATCTTTTTAATAAGAAAAGGAGAATCAATGACCCAAGATCTAAATTATTATAAATAAGGAAGCAGAGACAAGCAACAGAAGGACGGAGCAGATTAGGAGAGACGCAGAACAAAGAAGCAGAGGAGGCTGAGCATTTCAATTCTCTTCATCATCTTCATGGAAGGATTGTGGAGGCGACGAAGAATCTTTCTTTCCTCTCTCTCTCCTTTTTCTTTGAACCTGAGTGTTCTTTTCTTTTCTTTTTTCCTTTTGTTTTTATGGATTTGAATAAAGCCATGTGTGGCTAGTTGGTTTTGCAACCTAGAGAATCTATAAATTTGTTTGGGTTTTAGAGATTATTCCCACTTGTTAGTTTTGCTTAATTTTATTTCAGTTTATTTAATCCTGTGTTTATTGTTATTGCTTATTGACTGATCACCATTGAGCATGTTTTGGGGATTTAGGGTTGGACTTGAAAGAGGGAATCCTAAATTGACCTTGGGAATAAATAATCTGAAATTAGATTTAAATTTAATTAACGTGAAGTTAGGTTTTAATCTAATTTGCGTCTAGGATAGACATATTCCTAGAAGCTCCGCATAGTCAAATTAGAGTGAGCCCGATTTGAATTGCACCTTAATTAATTGTGTGAGACATTGCATAATTATTTGAGGTAGGTGTATAAGTGGACCGACAGGCACTTATAAACATTAATACTCTAGATTAGCTGATTAAATTAAGTCAGAGTTAATTTAGTGGGGATAAAATCTACGAAACAAATAAGGGATTAGTGACTCTAGGTTGCTCATTTGATTATTGTGGTAGTTTTCTTATTTTTATTTTAGTTTTAATTTCTTTTATCTTAATTAAATTTAATTTGGTTTTCTCAACTTAAATGAAATTGTGAAATCAATGCTTAACTGAAGTTTGTGATACCAAGTCCTCGTAGGAACGATACTTTTCTTATCACTTTATTACTTGATACGGCCCGTGCACTTACGGAGTTTTTAGGCTTTAAATTTTGTCCTATCACAAGATCAAAGACACTCTACCTCAAAGAGTTTATAAAAGAATTCAAAGAGATAATCTGTCTGATCTCGTTCTTAGTACGACTGTAACTAGAAAACCTGATGTGGAGAGGATTCAAAAGGAGATTGCACACCAACTAGGCCTCACTTTTAATCATAAATCTAAAGATAAAAGAGCTCATGAACTTATTGGAATTATTATTTAAATAATTAAAAATAAGAAAATTTTATTTGCGAATCATGATTTCCCAAATTGTAAACATTCAGATACTTGATCATGAGAGAAGAAAATGCTTGAAAGATTGAACTGCATAAACGGAGTTCAATCCATACTCTTGACCCTGACACTTGATAATATGGTAACTACATAATTTTTAAATATAGAAATATTTTCGCCTACCCAGTACAATAATTCATGATTACTCACTGCAAATATATAGATAGAAATAAATTTAATATCATATATAAGAAGATATTGAAATTATTTTGAAGTATAGATAATATAAATATTGAGTCAAATAATAGGACAAAATTTATAATTTTTCTTGAGTTTTACAATCAAAAGAAATCAAATAAAACAAAATTTATGGCAATTTCTGGGGCACATACATGATACATGGCAATTTGATAGAGCTGTATACCTACAAACACTATCTTCAAAGTGGTTCTAGTGATAAGTTCTTCGTATTCGTATTCGTATTCGTATTCAGTAACAGACGGATCCAGTAAGAGTCAGGGTTAATAAAGAAATCAGTAGGAATTGGGGTAGCAAAGGAGATGGAAAGTCTGTCTGGTTGTCCCTCTTCAATTAGGTGTTGAATCAAGAAATTTTGAATCATGGCAATTTAGATAGTATATTCGATTAGATATAAGCGTATGTTAGGTTTGACCATGCAGACACAATGAATTTTGTTATTTTCATTGAATTTTCGAATACATGTCGTTAGCTATTTAAATATTAGAGTCCTAATACGTATATGCCTATGTTTGTTAACCATGCGGATCCAAACTACAGAGAGAAGATGATGGAAGAAATGATACGTAAATCGATAGGAAAAGTAAACCATGAGGACGACCCTTGGCAACCCAGTTATGGTGATCAATGTAACTTTCAGCACTTCCTCGAAGAACAGCGTGAAAGGTCAATTAAATTCAGCATTGCTGAATTCCGAATCAGCAAGTTAACGTCATCTCAACGTGAAAACTTGATCACTATGATGCTGATCCGAATGATTCTTTTTCTTGGCCAACACCTCAATTGATATTAATAAGAACTGCTTAAAACAACATATAGTTGTAGGGAAAATATTTTCTAAAACTATTTGCATCTCATCCTTCTTGAACGATAAACATTATGAGCGCTCCTAAAGTAAGCATGTCAATCCATGTAAGCTAAGCTAAGTGAAAGTGGATCCGAGCAATCCCCGCCAATCAAAGGAAACTGCCATTAAAATCCTGGTAAATACTTAGGGATCGGTCCCAGACACAACCAATAATTACAAATCGAGAGCAAATCTTCAAAGAAAAATGCTGATTGACAAAGCCGCTTGCGTTGAAAATGAAATCATACGAAAAAAATGCGAAAGGAAAAAAAAAAAGTTAGGATTGAGTATATAATAGATCGACTGGTACCTAAAATGAAATGGCAATATGCTGGAGTTGAGGGATCGGAGAGCTGGGAGAAGGTGTGGATGAAGATCGGGGCTCGAAAACCGGCGAAATTTGCGAATAATCAAACAAGTTGCCACTACTCTGTCATATTCCTTAGCTTGGCATTTAGATTGATTCAGACCTTCAATATTTTAGCATCCATATATATATAGGAAAGTAGTATATGCATACTGACTTGTCATTAGAATCGATGGCGAG
The DNA here is from genome assembly GCA_034222035.1 of Acacia crassicarpa. Lineage (NCBI taxonomy): Eukaryota > Viridiplantae > Streptophyta > Magnoliopsida > Fabales > Fabaceae > Acacia > Acacia crassicarpa. The sequence goes on along the minus strand of JAWXYG010000011.1, from coordinate 23,098,912 downwards.
CATATATATAATTGGCGCTTTCCCATTTTAAATGGGCCCAGAGCCAGAGCCAGCGACTGTGTAAGCTTAAATAACGTAAAGTATAAGTTAGTGCCTCGTCGGTTTCATTGGTTACAACTAGAAATTTACATGGTGTATGTAGCTCTGAAATTTCATGACCAGCTAGGACCCAAAGACGGGCACAAGTTATTTATTTGCACCTAGAGAGAAAAGAAACCATTTCCCCTTATTATTTTTGAACTCTACATAATATAAATGGAATATATAAGTATGGGATTACTATCATAGGCCCACCCAGATTTGCTAGGAAAGAAAGAAATACCAAGGCAATAAACTTGTCTTTCCTGAATCTGGAGTGACTGACTGTTTCTAGTCAAGCCTGGCTAGCCAGGTCGGCGTGGAACCAGCTTAAGGGAGAGAAAAAAAAAGGGGTTTCGATTTACATTAAATTAAAGCAACGAAATTAACAACGGAATATATTACGTAAGGTTGGTTGGATAAAAATCCCGGCAATAATACAATCTTTCATTTCAGAGCAATTCGCTTTATCCTACGCACCTTCCCCTGCGCAAATTTCGCCGGTTTTCGAGCCCCGATCTTCATCCACACCTTCTCCCAGCTCTCCGATCCCTCAACTCCAGCATATTGCCATTTCATTTTAGGTACCAGTCGATCTATTATATACTCAATCCTAACTTTTTTTTTTTCCTTTCGCATTTTTTTCGTATGATTTCATTTTCAACGCAAGCGGCTTTGTCAATCAGCATTTTTCTTTGAAGATTTGCTCTCGATTTGTAATTATTGGTTGTGTCTGGGACCGATCCCTAAGTATTTACCAGGATTTTAATGGCAGTTTCCTTTGATTGGCGGGGATTGCTCGGATCCACTTTCACTTAGCTTAGCTTACATGGATTGACATGCTTACTTTAGGAGCGCTCATAATGTTTATCGTTCAAGAAGGATGAGATGCAAATAGTTTTAGAAAATATTTTCCCTACAACTATATGTTGTTTTAAGCAGTTCTTATTAATATCAATTGAGGTGTTGGCCAAGAAAAAGAATCATTCGGATCAGCATCATAGTGATCAAGTTTTCACGTTGAGATGACGTTAACTTGCTGATTCGGAATTCAGCAATGCTGAATTTAATTGACCTTTCACGCTGTTCTTCGAGGAAGTGCTGAAAGTTACATTGATCACCATAACCTTGATAGAGGAAAGCTCACGCTTGTGAGAATGTGAGGATTGTGTTTAGGAGAGAGCGAAAGGAAGCAAGGAAGAAGAGAATGAGAGGTGGCACCAAAAAAATTGAGAAAGAGGAGTGAGTGAACGATGAATCTAGATTTTAGGTTTTCAATGGGTTATTGAAAGATATTTCTTCTTCTTATTATTATTCTTTATTTTTTCTATAGAATTAAAATCTAAATAAATATTTTGAGATTTATTCAAGTAGTAGAATCCTCGAAGATATGAATAATATCTCAATAATAGTATGTATTTTTATTTATTAATGACTTACAATATTGAGTGTCATTATCCTGTTCATCTTGCTCTTCTTTGTAAGAAGCTTGACTTGGATAAGGTTGAAACTTACTGAAGAGCCTGAAAAGACAAGGACCATGGCTGATTACTGGAAGCAAAGGCAAGGATTGCACCGTTGACTTTGAAGAGACTGAAATGAAACGCACGGCACCTTTCCCTTGATCATCCAACACTTCGCATGCGTGTGCAATGTACTGTGTTGAAATAATTTACTAGATTTAGTATGGACTTGTAATATTTATGATCTCATATATAGAAATTATCAGTGATGTAGGCTGAGCCATAGTTTTTAAAAAATCGTTTTATCGTTACGATTCTATATTTTAATGATTTTTTTTATTAAAACGATTTTATTAATTTTTCAAATGCTTTTAAGTTTTTACGATTTTACCACGTTATAATTTTACGTTTTACGATTTTTTATTCTCCTTCCGTTTTCAAGTAAAAACTCATTTTTAAGAATCTTAGGCTGAGTAATATAGCTATTAATAATAGGTAATCAACCTCTTTCTTCTTCTTGTTCCATTTGCTGATGAATTGCATTCCATTCCTTTATTTTTGGCTGTTATGTATTTGATTGTCTCTGTCATGAAATGTTTTGGTCATTTTCATCTCCATTTTTTGGAAGAAAGAAGAAATCTCAAATTTGTCCAAACTAAACAGATAAATCAGCTCTAAATTTTTCGGGATGAAGTTGCAAGAATGATATCTAAAACACAAAATCTTAGTGAAATGTTGAGTGTATTGTTTAAGGATGGTGAAGGAAACACACAAATTTCTGGAGAAATGAATTTTAAAACAGAGAAAAGACAAAAATAGAAATAAAAAGGAATAATAAGAGAAAGCAAACTGGTACAAGTCAATATTCCAGTCAAAGTACTTTTTTGAAGCGCGTCTTAAAATATAATGACGAAGCTGCATTCAAATTTCTGGGATCTTTCTCTCTTTCCCACTCCTATACAGTGGTGGACCTAAGATTTTATATTTATGGATGCACAATTAGTGAGGGATTCGGGGTTGCTCTTGATTTTTTTTTTTAAAAGAAAGTTTTAAATACATTAAAAAACAAAAGAATATAGATAAGAAAATTAAAGAAAACTTCAACTTAACATAGAAAAATAATAATTAAGAGTCAACTAAGCTATTACAACAAAATGATTACAAAAGCATTCTTCGATCCTTCATTCCTTTAAAATATTATATTATATCTTCATCATTAAGCTGATACTCCTATGAGCTCAACAACTTTTGTAACATCCTAATTTTTACTTTTAGGATTTATTTATAATTAAGAGTAAAATTATATATGATAAATGTATTTGATTTATAATTTGTGAAAATATAAAAAAAAATAGAAATAGTGGGTATTTTGTTGTAATTTTTTTTCCCTATGAAATATATATATATTGTTCTGACACAATTAAAAGGAATGAGGGGAGTAGTGGGTATTTTGTTGTAATTTTTTCCCTATGGATATATATATATATATATATATATATATATATATATATATATTGTTCTGACACAATTAAAAGGAATGAGGGGAGCCGTGACTTCCAGTGGGACCCTCTGGTTCATCCAAATGCAAAAAAGGAGATGATTTGCATCAACCAAGAATCGAACCTAAGTAACTTGAGTCACTAACATAACATTCTACTACTAGACTACTAGGCCCCATTTGTTAGAGTGAATGTGGGTGATGGAAAGGGAAGATAACAAAATTCCCTCACAAAAAACGTGTTTGGTACGCTGCTTTCCCAGGAAGGTGCTTTCCCGCCTCTGCCAATGTTCCCTCAAATATGGGAACCTTCATTCCATTCAAAAACGGAGGGATAGTTTGAATCTTCTGGGAGAGTAAAATCATCTGACGAAATTGGCCCTGAAATCTTCTTCTTCCTGCTTCTTCTTCATGGCCACTTGCGTCGATGCTTCGATGGCAGCCATCACCAAAACCCACCGACCCTCCTCGAAAAAACCAAGCGGCCTCCAATTCGACAATAAGTCAAGTTACTCTCTGAAATTTTGCCAACCCTTTTACTTTTATCGTGTCTCTGATGTGCCCAGTTGCAAAACCCAATCCAAAACCCAAAACACCCACCACAAAGTTTTGAGAAAATCAACGAGAACGACCGTGAAGAGGAAGTGGAACAACATGAGCAAGAACAAGAAGACGATGTGTGGGTCTGTGTTGTGATTTTTTACTGTCTTGCATTTATATTACTTTTGTTTCTGTAAAAAATGCCTACTTCTGTTTCTGTCATTTTGCTGTTCCTCGAATGTTCTGATATAAACAGCTGCACAAGTTTGGTTACTGTCCAGTTTTACGTTCGAACCAGACACCAGCGTTCGAACGGTTTAGGGGCATTGTAGGAATTTCACCTAATCTTCCCACTTAACCAACACCCAATTCTTCATACCAAATATATCATTTTCCTTCAACTAACTTCCTTTCCCTAGTGTACCAAACGGATCACATTTTTAAAGTTCTCTCCTAATCTTCAATTCCTTTCATTTCCATTCTTTTCATTTCCTTTCCTTCCCAAAATCTTCTTTGTAACAAACGGGGCCCTAGTATTTCTTGCTAAAAAGTTCCTTCACAATATATATATATATATATATATATATATATATATATATATATATATTATTATAATTTTGTGTCTGCACTTGTACCCATATGCACAAATGTATGTCCGCCACTCTCTGATGAGTCTTTCCAGATCATATATGTTGTAACGGGCTTGCTCTTTTTTTGCTTGATAGCTAGGTAACAGTATGTGTCGCTTGCCTTCTATTTCGCTTAGATTTCGGTGTTAAACTTCGAAGTTTGTGTACTAATCTGTTCACGGAAGGTCACTGTTATGGGAATATAATGTCAATAACGGAGTTGAAATTGATGATTCTGTCAATCAACCTGCTTTCATATAAGATACATACTCCCTGCTCTTCTTCTTCTTTTTGTTTTTTTTTTTTTGGGCCAGCCCCTCCACTTTTTATAAGATATTAGAAACTCTTAAATTCCTTTCGTGCTTTTTAGAAGAGTTAGTTTGGATTGTTTGAATATTAAATGTATTTATCTTTAACTAATTCTATTTTCTCTCCTAATATTTTTTTTCATACTTTTTTTAAAAAATATTTTTATCACTATTTTTCTCTCTTTTTTATCTATTATAAATAAGGGCATAATTGAAAGAAAATGTTTATTTCTTTTATGTTTACCTATTATAATCGCTTATAAAACCACGTTTTAGTTGTTTCTCAAACAAACACTTGGTCTCTTGAAGTTGAGATCAATCGCTTGGTATGGGTTTACTTTCTTATATCACTACTGATTTGGAGCTTGTTTTAGTTGGTGTTGGAAAAGCATATCCATATAAGTCGAGACATAACTTTTCTTATAAATTTATCTCATATATCATAAATTACATTGAAAAAGCAGCTTTTAGCACTAATCAAATATAACTTAATTTGCTGAATAATATTTTCTTGCCAACCACATACAAACCCAAATTAATTTCACTGACGAATGATTCTCTCCACGTATAAAAGCTTTAAACTTTTGTTGAGAGTTTCTAGGTCATATGTATATAATGGGCTTATTGTAATACCCGATTTTCAATTTAGTGTTCTAGGAATATGTGACCATATCAAATTGGCTATAAAATGTGATATAAAATCACACAAAATAATTTGCAACAAAAGGATTCAAGAAAGTGTTTGGATAACACTTAGCCAAATTAGTGTATTTTGTGCCAAGTTAACACATGTTAAGCAAAGGATTAATATCTAATTCCATAATAACCAAATTGCGGATGTGTCTTCAAGTTTAGAAGGACAATAAATACCTTCTCTAAAGGCTGATTATTTTTGAAATAATAGAGGCCAAGGAAGAAACAATTAATCTTGATAAATTAGCTAACCAATTATAGATTGACACATGCATGGTGTTTAGGGACTCCTAAGGCTTTGATTATGTCATCAAAATTGTAATACCCCTACCGGCCTCGCCCTCACGGGTGACGGATAGAGGGATTTCCTTTTAATAATTACCATATATCATTTAAGTACTATTTATTTTCATATGTCAGAGTTTTATTGCGACAGAGCATTCCCGGTTGGATTTCAGACAATACTGGTATAATCAAAAGTAAGTCACAAAATATAGTCCCCGGAGGGCTAAATATACAGTCATCCGCTACTGTTCCAAAAAGCCAAAATAATATACAGTCATCCAAACACAAAATAGATCACAAAATAAACTTCTTCGCCACCTTCCACTTCATCTACTCCTGCCCGACAGTCTTACCCTTCTCTCCAGATACAGCCCTCGTAGTACTCCCTAAAGCTTTACAAAAATCTGGGATTCATAAATGGATCCCAGAGTAACCATTAATCTCACATGAAATGCGTAAACAGTGTATGCATGCAACCATAATTAGGAAAAACACCAAAAGTAGCATTCAGTAAACAAACGCGCAGTAACACAAATACAACATACCAAGTATACTGTGCTAACTGCGGAAGGACTACATGTCCTAGAAACAAACGTAGGACTGCTCAACAAAGCAAGCCCCGGATCCACAGCGCTAGGAAAAACAGTAGTCGGGCACTCGGGCTCTGAACCCAGACCACACTGAATGCACACAAACGCATGTCCCTTTTCAGGAGACACGGATCCACAATCATGGAAAAACAAACATACAAGGCAACACAAGACATATGAGGATTAAGGTTACTACCTGGTAGTTGAGCAAGATTTATCAGTATAATTTTCCTTGATGCACAAAATCAAAGTGACCCTAAAATAATTAAAACATAAGTATGAGTGACTTTTCTCTAAAAAGAATTTACTTGTTGACTTAAAAATAAGTCTTCGTCAACCATACCAAAATCTTTAAGTTCCTATACTAAAATCTTATTATGATCACGATGAAAATATTCAAAGCACCCACAAGGAATCAGTTTTGTTTGTCCGTCCTCAAAACTAACGAATAGCAAGCTCCCATTTTCCATTAATCATTTTCTTCTACAAATTTCTCTTATATCATGATAATCCTTCTACCTAAGCTTTAGATCCTCAGATTGATTCTTCCTTCCTTCATCAATTCTATACATACTCAGACCCCTCTTTCATAAACGCATACCCAAAATACTACCATTTTCAACTTAGCAAATCATGAATTTATAAAGTAGTTAGACTATGACTTACTGGTTCACTTGAAACTTTTATCCTTCACGTCTCTTCTTTCCTCTTTAATTCCAGACTGATCCTTCAATGTAGCAGGAAATAAGTTTCCCTCAAAAATCTCTAACTCACGTAGAAGTAGACAGTAGGAGGTGGAATAATTGTTCAGAATCCTTACCTTCTCTTGGACTTTTGCGTGATGCTTTTAGTGTCTTCAACTAGTCTTTTCTCTTCTTTGATCACTTTCTTCTCTTCTGCTTCACCAGATGCCTCCAGCGATTCAAAGGAAAAGAGATAAGTTCCTTAAATAGACTCCCATAGGCGGTTCTAGATCTTGCTTCACCGTTCTAGAGGAAAAATATTTTTTTATTATTTTTTTATTTCCACTAACCTCAGTTGGTCGACGGCCCTGATGAGGTTTGAAAGGAAAAAAAATGTTTCTTTGATCTCTCTTGGGTCCAACGTGAAGAAATTTGAGAAGAATAAATGTCTTATATTCCACTCTCTTTCTCACACATCCGGATGCCTAGGAGAAATATCCAATTTCAAGTATATATTTCCCCCCTTTTTTTTTCCCTTCTCTTCGTGTCAGCGCGTGGGGAGGATTGAAGGAAAAAAAAATTGTGATTCAAATTGCCTTGATTAAACCGACGTGCACAGCCCCTCTGATCTTCATTAATTATACTTGTCACTTCCAAGGTCATATTACAATTATCTATTCTTCCCCCTCCACACATCCGACGGCTCTAGGAATTATGAGGCAAAAAAAATTATTTCCCTTAGCTTTTCTTATGTCCGACATGTTGAGACTCCATTAATTGAATCTTATCACACCAAACATCCATCAAATCCTTCTTTTTTCTCTCATGTGGCGTGTTTTAAAGGAGTAAGAAGTGCACATATATATAATTTTTTTCCATTTCCCTTGGCTTTCATCACGTCAAGTATGTTGTGAATTAATAAAGAAAGCTTTGATATATTCCTTTTCTTGCTGGTACAGTGTGCTTCTTCCACATTAATTTTCCCAATAATTAATTTATATCGTCAGAAAAATTATATATCATTGACTACTACTTAATGAGAAATTCTCATATTCCAATAATTAATTTACATGAAAATTGGGGATGTTACAAAAATGACATCATAAATAGCCTAAAAACTTTGCAAAATCAGTTAAGCCTTGTTGGATGAATATGAACCAAGTTTTATATGATAATATCTTATAAAAATAAAGTTTTAATCCTCATGTAATTAATTGAATCAATGTGAACACTTGAGCCATAGGATATTGCCACATGGAAAAACAATCCAATGCCCAGGAAATATGGAGGAGGTCGGCCAAGCTCATGAAGGGGGAGGATTGGAAGTTAAAAAGTGAAAATGACTTCTAGCTCTATAGGGCCGAGCCTTGAAAAATTTATGTTTTTCTTATCTTGGGTTTAAAAGGGCCAGCACTTTTGGGCTTTAGCCCTTCAAAGGATGATGAGGGCCTTTTTGTTTTTAGTCTTGAGGTCCACAATAAAAAATAAATCATGGATTGCGTATAGGCAAACCTAGGATTGTTCTCTCTCTCGAGGAGCCTTTTATTGAGTTTTAAGTAATCTAAATACCATGCAAACACAATTAAAACAAGGGGAAAATTGGGTTTTGAATTTTTGAATTGATAAACTAAAATAAGAATACAATTAAATTAAATGCTAAACTATTATTTTTGGTGTTTTTATAAAATTGGTGAATGAGTGAATTAAATGATATGAAATTGGAAATATGGATGATGGCGCTCTTGGTGATGAAGGAATGACTGTCCTTGTTCAAAAAGATTATAGAAGTTAAAATTCATCAAGTATTTAAGTCAAAAAGATTATAGGAGTTAAAATTCATCAAGTCTTTAAGAAAAACCCCAAGATAACACTTGAGTCCAATATTCTCAATTAATAGTGACTCCTCACTACAAGAAAAAGTGAAATTTGCGACGGAAAAAATTCCGTCGCAAATTTTGGGAAATTTGCGAGGGAAATCAATTTCCCTCGCAAAAAGGTGATTTTTGTGAGGGAAATAATCTTCCCTCGCAAAAAGAACAAAATTTTGCGAGGGACTAAAAATTCCCTCGCAAAGTGTCCAAAATTTTGCGAGGGAAAGACTATTCCCTCACAAAATCTGCCATTTTGCTAGGGATAAATTATTCCCTCGCAAAATTGTAGACATTTTGCGAGGGAATCGTCGTTCCCTTGCAAATTTGCGCACATTGCTAAAAATTGGGGGGAACAATTTTTTGCTATTTTGTGAGGGAACAAAGAATCCCTCGCAAAATGGGGAATTTGCGAGGGAACCAAGGTTCCCTCACAAAATAGCAAAAAATTGGGGGGAAAATTCCCCCCCAATTTTTCACAATCGCAAAATGTGGCTATTTTGCGAGGGAACCGCTGTTCCCTTGCAAAATTTGCCCATTTTGCGAGGGATTCCTTGTTCCCTCGCAAAAGTTCGAAAAATTTGGGGGGAAATTTCCCCCCAATTTTTTATAAAGGACATAAACTTTGCGAGGAAATAGTTTATCCCTCGCAAAATTTTTGGCATTTTGCGAGTGATTACTTATTCCCTCGCAAAATTGCAGACATTTTGCGAGGGAAGAGTTTATCCCTCGCAAAATTTTGGGCATTTTGCGAGGGAATTATTTTTCCCTTGCGAAAATCTTTACATTTTGCGAGGGAAACTATATTCCCTCGCAAAATAGTATATTAATATTTATATATATATTTTGTTAAACTATACACCCGCCCTTCTTATTTCGTACTCCGTCTCCACCTATTCGTCTACCCTTTCTCCAACGCCAAAACCCTCCTGCCGTCCTCATGGATCTCGAGCTTGGCACCATGGATTCCGTCAAATCCGGTACCTTTGGTCAGGCGTTCCGCCCTGGGAACTTCATCTTTGGCCAGTTCGTTGCCGACAACAACTGCAAAGTTAGCAATCTCGCTAGTTTAGGGTTTTGCAGAGGTGAGTGAAATTTCTTGGTAAAAAAAGTTGCTCGATGTCCGCCAAACTTGTCGGCTTCTCCCTCTCGCCTCATCTTCTTCTCCCTCTAGCTGTCATCAACCTCCAAAGATCTCAGCCTCCACCTGACCAAAAAAAAATGAAAAAAGATCTCAACCTCTTCTCTCTCGGGACAGGTGGCTATTGTTCACGATATTGCCGAAGGTATGATGCTTTGCCTTTGATTATCTATAACTTCCTTATATCTGGTAAAAATCGTTTTATTAAGTGGTCGAGTATGGGTGGATTTGTATGGAAAGTGATGAAAGCAAGGTAGAGAATGAGTGAATGCATAACAAATCAGGGTTGATTATGTGTAACTCATAAAAGAAATAATACTGTGTTGTGAATGAACCCTAGAAATTGAGAATTTTATTCAGTGAATTGCCCCCAAAACACAGACACTCAAATACAGACCTTTTGTATTGAGCACATTCTACTCTGTGAGAGGAAATACCTTGAAATCTACATGAAAGAGTTGGATCCATTTATTGAAGCCATCAATTTGCTGCATGCTTACTGGATGGTGTATTTTTTTAGCATTACCAAGCAAATTCTTCACCAGAAGCTAAATTTGTCAAAGACCTTGACAAGGTTTGTGCCTTTGTGGATTCATTTTCTCTATTTCACATACTATCAAGGTTTCCTATCCATTGTTATTATGAACTCCATCCTTTGTTGAATTTGTTGATGAATCTTGTTGTGATGTTCTTTAATTCTCTGTTTGAAGAGTTTAAACATTTTCATAGATAGTGTCTAGATAAAACAGTTCCATATGAGTTATAAAAGCTACCTGCCGATCTGAAGGAAAGAACAGGGTGGGAAGGTGTGAAAATTTAGAATGTGGTGATCATGCTCCAAATCTGTTACTTTATTCTCCATCTTTGTTTTCCCCAAGAGGTTCTAAAAGGTGCAATTGGGTTATATTGCATTTTCGAATTGCCACAGGCAAAGCTTGTGCCAACAGAACAAAACAAAAAACAGTCATGCAAATAATATCGAATTTTTCAAAGTTTTGTTGAGAACTTCATATGATCACGATGATGGAATATTTTAACATGAAGCCTACATTTCTATTTGGCTGTTAATATGTGCAAATTTTGTAAATCTGATTCTATTAATCTTTTCCCTTTAAAGGTGGAGATGATACTTCAAGCCTTGGAATATGAAGATGGTGAGTGCTTATTTCTTCTTTCTCAAGTCTTTATTCAGTATACTATGTTATGACTTCTAAAACTCTGTTAAATCTTGCGAATTGTCATTTAATGTTCAAAATGTCAAACATCTTTGGAGAAAAATATATTTTAGGAAGGTTGTGCTGTACATGATATGACGTTGAACTTTGTTAAACTTTTTCTCTATGATGTTCTTGGGTTCCCTATAATATATAGTTTTCCATGATCTCATATCTATGAAATTCATTTACTGGCTACAATTAGTTGTATGACGAAAATACTATTTTTGAAGCATATCTTAGAGCTGTTCTATCCATGGTTTTACCACTGTCATGTTATACCTTTTCTGTAGGATACAAATGCTGCTCATATTGGCTTCTGATGAATGCATACCATTAACTACTATAATTTGTTACAGAGCAATAATGATCTTTCACTATTTGGAACTTTGGTAGTTCCATTATGTTGCATATTTGATGACCGCCGTGTTCCTTTCTATATTCACTAGTTGGTCTCAATCTTCTGAGTTCTGAAATATATTCCTTCTTGGCTTTTTGCAGAACAGCAGAAGGATCTGGATGAATTTTTTGAGTCAACTGCTGGTACGGTTTTCTGCCTCATCTAGTTCTGTTCTATGGAATTTATTCATCAAATTCTCTCTTCCCATTTTTGGATTTTAGTATTCATTTGATCTAGAAGATCTACTTGTAATTTGTATTGGCTTGCTTGAGTAGCATATAGTATTCTCCAGCATTTGAGTGATATTGGTGTTGTGGTTATTTTTTATTTTCCAAAAGTCTTTGTGTATGTCATAAATTTACTAGACTATTTAAATATTTTAGTCAAATTCAGTCTCTATTTTTCAATTATGTGTTGTATTTAATCAGTAGGCATTGATACTATTGTGAAGATGTCATCCTCACATGTAGATAGAGGCGGAGGAACACTTGTTTAATTTATATGTTTTTATTTCTACATAATTCTTTCAAAAGGTAGTTAAGTTTATTCCCCTTTGTAATATGAATAAATTATTAAGGTAATAACACAATCTTGAGTTAGACAAAGTGCTTATCATTGTTGACAAATCCCAAGTATGTCATGCTTTCTGGATATATTCATTGTCATTCTAGAGGGTGAAGACGTTAGAAGTGAGGGTGAAGACGTTAGAAGTGAAGGTAAAGGAGCAAGAAGCGAAGGTGAAGGAGCAAGAAGCGCAGATGAAGGAGCAAGGAAAGATGATTTTAGAGTTGCGGGAACTTCTCCACTCCCTTTTGAAGGACAAGGGTACGGGGCCACCTCCTGGTGGTGATGGTGATCCTGACCAGACTGCTGCAGTTTAGACTTTCTTTTAGTTTATTTTGGTTAAAACATTATACTTTGTAATATTTTGTTATTTCTATGTAAACTCTTATGCTTGTTACAATATATTTTTATCATATATAACTCTTTTTTTTCCTCTAATTTATAATGTTTTTTTATGAAATTAATTAAATTTATAAAATTATTTTATTTTTTAAAAAAATAAATTGGGATTTGCGAGGGAATTCTGTTCCCTCGCAAAACCCCACATTTTGCGAGGGAATATTGTTCCCTCGCAAAATCCAACATCTCTAACATTTTGCGAGGGAGTGGTATTCCCTCGCAAAATCGTACTTTTTGCGAGGGAATATATTTCCCTCGCAAAATTTAAAATTTGCGAGGGATTTTTTCTTTGCAAATATTCAAATTTGCGAGGGAAAACATCCCTCGCAAAGTCTCGAGATTTTGCGAGGGAACCTTTTCCCTCGCAAACTCTAAAATTTTGCGAGGGATTCATTTTTCCCTCGCAAAATCCAAAATTTGTGAGGGAAAAGTGTGCCGTTGCTAAATCCAAATTTTGCGACGGAAATATTCATTTTTGCGACGGAAAATGGTTTTGCGTGGGCGATTTTTGCGACGGGATTTTTTCCGTCGCAAATTCCGCCGCAAATCATTTTTGCGACGGAAATTTGCTCTTTTGCGAGGGAAAAATTCCGCCGCAAAAAACTGTTTTTTTTGTAGTGCCTACAAACATAGCTAACCACTACCTCTTGAGAAATTGTTAAAAACCACTTGATGTGCAATTAAAATTGGAATTATGCAACATGAGTCTTCTTAAAATTGAGTACATAACAGTCCCTCAAAGGGCACAAATCAACTACATTAATTAGACAATAACACGCTAATTAATTTAATCTCATTGCAACCACAAGAAATTAAAGCAAATATAATCTTCACATTGCAAAATTCAAAATCAATCACAATTATCAAATTAACAGAGACAATAAACATTAATCTCAATTCCAGAATTTATACACAATAATACCTAAAACTAAGCAACCTAAATGTATAAATTTATACTAATAGACTGAAGAAATTAACTCCCCTTTGAAGCTTTGGAACTCAAGCACAAATCTCCACCACCAAGAAAAGGGAATCAGCTACGTAAAGCCATTGAAACACCAACTCAAAACTGCAAAACTGAAATCCAAACGTCCGACGGTGGTGAGGAGGTGAGACGCCCAAGGAATCAGCGATGAAGCCCCAAGCGTGAAGGTCGTGGCGTCGTTTTTTTTCAATGAATAATCCTCCTCTTTTTCGCGGCGCTGGACCCCTGTATATATCAATTCATCCCCCTTCCAATCCGTGTTCACTGTCCAAAGAAACTGGTCAAATCTGACCTAATTTGCTTTAGTCAAAACGATGTGTTTCATCACAGGGACTTAAGTGCAACTTTTAAAAGCTTTCATAAAGGGATCAAACTGAAAAGTTTAAAACTTGAGTTTAAACTTTTATTTTCAAATATGTTCTAATCTTTTCAGAGTTCTTCAATCCAAAACAATTAACCTAAAATCTAATATTCTCAGAAAAATCAATGATTAAGAGTAATTACATTTTTTTGACAATTTTGCCCTTTTTAGCCCTAATTGAACATATTTACTCTTAATCTCAATTTATTATAAGAGAAGCATTTTAAGCTTAATAACTATGATAAAACCCATTAAAAATTCTAATTTAATCATGTAAATTCATATAAAAATTATAGTCTAATCAAAGGACGACCCTAATTTTTAGCTTTATCAATTATTTTGTTATTGTCCTACATCTCTCCTTTTCTAGGTGAAAACATTGGAAAATGTCGGAAAAATGCTACCTAAACTTGAAAATCTTGTTGACAATACAGTAATGGAATTAACAATAATAGTGAAGCAATTAACAACTTATTTTTCTTAGAAAAACACATATTTAGAATTTTAAATTTAAGTGGTATTTTCTTTTTTTTTTTAAAAAAAAAATACAAAGGTGAAACACGGTTCACTTATTGTCTAACATCTCTTCATAAAATAAAAGTCTCCGTAAAAATATATAAAGTTAATTGTCTTCTTTTTATTTATTTTTCCCTGTGCCACCTTATTTGTTTTAAGCCTGACTTTTCCACACGGCTCTTTGAACTTCATTTACAACATTACAGAGGCTGCCCTACCTTCATGATGATGCCCTTCGTTCTGTCACTATTCTACCTAAAGAGAATGCAATCCTAATTACCAAGGAATGGAACAAAGGAGCCCCTAGAGCCTAAAGTTTCCCATTTATGCCTTTATTTTACAATTTCCACATGGAATCAACCCTCTTTGATGAGACGTGCAGATTTTTTTTGCGAAGCACAAGAGGCAAATATTGATAATTTGGACTTTGGCAAAAAAGAATTATTTTTATCGCTTCGAATGATAAAAATGTTGTATGTATTTAACGACATTTGCAACTATCGTTCCTGTTACTTGTGTTTAGTTCTTTTTTACAATATAATTTGTTTCATATATCTAGAGACTTTAAATCTGTTTTCGATATTTTTCCTAATGAAATTAAAGACTATACAAGTGTGCATTTTTAGAACTAAATTAAATAATTATAATCTGCAACTTGATAATTGAAATCGAGTTAACATTTTATGTTTTTATATTTAATTATTCTATCTATTGGATCATAGAATGATAAATTTCGATTAATTAGCAATATAAATGATACGGCTCAAAGCATTAATTCATTGCTTTAGCTACCAATATCAATTGTCCTTCGCGGAAACAAATGATTTATGAACCTTCTCAAACTGTAACTCTACTGATCACGGTTGGCTTAAAAGATGATTTCTTTAAGTACATATATCATTTTATTGGAGGCAATTATATTTGACACACTGTTTGGTACTGAATGTTAGTACCTCTCCCATCGAAACTTTAAACATTGGTTCGCCACGTTGTGAAAAATTAGTCCCTTCCAGCGACCCAACCTCATTTGGAATGTTTATTATCATGAATATATTTGGTATACTATTAAGAATGTGGGAAAGAAACTTAATTTCGGTATTTTATTAAATGAAAAAGAAAATGAGTGTGCCACAATACCTCAAGGAAAACGAACAATCTGGATGAGAAAAGGGTGGTGAAAGTAAACGTCCACATGAGAATTCACAAAATTAGAAATAGATATTGGCTCTTGTAATGATGTGTTCATAAAAGTCGAGAGTGAGCCATAAAAACATCGACACATGTTACCGTCATAGAACTTGGAGGTCACAAAACTCAAATCCTAAAGACAGGTTTTCCATTTATAGGGTAAAACTGTGAAACTGTACATATACTCTTCTCATACCTAAACTAATATGTTTATAAAAGCCAATATAAATGCTGATTGGCTTGTCGAAACCCAGTGAAAAACTCAGCGTGTTCAGGACTCAATGCTTGATGACTTCAACTTGGGTACTCTTCTTTCAAAATGCTATGGAGTCAGGAGTCCCCACTCGGATCAATTATTGTCCTACACATAATCTTCACAAATGCCTTCATCAAAATATCTCTTCACTTTTATGCTTTAACCTTGTTGTACAAGGGGAGAAAAAAGAAAGAAAGAAGAAAGTTAACTAAGAGGTGTCTGAAACTTTGAATGTTTTTAAAAGGTATTACGTACGCACTATGAAATTCTATAGTTAGCAATTTCATGACTATTAGGATTCATACCAAAAAAATAAAAAAAGGGTCAAACCAAACCGACTAGACATGGGAATGAAATCGTAATTACCAAAGAATTAAAGAAATTGAACAAAGGAGCCCCTAGCTAGAGTTGTCCTTTTATGTCTTATTTTAGCATGAAGTATGAGATTAAAAAAAACAAGTTACACATCTACATATAATTTAATTTGGATGAGTTTAGCATCATGTTGAGAAGAAAAAAACCCACATTGGGAAGAAAAAACCTCATCGATGTTTGATATAGCTTTTGGGCAAACTAATTTCTAGGTCAAAAATCAGGATAAAGTTGAAAACAATTTTTGTCTACCTTTTGTTTTTATTTATATTTGAAATTGACTTTTTAGTATATCATTTAAAGAATTTTACGTGAAACACCCTTTTCTATAAAAGCCTATCCAACTTCAGTTTGTAAAAATCAACCGGGATAAATCATGTTAAATTTGAAAGAAATTTTTTTTTCCCCTTTTGGCTTTTCTTAATTTATATTTAAACATTTTTTTTTAATAAAAACTACCTTTTTCTTATTGAAACAAGTTTTTTGTTAAACTACATTGGATCTCATTACACAATGTTTAAGCAAAAAGACTATGACATAAACCATGAGACCCGTACACTTGGCATTTAGCTAAAATTTTTAAGCATCTAACTAGGGGTTCAATCCATAATGATGTGTGTGAAGAGGGTCTCATGGTTAGTACTAAAACTCCTTTAGGAAGTCTATGATATGAGAGGATTAGTCATTGTTACCGGCGATGGATGCCCAGTGCATAAAAAAAAGAAAAGAAAAAAAAAAAAGACTATGCCATACTCAATCCCCAACAAAAAAAAAAAAAGAAGAGACTATCCCACAGGTTTTAGGTTTTATTTTCTGCTCTAACTCTTTTTTTCTTAATACAAACTGAATCAATTCCAGATCAACGTATATAAAAATCTACATTACCCAACTTTCTTCTTCATCCTCCTCCTATTGACCAACATGTGTAGATTGATCATGCAAACAAAAATTTTCTGAGCAAACTTATTTGTTTTGACAAAACAAAAAATTGATATTAGTATTATATAGATTTATGTCATAATGTCATATGGCCCCACACGGTTCAAGTATTAGAGTCAAGAACAGACAACCAACTCGTTGAAGCCCTGAATTTACAAGAGCCGGGTTTAAAATTTTTACCTTAAAAGTGAAAGTTAGCCTTTTTAGGCCCGTATGTTTTTTTTAAATTAAATTATTTATATGATAATAATAATATTATCTTTATAATTTTTTTAATGAGGTAAATATTTAATTGTTATTATCTTTTTTATAATTAAGTTTCATAAGTACATCTTGTATTAAAAATCCTAAAATTAAAAACTTATAAAAGATATTTCTTATTTCACAAATATTCTTACTAATTTTGTATTTTTGATTTATTTGTAGTGACTGTTTTGTTCATATCTTGTATTATTTATTTTGTTGATTACTTACGCTTTTCTAGGCATATTTATAAGAAGTATTTTTAATTTTGTTAAGTTTTTTCATTATTTATTTGTAATTATGGTACGTGGACAATAGTTTACCTTTGATTATTACTTAGTAACAGTGTTTGTTAGTTATATGATGCGTGTTTTTTAGACCTCAATGTTAACAATATTTATTTGTTAAATTAAAATTTTAATTGTTATAATTAACTAATTATATTTTTAAAAAACACAGAAAAATAGTTAAACTTTAGAAAAATGGCTTCTAGCCCTACAGGACCAGGCCTTGAAAAACATATATATTTCTTATCAGGGTCTAAAAAAGCCAGCCTTTTTAGGCCCTAATCCTTCAAGGGCCGGTCATGATTTCCAACTCTATCAATTATTTATTATTGTCCTACAACTCTCCTTTTTTTGGTGAAAATATTGAAAAAATGACAGAAAAATACCACTTGAACTTTAAAATCTTGTTGACAATAATAGTAATGAGATTAACAAGAACAATAAAATAATTGACAACATTTTTTAATTGAAAAAACACTTATTTGAAATTTTGAAGTGATGTTTCCTTAAGATTTTTTTTAAAAAACATATATAAAATGGTGAAAAACGGTTCAATTATTGTCCAACATCCCTTCATAAAATACAAATCTCCATAAAAATATACAAAGTTAATGTCTCTTGTTTTTATTTCTTTTTCCTGCTGAGCGCCACCTTTTCCACACGGCTCTTTGAACTTCATGTTCAACATTTCAGAGAGGCTGCCCTACCTTCATATTCATGATGACGCTCTTCGTTCTGTCAATATCCTACCTAAAGAGAATGCAATCCTAATTACCAAGGAATTGAACAAAGGAGCCCATAAAGCCTAAAGTTTCCCATTTATGCCTTTATTTTACAGTTTACACATGGAATCAACCCTCTTTGATGATGAGATGTGCAGATTTTCTCGTCAAGCACAAGAGGCAAATATTGAACTGGGTCAGTTTCTACTAACTTATTGTTCAGATCAAATATTTGTCAACTTAGATTAAGATTGGTTATTATTATATCACTTCTTTTTTGTGTGTGTTTGTAGTGTTATTATGACACAACCTAAGAGGTAACTCTTGCTTAAAAAAATTCCTCCGTCCAAAGGAGACCATTCTTTTCTCTGAGTATTGTTCTTTTGCTATTTTTCAGTCATGACTTTAAGTAAAGTAGTGCCATATATATACTTTTACCTTATAATGAAAGTATTCCGCACTCGCCTTTAGTGTAAGACACATGTATTTAATTTGATGCAATTAATGAAGTTAAATAAATTATTTTGGAATCACAAAAAATAGGTAAAACAAGTGAATGAGAATTCAAAAAAAGAGAAATAGAGAATGGGGAATTTCTTATGAATATTTTTGTTAATAAAAGGAGAGTGACCCACAAAACAACAATGCTATCATAAGATTTGGAGGCCATGTGGTTCAAACCACAAAAAGCAAAGTGAGGGATAAAACTGTGTACATTGATCATTGGTTTAAATTATAGAAATAGACTCTTCATTTCCAAAGTAATTAGCCTCTTAAAGGAGTTTTGTGCATTGCCCCGTATTACTATGCTTTATAAAAGCCAATATAATGGCAATAGGCGTGCCAAAAGCCCAAAACACAGCGGGGTCAGCGTATGTTCTTCTTTCAAAAAGCACACACGGATCAGTTATTGTCCTCCACGTATTCTTCGCAAATGTCTCCTTCAAAATGTTAAATATCGCTTCACTTTTACTAATTGTTCCCATCAATTAATTTTAATCTATGACGGGAGTGATAACCTTAAAAAATGAGAGATGATGTATATTAAATAGGCGTAAAATTAGAAAGTTGTTAAACATTATTATAGCATTAATAAAGTTTAACGTTTGTTTGTTTTTTTTTTTTGGGGGGGGGGGTTTAATACGATGGAAGTGAATTATACATAGGATCAGGGGAGTAATATGGTGCCATGAAAATCAATATATACCACTCCATATATATATATATATAGTGTGTGTGTTGAAAAGGAAGGATTAATATATGAATGGATGTAAATAAAGTCTGGATTGTGGGTAGAGTTCCTGAGATGATCGCTAAGCTACTTTGATAATCTGTCTATGTTCCAATAGGCGTTGGAACAGAAAAAGTTTGAATTAGGACCAAACTTTGATACAAAAAAGTTTGAAGTAAGACCAAACTTTGATACAATGACCAGACTTTGATACCACATTAAAATTTCTTAGATATAGGTGTATGTTAATTTGTCTACCCATAAAAAATAGCTTAATCTAATTTGACAAGACTGTCCTTAACCTTGTATACCTTCAATATGATTGAGTTTTGACAGTAGCAAATGAGAAAATAGGGGACAAGGTGCCAATGGGGGCACCGGCATTAATGATGATGTCGCCGCAGGTGGTGTATCCGGGGATCGTGAGAGGGATGCCAAGTACGAATTTCTCGTGAGAGCTTGCAGAGCTCAAGGATAGAGATTGAAGAGCCTGAAATGATAGGGTCCCATTGCTGATTACTGGAAGCAACATGGCAAGGGTTTTGCCATTGACTTTGAAGAGACTGAAATGAAACGCACAGCACCTTTCCCTTGATTCAGCCCTTTGCATGCGTGTCATGTAGTGTGTTGAAATAATTTAGTATGGACTTATAATATTTATGATCTCATATATAGAAAATTATTCAGTGATGTTATATCTAGCATGGCTGAGTAATGTAGCTCTCAAATCTCAATAATGAGTAATGAACCTCTTTCTTCTTATTCTTGCATTTGCTGATGAGTTGCTTTTCATTCCTTTTATTTTTGGCCATGTTCTGTATTAATCGTCATGAAATGTTTTGGTCATTTTCATCTCCATCTTTCTTTGGAAGGAAGAAGAAATTTCAAATTTGTCCAAACTAAACAGTTTTAGTGTTTCTTTTATAGCATATAAACAGAGCTTCTAAATTTTTTTAGAATTTAAAGATGGGTTAAGGAGCAATTTTACCAACCAACTATTGGCTTAGGAGTGTCCAGCACAAAAAACTATTAAGTGGACCAAAAATGCTAAAGAACTTTTAAAATTGAAAAGTTTGCACAATTCCGTTAAAAGCAATTTCACGTCCGTTACCCTACTAGAAAATGAGACATTTCACTAAATAAAGGTGTTGTCATCGATCGATCATCTTCAATGTTCAATCCCATGTCTTGGTGGGATCAAACTGCTTCTGTCCACTGAGATTATCGCACTTCCAAATTGAACAAAAATGGCTCTGTTATTCAACTGATCCATCTTTTTATACAAATGAAGATTAAGTAAACACAGAGAAAAGGAAAACTAAGAGGGGGAAATTAATCCCAACATATCTTGAGCAAACAAGGCCCGTACGAACTCGGGGCAGTCATTGTAGAAGCTGGAAGCAGAAAGACCGCTCTTTGCCAAACTGTCGGCTAGATTGTTCTTTCCTCAAGGAATATGGCAGATGTTGATGCACCTTACAATGCCATCAATATGCAGGTAAGAGCATAAACAAGCCCACCATCTATTCGAAAAAAAACTACTAGGAGGCTTCCTCAGCTATGTCTCTAAACCTAATTTTCCAAAACGAAACAGAAATTCTAGAGCCAACAAGAAGAAGATCAAACACCAGTAGATCCAAAACCACCTTCACCTGTAGCAGTGGAATCCAAATCTGCAACCTCCTCAACCTCAGGCGTCACGATCCTCTTGATTATCAGCTGTGCAATCTTGTCTCCAACCTTCACTTCAAAATCAGTGTCCGAATGGTTGAACAAAATCACTCCAACAGGTCCTCTGTAATCCGCGTCAATCACACCAGCACCCACATCAATTGAATGCTTCAAAGCCATTTCTGAACGCGGTGCTATAAGAACATAGGTTCCTTCGGGGATTGCTATACTCAGATTAGTTGCTACAAGAGCCTTTCCCCTTGCTAGCACCTTCGTCTCCACCACGCCAGATAGATCGTAACCGGCAGAGAGAGCAAAAGACCTAGAAGGCAAAATGGCCTCGTCAGAGAGTTTCTTCACTAGAAGAAAAGGCACAAAGGTTGCAGGGTTTTCGGCGACACCGTTGTGTCCAACCTTTTGGATCTTGGGGGACGGCTTCTAGACCTCATAGCCATTGCTCTGTATCTTAGTATGATTTATCTCCAAATCTCACCCAAGTGATTCCACGAGGAAAGTAATGGACGTGAAATTGTTTTTAATGGATTTGTGCAAACTTTACAATTTTAAAAGTTGTTTGGCATTTTTTGTCCATTTAATAGTTTTTTTGTGCTGGGCGCTCCTGAGCCAATAGTTTGTTGGTAAAATTGCTCCTTAACCCTTAAAAGAATTAAACTGAGAACAGACAAACCAGCTCTAAATTCTTTAAGAAGAAGTTGCAAGAATTATATCTAAAACACAAAATCATAGTAAAATATTGAGTGTATTGTTTAAGAATGGTGAAGGAAACACACAAGTTTCTGAAGAAATGAATTTTAAAACAGAGCCAAAAAAAAAAAAAAAAAGGAATAATAAGACAAAGCAAACTGCTACGGGTCAATATTCCACTCGAAGTACTTTTTTGCAACGCGTCTTCACCTTTACATGGCAATGACGAAGCTGCATTCCAATTTCTGGGATCTTTCTCTCCTTCACACTCCTATATATATTCTGTTACTTCTTCCTCAGTTATGGTATCGGATTCCCAGAAAAAGGAAGCAAATATCTTCGACACCCGAACATCAATCTTTTTAGTCTCCTCATAGATCTCCTTGAGAAAGGTACTCCTCTCACTGTATTTCTACTTTGTGCTCTGAATAAATTGATTCTCTAATGTCTTTAGTTTCATTACAGCTTCAATAATGTTGCGGTATGCTGTAGCAATTGCCGGTATTGGCCTTGCTGCAATTTCGCATCGTCTTCTTCGTCATTTTCTCACTTCAAGCAAATCCCATTTACAAAAGACTCAATTCAAAGACGACAAAGATGATTCAAAGCCTCGTTTAGTCGCGCAAGGACCTTCATACAATTCCAATGCAATTGATGCTTTGGAATGGAGAAAGCCAATCTTGGGGAATGTAATGGAGGCATTAGCTGATCCTAATACTCACTTAATCGGAGTTTATGGCTCAGATGATGCCATCAAAGATGCTCTGCTTGAAAAAGTTTACAGAAGAGTTCAAAGAGACAAAGTGTTTGGTATGATTGTGAGAGCATCTATAACCAAATATCCTGACCTGAGGAAGATTCAAGAGAATATTGCTAGTCAACTGGGGCTTACTTTTAATCACAAATCCAAAGATAAAAGAGCCACAGATTTAATTCATAGGATCAAGAACGAGCAGAGTATTCTTATTGTACTTGGTGACCTGTGCAAGGGATTTGAGCTAAGCAAGGTAGGAATCCCATACGGTGCAGATCACAAAGGCTGCAAAGTATTACTCACCTCTACAAGTGAAGATGTCCTCTCCAATCATATACATACCCAAAAGAATTTCATGGTCTGATGATTCTTTCCAGACAATATATGTTGTAAGGGGCTTGCTCTTTTTTGCTTGATAGGTATGTGTCGCTTGCCTTCAATTTTGCTTAGGTTTTGGTGTTAGACTTCGGAGTTTGTGTACTATAATTTGTTCATGGAAGGTCACTGTCGTTGGAATGGGTGCTATAGCCCCCCGGAGTTGAAATTTATGATTGTGGAAGCTTATTGGTTCTTTTTCTCATAACCCTGAACTCTTCGAAGGGAAGATAAAAATCAAAGTAAAATTTTTAGATAGGTTAGATGAAAACTTATAAATTAAGTTGGATTATGAGAAAAGCCAGACTGGTTGAATATCAAGATACATACTCCCAACGTACTCTACCCTTTTTTTTGCCAGCCCGTCCTCTACGTTTTTTAAGATATTAGAAATGCTTAAATTCCTTATGTGATTTTTATGAGATTTAGTTTGGCTTGTTTGAATATTAAATCTGTTTTTACCAATTTTACCACCTAACTAATTCTACCTTTCGTAATATTCTTTCGTATGTTCTTTTTTATTATTTTTTATCGCTACTTTTCTCTCTTACTTACCTATTATAAATTAGAGCATAATTTTTTTAAAAAAATCTCTTATATAGTTATTATTTTTAACTAATTTTAACATATCTCTTAAATTGTGTTATCAATTAAAAGGATCTCATAAAACAAATAAGATAGGGAGTACTTTTTTTTTTTGTTTCTTTAAACAAAAGAGTCACATTAAACAGTAATAATTTATTTAGCCATTAAAGAATTATGTAATGAAGTATGAATAAAAGACTTTTCTAATAACTGGAGATAAAGTTATCTCCCGTGATCCTAAAACTACGTCGTTTTGAATTAATGAAAATGGTGTTTGTAATTTTAGATGAATTAATTAAGGGTGCAAAATTATGGAAACACCCTTCATTAATTCACCTAAAATTAAAAATACACCCTTCCTTAATTAAAAACGACGTAGTTTTAAAGTCACTGGAGATAACTCTATCTTCAGTGACTGGAGAAATTTTTTACCCTATATATATATATATATATATATATATATATATATATATATATATATATTTATATATCAAAATCTAGCAATTTGAATTTAAATAATTATTTTTCTTTTTATAATTTAACAATTTAATAATAATTTTATAAAAGATCAAATCTAAACCATTCATAAATGTCAATATAATAGTTTAAAAAAGAAGATGAGGGATTCCCAACTGAACGCCAACTTGCGGCAAGGCGTGAACTTTTCATTCATGGCCTCACTTTCCACGTGCTATTATTCATGTTATTAGCATAAATAAATCATCATCAAAGCCCATTAATGACACTAACATTAAACCACGTAACATTATATAAGAGTACAACTATAGCTTTATTAAAATTGTCGAGATATTTTTTTCAATTATTCATTATAACATGTGTCAATATCCAATTCATTCGCATATACTTCCATCACTTCTATATATTGATGTATTTCATATCTGTACATTTTAAGGATTGATATGAATGCAATATATCTTCTCCATCATTTTGTCTTTTTCGCTTTTGAGGTTTGATACGAGTCAACTTCTGCAATCGATGCTTCTCTTCTTCGTGACTCAGGGACCAAGTTCGTAGGATCTAAAGCTAAAATTATCGAGCAATTCCACTGCTTTAGAATGGAGAAGTCCAATCTTGGGGGATGTGATGGAGGCATTAGCTGATCCTAATACTCACTTAATTGGAGGAGTTTATGGTTCAGATGACAAGATCAAAAACACTCTGCTTCAGGAGTTTATAGAAGAATTCAAAGGGATAATCTGTTTGATCTCGTTCCTTACTACAACTGTACCTAGAAAACTTGATGTGAAGAGAATTCAAAAGGAGATTGCACACCAACGGCAACTAGGCCTCACTTTTAGTCATAAATATAAGGGGTTTATATTTCTCATGTTGCATAAAAAGAAAAAGATTCCTATACACACGAAATAGTAGGACCCACATCTTTTTTTTTAAAAAAAAAAACTCAAGCACGGAAATCTAAGTAACTATGACATGATGATACACTTTTCCTACAATATAAGAAATGTATTTCCTAAATCTAAAGATAAAAGAGCTCAAGAACTTATTGGAACTATTATTTAAATAATTAAAAATAAGAAAATTTTAGTTGTGAATCTTGATGACCTGTGCAAGGGATTTGAGCTAAGCAAGGTAGGAATCCCATACGGTGCAGATCACACAGGCTGCAAAGTATTACTCACCTCAACAACTGAAGATGTCCTCTCCACTCATATGCATACCCAAAAGAATTTCATAGTCTGATGATTCTTTCCAGATCATATAAGTTGTAAGGGGCTTGCTCTTTTCTGCTTGATAGGTAAATAGTATGTGTCGCTTGCCTTCTATTTTGCTTAGTGTGTACCATAACGGATCTGCTTACACCCTTTTCTTTTAATATCCGCAGCTGCTGCTGCCTTGAAAGGGCATCGTTTTGGTGTAAAACTGAAGCAATGCCTTTAAAATTAAAAAGATAATAATAATTTCAGGACACCGGTAGTAAAAAAAATACTTTAAGTTATTGATCAATGGTATTGAAAAATACTTTATAATCTCGAAAAATTATTTTTAGATCTTAAAAAATATTATGAAATATAGTTTAAATACTAGTCAGTACCCTGAAATAATTTTTTAAGATCATGAAGTATTTTTTTTAGTACTAGTTAGTATCTTAAAGCTTCATTTTTAGTAACAGTCAGTACTCTGAAATATTTTTTTTCAAGATCCTAAAATAAGTTTTCAAGATTATGAAGCATTTTTTTCAGTACCAGTTTATATCCTCAAGTATTGTTTTTTAGTAACAATATTTTTCTCAGATCGAAAAATAAATTTTCAAAATTATGAAGTATTTTTTCAGTACCTTTCAGTATCATAAAATATGTTTTTAATACCAATACCTTGGAATATATTTTATTTTATTTAAAAAAAAGGGGCACAACTTCAATTTTGGACGCGCCATTTCAAGGCAAAAGACGCAACAGAGGTTAACAGAAAAGAATGTAAGCCAAATCCACTACTATAATATGTTCACGGAAGGTCACTGTTATGGGAATGTCACTGGAGTGGGTGCTATGAGTCTGTCCTCTGAGTTGAGCACTGTTATGGGAATGTCACTGGAGTGGGTGCTATGAGTCCCTCCTCCGAGTTGAAATTGATGATTCTGTTGATCGAGGGGTGCACATTTGGTGCCTATTTTTATGTCTCCAATTATGTGCTCATACCTCTATTAAAGGTATATTTCTATTAGAGGTATGAGCATATTTTTTTAAATTTTTTTTATATATTGTATTTATTTAAATTTAAATTATATGCTGTTTTTTGGAATTTTTTTTGTACATAGTATCTCAAATTAATTAATTTTCAATCCTGTATTTATCTGTAACACCAGTATCATAGAAACTATGACATAAACCATGAGGCCCGTGCAGTTGGCATTTAGCTAAATTTCTTAATTAAGCATCTAATTAAGGGTTCGATCCATAATAATGTGTGTGAAGAGGGTCTCATGGCTAGCATTAAAACCCCTTCAGGAAGTCTATGGTATAAGAGGATTAGTCATTGTTACCGGTGATGGATGCCCAAAACATTTAAAAAAAAAAACGAAAAAGGAAAAAAAAGACTATGACTACTCAACATGTGTACATCGACTCATTAAGAGCCAGGATTGGTCTAACAAATGACAATCTCTGCCCATTTCAGTGTAACAATGAGGAAAGTGTACTTCATGTAATCAGAGACTGCGGTAGGGTGAGGGATTTCTGGAAAGTACTTTTAAAACCTAACTATGTGTCCCAGTTTTTTGCAGGTAATTTGCAGGAATGGCTTACTTGGAATATCAAACACAAGCCAGGAAGGGGAAAATATCAAAATTTCCTTTGGTCGAGAATTTTTAGTTTCGGATGTTGGATACTCTAGAGTTCTAGATGCAAATCCCTCTTCCAAGGCGTTAACAGACAAACCAGGGAGTTGATCCACTTGTGCAATTATTTACTGTTGGAAAGTAGTGTTAATGATAATCTAAATCATCAAATCTTTCAACTTCACAGGAATGAGGAAAAGTCTTGGACCCCTCCTACGGAGAATGCCGTACGCATAGACGACGTGGATGGATCGGTTCGGCAACAATCCCAAGCAGTATGCGGTGGAGTTATCAGAGACTCTCGAGGAAATTGGCTGATGGGTTTTCATAAGGCCCTAGGGCTACAGACAGTTATCGAGGCGGAGCTCTATGCTATTGAATTAGGGCTATTAATGGCTTGCAGATTTGGATTTCAGCAGATCCAGCTCTACTCTGATTCTTTGGACGCGGTTAACATTCTCATGAGGGAGGGTGCTTATGCTGATCATCCTCTGAGGGACATCATTGGTAACATCAGAGATCTCCTCTTCCGGGATTGGGATGTCAAGTTATTTCATACATCAAGGGACAACATTGCATGCGCTGATTATTTGGCCAAGGAAGGACATAATGTTCTGGCAGAGGCAGATGTCACTCTTATTCCAACTATCCCTGCAGGGTGCCGAGATATGGTTTTGAGGGACCAATTGGTCTGCTGGTCCTAGGTTTGCTTCTTTTGTGTTGTATTTGGGATTAGATCGTTACAGTCTAACTCCTACTTTCTTATTTCAAGCTTCGGCTTGCCTTTGTAATGCAAAAAAAAAAAAAAAAACATGTGTACATCGATCAAGCAAACAAAAATTTTCTTGTACTTACTAGTTTTGAGAAAAAATTGATATTGGTATTATATAGATTTATGTCATAATGTCATATGGCTCCACACGGTTTAAGTATTAGAGTCAAGACCAGACGGGCCAACTCGTTGAAGCCCTGAATTTACAAGAGCCGGGTTTAAGATTTTTGCCTTAAAAGTGAAAGTTAGCCTTTTTAGGCCCTATGTTTTTTTTAAAAAAATAAAATTAATTATATGATAATAATAATATTATTTTTATAATTTTTTTTAATGATATTATAATTATTTAATTTTTATTATCTTTTTTAGAATTAAGTTTCATAAGTACATCTTGTATTAAGAATCCTAAACTTTAAAACTTATAAAAGATATTTCTTATTTCACAAATATTCTTACTGATTTTGTATTTTTTATTTATTTCTAGTGACTATTTTGTTCATATCTTGTATTGTTTATTTTGTTGATTACTTACACTTTTTAAGGCATATTTATAAGAAGCATTTTTTATTTTGTAAAGTTTTCCCATTATTTATTTGTAATTATGGTACGTGGACAATAGTTTTTCTTTGATTATGACTTAGTGACGGTGTTTGTTTGTTATATGATGCGTGTTTTTTAGACTTCAATGTTGACAATATTTATTTGTTAAATTAAAATTTTAATTGTTATAATTAACTAATTATATTTCTTCAAAAAAACACTGAAAAATAGTCAAACTTTAGAAAAATGACTTCTAGCCCCATAGGCTAGATCTTGAAAAACGTATATTTTTCTTATCAGGGTCTAAAAACATAAGCCTTTGTAGGCCCTGACCCTTCAAGGGTCGACCATGATTTCCAACTATATCAATTATTTATTATTGTCCTACATCTCTCCTTTTTTTGGTGAAAATATTGAAAAAATGACAGAAAAATACCACTTAAACTTTAAAATCTTGTTGACAATAATAGTAATGAAATTAACAAGAACAATAAAGTAATTGGCAATTTTTTTTTAATTGAAAAAACACTTATTTGAAATTTTGAAGTGATATTTCTTTAAGATATTTTTTTAAAAAACATATATAAAATGATGAAAAACGGTTCAATTATTGTCCAACATCACTCCATAAAATACAAGTCTCCATAAAGATATATAAAGTTAATGTCTCTTGTTTTTATTTCTTTTTCCTGCTGCGCCACCTTTTCCACACGGCTCTTTGAACTTCATGCTCAACATTTCACAGGCCGCCCTACCTTCATGATGACGCTCTTCGTTCTGTCACTATCCTACCTAAAGAGAATGCAAACCTAATTACCAAGGAATTGAACAAAGGAGCCCATAAAGCCTAAAGTTTCCCATTTATGCCTTTATTTTACAGTTTACACATGGCATCAACCCTCTTTGATGAGATGTGAAGATTTTTTCGTCAAGCTTAAGAGGCAAATATTGAATTGGGTCAGTTTCTACTAACTTATTGTTCAGATCAAATATTTGTCAACTTAGATTAAGATTGGTTATTATTATATCACTTCTTTTTGTGTGCGTTTGTAGTGTTATTATGACACAAACTAAGAGGTAACTCTTGCTTATCCAAAAAAAAAAAAAAATCCTCCGTCCAAAGGAGACCATTATTTTCTCTGAATATTGTTCTTTTGCTATTTTTTAAGTCAAGGGACCAAATTGAAACTTTAAGTAAAGTAGTGCCATATATATATACTTTTACCTTATAATGAAAGTATTTCACACTCGTCTTTAAAGTATTTCACACTCATCTTTAAAGTAAGACATATGTATTTAATTTGATAAGATTAATAAAGTTAAATAAATTATTTTAGAATCACAAAAAATAGAGAAAACAAGTGATTGAGAATTCAAAAAAGAGAAATAGAGAATGGGGAACTTCTTATGAATATTTGTGTTAATAAAAGGAGAGTTACCCACAAAACAACAATGCTATCATAAGATTTGGAGGCCATGTGGTTCAAACCACAAAAAGCAAAGTGAGGGATAAAACTGTGTACATTGATCATTGGTTAACCAGTCATATGAACCAAAGAAGGCTATGGATTCAGGAAAACAGGGGTCTTTACAACATGATTTCCATGAATAAAATCACAATTATCTCATTTCCTTTTTATGTCATAATTGATTGTACTGATTATCTTTGTTTCAACAAATTGAGGTTCATAACAATTTCTGAACAATAACGGGATGGGTCAAAATAGCACAAATCTTGGTTTGTTCCACACAAGAACATCAGTGTTTGGGAATCATAAAATACAAATCCATCAACTATACAAGTAAGTTCAAAAGTAGAAACATAAAATAGGATTGATTACTAAAGTTAACCAGTCATATGAATGAATGAATTTTGAACTCACGCCGTTCAGATAAATGATCTCAAGCTACAATCTCGTCTAACCGACCAAACATTATCAGTCCAGAATCAAAACTGCCCTCTAATCTATCAAGACATAACACCACCCAAAAACAGAGAAAGGCATGAGATTTACCTCAGGAATGAAGAACAAGAACGGTCCAGAAACTTAGGTGAGCTAAAGGCCCGAACACAGCAAAATGCGCAAGAGAAATCAGGGCTGCACCCAAAACATAGAGCTGGAGGTCCAAGTGTTTGTGGCCGAAGAGGAAAGCACAGAGATTCACTAAGATCAGACTTTAATATTAAACTTCAACTCATTACAACTCAGTTTATATAGTTTTAAGCATTTAAAATATTGACAAACAATGCAAAAGATGGGAATTAAAGAAACTAGAGGCTATGTCGCGATGGCTTACTTATGTTTGGGAAGGAGGTAGAGTGAGACGGAGTGGAGGAGCGGCGCGGCGCGGTGGAGACGTGCCGGGGAGTATGAGAGATGGAGAAGCCGGAGGCGCGGCGCGGTGAAGACGGAGGAGAGACGTCGGCGAAAAGGGATATCGGACTTGGGGAAGGTGGCGGGAGTGAAGTGTGTGCGATTTCGAGAGAGGGAAAATGAAAACGAAGAGAGAAAATGTGTCGATGCGTCTTATGGATTGAATTTTGGTGACCTGAATTAATATTCAGGGCGCCGAAATTGCAACATTGGCGACCTAAATCTAATTCAGGTTGCCAAAATACTCCAAGTGGCAACCTGAATTAAAGTCAGGTCGCAAAAATACTCCAAGTGGCGACCTGAATTAAAGCCAAGTCGCCAAAATTCCCCAATTAGGAATTGAATTTTTTTAATTGGGAACTGATTTTTTTCACCAATTTAATAATTTTGGCGACTTGAAATAAATTCAGGTTGTGAAAATTATCAAATTGGCGACCTGAATTTATTTAAGGTCGTCAAAATTCACAAATTAGCGACTTGAATTTTAATTCAGGTAGTCCATTGTGAAAAATTCAATCCCCATACTTCATGGCGCCATAAAAAAAAAAAATCAAACAAAAACACCCACGGCGCCCAACAATATATTCTGATAAGATTTTCCATGGATGTTAGTTGTCTTGAGAAAGTTTAGGACGTCAAAAATAAATTTTATTCCAAAAAATATTAAATCCCATGGCGCCAAACAAAAAATTCTTATATTTCCCATGGCGGAAAGATGTTAGTCATCCTGAAAAATTATTAGGACGACAAAAAGAAATTTTATGAGTCTTAAACTAGATTTCAAGACGCTCAAGGCTCAACTTCCTTGCATTTAATTACAAGAATGCCACCGCCTTTTATTTTTTACTTCCTAATTCTTAATAAAGACGTCTTTTAAGATAGTAATATCCAATTTTTGTAATAGTGAATAGAGAATGGGGAACTTCTTATGAATATTTGTGTTAATAAAAGGAGAGTTACCCACAAAACAACAATGCTATCATAAGATTTGGAGGCCATGTGGTTCAAACCACAAAAAGCAAAGTGAGGGATAAAACATTGATCATTGGTTTAAATTATATAAATAGACTCTTCATTTCCAAAGTAAATCTGCGCACATTAGCCTCTTAAAGGAGTTTTGTGCATTGCCCCGTATTACTATGCTTTATAAAAGCCAATATAATGGCAACAGGCGTGCCAAAAGCCCAAAACACAGCGGGGTCAGCGTGTTCTTCTTTCAAAAAGCACACACGGATCAATTATTGTCCACCACGTATTCTTCGCAAATGTCTCCTTCAAAATGTTAAATATCGCTTCACTTTTACTAATTGTTACCATCAATTAATTTTAATCTGTGACGGGAGTGATAACCTTAAAAAATGAGAGATGATATTTATTAAATAGGCGTAAAATTAGAAAGTTGTTAAACATTATTATAGCGTGAATAAAGTTTAAGGTTTGTTTGTTTGTTTGTTTGTTTTTTTTGGTTCAATATGATGGAAGTGAATTATAAATAGGATTAGGGGAGTAATATGGTGCCATGAAAATTAATATATACCACTCCATATATATATATATATATAGTGTTGAAAAGGAAGGATTGATATATGAATGGATGTAAATAAAGTCTGGATTGTGCGTTGAGTTCCTGAGATGATCGCTAAGCTACTTTGATAATCTGTCTATGTTCCAATAAGCATTGGAACAGAAAAAGTTTGAATTAGGACCAAACTTTGATACAAAAAAGTTTGAAGTAAGACCAAACTTTGATACAATGACCAGACTTTGATACCACATTAAAATTTCTTAGATATAGGTGTATGTTAAGTTTGTCTACCCATAAAAAATAGCTTAATCTAATTTGACAAGACTGTCCTTAACCTTATATACCTTCAATATGATTGAGTTTTGACAGTGGCAAATGAGAAAACAGGGGACAAGGTGCCAATGGGGGCACCGGCATTGATGATGTCGCCGCAGGTGGTGTATCCGGGGATCGTAAAAGGGATGCCAAGTACGAAATTTCTCGTGAGAGCTTGCAGAGCTCAAGGATGGAGATTGAAGAGCCTGAAATGATAGGTCCCATTGCTGATTACTGGAAGCAACATGGCAAGGGTCTTGCCATTGACTTTGAAGAGACTGAAATGAAACGCACAGTACCTTTCCCTTGATCCAACCCTTCACATGCGTGTGTCATGTACTGTGTTGAAATAATTTAATATGTACTTATAATATTTATGATATCATATATAGAAAATTATTCAGTGATGTTATATCCAGCATGGCTGAGCAATGTAGCTCATAATAATAAGTAATGAACCTCTTTCTTCTTCTTGTTGCATTTGCGGATGAGTTGCTTTTCATTCCTTTATTTTCAACCATGAAATGTTTTGGTCATTTTCATCTCCATCTTTCTTTGGAAGGAAGAAGAAATTTCAATTTGTCCAAACTAAACAGTTTTAGTGCTTCTTTTATAGCATATAAGCAGAGCTTCTAAATTTCTTTAGAATTTAAAGAATTAAACTGAATTATCAAAAAAGAAAAAAAAGAATTAAACTGAGAACAGACAAACCATCTCTAAATTCTTTGAGAAGAAGTTGCAAGAATGATATCTAAAACACAAAATCATAGTGAAATATTGAGTGTATTGTTTAAGGATGGTGAAGGAAAAATACAAATTTCTGGAGAAATGAATTTTAAAACAAAGCAAAGACAAAAGAAGGGAAAAAAAGGAATAATAAGAGAAAGCAAACTGCTACAAGTCAATATTGTTGTAAATATTGTATATGGGTGTGTCAAAGAAAGAGTCTTTCCAATATTATGGAATATATTTAAATGAAAAGATGCGTTCTGAGAAGTCATGTTCTTACAAATTAAGGGATTTGTGTTGGTTCGTGAATAAACATGGTTCATGAATTAAATAGATAATTATGACTTTCTGAAGAGGTGTAATGTTCAAGAGTCACTACTTCAAGGCATTGATTCATTATTTAAAATACCCCAATTGTGACACCATTTAACAGAGAGAATTAGAAAACATTGGTAATCTCTTGTTGAGTTATTTTATCTTCCGCCAGTTCTGCCGCCTTGATTTAATGAAGAAGAATCTGTTTAATCCTGGGGAGTACCACTTCTTCTTTACCGATGGTTGTGGAATAACTCTATAGGACAATGTTTTCAGACACGACTCAGATTATCCTCTTCTTTGTTCTTCCAGATTGCTCATGACGACTATAATCTATGGAGTTATTCTCGCTGATTATGAAATTTGTGTTGCGAGTAAGGGAGAGAGATTGAGAGAAACAAATTGAGAAGAGTATGAGCACACTATCGGCAAAGGATGCATTCGGGAATTTAGAGAAGGCAGGAGAGGGGACATATGGTTGGGAAGATGTACAGAGCAATAGATGAATCAACTGGCAAGATCGTTGCTCTCAAGAAGACACACCTGCACGAGGATGAAGAAGGCGTCCCTCCCACCACCCTCTGTGAGGTCTCCATTCTGCGCATGCTCGTTTTTTAGGGAACCCCATGTCATCAGGCTGATGGATGTAAAATAAGTTTCTGTCAAACTGGAGAAAACATCCCCGCTTCAACAGTTAAAAAAATAAGGGTATACCTGTCCTCTAATTCTTCTGATAGTGAATTCTCTGTTCAGTCCCCTCTTTTTCTGGTACGGAGACCAAATCTTGTGTGATCGAGGCTATTTCAACTCCTTCAATGCGGAACCATGCCCTTGAGGCCTTCAAATTTCTGAGCACAAATTCTGAGGCTCAGACCACTGTAGCGTCTGTTGCTTCTGATCCGAACGTATGGAATGCTGTCATGCAAAGTCCTAAATTAAAGGACTTCCTCCAATCTCACCAAACAGAGGAAGCTTCTAAAATTTTGGAGAAGTAGCATATTTGGAATATCAGAAGCGGAGAAATCGTCGTCTGGTGGTGTGAACGGAAACACGAAAGTAAACTTCATAGATCATTCTGTCATGGGTGCAACGCTTTGATGAAGAAGGCGTGAAGGAGTACGTCCGTTGGAAACAATATTCGTGGCAATAAGGTACGCGTGATTGATTAGAATATTATATAAATATATATAATATTTGTGGGCATAGTATTAAAAATTTAATAATGCGGTTATTATTTTTTTAATATTTGATGTGCTGATTTTTCAGTATCATGTGCCCATATAAATCAATATTTTATTTAATTATTGATTACTTGCACGGTGAATTTATATTCATTAAAAATTTGAATATCTTTAGTTAATAAATATATCAGGTTTGATTAATATGGTAGTTAATAAATCTCCTACTATCTCTCCTTATTTTAATAAGGATTATATTTGTGAATATTAAATTAATAAGGTGAAGATAATGTATATCTTATGCCCTTGGATTCATCAGGAGATTTTATTGTTTTCATTGGTAAATATCTTGAATTAAATTAGTCATTGCATGGAAATTAAATTTTGATGATATTGAGATCATTATTGGGTTCATGCTTGGTTTCTAGTTCTAGAAAGTAAAAATTAAAAGGTTAAATTATGAGGTTTATTAGGAGTCCTTAATTTTAGGATGTTAAATATGTGAAAAATTCTAATTTAATTAATTAGAATGAGAGGGGAATTTATTTCCATTTATGGTTTTATTATCAATGGAGATATTAATTTGTTTAATAATTTCTAATCTCCCATAATGTTGTGAATCTTTTTAAATTAATATGACTGAATAAAAGTGAGATTTGTTGTGTTCAAGATGATAATAGTTGAAAGTTGAAACAAATTTTTGTTTTAATAAATCTGGTGATATATTTGTGAATATCTCGGTCGCTATTCAATTTGCCAGAAGGATTTGTTACTATGATCAATGAATAAAAATAATAAATTGTATGATGTGTGATTTATTTTGATATACCATATAAATTAGTTTGAATATTGAAAATTTTAGATTTTTAATGCTGCAATTTATGTTTATCTTTCGGTGATTTATATAATTTGGTGCTTTGAATTTTTTAAAAAGAATTTGTAGCATTGGTTTCACACATATTTAAATAGTGTGAATATTATTAAATATTGGTATTTAAAATAATTAAAGATTTATAAATTTATGTGGGAAATTCTATGTGAGGACAGAATTTTAATATATAAAAAAAATATATTTTATTTTGACATAAGGAAATTAATTAAGTTGAGGCCTTTTCTTTTTCGTGAAAAGCAAATTTTGTTATGTGAAATAAATGATAATTTTTGAGACATTCTCATTTAATTAAAATAGAAGATTAAATTGGCACGACCTTTTGTTGAAGTGTACAGTCATATGATTATGTAGTTTTATAAAGTGTGGATCTTTATAAATGTACTAGTGGGATTCTAATTTAATTAGAATTTTATTGATTATAAAATATTTAAAAGTGTGGGGGTATCTAAGATATGAGATACCTTAAAAATTATTATTTTGGTGCAAGAAAATATGTTGGAAATTATAAAATTGCCATGTGTTATGATTATTTAACAAAGGCTCTGTTATTTGCTACTGAAAGCAAATTTTGTGAATTATCAAATATTTTGTGATTGGAAACAACATATGACAATGGTATGGAATTTTAATCATTTATCTATTGTAGAGATAAATGTGCTTAATTTTCATAGTATTATTAATTTCTCTTGATATAAGAATGCATGATATTGTGAAATATTTAATTTAATATGGATGACTTTCATGGTCGAAAATATCATGTCATGTGTTTGAAAGCATGAGAGAATTGGATTTGATTTTAGGTGTTAACGATCATAAAAGAATATTGATGACAAATAAGAAATGTTTTTGAATATTGGTTTTGAGAACCATTATGTAAATATTCTTTACGATACTATTTGAGAATTATTCTACAGTTCAATCAATGTATGCACAAATTGTTGAGAATTTGTAGCACTTATAAATGTTAATTCGATGACATATCAAATGATATATGGAGATTGAGCATATGTAAACTCTCGTGAAAAGAAAGAAATAGTTAAGGGATAATGCCCTAAATAATATTGGTATCAAGTAGTGGACTCCCTTTGTATTGATGCACACGGATGTTAACTAAAATCTAGTCTATATGGGTGAAAATCCACAAGTTATCATTAACCTTTAGTGGTGACAAAATTTAAGTATATATTATGCGAATCAGAGTTGATTACTTTGGAAATGGATGGAATGCTGAGAATGTTAAAAATCTCTTAGCAAATATTTTGACAAGAAACCGACACTTGGTATCGACGATTTGTGATTGCCAAATGGCAATAGCCATTGTAAAAGTACAATGATGAAATAAAAATCGTTTGAGATATAATATGATAAGCTAGCTTAAGATCTATGTTGGAACTATCTCAATCGATTTGGTGAGGTCAATAATAGACCTATCGGCCGTTAACAAAACTCTACAGGATGAAATAAATTGGTCGAGGGGAATGGGACTAAAGCCAACTCGTAATTGACAGTGATGGCAACCCAACCTTTGTGATTGGTGATCCCATGAAGAAGATTCAATGGGTAAGAACAAGTCGTTCGTCAATTCTGACTAGCACAAAAAATATTAATCGTCCCTTCCTATGACAATGGGAGAGTGCTAAAATGCATGTTTTTGAGGTTGAGCAAAGCTCTTAATAATTTCATAGTCTTACATGACGGTGTGCTCAATATAGGTACACTTACATGAAATTACCTCTACGAATGTGGAGTGTGGCCGCTCCTATGAGATTGTGGCGAAATCTCTAGAGCATTCGTTATGCACCAGGCACGCACGTGGGCGTCATAAAGCGCAAAACCGTTGATTAACAGCGGAAATATTAAGATATAATCTGATCATTAATGCTTCTAATACACACCAAGATTTGTTAGTTCATAGAAGCATGCTTCACTAACATCTCTGCGTGTTAAGTGTTATTGGTCTAGGTCTGGTTTATAGTTCTATGGACCACCAGATACAATGGTTATGTCCATGGGTGTAACTTAGCTAATGGTGTTTTCTTTGACACATGTGGGGGATTATTGTAAATATTGCATATGGGTGTGTCAAAGAAAGAGTCTTTCCAATATTATGAAATATGTTTAAATGAAAAGATACGTTCTGAGAAGTCATGTTCTTACAAATTAAGAGATTTGTGTTGGTTCATGAATAAACATGGTTCATGAATTAAATAGATAGTTATGACTTTTCTGAAAAGGTGTAATGTTCAAGAGTCACCACTTCAAGGCATTGATTCATTATTTAAAATACCCCAATTGTGACACCATTTAACAGCGAGAATTAGAAAACAACGGTAATCTCTTGCTGAGTTATTTTATCTTCCGCCAGTTCTACCACCTTGATTTAATGAAGAAGAATCTGTTTAATCCTGGGGAGTACCGCTTCTTCTTTACCGGTGGTTGCAGAATAACTCTATAGGACAGTGTTTTCAGACTCGACTCAGATTATCCTCCTATTTGTTCTTCCAGATCGCTCATGACGACTACAATTATTCCACTCAAAGTACTTTTTTGCAACGCGTCTTCACCTTTACATGGCAATGACGAAGCTGCATTCCAATTTCTGGGATCTTTCTCTCCTTCACACTCCTATATATACTCTGTTACTTCTTCCTCACTTATGGTATCGAATTCCCAGAAAAAGGAAGCAAATATCTTCGACACCCAAACATCAATATTTTTAGTCTCCTCATAGATCTCCTTGAGAAAGGTACTCCTCTCTCACTGTATTTCTACTTTGTGCTCTGAATAAATTGATTCTCTCATGTCTTGAGTTTCATTACAGCTTCAATAATGTTGCGGTCTGCTGTACCTGTAGCAATTGCCGGAATTATTGGCCTTGCTGCAATTTCGCATCGTCTTCTTCGTCACTGTCTCACTTCAAGCAAATACCAGACACACAAGCCTCAATCACAAGACAAAAACCCGAACAAAGCTGGGTGTACAGAACCAGAAGCGATGATGTCCAATTCCAATGGTATTGATGTTTTGGATAATCTTTTGAACACTCGTATCAAGTTGTTGCAGGATCCACAGTGTCTTGTAAAGGTAGCGCAGGCGGGAATGTCCAATTCCAATGCTTTCGATGCTTTGGAATGGAGAAAGCCAATTTTGGGGAATGTTGTGGAAGCATTAGGTGATCATAATACTCACTTAATCGGAGTTTATGGCTCAGATGATGCCATCAAAGATGCTCTGCTTGAAAAAGTCTACAGAAGAGTTCAAAGAGACAAAATGTTTGGTATGGTTGTGAGAGCATCTATAACCAAATATCCTGACATGAGGAAGATTCAAGAGAATATTGCTACTCAACTGGGGCTTACTTTTAATCAAAAATCCAAAGATAAAAGAGCCCTGGAATTAATTCATAGGATCAAGAACAAGCAGAGTATTCTTATTGTACTTGGTGACCTGTGCAAGGGATTTGAGCTAAGCAAGGTAGGAATCCCATACGGTGCAGATCACACAGGCTGCAAAGTATTACTCACCTCAACAAGTGAAGATGTCCTCTCCACTCATATGCATACCCAAAAGAATTTCATGGTCTGATGATTCTTTCCAGATCATATAAGTTGTAAGGGGCTTGCTCTTTTCTGCTTGATAGGTAATAGTATGTGTAGCTTGCCTTCTATTTTTGCTTAGATTTCGGTGTTAGACTTCGAAGTATGTGTACCATAACGGATTTGCTTACATCCTTTTCTTTTAATATCTACTGCTGCCTTGAAAGGGCATCGTTTTGGTGTAAAGCTGAAGCTATGCCTTTAAAATTAACCCCCCAAAAAAAAAAAATCAGGGTAGTGATAGTAAAAATGAACTTTAGGATACTCAATGATACGAAAAAAATACTTCATGATCTTAAAAAATTATTTTTAAATCTTCAAAAAATATCATGAAATATAGTTTTAATATACCTTGAAATAATTTTTCAAGATTATGAAGTATTTTTCAGTATCAGTATTATCATTTTAGTAATAGTCAGTACCTTGAAATATATATATTTTATTTAAAATAAGGGGCACAACTTCAGTTTTGGGCGCGCCATTTCAAGGCAAAAGACAGCAACGAATGTTAAAAGAAAATGATGTAAGCCAGATCCACTTATATAATATGTTCACAGAAGGTCACTGTTATGGGAATGTCACTGGAGTGAGTGCTATGAGTCTGTCCTCTAAGTTGAGCACTGTTATGGGAATGTCACTGGAGTGGGTGCTATGAGTCCCTCCTCCAAGTTGAAATTGATGATTTTGTTGATCGAGGGTGCATATTTGGTGCCTATTCTTATGTCTCTAATTATGTGCTCATACTTCTATTAGAGGTATAAGCATTTTTTTTAATTTTTTTATATATTGTATTTATTTAAATTTAAATTCTATGTTGTTATCTGGATTTTTTTTTGTGCCCATTATTTCAAATTAATTAATTTCCAATCCTGTATTTATCTGTAGCATCAGTATCATAGAAACTAATTAATTTGAAATACTGGGTACAAAAAAATTCCAGAAAGCAACATATAATTTAAATCTAATTAAATAAAATATATATAAAAAAAAAAAACTCAAACCTCTATTGGGCAGATCAGAATGTGTACCAAATGTGAACTCATTGATTGACTTGCTTTCATAAATCAATATACATACTCCCAACTCTACTTTTTTTTTCCTTTCTTTTTTTGTTTTTTGCCCCAGCCCCTCCTTACTTTTTTTTTATAAGATATTAGAAATTCTTAAATTTCTTTCTTGTTTTTTATAAGATTTAGATTGGATTGTTTGAATATTAAATGTATTTTTACCAATTTTACTCTTAACTATTTCTATTTTCTCTACTAATACATTTTTCATAATCCTTTTTAATTATTTTTTATCACTATTTTTCTCTCTTTCTTAATTACTTACTATAAATAAGGGCATAATTAAGAAAAAAATTTATTTATTTTTATGTATTTATTACTTTTAATTAATTGTAACATATTTCTTAAACTGCATAATGAATTAAAAAGATCTTATAAAACAAATGAGATAGGGAGTACTCCCCCCCCCCCCCTTCTTTTTTAACAATGGACTCACATTAAACAACAATAATTTATTTAGCCATTAAAGCATAATAATGTAATGAAGAAGCTGCAAGATAATTTCTATCGAAGTTCCACCTCTTCCTCTTGAGCATCAATAATCAATCATCAATAACCAATAAATCATCATCATCATCATCATCAATAAAACCTTAATAGCTGGACAAAAGTATAAAACCTTGATAGGAATAGCATTTTAAGCTGTTCATTATTCATTGCCTCATGTATCTTGTGTTACTATTCCTTACAACAGTAACGCCTTCACTTACAAGCCGTTCATTCGTCATGTGGCATTTTGCCATTTTGCAGGTAGTAGCGTGCAAGTTAGGCAAGGTTCCACTTGACATGCTTTCCCAATCCCATGTCAGTCGAAAAAGAGTTGCAAGCTATTGTAGAGATGAAACAGCACACACACCATATGCAATGAGAATCAATAAAACCTTAATAGGAATAACATTTTATCCTATTGATCCCTTAACAATTATTGGGAAAGAGAGAACAAAGGAATTAAAGAAGATGATTATAATATTTTAAAAAATATATGTCATTTTAAGTTATTTAATTGATTTTCTTAACATAATCAAATTAGATAAATTATTTTGTTATATTAATGACCGATGGGTATATTATTATAAGTTGACATAATTAGCCTTTGGATGGACAAACATGTTCTCAAAACCTACTCTTGCTCTAAATTTTCAGCATAAGTTGTAAGAATAATTAAACTTCGAATCGGTCGGCTTGTAGCAATCTACAATGGAGAATAAAAGCAAAGGAACTGAGAGAAGAGTTAAGAGTATTGAACACTGTGTTACACCTTTGGCCAAGGAAACAAAACAACACTGTTGTTACAACTTTCCCACGTTATAATTGTGCGCGTGAGTGCAACTACACCTTTGGTCAATTAAGGCTCGCTTTTAATCACAAATCCAAAAATAAAAGAGCCCAAGAACTGATTAAGGGGATAAAAATTGAGTAGAAAATTCTGATTATGCTGTGTTATCTCCAAAAGGACCTTGACTTGGGCATGGTAGGAATCTCATATGGTACAGGTAATATGGGCTGCAAGAACTGATTAACAAGTGATTGATCTTGGTTTGCGATTCATACCTTCTATTTCTTCTTGTTTTCTGTCACCCTTACATGTGGAAATCGGTTTCCCTCCCAATATTCTCAGAGTCTTGAATCTAGTCACAAATTGAAGAAAAGAATTGATCAATAAGTAATCAGCTAAATAAATGAGTAACTATCACATTGAAGTACAGAGTTGCAGTTGAGAGAGTCTAATGAGAAGAATACACGTGCATTAAGGATGATAGCTATAAACAATTATTTCCTAACAGCATCCATAAAAATGCTGTAACTTACCATTTAAGTAAGAGAGAAACTCAAATTGATGAGCTTGGCTTATTGGTGCACCACTTGTAAGATAGAACTAACTGTTTGTATTAGAGAGAGAAGAAGGAGAAGAATTCCAGCCATAGAAGCAACAGTTTGCCAAGGAGTGTTGAAGTAATCACGTCTCAG
Organism: Acacia crassicarpa; assembly: GCA_034222035.1. Classification (NCBI taxonomy): domain Eukaryota; kingdom Viridiplantae; phylum Streptophyta; class Magnoliopsida; order Fabales; family Fabaceae; genus Acacia; species Acacia crassicarpa. Next base: position 23,056,781 of record JAWXYG010000011.1, on the reverse strand, counting down.
AGTGACCTTCAAGTTATTCCAAGGACTTTCATAAAAGGCATTCAAGTCGCTACAAATATCTGAGAAATGAGAGTTGAAATTAATCTACATGATCTGACATTCTTTCCAAGACTAGTGAACAAGTTAGCCACAAAATTGGTTTGTCCTAGCCGGTGAATGATGATTTCTTCTTGAACTAATAGATCCAGATCAGTGCTTGTGTTTACAAGGAAATCCATAAGGATAACATAGTCTGTGATATAAAATTAGAAGGATAGTGACAATGCTCCAACGCCACTAGATTGCGAAACCAAATTTCAATCAAATCATCCACTTCCAATTTTAGTATGTCAAGAATTGGTCGTGAAAAATTGAAATCAAGTAACGATGAGCTTTTACTTTTCCTAAATGTCACCCCTGCTTGAACTAACTCAGTTGCACTTTGAAGATATGTTGGTGGTTCGGATGATCTTACTAGTTGATTATCCGGCTACGGTAAGTGAAATGTTCTAATCAGATCTGTGAAGTGGCTCACATTAACACCTTGATTGTCTAATTTCATGGTATTATAAGGTTTGAAATACTTAAAAGTAAGATAAAGAAATGAAGGATTACCATAATTATTAATCGTGCTAAGGAGGAAAAATTCGATTGAATAACTTTTCAAGTTCAGGAAAAGGCAGCTGATTTTCAAGTAAAATCAAATCCGACCTTATTGCGGTGTGTAGCCATGGTTTTAACTTGGGGACATCATCCCACTGAGAATAAAAGGACCTCCAAAAGAGCTCAAACAAGAAACAAGAATCCAATCAAATCACCTTGACAAAATAGGCTGTGAGTAATAAAGACGAATGTCAGGCTCAATATCTTCCACAAAGCTGACTAATGTATCCAAACTTACGGTACTGGAAATTCTTTGAAGAAATTGATCGAGATAGAGAAGCTTGTAATTATTCATATTTGGCAATCTGTGATGCGCAAGGTGAAAGGGGCCAATGGAAACCACCTTTGGAGTAAAGCTATCTTCATTGAGGCTGCGTATATGACCGGGCACCCTATAAATGCAGCAGCACTCAGCAGTCATGGCTGCTTTAGCATGTTCTAGCAACAAGTTCATTTGATTCGCAACACGATTGTGTTTACTGATTGCCATCTAAACGGAAAAAGAAAAGTAAGAGAGAAATCCACGAAACGTGATGAAAGTGGAGGATTATGTAATGGATAATGAGCAAATGGGCTGGATAGCAGATGGCCCAATACCTATATCACCTGGGAATGAAGACAGGCCCGTCAGAAGAAGTAAAAGAACGAAGAAGAAAACCTGGAAGCTCAGAGAATTGGAGGAATAAAGTTCTATAAATAGCAATAACGGTTGATTGGGACGTGTGTGAAAGTTTATGGAATATCTCTCTCTTCCTTTATTCCTCTAGTGGTCCCCTCCCCCTATTTCTGTTATGTTCCTCTCACTGATTGTATCGTTCAGCTTTTCCTTGCCTGCTGTGCATTACGGACTTACGGTTGTTATGTAATAGCAGAGCTATCATCAGCAAATACGTTCAATATATAGAAGTTTTATCTTCTTTCATTACTTTGTTATTTGATCACAACAGATTATAGTAGTGGTTCCCTGTTCTCTCTATTGAAGGTTTCTAGAGACAGTCTTCCCTTTGATATGAAATGTCTCTTCTTTTATTGGCTTCTTGGAAAGTAAGTTGGAAACCACTCAGCGGCTTCATGGAAATTTAGCATTATTATGGAACTGTGTATGGAGTTGGTGCCGATTCCAAAAGACGGGTGGGTTCCTCTGAGTTGAAATTATTGACTCTGTATCGACTTGCTTTAATAACTTGCCACAGGGTAGGTCTTGCTCTATACTTGCTTGTCCACCTTCTCTGTCAGGCTCTGTTAACATATTTGGTTTTGTATTGGATTGGTTTTGATTTATGTCAACTTCTGCAATGCTTCTCTTCTTCACGCCTGAGGAAAATCATGTTTTTTCAAGTCCCCGACAACCTTCTCTTTTATCTTTTCATTTATCTCCTTAAGAAAGGTACTTCTTTGTTACAGTATGCTGAGTCCTCTAGGGTCCTTCTCTATCAGGCTCTTTATGATCAGGAAGCTGCATTGCAATTTCTGGGATTTTTTTCCCAACTCTGTATAACCACGAAGCTGCATTGCAATTTCTGGAGACTGTTTCACTATCAGCCAAATAATTCTTTAATTTAGTCCTGCCCTTTTATTGCACAACGTCTAAATTTCAATGCTGGTTTTTAAAAGCTTCAATCTTCTGTCCTGATATTATATGTTTTAAGAGCCTTATTATGAGTTGGAGGCATGCTGAAGTTTCTTGATGCAGCCTACTATAAAGTATAAAGTATAATATTTGATCTCCTGGTCGAAAAGAAAGGAAGAAACGAAAGAAAGAAAGAAAGAAAGCATTGCTTGTTCCCTGATTTATCACTGGAGGATCCTATCTTCCTTCTTAGCTCTTAGGCTAAATATGCTAGAATTCTCTGTTTGCTCGAATATTGATAAAGCAGAGACATTGATATAAAGTTCTGGATTACTCTGTCATTTCCTATTTATAAGTTGCTATTAACTGAATCGCGTTCTTCACAAAAATAATTAAAATTAATAAGCATGTAGAAAATATATTTGTTTTTTCAAATATACACTAATTTATAAATGATTAAATAAGAGAGAGTAATGATAATAAATAAATTATTTTAGAGAGTGTTTGAGAAAAATTAATTAGGGCTATAATTGGTAAAAATATTTTTTAATGATCAAATAACTCCAAATAAGATCTTATAAAAAGTGACGTGCCAATTCTAAATTTGGAGTAAAATACAGTAGATTTTCAAAAGTGATGGGATATTTTTAGATAAGAAGTTATAGCTTGATTGATGACCATGCGGATCGACACTATGAATGTTGGGAAAATATCACTCAAGTCTTAAAGAACATAAAAAATATCAAAAAAATTTTAACCCAAAATCATATATCAAAAAAGTCTCCAGAGATTTTTTTGATATTAGTTATATTGAAACAAAATCTAGATGTTTAAATTTTGTTATGTGAATATAGTTTTTCTAGGTTATGAATGACCAAGTTTTTAAAATTTTGTTGTGAATATGACACTTCCGGTTGTGAATATATTTTTTCTGCTGTGAATAGCCTTTGTACGCTTAGGAACCTGAGTTTGAAAGAAAATCCAGGTGTTTAAATTTTATTGTGAATATAACACTTCCTGTGGTGAATATAGCTTTTTCTATTATGAATGACCAGGTTTTTAAATTTTGTTGTTAATATAGTATTTCCTACTGTTAATACAACTAATATCAAAAAAATTCCTAAAAACTTTTTTGATATGTGATTTTGGATTAGGACTTTTTTGATATTTTTTTATGTTCTTTGGAACCTGAGTAATATTTTCCCTTAAATATTAGAGTCTTGATACATATATGCCTATGTTAATCACGCGGATCCTAGCTACAGAGAGAAGATGATAGAGGAAGAAGTTCACGATTGAAGAGCCTGAAATGGTAAGTTCCATTGCTGATTACTGGAAGCAACATGGCAAGGGTTTTGCCATTGACTTTGAAGAAACTGAAATGAAACGCACAGCACCTTTCCCTTGATCCAACACTTTGCATGCGTGTGTAATGAACTGTGTTGAAATAATTTAGTATGGACTTATAATATTTATGATCTCATATACAGAAAATTATTCACTGATGTCATATCTAGCATGGCTGAGTAATGTAGCTTCTAAATTTCTTTAGAATTTAAAAGAACTAAACTGAGAACAGAAAAACCAGCTCTAAATTGTTCTGGATGAAGTTACAAGAATGATATCTAAAACACAAAATCATAGTGAAACATTGAGTGTATTTCTTAAGGAAGGTGAAGAAAGACACACAAATTTCGGGAGAAATGAATTTTAAAACAGAGGAAAAGACAAAGACAATCTAAAGACGAAGCTGCATTCCAATTTCTGCAACACGTCTTCACCTCTTCATGGCATAATAATAAAATCTAAAGACGAAGCTGCATTCCAATTTCTGGGATCTTTCTTTCCTTCACACTCCTATATAAATTCTGTTACTTCTCCCTGAATTCCCAGAAAAAAGAAGCAAATATCTTCGAAACCCAAACATGAATTTTTTAGGTCTCCTCCTCATAGATCTCCTTGAGCAAGGTACTCCTCTCTCACTGTATTTCTATTTTGTGCTCTGAATAAATTGATTCTCTAGTGTCTTTAGTTTCATTACAGCTTCAATGATTATTGGCCTTGCTGCTATTGCGCACTGTCTTCTTCATCATTTTCTCACTTCAAGCAAATTCGATATACATACGCAAGACTCAATTCGAAGACGAGAAGCGGAACCAAGATGATTCAGAACCTCCACTCGGAGCAGTAGCTCTCCCAGAGAAGAGCAGAAAGAATGAACTTTTACACCCAAAAAATGCTGTTGATGCTTTGGAATGGAGAAATCCAATTTTGGGGATGTTATGCAAGCATTAGCTGATCCTAATACTCACTTATTCGGAGTTTATGACTCAGATGATGTGATCAAAGAACGTCTGCGTGAAATAGTTTACAGAAAAGTTCAAAGAGACAAAATGTTTGGTAAGGTTGTGAAACCACCTATACCCAAAAAGCCTGAACTGAGGAAGATTCAAAAGGATATTGCTAGGGAACTGGGGCTTACTTTTAAGAACGGATCCGAACATAAAAGAGCCGATGAATTAATTGGGAGGATCAAGAAGGAGCAGAGTATTCTTATTGTACTTTGTGATGACGTGTACAAGGAATATAACCTAAGCAAGGTGGGAATCCCATACGGTGCAGATCACGAAGGCTGCAAAGTATTACTCATCACCTCTTAAAAGTGAAGATGTCCTCTCCAATCATATACATACCCAACAGAATTTCATGGTCTGATGATTCTTTCCACATCATATGTCTTGTAAGGGGCTTGAAATGTAATAGTATTTTGCTCTTGTTTCCAGATTCATGCTTGCTCTTATATATTAGAGAGATAAGCATATTTTATTTTATTATTTAATTTTTTTATAAATTTATTTATTTAGATTAAATTATGTGTTAGTTTCTAAAATTTTTTTTTACCCTCAGTATTTTAAATTAATTAGTTTCTAATTCTGCATGCAGAAATATCTGTCCTGTAACACCAGTATCTAGAAAATTAATAAATTTGATATACTAGGTACCAAAAAAAATTCCAGAATCTAACATATAATTTAATCTAAATAAATAAAATAAAATGTTCTTGTTTCTTTAATCAGAGGAGAAGTACATAAGAAGCACGTTAGGACAAGTTTAAAAGCCTATTCAAAGTTTCAGACCCCTTCATTTTCTTTTTCTTTCCTTTTTTGTTTGGAAAAAAAAATACAAGAAGGAGGTTAAAGCATAAAACAAGCCAAACAGCTTATAAACCGCGTGAAAAGTATTTTTTATTTTCTAAGATCATCTCTCATTAAGACTCTACATTTCATTTCGATTTTTTATTTTTTATTTTTTCACATCAATTAATACCTTAAAATATTTTTTTAAGATTATAAAATTTTTTTCCAGTACTGGTATTTGAAATATCTTTTTAGTACCAGTTATTATTTTGAAATATTTTTTCAAGATCTTAAAATAATTTTTCAAGATGATGAAGTATTCTTTCAGTACTAATCATTATCTTTTCCATACTATTCTATACCCTGAAATATTTTTTTTAAGACCCTAAAATAAAATTTCAAGATCATGAATTAATTTTCGTATCTGTTCTGTCCTAAGAACACAGATAGATTGGACTTGACTAGGTTGTCAAGCCTAGAGCCTATGTACCTTTTGAAAGGATCAAAGTCCACGTAGTTCACAGTAAACTTGGAGGCGTGAAGCTAGGGGGGTGGTGTGTGTGCTCTGTGTGCAGAAAGTAAATAGAGCATAGATTAGAACGTGTGCACTTGAATGGCGTTTCCTCGTATTTATAGAGGGTCCGGTGCGAGTATCCCGGCCTGGTGAGCGATACCCGGTGCCGAGATATTAGGGGCTGATATCTTGGGATTGCGGTTAGGATAGATCATATATTGTTGGGATCCCATATCGTCACCTTATCCTGCCATCTATGCCCCCGGCAAGGTTGGGTCGTGGCCTGGATCTGGGCTGTTGGGCCGGTCCGTAACAGTTGCCCCCCAGCTTGGTCATTCAGGCTTCTGGACGGCCGAGATGTATATTGTTAGTTCTCTATGTATATGATGTTTTGATGATAACAAATATAATGTAAATAAGTTAGGAGATTCAAGGTTAAATCATGTTAACTTGAACCTATATTGGTTAGAAAGCTTTGCCTTTGGTTGCCTCGAGTTTTAGCTCTGAACTTGTCAGATCATGTGTTGTTGGTTAAAAAGAAAAATGTTTTTGATCTGATGTGTAAGAGTTGATAAGTTGAATTTCCGTGGATGTTTCAAGCTAGATGATGGAAATGTTTTAAACAAACTTTTTAACTTCAATCAAATGTTCTTTTTATGCCTCGAGTTACTTGTTGTTGAGTGTCTAGACCAATTTTCTTTTTTTAATTCTTGATATCAAGTTAATGACTCAAGTCATTGACTTTATATCAAGTTAACTTGCGTTTTTCACAGGCCATCGGGTTTAACTTTTGAAATATCAAGTCATTGACTCAAGTTGGTAACTCAAGTTATTCACTTATTGACTTAAGTCAAGTGTTGATTTGCCTTTTTTTTTTTTTGAAGGTTATCGGGTTTAACTTGATATATATCAAGTTAGTGACTCAAGTCACTAACTCAAGTCAAGTCACTTTATAACTCAAGTTAAGGTTTCATTGGCCACTTTTTTTATATAGCATCGGGTTTAACTTGATATATATCAAGTTAGTGACTCAAGTCACTAACTCAAGTCAAGTCACTTTATAACTCAAGTTAAGGTTTCATTGGCCACTTTTTTATATAGCATCTGGTTTAACTTGATATATATCAAGTTAGTGACTCAAGTCACTAACTCAAGTCAGTCGTTTTTAACTCAAGTTGGGTCTTCATTTGGCCATTTGTTCTGAAAGCATTGACTTTAACTTTTGAAGATCAAGTTAATGACTCAAGTCATTAACTCAAGGTATGACTTTCCAACTTCAAGTCATAACTTTAAACCTGTGCATTTCAAAAAGAAAGTCACTGACTCTTCCATATCAAGTGAGCAACTCAAGTCGATTGTTTCTCAACTCAAGTCATGACTTAGACTCTTTCATCATGAAACTTGATTTTCTCCAAAATCAACCGCCTCGAGTCAAGCATTCTACTACCTTGAGTCATTGACTCAAGTTAAATCTATTTTAACTTGAAGTCAACACTTTCTATTTTCAAAATCATCGTCTCCGTAAATTCAAAATCATTAGGAGTGATTTCATTATCTCATATCTTGATTCATTACTATTCCTAAATGCTTTTAACATGTTTGTTGATGAGTTTCAGATAATTATGTCTTGGATTAACATCAATTTATCATAAAGCAAGTTGACTGTCAGATAGCATTAAATGCAATTTCCTAAACGAGTGTTAAACACGTAAAGCTTCTCTGATCAAAGTAAAGCCGCTCTGAAATTCCATCTGTGCATTTAATGTTATCTCACAACGGTAAAACAAAAGGAACGAAAAAGAATGTCAACTTTGAGAATTCCACTGAAGCATTCAAACAGCGAAATTCTTGACGAAAGCTTCTTCTTCCTAACGGACACATTCAAGAGTCTCAACGGCTATTTCACAAGATATACCAACGGTCATTAATTACAACAACTACAAATAGTCGAAGCACTCAATTCACCAACGACCGTAACGCTGCGCAATCAATTGAGTTTAAAAGCATTTACTGTTTCAACTGTTCCATTGAGTTTATTCTTCAGTGTTCATTATTATCAGCTCGTGAGGAGTACTTAAACATTTATTTCTTTATCGATTGTGACTTAAGGTTGTGGAACCTTAAGAGTGGGTGTATAGATTACAACTTGTAAGGGGGAGCAGAGTCTGAGAGTGGAAGGGACCGTCCTTCGTTTACAGAGTCTGTAATTGTTCCAAAGAATAGTGAAATCCCAGGTGATCTGGAGACTGGACGTAGGTCAAAGTTGTAAATCGAACCAGGATAAACTCCCTTGTGTTCATTTATCTTATTGGTTCCTATTTCGCTTACAATTTGAAAAGAAGTTTAAAACTTCTAATATCACCTATTCACCCCCCCTCTAGGTGATATTCCATCTTCATATATTGCCCCCAGCCATCGTCTAGGCCGGGGCATTCTACTCCAGCTAGACCGGCTTGTGCTTGCCGTGGCCCTTAAATCAGCTTCAAATCTGGGGCCGACCTTTGGTGCCTTTGCCCTGGTGTCCTGCCGAGGATATCGGGTTCACCCTATTTGAACGGTTATTCGATTCGTCCCGGCCCAAAACGCTCGCCAGCGACTTCGGTCTTGCATTTCTTGCCTTTTGGCATTCTTTATGTACTTCGGGATTTTCTTCACTCATGCCATCATTGTGGGTTTACACTTGGCACGTTTTGAATGGTGGCACTCTGCAACCATCGCGTCTCTCCGTGCCCCGATGTTCGTGTGCATTTATTGTGCTAATGTTGTGTTGTACCAATCCCGTCGTGCCTATGTCGGAATAGACCGTTTTATCCCCGTCGTTTCGCAACTTGGTTTAAATACCTTTCCTTCATCCTTCTCTTTCATTTTTCCCGCTACTCATCTTTCCTCCAATTCTTCTTTCTGGTTTCTCTTAAGTTCGCAGAGAAGAGTCTCCTTCGATCGAAACTTTTGCTGTTTTCCAGCATCCCAGTTTCTCTCCTTCCACTCGCACAGGTATTCCGTCCACTTCTTTGCACTTTTGTTTGGTATTTCCCTGCATTTTACCGTTTATTTTCGGAGATTTTCGCTTGTGTTATCGCCCTTTCCATTCTTTTGGGTTGCTTAGCGAGTTCATTGGGTTTCTTCTTTGCTGTCTTACCCAAAATTCGTTTACTCCTTTGCTTTTAAACACAAAACCTTTGGTTCTTAGGCTTCCCGTTATGGTGAGAGGCAGAAATTCCCCTAGGCCCAGAGTTGTATTGTTGCCGGAAGAAGATATGTTTCTTCGAATGCGTTTCCCTCGGGCCACTTATTGGGTTCTTGGGGGTGAACCACCTGCCACAGAGGTTTCGGCTCCTTTGCGTCGAGGCAGCGCCATACGTCCAGGGCGAGTCAAGACTCGCCCGGCCTCTGCTAGGGTCCCAGTCTCGCGTCCTGTCCGTCCTCCAGCGTGCGCTCTTCCCCTCGGGTTGCCCGGCGGGGTCGGGGTAGACTCCTCATCCGGATCCGGATCATCAGTGCTGATGGCCCAACCCCTTAATTTTTATGAGGGCCCTTCTTCTGTTCGCCAAAGTCCTTTCCTGGAAGGGTATCTCGGTCCTTGCTGGAACTGCCTCACAGAGAGCTCTGCTCTGATAGCTCGTGGTGGGGATGCCAGGGCTTCTTCCATACTCGGTTCCTGCTGGCATCGACCTTCCCCAGACGTCCTTTCTAGTGCCCCCATTCATCCAAGTCCACAATCTTTTTCACCTGCGACCGTTGTAGTGCCAGGTATTTTCGCTCTTTACTGATACTAGTTTTGTTTATTTGCCTATAGGTGTAATGACTCCTAAACAATCCCGGCCTTCCAAGCAATGTTCTGAGCCCGAGGGTTCGGACTCTTCTAGTCCGCCTGAGGCCTTATGTCGGCAATACAACTGGGTGTCCCACGAGGTGTTGAAGACTCGGTCCCTTATGTTGGACATAGACCTTGCTCGGTTGAAGATTCCGGCCATGCTCGGGTGTGTCCTTAGGTGCCCGACGGCCGATGAACCCATCTGTGTGACGCGGGAAGTGGGCCGCCCGAACTTCTTCTTTTTCTACTGAGATTGCGTGACCCGGGTCTAGGCTTCCTTACCCTTCACCCCTTTCCAGATGGAGGCCCTACTACACCTAAGACTTGCCCCTTCCCAGCTTTATCCGAACGGGTGGGCTTACCTTGTGGCTTTCGAGCGGATATGCAATGCTTTTCCAGTCCCGATTGCATGTACCGCCAATCTCTTTTTCTATTACTTCGGCCCCTTTACCCCTAGCTCGCCCAAGGAGAGTGAGAAGCTGAAAGGGTTGGTATCGCTGCGTACCAACCCGGAACGGAGGCTTATGACACCTTTCTTGGATTCCTTTAAGCGCTTCAAGGGGGCATTTTTCAAGGTTGAGGCCGAGTTTAGGAAGCAGCCTTGGTTTTTGGAAGGTCCTGAGGGCGCCGGCATGGGCTGGCGCTTTCCTTTATACTGGATGGAGAGCCATCATGAGGCCAAGGCTACCTCCTTCCAGGTTCCACGCAAAGACCTGTGGCCGAAGTCGGTCTCTGCCCTTCCCCGACTAGAGGCTCTTGTGGTGGAGCACGGTTTGAAGCCCGCCAGCTACTTTATAACCGGGGACGGTTCTAAGCCGCTTCCTCCTACCTGTAGGATTCTTTAGTAGCTTGTTGTCTTATTTTTTGGCTTGGCTTTTGGGTTCATTGTTCTAACCTGGGTTATTTTTGCTTTTTCAGCTCGAGATATTCACGCCCTTCCGCTCTACTTTCGCAGGGCGAATCCGGCTGCTGCCTCCCCGAGTTGCCCGAAGAAGCAGGGTGCCTCCGAGGATGTCGAGGCTCCCTTGGCCGAGGCTCAGAAGAAATCTAAGGGCTCAGTTGGCCAGGGTCCTTCTCCTGTTGCCGTCGCCAAGCCTCCCCCGGCTGTAGAGTCCCAGGCTTCGGAGGAACAAGAGGTCATGGCCCAGTCTCCAGCTTCCAAGGGGAAGGAAGTCGTGATCACCGATGAGGAGGTCGAAGCTGCGCTCCTTTCTAAGACACCATCGGGTTCACTGCCGGGTCCTCCTTCGTCTTCGCCGAGCTCTAACCAATGCCTGTCGGAGTACAACGGCCGATTTCATACATCTAGATGTTTTTGTTAGCGGCCGGGTACACGACCTCAGAGCCGTTTTTTGGATCGGGCTTAATGGCCTTGGTTTCATGCTGGGTTTCAAGACCTCGGCTTCATGCCGGGTTTCTTACCTCGGCTTCATACCAGGTGTATTGACCTCGGCTTTCAGATTTTTGACCGGGCTTTATTGCCTCTGTTTCACGCTTAAGCGGGTATTTGTGCACATCGATGAATCTCCTCAATGGGGTCCTTTATTGATAAAAATAGCCCTAAGGGGCTTTACAAAGAAACGTGATTAGTAAACAACTTAATAAAACTTTGAATTCTTAAGGAAATAAACAAAACAAACAAGCTAGGGGGAATCTAGCTATAGTAGATTTTTAGCTTGTCGGCGTTCCAGGTTCTTTTGACCGGCTTTTGTGCCAGGGTTTCGAGGATGTATGCCCCTCCGTCGAGCTTCACTTTGATCCGGTAGGGGCCTTCCCAGTTTGCCGCAAGCTTCCCGTCCTTGGCATTCTTATTGCCTATGTCGGCCCGTCGGAGTACGAGGTTCCCCCGGTTGAATGATCGTGGTCGGATCTTTTTGTTGTACTTAGCCGTGAGTAGCTGCTTGGCGGCTAATTCCCAGCAGTGAGCCGTGACTCGGATTTCGTCTATGAGGTCCAGGTCGGTTTTCAGGGCATCGTCGTTTGACTCTTGCCCTTCTTGTCTGGCTTTCACCTTTCTCCAAGATGGTTGCCCGATTTCGACAGGGATCATTGGTTCGCATCCGTAGGTTCCCCTGAACGGGGTTTCTTAGGTCGAAGACTGCACGCTCATCCGGTATCCCCAAAGAACGTTGTGCAACTGCTTGGTCTAGTTGGTGTCGGCTTGCAGCATCCGCCTATTGATTCCGTCCAGGATGACCTTGTTGGTGGCTTCGGCCTGGCCATTCGACTGCGGGTGTTCCACGGACGAGAAGTGCTGTTTAATGTCCAGGTTGGTCATTAGCGCTTGGAATCTGTGGTCCATAAACTGGGTCCCATTGTCCGTGACGACCTCGGCAGGTATTCCGAAGCTGGAGACGATGTTGTGCCGAAAGAACTTTATTACTCTGGTCGAGGTTATTGTGGCCAGTGGCTCTGCCTCGATCCACTTGGTGAAGTAATCTACTGCGACGATGAGCCATCTACATTGCCCTTGTGCCGGTCAAAATGGTCCGAGGATGTCCATGCCCCATTTATAGAAAGGTGATGTAACTTCCTTTTTGTCGCTAAAGCAATCAATTAAACCAGGACCAACTAATAATGCAATATAGTGGCAACCTAGGTCATTCTCCCAAGGAGCAAGCTGTGGGTTTTCTTTAGGTTGAATTTAGGTGATGAAAAATGCAAACTAAACTAAAATGCAAAACACTACTACCTAGATGAAATTAAACTAACTAAAAATGCTTATGCAATTGACTCTAAAACCTAAATGAGAATGAAACTAATGAAACTAACGAAACTAACCTATATGAATATGAATGCAATTTTTTAGGGGGGTTTTTTTGTTATGAGAGGAAAATTAAAATCCTAAGTAGAAAATTGATTAAAATCAAATTAAATGACAAAGATCTAGTTCAGTTATGAGGAAGAAGGGGACAACTTAGGAATTGTATGGAGTCAACTTTCTTAGCCCAAACCAATTAATTAGACCAAAGGAAGATTAATGAATTTAATTACCCAATTGAACACGGGAAACCCTCTAGCTCAATAACACATATCTCATTAGAAAACTCATAATGAAACAAGTGGTGGCTAATTAAACTCATTTAAAGCCAATTACAAAATAATCTTGGAAATCTTGTTTACAATTATCCAATTGAACAACTAGATAATTTATCAACTCAATTTAATAATTAAGATGATAAACCAAATTGGCAATTAAATTAATAACGAAAACTCAATTAATAATTCAATTGACAATCAAAAGGTTGCAAACAAAACTCCAACAATTGTCTCACACATAAAAATTTCAAATTATCAATCCAATCCAAAAGAAATATGTTTACAATCTAAAACCAGATTGTTCTCAATTAACACAACTTAAAACCCTTTAAAACTAAAGAACCTCAAGTTTGAATTAAGATGATAAAAAGAAAGACACTCCATTGTGGTCTTCAAGTGTAAAACTCTAGGCTCTAGCTTTCTCCATGCTCCTCCCAAGTTGTCTCCTAATGCTTACGCTGCCATGATCACTCCTCCAAGAGCCAAGCAAGTTACTAGCATGACAATTGTAACAATTGACTCAACAATTCGTGCGTGTCCAGGAGAACAAGGAGAATTGGATATGGATGGTGGGTCCCGTGGATAGAATGGAAATTGATGATGAATGGCTCAAATCATTGCTCAGCGTGATGCCCTGCGTGAATTTCCTCTCAACGTGCGTCCGTGGTTTCAGCTTTCTCAGAGAGCGTGTATCAATCTCGTGTGCGTGAATGTGCCGCTCTCGCCAGGTTCAGCGGCTAGGTTAAATAATATGGGGAGGAAGAGATTTTGGGTACCAACTTGAGCCAACTAAAATTCCAAAAGCCCAACAAAATTTCACCATTAGATCTTCTTTTAGCTTCCAAGGTTAATTCTGCATCGTAGGATCTTTCAATATGCTTTTTCTTATCCTGCAAGAATTAAATAAAATCGTGATCTATCATATATTTAGAAATAATATTCAATCACAAAACCACAATCAGAATATTGATAATTTAAGTCCAATAATCTCATAATTAATTCTGATTTATATTATTTCCTAAAATAGGCTAACAATCCATTTATTGTTTAATAAATCCAAATTAGCCTAAAAAGTCCCCAAAATAAATGAATAAGGCATGATAAAATATATTAAATTGGGATTTATCAACTCCCCCACACTTATCATTTGCACTCCTGGGCAAAACAAATCAAGACCAAGGGAGAACAACAATAAAAAAACAAAAACAAAACAAAAGCAAACTAAAGCTTCAAAAGCGAATGTTCCAACCACAAGCAAAAAGTAAACAAAAGTATTTCAGCATCTCTCATGTCCAAGTGATCTTCTCATAAATTAAGAAAGCAAATATTATGGCAATTTACTTGACAAAGGGGAACCTAAGCTAGAAATCCCTCACCAAGGATAATGTGTATGTCACTCATCACTCAAAAGTGTATAGGTTTGTGTTTACGCTCAAATCATCCCTATCAAATACTCTTTCCATAGGCTTGACAAGAATCTAAGTTCTCCACCGCTAACAAAGCAAGTGTATTCATAAATCCAAAGGACTTTTATTAGGTTGTAATGGGGCTAAAGTTAAGAAAGAAAGGGTGTGGTATTTGGAAAAACAAAGTTGAATATCTTAAAAGATGAAGAGAATGTTACCATAGAGAATATTAGATGCAAGAAACCAAACTAAATTTGAACTGGGTCATCATTCTTTTTCTTTTTTTTTTTTTGCTTTTTTTCCTTCCTTCTTTTCCATTTTTCTTTCAATTTTTTTCAACTCTTTTTTTTTTTTCAATTTTTCTTCTTCTTCTTTTTTTTTTTTTCATTCTCTTTTTCCTTTTTCAAAATAACGTACCATATTTTCCACAATGACCCAATTCCTAATAATTTTTTTTCGCATGTTCTTACATCTAGGAGAGATAAATACAATGCTCTTCAACTCTCAAGACATTCAAAAGGGTAGAGATTTTTTTTTTTTTTTTGTGGCTATGGGTATAGACAAAATGGAAGAAAGGAAAAAAAATAAATAAAATAAATAGGCTCAAAGGGCTAAACAAAGGATATGTATGAAAGTGGTAGGCCTTTTGACTTATCTGGCTAAAATGAAATGAATGCCTTTATCATCTTTATGAATACTCATGCATAAAATGCAGCCTCAAATAAGATTCAAGTCAAGTTCTAGATCAAGCAAAGAGATAGGGGTGCACACTAAAAGAAAATATATGTATTAGGCTCAAAATCTCACTGGGAATATGATCACTAGCCTAAATTCACCAAAATCAAATCCATTGCCACTAGGTTCACAAACTCAAAACATGATCAATCACTTTTTAAATCAAGAATGCATCATACTAAAGTTACTCAAAACTTGCAATTTTCGCATTCAACACAATTGATCCCTCCCCCACACTTAAACACTGCATTGTCCTCAATGCAAAACAGTCATAATAGATCACAAAGTCAAGTAATACGTAGTACTACACAACGCAGTAACATGACAATAAATAATATGACAAAGCAAAATAAAAGAGTGAAGGAAGGAATACAACCGAGATCTACGTGGTGTCACGTAGTGCAGCAACCTCCACTGCCTGAGTGGAGAATCCATCAAAGTACGGCTTTAAGCGGTGTCCATTAACAGTGAAGCATTTTCCATGTGGCTCCCTTTTGATCTTCACAGCTCCATAGGGGAAAACATCAGTGACAATGAAAGGTCCCTCCCATCGAGAGCGAAGCTTTCCAGGCATGAGTTTCAAGCGGGAAACATAGAGTAGAACTTTCTGGCCCACTTGAAAGTCTCTCTTCATGATAAGTTTATCATGGGCTGCTTTAGTTCTTTCCTTATAAATTTTAGCATTCTCATAAGCTTCTCTTCTTAATTCCTCAAGCTCTTGCAATTGCAACTTCCTTTCAATACCGGCACTATCAAGATCGAGATTGCACCTTTTAATTGCCCAATATGCCTTGTGCTCCACCTCCACTGGCAAATGACATGCTTTGCCATAGACAATCCTGTATGGGGACATGCCAATGGGACTTTTATATGCTGTGCGATATGCCCAAAGTGCATCATCGAGCCGTTTACTCCAATCCTTCCGGTTAGGTTGCACTGTCTTTTCTAAAATGAGCTTGATTTCTCTATTAGAGAGTTCTGCCTGACCATTCGTCTGAGGGTGGTATGGGGTGGCCACCTTATGCATTACCCCATACTTACCAAGCAAGCTCTGCAAACTCCGATTGCAAAAATGAGTCCCTTGATCGCTAATGATGGCTCTAGGAATGCCGAATCTGCAAAGAATGTGAAAGCGAACAAAAGAAACCACTACGGAAGAGTCATTAGTACGAGTGGGGATTGCCTCAACCCACTTTGACACATAATCCACAGCTAGCAGGATGTACACATAACTAAATGAAGTGGGAAAGGGTCCCATGAAATCAATTCCCCAGACATCAAAAACTTCACAGAATAATAAGGGTTGTTGGGGCATCTCATGCTTCCTAGAAATATTACCCACAAATTGACACCTAGAACACTTCTTACAAAACTCATGGGCATCATGAAATAGACTTAGCCAAAACAATCCACTTTTCAAAACTTTCCTAGTAGTACGCTTAGCACTAAAATGTCCCCCACATGCAAGAGTATGACAAAAAGTCAGGACAGAATCAAATTCAACATCAGGAATGCATCGCCTAATAATTTGATCACTACAAATGTGCCACAAGTAGGGATCATCCCATATATAGAATTTAACATCTCTCTTAAACTTATTCAATTGATGTTTATTCATGTCATCGGGCAGAATAGATGCAACTAAATAATTAGCAATGTCAGCATACCAAGGAATAGAAGCAACTACCTCACATAGCCTTTGATCAGGAAAGTCATCTAAAGGTGGAGATGTTACCATAGGTGTTTCAATTCTACTCAAATGATCAGCTACCATATTCTCTACACCTAATGAGGCGGGGTTTGGAGTCCGGTTTCTTAAACAAGTACTTGATCGCTGAGTGATCAGTAAACACAGTCACCTTCGTGTGAAGGATGTAGGATCGAAATTTCTCGAGCCCAAAGACAATTGCAAATAACTCTTTCTCTGTGGTAGTATAGTTAGCTTGAGCAGCATCTAAAGTCCTAGATGCATAGGCTATGATACGTTGTCTCTTTTCTACTTTCTGGGCGAGAACATCACCTAATGCATAATCAGAAGCATCACACAAGAGCTCAAATGGAAGGCTCCAATTAGGTGGCTGAATGATAGGGGGTGTAGTGAGTCTCTTCTTTAACTCATCCCATGCATACCTGCAAGCATCATCAAAAACAAAACCCACATCTTTCTGCAATAAACGAGACAATGACAATGCTATCTTACTAAAATCCTGAATGAATCTTCTATAAAATCCAGCATGCCCAAGAAAGGAACGTACATCTTTCACACATGAGGGATATGGAAGAGAGGAAATAATATCAACTTTAGCTTTATCAACCTCAATACCATCATGTGAAACAACATGGCCCAAAACAATTCCCTTCTTAACCATGAAATGACATTTTTCAAAATTCAACACAAGATTATATTGAATGCATCTTTCCAGAATCATGTCCAAACTAGCTAAGCATACATCAAAAGAATCACCATAAACAGTGAAATCATCCATGAAAACTTCCATGCAGTGCTCAAGAAAATCAGAGAATATGGAAACCATGCAACGCTGAAAAGTACCCGGTGCATTACATAAACCGAATGGCATGCGTCTATATGCAAAGGTTCCAAATGGACATGTGAATGTGGTTTTATCCTGGTCCTCAGGTGCAATAGAAATTTGGAAATAACCAGAAAAACCATCCAAAAAGCAGTAATGTGATTTACCAGCTAGTCTTTCTAACATTTGATCTATGAAGGGAAGGGGATAATGATCCTTTCGAGTCACCGAATTCAATCTTCTATAGTCAATACATACTCTCCAACTGTTTTGAACTCTAGTTGGAACTAGCTCACCTTCATCGTTACGAACCACAGTAATACCAGTTTTCTTAGGTACTACCCGAACTGGACTTACCCATCGACTGTCAGAAATAGGGTAGATTATACCTGCAGAAAGAAGTTTAGAGACCTCTTTCTTTACCACATCAAGGATTAGTGGGTTGAGTCGTCGCTGTGGCTGTCGAACAGCTTTGGCACCATCTTCTAATAAGATCTGGTGCGTGCACACATTTGGGCTGATTCCAGGGATATCAGCAAGAGTCCATCCAATAGCGTTCATCCGTCGCCTAAGTACTTCTAGCAGGCGGGTCTCCTCATCAGCAGCTATGTCACTAGCTACAATCACAGGAAGTGTCTTGTCTGTCCCCAAGTATGCATACTTCAATGAGTCCGGAAGTGGCTTTAACTCCAAAGATGGAGCTTGTTGAATTGAAGGTATGAGCGGCTCCAATTCAACATCAGTCAAACTAGAAACCTGCACAACAGACTCACAAACAGAAGAGCAAACTTTCCCACTTTGGGGAGTATTAATAGAAACTGCAAGAGTAGAAGAATCACAATCAACATCAATAGTGCCATCAGTAGCACTCATGTCAGAGATAGAATTAGAATCAGAGATCTCCCCATCAGAAACATGATCAATGCTAATCAATAACTTGGAATCAGATAGTGAAGATAAATCAGTTTTATCCATGGCATCAATCACACTAAGTAACTGAGAAAGTCCATCAGAATCAAGAGTAGTATCGGATACATGACTACTAGAATCACTAATGCTACAAATAGGCACAGAAACATCATGTCTAGAATGTCTCATAATCTCAATAGCATCAGTGAAAATATCAATATCAGTATCATTAAGGTCAGAACATGTAGCACAATTACCAATTTTAGCACATGAGCAAGAGATAGTATCATCTAAACCAGCAATATCACAGGATCTACTAAGCATACTCTCTTTAAGATTTACAATAGAATCATCTGTAATAGCATCAATAGCATTAACATCAATCTCTGCACAATCATCAAGGGGATGTCTCATAGATTCAAGCACATTAAATTTAATAGTTTCACCAGCAAATTCTAGAGTAAGGCTACCAGCATGCACATCTATCATAGCTCTAGCAGTTTTAAGGAAGGGTCTACCTAAGATTAAAGATGAATGTCCTTTCTGCCTAAATCGACCATCATCCATATCAAGAACATAGAAGTCCGCAGGGTATATGAAATCTTTTACCTTAACCAAGATGTCCTCCAGGACGTCTTCTGGGACTGTGCAACGTCTATCAGCAAGGGATGCAACAAGATTTGTGGGTTTAAGCTCTACACCCTTGAGTTGATCAAAGACTGATTTTGGCATAACATTAATAGCGGCTCCCAAATCTGCTAAGGCATCAGAGAATTCAACATCACCGATAGTGCAAGGTATGAGAAAACTACCAGGATCTTTACACTTCATTGGCATTGGCATTTGATAAAGAGAGGAGACAACTGCCCTTAAGTCAACCTTGCCTTCATGCTTAAACTTTCTCTTTGTAGTACACAATTCTTTCAAGA
Source organism: Acacia crassicarpa (assembly GCA_034222035.1). Lineage (NCBI taxonomy): Eukaryota > Viridiplantae > Streptophyta > Magnoliopsida > Fabales > Fabaceae > Acacia > Acacia crassicarpa. Next base: position 23,037,555 of record JAWXYG010000011.1, on the reverse strand, counting down.
ATTTTGCATATTTGGGCACTTGTGTGACTAAGTCAACTAGTGGAACATTAATCACCACCTTCTTGAATATATCAAAGATTTCATTGAACATCTCAGCTTCCTTCTTTCTCTTTTGAGCCTTAGCTACAACAGTAGGAAAAGGTAGGGCCTGCTTGATCACTTGTTTTCCTTCATCCTCCTTTTCTTGTTCTTCATTAGGCACCACATGTGTTTTTGGTAAGGTGGATGGATCCTGTAATGTGGAAGCAGAAGGAGAGTCATCAGCAACTTCCTTGTCTTTTGAAGTATTGATGGTAACAGGATCTGCAGAGGGGATTGTTTTCCCACGTCGAAGAGATATAGCATTGACTCCACCTATATTGGGATTTTGCTGAGTTCCAGCATTTGGATTGGTTACCACTTGAGATGGAAGCCTTCCTGAACCTTGACTCTGTGTATTATCATGTACATTAGACAATTGACCAAGATGAGTTAGAAGAGTTTCAAATTGTTGTTGCTGTAATTGCTGCTATTGCTGCTGCAATTGCTGTTGTTGCTGCTGCTGCTGCTGTTGCATTAGGATTTTCATCATAGCTTCCATCTTGCTATCCCATTTTGAACCTTCATCTTGCACTGGCACTGATTGTCTACCCTGTTGAAACATTTTGCCACTAGAATTTCCACTTTGATTAAACTGTGCTTGCTGAGGTTGGCCATTTCCATATCGAAGATTTGGATGGTCACGCCATCCAGGATTATATGTATTGGAGTAAGGATCATATTTTTGGCCACCTTGATTCATGGGTCGAGAGGGATATATTGCATTGCAGGATTCAGCTCCGTCATTCAGGTAGGGGCAAGAGTCAGTAACATGAGTGGCTAGAGAGCAGATAGAACAGAGTGGCCCTATTAAAGCAGAAGAGGTAGGCTGTGGGGTGAAAGAAGTAGAGGGCCCCATAGGATTGACCATACTAGAAGAATTTTGCATATGGGACATAGCCATTTTTTCCACAGCAGATGTAAGCCTATCAATTTTACTCTCCAGGCGAGAATCAGAATTAGAAGAAAGCAATCCCACCTCATTAACTTTTACAGGTTGTCTAGAACCAAATTGTTGGCTGTTCTTAGCTTTCTTTTCAATCAATTCCCAAGCATCATTGACAGTCAGGTCAAGAAGACCACCACCGGCGGCCGAATCTAACAATTCTCTCTCTAAAGGTAAGAGCCCTTCATGGAAGTATTCGATCAATAATGTATCTGCAATTTGATGGTGAGGGCAGCTAGCACATAGTGCTTTAAAAAGCTCCAAATACTCATATAAAGTTTCCCCAACAATTTGTTGACATCTACTTATGTCTTTCCTGATAGATGTGGTGCGAGAGGCTGGGAAATACCTTTCCAAGAATAGTTTCTTCAGTTGATTCCATGAAGTAATAAATCCAGGGGGCAAACCAAGCAACCAGCTTTTAGCAGATCCTTCCAAAGAGAATGGGAAGGCACGCATCTTAATTTGATCTTCAGTCACATTAACCGGTTTCATAGCAATGCAAACCATGTGGAACATCTTCAAGTGATTGTATGCTTCCTCCCCTGAAAGACCATTAAATTTTGGAAGTAAGTGTATCAATCCAGATTTCAACTCAAAATTCACATTAATATCAGGATAATTGATGCACCAATTTTGAAAATGCAAATCAGGTGAACCCAATTCATTAATGGTCATAGTAGGATTAACAACATGAGCATTTGGATTTGCATTATCACCAGCATTAACAATAACATGTGCGTTCGGATTTGCATTATTATCACCGTCCATATTGACCTTAGATTCAAAGGATTCAACAATGGGCTCAACAGAGGAACTATTGCCTACAAAAGTACTCACTCTAGTTCTTCTTCGTTGGTGAAAAGTCCTCTCAATCTCAGGATCAAAGTCAAACAATTTCTCAGAAGAGGATCGGGTCATGCAATAAACAACCACCTACGAAGTCACCTAAAAACCCAAACCTAAAGCCTAACCGTTGCTCCCCGGCAACGGCGCCAAAATTGATGTAACTTCCTTTTTGTCGCTAAAGCAATCAATTAAACCAGGACCAACTAATAATGCAATATAGTGGCAACCTAGGTCATTCTCCCAAGGAGCAAGCTGTGGGTTTTCTTTAGGTTGAATTTAGGTGATGAAAAATGCAAACTAAACTAAAATGCAAAACACTACTACCTAGATGAAATTAAACTAACTAAAAATGCTTATGCAATTGACTCTAAAACCTAAATGAGAATGAAACTAATGAAACTAACGAAACTAACCTATATGAATATGAATGCAATTTTTGGGGGGGTTTTTTTTGTTATGAGAGGAAAATTAAAATCCTAAGTAGAAAATTGATTAAAATCAAATTAAATGACAAAGATCTAGTTCAGTTATGAGGAAGAAGGGGACAACTTAGGAATTGCATGGAGTCAACTTTCTTAGCCCAAACCAATTAATTAGACCAAAGGAAGATTAATGAATTTAATTACCCAATTGAACACGGGAAACCCTCTAGCTCAATAACACATATCTCATTAGAAAACTCATAATGAAACAAGTGGTGGCTAATTAAACTCATTTAAAGCCAATTACAAAATAATCTTGGAAATCTTGTTTACAATTATCCAATTGAACAACTAGATAATTTATCAACTCAATTTAATAATTAAGATGATAAACCAAATTGGCAATTAAATTAATAACGAAAACTCAATTAATAATTCAATTGACAATCAAAAGGTTGCAAACAAAACTCCAACAATTGTCTCACGCATAAAAATTTCAAATTATCAATCCAATCCAAAAGAAATATGTTTACAATCTAAAACTAGATTGTTCTCAATTAACACAACTTAAAACCCTTTAAAACTAAAGAACCTCAAGTTTGAATTAAGATGATAAAAAGAAAGACACTCCCTTGTGGTCTTCAAGTGTAAAACTCTAGGCTCTAGCTTTCTCCATGCTCCTCCCAAGTTGTCTCCTAATGCTTACGCTGCCATGATCACTCCTCCAAGAGCCAAGCAAGTTACTAGCATGACAATTGTAACAATTGACTCAACAATTCGTGCGTGTCCAGGAGAACAAGGAGAATTGGATATGGATGGTGGGTCCCGTGGATAGAATGGAAATTGATGATGAATGAATAGAATGGAAATTGATGATGAATGGCTCAAATCATTGCTCAGCGTGATGCCCTGCGTGAATTTCCTCTCAACGTGCGTCCGTGGTTTCAGCTTTCTCAGAGAGCGTGTATCAATCTCGTGTGCGTGAATGTGCCGCTCTCGCCAGGTTCAGCGGCTAGGTTAAATAATATGGGAAGGAAGAGATTTTGGGTACCAACTTGAGCCAACTAAAATTCCAAAAGCCCAACAAAATTTCACCATTAGATCTTCTTTTAGCTTCCAAGGTTAATTCTGCATCGTAGGATCTTTCAATATGCTTTTTCTTATCCTGCAAGAATTAAATAAAATCGTGATCTATCATATATTTAGAAATAATATTCAATCACAAGACCACAATCAGAATATTGATAATTTAAGTCCAATAATCTCATAATTAATTCTGATTTATATTAATTCCTAAAATAGGCTAACAATCCATTTATTGTTTAATAAATCCAAATTAGCCTAAAACAGTCCCCAAAATAAATGAATAAGGCATGATAAAATATATTAAATTGGGATTTATCAAAAGGCCAGGGGGCCGGCATTCCTTTCAACTTTATAGGCGGCGGCCATATGATCTTGGCGTGTTTCTAGCAACTATCACACGTCTTGGCTTTTTCCATGGCGTCATGCTTCATAGTAGGCCAATAGTAGCCAGCGCGTAGTGCCTTTCTGGCAAGAGCCTTGCCCCCCATGTGGTGGCCGTTGCTGCCTTCGTGTAGTTCGGCCAGCACGTACTTTGCCTCGGCTTCTCCAAGACATCGCATCATCGGGCGGTGTAGTCCCTTCCTATAGAGTTGATCGTCAACCATGGCGTAGATAGCGGCTTCCCTGATCAACTTTTTGGCCTCGGTTGGGTCAGTAGGGATAATTCCTCTCTCGAGGTAGTCTTCTATCGGCTTCCTCCAATCAAAGCCTGCTGAGATGGTCATGATACAGCTCGGCTCGGTCATGTTCTGTTGGATCACGGTTCTATGATTGTCCGGTCCCTTAGTACTTGCCAGCTTGGAGAGGATGTCGGCTCTGGTGTTCTCCTTTCTTGGGATATGGGTGATGATCACTTCCTCGAACTCGGCCATGAGCTCTTTGGCGTGATTTAGGTATTTCGCTATAAGAGGGCCTTTTGCTTGATAGCTGTCGTCGATCTGGGCGGCGACGAGCTACAAGTCGGTTAAGACCTTTACTTGCTGTGCCCCATTGTCCTTTGCTTGGAGCAGCCTGGCCAGCAGAGCCTCGTATTCAGCTTGATTGTTAGAGGTTGGGAACTTCAGCTGGAGGGAGTGTTCCGTGGCGAACCCCTGTGGGCTTTTAACGATGACTCCTGCACCGCTGCCCTTAGCGTTGGAGGATCCGTCCACGTATACTTTCCAAGTTCCATCACTTGTTACTGCCGGGGTGAGCTCCCTGATGAAGTCCGCCAGTGCTTGTGACTTGATTGCCTGCCGGGCCTCGAACGCTATGTCGAACTCTGACAGCTCAATAGCCCAGTTGGTCATTCTTTCAGCTAAGTCTGGCTTGTGGAGGATTTTCCGGATCGGTTGGCTGGTGCGCACCACTATCCGATGTCCTTAGAAGTAGGGCCGGAGTCTTCTTGCCGCGGTGAATAGGGCGAAGGACACTTTTCCAAGTTTCTGACACCGGAGTTCAGGGCTCTGTAAAGCCTTGCTGATGAAGTATATCGGCATCTGTCCGGCCTCGGCTTCTCTTACCAAGGCAGCACTGACGGCTTCATTGCCGATTGAAAGGTAGAGGAACAAGGTCTCCCCCGGGTCCGGTTTAGTGAGCACCGGCGGGGTTGCCAAACATCGCTTAATTTCTTCGAAGGCCTTGTCGCAATCCGGGTTCCAACGACCTTGGGTTTCCTTCTTTAGCAGCTTGAAAAAGGGCAAGGCTTTCTCAGCCGACTTTGGTAGAAACCTTGTTAGGGCGGCCAGGCGGCCGGTCAGTTGTTGCACCTCTTTCTTGGTTTTGGGGGTTGCATTTCGAGTACGGCCTTACATTTGTCCGGGTTGGCCTCGATCCCTCGGTTGGTCAACATGAAGCCCAAGAACTTTCCAGCCGGAACTTCGAAGGCACATTTGGCCAGGTTCAACCTGATTCGATGTCTCCTTAACTTTTCAAACGTCTGTTCTAGGTCCCAGATGTGATCTTCTGGTAGCTTCGACTTGACGATCATGTCGTCTATGTAGACTTCTATGTTGCGCCCAATCTAGTCTTCGAATACCCGGTTCATCATCCTTTGATAGGTGGTCCCAGTATTTTTCATCCCGAAAGGCATGACGTTGTAGTAGTATTTTGCCTTGTCCGTCATGAAGGCGGTTTCCTCCTGGTCATCCGAATTCATGACGATCTGATTGTACCTGGAGTAGGCGTCCATGAAGGAGAGGAGCTGGTACCCGGCCGAGTTGTCCACGAGCTGATCGATATTGGGCATCGTGTAAGAGTCCTTTGGGCACACCTTGTTAAGGTTCGTGTAGTCGACACATACTCTCCATTTGCCGCTGGGTTTGAGCACCATGACTACGTTTGATTTCGAGCTCCTCCCTGATCATGCGGCCGAGGGCTTCAAAATCTGCCTCTCGCTGGAGGTGGTCTCTTTTCTCCTTGTTTTCGAACCTTTGGAGTAACGACTCTTGTGTCCTCCGTAAAATGCGGACGTCGGCTTCGACTGCCAATACATCCCGGGTGGGAGCCTCCGTGCGCGCTTCGGGAAGCGGTTGATCAGTTGCGTGAGGAGAGGTTGCCGTGTCAGTCACGTGTCCTTCAGGGGTGTTTTCCCGTCGCGGCGGCTCCTGCGGCTGATGGGGCTCGGCCGGCGGTTGGCTTGGTTGAGGGTCTCCGCCAACCGGTAGCGGTGGGTTTCTGCTGTGGCTTCTGATGTTTGCCATCAGTAGTCACGGGGATAGAAGTTTATAGTTCCCCACAGTCGGCGCCAATGTTCTGTCCTAAGAACACAGATAGATTGGACTTGACTAGGTTGTCAAGTCTAGAGCCTACGTACCCTTTGAAGGAATCAAAGTCCACGTAGTTCGCAGTAAACTTGGAGGCGTGAAGCTAGGGGGTGGTGTGTGTGCTCTGTGTGGCAGAAAGTAAATAGAGCATAGATTAGAACATGTGCACCTGAATGGCGTTTCCTCGTATTTATAGAGGGTCTGGTGCGAGTATCCCAGCCTGGTGAGCGATATCCGGTGCCGAGATATTAGGGGCTGATATCTTGAGATTGCGGTTAGGATAGATAGGATAGATCCTATATTGTTGGGATCCAATATCGTCACCTTATCCTGCCATCTATGCCCCCGGCAAGGTTGGGTCGTGGCCTGGATCTGGGCTGTTGGGCCGGTCCGTAACAGTATCAATTAGTATCTTGAAATTTTTTTTTAGTATTAGTCAATACCTTAAATTATTTTTTCAAGATCCTAAAATACCTAAAAATATTTTAAGGTCTTAAAAAATATTTCAAAGCACTAAAAAATAGTTTGTTATTTAAAAAAAGAAAAAAGTGAACAGTATTCATTTTGCAGCAAAACCCTGCGGTTAGAGGGAAAAGGTGGGCAGCGGAGCACAAGGGATGAGGAGGAAAGCCACGTCCCGAACGCGTCCCTTCATTCATCTCCTCCCCTCTGCCTTCACTCAGCTGCTTCATGGAAATTTCACATTTTTATGGAACTGTATATGGAGTATGAAACCACTCAGCTGCTTCCCTCTGCCTTTGTTTCAGGTAATTTCTGGTCTCTCTCTCTCCATCTTATTCTCTATAAGGGAACAAGTTTGTAAAGCTCAAGTTACTATCAAGTTTCCTCAACTCCCAAACAATAATCCTTTGAATCTGTTGATTGATCTTTCCTGTAAAAAGGTACTTCTCTGCTGGTCGTCATTTTCATTCCTTTTATCTTGGCTAATTGGCTGTATGCTGTATTTAATTTGAACGCATGCTTCACACAAGAAATCTTTGATTTACTGCCTTTTCATTGCACAACATAATTTTCTTCGTAGTTGAAATAATTTATTATTTATTCAAGGGCAAAAAACAACCATGTAGTCTTGATAGGTCGGAGTCTTTCTTTTGTTTCCCTTTCGTTGCCTTCTCTCCTATAACATGCTAGTTTGAGTTATTAATTGTTGATTTAGTTGCTACCAGCTGAATCACAAGGCTTGCAACTTGAAGGAACCTGGAATGGAGAACAAGAACAAAGGAACCAAGAGAAAAGTTGAGAGTATTGAACAGTGTGTTATCATGGAAGCAAAACAAATACGTGTTGCTGTTAGCGCACCATGCATCCAATGACGGAGCTTCATTATGACATAGGGGCCATGGCGGGTTGGGTTTTTCTCATTATTTTTTTCTCATTATTCCTCATCATCTCTAAATCATATCTATCCAATCAATCACAATACCACTTTAACCTCTTTCTCATCTTCCCAATCAATGGCTCAGATGCCCTAATGAGAGAATATGAGAAAAATGATGAGGAGAGAATCCTCTTCTGGCCATGGCCCAAAAAAAAATTTGTTACAATTTTTTTAAAAAAAAATTATTTAATGTAAAATTTAATTTTGGCCCCCAAAAATTTTTTTAATACATTTTTCCCCCTTTTGATACATTATATAACAGGCAATCTTCTGGAATTTCATGTTATCTTCTCCTTTTGTAATTGATATGACATCTATAGAAGAGACAGACATGTTATCTTATATATTAGAATTGTTAACATAATTTTATTATAAATCTGAATATTTTAAAAATGTTATATAATCTTAAAAATTTTAATGAATTAATGAGAATACATTTGGCCCCTCCAAATTTTTATCCTAAGCTCCGCCCCTACATGCACCGACCCTTTTGGTGCTATTTTGCAACGATGCTGGGAGAATGTTATGGATGTGTTAGCTAAGCCTAATGCTCACTTGATTGGGGTTTATGGCTCAAATCATGAATTCAAACACACTCTCATTGAAAAAGTTTGTCGTAGAGTCCTCGGAGAAAAACTCTTCGATAGGGTTCTAACTGTAAGTGTATCCAAAAAAACCTGATGTGAAGAAGACTCAAGAGGAGGTTACATGCCAACTAAGGCTCACTTTTAATTACAAATCCAAACATAATGTGAAGAAGATTCAAGAGGAGATTGCATCCCAACTAGGGCTTACATTTAATAACAAATCCAAAGATAAAAGAGCTCATGAACTAATTGAGAGATTGAAGATTGAGCTGAAAATTCTGATTATACTCCGTGACCTCCATAAGGAGCTTGACTTGAGTAAGGTAGGAATTCCGTATGGTTCAGATCACACAGGTTGCAAGATATTGCTCACTTGTACAACTGAAGATCTGCTATCCAACCACATGCATACCCAGCACAATTTTAATATTGGTTCTTAGAATTCAATTTCGAATGACTTTATTCGACTTAATTAAGAACATGGCTACTTTAATTAGCTCGCTTTTGTCATAGTCCTTGTGGAACAATATTCTTTTGAACATTAAGCACAATGACAAACAATAAGGCTTTGTTGTTATTGTAGTATTAGAGCATACAATATAAGTCAAGCTCAACGGGGATTTTTTTTTTTTTTTTTTGGTTACAATAAAATTTTTTAATGAGTTGAGACAGAGGTTGTGTTTTGAGCACAAAAAAAATGAGAACATTTAGTATAAAAGTGATATTGAACTGGCTTGATAAGGCTTGGGAATATGTCTTACTCAGGTTCGGTCTACGGCTAACCTACTTTTTTTGAATTTTGGATTTAAATGTTGGACCTTAAGATAATTTGTATTTTCTTCAATTTGTTACATAGGATAAAATATTATACTTTGTACTAAATTGCAGCAAGAAACTTCAGTACACATGCTTCCAAGTCATACACTAGAAACTAAGCAAAACTTCAGAACGCAACTCACACATACCATGACACATAATCCTATGAAGAAAAAAACACAGCAAACATATAATATGCATGCTCGTTAAAACATATAATATTGATAAGAAAAGGTTGAAGCTTTTCATAGCGAAGAGAATCAGACCGTGAAATTTTTTTGGGTATGCATGTGATAGGACAGCACATCTTCAGTTGTAGAAGTGAATATTATCTTGCAACCCGTGTGATTTGAACCACCCGAAATTCCTACCTTATCCATGTCAAACCCCTCATGGAGGTCATGAGTCCGGCCAATCAGAATTTTCAGCTTGGTCCTTATCCTCTTAATGGGTTCTTGGTGGCTCTTATATCTTTGGATTTGTGATTAAAAGTGAGCCCTAGTTGGTGTGCAATCTCCTCTTGAATTTTCTTCACATCAGGTTTTCTCGTTACAGTTGCAATAAGAACCTTATCAAACTGATCAAATGATCTCTACCAATTCTTCTGTAAACTTTTAGAAGAGCGTCTGTGACGTGGTCATGTATATGATAGACTCCAATTAAGTGAGTATTAGAATCAGCTAATGCCTCCATAACATTCCCCACGACTGGCTTTTCCCTTTCTAAAGGGTTAAAAACAATGGGATCGCACAATATTTTACAGAAGGCAGTGCGTTCGCTTTTACTATCAATATAGGACATCATCGCCTCTTGTTCTGTGCACTCAGCTTTGTTATGGTCCTTGTCTTGCGATTGAAGCTTGTGTGCCTGCGATTTGAAATAATGAAGGCCAATTGGGAATTTATCCAATGTTGATGTGAGAATTTACTGTGACACAAGCAATTCATTAAGATCTGAAAGATATAGCAACAAAGGAGTACCTTTGTAAAGAAAGTAGCCTTAGCCTTATATAGCATATAGCAGTCTCCAGAAATTGCAATGCAGCTTCGTCATTATGTTTTCCTATGGCAAGTAATTGTGAAGATTTGTGTTGTAGGGTTACTTTCAAAGGCTGCATTATGATCAATTCTTTAATAACCAAACACGAATACACAGAGGTTAGTACATCAATTGATGATCAATTGGTGTGTGCTGGTCTCTCCTTAATTTTTCTTCTCACGTTGAGCTTCTCCCAATCACAATTGGTTTCAATTGAATTCAAAAGTGCGTCCTAAAAATTTCCCGTGATACTCACAGTTTATTTAGAAATTTATTGTTTTAGAATTCTTAGAAGAAGATAGAAGAGGATGTGGGACATAAGAGAAAAGGAAGTTTTTCGAGCAAGAGGATGAAGCAAGACAGGCAATCGCCTTATATCGTGACCTTGGAAGAGAATATGAGCCAACCATCATCAGAGGACCCTGTTTCAGCATCTACTGCTTCCATTGCAACATCGGGGAAGATTCAGGAGTCGGATGCTGATGACAATGTTGCTTATTACATAAAAGAGGTAACTTGGCGCTGCAAAGTTTTTGTTATAGTTATCCTCTATTTACTTCACGTTCGAACTTTGGTGCATGACATTGCAATCACTTGGTTCAAGAATGAAATTTTAACGATTGTTAGTGTCTGGCTCTCCAGTATACTTGCTTTCTTATTTCTTTCTTTCTTTCTTCTCTTTTTTTTAATTAACAGCCTCAAAATTTTGTGTAGGTAATCAAGCGGTATATGCTGACTCCGATGTTGATTGTATAAAAAAGTTCATTTAAAATGTAGAGTTTCTTTATAGATGCTACCTGAGAGCCTAAGATGTATATTTCCTGCTTTTATCTAGTATTTTTTGTTATACTTGATCATGGTGGTTGTTTCACTATCTTTTCGTCCTTTTGCATAGATAGCATTGTTGGTCGCATGTGCATTTGATAAGTTTCCTTTCTGTTTTTTGTTGTTTCCCAGAAACTACGCGTTGGTTTTGGCCACCAAGTGGAAAGTGGGAGCTAGGACAGATACAATCAACTTCAGGAGAAGAAGCTTTTGTTTCGTTCTCACATGGAGATGTAAGCTTCTAAGCTGTCTGTGTCTTTAAAAGAAAATATTTATACAACTTATGCAAGGTGATGTATTATTGTTTGTGCCATTGGGTTATTACTGCAGACTATGAAAGTGGCAAGATCAGAGCTTTTACTAGCTAATCCAGATATTCTAGAGGGTGTGGATGATCTTATACAGCTTAGTTACTTAAATGAGCCCTCAGTTCTTCATAATCTCCGGTTTAGATATTCTCAGGACATGATATATATGTACGTGTCTATTCTGGCTTCTTCTTCTTCTTGTTTTATCACCCATTTTCTCTCATATGCCTCTTGTGCTTTATCACTTTATGCATGCAGAATAAAGCAGGACCTGTTTTAATTGCCCTCAACCCCTTCAAAGAGATCCAGATCTATGGAAATGATTGTATCTCGCTTGTAGGCAGAAGACTACGGATATTCCTCACGTTAGTGAGATGATGAGAGGTGATTATAATTATCACTTTCCCTCCTCTTTGTTCTTCATTTGATATATGCATGCTATAAATGTATGATATATTTCTAAAGGTTTTTTGTTTGCCTTTCATACTTTGCAGATGAAGTAAACCAATCCGTTATTATAAGGTCAGCCATGTCTCAGTTTCTGTTTTGTTCATGAATCTAAGGATATTTTCCTGAAGTCAATAGCATTTAATTGTCATAGTAGAGATAAAATATGATGACGTGTTTAATTGCAAATATTGATTATTAAACTTATGTTTATAGTGGCGAGAGTGGATCTAGGAAGACAGAGACAACAAAGTTTGCCCTGAAATACTTAGCAGTTCTAAGTGGCAGCAGTTGTGGGATAGAAAAGGAAGTCCTTCAGACGAATTGTATAATAGAAGCTTTTGGGAATGCAAAAACATCTAGGAATGACAACTCTAGCAGATTTGTGAGTTTCTGGTTATTTTCATTATAATTGAAATTTCAATACCTTGTATAAGGTTTTCTATCAAATGTGTCTGTAAACTGTAAACTGCAATTTAAATTTTTTAAGGCTAAGCAGTACATTGTGGATGAGACTTAGAGGTTGAGCAATTGATTGAAATTCTTCTTTCCCAAAGTGCAGGGGAAGTTGATTGAGATTCAATTGATTAAAGTTGTTAGAAAAGGTAATGAATGATGCTTTTGTTGAACTTGAATGCTAAACCATAATTTTCCCTTGGTCGCTTCTGAAATATTATTGTCGCTTTTGAGTAGTCAAGAGTTATTCAACTGGCCAGCGGCGAGAGGTCGTATCATATCTTTTATCAACTCTGTGCTGGTTCTTCTCCTGATCTTAAAGGTAATATATTTGTAAGCAATATATTAACTTGGGTATAACTTTATGCCGTTCAAGTTATAGTAATTATTCAGTTGATTCTTTTTTTTTTTTTCAGGGACTCAAGCCCAACAACAATGTCTTGTGTTCTTTTATTTTTTTACTAATAGAACTTCAGTGTTTTGATAATCTACTTCTCAGCTTGAGGATTCTTATTTTGTTGCCCCATTTCACCATTATAAATGGGACCTACTACTATATAATTTGTGATTTAAATGTCAGGTTTATGCTATGAAAATTTGTCAAAAATTAGTCATACAACTTCTGACTTATGAGTTTGGTCCTTCCTGTAACATGAGCAAAGACTTCTGTATCAATTGATAAAGACTTATGAGTTTAAAAGCATAAACTTTAAATTGGAATTCAGTTTCGTCAATTTATTTTAATATGCCAAGTATCTTCAAACACAACTTGGTGGGCCCTTGTGGCACGTTTTCATTTCAAAAGGGGAGATACCAACTTGGGCCGTGTTGTGGCATTCCTCTTCGTCCTTCTTTTGTTCAGTAGTTGGGCTTGGCCCATCTATTTATCCTTACAAGTGAGTTCCATCTGCAGCCCATTACTTACATTAATTGCATCCTTGTCCCTTCTCTCTCTTCTTGGAGTAAACGTAACATAAACAACAACAAAAACATATTGAGGTTTCTGTATGAACTGATTTAAACTAATCTCCATCATCATGCAGATTCTTGCTAACAGCTTAGATAATCTCTTGAGACGACCATTTACTTTAATGTAGCATACAGTAAATGACATTTGAAAGCCAAGGATTGGACCACCAATGTTTGACGGATCGGGAGGCGGTCAGCATGTCTTATAGTACCTGATTGTTTTAACAAGAAAAAGAGCCAGCATCAGTGTCATACAGACTAGCGAGATTGATACAACCTCGACCAATAGGACTGATTCTGGTTATCTGTGTAGCTTTTCCTTCAGAAAGAATCCACTCACGTATTGCATCATTGCTCATACTAGCCACTAAAAAAGAACTATAAAGTGATGAACCCCATTTGTGCCTCTGAGAAATACATCCTTTATGACTCCAAATAACTCAAACAGGATAATATAAATTTAGCAGAAAACCATCGCGTGGCAATGCAGCAAACTCTTGTCTCTAATTTTTTACACTAAATTAAAACTGCACTGTTACCAGACACAGTAGATGGTTAAGCCACCTCTATTCAACCAATTTTGCTTCAACAAACCTTGAATTGACCACGAACTATTGAAACATCACAATGTCACATATATGGGAAAATCAAAAGCACAAAGTTTATAAGACCAACAGAATTATGCCCTCAAGTTTGAAAGAACTTCAAATTGACTAGAGGGAGGATTAAATTTAAATTGTTTACACAGCATAATTTCTTCGATTAAATTTCCGAGTTCACATAAACATTGATTAAAGTAATCATGTTGCTTAAGATTAAAAATGTGGTCAATTGAATCATTTTAATCTTCAGCAACAGCTGTATCTGTGATCGTCTGGAGGAATATGAATATAGTACTGTGCGAGAAGCAGCAACAGAACAGATGATGATATGAAACAGCTAAGCAGTGATGAAATACAGATACAGCTAAACAGCCACATGTGGTCACGTGATGTGTAATGTTAGTCCAAAAGCATACGTAATAAATTCCCTTGTCCTTTGCTCCTATGACCTATCCCACGTTGTTCCATTATATCTTCTTTATACTGGCTTTCAAGTCTACATTAAACACATTTACTGTGCTCACGTTCACCTGCTGCTTAAAGACAAACTTTTCAGACTCATCCTCTTCTTTTTGATTCATTCCCTGACTATCCTTTTTCCTCCACTCTTTTACAGTTTCCTTAAACTTGTTTTGCTGTCTCATATCTTCAGAGCCTTCGGGTTTTTCTGCTTTTTAGGTACGGTTTTTGCTGAGCTTTCCCATCGTTATCCGCTTTGAATGGTCTTTACCTAAAGGTTCTTTGGCCGTTCATCCAAACTCCATATTCCTCAGAGCTCGAAGTCCCAGGTACGCCGAAAAGGGATTGCTTTGCTTTTCTGTCTCTTTTGCCGTCGTACCATCTGCTGGTTTTTCCGGTGAAGTATTTTCCGGCGAAGGTTGCTCTCTTTCGGTGTTCAAAGGACAATCCTCCTCCTTGCGTCCATACCTCCCACACTTAAAAAGCATATGGTCTCCAACCCTTGATTTTCTACTGGGAAGATCCTTTTTGGCACCGCGAAGCGAGATATTTTTATTTTTAATTAGCCTCCACAAACAAGTGGAAAATTTGAATTTGAATTGTACAGAAAAAATGGGGATATTGATATGGAGGTTAGTGCCTGAGTGAGCTTACATAGGCAGGTAGGAACTCATTTTTGGCAATATGGGTCAAATTTGTAAGGGATGCTTTAAATAAAAAGATGGGAACCGTTCCAGATTGCTATTTGGCACGGTCAACAACAACAGTACAAATGGTTATAACCTCAATAGTATCATAAACTTGGGAATATATATATCTCTGTGTGTGTGTATACATTACATATAGGAGGGAGGCTGGTGTGCATGGCCGCATGAAAAGAAGTCTTCCTATATGTATGATTCAAAACGGAAACCTCCTGTTGCAAAAGGCCGGCTATATGCTACCAACTTAAAAATAACTTTCAAATGACAAATCTAAAAAGTAGCTCCTAGAATATCTTGAATGGCCACTCAGAATATAGGTCAATATAAAGAAGGCAGTTATAAACAGGATTACTTTATTGAAAAAAAACACACACAGAAACCAGTCAACCACATTCATGAAAAATGGTCAATACAACCATGAATGGGACTCAATCATGAAGGAGAGAAAGATCCCATAAACTGGAATGCAGTTTCGCCATTATATTTTAATATGCCAAGAAATTGTGTGAAAACTTGTGTTTTGGAAACTACTTTATTAGGTGAGATGTGCGATCATGTTTTGACTGGGGTTTATTGTAAAACTAGGTAAAGACGGGTAATTAGCCCGCGTCGTGGGCTGATGAATTACCCGGTTAAGGTAAAATAAATTATTAATATAAATAAATATTATATTCATAACGCTTCCTCTAAGATGTCCATTATGTACGAATGTGCGTTATCAAAAAACTTCAACTAAAAAAATCCAGTGAGACATAAATCTGGTAGAAGAAAAATACTACATTATTTGTTGATATGCTATCAAGTGGTGCCTCATTAAAAACTTTGCTAGAAAAACCTAATGGGATAAAACCATAGATAATGGAAAAAGATTATAACACGTATGAACTCCCCTTCTTGGCAACATGAGTTGATATCTTTGAATCTGCAAAATTTGATACGAACAAGCTTCCCAAATATTGTTGCAGGAAATGACTTCATGAACAAATCTGTTAGTTTTCATCGGAACGTAAGTTGGATACTAATTTCATTATCTTTTGTTGATATCTTCATGTTAGTGAATAAATATATTAATATGGGGAAAAAAATGAAGTCGCCGCTGAAAATTAAAAAAGAAAAAAAAAGCTTTCAGCCGCGACTTAATGTCGCCGATCAAACATACTTTTGGCAGCGACTTATGAGAGTCGCCGCTGAAAGTATGACTTTCTGCAGCGACAAAAATTGTCGCTGCTGAAAGTCATACTTTCAACGGCGACATTAATAGTCGCCACCGAAAGTCGCCACTGAAAGTCTGTTTTTTTGTAGTGAACCAAGAGAGAATAAAAATTCATCAAGGTGTTTGGTTATAAGATTATTAATTAAGATAAAATATGTGTGGAGTTGCCTCGTAAAATGTAACTTTTTTGGTCCTAGGAGGGAACAGATATTGCACTCACCTTGTCCTTAATTAATATATGATCTATTTATCTAATTTTGATAGGTCAAGGAAGCTACATAAACTAATTATATGACATGACTTCTCTAAAATACTTATCTATGTAACATTATACTATACTATCATCCATTCTTAATATAAGATTCATTTTTTAGTTCAATTTCTTTATTAAACTGGATCTTTATATTATGGATTGGGGTCGTATATAAATTTGTAAGTTAGACAATAATTAATTCGAAAAAAATGATAAACATTATAGATAAAAAAAGAAAATTTTTACATTTAGGACCAAAATTCACTACTACATTAGGTAGATAAGAGGAGTATTATACTTTGTGGTAGATTGTACCAAGAAATTTGGCTGCTTCCAAGTCACACAGAGGAAATTAAGCAAAACCATAACACATACTACCTCTCATCTCTAGTATAAAAAGCTGCTTAAAATTAAGCAGGGGCACTGGTTTGGCTTTTGACTATTAGGAAATTTAATATATATTTTTATTAACTTTATCCCATGATTTTCTTGTCTTTTGAGAGTCACTATTCTTTTCTCACGAACCAAATTGCACCTGACATGTGATTCAATTAATTAGGCAATTTTATTTTATGAGAAAATTTTCCATTTGTATGATTTCTAATATATATGCATTTTTATGCATTAAATATATTTAATTAAGTGTTTTAGTATTTTTCAAATTTTTCTTAATAAAAATAAGAAAAAAATACCAAAAAATTCAGGTTTGTGCCTGCGGTGTTGTTCCACCTTTTGTCTTGCAATCAAGGCTTGTGTGCTTGCGATTAGTAATAATGAAGGCCAATTGAGAATTTATCCAATGGTGATTTGTGAATTTACTATGACACAAGTAATTCATTAAGATCTAAGAAAATATTACTTGTATATAGCAACAGAGGGAGTACCTTTAGCTTTAAACAGTCTCCACAAATTGCAATGCTGCTTCGTCATTATATTTTCCTATGGCACGTAAATGTGAAGAATTGTGTTGTAGTTACTACTTTCAAAGGTTGTATTATGACCCATTCAATAACAACCAAAAAAACGAACACACACAGGCTGAGGGTTAGTTATCATTGACGTTTTCTTGTCTCGTATTTTAATTCTTAGCGAAAAGAGCTTCTCTCAATAGCTTCAAATGAATCCAAAAGAGGAGATTTTTCCCGTGATGTTGGCTTATTTGTTTAGGAATTTATTGTTTACAAATTTTTTAATTTTAGTATTTTTCATTTTCATAGCATTTTTCTAGGGTACATCCCTTTGTTTAAGCTTTTTTTTAAAATTAAAAATCACATATTTTTTTAAAAAATTCATATTAAAATATATTTTTTTATTTGTAAGTTTTCAAAAAATAATTAAAACCTAGAAAAAGGTAGATTTCTTTTTTACCATCGATTTCTTTTTATTTTTTTTTATTTTTTATTACATTCAGAGTTTATTTTTATTTTGATTTAGGTGACTTTTAAAGATAATCTAATGTGCATGATGAGAGAAAATCATAAAAATATTGAATTGTAAAATTTTTTCAATAATTATATAAATGGAATCAACTAACCGGTCAAAAGTCTGGGATGTAGTTAGAGAAAATATAGGGGTTTTTCTAGAGTTAATATTACTTGATAATAATTACTATTTTTAAGATTCTTATCACTAAATATTTTTTTCTCCGTCCTTCCCCTTAATTCTCTCTTTTTAATTTTAAGAATAATTAATTGGCAAGTTCTTATAATTTTAACCAAATTTTTATTGGGTCTTTATAGTTTGTTTTTCCCCCTTTATGAGGTCGTAATACTTTCGTTTGTTTTTAATTTGGTCCTTATAGTATTTTTATTCCCATCGGATCCATGTGATTTCACATGATTTTTAATTAGGTCCTGTAACTTTTTATTTATCCATTTATTTTAAATAAAATAAATAAATAAATCTAAATCTACATGTTAATAATACATTATATTAAATACAAATTAAATAATGGCTAAAGTATACTTTTAGTCCTTTAAGTTTTACATAACATATATTTTTGGTTCCTTAATTTCATAAATTATACTTTTAGTCCTAAAATTCTAACACCGTTAATGTTGTTCACGGAAAGCGCTGATGCAGCAAATTCATGACTAATAACATTTAATTACACATATTTTATATATTCTTCAATTTACCCATATTTTAAATTTAAGTCTAATAAAATTTAGTTACACAATCATCACTTAAATTTACATATTTATCACTTGAGTTTGTATTTTCTGTTAGCAAAATTAATGGTATTAAAATTACAGGTCTAAAAGTATACTTTATAAAGTTAAGGGACTAAAAGTATACCTTATATAAACTTAAAGGACTAAAAATATACTTTAGTCTTAAATAATTTACATAATAAATTCGTATATAAAAATTAATATGATTATAAATATTAATTATAATTATATTAGATAATAAAAATTATATTATTATTATTATATAATAAATTTAAATTTTTTAAAATAAAAATTAGAACTATAAAATAAATATATTTTTAGTAAAAAATTTGAAAGAGTTTGTGAGAATAACTTACTATTTATAGAGTATTATTATTTGGGAAAAGTATTTCTCCAGTCACTGGAGATAAAGTTATCTCCAGTGAGCCCAAAACAACGTCGTTTTGGATTAATGAAGGGTGTGTTTGTAATTTTAGGTGAATTAATGAAGGTTATTTCCGTAATTTTGTTTATCTTTTTATCATATGAATTTTACCGAAACACCCTTCATTAATTCACCTAAAATTACAAACACATCCTTTATTAATCCAAAACGACTTAGTTTTGGGCTCACTGGAGATAACTTTATCTCCAGTGACTGGAGAAATCCTTTACCCTTATTATTTATACAATAATATTAAAAAAAATATTATAATTGATAATCTTGTAATGATATTCTTTGAATAATATTATGAGGTAGGATATTGTCACAACCTCTTTTTTTCACAACCTTTTTACTACCATCTTCTAATCGTCAGATCTCCTTCTCATCCAATATTCCAGATTTAACCTACTTAAATCAATTTCCCACTCCACATTTCTCCCTCTTTCTCTCAAGTTCGTTCCTCCCGTTCGCTGAATCGGTTCCCCATCAAGTCGGTGTTGTTCAAAATAATCAATCGCTTCTAATGTTATGGAAATGTGTTATATTTTTTGTCAATAATATCATGGAAATGGTTAGAGTAGAGTGGGACATTTCATTGCCCCATTTTTTTTTTCTTTTTAACACGAGAAAACTTGATTAAACCTCGAGTCCAGGATGAGTGCAGTGAACAAACACATAACTTCATCCATGATTTCTGCATAACACAACATAAGCTTATATAATGGATCTTCTGGATCGAAACCCGAATTTGTAGTAAACTTCAAAACCCGAATTTATCATTTTTATTTTTTGCACGGGGATCATATTAAAGAAAAAGCAAAGTTGTGTCCAGAAGACGGGGTCAAAAATTAGAAGAGATCCGAATATGTTTCTGAATTTATCATCACGAGAGAGCAATAGGGGACCCGAATTAAATGGACAGGACAAATCCAAAACTAGGGGATTAAGGCAGAGTAGATCTGAAGAGGATTGTGGTTTTTGTGGCGGCGATGCATTGTCGAGCGAGAGAAGGCGAGAGAAAGAATGATGAATGTGGAGAAGGAAATTGATTTAAGTATGTTAAATCTGGACTGTTGGATGAAAAGCAGATCTGACGGTTAGAAGATGGTAGTGAAAAAGTTGTGAAAAAAAAAGGCTGTGACAATATCCTACCTCTAATATTATTATAATTTATTGAATAAAGTATAATAAATTATAGAGTCCTAATTAAAAATTAAATGAAACTATAAAGACCTAATAAAAAGGAAAAAAGCTATAAGAACTTGATTAAAAACAAATAAGAGTATAAGTATGTAATTTTAAAAAAAAACTATGAGAACCTAATTAAAAATAATATTTTTTAAAACATACACTTAACTTCAAAACCCTAAAAAGATTCTAAAAATATATTTTTTGATGAAAAACTTATGTAAGAATAAAATTTATTTACTAATTTACCCTTTATATCAAATCCCAAATTTTACCTGACAATTTTATTGGTTTTTATTATATATAAAATATCACAAATTTTAAAAATTCAAGTAATTTTTTTAATTATTTGTAGAAAATAATATGAAATTATAAATTTAAATGACTTATACCATCTCTCAAACCTATTTGTTTTAGTATATCTGTTATAAAAAAAAATGCTTGATATATAAATTTTTAGTCATTTTAGAAATTAAAAATAAATAAATATCAATAAATATTGTAAAAAATTAAAATTATAAATTTTATAATCTCAAAATTAATTAATTTTTAACATATTGAAATTTAAAAAATTGTTGGAATATATATATTTATATTTATTAGTAAAAACATTTTAATTAAGAAATTATTTTTAGAAGATTCTAAAAATTAATTATATGAATATGTAATAATACATATCTGAGAAATAAGTCTATAATAACCTAATTTTCTTTATCCTATCATAAAGCTAATTATCAACGCAATAATCCAAATATTAAAAAAATGTAAAAGTCAGTGTGAAGCTTATAAACTATTGATAGTTGTTTTTTCATTTTTTATCTATTATAATAAATAGTAATTAAGCTTTTAAAAAAAGTCAACAATTAATTAGGGTAAAAATTGCAGGGAAGAAAAGGGCATAGGCAATAGCGTGAATGTTATGTCTTACCGCCTGTGACTATTTTATCTGCATCGTTTTACTGTTTATGGCTCGTCCCTAAGAGACCTATTATATATATATATATATATATATATATATATATATATATATATGTAAAATGAAAGAAAATATCTCAATTGATTTTCTAAAATGTACACTCCCTCCAGTCCTCATTATAGGAGCAAATTTTGGAGTTGGTTTTGATCCAAATTATAAGAGCAAGTTTTAACTTTTGTTAATTTTTTCCTATAATATCCTTATTTATACTTTCTCAATAATAATTTAATAAGACACCTATATATTTTATAAAGTAAATAATGTTTACAACTCATTAATGTCATATATACCTAAATTATACTTTTTTATATAAAATAATTTTGAGTAATTTTTGTCATATTTTCTCATATCACCCCTACTAAAAAAACAACAGAATAGAAATGTTGAATGAATTGAAGAAGACTAATATACTATTTGCCAGATTTTATAAATAGCGAGTATGTTATTAATTGGTAGAGATATATAGATTCAACAACTGTGTCTTTCTCATAGTCGTGGAGAGTATGGACAGGGGCGGGGCTAACTATTCAACGTGTTTCCCTAATGTGATTTTAAATTTTAGGTAAGGGTATTTTTAAAAAATATATATAATTAACTAATTTAACTTCCTTCCTTAATCCCTCCAAATTCTAGTAATTTACTCCTATAATTAAGACCGGAGGGAGTACCTTCAAAGGACAAGACTTTCATCCTATACTAATTGGGTTCGCAGCGCTCATAAGTGCCTAGGAGGGCAGCGCACCAAATTAGTATAGGACCAAAGCCGCATCCCCTCCAAAGTGCAGTTGAATTTTCAAAATGGTTAGTACAACTCATTTATTCGTGTTTTTCACAGGTCTTTCTTATTACACACGGACAATAATCATTCACTCTGGAGAAAATGTGATCTTAAGAAACTGAAACATGGCATGTTGAGAAACCTTCTCTCTGCAACAATGCACCCTCCTACTGTCCAACCAGATTTCTCTCCAACTATGCATTGTTTGGGTTTGAAAGTCTGAATCTGAAAACTCCCTCCCTCTACAACATTGCAACCATTTTAGTTTCAATTCCGGCAAGGTTTATAGCAAAAAAAATTCCGGCAAGGTCTTCTCTTCCTTCTCAGCTATTGTTACTGTAGTGTCTCACACTAAGTTTAACTTGCCCTACTTATTTTAAAACAAAAGTTCTCCTTTACTTTTCTTTATCCTTCAAATAGCAACCAGCAATCAAGATTATCTTGTGATTGAAACGAATTCATTGTTGGAAGAAGTTGAAACGATTTGGGCTCCTAAGCATGCCTACATCTATAAGATGTTAGATGATATTCGGAGACTCAACAAAGATTGCTTTACCCTAAAGATGGTTTCCATAGGCCACTTCACTCTAAGCATTACAAAATATTGAGATGTACAAGCTTCTATATATATGTAGCAATTTCGTCAAATAATATTTAATATGATAAGTTTGGAACCAGTGATCATATTTGTGGAAGAGATATTAAGTCCAACATTCGTCTCAATTACTCAGAGCTTATATTGTTGTTTTTTATTTGAGTTATCTTTTAGGTACCATTTTAGTAATTGTATGACATTGTTTAGTTTAAATTGTGGCTAGCCAAGGTTGGATTTGTTAATCAACTTCCTTTTTTGGTGCTTGAAAGCCTATATGATAATTATTTCCAACAATATGACTAATGATGATAGTAACCTTCATTTATCCGTCTTACTTTTAAATATTTCGAACCTTATAACGCCATGAAATTAACATTGCACAAATCAGTAACAGAAGTTCATAGTACAACTGAGTTAAATGAGGCAGGGGTGACATTGAGGAAAAATGAAAGCACTTGATAATTACTTCAGATTTTCAGAACATATTTTTGAAAAACCAGTATTAGAATAGATGATTCGACTAAAACTTTGTTTCGCAATCTGCTAGCATTAAAGCAATGTCACTATCCTTTTTCTTCTTACATAACTGACTATGTTGTTAATATGAACTTCCTTATCAATACAAGCACTGATCTAACATTTTTGAAATACCAACATCAATGCTTGTATTGATAATGAAGTCCATAATGGAAACGTAATCAATTATGTAAGAAACAGAAGGATAGTGAAAGTGCTCTAACACTAACAGATTACAAAACCAAGTTTAATTCAAATCATCTTATTCTAATACTGATATTTCAAAACTACGTTCTGAAAATTAAAGTCGATAATGAAAGTTCCTTCACTTTCCTAAATATTATCCCTGCCTCATTTAACTCAATTGCACTATGAATGTGTTGCTAATTTGTACAATCTAAACTTGCTGGTGATAAGTAATGTCCTAATCAGACACTAAGTGTCTAATAACAACACTTTCAGAAGTTAATTTCATGGTGTTATAATGTTCTAAATATTTAAAAGTAAAACGTATAAATGAATAGTTGCTATGATTATTAGTTGCATTGTTGAGAAAAACTCTATTACATAGGGGATCCGGATTCTCTCATTGTCCTTTCCCCTCAGAATCCCTTAGTATCCCATCTGGACCGTTCAAATCTTGATCCAACGGTTCAGATTTAAAATTTTTTTTTTTATTTTTGTCTTTTTCGAAAAAGACAAAAGTAATTTTTTTTTTTAATCTGGACCGTTGGATCAAGATTTGGACGGTCCAGATGGGATACTGAGGGATTCTGAGGGAAGGGGAGAAGGAGAAAATCTGCTTCCATTACATGGATCCGGATTCTCTCATTGTCCTTTCCCCTCAGAACAGTTAAAAGAAGTTGATTTTCAAGTAAGAACAAATTCAATCTTACTGTAGTGGACTCAAATAAAAAGCAACAATCCTCTTAGCAAATTCTTTATGGCTAAGTTTAATGGACTCTGAGCAATGGAGACGAATATTGAGCTCAATCTCTTCCGCAAATGTGATTAATTGGTTCAGAATCGAAGTTTTTTTTTTTTTTGACAAAATTGCTTCATATGTAGAACCTTGTATCTCTCCATATTATGTAATGACAGATGCCTAGAGTAAAATGTGCCTATGATTTTCAGGTAAAGCTATCTTCCTTAAGTCTCTGTATGTCATCTGACACCTTGTAGACGCAGGGGTGCTTAGTAGCTCGAATTGTTTCAACTTCTTCAACAATGAATTTATTTCAATCACACAATCACTTGATTGTGATTGTTGATTGCCATTTTGAAGGATAAAGAAAAGTAGAGGAGAGCTTTTGTTTTTAGACAAACAAGGCCAATTAAACTTGGTGGTGTAAGACACAAACAGAAGGTGAGAAGGAAAGAGGGAAACTTACCGAACTGAAACTAAAACGGTGGACTTGCCATGTTACAGGTAGAAGGAGTTTTCAGACGCAGAATTTATCAAATTATGCAGGTGAGGGAGTCTTCAACTCAGTCAAAGTGATAGCCGCATGCTTAAACTTTCATGGCGCTTAAAAGAACATGCATTTGAATGCTGTGGGTTGTTGAAAATTTAGACTGCAGCGTTAGTCTTCTTCGGCGATGCTCATCATTCGCTCTTGCTGGACGGTCAACGCTCAGCAACAGCGTCTCTGGTTCTCTCGTCTGCGTCTCACGTCGACTCTGTCTGTTACCCTGGCGATCTTCGTCTTGCTCTGTCTCACTTTCAGATCCAAACAAAGGTGGCCGGTGGTGAACCAGATCCAAGATTCGGTGGCCAGTACAATGTCAGATTTAAGCGTTGGAGACAGATAACGAACCCCGACGGAAACAAAGGCGAGAATCAGAGGAGGAAAAGGGCTAGAACGTCAACCAGAGTAGCCAGCATCTTCGACCTTTTTCTCGTTCCTTCATCTTCGGACCAGAGAGTAAATGAAAAGAGGAAGATTTTCTGATATGAACAGTGGGAAGCTGTTGAGAATCAGGATCTTTGGAACTAAAGAAGAGGAGGTCGCCGTTCATTACTTCAGTTGTCTTCTCCAACAGGAAAGGAAGGAAGAGTTATGTGGGGTAAAAGCATGCTTACTTTTGGTGAGCAGTAAAAGTTAACCGTTAGCATACAGGGAATTGGAAAAATTAAGAGGAGGTCGAGGAAGAAAAAAGGCCTCTTGTAGCATCATTTCAGAAATCAGCTGGGAAAATCTTGACATTGAGAGAGAGAAATGGAAACTAGCAGTAATCGGAGGCAAAAAAGGAATTGGGACACGAAGGAAAGCTAGAGCTAAATTTGTCAAGACTCAGAACAGGCGAAGGCCAAATCCGGTTCATTTTACACAGAACGTAGACAAATTGGTCAGACGCTAATAACAGATACCACAACTCTTTCGAATGGTAACAAAATGGGAAAAGCGTTGGAAATAAAACGATTAATTCACAGTATCTACAAAATGCACTTGCCCTTCAAAGATCTCAGGTCTTCCTCCCACATTTAGTCTAATTGTTCCCCCAAAGAACCTCGATAAAAGCTCTTCCTTTAATCAAATAAAGCACCGTGTTCAACTAATCAAATAAATTGTTCGCTAGACATAAGGGGCACAAAGGAAATAGAGAACAAGCTGCATTTAAAATAAACAAAATGAAAAAAAAAAAAGAAAGAAAGAAAGAAAAAGAAAAACGAGATGAGAACCTGGATAGGAGAGCATGCTATTAAGAGATTATGCAGGGCGGCGGCGAGAAGAGAGACGGCGAAGACACGAAGGAGGCGTCGGTGGTAGGAATGAGGACGTAAAAACAAAAAGTTGAATCTGCAAAGAAGTTAGAGATGGCAATGGCGGTGAGACAAAAGCACGCGATGATATGGGAGTCGGAATTTAATTGAAGCGGAGGAGAACAGGAGGTAGCTCGCGGATTAATGGAGGTAGCTCGCGGATTAATTGCAGATGAAAGGAGAGTACCAGGCGAAATTGAAGAGAAGAGGAGAGTACCCGGCGAAAATTTATTGAAAGAGGAGAGAAGTGTACTCGCAGAACTTAATGAACCCAACGTGATCTCTGTAACGTGTAGTTTTACTATCCAACTGATTAATAATACAGACTCAGAGCAAAAAAAAAAAAAAAATTAATAATACAGACAAAACCTAAATTTGAACTCTGCGAATCAGATGGTTTCTACCGAGCGCAAAAAAAAAAAAAAAAAAAAACAGATGGTTTCTATAAGAAGTATCGGACAAAAACGTAAAACATATTTTATATTTTTAATACGTTTCATAAGCAATATCTTTCATGAATCTTATTCACCTAGACAGCCTCGGATTTAAAAGGGTCAGTTCTATAGGATCTTAGATTAGCCCGTTAAGCCCTATTAATATTTTTAAAATTTGATAAGGAGTTGGAAGATACGTTTCACATTCAAAAGTTCATTGAAAATAAAAGTTATCTTGCTCCTTATGTTAACAATCTTCTCATCACAAGTCATAGGGTTAATCTTGCCATAAAATATTATATAATAGTTTAGATTTAAAACCTAGGTATGCTTCTTATATTTTATATGAGTTATTTATGGAAAATAGTTTACTTTTGATTATGAATTAGTGAATATGTTTATTTGTTGAATGATTCGTGTTGTTTGGATATTAATTTTGACACATTTATTTAATAATTGTAATTCATTAATTATATTTCTTTGAAAAAAACACAGGAAAAATAATTAAAATTTGAAATAGTAATTTTCGAACTCTGTAGGGCCAGCCCTAACCCTAGTGCTCTCACACCGAACTTTGACAATAAATGTTTTTCTTACTCTGGGGTCCTGTAGGACCAGTCCTGTTAGGCCTTAGCCCTTCAAAGGCTGGCCCAAGAAGGCTGGGCTAATCCTGATTCGCAGCTTTAGGATTTATACTAAAATGATTTTAAAATTTACAATAATTAATAAAATATAAAAAAGTATAAGAGAAGAGAAACTCGTATGACAGATGCGTGATTTGACCCCCAAAAAAAAAAAAGCAACAGAAAGGATGTCAGATGCGTTGCATGTTTGGTAAATAAAAAACGGCATGGATAGTTTTGTGGAAATAATAATTGGAGAAATACAGGAGAGCAAGACTTTCTTTTGACCTGGGCAGTGTACGGATATATTGAAATTGTAAATTAAAAAAAAGTAAAAAACGTAAACTACAATGTTATTATTTAACCATTTCATTATATCATAAACATGATATTATGGTGAAAAGGAAAACTATCTTGATGATATTGATAAAATGAAAAGTTTTAAAATGTTTCTCTATAAACTACATTTATTGTAATACTACTAAATATATTGAACTCATCTATCATAAATAATTTTAACCCATTAAAACTTTTAATTCTCGATAGTCCAACATATAGTTGCATTTATTCAAGATTGATTGCTTAAACTAAGAATGAACTACATATAATTAATGCCAATCCACGTAATTTTTAAATTTCACGAATTTAGTCTCACAGTTTGAATAAATTGGTCCCACTATAACTCATAATTTTGTTTTGGCCATGTGCTTGACATGTGTGGCTTTCACTACAATACACACTTATTACTGATGTTTAAAATATATACACTCTGGGATTTGATCCTTGGCAATGTGTATGGAGAAGGTTATTTGGCTAGCACCAATGCCCCTTTGGGACGTCTACGGTGCGAAAGAGGATTAGTCTCTACTGTCGGTGAAGGATGCCCCCTGATTTCTTTAAGATATATAAATACATATATACACAACCTGTGTAATAACACACACACACACTCTCTGTTTCATTTTTAGGCCATGCTTGTTACTAACATTTGACCTCAAGACCTATACCGCAAAGATAAGATCTTCCCATTACCCTAATTCGCTCTTTACTTCAATTATTCGCTAATTTTTGTTGGGATGAAACAATCAAATTCAAGGTGATCAAAAGAACTCAGAAACGATCAAATATAATTAACTTTTTGTTTATGACAAAACAAATTATAATTCTTTTTTTAGGATGTGTAACAGTCAGATTGGGTGGATTGCACATTGACTTTTTTGTACTGAGCACGTCTGAAGTAAAAGTTCGTGCCACCGCCTCCAAGAAATCATGTTTAACCTTCGATGTATGGAGGGTGCGAGGAAACTCTCATAAGCCAAAGTAGGTTTGGCGACATGCGATTGGGTAAGTAATGTCAAAATCAAAATGACTAATTCACCTCTACTCGATTTGGATTTTCGTGCAAAGGGATCTGAACGAATGCTTCTGGTATTCATCATAGTTGGTCATGGGAATCAAAATTTACAATCCCCACGGTCGGCGCCAATGTTCTATTCAAGAACAGAATCTGGCTAGCCCTAATGGACTAACATATTTGATATTGATTGAATCGGGCTTGACCTAGGAACAATGCCTAAAGCTTACGTACCCTGTAGAGGGATCAAAGTCTACATAATTCGAGACACACATAGGCGTTTAGCCAAAGGAGTGGTGTGTGTGCTCTGTTACGGTTGAATTGTCAATAGCCAGAGAGAATAGAATGTGTGCACCTTACGGTTTGATCTCTGTATTTATAGAGTGTACCTTAGATTGATATGGGCCCTATGTGATCCATGGCCCAAGTATCGTAACTGCTAGATCTAGATAAAGATCTTCCTAGATTATATAGATAAGATATGATCCTCCTTCATTATAGATAGATCATAATCTGCAGAATATTCCCTGTTGGATCATCCTGCTATTGGGAATAATATAGATCCGTAACACTACCCATTATGTTTTTCCTTTACCAACCTACCTTAGGAGCAAGCGGTAAAAGGGACTTACTCTCTCACTATATATCATGTCCTCGGTTCGAGGTGTGGGAATGAAAAAAATGGTGTTAGGAGCTCTTTCCCCATAACTGTGGGCGCAACATGGAGTGAAATCCGGATTAGTCGGAACCAAAGATTCCAATGAATCGAATGGGATACCAAAAAAACTGTTTTTCCTTTCTTTGTCCTTCTTTCTTTTAGTAGTTGGGCTTGGGCCCATCTCTTTATCCTTAGATTTTTGTTCCATCTGCATCCCACTACTCACATAAGTTGCATCCTTGTCCCTTCTTTCTTTTATTGTTTTAAAAGTAACCATAAACAACATGCGAAATTCAAAATTGTTAACAGGATTGTACTGAATTCGCCGGTCGTCTCAAATCTCATCATCGGAGAAGGCAATAGTAAACGGAAGTTGCATATCGGGAGGGGGAAGGTGCCATACTTGGTAAAATGGAAGAACCTGGAGATGTTGAATTCGACGATAATGTCATCCGCTCCCTCTTCATTGCTGCCTCATCACCGATGGAGGATAAAATTAAAAAACTTCCCCCACCTGCCTCATCCTCATTGTACACTCAGCAATAAATTCCCCCTACCCTCCAGCCTGGCATAAGCAATAACAAAATTAACGAATGTTTTGATGTTTTAACGGTGTTAAACGTTTTGTTCTTTTTTAAATTGTTTATGGTCAATTTTACTTCAAAAAATAATTTTATGCTTACTTTTACACTTTTAAACATAGTCAAGATAGGAAAGTTACAAAATGAAAGGAAAACAAAAAAGAAGAAAAGAGAGTTGCTTCATACATTATTGCGGTTTTTGTATGAACTGATTTAAACTAATCTCCATCATCATGCAGATTCTTGCTAATAGCTTAATTAGATAGTATCTTGAGATGACCATTTAATTTAATAAAAAATTTGCAGCATACAGTAAATGACATTTGAAAGCCAAGGACCATCAATGTTTGAAGGATAGGTGAGGCGATCAGCATGTCTTATATCTGTTTGTTTTAACAAAAAAAAGAGCCAGCATTAGTGTCATAGCAACTAGCGAGATTAGTACAACCTCCACCAATAGGACTGATTCTGGTTATCTGTGGAGCTTTTCCTTCAGAAAGAATCCAGTCACGTATTGGATCATTGTTCATACTAGCCATTGAAAAAGAACTATAAAGTGATGAACCCCATTTGTCCCTCTGAGAAATACATCCTTTATGACTCCAAACAACTCAAACAAGATATATAAATTTAGCAGAAAATTAAACCATCACTTAGCAGTGTAGCAAACTCTTGTCTCTAATTTTTCACAGTAAAATTGCCCTATTACTACATACAATATATGGTTAAGCCACCTCAATTCAACCAATTTGCTTCAACAAACGTTGATTTGACAAACGTCACAATGTCACATATATTGGAAAATCAAAAGCACAAAGTTTCTAAGACCAACATAATTATGCCCTCAAGTCTGAAAGAACATCAAATTGATTAAAGGAGGATTAAATTTAAATTGTGTATACATCATAATTTCTTCGTATAGAAACCTTCTTTGCAGTGAATCTATCGTCATTGAGTTTGTGTATATCATTCACACCCTGGCCCTCATCAACTTGGTTGGTTTTAACGTCTTCCAGCAATAAAGTCATCTCACCATCTGCATCGCACCCAATACACCTTGGGTCTGATAGCATATGTACAAGGGTCTGATACTGTATGTGCACGGGTTTGATACCATCCCTATTGTCAATATGCATTTATATGTCATATACCATATCTAAAACTCTAAGTTCACCTCCTAACTGATGTGGGACATCACCCTCCAACTTGTTCACAATACAAGTTCTTGGGTCTGGTAACATCTACAGTGTATGATACCATATGCACTTGGGTCTAATACCATCTTTGCTATCAATAAGCACTTGAGTTTGATACTATCTCTAACATCCCAAGTTCCCCTCCGTAACTCACGTGAGATATCATCCTCCACTTTGCTCTCAATATGCACTGGGTAGGTGAAGAGAACCAAAGAGCAACCTCGCTCTTGATAAGTCTCTGATACCATCTCTAATGTTGATGCACACTTGAGTTTGATACCATATATACATATAAGTCAGTAAAGTTTTTGCATCTACAGGTTTGATACCCTCTAAATTTTGAGCATGTTTGCATCTATAGGATGCCAAATGACATTCGAAGACTCAACGAGGATTGCTTTACCCTAGAGATGGTTTCCATAGGCCCACTTCACTCTGGGCATTACAGAATATCGAGATGTTTAAGCTTCTATATACATGAAGCAATTTCGTCAAAGAATATCCAATACGATAAGTTTGGAACAATTAATCACATTTTGTGGAAGATATTGAACCCAACATTTGTCTCAATTACTCAGAGCTTATTAAGCTTAGCCACAAAGAATTTGTTAAGGTGATTCTACTGGATTGTTGCTTTTTATTTGAGTTATTTTTTAGGTATCATTTTAGTAATTGGATGATATTGTTAAGTTTAAATCGTAGCAAGCCACTATAGTAAGGTTGGATTTTTTTCCTTACTTGATAATCAATTTCCTTTTCTTGTGCTTGAAAACCTATATGATAGAGTTATTCCTAACAATACGCCTAATGATGATAGCAACCCTTCATTTATCTGTCTTACTTTTAAATATTTCAAACCTTATAACACCATGAAATTAACCTGTGAAGGTGTTGTCATTGAACACTTCACTGACCTAATTAAAACATTTCACTTATCACCATTGAGTCTACCATTGACATTGCATAAATCAGTAACAGAAATTCATAGTGCAACTGAATTAAATGAGGTATGGGTGACATTTAGGAAAAGTGTAGGCACTTGCATAATGGACTTCAGATTTTCAAAACATATTCTTGAAATACTAGCATTAGAAGTAGATAATTGATTGAAACTTTGTTTCGCAATCTGCTAGCATTAGAGTAATGTCACTATCCTTTTTCTTCTTACATAACTGACTATGTTGTCATTATGAACTTCTTTATCAACACAAGCACTAATGTGGCATTCTTGAAATACCAACATCAATACTTGTGTTGATAAGGATTCAATACTATATAAGCTCAGGTTTGATACCATCTCTGTTATAAATATGCATTCATGTCAAATACCATCCCTAAAACTACAAGTTCCCCTTCTAGCTAATGTGGGACATCACCCTCCAACTTACTCACAAAACACATTCTTGGTTTTGATACCACATGCACTTCGGTTTGACACCATTTTTGCTATTGATACACACTCAAATTTGATACCATCTCTAACATCCCAAGTTCTCCTCTCCAACTCATGTGGGACATCATCCTCCACCTTGATCTCAATAGCAGCGAGAGGGCAAAGGGAACTTAAGAGTAGACTCACTATTGATACGCTCGATACGCGTTTGATATCATCTCTAATGTTGATATGCGCTCAGGTTTACATATATCATTTGACACCTTGTAGATGCAGGGTTGGTTTTAACACTTTCCAGTAATAAACTTATTTCACCACTCACATCGCTCTTGATACACGGTTGGGTCTGATACCATATGCATAAGGGTTTAAAACTATATAAGCACAGGTTTGATACTATCTCAATTATCAATATGTGTTCACGTCAGATACTATCTCTAAAACTACAAGTTCCCCTTTAAGCTGATGTCAGACATCAGCCTCCAACTTGCTAAAAATAAACATTCTTAGGTTTGATGCCATCAACAATCGTGTCTGATACCAAGTTGATAAGCATTTACATGGTGCCAGATGACATTCGAAGACTCAACAAGGATAGCTCTACTTGGAAGATGGTTTCCATAGGCCCACTTCACTCAGGGTCCATCATTACAGAATATGGAGAGGTATAAGCTTCTATATATAGATGAAGCAATTTTGTCAAAAAAATCTTTGGTATGATAAGTTTGGACCAATTAATCACATTTATGAAAGAGATTGTGCCCAATATTCTTCTCCATTGCTTAGAGCCTATTAAGTTTAGCCACAAGGAATTTGCTAAAGTGATTCTATTGGATTGTTGATTTTTATTTGAGCTATTTTTGAGGTTTCATTTTGGTAATTGAGATGATGTTGTTAAGTTTAAACCGTGGCTAGCTGCTACAGTAAGGTTATATTTGTTCTTACTTGAGAATCAACCTCCTTTTTCTAAGATTGAAAGCCCATGTAATATAGGTTTACCAACAATGTGGCTGATGAGGTAAGTGAAGTGCTAATGACAACACTTTCAGAGGTTAATTTCATGTTGTTATAACGTTCGAAATATTTAAAAGTAGGATGGATAAAATAGGAAATAGAATTGTTCTCTCTTTTTATCCCTCTTTTATTTCACAACATGTTAACGACGCTCTAATCAAGGTGTAATATTCTAATAGCTCATTATTTCAACTTTATTTTCTCCTTCTCCACTATTTTTTTTCCATGTGACCTGAAGTCATCATTTTCAATGGAACTTAAAGTTCCAATCGATATTTTTGTTTCTGTGTCAGGATGACCTGATGTCACTATCTTTAATGAAACTAAAAGCTCTAATTGATATTTTTATATATTCCATGGTGACCTGATGTCACTATCTTTGATGGAACTTGAAGTTCTAATCGATATATTGTTTTCTTTTTATTTATTTACATTATTATGCTATGGAGTTAATGGATAGAAGGAGAATATATTTTTTCTCCAATAAAAACATATATATCACCTTTGTTCGCGTTGAAATATTTGATTTGTTTTTTTTTTTTGGCCTCATTTTCTTTCTTCTCACGCTATCATAATATATGGTTTTATTTTTTATTTTGAGAATATGGCCAAAAGCATATAACTTTATCTTATATATTATTAAAAGGGTTTACTTTTCTCATGTTGTATGAGAGAAATAAGATTCCTATACACACATAAAATGGTAGGACCCACACACATATATATATAATGCTAATTATATATATATGCGGGTCCCACCATTTTATGTGAGTGTGGCATGAGAAAACATTTCTTCTACAACATGAGAAATATTTTTCCCATTATTAAATGGTTAGAAGCCATGTAATTTTTATTTCTTATATATTATATGGCCTCAAGCCACATAACTTATATCCTCTATTATATTAAATGACCAAACGATCCAAGTTTTGATTTTGTTTTCAAAATAAAGTTTTTGTTTTGGGATTCCGTCCTTTAGAACTGCCGGAATATTTTGCCTTACTTTGCTGATTGTTCGTACGGTCGAAAACACACCAAGAAACAAACCTGTTAGGGAAATTTGGTGAATTGTTGTGTTTTTTTTTTTTTTTTTTTTTGCTTTGATTTTCTGAGCAGGCCGCCATTAGAATCACTGGGAACGAAGCTCGTAATTGCCTAAAAAAGGCCATCTGACGCTGCAAGTGGCAGCGTGTCTTCATTCGGGTTGCTGCACTAGCATCAGGGTCGGGTACGCTGCTCACCAAGGTTCTGAAACCCGGACCAGTCATTGAACCGGTGGAGGAACAGGGTTAAGGGTTAGTGGGTCAGACCGGAGTCAAACCGGAGTCAGACCGGTGTTAATTAAAAATATAATTTAATTAAATAGGTAAGATTATATATAATTTAATTAAAAAAATATTTTGTGATTTGAAGAGATATGATGTGATAATAGACAGAAGATTTACAAAAGGATCAGAGAGTTTGTGTGGCTAAAAAGAAAAGGAGATCACGGGTAGGTTTTACATGGTAAATGTAAAGCAATAAATGAATACATTTCCTCATAGGCATGCGTGTATCGGTGTGTGTGTCAGCCACTACTCTAAAACTGTGCCTATGTTCTCTCTCTCCTCAAAAACTCCAATCAATCTCTCTTTTCAGTTTTTCTCCATTGCAAGTCTCAGCAAATCTCTCTCTTCTTCATCTTCTTCTTCTTTCTTCTTTCTTCTTGTGTGCTTCTTCCTTTCTGGCGTTACCAACTTCTGGTCCTCTCTGTTGTTCTCCCCCAGTTCTTTGTTCCGTCGCTTTTCGGTGTTGGCAACAACTCCGCTCTCATGTGCTCGCCGGTGCTGTCCGCCACTGCAACCGTATGACGACAACCTCCTTCACCACACCTAGCTCAGATCTCTCTCCTCCTTTGATCTTTTCTCACCGTCGCTCAGTTTCAGGCGACTTTTTTCGTTTTTTTTAAAAAAAAAGCCCGGACAGTCTCTGGCTCGGTCGACTCGGCCGGTTCAGGCCGAGTTGACCGAGTTAACTCCGGGTCAGATCGGGACCCCGGTTTCACCCCCAACTCGGACCGGTTTTCCAGCCGGTTCGCCGGTTTCCGGTCTGAACCGGCCGGTCCGGTCCGGTTTTCAGAACCCTGCTGCTCACGCAAAACGACGTTGCCATCTATATGCTCTCTATGAAACGCAACGTTTCATTAAATAAGTGCTGAGTTGTACTCATGCTTCTGGGCTGAAGGATTGGGTTTTCTGTTTTTTTTTTTTTCTGTTTTTGTTTTTGTTTTGTTTTTTAAAAATTATTTCTTTTGTTGCCTGTGCACATTGGGCCTCTTAGTCTTCGGCTCCTGGCTTTTTATTTATTGGTTTATTTCTGGGATGTTTTAAGACGGGTGGAGTAATTTAGCTTACAAATTATTACCTTAGGAGCGTGTAGTACAAATAATTTTTAAATAGATCAAAAATACTTAAAAAATATTAAAAATGTGTAGTTAACACAAAAAACTTTTACTCTAGGAGCGCTCAGCACAGAAAAGTTTTACTCTAGGAGTGCCCAACACAAAAAAGTTTTATTTCATTTTTGTGTTGACTGCACATTTTTAAAATTTTTTATTATTTTTGGTTTAGTTAAAAATTATTTATGCTGGGCGCTCCTAAGATAATAATTTGTTGGCCAAATTACTCCTTACCCTTTTAGAGAGGATTACATTTTTTTTTTGAGTGCATAGTAACGATGTAATGGGTTTAGGCCTGGTCATGGTTTACCCCCCCCCCCCCCCTCTCTCCTTCTATACCACTTTTGTCTCCTTTGGGACTCTAGTATTGGGCTGTAGAAGATTGGGCTACCTAATTTTATTAAGTTTAAGTTTAACTTTTAGCATTTAGAATGGTTAAATGATATAAGGAGTTATGATTCAATATGAAAATGGCCCAAAAGACTTTTTGTAACTTTGAAAAATACCACTCACAGAGTCTCTACCGAATTTATATGAGATAATGGGCTTGTTTGGATTCACTTAAATTTGAGTGTTAAAGATTAAAAAAAAATGCAGTAGCTTAAAAGCCAACGCTCACACAGTTAAGGAAAAAGCCAACTGCCTGTTTGGATTGCCCATTCTGTTGGCTTAATTTTAAGTCAAAAAAGTTCAAAAAGTCAATTAAGGAAAAAGCTCCAGAATCTAGCTTTTTCCAAAAAGCTCTCAGCTTTTTGATGTGGGCCTCGCCACTTCTACCACCATCAATCCAAACACAAATCATTATCTATAACCTGAATTTTTTTTCTACCAAACTTTTTTTAAAGTCAGATAGCTTTTAAACCACCATTCTTACCGCCAACCCAAACAGGGCCAATGATTATTTGAAAGCCCTGTATAAATAATATAGGCCAGAAGGCCAATAGTTGAAATATCACATACTACGAGAACCTTTTAAATAAAATGAAATATGCCTTAGTATTTGCTGATGAGATTCTTGTACACTATATGAAGGTATGTTAATATGTTCCTTACTTTTTGTTAGATATTTACTTATTTAAGAATCATAGATTTACTGTCATATTTATGATCATCTGATATTAATTGACTTTATGTGTTGGAAAACAAAATAATCAATTAGCCAGTAGTTATGTCAATTCTTGATTTTGTGATTAAATGGCTCAAAGTCACATGTCATTTGAAATTCAGTTGTTTTATTAAAAATCACCTTATGACCTCAAAGAATGATATGTCTATGGTTGTTCATAATCATAAATGACAGTCTTGAAGGTCAAATGTTATCTTTATTGTCGTCCTGCTGTAGTGCCAAACGAAGAGAGAAAGTCTCTAAATTTAGTATGCTTAGGAGTAATATATAACAACCACATATATATATTACGGGGGAAAAAAAGCCTTGAAGGCTAGTAGTTATAACTATACATAGTAGTTCTTAAAAAACTCTGTGGCAGTTCTGGAAGAACTTTACATAACCAAAAAGAAAAGAAATATTATTAATATGATTCCTAAAGAACTAATAACAAAATTAATATAGTTTTTGAAGAACTGGAAAAAAGAAGAATATGTTTGTATATCTCACACTTAAGAGAGAGATGATTGGAATACTGGTGTGAGTCATGCTATATGTAGATTTCAATTATGTTATATGTTGTAGAAATTAAAAATTCATTACAATAAATACGATATTTATAGAGCTATAGAAAAATTTATTATTGGCGTGACTAGTTTTATCATTCATGTCACATACATGATGCAACAAATGAATATATATCGTGTGTTGAGATCCATTAAAAAACCAGAATTTTTTTTAATTTTTTATTTTATCAATAGCTAATATATTATGTGTGGCTTGTTCTCATAGAATATGGACTGTGAGAATATCACCAGTTGTGCTTGTGATATTTAGACGCTGTTAATTAAAATTTGATATTTAATATTAAAGGTAAATTAGGAAATAAATTTTATTTTTAATATAAATTTTAATTAAGAAATATATATATTTTTTGAATCTTTTTAGAATATTCAAAAAATTAATTATATGAATATGTAATAATAAAGGGCGTATAGAAACCATCTTCGAGGTGAAGCAAGCTATCATCATGGAGTCTCTGTATATCATTTGATACCCTATATATGTAGGGGAGCTAAGCATACTGGTTGGTTTCAACAACTTCCAATAACGAAGTCATCTTACCTTCTGTATTACTCTCAATACACGCTTGGTATGTACAATATTTGATAATCTATGTGCGCAGGTTTTATACTATCTCTATTATCATTATACGCTCAGGTCAGATACTATCTAAAAAATTCAAAGTTTCCCACTCAACCGATGTGGGACATCACCCTCCAACTTGCCCTTGATACATATTCTTGGGTCTTATACCATTTGCAATAGTGTCTAATACAACATGTGCTCTTGTCTAATAGCATATGCACTTGAGTTTGCTACCATCTCTAAAATCCCAAGTTCCCTTCCCCAACTCATATGGGACATCATCCTCCACCCTGCTTTCAATATACATCAAGAGGGTGAAGGGAACCAAAGAACAACCTCTTATGTTTGATACCATCTCTAAAATTGTTACACGCTCGGGTTTGATTCTATCTCAAAAATTCTAAGTTCTCATCCCCAGCTAATTTTGTAAGTCATCCTCCGCCCCACTCTTGATATATGCCAAGAAGGGAGGTGAACCAAAGAACCCAACGAAGTAGCCTTTCAAGGTAAGAAAAAGGCAGCTAATTCTCAAGAAAGAGCAAATGTAACCTTATAATAGTAGCTAACCATGGTTTTACCTTAATAACACCATAAAAATAACCATGACAGGATCTCATTAATAGCTCAAATAAGAACAAGAATGCAATAGAATCATCTTCACAAGTTCCATATTGCTAAGCTCAATAGGTTTTGATTAATGAGGATGAATGCTAGGCTCAATCTCTTCTACAAAGCTAATTAATCTATCCAAATTTATGGTACTGAAAATTCTTTGACAAAATTGCTTGAGATACACAAACTTGTAGTTGTCCTATGTTGCAATGTAGGATGCCCATAGTGAAAGGGACCAATAGAAACCAACTTTAGGGTAAGGCTATCTTCATTGAGTCTGCGTATATAATCCTATTCCTTATAGATGTAGCAGTGCTCAGCAGTTATGTTCATTTAAGTGTGTTCCAACGATCGAGGAGGTCATTTCCATCACCAAATCGTTGTGATTACTGGTTGCCAACTAAAAGAGAAAATAAAAGTAAGGGAGAGCTAAAATCCATAAAATCTGAAAGGTAATGAAAGAGGAGGATTGTAGTAGTAGTTATGAGATAATATGGTTGAAGGAAAGAAGGAAAAAAGGAGGTGTCCTACAACCCTAAGTCCTAAGTCCTTACAGGGCTATTTTTCTGACATGGTTGACCTTGAAGAATCTTCGCAAGTCCCTTTTTTAAGCATAAAGATGAAGCTGCCTGAAGGTTTCTTGAGATGTTCCTCCCTCTGATATGAAATTAAGTGTTTGGATAAAAGTTCAGAAGTGTTTTTGGAGGTAAAACAGGGTTACATTAGGTGCACATCTCTTAGTTGCACCTTATATCAGAGGGATGAGCACATTATATATATATATATAGATTAAATTATATGATGCTTTCTGATTTTTTTTCACCCAGTATCTCAAATTAATTCGTTTCCAGATATTGGTGTTACATGATAAATATAGGACTAGAAACTAATTAATTTAAGATACTGGGTGCAAAAAAATTACAGGAAGCAACATATAATTTAATCTAAATAAATAAATCATATATATATAAATGCTTTACCCTTCTAATTAGAGGAATGAGCATGTAAGAAGCACATAAAGCAGAAGCACCTTATGTGCTTCTGAGGCAAAACAACCATGGTGTTGAAAAGATGATTTTTTCTATTTCTCTCTCTCTTGACACTGATTTGTTCCATTGTCTCCTCTATCT
The DNA here is from genome assembly GCA_034222035.1 of Acacia crassicarpa. Taxonomy (NCBI): domain Eukaryota; kingdom Viridiplantae; phylum Streptophyta; class Magnoliopsida; order Fabales; family Fabaceae; genus Acacia; species Acacia crassicarpa. Next base: position 22,998,253 of record JAWXYG010000011.1, on the reverse strand, counting down.
CTCTCTCTTATTTCTCATTCACTTCGTTTGCTCACCTCTCCTTTCACCTCTGCTTGGTTGCTTATCCACTGTTAGTTGTTGCTGCCGTGTTGTTCACCTCCAGCCACCGCTACACACTCCACCGTCATAATTGTTGTAAATCCCACCTCCCTTCAAACCAACCAGGGGTTAAATTGAAGGAGACCATGAACATGTAAGCCTGTCATTTTGATTGTCTTATCTGAAATATTTGCTGTGAATTTTTAGTGACCATTATGGATAAATTTGTAATTTTAATGATAAGGCAATGAAGACATTCAGAATGAATGTTCGTTGTAAGCATTCGTATCAGGTCAAAGACCCTAAATGGATTACACCAAAGGTTGGTACATATTTGGACGTTGCCTTATGAACTTCGTCAGTAAGCTATATATGCTCTATGCTCTATTCTGTTTTAATTATGTCATGTTCTTTTTTAGACTTGGAGGTAACCATTGAGATCCAATATATAGACACACACACACACACACATACCTATTTATTTTTGCACGCAAGTTAATTCAGTTTATGCCTTTGATGTTATATATGTCTGACCTTATCGACCCCTTTTTTGAAGATGATATTGAGTTCATACGCAAAGTGTGTTATGCCACCTCAATTTTTTTTGCTGATAGGGTAAAACTTTATAGCCTATAAACTCTGCAAGTGCACGGGCCGTATTAAGTAATAAAGTGATAAGAAAAGTATCGTTACTAGGAGGACTTAGTATCACAACTTTAGTTAAGCATTAATCTCACAATTTTGTTTAAGTTGAGTAAAACAAATTGAATTTAATTAAGATAAAGAAATTAAAACTAAAATAAAAAATAAGAAAACTACCACAATAATCAAATGAGCAACCCAAAGTTACTAATCCCTTATTAGCTTCATAAACCTTGTTTTCACTAATTTAATTAGCTTTAATATCAATTTTGTTAATCTCGAATATAAATAGCTATATGTGCCTGTCGGTCCACTTACAACCCTCTTTTGAGTATAACTTGTTATGTCTAACATAATTATTCAAGAGGCAACAAAAATCAAACACACTCTTCAACAATTATATGGGGTCATTAGGTATATGTTTATCCTAACCGCAAATTAAATCGTAATCTAATCCCATATTACTTAATCTCAGAGCCTAATTAAAATCCTCTTCGTCAAGGTAAATCCTAATGCTCAAAATCATATTCAATGATGGTCAATCACTAAATAGATAAAAATAATCAAGATTAAGTAACCAAAATTAATATCAAATTTAACTAAATAATGAAAACAAAATCCAATTCACCCACAAGTTCATAGTCCTCTAGGTTGCAAAACCAACTAGCCAAATATGACTCTAAAAAAATCCATAACAAAAAGATAAGAACTCAGGTTCAAAGAATAAAGAGAGAGAGAAAAGAAAAATTCTCCGCCACCTCCACAATCCTCTGCTTCTTCGTTCCTTCTTGTTCTGCGTCTCCCGATCCTCTTCCTCCGTCCTCTCCTTTCTTGTCCCTGCCTCCCTATTTACAATTTAGGTATTGGGTCATTGATTCTTCTTTTCTTATTAAAAAGATATCTTATATCTTGTAATCAACTCCACCAGATCATGCAATTGATTTTGTTTCTATTTTTCTTACATGTGACCATTGAATTTAGTTGATTGTATATCCTCTTAATTGCTTTTTCTACTTCTTTCCAAATTAGCTAATATTTCCTACAAAATATAATAGGAAATAAGTAGATTTTATATTAAAATATCTTTTTATCTTATAATGATAGTAAAGTATATAAAAGATAATTAAATAGGTATATAATATTAATAAATCCAACTAATTCTCATAAAATATACACTTCTTTGATCATAAACTATATACTTATCATTTGCTCAAACGGTACTTATATTAATAACTTAACAAAATGTAGCAAATACATAGAGGAAAGCAAACATAACGAGGAAAACAAATAGAGGAAAGCATACTTAACGAGGAAAACAAAGCAGGAGTTCAATTCAACTTAACAAACCTTGAATTTACCACAAACTATTGAAACATCACAATGTCACATGTATAGGAAAATCAAAAGCACAAAGTTTCTAAGACCAACAGAATTATGCCCTCAAGTCTGAAAGAACTTCAAATTGATTAGAAGAGGATTAAGTGTAAATTGTGTATACAGCATAATTTCTTCGATTAAATTTCTGAGTCCACGTAAACATTGATGAAAGTAATCATGTTGCTTAAGATTAATCAGAACTCTTAAGACATTAAGATTAATAATTACAAGTTGTAAGTACATGTTTGTGTTGTGAATCTCGTGGGTTTTATTGTTGCGTTAACTAATGTTTTTGGGTCTTCAATCATTCACTACTGATTGAAGGGCTAGTGACTTAACACCATGTTTAGTCGAGCACAAATCAATTTAAATAAAACTAGGAGATGAGTGTGATATTGATCCGTTGGCTTTTTCCCTTTATTATTCAAAACCGTCAAAGGATGGCTCTCTCTGTGGCTGCACAATTTTAATTCTTAAAGCCACATCAGTTAACTTTTAGCACATAATAGTTTAAGGTTCAATGAGCAAGTCGAAGGCTGAGGGGAACCAGTTTTCCTGCCTATCTTTTGGACCATTGTAACATCCCCAGTTTTTAAGTAAATTAGTCAATGGAATATATGAATTTTTCACCCAGGAGTAGTAGTCGGTGGTATTTATTTTCCAACAAGATAATTAATTATTGGAAAATAATGTGGAATTACTCTAAAAGGTGGTTAATAAATTTGATTATAAATAAATTGAGATGATAATGTCAAAGAAGGTTAAAATATATTTTTCCCTCATTATTTCTATAATTTTTGTCCAATAAAAGGAGGGGGAAAATTCTGATGAAAAATTAGTAGAGTTTCAATATAAATCTAAGTTTCCTTAGAAAAGAGGACGTTAGATGAGACTTATATGATACAAAATAAAATCACTCTCTCCCCCATTAGCCATCATCACGGCACAAGAAAAGGGATTAAGTGGGATAAAGATTGATCGGACAAGACTATATTAATAAGGAGAGAAGGAGTGAGCACTTGGACCAGGACAAAGTTAAACAAAAAATATTTCCCTATATTTCCCTAAGGGCACACCGGATGTGGGAGAAAGAAAGAATAAGAAATTTTGATATAGTTTTAGGTGTACTTGAGCTATGAGAGTTGTGAGGAATGTGACAATATAATTAATAAAGGAAAGAGATTGTGCTCGTCATTTAAAGATCGCACGCACAATTTCTTCATTTGCTTCCCAAGGTATCTGACGTGAAGATAGCCAAAGGAAATAATAAAATAGTAATAAAAAAAAGTATATTTACACCTTTTGTCAATATCTCATTGCATATCCGACGTGTGAGAGCTTGTGTGTAATACCCTAAAAATCTCACTTATTATAAATATTTTGACAAATAATACCTATGAGAACTAGGTGAATATGTGGTCTCAGATTGAGAGATATATTTATTTTATCTATTAGGTTATTTGCCCTTAGACTTTACGGTAGCTAATGCTTTATTTTCCTAAATTTTGTTTAGAATCATAAAATACCATAAAAATACAAATAATTCCCAAATTAGATTATGGTTCTTATAGGACGAAGAGAGAGCAAGGAAATGCTAGGGAAAATACATTAATCAAATTGGGGAAAATAATAAAAATTAGTAGACACTTAGAATTTCACTAAACTAAATAATTATGTAAATTTTCATAATTAATCAAGGGGATAATAAAAGGAGACTTAAGTCTCAAAATTCATAAAGAAACTAAATTTTGTAAAATCCTAGAATTAATACCCAGCTCATATTAATTCTAAAAAGGCCATAAAGAATTATCTAAACACTTGAAACAATTAAAGGGCAATTACCAAGCATTAATGAACAATTAAACTACACTAATAAAATATTTGGATACCTATTTACATTTAATATTAATAATCATCAATTAGAGGTGTGTTAAGCTAATTAAAAATCCAAGACCAATAAGAGGTTAGGATTAGCATAAGATGAATTATCAACAACCATAAATTACTCTAAGAACCAATAATGCAATAATCAAGAGACAATTAAGCTTTGGATTAAAGATGTTAATTAAGACTTAATCAAGCTTTGAAAAGTCAATAATTGCAACTAAGATTTAAGGGCTAAGATTTAACCTCATAAAGCTAATCTAAGGGCTTAAATAATTAAGAAGCTTAATCCATGTGAAAATAAAAGAACCAATGGGAGGAATTTAAACTCATAATATCTAGGTATTATTTGAATCAAACACATGGGGGAAATTAAGTCAACAAAAGAGGAAAGCAAATGGAAGAGGATAGGGCTCTTAAATAAGATGGAAGAGGATAGAATGCATTTATGGGTTCACATGGAAAATTGATGAAGAAAAGAGAGATGCAAAGGGGGGGATGATTTTGATGATGATGGATTGTGTATGTATGTAACGCATATGTGTGTGTATGTGATGATGAGGAATAAAACAAGAGGAAGAGAATGTGTGTGTGTGTGTGTGTGGCGTATGTATGTATGTGGTGTGGTGTGTGTGTGTGTGTGTAGGGAGAAAGGGAGAAGAAAAATTGTCCAAAAACCTACACACTCACATGCTAAATGAGTCACTACCCTAGAAGATGAATCACTACTCTAAACAATGAATCATCCACCTAAAGCAATGAATCATCAACCTAAAACAATGAATCACAAGCCTAAGAATGGTGAGTCATGAAATCATATTAATGCATGAAGACTTTCAAGAGGATAAGGTGATGTAAGAAGTGATGCAAGAGATGATGTAAGGGGATGATGTGTAAAATAGGTGGACCAATGAGAACAAAGATAATTAGAATAATTAAATTGGTTTATAAAAATAATTCTAGATAAAAACTAACAAAACCTATACAAATTAAATCATATCTTGAAATCCTTGAACTAAGTATGGAAACTAAGTTGAGATTCATAACAAGCATAAATCAAGCATGAAAACAAGTATAAACAAAGTCATTTTCATAATTGTTTAGGAAATGGAATCAATAGGAAAGAAAGGCAAAATTGGTCTCAAAATGAAGCTAAAAATCTCTAGAACTCAAATCCAATGGGCAATTGAACATACAACTTCATTAGACTACCTAAACACCTTCTTTTCAATGGATTCTAATTAGTAGAAAACAAAGAAATAGCTTAATAGAGAAGCTAGGACACTTGGCAATTTTGGAAGAAGATGAGGTGAGTTGGAGGTCACCAATGACCTCATCAAGGGTGAGTCATGAAGCAATGGAATGAACTAGAAGGAGAGGTGTAAGGTTAGGATTTGTTCTCCCAATTACCCTAGATCCAAGGGCCAAAATTCAAGAGGTGGTAGCTTGTTGGAGGTGTTGGAATTTTAGTATAAATAGGGGCAATGGCCTTCACAAATTCTCACACCAAAATCACAAGCAACATCTGATCTAAGAGTGAAAGAGAGAGTGAGAGTCTTGAAGGAAGAAGGACCAAGGTTCTAGGTAAGTTCTTGAGCTCTAGCTTTTAAGTTTTTAGTTATTTTGTAGTTTAATCTTTAAATTCTTTAGATATAGTTGTTTTTATGTTTTTCTGGGTTTAAAATTAGTTTTATTTCGAAAAAATAATGAGGAAAGAGTTTTAGCAAAATTTCCGGAAGAGAAACACCGAAGTAACGAAGTTCTGACGAAATTTCATCGGCTCTGAAATTTCTGAGTCAGTGATAGAAAAGCTATTATTTTATGCTGAAATCATGCTTAGAAAATTCTGAGAACATTCATGGTTAGAGTAGACATATAGGGATTTTTAAATATGTAAAGAACATGTCCAAATGATTTCGGTACAGGGAGATAAAAATTCCCAAAGTTAGGGCTACGAATTTCTGGAAAATTCTGGACAGATGTTCAAAAATTAAAAACTGGGAATGAACCGTGGAATCTGGGCAAAGAATATTATTTTTTCTTGAAACTAGACATCCTAAGGATTCTGAGGAATTTTACGGATCCTCGTTTCGATTTTTCTAGAATTAGTTATGAGTTTTCAAAGTTAGGCGAAATTCTGCCCAGATTTAAGAACCAGCGTTTTTCTCAAAAATAAAGGGAAATAATAAATTCATAAATCCACCAGGGGTAACATAGTCATTTGTGGTTAGGATATCTATTGGGATATTGGTTTTAAATTAATAAACGTCATATTACCCTCATAGGAAACCTGTGATCACCTTGCAACCGACAACGTATCGTGCTCGACAGGCAAAGGTACGGACGCGTACTGTAACACTAACTCTGATGCTTATGGTACACTTGTATGTGGTAGATATGCTCATAAACTGTGACTCTGCTTTACAAATTATTATTTGAATATATACAACTATATACGGGTTACAGTTTTGGTAATGCCGTTTGAGTTTTCCTAGCGCGCTGAGGACACGATAGGCCATCGTGGCACTGGTGGAGAGTGCAAACAAGTTATGATAGATATATATATGGACATATGATGGTTGTGTTTTTGAGAAATATTGTATATGAATATTGTTGTTTTATCATGAATATTTGTCATACATAACTGTACATAAGCATGAGGTTAACCGTTACCTGGGGTTCAATGGGAATTGAACCCCAGCTTATAGTCTCAGATACTGGTGGAACCGGGACAGGAACAAGGATGAATAGCACACGAGAGGGCACGGGCAGAGAAGTACCTAGGAGTCATTGTAGTCATTTAGAGATTTGTACCACTGTAATAGCAACCAGACTCAACAACATGGAATGTATATCAGTTACTCACTCTTTTAAAGAAAAAAAATTATTCTGATGCTCTGATTGAGTTATTGTTTTCAAAAGAAAATCTTTTCCGATGCCACTCTGATTTATTTCTTCAAAGCTCTGATAATCCCATTTGAAAACCACATTTAAAAAGGCGGGATGTTACATTGTGAGAAATATAAAGGAAAATTTATGGATTTATCTGGAACAATGGAGAGGCATCAAGGGATTAAGTGGATCAGTTTCTTCTTGGTCTATTTAAGGACTCGCTCCCTCCACTCTTAGCCACGTTTCGGGTAGAAGTGAGAAAAAAAAAAAGGAACGAATAAGAGGTGCAGAGGAGCTCAAGCCAACATGAGGAAGGTAAGAACTTTAAATATTTATTCTACCTTCTTCCACTCTCATTTTTGGAGGTTAAAAGTTTGAAGGAAAAACTCTTTTTTGGTTCTGTGAAGGTGAAGGACGTAAAGGAGGAAGAAGAGACATTGAGAATCAAGTTGGAGGTATACTAAACACTACAAAAAAAACTGGCATTTAGAGGTGGTTATGGGAGCATTTAGAGGCAATTTGAACCGCCTCTATTTGCCTCATCAGGCAGTTGGAAAACCGTCACCTCCGTCGGGAGGCAAACTAAGACGGTTTAAATGAGCCGCTGGAGTAACCGCCAAATTGAGCATTCAAAGGCGGTTTCCTTAACTGCCTCTGAATGATATTTTGAGGCGATTATATTACTGCCTCTGATTGTGATATAGAGGCGGTTTTTTTAACCGCCTCTAAATGATTTTTGGCGGTGGGTGTATGAACCGCCTCTGAATGTGATATAGAGGCAGTTTATTTTTAGCAACTCAGATTGTAATTTAAAGACGGTTATTGTGCCCGCCTCCAAATATCATTTCGAGGTGGTTTTGCAGGTGCCTCAACATGTCATTTTGAGGCGGTTTTGCATGGGTTAAAGATTTTAAAAGCGGGTATATAAACAGCCTCAAAATGTCATTCTGAGACGGTTTATAGATGGTTTTTTATCAGCCAATATATATGAAAATATTTTTTTTTACTTTTTAATTTTTTTTAATTTTAATAACGAAAGGTAGTTAATAGGTGATTTTTTACAGTTTCAATTTAATAATTTTTTTCTAATAATGAAATAATAATTTGTTGCATTTGATGTATCAGGAAAAAAAATTATTGCATTTTAGCATACATATCCATACAATATTAAAAGCCCTTAATTAAAAGTATAAGATATATAAATTCACCACAAGATTAAAGTGTATGTTTGCATACATTATCCAAAATCATAGAACAAAGTCTCAACTGCTAAACATTGGATAATGACAACAATACTATCCAAAATCAATATCTAAATAAAATATTCAAGGTTGTGGTTGTGGTTGTGGTGATGGAGATGGAATATGAGGTGAAGATCTTCTGAGCCCTGGAGACCCCAAATTTGCATCCTGATACATTGAAACAAAATTGAAAACAAACATCAAATGCTACAATGTCTTGTTCAGCCATTTTTTCATTACATCATGGCATCAACATGACTATCAATTTATCTTATATCAAGCATAGTACAAAGAAAGCAGTCTAGCATTTAGCAAACAAAATTTGACCGGAGTTGAACTCTTTAAAACTTGATTTTTAATGATGTGACCAAGTGCAAATTTTTAAAACAAAACAAATTTGCAATCAATGACAATATGCAAATAGGATACTTAACTTTCTAGCTTTCTCTGAAATAGAAACATACAAGTACAGACCTGGAGATTTGGAGAACCCTATATGATTATATTTTTATAGCCTTGTATATTTTTGTTCAATGAAATTTACACAACTCTTTCATTATAAAAGAGATTGAGAAGACAAGAACGATGAGCAGCGCCTAAAACTGGAATAAAGAACGATTATCAAGCACTATACTCGTGCCAGTCAGGCGATCATCAAGGGAGAAGCCGCAAATGGAGATTGAGAGAGGAGACTTCGTGGCTGCTACTCTGCTAGGGCATCTGTGCCGACGGTGGAAAACTAGAAAAGGGAAGGGTTTTTTTTCCCCCCTCGGAAGAAAAGGGAAGGGTTGAAGATATAATATTTTTTTGATATTATAAATTATATAATTTGTAAAAAAAGTATAATACTATTTTATAAAAAAATATAATATATAAAATACTTTTTTTATTTTATTAAAAATGAAAAACAAAAAAAATTACATTATAAAATTTATTTTATATTTAAGACATACATGAGAGAGCATCAATTATCTAATATAACTATAAATCTTAACAAAATATCAACATATAATTCATTTAGCAATATAAAACCCTAATAAATATTCTTAAGTCTTGAATTCACGCCCCAATACAAATACCTCCTTAGAAAAAGTGGCCATCAAGCTGATCGCTGACCAACTTTGTCCTGCAACAATTGAACATTGATTTAAATTGTAATGAACATAACTTCTCTAAATTGATTTTATAAATTAAATAATAATAACTCTATCATCAAAGCAACTAAAATTATGATTTAATAACACAAAATAATTGGACTATAACAATTATCAATTATTTAAATTTGAAAAGAGAAAAACATGCTTAAAATATGAAATGGATATATAATTATATTTTAAATATGAATATTAAATATTTATAAAACAAAAATAATATACGACCGCCTCCAAAACCGCCTCTATATTACAAATTTGGAGGCAGATTAACAAAACCGCCTCTAATATATTATAATATTGAGGCGGTTTATGTGTACGCCGTGGGAACCACCTTTAAATAACCGCCTCTATATTACAAATTTGGAGGCGGATTAACAAAACCACCTCTAATGTATTATAATATTGAGGCGGTTTATGTATACGCCGTGGGAACCGCCTTTAAATGTGTTTTAGAGGCGGTTTTATAAATAGTCGGTCGGTATTTGTAGTGTAAGATCAAGTAAGCCATAGTTCTAATTACCTATAAATTCATGGTTGCTAAATTGGAAGTGGTAGCATTTTGTGAAATGGGTTGATTAATGCATTTAAAATGATTGAATGAAGAATCAGCATCTAGGTAGAAAGACTAACATGATATAAGGGAAAAGTGATTGAATGCAAATATTGACTTGTTGCATGAGTTTCTGCTTTGAGGATGTGAGCAATAATCTGGTTCATTGTTGGTATTTTAATGCCTTTAGCATGTTTAGAAAATAATTTTAGGGACTCAAGAGATATTTTCAGCAAGTCTCAACGCGTGGGAACAAATGTTACAGTTGGGGTGTTTAATGTTTCAACTTGTTAAAAAATAGGGTTTTTGTATGGAATTGAGGGTTTCCTTTTAAGGTTGAAGATGACTTCTTTTTGAGTCAACAAATAAATATTTCAAAGAATAGTTATTTATATTTATATATTTTGGTTATTTTAGGATCATTTTGATTCTGTGCACCCGGAGAAAAATCATATTGATAATTTTAGTCAACTACCAGGTAGTAACCTTAATCCTCATATGTCTTGTGTTGCCTTGTATGTTTGTTTTTCCATGATTGTGGACCCGTGTCTCCTGAAAAGGGACATGCGTTCGTGTGCATTCGGTGTGGTCTGGGTTCGAGCCCGACTACTGTGTTTTTCCTAGCGCTGTGGATCCGGGGCTTGCTTTGTTGAGAAGTCCTACGTTTGTTTCCATGACATTTAGTCCTTCCGCAGTTAACATGGTATACTTGGTATGTTGTATTTGTGTTACTGCGCGTTTGCTCTTGAATGCTACTGTTTGGTGTTTTTCCTAATTATGGTTGCACACATACACTGTTTATGCATTACATATGAGATTAATGGTTACTCTGGGATCCATTTATGAATCCCAGATTTTTGTAAAGCTTCAGGAAGTACTACAAGGGCTGTATCTGGAGAGAAGAGTAAGACAACTGGGCAGGAGTAGATGAAGTTGAAGGTGGCGAAGGAAATTTATTTTGTGATTTATTTTGTATTTGGATGACTGTATATTATTTTGGCTTTTTGGGGCAGTAGTGGATGACTGTATATTTGACCCTCCGGGGACTATATTTTGTGACTTACTTTTGACCAGTATTGTTTGAAATCCAACCGGGAATGCTCTGCCGTGATAAAACTCTGATATATGAAAATAAATAGTATTTAAATAATATATGGTAATTATTAAAAGAAACCCCTCTATCGACCACCCGGAAGGGTGAGGCCGGTAGGGGTGTTGCAACCATTCAGATGAGATTTGGACAATCCAGATTTAATATTTACTATTTAGTGATTTTTAAATTAAAAAATCATTTTTTAAAAAATATTAGTTAGGAGATTATTTTTATGTTAGATTCTCTATCCATTAAAATATTTTTTTTAAAAAAAAAATCTGGAGATGAGACAAGCTCACCCTAATAGGCAAGGAAACTAGTTCCAAACTGTGACACTATATTGCAACTTGCAAACTTGACTTAATATATACGTATGTGATTGTCTGGAGGAAAATTAATACCATTCTGGTCCTATTTATAAGTCCTCTTTTAACCAAATCACATACCAAGGAGAGGTAGTTAACTTAATAATTATGAGGTGAATTTTCAACTTTACCCTCATTTATAATCGGGTACTTTCAACTTTTTCTTTTTTCTCTATTTTCATTGGTACAATTAATATGTGCAAAATTGTCACATTCTTATTTATTTGGTCAAAGGGGGCTTATAAATAGGACTAAATTTTTTTGGCCAAAAGGAAATTATAAATAAGACTAAAGTAGTATAGTACTGTGCTAGGTGTAGCAACAGATGATGATATGAAATCAAAGATGGAGAAAAAAAAAAAAAAAGAAAGACCGCATGTTTATATGGGAAACATGAAACAGCTAAGCAGTGATGAAATACATGATACTGCTAAACAGCCACATGTGGTCACGTGGTGTTTAATGTTATTCCAAAGGCATACGTAATAAATCCCTCGTTCTCTACTCCGATGATCTATCCCACGTTGTTCCATTACATCTACTTTATACTGGCTTTCAAGTCTACATTAAACACATTTACTGCGTTCACGTTCACCAGCTGCCTAAAGAGAAAATTTTCAGACTCGTCCTCTCCTTTTTGATTCATTCTCTGGCTACCCTTTTTCCTCCTCTCTTTTGCAGTTTCCTTAAACATGTTTTGCCTTTGAGCAAAAAAAAAAAAACACACACACATGTTTTGCTGTCTCATATCCTCAAGCCTTCAGCTTTCTCTTCTCTTTAGGTACGGTTTTGCTTCCACCTATCGGTTTTTGCGGAGCTTTCCCATCGTTATCCGCTTTGAATGGTTTTTGCCTGAAGGTCCTTTGGCCTTTCATCCAAACTCCATATTCCTCAGAGCTCGAAATCCCAGGTACGCTGAAAAGAGATTGCTTTGCTTTTCTGTCTCTTTTGCCGTCGTACCATCTGCTGGTTTTACCGGTGAAGCATTTTCCGGCGAAGCTTGCACTCTTTTGGTGTTCAAAGGACAATCCTCCTCCTTGCGTCCATACCTCCCACACTTAAAAGCATATGGTCTCCAACCAAGCGAGATATTTTAATTTTTAATTAGCTTCCACAGACAAGTGGAAAATTCGAATTTAAATTATACAGAAAAAATGGGGATATTGATATGGAGGTTAGTGTCTGAGTAAGCTTACATAGGCAGGTAGGAACTCATTTTTGGCAATGGGTCAAATTTGTAAGGGATGCTTGAAATAAAAAGATAGGAACCGACCGAACCGTTCCAGATTGCTATTTGGCACGGTCAACAACAACAGTACAAATGGTTATAACCTCAATAATATCATAAACATGGGAATTATATATATATATATATATATATATATATATATATATATATATATATATATATATATATATATATTGTGTGTGTGTGTGCATGTATGTATACACACATAGGAGGGAGGTTAGTGTGCATGGCAGCATGAAAAGAAGTCTTCCTATGTACGTATGATTCAAAACGGAAACCTGCTGTAGCAAAGAGGGTGGCTATATGCCAACAACACGGGTAACAAGTTAAAAATAACTTTCAAATGGCAAATCTAAAAACGCAGCTCCTAGACTATCTTGAACGACCACTCAGAATATAGGTCAATATAAAGAAGGCAGTTATAAACAGGATTACTTTATTGAAAAATTAAATAGAAACCACATTCATGAAAATTGGTCAATAGAACCATGAATGGGGCTCAATCATGGAGGAGAGAAAGATACCAGAAATTGGAATGCAGCTTTGTCATTGTATTTTTATATTTTAGGGTTAAAGAGTAAAAGTACACATGTTTTTTTTTTTTAATTTTGCGAGTGTAAAAGTGACAATTGGTTATAAAAATGGAGCAAAAGTCACATATTCCATTCAAACGACTGTAGGCTCCACGAATATAAAGTAATGGAATATGTGCCTTTTGCTTCATTTTTTTTTTAATCATATAGTTATTTTTTCACCTAAAAAATATTTGATGTTAGATGCACTTTTAGGAAAACCATATGCGTAGATACACCTTAATCCTATATTTTAATATGCCAAGTAATTGTGTGAAGACTTGTGTTTCGGAAACTACTTTATTAGGTGAGACGTGCGATAATGCTTTGACTGGGCTTTTGTAACATCCCAATTTTCTAAACTGTTTTTGAAAGAATTGATCAGAGTAGAGCATCAGAATAATTTCAAAAGTGTGAGTATCTGATAAACATTGATGTAGTATCTGGCTGTTTACACAGCAGTACAGTAGTCTGAATATAGTTTAACAAGATAACGCTGAAATAAAAAATTTCTTTGTCTTCGTCCTTGTGCTGGCTCCTTATCCTTGTCCTTGGTCCTGGTTCCTCCGGACTCTGACGCTATGTTAAGAGCTGAGGTTCAATTACCATTGAACCTCAGGTAACGGTTAACCTCATGCTTTTGTATCAAATATGTATGACAGATATCCATGGCAAAACAGCAATAATCACATACAATATTCTCATATTCAGATAATAACATAGCACAGCCACTGCAATATGCATGTTATTATAGTCTGCACTATCTCCAGTGCCACGATGGCCTATCGTGTCCTCAGCGCTAGGAAAACATAATGGTATTATCAAAACCATAACCCGTATCAAGTTGTATGTGTATGATCAATTTTCAAAAACAGAATCTCAGACTATCTATCACATATAAGCATACCATAAGCATCAGAGTTAGTGTTACAATACGCGTCCGTACCTGGATTGACAATTCCGGTATAACGACGATCGGTATACGTTTGCAGACTTCCTATAAGAGGGATATCGTATGATTAATTTACAAATAATATCCTAAAATATATTTTGGCCACTATTGACTATTCTACCCTTGGTACATTAACCCATTATTTTATTTCTTTAAAATTCGTTGAAAAAGACGCTGGAATTTAGGGCAGAATTTTGCCTATCTTTGGAAAATCATAACTAATTCTATAAAAATCGAAACGAAGATCCATAAAAAGTTCCGGACTCCTCAGGATGTCTATTTTCCATGAAAAATATCAAAATTTTCCCAGAATTCAAAAATCATTCCCAGATTTCACGCATTCATCCTCTGCCCAGAAATTCCAGCATTTTCGCAACATGAACTTTGAGAATTTCTTTCTCACTGTACAGAGCTCATTTCAACATGTTCTTTACATATTTGAAAATCCCTATATGTCTACTTTGATCATGAATTTTCTCAGAATTTTTCAACATCATTTTCAACATGAAATATGAGTGTTTCTGTTACTAGTTCAGAAATCGCCTAACCGACGAATTTTCGCCAGAACTTCGTTACTACAGTGTTCTTGACCCGGAAATTTTGCAGAACCAATTTCTTCACTAAATTTTCGAAACAAGGCTATTTTTAACTATAGAAACATGAAAATAAAATTATTCTAGAATTTTAAAGATTCAACTACTTCTACCTATGAATTTAAAACTCAAAACTAAAGAACTTTGCTTACCTAAAGCTTGGACTCCTTCAAGCTCTTCCTCCAACTCTTTCAACTCTCTCTCAAATAAGCAAGTGTTGCTTTGCTTGGTGTGAAGAAAAGTGAATGCCCAAAGGCCCTATTTATAGGAATTTCTCATGGCAATTTGGTAAACAAAAGCAACTTCCCTCTTGGCAAATATCCACCATTGGATCTAGGGCAACATTGCAACTTCAAATCCCCACCACACACACTCTCATCTGCCCCCTCTCTCTCTCCCTTCTTCTCTTTCTTCTTCCTTCTCCTAGAAGCTAAAAAAACTTGGAGTGCAAGTATGCAATAGTAATTGTATTCTACAAGCTTTGACTAATTGCACATGTGTTGAAAATCACTCCCTTCCTCTTGAAGCTTCACCAAACCGTGCTCCTCTTCAGATTTTTGAGGTTTTTGATTGTTTTTGGGCTTTATTGGTTTGTTGGGCAAAAGTTTGGACCTCCAAAAATTGATCCAATTAGGTTTTGTTGTGATAAAAAGCCCTTAATTAAATTCTTCTTGTTTACTATTTGATTTAGCTTAATTAGGTTTAGTTTGTAATGATTTTATTGATTTCACAATCAAATTATGATCCTACTAATTCCAATTATCTCAATTATTGTTCCCTTATTGAGCTTTGATATTGAATTTGGCTAATATATTCCAAATGGTTGGTTGATATTTGTCATTAGGTTAATTATGGATGTTAATTGATTAAGATTAATTTTTAGTGTTCACTAATTATTTTAAGTCCCTTTCTACTCCTTTACGGCTTAATTTTGTCAATATATGAATTACAAGGCAATATATCCCTAAGTGTGAATTTAGTTGTTCCTGAATTGTTGGAAATTCCATTTAATTGGTTTAAGGGCTTTTATGGTATTTTACAATATTTTATGACCCCTAATAAAACTTAGAGAGTTGGATTTTGCCCCTTAATTGGACTCAGTGCGATAACAGCTCTTTAGGGCTTTTTATGAATGAATTATGATTTTAAGCATTAGTGTGTTAAGTAAAGGTATTTTAGTAAAATTAACCTCTTAATAAGTTAATGATGCTTAATTAATTCCTTGATTATTTATAAAGATTTGGCACAATTATTAAATTCAATGAATACCTAACTATTTATTATTTTTCTCCTATCTTGTTTAAGTATTCTCCATAGTACCTTATTGCTCCTTTTTAATTCCATGTGAACCATAATTTAATTTGGTAATTACTTGCATTTTATGATATTTTATGGTTCCTAAGAAGATTCAATAATTAATTGCAAAAATTAATGCAATTACATTAATTAATGTACAATTATTTGTCCAATCAATTATTGACACTTTCCTCCAATTTGTTTGGTATTTCAATAACATTTTATGCCCCTTTAAAATTTAAATATGAACTATGCTTCAATATGAAAATTATAGGGTATTTTATGATCCCTAAATGAACTTAGAATATTTGAGTTGTTTTGGTTTATTTAACTCTAGGAGAAAATTCTCTAATTTTAAACTAAATAAACTATAATATCTTTGAGACCACATATTCACCTACTTTAATAGGTATCGTTTAGGGGTTATGCTAAATAGGATTTTTAGGGTATTACAGCTTTATTGTAAAACTAGGTAAAGACGAATAACCCGTGTCATGTGCAGATGGCTGATGAATTACCCTGTTGAACAAAAATGAATTATTAATTTTAACAAATATTATATTTATAACATGCCCTTGGATATCCATTATATACGAATGTGCCTCATTTAAAAACTTTAATTAAGAAAAATCTAATGTGACAAAAATTTAGTAGAAGAAAAATACTACACTATTCGTTGATACGCTATCAAGTGGTGATTCGTTAAAAACTTTGCTAGAAAAACCCAGTGAGATAAAATCATTAATAAAAGAAAAAGAGTACAATGCATATTAGTTTCCCCTCTTGGCAAGATGAGTTAATATCTTTGAATCTGCGAAGGTTGATATCACGAATAAGCTTCCCAAATATTGTTGCAAGAAGTGACTTTCGTGAACAAATATTCTAGATTTCACCGGAACGAAGTTGGATACTAATTTCATTATCTTTTGTTGATGTAGTCCTCTGCAATATCTTCATGTTGGTGAGTAAATATATCATGTTAATAAGCAAATCAAATGATATATCAATTCATGTGTAAAGATATGATAGTATTGGACCAAGTATTTCTTCCACCTTCCTGAGGTCTAAAGATATGATAGTTCCAGACTAAGCATTTCTTCATAGAAAACGCTATATTCTTCTCAAATCCTTCATGTCGAACGCTTTCTTTAAATAATTATTGACATTTGCAAGATCTTCAGACTTTAAGTAGTTTCTAGATTTTGCAAACATTTCAAGAGTTCAAACAATTCACAGTCTTTGTAAACTCTTCAAGAGAACTAAAGATATTTAAAATCTTCAACATAAACTGTAATTTTAATAAACTCACTTTCAGATCTTTACTAAAAAATACATGGCAGAATAGATATTATATATATCCTTCCTCCAACAGACATTTATGGAGTTAGTATTGTCAAATACACCTTGGTTGCTTCAAACCATACAAAAGTCTTGATTAATTTGCACTACAAAAAACACTGAATTTCCTATGGAATTTGCCATGCAATTTTTTCCGTGGCAAATTTTGTCGAAAATGTTTCTGACCGAATTCATTATGTGGCAAAAATTAGCCCTGGAAATTTTCATGGCTAATTTTGTCACGGAATAATTCTACGACTAATTCTGTTGGAAACGTAAATAATTTATTATCATTTTAGATAAATTAAATTTTTTCAATAATATCTTTATAAAAATAATATTATGATATTAATAGTTATATAAATATTTAAAAATTATTTATTCCTTAATTATTGTTAAAATTATGATATAGTATATGTAATTTCTTAGTGATGTATTATTTTTGGGAAAATTTCATTTAAATAACAAATGAATTTCCAAAACCCCCAGAGGGGGTGACGCGAATTTGCAAAAAGACTTAGAGGTGACAAGGACTTTTGGGGGTTTTGCAAATTCGCGCCAAATGACTATTTTACCCTTAGGGTTAAATAATTAAAAAAAAAGGAAAAAGAAAATACCCCCCCGGCGCGGTGGCCCCACCGCCGGCCGGCGACCGGTGGGGTTTTTTTTTTTTTCTTGGGCAGGGCTGGGGTGTTTTTATAAAAAACATTGCAAGTGTGCACAAGAACCAAGTAGCCCATTAATAAATACATACACTATCGTTCTTGACATTTGTTCAACGGTAATTACCATTCCACAAACGCCATTTATCATTTCACAAACGCCATTTATCATTCCAGAAATGTCAATTACTATTGTTTTCACAGGGTTTCATTTTTTACTCTTTCATGCATGTTATGGATAACAAAAAAAAAATGACACTTTAACCATTCCACAAACGTCATTTATCATTCCAGAAACGCCATTTACCATTCCAGAAACGTCAATTACCATTGTTTTCATAGGGTGTCATTTTTTACTATTTAATGCATGTTATGGATAACAAAAGAAAAATGACACTTTAACCATTCCACAAACGCCAATTACTATTCCACAAACGCTATTTACCATTCCAGAAACGTCAATTACCATTGTTATCCATAACATGCATGAAATAGTAAAAAATGCCACCCTGTGAAAACAATGGTGGCGTTTCTGGAATGGTAAATGGTGTTTGTGGAATAGTAAATGGCGTTTGTGGAATGGTTAAAGTGTCATTTTTTTTGTTATCCATAACATACATGAAAGAGTAAAAAATGACACCCTGTGAAAACAATGGTAAATGGCGTTTGTGGAATGGTTAAAGTATCTTTTTTTTTTTTTGGTTATCCATAACATTCATGAAAGAGTAAAAAATGACACCCTGTGAAAATAATGGTAATTGATGTTTCTGGAATGGTAAATGACGTTTGTGGAATGGTAATTACCGTTGAACAAATGTCAAGAAGAATATATATATTTATTAATGTATATATATAATAAAAGAATGTGGGGGGTTGGGTGTTCGAACCCCACCCCCACACTTGCAATGTTTTTTTATAAAAACACCCCAGCCCAGCCCAAAAAAAAAAAAAAAACCCCTACGGCGGCGGTAGTGGGGCCCACCGGGGTTTTTTTTTAATTATTTAATCCTAACGGCAAAATAGTCATTTGGCGTGAATTTGTAAAACCCCCAAAAGTCCTTGACCTCTAAGTCTTTTTGCAAATTCGTGTCACCTCTTGGGGTTTTGCAAATTCATTTGGTATTTAACTGGAATTTTCCCTATATTTTTTATGAAATAAAATAAAAATATATAATTTAATATGCATATTTTATATATGTGTGTGTTAATTCAAAATAAAATTCAATTTTAGAAATTGGACAAAAATTTAGTCATATTAAAATTTATTTAATATGTAACATTTTTAATTTTTGACATTAATTTATATTAAAAATTATAAGAATTTAGAAAAATTATTTTATATTATTCTTAAATTTATATTTAGATCAATATATATAAAAAAAGTCATCCCTGAAGCTGATTCAAAAACGGCTTATCATTGGCTTGCCTCGCATTTCACTGTAGATAAGCCGTCCAAATTTTTTCTGATTATAATATTGGCGGATCGGCTCCTCACGGGACACTCGGCTTCTTTGTCTCCTTGGCTCTCTCACCCTGCCTTCCTATCACTTAAACTCATTCGTTTTTCTTTTGCTGAATATAATATAATATTATTGTTTGACGTGCTTGACGAGCTGGAAAAAACTATTCGGCCTAAAAGCACCTGATCTCTCTCCTCTCACTTTTTCTCATGGCCCCTTTTTCTCCTTCCTTTTTATTTCCCCGAGGCCCTTTTTTCTAGCACGTCACGTCTAATATCTGAACGGGATTCAAATTTTGAATCCCTTCTTCTTCTCTTTTTCTTTCTCCTCAGTTTCTCTCGTAGCAACCTCATCTCGGGAGCAAGGAATCTTCAATCCCCATGATATTTCTTCTTCTCCGACTCTCTCTCTCTCAGTCATCTGCTCCGAAGGATGATCTCTGCCGTTGCAATCGGTGAATTTTCTGCTCCTTTTCTTTTGTAGCTTCTCAATGCTACGAAAGTTTGTACTCTTCCACCATTCTTCCCTTCGTCTTTGATCTCTCCCATTCCTCACTTTTCATCATCTTCTTCTACTTTTCTGGTAATGATTTTTCCGTTTTAAAACATAAACGCCTTTTCTGCTTGCTCTTCTTCCAATTTAATTTTTATTGGGATTTGTTTCTTTTTTCGCTAACAATTTCTTTTGTGAATCGTTTGAACAAAAATCCAGAGCAGTCATTGGTAATGGTAAGGAAATACCGAGAAATCTGGGATGCGACTGTCAAATACCAACATAAGAAGATACAGAGAAGTTATGGTTGCTGATCTACACACGCTGTTTAGCTTTTTTTCAACAACTTAATACATGGCGTTGTTCACTCAAGCACCTCCTGGTAATGCCAAGCCTCGGCCTAGAAGATTTTTTAATCTTACGTTTTGACATTTGATTTTTTGTTTTTTTTTTTTTCAAGGTGATTCTCATCAACGGACAATTTCCTGGCCCTAAGAAGATTTCCATCGGATTTTTTTCAATGTTCCGTGCTGCTGTTCTTCTTAGTCTGTTTTTGGCCTTAATGGTTTCAAAGTAAATGAATTTAGTACTTCTTAATAACCATATGATTTTCTCTGTGCTCTCTTTGTTCGCCCTACGAGGTTTATGCAATTATGCCACTTCTTTGCTTACTAGATGACATGTAACTTAGCTTAATTCCTTCTTCCTTTTTGATTTTTTTTTTCGGTCCGGAGGGCTATCATAATCCTATATTGATGACTGAGTCAATTAAAATTATTGTATTCATTGATTATTTTTTCTCATAAAGAAAAGATGACGATGACCTGTCAATGGTGTTCAACTTATATTAATACATATTGGTTGTAGGCAGTGAAGGAATATCGATTGTTTTAAATGTTGATCAATGACGACGACGACCTGTCAATGTTGATAAAGTTGGGCCGTATTTTGGCATCAAATGAATCCCATTGGAGCTTACGTGGTTTGATATGTTTAGTTGTTCTATAATGAGATTGTCCTTTATATTGCATTCTAATTACCATGTCCCGATTGTCATTGATCCGTGTAAAATACTACTCAAATTAAACTGCATTATCGGGTTTCACAATGTGGACATAACAAGCAATTGGTGGTAATTGTTTTGTGCCTAAATTTTAAGTAATAATTCATCAGTCCTCTTTCTTTTATTATTTTTCAGCGTGGTATCATTACTTGCCTATTGAAATATATAAAGTAAAAGAAGTAAAGGTGTCATTCTATTATAGTTATAAATCTTGGAAACTGGATATGCATTTTTTCTTGACTTTCAATATGTAGATGTCAATTAGCGTCACAATGTCAATGTTTCTGCTTGTCCTGCAATTTAAACTAATCCTTGATTTCATAACCTTGGCATCAACTCTTATTCTTTATTCGATGGATGTGAAATTTCACTATTGTTATAATTGCTGATTCATATGTTTGATCTGAGAATACATGTATGATGCATTTAATAATGTTGTCTATAAATTGGTATACTACATTCTATCTGGTAAAATTGTATGTCTTTCTTTTCTTTTATTTTTTTTTGCCTCTTTATGTTCTAAATTAATGGTCTGCAATTTGCGGTCCAGTTTTTCTTTTGATGCCTTTTAGTGCAGCTTTGAGACTGAAAAATGATTGTTGTTCATCTAACAAAGCATTTAAAAAGCATATTTAACCGTTTCCTTCACATATGGCATGACATTAACCGTTTCCTTCACATATGGCATGACATTACACCATCTTTGACTGTGTCTCTCACGTATGTGTAAGCTCTCATGTTCATTTTGCACAATCAACAAAGCATTTAAAAAGCGGTAGAGAATAGTGGCAATGGAAAGAAGTTGATCCCTTTTGATTCCACAATGATAATCATGATGTAATGCATAGTTAATTTTTGAAGCTATTTGGTTGGATTTCTTTTACGTCTTATTTCAAGTTGTTCACATATATCAATTATTTTTAAAAATTAGTGAAGATATGAAAATCAATTTTAATGTTCCTTGGTAATGTCTAGGGAGATTTCTTTTAGTCCATATCTTATAATATTTAAAATAATTTAAAAAATTACTTGTAATATATAGATATTCATTGATTGTGATATTTTAATAATCTTTAAAGATAAGAAAGTTGGATTTTCAAGAAAGCAAAATATGTTTAAGTAACGTATAAAGTATTATCATCCCGTGCAACGCACGGGGAAGTATAGGCTCGTTTTGATAATAATGTATATTTTTGTATAAGAAACAAATATATATTTATAAATAATTGATTATACACACATACGTACGAGGTTTATTATTTATCATATCACTTGACATAAGGTTTTACCAAGTCACCCCAAAACTATATTGTTTTGGGAGTGGGGGAAATTAATTAGGGGTGTTTTGGTATTTTTGTTTTTGTATTTGTTATATAAATTTTGCCAAAACACCCTTCACTAATTCCCCAAAACAACATAATTTTGGGTTGACTTGACAAAACTTATGTCAAATGACATAACAAACGATAAACCTATATATGTATATGTATGTATGTACACATACATACATATATATACATGTATCTATATGTATACATATATACACACACATATAATATATAGACAAACACACACACATATGTGTGTGTGTGTGTGTATGTATGTATATACGTATATGTGTATATGCACGCGCGTATGTGTGTATATGTATATGTGTGAGTGTGCGTGTATATATATACACATACATATATACATGTGTGTGTGTATATATATGCAATAATAAAACACTAGCTTTAGGTAACTTGAATCCTTCCAGGACTATCGTATGCTTAAATATAAGTTTGTACATGTATTCGATCCTTAGCTTCAAGGATTTCATTTTTTGCTCAAACTTCAAGGATTTCATAAGTGTATATAACATTTTTCATATATATATTCCTCGCATTTTAAATCCTTCTAGGATTCACATATATATCACAATATAGTGAGTAATTAATAATCATGTTTTTTAGATTCATCAAAAATTTCATATACTATTAGACTTCTAAATTAACAAGATATATAAATATTTAATCATCCACAAGATAATATCTATCAACATTGAACCTTTTACGAAGAGCATTTGACTGTATTTCCACCTTTCGTATAAGAATGCCCATTTATACAATAATAATA
Source organism: Acacia crassicarpa (assembly GCA_034222035.1). NCBI lineage: Eukaryota > Viridiplantae > Streptophyta > Magnoliopsida > Fabales > Fabaceae > Acacia > Acacia crassicarpa. The sequence goes on along the minus strand of JAWXYG010000011.1, from coordinate 22,975,224 downwards.
TTGCCCTTCGGGTGCCCAGTCTAGACATGCACGATTTCATGTTATGATATTGCATGTTGCACCTTTTTTACTCTTTGTTAGCCACCTATCTTTTATGTATGTACCTTATAACATATTTATATATAAAATCCCCATTTAGTCACGTGATATTTTTATTAAAATTGTTGTCGAAAACTTTATCTTTTCAGTTTTTTTTTTCCTTTTATGGCATAACTAACTGAGCTCTCTTTATTACTTGTAGGTACCTAAATCTCTTCTGGAATCTTATAAGGAATTATTTATAAATTCTCACCTCCTCAATTCTTGCCTAATCAAGATGGCCGTCTTGATTATTTGCTCGCTTCCCCCCCCCCCCCCCCCTTTTTTCGGAACCAATCATTTTTTCATGCTTTAGGCATATCTCATTTTCATTTATACTGACTAAAGCATTTTTCAACTGGAACATGAGATATGAGAATTTTCATTTAGGTCAGTAACTACATTTGGGTGATATTTTATAGATTTTTGATGAAATTCCAGTCCATTTTGTTATATTTGAGAATGTACATTTGATAAATTCAATGTATTCTCTTTTTCAACTACTTATTTTTCTCCCCTTCAAGTTGGGAAAACTTTGTTGAATGACAATAATCTAATCATGTTGTATACGTCTTCTAGATCCATTTATTCCCTTTAAAAACATCATTTTGTTTCATTTGGAGAGAAATAAGAGGAAGGAGGTTATTACAACATTTGTCCCAACTTTCTTTGAATATAAATGCAAATATTAGAAGATATGAAGTTCAATTATGGAGAATGATTAAGAAGAAGAATAAGAAAGAAATTCATTGGGGCTTAAATTTCATAAATGACAGTTTGGTACCACGGAATTTAAAAAATGACAGTTTTGTACTATGAATTTTCAAAATGTCAATTTAGCCCATACACTCAAAGTGCACACTCGTTGTGCTATGCAAGTGCAGCATTGATAGCACTCGAGTGTGACACTGTGCACTTGAGTGTGAAACACTATTTCATGTCCTATGTTCATCCCTATTCAGTGTTGTACATGTACAAGATTCGGTTATTTAATGATATCTTCTAAACCACAGATCCGATTGAGTTGAAACTTGTTTCATATGAAATTAGACTTTCATTGCGTTACATAGACACCAAAATAAAGCTCAAATGTTTCTAATCAAAGATAAATGAATTTTGGAAGTTGATAGTGGAATTCTCCCACATATCAGACACTGGTTTAGTGAGTTGGATGTATCTCATAAACTGCAAGTCTAAATGGAGTGAAACTTGTTTTATATGAAACTAGACTCCCAATTCTCACCACATATTAGATATATGTTTAGTGATTTGGATTTTTCAAATTGTCCCAAATTAAACAGTTGTAGTACTTTTTTTATAGCATAAGAGCTTCTTAAATTCTTTAGAATTTAAAAGAATTAAACTGAGAATAGACAAACCAGCTCTAAATTCGTCAGGAAGAAGTTGCAAGAGGGGTATCTAAAACACAACATCGTGAAACATTGAGTGTGTTGTTTAAGGATGGTAAGGAAACACACATTTCTGGAGAAATGAATTTTAAAATAGAGCAAAGACCCCCCAAAAAAAAAAGGGAATGAGAGAAAGCAAACTGTTATAGGTCAATATTCCAGTCAAAGTATTTTTTTGCAACACATCTTCACTTTTACATGGCATATTAAAATATATGACGAAGCTGCGTTCCAATTTCTGGGATCTTTATCTCCTTCACACTCCTATATAAACTGTGTTACTTCTTCCTCACTTATGGTATCGAATTCCCAGAAAAAAATTATTATGATTATGGCATTATACATGTCATTTTAACTAATCTTCTTAATTTAGTCAAATTAAATAAATTATTATGTCATGTATTAAAGAGAGGAGGAAATATTATTATAAGTTGACATAATTAGCCGCCAGATGGACAAACCTGTTCTTAAAGCATACTCATGCTCTAAATTTTCAGCATAAGTTGTAAGAATAATTAAACTTCGAATCACTAGGCTTGCAACAATCTGGAAATGGAGAACAAATGCAAAGGAATAGAGAGGAGTTAAGAGTATTGAACACTGTGTTACACCTTTGGCCAGGGAAACAAAACAACAATGTTGTTACAACTTTCCCACTTTATAATTGTGCGCGTGAGTGCAACTACAAAGCTTTTGATGTGTTACAACTTTGGCCAACTAGGGCTCTCTTTTAATCACAAATCTAAAAATAAAAGAGCCGAAGCACTGATTAGGGGGATCAATATTAAGTAGAAAATTCTGATTGTGCTGTGTTATCTCCAAAAGGTCCTTGACTTGGGCATGGTAGGAATCTCATACGGTACAGGTCATATGGGCTGCAACAACTGATTAACAAGTGATTGATCTTGGTTTGCGATTCATACCTTCTATTTCTTCTTGGTTTCTGTCACCCTTACATGAGGAAATCCGTTTCCCTCCCAATATTCTCACAGTCTTGAATCTAGTCACAAATATAAGAAAAGAATTTATCAATAAGTAATCAGCTAAATAAATGAGTTGTTGAATGTGGGTGTCAAAAGTCCCACATCGCTAATTTCATAAGTGAGGAGGTGGAAGTTTTAGTATAAATAGAGGCCTTCCTCCTCCCTTATTACCAACCCCACAATTGTCTCTTAAGCCATTTGTATATCTTTCTCTCTTGTAGTATTTCACTTGTAAGTTATTTGGAGTGAATTTAGGATATGGTATTTCTCTTATATTTGTCTAATTTATTATTTATTAGCTGCATTTAGATATAGTAGTTGGGGCTTATTATATTAGTAAATGACGTCTAGAAATTTTATTTTCTAGTTGAGTAATTTTCTAGTATAATCAGTCACGCTCTATATATTGTGCTTCCGCAACAATTGGTATCAGAGCCGAGGTTCTGTCTGAGTATGCTCTGTGGTTGCAGCTTAGTCTGAGCTTCCACATTAGAAAAGAATTACTTTTGAGCTTTTGTTTTGTCAGCTATAAAATAATTTTTGGAGCAGAAATAGCAGACAAAAAGGGTGATGAGTCCACTGCAGGTGCCAGCAATTCGTCGTTCGCATCTTCGTATTTGACAAGAATAGTGTCCTATGCAAAGTTTGCAGTTGAAATTTTTGACGGATCTAGGCATTTTGGTATGTGACAAGGCGAGGTTCTGGATGTCCTTTTTCAGCAAGGACTAGACTTTGCCCTTAAAGGGAAAAAAAACAGACAAAATGGAGGAAGAAGAATGGAGGGTCGTCAATCGAGTTGCTTGTGGTACTATTAGATCGTACCTTTCAAGAGAGCAGAAGTATCCGTACACAAAGGAAACTTCTGCATGTAGACTGTGGAAGGCACTGGAGGACAAGTTCTTGAAGAAAAATTGTCAAAATAAACTCTATATGAAGAAAAGGTTGTTTCGCTTCACTTACGTTCCTGGTACTACAATGAATGAGCATATCACTAGCTTTAACAAGTTGGTGATGGATTTGCAGAATATGGACGAGACCTTTGGAGATGAAGATCTGGCCCTGATGATGTTGGGATCACTTCCTGATGAGTACGAGCACCTGGAGACTACCCTTCTTCATGGTAAGGAGAAAGTTTCTCTAGAAGAAGTTTGTTCTTCTTTGTACAGCTATGAACAAAGAAGGAAAGAGAAACAAAAGGGTGGAGATGCAGAGGCTCTAGTGGTAAGAGGTCGTACTGAAGACAAGAAGAGATCAAAGAAAGGGCGATCCAAGTCAAGGTCTAAACCCAGCAAAGATGAGTGTGCCTTTTGTTGAGAAAAAGGACACTGGAAGAAGGATTGTCTGAAGCTGAAGAACAAAGCCAAACCTAGAGATGAGAAGGTTGATGATGAGAATTCAGATTTCTCGCTGGCTACAACGACGTCGTCAAAACCATCGAACGAATGGTTGTTGGACTCAGCCTGTAGCCATCATATGTGTCCTAACAAAGATTGGTTCACTGATTTTGAAGAAGCAAAGTGTGGAATTGCTCACACAGCAGATAACTCTTCTCTTACCACATATGGCATTGGTTCAATTAAATTTAGGAACCATGATGGATTGATTAGAACATTAACAGATGTTTGATACGTACCAGACTTGAAGAAAAATCTCATTTATGTGGGGACTTTAGATTCAAAAGGGTTCAAGATCACTGCAAAAATTGGAGTAATGAAGATATTCTCTGGTGCATTGGTGGTAATGAAGGGTATTTGGAAGAACAATAACACATACCACTATCATGGTAGTACAGTTATTGGCACAGCAGCAGTGACATCCAGTAGTGAGAAGGATGCAGAAGCAACCAGGTTGTGGCATATGCGCTTGGGACATGCTGGAGGAAAATCCTTGAAAACTTTAGCAAGTCAAGGATTGTTGAAAGGATTGAAGCATTGCATCATGGACTTTTGTGAGCATTGTGTAAAGGGGAAACACACAAGGGTTAAATTCGGTATAGCTATTCATAATACAGAAGGTATTTTGGATTATGTACACTCTGATGTTTGGGGTCCTTCCAAAACAGCTCCATTGGGAGGAAAGCATTATTTTGTAACCTTTGTTGATGATTTTTCCTGAAGAGTTTGGGTGTATACAATGAAGACCAAAGATGAAGTTTTGGGAATTTTTCTCAAATGGAAGACGATGATAGAAGCACAAACAGGCAGGAGGATCAAATGTCTTCGCACAGACAATGGTAGAGAGTACAGGAATGATCCTTTCCAGAAGGTTTGTGAAGACAATGGCATCGTCAGACACTTCACCGTGAGAAATACACCACAACAGAATGGGGTGGCAGAACGCATGAACCGGACTTTGCTGGAGAAAGTTCGGTGTATGTTGTCCAATGCTGGCTTGGGCAAAGAATTTTGGGCTGAGGGATAACATATGAGAGTCATGTCATTAATCGTCTACCATCTGCTGCTATTGATAGTAAGACACCGTTGGAACAATGGTATGGTAAGCATGCTAATGATTATGATTCTTTACATGTATTTGGCTCAATTGCATATTATCATGTGAAAGAATCAAAATTGGATCCGAGAGCAAAGAAAGCCATTTTCTTGGGGATCACTTCTGGAGTCAAAGGATATCGTTTATGGTGTCCAGAGACGAAGAAGGTTGTATTTAGCAGAGACGTTACTTTTGATGAGACTGCTATGTTAAAAACGGTAACATCTGAAGATACCACACAAACTGATGGTGCTTTGAAGCAGGTGGAGTTTGAAGGAAAGCTAACTTTCCCAGTACAAAGAAGAGACGGGGAAACGAGGGAAGACTTTCCTGTAGAAGAAGAGCCAGTTGAAAGGGAGGTTTCAACACAAGAACCTCAGCAGCAACATGAATCAATCGCAACCAGTAGGCCATGACGAATAGTAAGAAAGCCTACTCGCTTTATGGATATGGTGGCTTGTGCAACGTCAATTGCAACTGATGGCATTCCTTCAACTTATGAATGGGCTATCCGGGGCTCAGAAAAGGATAAGTGGATGAATGCGATGAATGAAGAAATGAGTCCCTTCATCAGAATGGTATGTGGAGATTGGCCAAACTCCCAAAGGGTAAGAAAGCAATTGGTTGCAAATGGGTGTATGCGAAGAAAGAAGGATTTCCTAACCAAGGCAATATTCTCTACAAAGCAAGGTTGGTAGCTAAAGGCTATGCTCAGAAGGAGGGAGTTGATTACAATGAGGTACTTTCTCCAGTTGTAAAACATTCTTCAATTAGAATTCTATTGGCTTTGGTAGCGCAGTTAGATTTGGAACTAGTTCAGATGGATGTAAAAACTGCATTTCTAAATGGGGACTTGGAGGAGGAAATCTACATGACTCAGCCTGAAGGATTCAAAGTTGCTGGAAAGGAGAATATGGTGTGCAAACTTGAAAGATCGTTATACGGATTGAAGCAGTCTTCGAGACAATGGTATAAACGGTTTGACAAGTTTATGTTACGGCATAAATATAGAAGAAGCAAATACGATCATTGTGTGTGTTTGCGGAAGCTTGAAGACGGATCCTTTATCTATCTCCTTTTGTATGTTGATGATATGCTGATTGCTTCAAGAAATCAAGCAGAGATTGAGAAGCTAAAGGGTCAACTGAAGAAGGAATTCGAGATGAAGGACTTAGGCGAGGCAAGGAAGATACTTGGCATGGAGATAACAAGAGATAGACAATCGAATCGAAGAAGCTCTTCTTATCTCAAAAGGAGTATTTGAAGAAGGTGCTACACCGTTTTGGTATGAATGAAGAAACCAGGTCGGTTGGCATTCCACTTGCACCGCATTTTAAGCTTAATGCTGATATGTCGCCGAAAGATGAAGATGAACGAGCATATATGTCAAGGGTGCCATATGCGAACGCTGTTGGTAGCTTAATGTATGCTATGGTTTTACAAGACCAGACATTTCACAGGCAGTTGGAGTGGTGAGTAGGTATATGCATGATCCCGGAATAGAGCATTGGCAAGCCGTGAAATGGATTCTACGGTATATTTGTAATACTGTAGATGTTGGATTGGTCTTTCAGCAGGATGTTGATCAACAACTAGTTGGGTATTGTGACTCGGATTTTGCAGGTGATTTGGACAAACGAAGGTCAACTACTGGTTATGTATTCACTCTTGCAGGTGCACCAGTTAGTTGGAAGTCAACTTTACAGTCAACGGTAGCTTTGTCTACAACAGAGGCAGAGTACATGGAAATTACAGAGGCTATATATGAAGGAGGCGATTTGGCTTCAAGGGTTGCTTGGAGAGCTTGGTGTTAGTCAGGAAAGCATCACAGTATTTTGTGGTAGCCAAAGTGCTATTCAGTTAGCAAAGAACCAAGTCTACCATACAAAGACAAAACACATTGACGTCCGATATCACTTTATAAGAGAAATATTGGAAGAAGGTGGAGTCACGATACGGAAGATACGGACAGATGATAATCCTGCTAATATGTTGACAAAGGTGGTGACTTCTATTAAATTTCAACATTGTTTGGATCTGATCAACATTGTTGAACATTGTATTTTGAATAGAAGTTACACTTAGAATTTGTATATAGGAGAAATTGAGAATGTGGGAATTTTGCCAAGGTGGAGATTTGTTGAATGTGGGTGTCAAAAGTCCTACATCGCTAATTTCATAAGTGAGGAGGTGGAAGTTTTAGTATAAATAGAGGCCTTCCTCCTCCCTTATTACCAACCCCTACAATTGTCTCTTAAGACATTTGTATATCTTTCTCTCTTGTAGTATTTCACTTGTAAGTTATTTGGAGTGAATTTAGGATCTGGTATTTCTCTTATATTTGTCTAATTTATTATTTATTAGCTGCATTTAGATATAGTAGTTGAGGCTTATTATATTAGTAAATTACGTCTAGAAATTTTATTTTCTAGTTGAGTAATTTTCTAGTATAATCAGTCACGCTCTATATATTGTGCTTCCACAACATGAGTAACTTTCACATTGAAGCACTGAGTAGTAGTTGAGAGAGTTCGTTAGAAGAATACACGTGCATTAAAGACGATAGCTATAAACAATTATTTCCTAACAGCATCCATAAAAAGGCTGTAACTTACCATTTAAGTAAGAGAGAAGCTCAATGTGATGAGCTTGGCTTGTATTGTTGCACCACTTGTAAGCATAGAACTAACTGTTTGTATTAAAGAGAGAAGAAGGAGAAGAATTCCAGCCATAGAAGCAGCAGTTTGCCAAGGAGTGTTGCAGTAATCACATCTCAGAGTGGCCTTCAAGTTATTTCAAGGACTTTTATAAAAAGCATTCAAGTCCTAACAAATATCTGAGAAATGGGAGTTGAAATCTACATCTGTGACATTCTTCCCAAGAGTATTGAACAAGTTAGCCACAGAATTGGTTTCTCCTAGCCGGTTAATGATGATTTCTTCTTGAACTAATAGATCCACATTAGTGCTTGTGTTTACAAGGAAATCCATAATGATAACATAGTCTGTGATATAAAAAATTAGAAGGATAGTGACACTGCTCCAACGCCACTAGATTGCAAAACCAAATTTCGGTGAAATCATCCACTTCCAATTTTGGTATTTCAAAAATTGGTCATGAAAAATTGAACTCAAGTAAGGATGAGCTTTTACTTTTCATAAGTGTCACCTCTACTTGAGCTAACTCAGTTGCACTTCGAAAATGTATTGGTGGTTCGGATAATCTCCCTAGTTGACTATCTGGATACGGTAAGTGAAATTGTTTATCAGATCTGTGAAGTGGCTCACACTAACACCTTGAGAGTCTAATTTTATGGTATTATAAGGTTCAAAATACTTAAAAGTAAGATGAAGAAATGAAGGATTACTATAATTATTAATCACGCTAGGAGGAAAAACTCGATTGAATAACTTTTCAAGTTCAGGAAAACGCAGCTGATTTTCAAGTAAAAGCAAATCCAACCTTATTGCAGTGTCTAGCCATGGTTTTAACTCAGGGAGATCATCCAAAATAGCTCAAATAAGAAACAAGAATCCAATAAAATCACCTTGACAAGTTCCTGACTATTAAGCTTAATAGGCTCTGAGTAATGCGCTATGCTTTAATTTATTATGAATTAATTTATTTTTTTATTCTCTTTTATCTTTTATTTAATCGAGTCTGTTTTAATTATATTTTTTTAGGAATAACTTATTAAGAGGCTAAATTTACTAAAATATCCTTAATTAACACACTAATGCATAAAATCATAATTAATTCATAGAAAGCCCTAAAGATCTGTCATCACACTGAGCCCAATTAAGGGGCGATTAATAACAATTAATGAGCAATTGAAATGACAACAATGAAGACACTAAATTTAACTAAATTAAAACAGGCATAATTAAAGATGTATAATTCCAATTAAAAGCCAATGGCTAATTAAGAGTTGTTCAAATGAATTTCTAAGGACTATAATTAAATTAGTGTAACATCCCGTCTTTTTAAAAGTGGTTTTCAAAAGGGAATATCAGAGCGTTTGAGAAAATAATCAGAGTGGCATCAGAAAAGATAAAGTTTTCCCTTCAAAAACAAAACGAGTAACTGATAATCATCTGTTGTTGATATTAGTACAGTCATCCGAGTAATTCGAGAATTCAAACTAAGCCAAAAACAGAAAGACAATATCAGCAGATCAATCCCCTGTCCGTATCCTCAAGCTGGCTGCTTACCCTTGTCAGCAACTCTGCCTCCGCTAGAACCTGAGGCTATTGTAAGTGCTGAGGTTCAATTCCCATTGAACCTCAGGTAACGGTTAACCTCATGCTTATGAACAGTTATACATGACAGGTATTTCATGACAGTATAGCATAACCACATATCAAATCAATCATCACATATTCACATCAATCCAGTCTGCACTCTCCACCAGTGCCACGATGGCCTATCGTGTCCTCAGCGCGCTAGGAAAACTCAGACGACATTACCAAGACTGTAACCCGTATATGTTCAAACAATTTTCAAGCAGAGTCACAGTCTATAAGCATATCTACCACATACAAGTGTACAATAAGCATCAGAGTTAGTGTTACAGTACGCGTCCGTACCTTTGTCGGTGGTCACGGTACGTCGTCGGTTGCGCAGCGATCACAGATTTCCTATGAGGTAATATTTCATTTATTAATTCACAACCAATATCCCAATAGATATCCTAGCCACAAATGACTATTTTACCCCTGGTGGATTTATGAATTTATTATTTCCCCTTTTTTTGAAAAAAAAAACGCTGGTCCTTAAATCTGGGCAGAATTTCGCCTAACTTTGAAAAAACATAACTAATTCTAGAAAAATCGAAATGAGGATCCGTAAAATTCCTCAGAATCCTTAGGATGTCTAGTTTCAAGAAAAAATATCATACTTTGCCCAGATTCCACGGTTCATTCCCAGGTTTTTAGTTTTGAACCTCTGTCCAGAATTTTCCAGAAATTCGTAGCCCCAACTTTGGGAATTTTTATCTCCCTGTACAGAAATCATTTGGACATGTTCTTTACATATTTAAAAAGCCCTATATGTCTAATTTAACCATGAATTTTTCCAGAATTTTTCAACCATGATTTCAGCATAAAATAATAGTATTTTCGTGACTGGTTCAGAAATTCCAGAACCGATGAAATTTCGCCAGAACTTCGTTACTTCGGTGTTTCTCTTCCGGATATTTTGCTAAAACCCTTTCTTCACTATTTTTTCGAAATAAACCAATTTTAACTATAAAAACATGAATTTAAAATTATTCTAAACTATTTAAGATCTAAGCTACTTCTAACTAAGAATTAAAAAGCTAGAAACTAAAGAACTTGCTTACCTCTTCTTGAACTCCTTCAAGCTTCTTCCACTCTCTCTAATATTCAGATTGCTTGGTTTTGGTGTGAGTTTTGTGAAGGGCCAAGGACCCCTATTTATAGTAGAAGGGTTGGGTAGATTGGTAATTAATTGGAACTTCTTCTTAGCAATTCTTGGCCCTTGGATCTAGGGTATTTTGGAGCTTTAATCCTAGCCCTTCCAATTGCTTTTGAGTCATCCCCATGAGTCACCATTTGGGTACATTATCCTCTTCCACATTCAATGACTATTTTCCTAAGAGTTTGGCTTGCTTTATACTAATTAGAATTCATTGAAATGGATGTGTTTAGGTAATCTAATGAAGTTGTATGTTCAATTGCCCATTGGATTTGAGTTCTAGAGATTTTTAGCTTCATTTTGAGACCAATTTTGCATATCTTTTCTATTGATCCCATTTCTCAAACCATTATGAAAATGACTTTGGTTATACTTGTCTTGAAGCTTGATTTATGCTTGTTATGAATCTCAACTTGGTTTTCATACTTAGTTCATGGATTTGAAGATATGATTTAATTTGTATAGGTTTTATTAGTTTTTATCTAGAATTATTTTTATAACCCTTTTTAGTTATTCTATTTATCTTTCTCCTCATTGGTCCACCTCTACTTCCTTACATCACCTTCTTCCATCATCCCTTACATCATCTTATCTAATTAGGGTTGTGATTCATCATGTAGGTGTGTGACTCATGAAAGTTTAGGATGATGATTCATTGGTTAGAGTGGTGATTCATGTTTAGGTTGATGATTCATCTCATTTTTAGATCCATGACTCACATAGGTCTAGATTCATGACTCAAAGGGGTATGTGGCATGGAGTTGATTTTTGGTCAATTTTTTCCTCTCCTCCTCTTGCAAAAAACGTGCCCCACCCCCCTTAAATTAGTTTTAATTTGTTTTTCTTGTTTTATAATAATTGGAAGGAAAAATCTCATTGGTTATTGCCTTATCTCATGGATTAAGCTTTATTAGGAGTAATTAGGGCCTTTGGATAAGCTTTTCAAGATGAATTCTTAACCTTTAGATCTTAGTTGCAATTGTTGACTTTTCAACTCTTGATTAGTATTTGATTAACCCCTTAATCCTAAGCTTAATTACCACTTGGTTGTTGTTTATTGGTTCATGGAATAATTGTGTTTGTTAATAATTCATTTAGTGTTAATCCCAATCTCTTATTGGTTCTTTACTTTTAATTGGCCTAACCCATCTCTAGTTAGTAATTATTAGTGCTAATTACAAATAATTAACTAAACCTTCCATTAGTGTTAATTAATTACTTATTCAATGTTGGTAATTGTTCTTTTATTTGTTCAAGTGTTTTGGGAATTTATTATGGCATTTTATGAATAAATATGGGATAGGTATTAATTCTAGGGTCTTAGAAAATATAGTGTCTTATTTAATTATGAATTTTATGATTTATGTCTTCTTCAGTTAATCCCTTGATTAATTATAAAAATTTACATAATCATTTTGTTTAGTAAGAATTCAAGGGTCTACTAATTCCTATTATTCTTCCCTATTTATTTAGTGTGTTTTCCTAATTTTCCCTTGCTTTCTTTAGGTCCTATAAAATCCCTATTTGAATTTGGGAATTGTTTTGTATTTTTAGGATATTTTATGATTCCATGCACAATTTAGAAAAATAAAACATTAGCTACCTTAAATTCTAAGGGAAAATATCCTAATAAATAAAATAAATATATCTCAAAATTTGAGACCACATATTCACCTATTTTAAATAGGTGCCATCAAACAAAATATTGTATTTATGATAATTGTTAATTTTGGGGTATTACAATTAGAGTTCCTAAAATAGTATAAAACACCATGAAAATACCTAAAACAACTATGGGGAAATTCCAACAAGTAAATAACAATTAAATCTATATTTTAAAAGATATTAACATATAACTCTCATATCTTCAAAAATAAGCCGTAAAAGTGTATGAAGAGGCTTAAAATAATTAGAGGAGAACCAAAATAATTATTGGACACCAAAAATTAATCTTAATTGAATTAACATTCATAATTAATCTAGTGGCAAATATTAACAAACAATTTGAAGTATATTGGCTAAATTCAATATTAAAGCTTAACAAGGGATCGATAAGTGGAACAAATGGATTTAGTATGATCATAATGGAGTTGGTAAACAATGAAATCATTACAAATTAAACTTAATTAAGCTAAACTCAATAGTAATCAAGAAAGATTTAATTTAGGGCTTTTTGGGTCACAAATAATCATCATGGATCAATTTTTGTAGGCCAAACCTTTGCCAAACAAACAATAAAGCCCAAGACAAATTAAAAACAAAAAAATGCAGGGGGGAGGACGGTTTTTAGTGGCTTCAAAGGGAAGGAATTGAATTTGGCACATGGTCAAATATAGTCAAAACTTGTGGAAGAAGGGTTACTATTTAAAACTTGGGGTGCAAGTTCTTAAGTTTCTTGAGGAAGGAAGAAGAAAGAGAAGAAGGGAGAGAGAGAGAGAGGGCAGATGAGGGGGAGTGAAAGGTGAGGATGTGAGTTTTTAATTTTACCCTAGATCCAATGGTGGAAATTTGCCAAGAGGGAAGTTGCTTTTATTTACACAATTGCCATGAGGAATTCCTATAAATAGGGGCCAAGCCATTCACATTTTCCTCACACCAAGCAAAGCAACACTTGCTTATTTGAGAGAGAGTTGAGAGAGTTGGAGGAGAGCTTGAAGGAGTCTAAACTTTAGGTAAGCAAAGTTCTTTAGTTTTGAGTTTAAATTCATAGGTAGAAGTTGTTTTGATCTTTAAAATTCTAGAATAGTTTTATTTTCATGTTTTTATGGTTAAAAATAGCTTTATTTCAAAAAATTAGTGAAGAAAGTGGTTTTGCAAAATTTCCGGGTTAAGAACACTGTAGTAACGAAGTTCTGGCGAAAATTCGTCGGTTAGGCGATTTCTGAATGAGTCACAGAAAAACGCATATTTCATGTTGAAAATGTTATTGTAAAATTCTGAGAAAATTCATGGTTAAAGTAGACATATAGGGCTTTCCAAATATGTAAAGAACATGTTGAAATGAGCTCTGTACAGTGAGAAAAAAATTCTCAAAGTTTATGTTGCGAAAATGCTGAAAATTCTGGGCAGAGGATGAACACGTGGAATCTGGGAGTGATTTTCAAAATCTGGGCAAATTCTGGTATTTTTACTGGAAAATAGACATCCTAAGGAGTTCGGAACATTTTACGGATCTTCATTTCAATTTTCCTAGAATTAGTTATGATTTTTCAAAGATAGGCGAAATTCTGCCCGATGATTTCCAGCGTTTTTCAATGGATTTGAGGAAATAAAATGATAGTCTTGTGTACCAAGGGTAAAATAGTCAGTAGTGGCCAAAAATATATTTTAAGATATTATTTTTAATTAATAGGACGATATTGCTATGATAGGCTATCCGAAAGAACGCAAACCGATCAACTACGTACCGAAATTACCGACTCAGGTACGGACGCGTACTGTAACCTTAACTCTGATGCTTATGGTATGCTTATATGTGATAGATAGTCTGAGATACTATTTTTGAAAATTGATCATACACATACAACTTGATACGAGTTATAGTCTTGATAATGCCGTTATGTTTTCCTAGCGCTGAGGACACGGACGTACATCGTGGCACTGGTGAATAGTGCAGACTATAATAACATGTATATTGCAGTGGCTGTGTTATGTTATTATTTGAATATGAGAATATTGTATGTGATTATTGTTGTTTTGCCATGGATATCTGTCCTACATATTTGATACATAAGCATGAGGTTAACCGTTACCTGAGGTTCAATGGTAATTGAACCTCAGCTCTTAACATAGCGTTAGGGTCCGGAGGAACCAGGGCTAAAGACGAGGATAAGGAGCCAGCGCGAGGACGAAGATGGAGAAATTTTTATTTCAACGTTATTTTGTTGAACTATTTTCAGACTACTGTACCATTGTATAAGCAGCCAGATACTACATCAATGTTTATCAGATACTCACACTTTTGAAATTATTCTGATGCTCTACTCTGATCAATTCTTTCAAAAACGGTTTAGAAAATTGGGATGTTACACTAACTAAAAATCCTAACAACTATATCTTATCTAATAAGATTGTAATACCCCAAAAATTATAATTTCTCATAACTGCAATATTTTGATAAATGACACCTATTCAAACTAGGTGAATATGTGGTCTCAATTTATGAGGTATGATTATTCTAATTTCTAGGAAATCCTTATATAGGATTAAGATTGAATTTTTCTAGGGATCATAAAATATCATAAAAATACAAACAATTACCAAATTAAATTAGGGTTTTTGTATGATTAAGAAGAGCAAGAAAGGGTTATGAAAATACATAAATAAAATTGGAGGAATGGAATATCCTAAAATTCATATTCATTAAAAATAGTATATTTTAGCAAATAGTACCTATTAAAAATAGGAGAATATGTTGGGCAAATTTTCTCTAGAATTTAAATAGGGCAAAACCCAATTTTAAAAATTACATGAAGGATCATAAAACATTATAAAATGCCCTAAAGTCTCTAAAACTAAGAGTAATCCTGATTTAATCATAAGAGAAATTACTAACAACTACGGGACAAGTTAATTTGCAATAATTGGAATGATTATATTAATTTTCATAATTAATCAAAGGGTTTTAAACACCAATTTTATAATTGTTTAAGAAATCAAATTTTCTAAAACCCTAGAACTAATACTTAGTTCATATTTAATTCATAAAATGCCATAAAAAATTATCAAAACACTTGAACGATTAAAAGGTAATTACCAACACTTAATGAACAATTAAAATTACACTAAGGGAATATTTAGCTAATTATTTACAATTAATACTAATTGTCATCAATTAAGAATGTGTTAAGCTAACTAAGAATCAAAGACCAATAGGGGATGAGATTAGCATAAAATAGATTAACAATAATCTTAAACTACCCTAAAAGTCAATAATACAATAATCAAGGGGCAATTAAGTATTGAATTAAGATGATAATTAAATTCTAATCAAGCTTTGAAAAGTCAATAAAATCAACTATGATCTAAGGGTCAAGAATTAACCACATAAAGCCAATCTAAGGGCTTAAATAATTATAAAAGCTTAATCCATGTGAAAATAGAAAAACCAATGGGAGGAAAGTGAACTCATAATATCTAGATATTATTTATCAAACACATGAGGGGAAATTAAGTCAAGAAATTGGAGGAAATAATTAATGGAACACATGGGATCATTAATTGTCATCAATGCAAAAATGGATGGAGTAGGAAGTAGTACACGGTTTTGTTGTAACATCCCGCCTTTTTAAATGTGGTTTTCAAATGGGATTATCAGAGTTTCGAAGAAATTAATCAGAGTGGCATCGGAAAAGATTTTTTTAAAATAACAACTTAATCAGAGCATCAGAATAAACTTTTTTCTTTAAAAGAGCGAGTAACTGATATACATTCCCCATTGTTGAGTCTGGTTGCTATTATAGTGGTACTAATCTCTGAATGTTTTCTATTACAATGACCCCTAGGTACTTCTCTGCCCGTGCCCTCTTGTGTACTATTCATCCTTGCTCTTGTCCCGGTTCCACCAGTATCTGAGACTATGAGCTAGGGTTCAATTCCCATTGAACCCCAGGTAACGGTTAACCTCATGCTTATGTACAGTTATGTATGACAGATATTCTTGATAAAACAACAATATCCATATTCAATGTTCATTTCTCAAAGATAAAAACATAACCATCATATATCCATATTATTCCATATTCATATCAAACCAGTCTGCACTCTTCACCAGTGCCACGATGGCCTATCGTGTCCTCAGCGCGCTAGGAAAACTCAAATGGCATTACCAAAACTGTAACCCGTATATAGCTGTATATATGTTCAAATAATAATTTGTAAAGCAGATTCACAGTTTATGAGCATATCTACCACATACAAGTGTACCATAAGCATCAGAGTTAGTGTTACAGTACGCGTCCGTACCTTCGTTGGCATATCAGTACGCTGTCGCTCGGACCGTGATCACGTTTACCCTATAATGGTAATATCACATTTATTAATTCACCAATCATATTCTAGAGAGTATCCTAGTCACTAATGACCCTTTTTACCCTTGGTAGGATTATTTTTCAACCTATCACATTTAATTCTCCAAAAACGCTGGTCCATAATTTTGGACAGATTTTCGCCTAACTTCAGAAAATCATAACTAATTCTAGAAAAATCGAAACGGGGATCCGTAAAATTTCCTGGAATCCTCAGGATGTCTATTTTTAAGAAAAAATATTATCTTTTGCCCAGATTACACGGTTCATTCCCAGTTTTTAAGTTTTGAGCCTCTGCCCAGAATTTTTCCAGAAATTCGTAGCCTAACTTTGAGGATTTTTATCTCACTGTACAGAAATCAGTTGGACATGAACTTTACATATTTAAAAATCCCTATATGTCTACTTTAACCATGAATTTTCTCAGAATTTTCTAACCATGATTTCAGCATAAAATAATAGCATTTTCATGATTGGTTTAGAAATTCCAGAACCGATGAAATTTCACCAAAACTTCGTTACTTCGGTGTTTCTTTTCCGGAAATTTTGCTAAAACCCTTCCTTCACTAATTTTTTGAAATAAAACCAATTTTAACTATAAAAACATGAATTTAAAATTATTCTAAACTATTTAAGATCTAACCTACTTCTAACTAAGAATTTAAAAGCTAGAAACTAAAGAACTTGCTTACCTCTTCTTAAACTCCTTCAAGCTTCTTCCACTCTCACTAATATTCAGATTGCTTGATTTTGGTGTGAGTTTTGTGAAGGGCCAAGGACCCCTATTTATAGTAGAAGGGTTGGGCAAGTTTGGTAATTAATTGGAACTTCCTCTTAGCAATTCTTGGCCCTTGGATCTAGGGTATTTTGGAGCACAAATCCTAGCCCTTAAAATTGCTTTTGAGTCACCTACATGAGTCATTACCCTAGTACATTATCCTCTTCCACCATTTATGTCTATTATCCAAAGTGTTTGGCTTTCCTTATACTAAATAGAATCCATTGAAAAGAATGTGCTTAGGTAATCTAATGAAGTTGTATGTTCAATTGCTCATTGGTTTTGAACTCTAGAAATTTTTAGCTTCATTTTGAGACCAATTTTGCCTATCTTTTCTTTTGATTCCATTTCTTAAACCATTATGAAAATGACTTTGGTTATACTTGTTTTCATGCTTGATTTATGCTTGTTATGAATCTCAACTTGGTTTTCATACTTAGTTCATAGATTTCAAGATATCATTTAATTTGTATAGGTTTTAGTAGATTTTATCTAGCATTATTTTTATAAACTAATTTAGTTATTTTAATTATCCTCTTCCTCATTGGTCCACCTATTGTTTTACACATCATCTTCTTCCATCACCCCTTACATCATCTTATCTAGTTAGGATTGTGATTCATCATGTAGGTGTGTGACTCATGCAAACTTAGATTGGTGATTCATGCTTAGGTTGATGATCCATTTCATATTTAGATCAATGACTCACCTAGGTCTAGAATTAATTTCATGAGTTATCCTAATTATGCAATTAACTAAATCCCTATTGGCTAACAAGTTGACTTCCCATTCCCTCTTCACACTAGACACACATATATGCACAACAATAGCATGCACACACATACACAACAATGACATCATCACATGCATCATCTTATTGGTCCAATTAATTTTATGAGGATTAAGAACATTTTCTTGATTTATCATTGGCTAATCCAATTTCACAAGGATTAAGCTTTATAATTTATTTAAGCCCTTAGATTGTCTTTATGTGGTTAAATCTTGACCCTTAGATCATAGTTGATTTTATTGACTTTTCAAAGCTTGATTAAAGCTTAATTAACTTCTTAATCCAAGGCTTAAGTGTACCTTGATTATTGTATTATTGGCTTTTAGGGTAGTTTAAGATCATTGTTAATCTATTTTATGCTAATCTCATCCCTTATTGGTCTTTGATTCTTAATTAGCTTAACACATCTTTTATTGATGACAATTTGTATTAATTGTAAATAATTAGCTAAATATTCCCTTAGTGTAATTTTAATTGTTCATTAAGTGTTGGTGATTACCTTTTAATTGTTCAAGTGTTTTGATAATTCTTTATGGCCTTTTATGAATTAAATATGAACTAAGTATTAGTTCTAGGGTTTTAGAAAATTTGGTCTCTTAAACATTTATAAAATTGGTGTTTAAAACCCTTTGATTAATTATGAAAATTAATACAATTATTCCAATTATTGCAAATTTAATTGTCCCTTAGTTGTTAGTAATTTCTCCTAATTGGTATACGTATTTTCAGGCCATTTAATTATCTCTTATGATTAAATTAGGATTACACTTAGTTCAAGAGACTTTAGAGCATTTTATAATATTTTATGATCCATTATGTAGTTTTTAAAATTGGGTTTTGCCCTATTTAAATTCTAGAGAAAATTTGCCCAAGAAATAAAATAAACTACAAAATTTGGAGACAACATATTCTCCTATTTTTTTTATAGATATTATTTGCCAAAATATAATATTTTCAATGACTATGAATTTTTAGGGTATTATATTTCTCCAAATTTATTTATATATTTCCATAACTCTTTCTTGCTCCTTTTGATCCTACAAGAACCCTAATTTAATTTGGTAATGGTTTGTATTTTTATGATATTTTATGATCCCTAGAAAAATTCAATCATTGATCACCTTAATCCTATATAAGGGTTTCCTAGAAATTAGAATAATCATACCTCATAATTTGAGACCACATATTCACCTAGTTTAAATAGGTGTCATTTATCAAAATATTCTAGTTATGAGAAATTATAATTTTTGGGGTATTACATTTGTGGTGTGTGTGTGTGTATGAGAGATTAATTGATTTAATGAAAATATGAATCCACCAATGGAAGGCTTCCTTCTTTGAAATTATGAGACATTAAAAACACATTTGAAGAGTCAAGTAGAGGGTGAATCACGGCTCACTATGGCTTGTTGGGTAAGAATTCATTTGATTGAATATTAATTCTATAAGCACATGCCCATATGAGTTAGCTTGGATGAGTCATTTATCTAAGCAAGAAATGACTCACAACCTAGAGAATGAGTCATAGCTCTATGTATCAATGGAAGAAGACTTTCAAGGCAATAATAATTAAGGTTCATAATGAAGGGGAAGAGGATAAGATGATGCATGTGATGATGTCATAGTTGTGCATGTGTGTGTGTGCTATTGTTGTGCATATGTGTGTGTGTAGTATGAAGAGAGGGAAGGGAGAGAAAGTCAAGTTGAGGGCCAATAGGAAATTAGATAATTGCATAATTAGGAAAATTCAAGAAAACAAATCCCAAACATAAAATAAATGAAAATCTATACTAACTAAATTATATCTTGAAATCCATGAACTAAGTATGAAAACTAAGTTGAAATTCATAACAAGCATAAATCAAGCATAAAAACAAGTATAACCAAAGCCATTTTCATAATTGTTTAAGAATTGGAACCAATAGAAAAGGTAGGCAAGATTGGTCTCAAAATGAAGCCAAGAAATTCTAGATTACAAAACCAAAGAGAAAACTAGCCTAAGACTTCATTAAGAACCCCAAATGAATTTTTGTCTAGTGAAATACAATTAAAAGTTAATTAAAATTGTTAATGACACTTAAGCCTTGATTATGTCATCCAAATGACATCACAAGGATGACATCACAAGAACACATGAAGGGTGAGGATTAAAACTTCTTTACTAAGTCTAGATCCAATGGCTAGGGTGAGAGATGGGCAAAATTAAATTCTGTGTCCTAGACCTTCACCTATAAATAGGAGGCTTGAGTTCACTTCATTCTTCACACCAAAAACCATTCTAAACAAGAGTGGAGTGAAGCAAGAAGGAGGAAGAGCAAGAGTCTTCAAGAGGTAAGCTTATCTTTAGTTTTTAGTTTTTAGTTTTATAGTTCTTAATAGTTATTCTAGGTAGTTTTTAGTAGAATTGTTAGTTTTAATCTAGAAAATAGGTAAAGTAATTTCCCATAGTTGTTCTCAAGCCTTATTGCATCGAAAGATGTCTGACAAGGTGGAAACATGTTGGGAAGTGACTTTTAGGATTAAGGGAATAAGCTAGAGTAAGATAAAAGAATTCTGGAATTTCTGGATTTTGGGAGTTAACTGGATAGGGAGCATTATTTTATGCATCAAATGATCTTTAAAAATCATGAAATTTTCCAGAAATAAAGTATACATGTAGGAATTTCCAAATATATAAAATATGTAACGTTTTGATCTCAGGACAAGGAGATATGAATTTTTGAAGATTAGGCTATAATTCTGGGCGAATTTCTGGGCAAGGTATGAACACACGAAATCTGGGAATTTTTCTTGAGTTCTGGGTGAAAAATGATATTTTTCCTCGAAACTAGACATCTTAAGGAGTCCGGGAAATTTTACGGATTTTTGTTTCGATTTTTCTAGAATTAGTTATGATTTTTCGAAGTTAGGCGAAAATCTGTTCAGAATTTCAGAACCAGCGTTTTTTTGGGACTTAAAGTGGATAAGTTGAAAAATAAACCTACCAAGGGTAAAAAGGGTCATTAGTGACTAGGATACCTTCTAGAATATTATTTGTGAATTAATAAATACGATATTACCATTATAGGGTAATCGTGATCACGGTCTGAGCGACAGCGTACCTATATCGCCAACGAAGGTACGGACGCGTACTGTAACACTAACTCTGATGCTTATGGTACACTTGTATGTGGTAGATATGCTCATAAACTGTGATGCTGCTTTACAAATTATTATTTGAATATATACAGCTATATACAGGTTACAGTTTTGGTAATGCCGTTTGAGTTTTCCTAGCGCGCTCAGGACACGATAGGCCATCGTGGCCCTGGTGGAGAGTGCAAACAAGTTGTGATAGATATATATATGGATATATGATGGTTGTGTTTTTATCTTTGGGAAATGAATATTGAATATAAATATTGCTGTTTTATCATGGATATCTGTCATACATAACTGTACATAAGCATGAGGTTAACCGTTATCTGGGGTTCAATGGGAATTGAACCCCAGCTCATAGTCTCAGATACTGGTGGAACCCGGACAAGAACAAGGATGAATAGCGCACGAGAGGACGCGGGCAGAGAAGTAATTAGGGGTCATTGTAGTCATAAATACTCAGAGAATTGTACCACTGTAATAGCAGCCAGACTCAACAACAGGGAATGTATATCAGTTACTCACTCTTATAAAAAAAATTATTTTGTTTGGGATATTGATTTACCAAGAAAATCTTTTTCCGATGCAACTCTGATTATTTCTTCGAAGCTCTGATAATCCCTTTTCATAAACCACATTTAAAAAGGCGGGAAGTTACGAAGATATTCCTAAAAATAATATAATTAAAAAAAACTCAATTAAATAAAATTAAAAAAAAAAATCTTGATTTTCGACTTGAAGACAAGTCATTTTCTAAGGGAGAGAAATGATAGCCATCCAACTGGGAAAAAAAAAAAAAAAAGCAAACATATAATATGCATTCCCCTTTAAAATATATAACACTGATAAAAACAAGGCCAAGGTTTTCACAGTGAAAAGAATCGGACCATGAAATTTATCTGGGTATGCATTTAGTTGGTTAGCACATCTTCAGTTGTAGTGGCAATGTGAGTCCAATTAAGCGGATATATCAAGATTAGCTAATGACTCCATAACATTCCTCAGGACTGGCTTTGTCTCTTCAATATTATCAAAAATATAGGATTCGCGCAATATTCTACAGCAGAAAAGAGACGGTCTTTTATTACCCTTGATATAGGGCGGTAAGGTCACGATTTGGGTAAGCTCATGGGAAAGTCAAATGAGAATGAGAACATAAAGAGAGACAACTAAAGTTGTTATAAGAAAATAAGTTGAGAAGACAATGAGGATATCTAAGATAAAGAGTAAGCAAGAATTTAAATTAATACATTTTAAAGAGTTAAAGAAGAAGAAAGTATCTCACTAATTCTTTAACAACAGTCAAATCCTTAATGGAAAGATAAGCCAGATTTGTCACCCATCAAACTATTAAAGCCCAAGGAGAATCTCTCATACCAATTTACTCTCTAAATGCTTGATTAATGAGACACTATACCTATTTATAATAGTTTATAAATAGAAAGACTCTATCCAAAATATAAATACGAAATCCAAAAGATATCCAAATATGAAATTTCGATAACTCTTGATCCTAAATTCTAGCTGTAATACCCCAAAATTAACAATTATCATAAATCCAATATTTTGTTTGATGGAACCTATTTAGAATAGGTGAATATGTGGTCTCAAATTTAGAGATATATTTATTTTGTCTATTAGATTATTTTCCCTTAGAATTTAAGGTAGCTAATATTTTATTTTCCTACATTTTGTTTGGAATCATAAAATACCATAAAAATTTAAACAATTCCCAAATGCAATTAGGGATTTTATAGGATCAAAAGAAAGCAAGGAAAAATTAGAAAAACACATCAAATAAATAGGGGAGCATAATAAGAATTAGTAGACACTTGAATTTTCACTAAACAAAATGATTATGTAAATTTTTATAATTAATCAAGGGATTAAATTAAGAGGACTTAAATCTCAAAATTCATAATTGAATAAGAAACTAGATTTTTCTAAAACCCTAGAATTAATACCTAGCTCATGTTAAGTTCATAAAATGTCATAGGAAATTATCTAAACACTTGAAACAATTAGGAGACAATTATTGATAATTAATGGGCAATTAATTAACACTAATGGGAGGTTTAGTTAATTATTTACAATTAGCATTAAAAACCACCAATTAGAGGAAGGTTAGGCCAATTAAAAAGAAAGAACCAATAAGAGATTGAGATTAGCAATAAATGAATTATTAACAAACACAATTATTTCATGAACCAATAAACAACAACCAAGTGGTAATTAAGCTTAGGATTAAGGTGTTAATCAAATACTAATTAAGGGTTGAAAAGTCAACAATTGCAACTATGATCCAAAGGCTAAGAATACATCTTATAAAGCTTATCCAAAGGCCCTAATTAATTCTAATAAAGCATAATCCATGAGATAAGAGACTAACCAATGAGATTTTTCCTTCCAATTATTGCAAAGCAAGAAAAACAAATTAAAAATAATTAAGTGGGGAGGGTGTGCGTTTTTTTAAAAAAAGAAAAGGAAGAAGAAGACTTGAACAATTAATTAAAATACACATGTGCCCCTTGAGTCATTAATCTATACAAGGTGAGTCACTACTCTAGCCAATGAATCACCACCCTAAAACCATGAATCACTAATCTAAGTTTGCATGAGTCACACACCTACATGATGAATCACAACCCTAACTAGATAAGATGATGTAAGGAAGTAGAGGTGGACCAATGAGGAGAAAGATAATTAGAATAACTAAATTGGTTTATAAAAATAATTCTAGATAAAAACTAATAAAACCTATACAAATTAAATCATATCTTGAAATCCATGAACTAAGTATGAAAACCAAGTTGAGATTCATAACAAGCATAAATCAAGCTTGAAGACAAGTATAACCAAAGTCATTTCCATGATTGTTTGAGAAATGGAATCAATAAGAAAGATAGGCAAAATTGGTCTCAAAATGAAGCTAAAAATTTGTAGAGTTCAAAACCAATGAGCAATTGAGCAAACAACTTCATTAGGACTCCCAAATGAATTGTTCACCAAAAATGAAACAAGGATAATTGGCTTAGGCAAAAATGAAAACACATGGGATAAAATTTGTCAAAATGGAAGAGGATAAGGTACTATTGGATAAAAACGGAAGAGGATAGGGAGAGAGAAAGGGGAGGACAGTTTTGAGCATGTGGAGGGCTAGGATTTGTGCTCCAAAACCTCCTAAATCCAAGGGTTGGGATTGAAGCAAAAGTGTTAGGAAGTTAACCCCAAAATTCACTATAAATAGGACCCCTTTGCTCTCCACAATCCTCACCACTTCACAAAGCATTCAGCCATATAGAGAGAGTTGAGAGTGAGAGCAAGAAGGTTCTTGAAGAGTAGCAAGGCTTTTGGGTAAGTTCTCTAGCTTTAGCTTTGAGTTTTTTTAAGTTCTAGCCTTTTAATTCATAGTTAGAAGTAGTTTAATCTTTAAATTCCTTAGATATAGTTGTTTTTATGTTTTTCTGAGTTTAAAATTAGCTTTATTTCAAAAAAATAATGAAGAAAGAGTTTTAGCAAAATTTCCGGAAAAAAAACACCGAAGTAACGAAGTTCTGGTGAAATTTCATCGGTTCTAGAATTTCTGAACCAGTCATGAAAATACTATTATTTTATGCTGAAATCATGGTTGAAAAATTCTGGAAAAATTCATGGTTAAATTAGACATATAGGGATTTTTAAATATGTAAAGAACATGTCCAAATGATTTCTGTACAGAGAGATAAAAATTCCCAAAGTTAGGGCTACGAATTTCTGGAAAATTCAGGACAGATGTTCAAAACTAAAAACCTGGGAATGAACCGTGGAATCTGGGAAAAGGCTGTTATTTTTTCTTGAAACTATACATCCTAGGGATTCTGAGGAATTTTACGGATCCTCGTTTCGATTTTTATAGAATTAGTTATGATTTTTCAAAGTTAGGTGAAATTCTGCCCAGATTTAAGGACCAGCGTTTTTCTCAAAACATAAGGGGAAATAATAAATTCATAAATTCACCAGGGGTTAAATAGTCATTTGTGGCTAGAATATCTATTGGTATATTGGTTGTGAATTAATAAATGAAATATTACCTCATAGGGAATCTGTGATCGCTTCGCAACAGACGACGTCCCGTGAACATCGACGAAGATACGGACGCGTATTGTAACACTAACTCTGATGCTTATGGTACACTTGTATGTGATAGATATGCTCATAAACTATGACTCTGCTTTGCAAATTATTTAAACATATAGCTTTATACGGGTTACAGTTTTGGTAATGCCGTTTGAGTTTTCCTAGCGCGCTGAGGACACGATAGGCCATCGTGGCACTGGTGAAGAGTGCAGACTGGATTAATGTGAATATGTGATGATTGAATTGATATGTGGTTATGCTATACTGTCATGAAATACCTGTTGATATATAACTGTTCATAAGCATGAGGTTAACCGTTACCTGAGGTTCAATGGAAATTGAACCTCAGCTCTTACTATAGCCTTAGGTTCTGGCGGAGGCGGAATTGCCGACAAGGGTAAGCAGGTCGCCTGAAGACGCGAACGGAGGCATATTCTTCTGATGTTGCTTTTATCATTTTGTTATACTTGAATTTTGCGGATGACTGTATTAGTGTTAAACACACCAACAATGGATGGTTATCAGTTACTCGTTTTGTTTTTAAAAGAAAAATCTTTTCCCGATGCCACTCTGATTAATTTCTTCGAAACTCTGATAATCCCATTTGAAAACCACATTTAAAAAGACGGGATGTTACACTAGCAACTAAATCTATCTAGTGGAATATTCCACTTATTTCCTAATTTTTTTAAATATAATAATAAAAACAGACTCAATTAAATAAACAATAACTAAAATTATATTAATAAATATTTATTCCTAAATTTTCTGACTCTCCGCAACTTCTCTCAACTTCTATGATCTCACGCTATTCCAGTACTCGCCTCCTCTTCGCTTCTTCTTTCTGTGCATGGTGTGTAGCTCATGTTCTTATTTTGAGATTGAGGCTTGGGTGCCTGCGATTAGAAATAATGAAGGCCAATTGTTAATTTATCTTACGGTGATGTGAGAATTCTGTGCCACAAGCAATTCATTAAGATCTGCAAAATATAAATTAACCTCAACACCCACCGATACGTCATGCATATTACCACCTAATATATACTATAACTCCAAATCCTAAATATATGAACCAATTTGTAATGTAATTTGCACTATAAACTAGGACCAGAGGAGTATTTTTTACATACACATACAAATAAAAAGCAAAAACTCTAATGAAACTGAAGCTTTTTCAACATATTGAATTATCAGACCATGAAATTCTTTTTAGTGTTCATATATGTGGTTGGAAAGCACATCTTCTGTTTTAGAAGTCAGGACTGGTTTTCTCCATTCCAAATTAATGCATAAAAAAGAACATCAGAATCCCACCTTATCTTCCTGTTTGCTGGCTCGTACGTGCCTCCTTCCTGGAAAAGAGAAGTATGAAGATCAGCCAAAACATCTCTACCATCGGAGGAGTATTTTGAATCGCAGTATTATATTGACCAACTCAATAACAACCAAACACGAATGCACAGCCTGACAGAATTGAATAGAATACCAATACATTGTGATGATCCAACACCTTGATTAAAATTCCATTAGAACCAACATACAAGATGAGAATTCTATAGATAATCAAGATAAGGAACTTCCCCAAAAATAAAACGTTACCCTTGTTCATTCTAAGGGTCAAATAGTCAAACATTGTTAAAAAAAAAAAAAAAAATTGCGGGCAGCCCCAGTATATTTAAAAACACCAACCTAGAAACAGCAAAACAGAAGGAAGATCCATAACAAATACAACCACCAAATCACCCCAAGACAGCAAAGATGAAAACACATACACGTTATTCACTCAAACGAATAAGAAACACATATATGTTATCCAATAGTCCTAGTCCGGAACCATATTTTTCTTTCAACACTCATTAATTTGAAGGGATCAATTAGTATCTTTTTCGTGATGGATTACACAAAGAAACTTCTTCAACATACATTCTTACATGTCGTAAAGAAGAAACTAATCAAAATTACAGAATACAACTCACATATGGCGCCTGATCTTCGCTTCTTCTTCTGTGCACGGAGTGTTCAGGTTGTTATTTTGAGATCGAGGCTCTTGTGCCTGCGATTTGAAATTGTTAAAATTCAATCTAAAGGAGTATTTCCTCTTTTTCATTCATTCACTCATTCATCCGTATACAAACAGAGTTTAACAACCTAAGCAAAAAAACCTTTCAAATTTTCCCCTAATCTAATAACAATAATTCAAATTCAAATAATCCAAATAATAATTCAAATTCAATTCCCATCTTCAACCGAAATAATGAAGGCCAATTGAGAATTTATCGTATAGTGATGTGAGAATTCCGTGCCACAAGCAATTCATTAAGATTTGAAAAATATAGCAACAAAAGGAGTACCTTTCTGAAGAAAGTAGCCTTAAACAGTCTCCAGAAATTACATTGCTGCTTCGTCATTAAATTTTTCAGCAAGTAAATGTGAAGAATTGTGTTGCAGTGCGTGTATTATGACGCATTCAATAAAACGAAACTCGGATACACAGAGCCTAATGATCAGTCAACAATTGGTGGTTTGTAGTAGCTCTTATATGCTCCAGCTAACTGAAATTCCCCTGATCGATATTAGCTGTCTGTTTGGGAATTTAGAAATATTATGATATTTTATTTTTACAAGATTATATTTAATCTAATAAATTCGTATATAAATAATTAATATAATTAGAAATATTAACTATAATGATATTTTATTTTAACAAGATTATATTATTTTGTTAAGAAAAATATATTTAAAAAACTAATAAAAATTAGAACTATAAAATTAATAATATAAATACATGTTTAGTTAAAAAGTTGAAAGAGTATTAAAATAAAATTATGAGAATAACTTACCATTTATGGAGTATTATAATTTATACATGCACTAATATTAAAAATATTATAATTAATATCTCAAGATATCTCTGCATTAAAAATTTGGACGAATCATACTTAAGTCCCTAACATCTTTACAAAGGCACTGTTATGGACCGGCCCAACAGCCCATATACCGGCCACGGCCCAACCTAGCCTAGAAGCATAATTGGCGGGATAGCATAGAAGACCCCAACAATATGGGATCTATCCTAACTGCAATCCCTAATATCTCGACCCCAAATATCGCTCTCCAAGCCAAGATACTCGCACCAAACCCTCCATATAAGCTGAGAAACAACACTTAGGTGCACACGTTCTAACTTATGCTCTATTTACTTCCTGTCACACAGAGCACACACACCACCCCCTGGCTTCACGCCTTTACGTATACTGCGAACTACGTGGACTTTGATCCCTTCAAAGGGTACGTAGGCTCTAGGCTTGACAACCTAGTCAAGTCCAATCTTTCTGTGTTCTTAGGACAGAACATTGGCGCCGACCGTAGGGAACCATAAACTTCAATCCCTGTGACCACTGATGGTAAATACCAAAAGCCACAGCAGAAATCCACCACCGCCGGTTGGCGGAGACCCCCAACCAAGCCAACCACCGATCGACCCAACTAGCCACAGGGGCCGCCGCAACGGGAAAAAACTCCTGAAGGACACGTGACCGACACGGCGACTTCCCCTCAGGCAGCGAGCAGCCGCTGCCTGAAGCGCGCCCAGAACAACCAGCGCGAGACGTCCAGGCGGTCGAAGCCGACATCTGCATCTTACGGAGGACGCAGGAGTCGTTCCTTCAAAGGCTCGAAAATAAGGAAAAACGAGATCACCTTCAGCGAGAGGCAGATTTTGAAGCCTTTAGCCAAATGATAAAAGACGCGCTCGAGCACGATCGCCGACAGGGAAACCGCAGGAGAAATCATAAAAGAGGAAGAAGGGCCCCATGGACGACAGCAGCTCCTCGAGCAGCACAGAACCGAGGAACTCACGCCAGGACAACGGCAAACCGGACGGTAGGACGAGCGCAGAACGAGGCCGCCTACCATCCCCAGAAAATACCCATGACTCGGGAAACCAGGGTGACGGTGTTAACCGCACCAACCGGATTGCCACGGAGGGCCGAGACCGAGAAGAACACCGTTTGGAGGACAGAACTCCCCGGACTCGTAGATCACCTAGCCACGGATCTCCCCGGGAATATCGAGTGACATATCTGTCAGACTCTGGCAGATCCCCATTCTCAAGGGAGGCGGCGACGGCCTGCTACCCAAAAAACTTCGACCTTGCCAACCTTCCGAAATACGACGGAACTCAAGACCCACGAAACCACCTTGAGGTCTTCGGAACACTTATGTGGGTACGCATGCAGCCGACGAACATTTAAAAAGGCAAAAGGATGATAGAATTGTAAATCATTCATTGTCTAAGACGGCCTGTACACATGCAGCTGACACGCATCTAAGCCAAGGCAAAAGGATGATAAAGAAAAGAAAACCATTCATTGCGTAAGCTATCTAACCAAGCTGAGAATTGCAAAAAAAAAAAAACTGCAGTAAAAGGGTGATGAAAACATAGGTCATTCATTACTCAGACAAATTTATACAAAGTGGTCCAAAGGCCAGAAGTGTTCCGGGAAAATAACAAAGAGCACAGACGCCCCGAAAACAAAAAGAAAAAATACAAAGACTAGCTGGAACGGTAAGGGATCAGAGTCCCGTCGTCCTGAACGAAGGAACGGTAATCGTACCCATCCACGTTAAGCTCGGCCCCGGCGTTGAAGTAACGGATCTGAGCCAAGGCCTGCTTAAAGCACTCCTCCGCAGTCTGCAGCAAGGCGTCAGAGACCTCCTAGCGAGCTGCCTTCTCCGCAGAAAGGGCCTTCTTAAGCACCTTCTTCTCGTCAACCAGGGAGGCCCGCTGCTGCTGGAGGACCTTTATCGCAGCCAAGCCCTCTGTCATCCCTCTCTGCACCCGGCCACACTCCTCGACTGCTTTCTCAGCATGGGCCCGGGAAAGCTAGAGCTCCTGGTCGGCCTTTACCGCCGCGGCCTTGGCGGCGTCTCGCTCCACCCTGGTAGCATCCTGCTCCGCCCAGGCCGAAACGAGCTCTTCTTCAGCAGACCTGGCCCTCGCCTCAGCTGCGGCTAGCCCCTTACCCAGCTCCTCGGCAGACGCGGCCTTAACCTTCAGCTCTGCCTCGGCCGCCCTCAGCCTGTGGCACTTGGCATCAACCAGAGCATATTGCTCCCACACTAGGATCAAGGCCTGGACATACCCCACCGATCGGCATAGTTCTCTTTGAGCCGAATGTAACTGATCCAAGGCTGGGGGGGACAACGGCCGGCTATCCATAAAATGTCGGGGCAAAAGAAAGGCAACATCCACCTCTGGAGCCACCCCCTTATCCCACAAGAAGCCGCGGGGGAAACCGAAGACGGACCCGTCGGCGGAGGAGGAGGAGGGGGAGGTGGCGAGGAGGATGGCGGACTCGACGGAGAACCAGTGGGCACCTCAGGGCGGAGTGCGACCTCAAACTCCGCATCTGAAATTACAACTTCCTTCCCTTTGGAAGCCGGAGACGTGGCGACGGCCTCTTGCCCCTAAGAAGCCTGGGATCCCATCGTCGGGGAAGACTTGGCGACAGCAGCAGAAGAAGGACCCTGACCGACAGAGCCCTTTGATTTCTTTGGGGCCTCGGCCGCGAGAGCACGGGCATCGACCGGAGCACCCGGTTTCTTCGAGCAACTCTGCGAAGCAGCGGCAGTCTTCGCTAGCCGAACATACAGCAGCAGGGCATCCATAGTCCTAGCTGAAAAAAAGAGAAAGATGAAACAAGTTAGCAAATCAGAAAGAGGAAAACCCAAAATAAGCCGGAAAAACACAAGACCTACAAGAAGGGGGCGCTGGCCTTGAACCAGGCCCGGTAATAAAAAAGGCCGCGGTCTGGACCCCGTATTTTTTCACGAAGGCGGCCAACCTGGGGATGGAGATGACGGTCTCGGGCAAGAGGTCGTCATCATCAACCAAGTAAGACGTCGGCAACTTGGTGTAATGCCCCTTATCCCAATAAAAGGGGAACCTCCACTCCACATCCAGACCCTCAGCCCCCTCCAAAAACCAGGGCTGACGGCCGGGCTTGGCCGCCACCTTGAAGAAGGCGTTCTTGAAACGCTTGAAGGAATCCGAGAAGGCCCCCATCAGTTTCCTATCCGACCCATTCCGGAGCGAGACCAGTCCCTTAAGTTTATCACCTTCCCTGGGTGAACCGGGGGTAAAAGGGCTGAAGTAGTAGAAGAATAGGTTGGCTGTACAAGGGATGGGAATCGGAAAAGAGGCATACAACTTCTCGAAGGCCACCAAATAGGCCCAGCCGTTCGGATGAAGCTGCAACGGCACGAGGCTGAGGTAGGTCAGAGCCGAGATCTAGAACTCTTTAAAAGGGGAAACGAACTGTGATCCGAGTATACACATCCCGGTAGAAGTAGAAGAAGTTAGCAGATCCTTCTTCACGGACAGAGCAGACGGGCTCCTCCGCCCCCGCAGGAACGTACTCGCAGCTCTCTAGTTCGGGCAACTGCAGCCGGGCGACATCGGCCTCGGACATAAGAGACCGGACCATCAACATCTCATGCGAGACCCAGTCGAACTGCCAACACAAGCCCTCCGGCGGACTGGAAGAGTCCGAACCCTCGGGCTCAGAACGTTACTTGGAAGGCTGGGATTTGGGAGCCATTAAACCTATAGGAAAATAAACAAAACTAGTATCAGTGAAGGGCGGAAATACCTGGCACAGTAACAGTCGTAGGCAAAGGAGAAGGCGGACTCGGACGGACTTGGGCAATGGAAAGGACGTCGGAGGAAGGCCAATGTCGACAAGAACCGAGTATGGAAGAGGCCCTGGCGTCACTACCACGGGCTATCAGGGCAGAACTCTCTGCAAGGCAGTACCAACACGGGCCGAGATACCCTTCCGGAAAAGGACTTTCACGAACATGAGAAGAACCCTCGTAAAAATTGAAGGGTTGGGCCATCACCACCGGGGACCCGGATTCGGACGAGGAGCTTGTCCCGGCCCCGCCAAGCGACCCGGAAGGCAGAGCATACGTTAGAGGACAGATAGACTGTGGCATCAGAAGCCTAGCTGAAGTCGGGCGAGCCCTGGCTCGCCCCGCATGAACAGCGCCGCCTAGATGCAAGGGAGCCAAAACCCCCGTAGCAGGTGGTTCACCCCCAAGGACCCAATAAGTGGCCCGTGGGAGACGCATACGGAGGAACATTTCCTCTTCCGGCGTTAACGACGCCCTTTGCCTAGAATTGTTTCTGCCCTTCACCATGGATAGAAGCCTAATGCACTAAAGGTTTGTGTTTAAGGAAGAATAGGGGGATGAATCTTGGGTAAGATAACGCAAGAAACCCAGAAGATCACACAAGAAACCCCGAAGGGACGACAACACAAACAATAATCTCAGAGAATAAACGGTAAAATGAAATGAAATACCGAACAAAAGTACGGGGAAGTGACGAGAATACCTGTACGAGTAGAATAGAAGAGTTTGGGATGCTGGAAGACAGCAAAAATTGTGATCAAGAGAGACTCTTCTTTGCAAACTCGAAGAAACCAGAGAAAAGAACTCGAGAATAAGAGATTACCGGGAAAAGTGAAAGGAAAGGAGGGAGAAAAACTATTTGAACCAAGTCGTGAAACGATGGGGGCAAAACGGTCTATTCCGGATAGACACAACGGGATTGGTGCAGCACGACGTCAGCATATTAAATGCGCACAAACATCGAGACACGAGAAGGCGCGGCGGTTGCAGACCACTACCACTCAGGACCTGACAGCTGTAAACCCACAATGATGGCATGCGCAGAGCGATTCCTGAAGCGCGCAAAGAATGCCAAAAGGCAGGAAAGGCAGGGCCGAAGTAGCTGGGAGCACTTGAGACCGAGACGGGTTAGATTACCACCCCAGCATGATGGACCCGGTACCCTCGGTAGGTCACTAGAGCAGAGGTATCACGAGCCATCCCCGGACCTGGAGCCGACTTAAGGACCGCAGCACCCACAAGCCGGTCTGGCCAAAGGAGAAGGCCTCGGTCTGAACGATGGCCGAGGACAATATACACCTCGGCCGTCCAGAGGCCTGAACGACCGAGCTGGGGGGCAACTGTTATGGACCGGCCCAACAGCCCACATACCGGCTACGGCCCAACCTAGCTTAGAAGCATAGTTGGCAGGATAGCATAAAAGACCCCAACAATATGGGATCTATCCTAACCGCAATCCCTAATATCTCGGCCCCGAATATCGCTCACCAAGCCAAGATACTCGCACCAAACCCTCCATATAAGCTGAGAAACAACACTCAGCTGCACACGTTCTAACTTATGCTCTATTTACTTCCTGTCACACAGAGCACACACACCACCCCCTGGCTTCACGCCTTTACGTATACTGCGAACTACGTGGACTTTGATCCCTTCAAATAGGCTCTATGCTTAACAACCTAGTCAAGTCCAATCTTTCTGTGTTCTTAGGACAGAACAGGCACTAACATCTTTACAAAGGCACTCGGTGCTTATAGATTTTAAGAGCTTTCCATTGAATTGGGTACTCGTAATCTTCATGTGCCAACTTAAAGAATCGTGAAAGCAATATATCTTAAAGAATATCATGAGATTTCATATTATCTAATATTGTGATAATATTATGATTTTATTATATTAGTATGAAGATATGATTGTTATAATATTCCCCATTTGAATACTCGCATTTTACATATACACACACATCTAATCAACCAACACATCACTTTATATTCACACATCATATTTGACTTTTTGTGGATTAGCCCAGCCATTTCCCTAAATCATCGTATAAAATAAAAATAATTACAGTAATGCAGATCTCATCCACAAGAGAAAATTATAAATACACATATATGTATATATATGAAACATTATATTCATATATATGTGTATATAAAAATATAAGTATATATGTAATTCATTCTTACTTTAATATTTCACATTATAAATAGCATGGTTCTTAAAAATTCGTTTTATCACTACGATTTTACGTTGTTACGATTTTTTTCCCCATTAAAACGATTTTACTAATTTTTCAAACGCTTTTAAGTTTTTACGATTTTTTTAAGATTTTACGATTTTACGTTTTACGATTTTTCATTATCCTTCCGTTTTTAGGTAAATACTCGTTTTTTTTTAAGAACGATAAATAACTTACTGTTACGGACCGGCTCAACAGGCCCAGGTCCGGACCTCGGCCCAATCACGCTAGGGATAGAATCCACGCCAGAATAGGAAGGGATCTGAGATCCCACAAATATAGGATCTCATTAATGGAGATTCTCCTACAATCATGGCGCCAGCCACTCAGCCCTTGACGGCTCAATCTAAGATATTGCTCATTAAGGCAGAGATATGCGCGCCAGACTCCTCTATAAATAGAAGGAAACCCTAAACAGGTGCACACGTTCTATTCTATGCTCTTGTTACTTTCTGTCACACAGAGCACACACCCCACTCCCCTGGCTGCCTTCCAGTTTGCTACGAACTACGTGAACTTTGATCCCTTTAGAGGGTACGTAGGCTCTAGGCTTGACAACCTAGTCAAGTCCAACATCTGTGTTCTTTAAACAGAACATTGGTGCCGACCGTGGGGACTGTAAACTTCAATCCTCGTGACTACTGATGGTGAGCACTAGAAGCCACAACAGAAACCCCCAACCGGTGGGAGGAGACCCACAAGCCAGCCATCCACCACCAGATCAGCCGCCGGCACCACCACGGAAAGAGAACACCCCAGAAGGGCATGTTACTGATACGGTGACTTCCTCCCCTGCGAGGGAACAGCCGCTTCAAGAGGAACAGCCACGGCAGGAGAACCAGCAACCACTAGGAGCGCTCAGCCTGGCCCCAACGCGTGACGTCCAGGCAGTTGACGCCGACGTCCGCATGATGCGAAGGACACAGGAATCGTTCTTGCGGCGGCTGGAGAACAAGGAAAAACGGGATGACCTGCAGAGACGGGCTGACTTTGAAGCTTTCGGAAAGATGATCCAAGAAGCATTTGAGAAGGATCGCCGCGAAAGGGCCCGCTGGAGAAACCGTAGACGTGGAAGGAGAACCCCGGATGATGGCAGTAGTTCCTCGAGCAACTCTGAGCCGAGGAACCCACACCGCGACAACGGCGGACTGAGGCGGAATCCGAGTGCAGACCGAGGCAGACCACGGTCCCCAGAAGACAAAGAAAACCACGATGTCGGTCTTAACCGCACTGATCGACATGCAAGAGAGGACCGAGACCGAGAAGAGCCTCGTGTGGAGGATAGAACTCCCCTGGCCCACAGATCACCTCGCCACGGATTGCCTCGGGAATATCGTGTGACATACCTATCGGAGTCCGGAAGATCCCCATTCTCGAGGGAGGCGGCAACAGCTCGCTACCCAAATCGCTTCAATTTAGCCAGCCTGCCGAAGTACGATGGAAGCCAGGATCCACGCAACCACTTGATCACCTTTAAGAAGCTCATATGGGTCCGACAGATTAGCGGCCCAGTCATTCTACGACTTTTCGCAGCTACCCTGGATGGGCCGGCGCACAGATGGCTGACTGCTCTCCCGGACAACTCTATCCGTGACTATGAAGACCTCGGGCGCAAGTTCGAGTTGCATTTCGCTACCAGCAAGAAGCAGCCGAAAACCACCTTCGCACTGAGTAAGGTGAGGCAGAAGAAAGGCGAGGCCCTGCAGAAGTATCTGGATCGGTTCCGCGACATGGCCATGCAAGTGCGACCACTGCCCGAGGACGTCCATGTCCACTGCCTGGTCAACGGACTGGACCCATCATCCCGGCTGGCTCGTCACCTGTGCAAAAACCCAGTGTACAGCCTGACCAACTTCTATACCGAGGCGAAGAAGTACCTGGAAATGGAGCAGATGGAGGCGGCCAATGCCGACGAGCCCGAACGAACTAGGAAGAGTCCGCCCAGTGACGAGGAACGCCCAAGAAGGACGAAGACCGACTCCAGACGTCGCAGCTGGGACAGTCAAGCCAAGCCTGATCGGGCCGACCAGAAGGCCAAATATGACAGCTACACCCCGCTGAATGTCCCTCGGTCCCAGGTGTGGAAAGAGGTAGCCCAGGCCGAGATGAAGCGGGTGGACAAGCCGAGGCCGATCAGGGGACGCTCCAGCATGGACCGCTCCAAGCTCTGCAACTTCCACGACTGCCACGGCCACACGACCGACGAGTGCTATGATCTCCGCGACGCTATCGAGAAGTTCGTGAGAGATGGGAAGCTGCGTCAGTATGTGATCAAGACTCAGGGAAAGACAAGTGGCAAACGCGCTGACCGCGGCAGCAGTAGAAGTCCGCTCAAGGAGGCTCGGAAGCAGGAGAAGAAGCAGAGGACGGCCTCGGACGACGAGTTTCCCGACGTAGATTTCCAGTGCAACGTCGTCAGCGGAGGATTCGGTGGAGGGGGAGACACTATAAGCCAGCGGAAGAAATATCTCTGTGAGGTACTGACCGTCTGAGACCTCCCCAAATTCAAGGAAGATCCCAAGAAGCCGAGGCCGCCTACCCTGACCTTCACGGACGATGAGTTGAAAGACGTCATACCCGGCCACCTGGATGGACTGGTTATCACTGGAACCCTGGTCAATTATCGAGTTAAAAGAATTTTTGTGGATGCAGGAAGTTCGGTCGACATTATAAGCTGGGACGCCTACAAAAGGATGCACCTCGACAAAGAGGACCTCAAGCCATGCAAGACCACCCTGGTTGGCTTCAACGGCGAGCAGTCCTTCCCAAAGGGCTACATCGACCTCCGTCTGACTCTCGGCACCAAAGATGCCTCAAGTCTGAACGGGTACGATTCGTAGTCGCCGACTTCCGATCCCCCTACAGCATCATCCTGGGACGACCGACGATCCACAACTGGGATATACTAGTATCCACCAAACATCAGAAGCTGAAGATGGTCAATAGTAAGAACCAGATAGTCGTGGTATCCGGAGACCAGAAAGAGTCAAGGCAGTGCTACTTCGAAGCTCTCCGAGTCGAGGAAGGAGGACCCTCATCTCCACCCCGGCTCGGATCCAATGAGCAAGTAGCCGAAGCCGGCTCGGACGAGCGCCCGCGGCAACAAGTCAACATAGTAGAGCTTGACCTACGAGAACAAGATAATCCGAGACCTGAGCCAGAAAGCAAACTAGAGGAGATAGTGTTAGGCGAAGACCCGTCCAAGACCGCCAAAATCGGCCGGGATATGGACGACGGCCTAAAGACCCTCATGATCCGCTTCTTAAGGCAGAACCAAGACGTCTTCGCATGGACCTCGGCCAAAGTACCTGGCATCGACCCCCACTTCTGCTGCCACAAGCTCGGCATATGGCCGGGATCTAGACCCGTGGCACAGAAGAAGAGGAACATCGCCGACAACAGACAAAAGGCACTGGAAGAACACATAGACGAGCTCCTAGCGGCCGGCTTCATCCGGGAACTACAGTACACCACCTGGCTCTCCAACGTCGTAATGGTCCTCAAACCCAGCAGCAAATGGAGAGTGTGCGTCGACTACACGAACCTCAACAAGGCCTGCCCAAAGGACTCCTATCCAATGCCCAACATCGATAAGCTCGTG
This sequence comes from Acacia crassicarpa, assembly GCA_034222035.1. NCBI lineage: Eukaryota > Viridiplantae > Streptophyta > Magnoliopsida > Fabales > Fabaceae > Acacia > Acacia crassicarpa. Next base: position 22,937,441 of record JAWXYG010000011.1, on the reverse strand, counting down.
GATAACTCGGCCGAGTACCAGCTCCTCTCCTTCATGGACGCCTACTCTGGTTATAACCAGATTGCCATGCATCCGGACGATCAGGAAAAGACCGCCTTTATGACTGACAAGGCAAATTACTGCTACAATGTCATGCCTTTCGGACTGAAGAATGCCGGGGCCACCTACCAGAGGATGATGAATCGGGTTTTCGAGGATCAGATCGGGGGCAACATAGAGATCTACATAGACGACATGATCGTCAAGTCAAAAATTCCAGAAGACCACATCCGGGACCTAGAACAGACGTTTGAAAAGTTAAGAAGACATCGAATCAGGTTGAACCCAACCAAATGTGCCATCGGAGTTCCGGCAGGGAAATTCCTAGGTTTCATGCTGACCAACCGAGGGATCGAAGCCAACTCGGACAAGTGTAAGGCCGTCCTCGACATGCAGCCCCTGAGGACCAAGAAGGAGGTACAGCAGCTGACAGGCCGACTGGCCGCCCTGACGCGTTTTTTGCCAAAGTCAGCCGAGAAAGCCCTACCCCTCTTCAAGTTGCTGAAAAAGGAAACCCGAGGCGGCTGGAGCCCAGACTGCGACGCTGCCTTCTCAGAGATCAAGAGATGCTTGGCAACCCCGCCGGTGCTCACTAAGCTGGACCCCAGGGAAACCTTGTTCCTCTACCTCTCGATCGGTGACGAAGCCGTAAGCACCGCACTGGTGAAGGAGTCCGAGGCCGGACAGATGCCTATATACTTCATCAGCAATGCCCTGCAAAGTTCGAAACAAGGTACCAGAAGCTGGAGAAGGTGGCTTTCGCCTTACTGACTGCGGCACGAAGACTCCGGCCCTATTTCCAGGGGCATCGGATTGTGGTATGGACTAGCCAGCCCATCCGGCAGATTCTCCACAAGCCCGATTTGGCCGGAAGGATGACCAACTGGGCCATAGAACTATCCGAGTTCGACATCACATTCGAAGCCCGACAGGAGATTAAGTCCCAGACACTAGCGGATTTCATCAGGGAGCTCACCCCGGCTACTACTAATGACGGGGTTTGGAAGGTCTATGTGGATGGCTCATCCAACGCAAAAGGCAGCGGTGCAGGAGTCATCGTGGAGAGCCCGCAGGGGGTAGCCACCGAGCACTCCCTGCAGTTAAAGTTCTAGACCTCCAACAACCAGGCCGAGTACGAGGCCCTTCTGGCCGGATTGCTTCAGGCGAAGGACAACGGCGGCCAACGAGTAAAGGTTTTAACCGACTCGCAGCTCGTCGCGGCTCAGATCGACAGCACCTATCAAGCGAAAAGCCTACTCATGGCAAAGTACCTGAACCGAGCCAAAGAGCTCATGGCCGAATTCGAGGAGGTGACGGTTTCCCATATCCTGAGAGAAGAGAACGCTCGAGCCGACATCCTCTCTAAGCTAGCAAGCACTAAGGGGCCGGATAACCACAGGACCGTGATCCAGCAAAATCTGACCGAGCCGAGTTGCATCATGGCCATCTCGGCCGAGGCCGATTGGAGGAAGTCGATTGAAGACTACCTCGAGAGGGGAATTATCCCAACCGACCCAACCGAGGCGAAGAAGCTGGTCAGAGAAGCCGCCCTCTACGCTATGGTTGATGACCAACTGTATAGGAAGGGACTCCATTGCCCCATGATGCGGTGCCTCGGAGACTCTGAAGCGAAATATGTGCTGGCCGAGCTACATGAAGGCGCTAACGGCCACCACATGGGGGGCAAGGCACTCGCCCGGAAAGCATTACGCGCCGGCTACTACTGGCCCACTATGAATCATGACGCCATGGAAAAAGCCAAAACATGCAACAGTTGCCAGAAGCATGCCAGAATAATATGGCCGCCGCCCTCAGAGTTGAAAGGAATGCCAGCCCCCTGGCCCTTCTACAAGTGGGGCATGGACATCCTCGGACCATTCAGGCCGGCACAAGGGCAATGTAGATGGCTCATCGTCTACTGGAAGAGGGCAACAGCTCGGCACCGTCGCCGGTTATGAAAAACCAGGCCGGCTTCACACCATACTCGGCCACCAAAGCCTCCAGCCGGGGCAGGGCGGAAACCGACTCGGGAGTAAGGCCCTTGCGCGGAACCTGGAAGGAGACCACCTTAGCCTTATAATAGCTCTCCTCCCAGTATAAGGGGAAGCGACCGCCGCCCTCCAAGAACCAGGGCCCCTCCCCTAGAACGGCCTCCACCTTGAAGAACGCCCCCTTAAAGCGCTTGAATGAATCAGAGAAGGGCGTCATCAGCACTCACCCCGGATTGATCCGAAGGGACACCTGCCCTCTTTGCTTGTCACCCCCCCTCGGCAATCTAGGTGTGAAGGGGCCAAAGTAATAAAAGAACAGGTTGGCCGTACACGCGATGGGAGGCGAAAAATGGTCACATAGCCTTTCAAAGGCCACAAGGTAAGCCCACCCATTGGGATGGAGCTGAGACGGGGCCAAGTGGAGATGCCGCAGAGCCTCCATTTGGAAGGGGGAGAAAGGGAGAGAAACTTGGACCCGCGTCAAGTAGTCCCGGTAGAAGAGGAAGAAGTCCGGCTGTCCCTCCGACCGAGCCGCACAGATAGGCTCCTCGGGCCCCGGATGCCTGAGCACACACCCCGGCATGGCTAGGACCGCCAACCGCGCTATGTCCACCTCTGACGTCAGCGACGGGGTAGCCAGCACGTCGTGCGATACCCAGCCGTATCGACGAACCAAAGCCGCGGGCGGACTGGAAGAGTCCGAACCACCGGCTCCCGAATGCTTTTTTGACGACCCAGACTTTGGAGCCATAAATAAACCTATACGAAAGTAAACAAAGCTGGTATTAGCAAAGAAGCGGAAATACCTGGCAAAGACACAGTAGCAGGCAATAGAGGCCGCGGACTCGGATGAATGGGGGCGGAAGAAGAGACAGCCGGGACAGACCAATGCCGACACGATCCAAGTACGGCAGAAGCCTCAGCATCTCCACCTCGAGCCATCAACGCGGAAGCCTCCGCCAGACAATCCCAGCAAGGGCCGAGATATCCTTCCAGGGCAGACGCCGGACGGACGACGGAAGGGCTCTCGTAGAAACTTAAGGGTTGAGCCAACACCACCGGGGATCCAGATCCGGAAGAGGAGCCCACCCCGGCCACGCCGGGCGACCCGAGGGGAACGGCACGCGCCAGCGGCCGGAATGGACGGCGAGGAAGTAGGACCGAGACCCTGGCCGAGGAAGGACGAGCCCCAGCTCGTCCCGGACGAACACCGCCACCCCGGCGCAGGGGATTCAAAACCCCCGTGGCAGGCGGTTCTCCCCCAAGAACCCAGTAAGTAGCCCTGGGGAGACGAGCACGGAGGAGCATTTCCTTCTCAGGCGTTAATGACGCCCTTGGCCTAGAAGCACCCCTACCTCTAACCATGTTTAGAAGCCTAAGACGCTAAGCGATTGTCGTCTAAGGGCGAGAAACAGGACAAATTTCTGATCTAAGATGTAAGGAAACTCAGAAAAACCCAGAAACACTGAAGAACAGTAGCACAGACAGCGATTTCCAGAGAAAAACGGTAAAATGCAGGAAACTACCGAACAAAACACAAGGGAAGCAGCGGAATACCTGTGTAAAGGAAGGAGAGAAACCGGAACTTGGAAATCGGTGAACGGCAGAATCTCGACTAAAGATGGCAAAGGAAGGAAACCAGAGGAAAGTCTGAGAGAATGCGATAGCGGGAAAAGTGGAAGAGAAACACAAAGAGGACTATTTAAACCGAAATCCCAAACAGAAGGGACACAACGGTCTATTCCCGTACAGATATGACGGGATTGGCACAGCACACCGCAGGCGCAATAAATGCGCACTAACCTCGGTAAGCGAAAGGACGCGGCGGTTGCAGAGCACACCCAATGGAGACCTGACAACTGTAAGCCCATAATGATGGCATAGCAGGAACAAATCCCAAGGCGTCCGGAGAATCCCAAAAGGCAAAAGGGCAGGGAACTCGGGCAGGACAAACAGCCGCCCGGTCAGAATGAACCCGACGTTCTTGGCAGGACAGGAGAAGGGTAAGCCGGCCAGTCTAGGCACCCCTAAGCCGACCAATCTAGGCGCCGATAAGCCGACTCATTCTAGGCAAAGGGCCTCGGCCACTCCAAGGACTAGGGGCAATAAGCACCTCGGACGTCCAGAAGCCTGAACGACCAAGCTGGGGGGCAACTGTTACGGACCGGCCCAACAGGCCCAGGTCCGGACCTCGACCCAATCACGCTAGGGATAGAATCCACGCCAGAATAGGAAGGGATCTGAGATCCCACAAATATAGGATCTCATTAATGGAGATTCTCCTACAATCATGGCGCCAGCCAATCAGCCCTTGACGGCTCAATCTAAGATATTGCTCATTAAGGCAGAGATATGCGCGCCAGACTCCTCTATAAATAGAAGGAAACCCTAAACAGGTGCACACGTTCTATTCTATGCTCTTGTTACTTTCTGTCACACAGAGCACACACCCCACTCCCCTGGCTATGTGCCTTCCAGTTTGCTACGAACTATGTGAACTTTGATCCCTTCAGAGGGTACGTAGGCTCTAGGCTTGACAACCTAGTCAAGTCCAACATCTGTGTTCTTTAAACAGAACACTTACTTTATATAAAAAAACACAGAAACCACCTACCTGAGAAATTGGAATGCAAAAAAAAAAAGAAAGAAAGAAATTGGAATGCAGTTTCGTCAATATATTTTAATATGCTAAGTAATGTGAAGACTTGTGTTGCGCATACTACTTCATTAATAGGTGAGATGTGAGATCATGTAGTTTTGACTGGGAAATTGATGTACGGATGGCCCAGTTACCCCGTAGAATAAAAATGAATTATTAATATAAACGAAAATTTTCGTTGGTAATTCTAATCATATTATAATTATAATAAATAGTATACTAAATAATAAATATTATATAGCCTAAACCCTGAATATAAAAATAAATATAATAATTTAATAAATAATAAGTTTGGAAGATGCAATGAATATTGATCTAGAATTATTTTTGGCGTCACCCCCGTATATTCTTCAATATCTTGGAGTGTTGTAGTTTTTAGAATAGAAGGCTGGCAATTATTGGAAATACTAAGGCTATGTTCGCGAGTTTTATTTTGGAGGGAAAGGAAAGGGAAGGGAGAGTTTTGGTAATCCCTTCCCTTGTTCACGAGTTTTAAAAATAGGAGGGGAGGGAATCAAGGAGTTTTACAAATCCTCCAAAACCCTCCTCCTTTTATAAAATAAAGCTCCCCCAATATGGGGGGTTTAAGAGGAACAATAGGTTAATTACTTATTTACCCCCGTTCACTACTACTACTACCACCACCACCCTACCCCACCCCACCCTGCCGCAGCTGCCACCGGCCTCCACACCCGCCGGCCGGCCACCACCGTCGGCCGGCCACCACCACCACCACCGTCGGCCGGCCGCCACCACCACCCACCGTCAGCCGGCCACCGCCACCACCACCGGCCGGCCAGCCACCACCACCACCACCACTGGCCGGCGACCACCACCGCCACCGGTCGTCGGTGGTGGCCGTGGCGTCCAGCCGGCCGGTGGTCGGCCGGCGGTGGTGGCCTAGCGGAGGTAAGTGGATTTTATTTATTTTTTATTTATTCAAAACTAGGGGTAAAAGGGTAATTTCACCCGAATTTGTATATCCCTCATAGGTCCTTGGTACTTCATAGTCTTTTTACAAATTCAATGAACTTTTGGGGGTTTTGCATATTCAAAAGGTATATATTTGGAATTTTCCCATAATTATATTAATTATTAAAGAAAAGGTCAAAATGGTAAAAATAACTCATTAATCCTCCATCTTCCTCTCTTGCTATTTTTTTAACTCCTAAACAAGGGGATGAGATATCCCCCATTTCCCTTCCTTCCCTTCCCCTCCTTTCTCCTTGTATTCCCTTCCTTCCCTTCCCCTCCAAACTCGCGAACATAGCCTAAGGCTTTGTTTGCGAGTTCCATTTTAGAGGCAAAGGAAAGGAAAGGGAAGGGAGGGCTTTGGTAATCCCTTCCTTTGTTAATTTACAAAGGAAGGAACTACCAAAGCCCTCCCTTCCCTTTCTTTTCCCTCCAAAATGAAACTCGCAAACATAGCCTAAGGATATGTTTGGTTTGAGGGAATGGGAGGGGAGGGAAGGGAACATGAAGAGGAAAAACTTTTCTCTCATCTTTACAAAATTACCCATAGATAATTTCTAATATTCCTAAAACATACTCATAATAAAAAAGAATATTCCCTTCATTAATGACAAAATGGTAAATGTCATTTTTTAAAAAAATTCCCTCCCCTTCCCTCATACCAAATATACCCTAATGCCCTCATCATATTTTTTGGGTTCCTACACTCCAAGTGGGTCTTTTTTTTTTTTTTTAATTGTCTAAAACTGGCGTTGGATTGGATTCTTTCACGCCAATGAGGAGTTTTTTTTCTTTTTTCTTTTTTAGAATTGGGTCCTAGGGCTGTCAAAGCATCATGGGTTCAAGGAGCATTTATAAAAGTACTTACAGATAGTCTAGAATTCAAACCCACAACTTTTGGTTATGACTTATGATTTTAAACACAACTTGGTGGGCCCTCATGGCATGTTTTCATTTCGAAAGGGAAGAGGCTACCTTGGGCCGCATTATTGCATTTATCTTCCTACCCACTATGTTTTTCCCTTCTTTGTCCTTCTTTTGTTTAGTAGTTGGGCTTGGGCCCATCACTTTATCCTTAGAAGTTTGTCCATCTGCATCCCACTACTCACATTTGTTGTATCATTGTCCCTTCTCTCCTTTCTTGTGCGCTCACGTTTACCTGCTGCTTAAAGACAAAATTTTCAGACTAGTCCTTCCCTTTTTGATTCATACTCTGGCTGCCCTTTTTCCTCCCTTCTTTTGTTGTTTCCTTAAACTTGTTTTTTTGTCTCATATCCTCAGAGCCGTCTGGTTTTTCTGCTCTTTGGGTACGATTTTGCTTCCACCCATCGGTTTTTGCCAACCTTTCCCATCCTTATTCGCTTTGAATGGTCTTTGCCTAAAGCCTTACATCCAAACTGCATAGTCCTCACAGCAGAAATATTTGGTGGTATAAATTCCCCCTCCCCCATATAGTCATGTTTAAATAATTCTAATGTTACAACCAAGAAAAAAAAATATATGTATATATATATATATATTTTTTTTTTCTAATGTTAAAAAGAGGTATTTTTTGATAAATCAAAAATTCAAAAGTCTGAAACTTAACGGTCAAATTTATAGTTTGGATTGAGCAAAAAAAAAACTTATAGTTTGGATAAATAGAACTTATAGTTTGGATAAATAGAAATAAAATTTCAAAATATAAAGGGGTTTTGTGTAGCATACATTTTAATTTTAAGAGAGATAAATATAAGTTTCTCTAATACAATTTTTTATTTTTGTCTTTGAGTCATATTTTCCTCTCTCTCTCTCTCCCCCCCCCCCCCCCCTCCCTCTCCCTTAATTGTACAAAATTATTACTACTTTCCGATTCTATCTTCCAATTAAAATTAACCTATCTGTCACAAAAATAAATAAATAAATAACCTATCTTAATTGTCCACTTTATAAAGCACTTTCAACATGTTTCAAATATATCAAGAAAAACCTTAAACTTCATTAACTATACCCTTAAAATTTAACAGTTTATTCTTATTTAACATACATTATCCTCTAAAAAACAAAGTCTAGATTATAATAAATGAATGATAAAATTGTATGTTCATATAAAAATTTTAATGACATGTCTTATAAATAAGATCAAAAAATATATTTTCTCTACCTCATAAATAAGATCGGCGGAGTACCTTCAAGGTCTTTCTTATACAAGATCTATTTAGGTACTTTTGAAAAAGAAGAATTTAAAGTTATTGATTTATTGTATAGGGTCTTATATTTAAATCCATAATCAGAGCAAAAAATATATATATTTAAATCCATAAAAAACTTCTAAATGGGTGCCATAGCAAGGACGAGGGAGTATGAGTCTTGACTCTTGAGTAAACCATCCAAGGACATGTTTGGGAAAGCGATAAAATCAGGGAAAATCACTTATGTTTGACAAAGCGTTAGAATCAAGAAAAGCCACTTTTTCTACGGTAAAAAAACCTGCTTTAGGATTATTTTGTTTTTGTTTTTTGTTTTTTGATTTTTTTGTCATGTGTTTGGGTTCACGGTAAGACCCGATGACCATTTATCAAAAAGCCACAATTTCTTACTTTTTGGTCACGTTGCAGCTTGGTGGAAAATGTATATGTATAAATGATATGATAAGTCCCACATATTTCATTTTGCCAATTCCTCTCAAGTCTTAGCCCCTTTATCTTTTTCTTCTTAATCTCTCAATTCTCATTTGATACTCTCAACATAGCCATCCTTTTTTATTCTTCAGTGAATATCTCATTTTCAAATATATCTATTAATATGTTTTTATATATTAAAAATTTAACATTCTAATGACTAATAATTTATATATGTATGTGTAATATTCAATAAGATTTATGTCCTTTTCAGTTATTTTCCACATTAATTTACTTTTCAAATAATGATCCAAACAAGCTTGTAAAAGTCATATTGAAAAAAAAAAAGTCACTTCTACTGTCGGTAAATGGCCTTTTTGAATTAACGGAGGAAAATTCTTTTCCTACCTGATTTATGGTATATGAGGTAAGTATGTGAAAAGAGTTTTGTATCGACTTATATGAATGTACGTTATAAACGTCAAGTCAAACAATCCCTATTTAGTCAAGAAAAAATTCCATTAGCTTTTTAACACAGTAAAGGAGCACCCTATTTTTTTTTGTCTCAATTATATAGTTTTTCCTTAAAAAAATGTTCTATGTCACATAAACATCTCTTATTTTTTGATATTCGATTTTTATCCACTCAAATCATTAGTTGATCATTAAGTTGGACTTTTGAACTTTTATTTTACCAAAATACCCCTTTTAAACATTAGAATTGTGTTTGTGTACACACATGTGTGTGGTATGTATATATGTTTGTGTGTGTGGGGGGGGGGGGGGGGACAAAAAAAAAATTCTACAACCAAATTTTTATTCTAATAGATTTTCCAACTCTCAAATATGTTAAAAATTTATTAATTTTGAGAATAGAAAATTTATAATTTTAATTTTTTTTTCTATATTTATTAAAACTTTTTTCTTCTTGATCTATCAATTCTCATTTGATACTCTCAACATAGCTATCCTTTTTTATTCTTCAGTGAATAATTCTCATTTTCAAATATATCTATTAATATATTTTTATATATTAAAAATTTAATATTCTAATAACTAATAATTAATATATATATATATATATATATATATATGTATATATATATTTTTGTGTGCACGCATATGTGTAGTATTCAATAAGATTTATATCTTTTTTAGTTATTTTTCATCTCAACTCGCTTTTTAAATAGTAATCCAAACAAGTTTATGTTTTTTCTTCTTTAAAAAAAAATTTTTTTTTGTCAACGTCAATCCAAATATAAATTACAATTACAATATGAATTTTATCCTATCTTAGGTTTACAAAAGTCAGATTGAAAAAAAGCTACTTCTGCCATCGGTAATCCAATCGGGCTGTAAGTGCCTCTTTGAATTAGCGGTGGAAGCTTCTTTTCAAACGTGATTAATGTTATATGAAATAAGTATATGAAAAGAGTTTTGTCTTTACTTACGTGAATGTACTTTATAAACGTCAATTCAAACAAGCCCCATTTAGTCCAAAAAAAAAAAAAAATCCACCAGGCTTTTAACACCTTGAAGGAGGTGGAAAATTTTTTTTGATTAAATATATTTAGAGTATACTACTTTGACAATCCTATTTTTTGTCTCAATTATATAGGTTTTCCTCAAAATTAAAATATACTATATTACACAAACTTCTCTTGTATTTTAATATTATATTTTCATCCACTTAAACCGTTAGTTGTTTATTAAGTTTGATTTTTGAACTTTTGTTTTACCAAAACACCCCTTTTAAATTTTCTTGGTCTCCCCACCCACACACACACATGCAGTGGCGAAATCAGGATTTAATATTTGTGGATGCACAATTAGTGGTGGGATCCCCCCCCCCTTTTTTTCCTCAACCATCTTCAAAGTCAGATTAGAAATTATTTCTTATGGTTCCCCTATTCCTTGAATTGGGCTAAATGGTGAAATAGCTCAATACAGAATATGGTTCACCAGTAGACAACTATAATTGCTAATTCTATCATTTTATTTTTCACCAGTACCAGCATATCTTATAAGGAAGCAACAAGACCCATAAGCTTATACAAAACTAGAATGCAGCAGATAAAAAACAGATCGACACTTGAGGTCGGGGCATGAATCAAAGAGTTAGAGCTGAACAGTTCAAATTGATCAAACAGTTAACCACTTTGAGGTCTGATTCATAGGAGAAGCTGTTCTGCAACTTCCACAATAAACTAAAACACATGAGGGCCCAAATACCTTCACTTTGTTTATGTTGAAATACAGATGTAGATGCCTCAGAAACACCATCTGAAGGGGGCTCTCGGAGAACCACTGACACTGGAAACGGTACAAAGAAGAGAATCAAACAAAGCGGGAAGAACCCCATCGTTTGCTTCAAATAGCCATAGAACTAGACCAAGTTGCATCCCTAGCAAAAACAAAGAGGGTCAGAGACCGAGTGAGAGACTGGTGATACTTTGGTGCAGCCAAGGTTCAAACTTGGGACCTCTAATGTGTGATGCTAGCCTAACAACCAACCTCACCACCAAGACAAATTGTTGCAAGGTTCCTTCACAAAATATTTATATTCTTAAGATTTTCTGTCTGCACGTGCACCCAAAGGCAACAGTGTGGCTCCACCACTGCACACATGTACATATATATAATATACACACACACGCACACGCACACGCACATACATATATACATATATGTATACATGTGTGTGTGTTTCTGTGGGGAGACCAAGAAAATTTGTACCAACAAATTTTTATTTAATAGATTTTTCAACTTTCAAATATGTTAAAAATTTATTAATTTTGAGATAATAAAATTTATAATTTTAATTTTTTACCATATTTATTAAAACCTTTTTATTTATAGTTTCTTGAATAATTGAATACACACACATTAAAAAAAACTCACATTTGTTGTATCATTGTCCCTTCTCTTTCTTCTTGTCTTGTCTCCTTTCTTTCTTGTGCGCTCACGTTTACCTGCTGCTTAAAGACAAAATTTTCAGACTGGTCCTTTCCTTTTTGATTCATACTCTGGCTGCCCTTTTTCCTCCCTTCTTTTGTTGTTTCCTTAAACTTGTTTTTTTGTCTCATATCCTCAGAGCCGTCTGGTTTTTCTGCTCTTTGGGTACGATTTTGCTTCCACCCATCGGTTTTTGCTAACCTTTCCCATCCTTATTCGCTTTGAATGGTCTTTGCCCAAAGCCTTACATCCAAACTGCATAGTCCTCACAGCAGAAATATTTGGTGGTATAAATTCCCCCTCCCCCATATAGGCATGTTTAAATAATTCTAATGTCACAACCAAGAAATATATATATATATATATATTCTAATGTTAAAAAGAGGTATTTTGATAAATCGAAAATTCAAAAGTCTGGAACTTAACGGTTAACTTATAGTTTAGATAAATAGAAATAAAATCTCAAAATACAAAAGGGTTTTGTGTAACATACATTTTAATTATAAGGGAGATATATATAAGTTTCTCTAATACAAATTTTTTCTTTTTATCTTTGAGTCATATTTTCCTCTCTCTCGCTCTCTCTCTCCCCCTCTCCCTCTCCCTTAATTGTACAAAATTATTACTACTTTCCGATTCTATCTTCCAATTAAAATTAACCTATCTGTCAAAATAAATAAATAAATAAATAAATAACATATCTTATGAAATATCTTGCTTTATTTCTTTAGGATTAAATAAGAATAAAAAGAAATAAATAATAAAAATAAAAATAAATTAATTAATTAAACAATATCCATTATTATTATTATTATTATTATTCCACCTCCAAGCTCACACGTACACACACTTTACATAAATACACACACACAATCAACTTTTTGCCATAATTCCCAGTGCACTTTCGGCTAGCAACTGAACACACAAAACAGCAACACCATACCCTTTCCATGCTCTTCCAGACTGTCTCGGGCCACACCACGTTGGAAAACCACTCGGACAGCTTATTTCCATCTCAGACCGGACCCTTCTATGATTACATATATTCAATACTCTTTGGTTGCCTTACCATTTGCATTGCCTCATCAAACCGAGAAAAAGAAAGAGAGAAACCGAGAGTGAGAAAGTTTCATTTCCTAGGTGCTTTGTGTGGTGATCCTGAAGACGGGGGTGTTCGGTTCTTGCTGGAATCTCATCGTGCAAACCTGTAAACTGAGGTATATTATCAAGCCTCCTTCCTTCTAGTTTTCCTGTTTGATCAACACAAGTTTTTGGGTTTAAGGCCGTTAGGAGCATAACTAGAAATCTTCATGAGTTGCTGTCATAACATTGCACTTATGTCCTAGAGCACTTATTTATATCTAGGTTGTAATATATGATGAACCACGTTGCTGTTTGGTTAAGAGAAAGACAGAAATGAGAAACACCTCTGTTTTCCAGACCGAAAACAGAGAACCTTGCATGCTTCTGTTTCTATGGAAAACGTTTGAGTTTTTGCATGAAAATTTTATGGAAGATAGAGGACATCTTAAGCTTTAAAATGAGCCAAAGAACACAGAAAACGGACGTGTGGATTGAGAGAAATAATTTCTCAAAGTTCAGTCAAAAACCTGGAATGTTTTCTGTATCTCTGGTGAACAGTGATTTTCGTGTTTGATTTTGAAATAGCAAACATCTGAGTTTTTAAGTGAAATTTTTACAGTACATAGAAGACGTCTTAAGCTTTCCAAAAAGCCAAAGAACACCTAAAACGGACGTGTAGAATGGGAGTTATGATTTTTCAAAGTTGAGCTAAAAATCTGTAACATTTTCGGTATGGTTCTGGAGCAACCAAATGACGTTGCATTTCGGACCTAGTAAAAATTTGAGTTTTGATCTGAAATTTTTACAGTAGAAAATAGACTCCTTAAGGTTTTAAATAAGCTTTGGTTCACCCTAAACGGAGATCTACAACTCCATTTATGAATTTTGGAAGTTGAGTCAAAAATCTGCAGAATTTCTGGTTTGTTTCTGGTGTCAGTGGATGGCGTTGGATTTCGAACTGAACAAACAAAATCATAAAATTGTGATATTTTCCAGTTAAATAGTAGACACATAGAGGTTTAATTTGATAGGTAATTCGTCAAATTCCGATGAGAATCGAGGGAGATATAATTTTCCAAATTTTAGCCAAAATCTGAAATGTTTTCTCCAACTTTTGGTGACCAGCGATTTTTGAGCTTGATTTTGAAATGGCAAACGTTTGAGTTTAATCTTGAAATTTTTATAGTAAATAGTAGACATCTTAACCTTTCCAAAAAGCCAAAGAACACCTGAATCGGACGTGTAGATGGGGAGATATGATTTTCCGAAGTTTAACCAAAAATCTGGACGAATTTTGTGTTCCAGGAATGGTGATCATCTTATAGCATGTGTTTGAACCTTTGAATTAGGAGCGGCGTAATAATAATTAGCTTTGGCGAGAGGTAACCACTTTCCACTTGTTATGGCTATTGATATGTTGTTTGTGAGTATTTGAAATGATTATGAATATCTTAATAGAAATTGCCTTGTGGAACTTTATGATTTGAATTGTGAATATATACTTATTTATTCATATATAAGAATTGATCATTTTAATATCATGATATTTATCATATTTACTTATTCATGTATAAGAATGGTTCATTTTAATATCATGATATTTATTTTATTTACTTATTCATATATAAGAATTTTTCATTTTAATATCATGATATTTATTCTGATAATTATGGTAAGGGTTGAATTGGGAAGATGAAGTATTTTATTCCACCACGTGGTGAGGCCTCCATTAATGCATGATGGTTGGCTTTCTATTGTCCCATATGTTCAGGAAGGGACGGGCCCACTAATTCAATAAGGGCATACGACACCCCACATGTTCAATAAGGGGAAAAGGCCCATGGTTTGGGACATGTGCTCTGAGGATTTTGGCCGGTCCTCATCACATGACCAGAGAGCTTTTTGAGTCACCAGTAACATGGATGTAACTTGGCCCATGGGTCTAGTCGGAGGAAATAAGGCGGTTCGGTTGGATTGGTGGGAGGCAATTTGGGAATTGTTTTAATGAGAACTGTGACATATAATTTTGATATAGAATTTATTATATAAATTTTTGTGATATGTATATTGATGAATTATATTTTTAATATCTTGCTATATAAATTGTTCCACTTGGCACCTCATTAGCACATGTTAGTATTCGTAATAAGCTGGATTGATGGTTACCCACATTTTTCAGGTGATAGCTTTTGTGCAGATCCATCAGGGAAGACCCCAGAAGCTTAGACTACTTCTACCAAAAGTAGCACTTCTGTCTTTATGGTTTATGTGGGATGATTGTATAATGCCACGTTAGGGCTCATACTGCATACTCTGATTTACATTTGCATATTTTAATTCAATAATGGGCATTACTTAGTTGTTAATGAACCCTTAATTACTTATTATGTTAAGTTAATTTTTGGGATGTTACAATTTGGTATCAGAGCATATGATTCTGATAACAATATGCATGCATTACATATAGTGGCAATATACAATCTTCACACATACCTTCCCTGTTTAGTTATTATGTTGTGTTGCTTTATTATTCACTTATTAGGGTAGGTTTCATCCTTTGGTGGGGAGAGTGGTAGATACACGAAGGATCATTTCGCCGTTTATTCACCTCCAGACGCTCCTGAGACACTACTGTCTCAAGAAAACGAAGCTCTTTTACATCGATACACCAATGTCTCAAGATGACGAGACTCTTTTCTTTGATTCAAAGATACGTTAATGACTGTCATGGATGCACGGTTTCAACAGCTGAGGAGGATTTTCAAGAGAAGATAAGAGAGAAAGGAGGTATTCCCATGCCAATGAATAATGACGTACTCGAGTCTAGTATAGAGGTATCACAAAGAGCTGAGCCGGGTGGCTCAATTGATCATGAAGAAGCTATTAAGAGTAATGGGGGTAAAGCATCATCGCAACTCAACCTTGAAGACCTAGCTAACAACAAGGTTTGAAAGGATGTTCATTAGCACAATCCTGAGAAATTTAATGGAGAATTGGATCCATTGAAGGTTGAGGCTTAAGAGATAGATAAAGTGGCAGAATAAGGATTATAATGCTAACTTTAGGGCTTCTGATATGGAGATAGGATATAATTTAATTCCCTACTTTGTGTTATGGGAATATATAGGAAGTTGGTATAGTATGGTCTAAATCCTATTAGGATTCTGAGGATAAGTGTGCTTAAGGAAGATAAATCTCGGGATGGGCGACCTCCTGGGAAGTATTATAAGAATTTAAGATTCCTTTGATTTAAGGTCTTAGTACTTTAAGGTATGACATAGAGATGCTGTGAGGATGCTAGGTTGAATAAGGAAATGATTGAGACTGGACTTGAACCTAATACAAAATTGAAATAGTGCCTAGGTCAAAGTGTGAATGAGGTTGCATTAAGGTTCCAATACATGAGAATAGGAATCCTATTAATATTGAATGGTGAATTAGATCGAAATGTGATTAAGGTTGTCTTAAGGTTTTAGTACTCAAAGGTAGAAACCCTGTAAGTATTGATTGATATGGTGCTATGAGCAATGCTTTGGGTATGATTGAGGGTTGTCGATTAGATGAAAGAATAATGTTAGAATAGGCTCTTGTGATATTGAGGACTGAAATTGATTTAGAACCTTGTGTGTTGTGTTTTGGTTATGAAGATGACATTTGAATGTTTCAAGGTTTAAACTAGAAATGAGAATTGTAATCCTAGTTTGTATATTGGGTATTATTGAGGTAATATGATTTCTTGGTCCAAACTATGTTCTGGATTGTGAATCTGATAATTACGTTGTTTGGGGTTATTTGAGGATCAGACTATGAATTGTGATCTAAAGATCTAACTTGATAGTTGAATGATTCTTACATGTGTGAATCGACCCGAATGAATTGAGGTATTAGGATATGGTGCCAAGTGAATTGAATCACTTAAGGTAGTAGAGTGTGGCACCAACGTATATGAGGTATCTAGAGGTTACTAGCTGCTAGGGGATGATTTTAATATCAAAAAAAAAAAAGAAAAAGAAAAAAAATGATTAAGAGTAGAAACCCTGATAATAATGACTGATGTTGTGTCATTAGCACGTTATTGGAGGTATGTTTGAGGATAAGCACCTATTTGATATGGGGTATTTTGAGGTTGTTGGTTGTTGTATCAGCTTAGGGAAAGATCTCGAATATAGAATATTCCCTTAAAGTTATAAATGAGAGTTAGTTCCTTAATAGAACCGTATGATAGCTATAACCTGAGAGGTGTTATACATGATGACCTTCTAAGGACAATTGTCTAATTCTTGGTTATGTTTGAAAACTAGAATGTTGAATTTGCCAATGCACCTGCTAATTTTGTGAAAAACTTTTGAAATAGAGTTTTCTAAAAAAAAAAAAAAAAAAAAAAAAAGCTTTCAACTGAAATTGAGACTAGGGTAGTGGTCGCTATTGAAATTATGCCTCATAAAAGGTTTTGGTAGGGCTCAGGTTTAAAATTGAATTTTGAACTATGTGGTGTAAGGCAATACGAAACTGGATGAGGTCAAAAAACTGTTGTAGAAATACTCAGTTTGTTGGGTCTTGCCAGCTATGTTTAAAAATATTTGAAATTTTGGGCTAGTTATAAAGCTCATTTAAATTGAAAATTTGTTGGATGTGACATGAGAGGTTGACATTTGCACCAATGGTGAATATTCCAAATATAAGTAGTTCCACCTTAGAGGGGCGTGCATTTTGTTTTATGGAACTGGCACTAGCCGTGATTAAGAACTGGTCAGCTGGGAAAGCGGTGCACAGTGGTGGCCGTGATTATGGACTGGCTTGACTGGGAAAGCGGTAAGGAGCCTTTATTGGAAATGTTAGTATGGATACTGGGTCCCTTATAGGGGGATGGAAATTCTCCCATATCGGTCGGCAGACACGTTGCCACTTCAGTGGTTTGGGTATGAAAGGATTGGGATATGCCGTTGTACTAAAAGGTTGAAGTGGTGGTGAGAATTTTCAAATGTTGAATTTTGTGAAATGAATTATTCCATTGTGTGTTAAACCGGCAGAAAATGTGTTTCTTGAATTTAGGCTGGTAAAGGATGTATTTTCTCAAAATTGGGCTGGCAGCGATTATGGTTTATTGAAAATGAAAAAAAAAATGTTTTGTGCAATTATAAAAATGTACTGCGACCACTGAAATTTTTTTTAATATTTGAAAATTTTGAAGTTTATGTAATAACATAGGGAAATAAAAAAGCAATGGCGTCATTGCCATTTGCTAATGTATTGAAATGAAAAGCAGTGCAGTTGGCAATTGGGTTGAAACAGGGACAGAAACTGTTAGAATGGTCTAAAGATTTGAACCGGGTAGATAAGAAATGCTAGCATGCTAAGCAAGAGAAAGGTGGTATGAGAGCCGAAGTTAAGGAAGCGCAGACACGGAGTAAATGAACAGAGATTCAAGGCAATAAGACCCGGTATGCAAGTTTGCACGGGGCCGTATCCCTGTGTTGTGAGACCTATGTGTTTAGTGCTGTGTGAAATGTTGATTGCATAGTGACTTTAAATAAATATGTCTAGAATACATTTTGAGGTTGGCAAAACATTCAATCTGTACCAAGTGATAGATAAGGAACGTTAGCTTGAGGGTAATTCCTTAGGTAGTAAGTTTAGAAATCCAGTGTTGTGGTAGTAAAATGCGTCGAAAGGCTAGCAAATGATAAGCCGAGAAGACTATTCAGACACTCGAGGACATGTTAAGAGCTTGCGCCATCGAGTTCTCAGGTAGCTGGAATGAGCACTTGCCATTAGCAGAATTTGCATACAACAATAGTTACCATGCCAGTATTCAAATGGCACCTTTTGAGGCCTTGTATGGTCGGAAGTGCAGATCGCCATTGTGTTGGACCGAATTGAGTGAAAGAACCATCATTGGACCAGACTTGGTATATAAAACGTCACGTAAGATTGAGACGATACGACAGAAATTGTTGACAGCTCAGAGCCGACAGAAAAGTTATGCGGATCGTCGGAGAAGACCATTGGAGTTTAGTGTGGGGGATCATGTTTTCTTAAAGGTTTCGCCCATGACGGGCATTGGGAGGTCTATTAAGGCAAAGAAGTTGACTCCACGGTTCATAGGGCCGTATGAGATTTTGGAGCGAATTGGGCCTGTTGCCTACCGGATCGCCTTGCCTCCACACTTATCTCAAGTGCACGATATGTTCCATGTGTCACAGTTGAAGAAGTATCATCCAAATCCGTCTCATGTCATTGAACCTGAGGAAGTCGAGTTGAGAGAGAACTTGACTTATATAGCAAAACCAGAGAGAATCTTAGATGTCCGGGACAAGCAACTGAGGAAGAAAACCATTCGACTTGTGAAAGTCTTATGGAAGGGTATGACACCCGGAGATGCAACTTGGGAAACAGAGGAAAGAATGCGTCGAGACTTTCCGAACTTGTTTGCTTAGGTAGTTGTACTTGTCTTGATTGAACTAGTGCATTTATGGTTGTGTTATGTCAATGTTTGAATTTGTGTGACATAGTGATCTTTTGTTTTGATGTGCCTCATGCCAAATTATTTTGGTAGTGTTTTCTTGACTTTGTTGATGTATGTTAAAAGCTTAAAATATGGATTAGCTTCCATAATGACTTGTTAGGAATTTTGGGGACAAAATTCTATTTAGGTGGGAAGAATTGAAATATCTTGCTTTATTTCTTTAGGATTAAATAAGAATAAAAAGAAATAAATAATAAAAATAAAAATAAATTAATTAATTAAACAATATCCATTATTATTATTATTATTATTATTCCACCTCCAAGCTCACACGTACACACACTTTACATAAATACACACACACAATCAACTTTTTGCCATAATTCCCAGTGCACTTTCGGCTAGCAACTGAACACACAAAACAGCAACACCATACCCTTTCCATGCTCTTCCAGACTGTCTCGGGCCACACCACGTTGGAAAACCACTCGGACAGCTTATTTCCATCTCAGACCGGACCCTTCTATGATTACATATATTCAATACTCTTTGGTTGCCTTACCATTTGCATTGCCTCATCAAACCGAGAAAAAGAAAGAGAGAAACCGAGAGTGAGAAAGTTTCATTTCCTAGGTGCTTTGTGTGGTGATCCTGAAGACGGGGGTGTTCGGTTCTTGCTGGAATCTCATCGTGCAAACCTGTAAACTGAGGTATATTATCAAGCCTCCTTCCTTCTAGTTTTCCTGTTTGATCAACACAAGTTTTTGGGTTTAAGGCCGTTAGGAGCATAACTAGAAATCTTCATGAGTTGCTGTCATAACATTGCACTTATGTCCTAGAGCACTTATTTATATCTAGGTTGTAATATATGATGAACCACGTTGCTGTTTGGTTAAGAGAAAGACAGAAATGAGAAACACCTCTGTTTTCCAGACCGAAAACAGAGAACCTTGCATGCTTCTGTTTCTATGGAAAACGTTTGAGTTTTTGCATGAAAATTTTATGGAAGATAGAGGACATCTTAAGCTTTAAAATGAGCCAAAGAACACAGAAAACGGACGTGTGGATTGAGAGAAATAATTTCTCAAAGTTCAGTCAAAAACCTGGAATGTTTTCTGTATCTCTGGTGAACAGTGATTTTCGTGTTTGATTTTGAAATAGCAAACATCTGAGTTTTTAAGTGAAATTTTTACAGTACATAGAAGACGTCTTAAGCTTTCCAAAAAGCCAAAGAACACCTAAAACGGACGTGTAGAATGGGAGTTATGATTTTTCAAAGTTGAGCTAAAAATCTGTAACATTTTCGGTATGGTTCTGGAGCAACCAAATGACGTTGCATTTCGGACCTAGTAAAAATTTGAGTTTTGATCTGAAATTTTTACAGTAGAAAATAGACTCCTTAAGGTTTTAAATAAGCTTTGGTTCACCCTAAACGGAGATCTACAACTCCATTTATGAATTTTGGAAGTTGAGTCAAAAATCTGCAGAATTTCTGGTTTGTTTCTGGTGTCAGTGGATGGCGTTGGATTTCGAACTGAACAAACAAAATCATAAAATTGTGATATTTTCCAGTTAAATAGTAGACACATAGAGGTTTAATTTGATAGGTAATTCGTCAAATTCCGATGAGAATCGAGGGAGATATAATTTTCCAAATTTTAGCCAAAATCTGAAATGTTTTCTCCAACTTTTGGTGACCAGCGATTTTTGAGCTTGATTTTGAAATGGCAAACGTTTGAGTTTAATCTTGAAATTTTTATAGTAAATAGTAGACATCTTAACCTTTCCAAAAAGCCAAAGAACACCTGAATCGGACGTGTAGATGGGGAGATATGATTTTCCGAAGTTTAACCAAAAATCTGGACGAATTTTGTGTTCCAGGAATGGTGATCATCTTATAGCATGTGTTTGAACCTTTGAATTAGGAGCGGCGTAATAATAATTAGCTTTGGCGAGAGGTAACCACTTTCCACTTGTTATGGCTATTGATATGTTGTTTGTGAGTATTTGAAATGATTATGAATATCTTAATAGAAATTGCCTTGTGGAACTTTATGATTTGAATTGTGAATATATACTTATTTATTCATATATAAGAATTGATCATTTTAATATCATGATATTTATCATATTTACTTATTCATGTATAAGAATGGTTCATTTTAATATCATGATATTTATTTTATTTACTTATTCATATATAAGAATTTTTCATTTTAATATCATGATATTTATTCTGATAATTATGGTAAGGGTTGAATTGGGAAGATGAAGTATTTTATTCCACCACGTGGTGAGGCCTCCATTAATGCATGATGGTTGGCTTTCTATTGTCCCATATGTTCAGGAAAGGACGGGCCCACTAATTCAATAAGGGCATACGACACCCCACATGTTCAATAAGGGGAAAAGGCCCATGGTTTGGGACATGTGCTCTGAGGATTTTGGCCGGTCCTCATCACATGACCAGAGAGCTTTTTGAGTCACCAGTAACATGGATGTAACTTGGCCCATGGGTCTAGTCGGAGGAAATAAGGCGGTTCGGTTGGATTGGTGGGAGGCAATTTGGGAATTGTTTTAATGAGAACTGTGACATATAATTTTGATATAGAATTTATTATATAAATTTTTGTGATATGTATATTGATGAATTATATTTTTAATATCTTGCTATATAAATTGTTCCACTTGGCACCTCATTAGCACATGTTAGTATTCGTAATAAGCTGGATTGATGGTTACCCACATTTTTCAGGTGATAGCTTTTGTGCAGATCCATCAGGGAAGACCCCAGAAGCTTAGACTACTTCTACCAAAAGTAGCACTTCTGTCTTTATGGTTTATGTAGGATGATTGTATAATGCCACGTTAGGGCTCATACTGCATACTCTGATTTACATTTGCATATTTTAATTCAATAATGGGCATTACTTAGTTGTTAATGAACCCTTAATTACTTATTATGTTAAGTTAATTTTTGGGATGTTACATCTTAATTGTCCACTTTATATAAAGCACTTTCAATATGTTTCAAATAATCAAGAAAAACCTTAAACTTCATTAACTATACCCTTAAAATTTAACAGTTTATTCTTATTTAACATACGTTATCCTCTAAAAAACAAAGTCTAGATTATAATAAATGAATGATAAATTTGTATGTTTATATGAAAATTTTAATGACATGCCTTATAAATAAGATCAAAAAATATATTTTCTCTACCTTATTAATAAGATCGGCAGAGTACCTTCAAGGTCTTTCTTATACAAGATCTATTTAGGTATTTTTGAAAAAGAAGAATTTAACATTATTGATTTATTGTATAGAGTCTTATATTTATGGGAAAATTATAATAAATGACCTAAGAAAATAATATTTATTAAGAAGGATCATAAAAATGGTAATTATTTTGAAGGACCAGAAATTAAAACATTAAAATAGAAAGATTAAATTGCCCTCATCTAAGTTTCCTATATTCTCTCTAATTAAATCAGAATCTGGAGTGATTGATGAATAATGATAAATCAAGATCAAATAAAAATATGTTAGATCACCAAATATACAGATTTCCTATCGTCACACTTCCTTCTACTCTTCGAACCATGGCTACTGCGAAGTTTCTTAAGCACAAATATATTGGAAGGATGCGCTTGTGATGAGGCAACTGAAGTGTCTGACACGTGTATTGTCCAATTTTCTAATGTTGGTACTTTCTCTATTTTTTGTTTTGATTTTGCTTCATGGTTTAATATCTTATTTTCTACATTTTATTTTATTTTTGTGCTCTAGATTTATACCCATGTTTCCTCCACTACTTTGTCATTTAACTAGATGTATTAATCAAACGTGGCCCCTTGATCCTCCTGAATTTTCTTCCTAACAATTTTAAATTGTGTCTTTCAAATATAACCTTCCAAGAAAATTGTGGTTATCCCATCCTTTTCTGATTGTGTTGGGTAGGTTTATGGGTTTGTTTCTCTATCCATCAATCATTCTAGATTTTGATTTAATTAGAGAGAATATATGAAATCTGGTTAAGGGCAGTTTAGTCTTTCTATTTTAATTTTTTAATTTTTTATCCTTCAAAATAATTACTATTTTATGGTCTTTATTAATAAATATTTTTTTAAGTCCTTTATTATAATTTTTCCTATATTTAAATCCATAAAAAACTTCTAAATGGGTGCCATAGCAAGGACGAGGGAGTATGAGTCTAGAGTAAACCATCCAAGGACATATTTGGGAAAGCGATAAAATCAGGGAAAGTCACTTATGTTTGGCAAAGCGTTAGAATCAGGAAAAGCCACTTTTTCTACTGTAAAAAAACCTGCATCAGGATTATTTTGGTTTTTTTTTTTTTTTTTTTTGGGGTCATGTGTTTGGGTTCATGATAAGACCCGATGACCATTTATCAAAAAGCCACAATTTCTTACTTTTTGGTCACCTTGCAGCTTGGTGGAAAATGTATATGTATAAATGATATGATAAGTCCCACATATTTCATTTTGTCAATTCCTCTCAAGTCTTAGCCCCTTTATCTTTTTCTTCCTAATCTCTCAATTCTCATTTGATACTCTCAACATAGCCATCCTTTTTTATTCTTTAGTGAATATCTCATTTTCAAATATATCTATTAATATGTTTTTGGGATAGGATATTGTTACAACCATTTTTTGTTACAACCAATGTTACTACCACTTTTCCACCGTTAGATGAGAATCTCATATACCTTTATAATTTCTCTCTCCTATTGAGATTCTCATCTAACGGTGGAAAAGTGGTAGTAACATTGGTTGTAACAAAAAAATGGTTGTAACAATATCCTATTCCTATGTTTTTATATATTAAAAATTTAACATTCTAATAACTAATAATTTATATATGTATGTGTAATATTCAATAAGATTTATATCCTTTTCAGTCATTTTCCACATCAATTTACTTTTCAAATAATGATCCAAGCAAGCTTATAAAAGTCATTGAAAAAAAATCACTTCTACTGCTGGTAAATGGCCTTTTTGAATTAACAAAGGAAAATTCTTTTCCTACTTGATTTATGGTATATGAGGTAAGTATGTGAAAAGAGTTTTTTATCGACTTACATAAATGTACGTTATAAACGTCAACTCAAACAACCCCTATTTAGTCAAGAAAAAATTCCATGAGCTTTTTAACACAGTAAAGGAGCACCCTATTTTTTTGTCTCAATTATATAGGTTTTCCTTAAAAAAAAATGTTCTATGTCACATAAACATCTCTTATTTTTTGATATTCGATTTTTATCTACTCAAATCATTAGTTGATCATTAAGTTGGACTTTTGAACTTTTGTTTTACCAAAATACCCCTTTTCAACATTAGAATTGTGTTTGTGTACACACATGTGTGTATGTATATATGTTTGTGTGTGTGTGTGGGGACAAAAAAAATTTATACAACCAAATTTTTATTCTAATAGATTTTCCAACTTTCAAATATGTTAAAAATTTATTAATTTTGAGAATAGAAAATTTATAATTTTAATTTTTTTTCTATATATATTAAAACTTTTTTCTTCTTGATCTATCAATTCTCATTTGATACTCTCAACATAGCTATCCTTTTTTATTCTTCAGTGAATAATTCTCATTTTCAAATATATCTATTAATATATTTTTATATATTTAAAATTTAATATTCTAATAACTAATAATTAATATATATATGTATATATATTTTTGTGTGCACCCATATGTGTAGTATTCAATAAGATTTATATCTTTTTCAGTTATTTTCCATCTCAACTTGCTTTTTAAATGGTAATCCAAACAAGATTACGTTTTTTTTTCTTTAAAAAAAAACACTTTTGTCAACGTTAATCCAAACATAAATCACAATTACAATATGAATTTTATCCTATCTTAAGTTTACAAACGTCGGATTGAAAAAAAGCTACTTCTGCCACCGGTAATCCAAACAAGCTGTAAGTGCCTCTTTGAATTAGCGGTGGAAGCTTCTTTTCAAACGTGATTAACGTTATATGAGGTAAGTATGTGAAAAGCTAGAGTTTTGTCTTCACTTACGTGAATGTGCTTTACAAACGTCAATTCTGTAACACCCCTTGATATATCAAGTTTTATCAGAGTTGTGGCGCACAGCATAATGAACACAACCGTTCTAGCATAGTAATACTGATATTATATTCTGATTACATAATGAAATCCATATAGGGTTATACAAATAACTTTTTAAACCCCCAAGGCTAATAAAATAACATATAGTATTCCTCGATCTGTCCCAGCATCACTATTAATCAGTGAGTGCCACCTTGCTTTGTGAGCCACGTTCCCCAACTGAACAATCCACAGGTAGCAACAAATACTGGGACCCCGAAGGTTCCCAGAGTAACATGTTAAACTTACATTCAAAGTATAATACAGTATATGACAGATAACCATTGATTATACATTCAACACATACAGCACAAACAATTCATACGGTACATATAATACATATTGAATGGTACATACAGTCATATAAAGACATACAAAGAATGCAAGATTAGAGTTACTACCTGATAGCCTTTCCAATTCCTGATCCGGTTCTCTATCCTCTGGTCATCTCAGATAAATACCGAATCCTATAGTTAAATATTTATGGATGGCAAGTTATTACTTGTCCAAATTCTCTATTTCTTATTTCTGAACAAATTCTATAATCCGGTAGAATTTTCAATTAACTTAGAAAATTCATATTTAATTACACAAAACTCCAATTGATGTGCTTCCAAAAATCACGTGTTCCTTATTATGTCTATTTTCAGAGGAAAATACATTTCATTTCCAAATCGACAGACACTTTTCCAGATTAATCAATAAATCCTTACTGTTTCAGAAAAACGTTCAGGTTTAACGTTGAACTTGAAAAATCCATATCTGGAGTTCTAGGTGTCCAAATCAGTTGGTTCAAAAATCCATGAACTCCTCGTTAAGTGCAGTTTCTAGGGAAATTGGTTTCAATATTTAATCATATGCCAATAATTCCCAGATTTCAAAAATGTAAACACTGTTCAGAAGATGTTTCAGAAAACGTCCCAGATTTCATACTTGACTTCAAAAATTCATAACTCCCTGAATATAAATCCAATTAAGGCTTGTGACCTATCAAATTAAAGCTTGATAAGTCTACTTTTATTCTGGAAATTTTCATAGAAAAACTCAAATGTTTACTATTTTAAAAGTGAATCCGAATATCACTGTTCATTTCTGGAAACCAGCGTTTTTCAGTGTTCAACTTCTAACTTTGAAAAATCATAACTAATTCTATAGAACTCCGATTAAGGTGATTCAAAATTCTATTTGAAGTTCTATAAGTCTAGTTTATGAGAAAAATATTCATCAAGCCAATTAATAACTGTAAAATTCCCAGAAATTCGTAAAATCAACGTTATTTGAATATGAAAACATGAATTTCCAGTTTTTCTGAACAAACTTTGAAAATTCATAACTAGAGTTCTAGACGTCGGAAAAATACTTTCTAGCACTCATTTGAAAGATTAAGAAGTGTACTTTCAACTTACCAAATTTCATGGTCAAAGGAAATCATTTGCCCAATCAAAACCTCAAATGAAATTGGCTAACTTCTCAGAAATCAGCTTACATGTAAGTTTCAAACACTCTTCTTCTTTTTTGCCTCTTAAGACGCCTGAACTACACTTCCAAAATATTCTATGAAAATATTTCACTCGCTCCTCTCACCCTCTGTCTCTTTGTGTTCTTTCTATACTTAGCCAATATAAATGACTAAGAAATACACGAGGATGTGAGATGAAGACTGACCGGTAATGAAATGCATAACTAAATATATATTTAGTGTGCGTAATGATTCTCCCGTGAGCAACAAAGAAATCACTCATATACCCATTAATTTGTGCGATGTGAGTCACCTTATCCATGCTTGTTCCGGATGATTGAAATTTCCTACCTAATGGACATGTCGTATGTGATAACATGACAAAGAATGAAATGAAATAAAGTGGCGTATGAGTCATCCTTCCTTTTCTTCTATTTATTTCGGATGATTGCAGAACATAGGCTGTCCTTAGCGTGAGCATATCATGTGATATGTGAATCATCTTTAATGCCAAATAAACAAATAAAAGAATGGAAAGTGTTGTCGGCATGGAATATCCCAATGAAGTGAAAGGTAGTATTATATCCGAATGAAAGGAGAAGGAATGATTTAATAAAGTGGTGTGTATGAATATTTTAATGGTATAAGAAACACATATTAACAAATAATTATAGGTGGAGTGTCACGGATGGAAATAGAAGTGGTAGACAAGAGAAATCATTTGGTCCCACTAAATTAAAATGGGAAAAGAAGAAATGATATGTTTAATGTCTTCTTGCACATTTATTCACGGATGACAAATGAGAGATAGTGTGCAATAAATTAAAGCGGTGATGATTTTAGCATGATTATAATAATTCTAAGTGGAAGACAAATGGAAATAAGTGGGTATTAGTTTATCATATAGAGAAAACCTTCTTGTCCCACAATATTAAGCAACGGATGTCACACATATTGCTTCCATACTCAATTCCTCATAGTACCTCCACATTATTTATTGAGTCAATAAATCTGACTAAAATAGTGTAGTGGAAATCTTATCAATATTCACAAGGTTCTAATTCAACCTTATTCCACAATTTCACCGTTTTTTTTTAATATTCATAGATACAACTCTTGGCTCTTACTGTTCCTAAATTTGTCACTTCAAAAAAAAAAAAACAAGGCCTAATAGTCTTCCAAAAATAGACTAATGTTCAAGACTTTAGGTCCAAAATTCGGGATATTACAAATTCAAACAAGCCCTATTTAGTAAAATTTAAAAAAAAAAAATCCACCAGGCTTTTAACACCTTGAAGGAGGTGGAAAATTTTTTTGATTAAATATATTTATAGTATACTACTTTGACAATCCTATTTTTTGTCTCAATTATATAGGTTTTCCTCAAAATTAAAATATACTATATTACATAAACTTTCCTTGTATTTTAATATTCTATTTTCATCCACTTAAACCGTTTGTTGTTTATTAAGTTTGATTTTTGAACTTTTGTTTTACCAAAACACCTCTTTTAAATTTTCTTGGTCTCCCCACCCACACACACACATGTACATATATATAATGTACACACACACATGCACAAACACATACATGTATACATATATTTATACATGTGTGTGTGTTTCTGTGGGGAGACCAAGAAAATTTGTACCAACAAATTTTTATTTAATAGATTTTTCAACTTTCAAATATGTTAAAAATTTATTAATTTTGAGATTATAAAATTTATAATTTTAATTTTTTACCATATTTATTAAAACTTTTTTATTTATAGTTTCTTGAATAATTGAATACACACATATATATAAAGCCAATAAAGGTCGGTCTAGTTGGTAAAGCAATTGACTTATAGTTATAAGGTTGTGAATTCAAATCTTACCAATATAAATACCTTGTTGGTACAAGATTTATAAGTATACCTTTGTAAGTATTTTTTAAGTCTTAAGGCATGCCCTAACAATGGTGAGTCCTCGAGACCGTAAGTGCTCTTTAAGCCTGAAGACTAAAGCGAGGAAGTCGGCCTAAATCCGTCGAGTCGGTTCGTTTAAACCTAGCTCTTCAAGGAATGTATAAAATGGAGCCTCCAAATGAATTCGGGTCTAAAAAGGCTAGCCCTGTAGGGCTGAGGGCTTAAAAGGGCCGTTTATATTTTTTTCATTGCTAAATTTTTATTTTAAGTTGTTATTGCTACATAATTTGTTTTTATTTATTTATGTCATGGAAGGGTTAGGTGCTTAAAGCAACCTCCTATGGGAACATGTTGAAGATTAGACTATTATATATATACGTTGCCATTTTTAGTACATTCGTGTTTATTATTACTAGTTAATAATCTCTCTAATCCTAAATATAAGACAGAGTTGACTTTTTTTTAGAAAGATTAAGGAAGCTAAATAAATTATTTAATTATATTATATATTGACCCTGTCTAGAGGGAAGAGGATTCTCTCCTCATCATTTTTCTCATTTTCTCTCATTAGCTCATTTAGGCCATTGATTGGGGAGGTGAGAGAAAATGATAATGAGAGAAACCTGTCTAAAGAGAGCGGTAGGATAGCTTTAAGTCGAAAAAAGCTAGAAAAAAGTAGTAGCAGGAAGGGAAAAAAAAAGCCTTAAGTGGAGTGTTTGCATAGAGCTTTAGATTCACTAGGCATTTTAAAAAAAAAAAAAAACTCTTACCAGTCAATTTAGAAAAAAGCTCTATAGGGTAGCTTTTAGAAAAAAATCTCTTAGTTTTTTTATATGGGCCCCACCACTTTTACTATTATCAATTCAAACACACATCATATTTACAATCCGATTTTTTTTTTTAATCAGGCTTCTACAAAAGTAAGATAAAAAATAAGCCACCGCTAAATATAAAGACTCTAAAATAATTAAATTAGCTTCTTTAATCTCTTAAAAAAATCAATTTTATCTTATATTTAGGACATGGGGGAGTAGTTAATATGGCCTAGTTGGTTAATGACCCAAAAATAAAAATAAAAATGTTTCACTTAATTTATTTCACATAACTTTAATTTATTTAATGTTGACAACATTTATTTGATAAATTAGAACTTTAATTGTTGTAATTTATCAATTATATTTCTTTAAAAAAATGCAAGAAAAATAATTAAACTTTAGAAAAATAACTTTAAGCCTTGTAGGGCCCAGTCGGGGTTTGAAAAACAAATGTTTTTCTTACCTGGGTTTAAAAGGACCAGCCCTTTTAGGCCCTGACCTTTTAAGGACCAGCCTTGATTACCAACTCTACCGAAGGCATTCCTTGACCTTGGTAAGTCCTCGAGACCGTAAATGCTTTTTGAGCCTTAAAGTGTGCTTTGACCCTAGTGAATCCCACTGACCCAACTCACCTAAACTTTTTGTCATATATGTGAGTATATATGTAGATGTATATCAAACACTTTTTTGCTCCCATCAAATATATAGTAAACTACATAGGTTGGAGAGATTCTATAAGCATTTAAATTTATAATTTATATATTTTTCTACAAACCTTTAAAAAACTTACTTGAATTTTTAAGAGTTGTGAAATTTACAAGTTGTCAATAGAAATTTGGGATTTAGTATTAAGGATAAATTAGTAAATAAATTTTGTTTTTAATATAAATTTTATTTAATAAATATATATTTAGAATATTCTTAAAATATTTTAAATTTAATTATATGAATATTTAATAATGCATATATGAGGAAAAAAAATCTATAATAAGGCTAATTTTCTTTTCTATAATAAAGCTAATTATCAACGTAATAATCCGAATGTTTTAAAAAAAATTAAAGTCAGCGTAAAGCTTATAAACTATTGATAGTTGTTTTTTCAATTTTATTTATTATAATAAATAGTAAATACTTTTTGATAAAAGAAAATCTAACAATTAATTAGGGTAAAAGTTGCAAGGAAGAAAGGCGCAGAGACAATAGCGGGAATGTTATGTTCTACTGTCTCTGGTCTCGGACCTTTTTGTCTGCAATTGTTTTACCTTTTATAACTCATCCTTGTGAGACCTATTTAAAAAATAAAATATGTAAAATGAAAGAAAATAGAAAATACAGTACCTTCAACTTCAAAATCTCGCATAAATGATTTTTTATTAAAATGAGTTATAAATTATTTTATTATTATAGTTAATCTCATTACTTTTGTGAGCAATATGATTTTAAAGTTTAATGGTTTTTTTATCTTTTCAAAAAAATAAAGAAAAATACAAAAAAATACCTCTTAAACTTCAATAGAATTTTAAAGTTGTGCCAAGCACCTCGTAGCGCGATGGCACCAGAACCAGCCTTAAGAGCTGCCTTCCCCCTTGTTCAGGGTTCGAGTCCTGCCACACTCTTCCTCACTGATTGTATCCAAAAAAAAAAAATAAATATAAATATATATATTAAAAAATATCTCAATTAATTTTCTAAAATTTATACCTCCGAGGTGCAGCTGGTTCTTCAAAATGTTCAATAAAACTCTCTCTCTCTCTCTTTTTTTTTTGGTAGAATACAACTCTCTCTTTTATTTGCTTTTTTGACCGGTTTTCCTTGTTAGACACCGGATAATAACATTCACGACAGAGAAAATGTGAACTCAAGTTAACGGCAGGTTGAGAATACCCTCTCCCTCTTCAACAACGCACCCGCTGATGGTATACACCTAACAGGGGGTCCAAACGAAGTAGCCCAAGCCCACCCCACTGAGTTTCATCAATACATTAGCCGTTAGCATTTAGTTACGGTAATTAGTTAGTTAACACTCCTGAGTTCCCGATTCTATTTTAAGTGTAACACTAACTGTATTTTCTGTACATTTTGCGAATTGCCTCAGTGGAGTGCATTTTTCCACAAACTCTCGAATTCCTAAACTCAAACTCCCTCCCACTTCTGAGCAAAAACAAAACTCCCTCCCACTGCACCACAACCAGATTTGGATAGTTTTGTTGGGTCTGTATCCCAACCTCTCTTCGTTTCCAGATATCGAGCTCATTTCGTTGGTAATCACGACATTCTCCTCTTCCTTCTCAGCTTCTGTTACTAGTGTGTTTCTCACCAAGTTTAACTTGGCCCCTGCTTCTCCAAAAACAAAACCTCTCACTCACTTTTCTTTGTCCTTCAAATGGGTGATCTTGTGATTGAAATGAATTCATTGCTAGAAGATGTTGAAAACATTCAGGCTCTTGAGCAGGCCTGCATCTACAGAGTGCCAGATAACATTCGGAGGCTCAACGAGGATTGTTTTACCCCGAAGATGGTATCCATAGGACCACTTCACTCTGGGCATCCGGCATTACAGAGTATGGAGAGCTACAAGCTTCTGTATATGAAGCAATTTCGTCAAAGAATCTCCGATACGATAGGTTTGGACCCATTAATCAGATTTGTGGAAGAGGTTGAGCCAACTGTTCGTCTCCACTACTCAGAGCCTATTAATCTTAGCTCCAGGGATTTTGCCAAGGTGATTTTAGTGGATTGTTGCTTTATATTTGAGCTGTTTTTAGGTATCATTTTGGTACGTGGGATGATATTATTCAATTTAAACCGTGGCTAGCCACTACAGTGAGGTTGGATTTATTCCTACTTGAGAATCAACTTCCATTTCATGTGCTTAAAAGTCTGTATGACAGAGTTTTTCCTAACAATGCCACTAATGATGACAACAACCCTTCATTTATCCGCCTTACCTGTAAATATTTTGAACCGTATAATACCATGCGATTAACCTCTGAAGGTTTTGCCTTCATTGAGCACTTCACTGACCTGATTAGGGCATTTCGCTTACCACCGTTGAGTCTACCACGGATATTGCACAGAACAGTACCACATATTCATAGTGCAACAGAGCTAAATGAAGCAGGGGTAATATTTAAGAGGAGTGAAGGCACTTCTATAATGGACTTCAGATTTTCAGGATGTACTTTTGAAATACCAGCATTGGAAGTAGGGGATTCGACTGAAACTCTGTTTCGCAATCTGCTAGCCTTTGAGCAGTCTCACTATCCTTCTGCTTCTTATATAACTGACTATGTGGCTATTATGACCTTCCTTATCAATACCGGTACTGATGTGGGTCTCTTAGTGCGGGAGGGAATCATCACTAATTGGCTGGGAGAGCCCAATTGTGTGGCTAACTTGTTCAACAGTCTTTGGAAGATTCTCACAATTGAGAATCGCAACTATCATTACACAAAGGTTTCCTGGGCCTTGACTAAATTTTGTGAAAGTCCTTGGAATCGCATGAAGGCCACTCTGAGACATGATTATTGCCGCACTCCTTGGAAAACTGCTGCTTCTGTTGGTGCAATTGTGATCCTTGTTCTCTCTTTAATACAAACAGTCTGCTCTGTCATAAAAATGGTGCCGAAAGTCCCATGACATTGAGCTCCTCTTTTCTATATATGGTAATTTATATCCATTTTTGTGAGGTGCTGTTAGGAAATAGTTGCCTCTAGCTATTTTTCCTGGTGCATATATATTCTTCTCATCATTGTCTTGCAACTGCCATTGTATGCTTCAATGTTAAAGTTACTTATTTAATTAGGATTATTTAACTAGTAGATAATTTATTGATCAAATATTTTCCTCTATTTGTGATTAGATTTAAGGTTGTGACTAATGTAAGGGTGACACAAAACTCTAACCTGTAATATAGGGTGGGAATATTTTGAATGTGAGAAATAGTGTGATAATGCTTTCCTTTAATATTTCAGCTATAAAATTCTTAAGACAATGTTTTGAGTAAGGCACAACATTGCATACCATTGGACATGAAGTCTTTTCTTAAATATCATTGACATAAGGTTCTTTAGTTATTGATGCTGTTGGAACCATATCAGTGTGTCTCTTGTAACTCTTCTGCAAACTTTTTGAAGCAGAGTGTCTTTGATATTTTCTTCTGAGCCATTAACTTCAATAATGTGAGTATTTGGATCAGCCACTGCCCTCCATTGCATCACTTAGAATTGGCTTCCGCTATCTGAAGCATCAAAAGCCTTAAGAACTGAACATTCAGACTTGTGTGACTGATTCAATGCCCTCAACTTCCCTGTTCATTGCTTTGTTCTGTTTCTCATCTTTAGTTTATGGCGTGTCCTTGTGAATTTTGCAAGGAAGGACATAGTAAAGAAGACGATGCCAAATTGCAGAAAGTCCAACAATTTTTATCAATCATAGATGGCTTAAAATTAACTATGAGTTGCATATTTTATATTTGTGTTGCTGTAGTTTAGTCTCTCACTATCTTCTCTTTCGTTTATGCAGTGAAACCAAGAGGAAATAGAACGTTTGAATCACCAGCCAAGATCAATCAGTTGTTAGGAAGTCCGGATCCCTGTATCTTAAAACTTCAGTTCTGAACATCATTTGTTTGATGAGATATATGTATATTTGAATTTCGATATTTTCTGATCCTAGGTAGAGATGTGAAGTGGAAGCAGTTTTTGTTAGGATGACAAACACAAACTGTCATATTAATTAAAAGGGATTCAATACTATTTTGTTTTTTTGGTATACGAGTAAAATCTTGCATCCTCTATGATCTAATCCATATGGAATTCCTATCAAAATTTTGTGCTCAATCTTTATCATGCAAGATAACTTCAGGATATAACATTATTTTTTCCCCACAATACATACAGTTCGCTTGGCACATAGCACACTATGCGTTTGTTGTACCTGCAACTTTTGCTGGACCATTAGAACATGAGTGGGTTTAGAGGGTAAGTTTGTCCATCCAAAGACCAAGTATTTCAAGTTTGAAGAAATTTAGATGTTGTTGAATACAAAGGCGCAATACTAAATTATGGATTTCATGGCTAAACCATGTGTCCAGATTAAATAGACCATACAGCCAAAACAATAGGGATGAAAAACAAGTGACCTGGAGAACGTTTGTACATGAGATCAATCAAAGGATTGTTGTTTGGAACTTGTGAGGTAACCTTTGATAGAAACTTGAGCTTAGTTACAAGCTTGTTCCCTTAGACTTTGGTTGAGAGTTTCATTTTGGAGGGAAAGGAAAGGGAAGAAAGGGTTTTGGTAATCTCTTTCCTAATTTGTAAGTTTTAAAAATAAGAAAGGAGAGAATCAGGGATTTTTACAAATCCCCCGAATCCTCTTTCCTCTAAAAAATAAAATTCCCCCAATAGGTTTAAGAAGGAAAATACATTAATTACTTTTTAACCCTTCTTCAAATAAAACACTCCTCCCTCCTGCTGGGAATATATATATATATATATATATATATATATATATATATAAAAGAAAAACGTGCTCTTATTATTCTGCCAATGGAAACGTACTTGTACGGATAATCAATTAGTCACCAGGAAAAATAAAAAGGTTAAGGAGCGATTTTACCAATAAACTATTGGCTCAGGAGCGTCCAGCACAATTAACTATTAAGTGGACCAAAAATACCAACAAACTTTTAAAATGGAGCGCCCAGCACAACGCCGTTAGCAAAAAAATTAACCTCCGTTATCTAAGGTGCAAATTGACCAACGAACTTTTATTTCAGGAGCGTCGAACACAAAATTCTAAATTTTACTAAATTAAATAATTTTTTCTCAATGTCATCATTCAAAACTACTTGTATAGATATCTATGAACAAAAATTACTCATTCTTTAAT
The DNA here is from genome assembly GCA_034222035.1 of Acacia crassicarpa. Lineage (NCBI taxonomy): Eukaryota > Viridiplantae > Streptophyta > Magnoliopsida > Fabales > Fabaceae > Acacia > Acacia crassicarpa. The sequence goes on along the minus strand of JAWXYG010000011.1, from coordinate 22,902,446 downwards.
TTTATCAAAATTATAATGTGCTAAAATAAACAAAAGGTTTAATTAAAAATATAATTATATAATTTAAATAAACATCAAGGTGTTTTATAGTTTATTATATATGTTAAACCAAAAAAACTATATGATTTATTTTTATTTTAGAAGAAATTTATGTGAGTAAAAAATTCATTTAATGTTAATAAAATTTAAAAAGTCTAAAAAATCTATTATATCTTGAATGAAATGAAATGAGTTTAATTTTTATTTTTACAAAAAGAGCTTAATAGATATCAACGTTGATACTTAATAATATAAATCCGGCAACTTGATGATATATTTGTTAATTAAATGATCCATTGATTATATGAATATGAGACTTGCTTAAAAAAAAAAGATAACTTAAGAGACTTGAGGAATGACAACTTAATAGTAGGTTAAGGAGCAATTTGGCCAACGAAAGCCCCATATCCATATAATCGATAGGTCATTTAATTAACAAACATATCATCAAGTTGCCGGATTTATATTATTAAATATCAACATTAATATCTATTAAGCTCTTTTTATATAAGTAAAAATGAAACTCATTTCATTTCTTTTAGGATATAATAAGATTTTTAAATTTTATTAACATTAAATGAATTTTTTAACTCACATAAATTTCTCTTAAAGTAAAAATAAATCATTTTTTTTCTTTAACATATATAATAAACTATAAAACACCTTGAGTTTTATTTAAATCATATAATTTTATTTTTAATTAAAAATTTTGTTTATATTAGCAAATTATAATTTTGACAATATTGAAGAATGGGTAAATTTTGTCCATAAATATCTATACAAGTAGTTTTGAATAATAACAATTGAGAAAAAATTATTTAATTTAGTAAAATTTAGAATTTAACGGAAGTTAACTTTTTGCTAACGGCGTTGTGCTGAGCGCTCCATTTTAAAAGTTTGTTGGTATTTTTGGTCCACTTAATAGTTAATTGGGCTGGACGCTCCTGAGCCAATAGTTTATTGGTAAAATCACTCCTTAACAAAAAAAAAAAAAAAACAATGATCACAACTCAATGAGAGAGAGAAAATGATGCATGAGCATTTCAAAGGATAAAAGTCTCAAGAGCCATTGTTGTTGCGAAAGTTTTTGGGAAAATGTACATTATGGCCTTTTTTATAAAAAAATCTAAAAAAGGCTCTAAGATTCTAAAAATCTAAGAAAAGACCCCAGGGCCTTTTCTAAGATTTTCAAAATTTACGTGAGTTGTTAACGAGGTTAATATAATTATCAACGGTTAGGTTATTAACAACTAAATCAATATCATTAACAACAATTTGCTAACAATTAAATCAGCCCTGTGAAGAACTATATCAGTACCCCGTTAACAACTATATCAGCCCCGTTAACAACTCACGTAGATTTTGACAACCCCAGAAAAGGCCCTAGAGTTTTTCCTGGGATTTTCAGAATATTGGGGTCTTTTTTGAGTTTTTTTTCTTGTAAAAAGGGCCCTGATGTGAATTTTCCCAAAGTTTTTACTTAAAGGTGATTTTATTTTTAAAATTTTTTTAGGAGTAATTTTGCCCTTAAAATTTGTCAGATTGAGCAATTTCTTCTTGGTCATTATCCTAAATAATTTTGACCGTTGATTGACTAAATATACACATTATTTTTTATTAAGGTATAAATTTATCCTAAAAGTCTTAAATCTAACTTTAAAAAAAGATGAAGTAGATGAAACAAACACTTTTGACGTAAATTTACATCTTAAAATTGACATGTGGACTGTCAGCTCAAGATATTTGAACAACTAACAGTCAAAATTAATTGAGATCAGAACAAAAATACTTATTTTTATACTTTTGGAACAAAATTACCCATTCCTCGTCACCAACTTGGTATGAGCAAATTTTCGTTTAGGATCGTTAAAAACATACGGATAAACGCAGCACACATTTTAAATTTCGTTTATATAAAATGTTGAGATTCAAAACGAGAAAACTTTATGAACAGTAAACAATTATGAAAGGAACAAGTGAGTGGATAAGACCAAAGTTTGGAGAAAACGATGAAAAAGAGCAAAGTTTGAAATTCCATGAAGATACAGAGAGGAGAGAGAGAGATGTTAATGACAGTGATGAATATTTTCTTGGGGGAAAAATATTTTTTAAATATAAAAATTAAATAAATAATTTTTTTAGAAAATTTAAATTTAAATTTATTTGTAAAGTATAATAATTATATTAATTTTTAAAGAAAATGACAAAATGGTAAAAATAACTCATTACTCATCCATCTTTCTCCCTTACTATTTTTGTAATTCTTAAACAAGGGGAGAAAATATCCTCTATTTCCTTTTCCTCCTCTCCCCTCCCATTCCTTCTCCTTACATCCCTTTTCTTCTCCTCTGCTCAACTCCCAAACGAAGCCTTAGAGAGGAATAAGAAACAGAGAAATATCCCAAAAAATTGAGTTGAATGAAGCAAGAGGAAAGTCAGGAAGGACTAGGAGATGAATACAAAGCCAAATTCATATAATCAGTATTATAGTAATGTGTTCAGTATCCTCACAACAAAAAAACAAAAGTCAATTCAATAATAACCAAACCCGTATACAGAACCAAATTAGACAGAAAAGGACCATAGCACTGGGCATGAATTTTGGGCCTTTTTTTTTTTTAATGGTCAAGAAGATGACACATTTATGTTCCTTCTTATGTATTTATTTAATTTAATTAGATTAAGTTATTTAATTAAGTTTGTTAATATAACATATATCTTCCATAGTTGCTTGGCATTGGAAGATATCTTCACTGTCACCTTCCCCATAAATTGTTTGTCACTGACAGCTTCTTCATGCAGTTGCTTAATTCTAATGAAGTTTCAAAACGTAGCAATGTTAACTCTCCGTTAAAAACCCTAACATTAACCATTAGTTGACCGTTAGGGCAGTTAACGGAGGGGCAACATTGCTACGTTTTAAAACTTTAAGGGCAACATTGCTACGCTGAAAACTTCAGGAACAAAATTACTCATAAGCGTAAACTTTAAAGGCAAAGTTGGACCTTAACCTATTCAAATATATCTTCACTACATTTTATCCTTACCTTCTACATCTAAGGACAACAATATCAATAAACTTATTGCTTTGTGGTTAAAAAAAAAAAAGAGAGACATATACTTATTGGCCTTAATCATAAATTGAAAAAAACGAAAAAAAAAAAAAGAATTCCACTTATGTGTAGATCAGTAACGTTAAACATCTTCATTCCTAAAAACTTCTTTTATGTACAACATTTGCGGCCTAGTGATAGGGCCCAGTCAGCTCCGTGGTACCCTCTTCATAAGCGTGAGTTGGACGTGCTCGCCTCACCTCATGCACAGTTGTCTGGAAAAGCAAATCAGAGAGATAACGTTGGGTCAGACAGCAAAGGCAACGCCTCTTAGTGGTTATTTCAGACTGCAAAAGCAATGAAGCTGTTGAGGTCGCGAGCGAGTGTACGAGTTGCGAAGCGTGCCCTCCAGCCGTGTGTTGGGGATTTTTAACCAAAATAATAACAAAAAAAAAAATATTTACCAATCTAAAGCACTGTTCAAACTATTTACCAAAATAAGGCTGATGTGACAATGGCGTCAGAAAGTACGACGCCACTAGTGGCGTCGTACCTTCTGCCACGACTAGTGGCGTCGTACTTTCTGACGCCACCGTGTCATTTTTTTTTTTAAATATTGAATCATCAGACTGTGATTGGTCCACCGGGCACGCCACGTCAGTGGCGTGAAACAGGTCCACGCTGTGGCGTGGGACCCCCCTACGCCACCAGTGGCGTGAGCCTTATTTTGGTAAATAGTTTTGACTGTGCATTAATCTGGTAAATATTTTTTTTTTGTTATTATTTTGGTTAAAATCCCCGTGTGTTGGCAGGGTATGCCCCAGCAGCACCGAACTTGCTGGAAAGCTAGGAAAACAAAGGCGTTCAGACGGGCCCACCAACAATGTCGCCACGATGCAAAAAAAGGGGGTGCCGTTGAATACCCCCAAAACGATTTACTGACAACAATGGTCAGGTCTGCTTTATACCAGCCAAAAACACACACACACAGACCACATTCATGAAAAGTGGTCTTTACAACCATGAAGAAGAGGAGTCTATATTACATATACATAATTATGTGTTTTTTAGGTGTTTATACTTCTAATTAGAGATATAAGCATTTTTTTAATATTGTATTTATTTAAATTTAAATTATATCCTGCTTTTTAATATGTTTTTCTTGTGCATAGTATCTCAAATTAATTAGTTTCTAGTTCTATATTTGTCTGTAACATCAGTATTATGGAAAGTAATTAATTTAAGATACTAGATACAATAAATGTAAACATCTCAAATTTTGAGATTTGAAATTGAAATATTTTGTGGAAATTAAATATGAAATTTTACCTTAAAATAATTATGAGAATAATTATTGGAATTTAAGGCCTATATTCCTTGAAATTTCGGGAAAAGAATAAATTCAAGGAATATTTGGAAGGGATAATTTATGGTCTAAAATAAGTATTAGAAGTCAAGGCCTATTTTTCTTTGAATTTTTGGGAAAAGAATTATTGAAGTTTAATAGCGAAAAAAGAAAAAGAAAGAAAAGGAGAACATGGAATTTTTGGTATTAAGGGATAACTTTTGAATGGGTCCCACAACACTCACCTCCCATAATCTCATGCAAAACCACCAAGTAACTATACTCCCTCATTTCTCCACTAATTCAATTTGGACAAAAGAAAAACACAGGCCCTTTCTACACAACATTTCAATTTAATATTCAATTGCTAAAAGGGACAAGCAAGACTCCCACACGTAATCTCTTCAGCCCATCTACTCAAAAGAAATGTATCAGCCCATCAAGCCCAACATAATACTCATCATCTCCATTCCTTCAACTTATAACTCTCTTTTTACCAAAAAAAAAAAAAAAAAAAACTTATAACTCTCTTGTAGCTGAAGCATGTCCCGAACCCGAACCAGTTTTCCTGCCTATCTTTTGGATAGGCAGGGAGAGCTTGTCTCATCTGGACCGTTCAGATGAGATTTGGACGGTCCAGATTTAATATTTTTTTATCTGGTGATTTTTAAATTAAAAAATTATTTTTTTAAAAAATATTAGTTGAGAGATTATCTTTATTTTAGATTCTTTACCTATTAAAATAATTTTTTTTAAAAAAATAAAAAGTAAAAAGAAATTAAATCGGACGATCCAGATGAGACAAGCTCTCCCAGCCTATCTTTTGGATAGGCAGGAAAACTGGTTCCATCCAATGTATAAAACCAGCCCATATTCTATTAAACAGAAAACCCATCGTCCCTTTTCCTGTTTTCCATTCTCCAGCCCCCATACCTACTGTACACACGCAATAGTAACGTAACTAAGTAAAACACGCTAATTGACCATTCCCGGCGTCAATCACGGTGAGCAGCAGAAGAAGATCAGCGAGGAGAAGAAAATCTCACGCCATGCCTCTCGTACACAACGCCATAAACCCCTGCACATTTCCCTTCGGACTGGACCTTTAGCTCATTATAAAATCACTATTCCTTCATGCAGCAAAACGTGCCTTCTCAGTCCGTTCTCCATTTCTTGGGCTTGTACCCTTAACCCATTACATTTCACTGCTCTTTGCTTCCTTTTATCCATTCACGTTGCTGAGATGGAAAACGTGACAAAGAAAGACGATGAAGAAGAGGGAGAGAGAGTGTGTTCATTCTCACTCTTTTCTTGCTCTGCATTAAAGTTTGAAAACAGAGGTATGTCACTACGCAATAACTTGGTTGCTAGCTTATATATAAAATGCTGATTTGGGAAAAAATAATGGGGAGCCTTTTCTGTCATAAGTTGTTGTCAAGATTATAAGTATATATATATATAGAAGAAAACTTTGATGATCCATAGTTATATATATATATATCTTACTGCATTGGTAAAATGATAAAGGAAGAAAACTTTGCTGATAATGGGTTACTGTCTTAATTATAAGTCTGTGAGGAAAAGAGGAAGCTTCCATCATGTTATAACACACACATGAGTATTACGTTGCTGCACCTAATGGAAGAAAGAGAAGAAATATCACTATACAAGAAATGATGAAAGAAAAAGTGGTCTGAGATATATATAATCATGCATATCTAAGGGAATTAATAAAAAAGTTTGTTTATATATATATATATATATATATCCAAATTCCAACGTGGTACAAGGAGGTAGAAGGAAAAGTAAAAGTGATTTTTATATATATGTATATATGTACCATGAAACCAAAAGAGATAGGAAGAGTGATCTTAATTACATGCATGGGATAATTGCAATTAATGATTGGTTCTGCCTTTAGTAATATCTGAACCAAAGCCTACTATTGTTTTGGGCAAGGTTGGGCTCTGTGAGAATTAAAAGACAAAAGTGGGTAGGTATATATATTAGTATAGTTAAAGTTAGTGGATGAACAATAATGAATTACGACTAGAGTTGATAATTATTGATAGTTCATGGGTGATTAAGGATTAGATGAAGCCTAGTGTTTGAATAGTAATAACGATAAATAGTAGTAATAATAATAATAATAATAATAATAATAAATATAGATAAATAAATAGTATTATTATTAATAAGGAAAATAATAATAATAAATGACATAAGTAATATATAGAAAAGGGTATTATTAATTAATAATAAATAGAAGGGAGAATTAATAGTTATAATGGTCTCACTGATTTTTTAGTCCCGTCATAATGTGCCCACTTCAAGCTTTCCAAATAAATTTATTATTAAAATTTGTATATTTTAATTTTATGAAATTATAAGTTATAATTTTTATTATGTGGAATTTTAGCAAATTCATTAATAATTAGTAAATTGGTTGTGGTAGATTGATTTTTGGCGTGTGTTTGAGCTCTTGGATTAGGAGTAGTATGATAATAGTTAGCTGCGACGAGAGGTAACCACTTTCCACTTATTATGTATATTAGTATGTTGTTTGTAAGTATTTTGTAAAATGATTATGAATATCTTAATAGAAATTGCCTTGCAGATGCTTATGATTTGATTTGTGAATATATACATATTTATTTATTTATTTATTTATGTATAAGAATTGAGAATTGAGATATTATAACATATATATTAGAATGGTTTTTATTACATGATATAAGGAAATCTTTGAAAATCCCCATTGAGTTATTTATTTATCGTGATAATGTTGAAAAGGATTGAATTTGGAGGAAATGGAGTAGTTTATTCCACCACGTGGTGAGGCCTCCATTAGTGCACGATAACTGGCTTTTTATTGTCCTACTAGTTCAATGAGGGCTTACAATACTCCACTAGTTCAATGAGGGGAAAAGATTCATGGTCTAGGACATGTGCTCTGCAGATTTTGGCCGGTCCTCATCATATGACCAGTGAGCTTTGGAGTAATCAGTAACATGGATGTAACTTAGCCCATGGGTTTAGTCGGAGGAAATAAGGCGGTTCGTTTGAATTGGTGAGAGGCATCCTGGGAATTGTGTTAATGAAAAATTGTAATACCCAATTTATGATACATAATCTATGATATGAAATATTGTGATGTGGATATTGGTGAATTATATTTTTAATATTTTGTTATATAAATTGTTCCACTTGGCACCTCACTAGCACATATTAGTATTCATAATAAGTTGGACTGATTAGCACATATTAGTATTCATAATAAGTTGGACTGATAGTTACCCATATTTTTCAGGTGATAGTTCCTGTCCAAGTCCATGAGGGAAGACTTCAGAAGCTTAAGCTACTTCTTTTGACAGTAGTGCTTCTGTCTTTTAGTATACACTGGATGATTGTATATTACCACGTTAGGGTTCATTTTACATATTCTGATTTAATTTGTATACTTTAGTAATTGATGAAACATTACTTAGTTGTTGATCGACCCTTAATTAATGATTATATTAAGTAAATATTGAGGACATTACAAAAAACATCTCAAAAAACGGTATATAATTTAAATCTAATGTGCACATAATTATAAAAAAAAAGTACAAAAAAAATATATGCGCACATAATTATGGGTATATAATATGAACTTGAAGGAGAGAAAGTTCCCAGAAATTGGAATGCTGCATTCGTCATTATATCTTAATATGCCAAGTAATTGTGCGAAGACTTGTGTTGCTGAGACTACTTTATTAGGTGAGATGTGAGATCATGTCATGATTGGGAACAATTTGCTCTATCTTTATTCTAAAACTAGGCAAAGACGGATATCTTAGTTCGATAAAAATGAATTATTAATAGAAACAAAAATTTTAATTGGTAACTGTAATTATATCGATCATAATTATAATAAATACTACTACCTTTGTGCAATCGGGTATAATCTTTGTGTGTGACCCATTAGGCCAATTAGTCACGGAAATAAATAAACTTGAACCAATTAAAAATTCTTTAAAAGACCCAATTTATTTAATGACCTCATAAGACATTAGCAATGCTCTGCGGCCCCAAAACTAATTGAGTTGATTAAATGATCTACCTTTCATGTGTTGGATACTGTGCATACATCATCCCTCACATTATCATTCATATTTAGTCGAGAGCAAAGATAGAGTATCATCTCTCTTAATTAACTAATTGTAGCTAATTCACAGAACTAGAAATCTTCTTATATTAATTCTATAACGGATCATGACTCTTCATGATCACTTGTTGTACGCACAGATTCCCAAGTTAATTAGAAGCTATCCAAGCTTTACCAGTTTTGTGAATGACTAATTCCTTATAGGGAACTGTGAGTCCTCTGAGCATGTCCATCTATACTCATGTATTCAAGTTACATCCAAGAGTACATTGTTCTCCTCATTTTCAGGCGGACAGATCGAGTTGTACAGTCAAAGTATAACCCTAGGACATAGTGTTCGATAACATCCTTAAGTCCAGGACGATCTGTACTATCAAATGATAAGAGACTTTACATATCCAATGATACTTTCTATCATTGATCCTCAAGATTAACACATATTTTATTCCTAAGTTTTTTATCTTTAAACACATTTACTTTAAAATAAAGACGAGACATAAATATGATAAAGATAAATTATGTTTATTTATTAATAATAAAATATTACAACGTTGAAAAAAGTGTTGATCTGTTCTTATATATTGTCTCTAGGACAGCTAAATACTAACAAAAAATACATTAAATACTCAAATAATTCTTGTCAGAGTCCTATAAAAAGGATCAAGGAAAATTTTTGAACTCTCATAAAAGTATAATGACCAGAGTGAGCATATAATTTGAAAGCTCTCAAACAAGAAGCTGAATTTTCTCTCAACAAAGAGGATCATCAAACCATGAAAATCTTGTTTTGGGTATGCCTGTAGTTGGATGACACATCTTGAGTTGTCGAAGTGAGTATTATCTTGGAACCTATGTGATCTGCGCCATATGGAATTCCTACTTTATTTAGATCAAGTCCCTTGAGCAAGTCCCAGAGTACTATTCAGAATTCTCGGCTCGTTCTTGATCCTAAAAATCAATTCGTTGGCCTTTTTATCTTTAGACTTTTTATCCTCTTGATTCTTCCTCACTTTCGAAGACTTGCAAATTCTTGGCTCTATTTTTTGTAGTCGAATCCGTATGTGTTCCGCTCATATTCAGATAATAACAATTCCAATTATGATCTTGTGTAGTAAAAATAAATAGATGAAGAAACATATATGTATATATACTATCACTACATAAGAAACTATGGATATAGAGCTCATACAATGTTTAAAATACAAACACACACTCGCACTTCAGCAGACAAGTATACCTTTCTAAAGGAGATCAATGAAAATATTTAAAAGATCTTTAGCAGACAAGATCGTTTGTCCAAAAAATAATAGGATATGAATGAAAAGTCGAGGTCGCGATTTTGGACTTTTTAAACCATAATTTATATTATAATACATACACCCAAGAACTCCGAATTTAAATAAACATGCAAGACCTAAGAAACTCCGGACTTCTGTGACTGTTGCAGGCTACGTTTGACCAATTTTTGACTGCCTCCGCTTTGCTTGGGTTTTACCTTTATGATGTCTCTGTAAACCATTTAATTTAATAAAGTAAATTTATGAAAGTCAAAATTCACATTAAAAAACAAAATAAAACCTCGCATTGTTGATGCTCTATCAAGTGTCAACTTCCCCAGTACCAATTCCATAAACACAATTATAAAGTTATCAAAATCAAAAAAAAAAAAAAAAAAAAAAACTAAACACCCTATTCTTCTGTAAGTCGATCCGTGAATACTGTAGAGGGAAGTCAAAAGATGAATTGAATGAAAACTCCGGGTCGTCCTTTTGGACTTTAATTTTAAGGGGAAAAATTGAAATCTATTAGAATATAAAACTATCACATCGATTAACTAAGAAAAAAGTTAAAGATATATAATATTTAAGAAAGTCTTATCAAGTTAGTTTAAACTATTTTAACAGTTGGACAAGCCTACAATACACTTATAATAATCATCGATCTTTCAATTAATACAATATATAAAATTAATTAGAGGCAAACATAAAACAAAAACTCATTAAATCCTCAAATAATTTTTGTTGGGCTCTTATAACAGGACTGATTTTTCATATCCTTTGCTTACCCGAGATATATTGCGTATAAACTCCCCTGCTCGTTTAGAGACATGGCTGGACCTTGAGGCTATGGGATTCATTTCCCCTTGAGTTTTTTTTTGGCTAAGCTTTTGTGCTAATTATGTATCTTAACTCCTGTTAGTATTCCCATGTATCAAAAAAGAAAAAGAAAAAAAAAATCCTCCTGATTACTTTATTAAATACGATTCTTACTGGATCTGCCTGTTACTGTATCCAAATATGAAGTACTTAGCTCAGTCCAAAAAAATTTCAAGAACTTGGCACTTTTTTTTTTTAATATATACGAAAAATGGTGGTAAGTGTGCAACCACTTTGGGTTCTACAGTAGTAAGGACGACCCTCCTAATAGTAGTAGCTTCATATAAGACGGATTACGAGTGATTTTACCGCAGCTCGAACCCTAGACCTCTTAAGGGAATCCAGCGACACATTCCACTGGACCAACTATATATTGGTACTTAGCACTTGAACCACTATGAATAATGAAGATAGTGTTTGTAGGTGTATACCTCGATCAAATTGCCAGGTGCGGCAGAACTTTCCATAAGTTTTGTTTTATTTGGTTTCTTTTGATCGTAAAACTCAAGAAAGATTATAAATAATTTTGTCATATTATTTGACTCAAATTTACATTATCGATGCTTTAAAAAATTGACAATATCTTCTTAAATATGATATTAACTTTATTTCAATATCTATCTATCTATATATTTGCCGCGGAAAGTAATAAAGAATTAGGGGAAGATTAAAATGAAGGACCAAGAGAAAATAATATTTATTATAAAGGACTATAAAAATTGTAATTACTTAGAAGGAATAAATATAATAATATAAATTTTAAATTACTAAATTGTTCCTAATCAAGCCTCATAATATATCGTATCTTTTTCTTAAATTTCCCCTAATCAAACCTCATAATAAATTTTAATATATTGTCTCTAGTATTCATAATTAAAAAAATAACTAAAATTAAAACTAAAACTGCCCATCTAATATATCATATCTTTTTTTGTTTTTAATATATTATTTAATTAACAACAATTAAACTCATATTTTTCTTTATTTTTATTTTTCACCAATTTGTATCATCAAGTTGCCTGATTTATATTATCAACGATGATATCAATTAATTTCTTTTTATAAAAATTAAAACTAAGCTTATTTCATATTTTTTTAGGATACAATAGGTCAATTATATATATTTTTTATTTTATTAACATTACATGAACTTTTTAACCCACATAAATTGCTTCTAAAACAAAAATAAATGATACAAACTTTCTTGATTTAACGTATGGGAAAAGTATTTCTCCAGTCATTGGAGATAAAGTTGTTTCCAGTGACCCCAAAACTACGTCGCTTTGGATTAATGAAATATGTATTTATAATTTTAGGTGAATTAATGAAGGGTGTTTGGGTAAAATTCATATGATAAAAAAATAAACAAAATTACAAAAACACCCTTTATTAATCCAAAACGACGTAGTTTTGGATTCACTGGGGATAACTTTATCTCTAGTGATATAAAATTGGTAGTGATATGATATTACTAATTTAGTTTACAAGTATTATAGTTCCTGATTCTAAACTTGAGGATCACTCAACAACTCAAAAAGATTCCATAAATAATAGAGAATATCTAAGAATAACATAAGTAAATATTCTTTTCTTTTTTAATCTACTATCTTGATAATCTATAAATATTTTCAGGGCTATTCTAAAGGGATAAACAAAAAGTTATTATTGCTAGTTGTAAAATAAAATAAACAAAAAATAAAATGGCCTGCAATTGAAGAAGGGATAAACAAAAAGTTATTAAAGGACTAAATTGAAAATATACTTTGATGATAATTGACCCAAATGCCATTCTACATATGAGAATCTGTAACTGCATTTTATTATGCATTTGAAAATTTATTTATGAGCACTTGTAAATTTTTGCATCAGCTATTTTAATGTAAATTATATATAATTTCTGAGTATGTATATGAATACATATCATTTTATCATTGTTAGTTGATAAAATACGCATATGTTCTTGTAAATTCACCCAGGATTGCTCAGTAATTTGTGTACCAACTTATAAATTTTCTTATATAGACGTACACTTGTCTTTTTATTATTGTTAGATAGCTTAAAATGTGCATGTGCACTTATAAATTCATCTATGAAAAAAAATTGAAGGAATGACATTTTTATCATTTACTATGAAACCATTTTTAGTCCCAAAATAATACGGTATAATTTCACAATATCTTAATCCTTATTTTAAATAAAATTAGTTATGGTTAACTAAAATTAAGTCAATAAACAACAGGCTGAACTTTTGTGTTTCTTAAACAATTTATGCTAGATACTAATCCTTCAATATGCATCATCATTATAGGTCACGTGTCAAATTACCAACGGCCTGAACTTATAGAAGAATCATTCAATGATCTTCTCAAGAGTCACCTTTATGGTTGTTTGACAAACGAGCAATAATCGCTTTTACTGGGACAAAAAATATTGATACTTCAATTCTAACGCAAGTCAAGCAATTAACAGTTGATAGTGCCCAGAGGAGTGTTAGAGGTGAACAACCTATATTAAGAATCAAGAAACAACATCCATTATTGAATGTCTAGTTTTGTCATTCAAAATTACATCTCTAAAGAGTATCAAACTTGGTAAGTAGGTACTCATCCAAACTAAACGAACATAGAATCATATGTAAACAAAAGTAAATCTGAATTTAAATTGAAAAAATAAACCCGTAGAATTAAGATTGTTCAATGTGGATGTTGTCTCAATGGTACAAGACTTTCCGCATAATTAAAAACAAGAGGTACGGTGCATAATGAGGACGATCCCCATCAACTTTAGGAATCGAACTCACCTTCATCTCATTAGTAGGGATTTTGAACAAATATAGAGCTAAACCGTGGATTGGCAGATGATGACCGTAGACAGTTAGATGATTCCTCCAAATAGTCCACCATAACAAGGAATCCGAGGGATATCTTTCGGTATGCTTCTTAATCCAACTCCATGTCTCTGATGAACACCCAACATTCAATCCCTTTATTCTTTATAGAGACTAAAGCAAGTTTGTCATCATACACAGTAAATTTGGTAGAAAGTGGTGCAGAGAATGGTATCAACGTAAACACTTCTGTTGCTATGTCATATGAAACTATAGCATCTGAATTTAGCCCGGGCCATAATATGATTCCATTTGCAGAGACACTATTAACACGATAAAGAATGAATTTTACACCCTGTAAAATTCCAAGATCAACATCCTTCCATGAGTCTGTGCTTAAAGTATAGACTTCCACCCCAATTAGTGTATAACCATCAGGCTTAAATTTAGAATAAATTCTAACTATCTTGTAATCATTAACTATTGGACTGTACCCAAATCCTGATCCTGTTGTGCTTCTAGATGGATCATGTTGTTCTCCTCTGGGCAAAGGCAGCTGTCTAACCTCCCTGGTAGCAGGATTCCACAAAACGAAAGGATAAAGACAGAGCAAGCCATTGATGGAACCGATGAGCCTAGGGAAAGCCCTTGAATGGAAAAGTTCATGGATTTGCATCTCCCAATCGAGCAAACGCAGGTGCAAAGATAGAGAACACAAATATTCATATTTCAAAGATGAGATTTTTCCAAGGTTTGCACACGCTTTGAAATGGGATTAGGGATTTCGTTTGAGAATATCTGTGATGATTTCTTCAGCAAGATAGCCACTAACTGTGGCTTCATTGTGCTCGAAGGTGAAATCTTTTTTTTTTTTTTTTTTATACACATAGTAGGAGAGGGGATAGGGTTCGAACCCTGGAGATGGGGAGGAAAGCCAAGCTCCCATGCCACTACTGGATGGTGAAATCTAAAACAGAAGCTGAGAATCAAAGTTATATGACTGGGCTTTAAGTTTATGGCGACTGAGAACAAGAAATCTTGCAGAGAGAAATTATTGGGGATTCCAAAAAAAGAGCAGAAGAAAGCGCTAACCAACCTTATATTTGATATCATTCTACCAAAATAATTCATTTAAAATTATTCAAAATTTGAAATATCATATTCATAACCATGAATATGAAAATAGAGATAGGTTATTCTGCTTACTCTTATTTTGGCTACTTTTGCCTACCTCTCTTAATACTATAATCTCATCCAACGGTGAAGATTTAAGTAATAAAATAAACTCTTTTATCCCTCCCTCTCCCACCGCCTCCCCCTCCTCTCTCTCCCCCACGCCTTCCACTCCTCTCTCCTCCACTTGCATATTGTTGAGAAATATAAAACTAAACTTTCTGAGTTAATTCATAAATTTGAACCTTTATTCAAGCATAAAAAGCGAAGCCTATAGTTATTTCGGCTTCTTTTTTTTTTTTTTTGCATATGCAGGCCCGCCTCTTTCTCCAATAATAAAATCAAAAGTTCCAAATTGTACGGTTTAAAATTGTATTCGCTTTATTTTCAAACGATTGAATAGGTTCAAAAATATTTGAGGAAAAAAAATGTTCAAAAATAATCCCAATCGAGTGTGCTTTCCGTCGTATGCAACTTGAAATCTGGGTCAAGTTGAATGAACACGGTGTTTGCAGTGAAGAGGTGATTGGCGACAGATTTCTAGTTTATGGGAATTTCACTAGGGTTTGAGGCTACACTGAATCTGATTCTGATTGGGTTATCGAGAAAAAGGAGGCCGAAGATTCTATTCCAAGAGTCAGGATTGGGGACAGTGGGATAAATGAAGGAGTAAAAGGATTTATTTTATCCCTCAAATCTCTACCGTTAGATGAGATTATAATCTAATGGTGGTATTGAGAGAGGTAGGCAAAGGTAGGCAAAATAAGAGTAGGCAGAATAACCTATCCCATGAAAATATATCTATAATGATTTTATATCATTATTCTGTTTATTAAGCTAAATAAATTATTTAATTATAATAAATATGGGCTAATCTCCCTAAAATACTCATCGATAAGTTTAGAATACATATCATTTTATAAGTTAAGTAAGAAAATTTGAGGGAAAAGCTAAATGTGGAAGATAAATCATATAAACTAATTAGATTATGTATTAGGGTGCCGTATGATAGACAATGGATATATGATAGATCCTGATGATGATTATTATCATTTATCTATATAATTAAACCATGATTATATAAAATCACAGTTGTTCGCACTAAGTTCCAATTTAGATGAGCTTTTTTTTTTAAAAAAAAACCATTTTTTAAAAAATAAAATGCTTTTTTTTTTATAATTAATTTATAGGATTGGAGGAATGCTTTAGGAAAAAGCAAAAGTAAAAAAATAAAAAAATCCAAAATTCTTCTTCTTCTTCTTTCTTTTCTTTTTAACTTCAATTTGAAGCTTAAAAAAAAAAAAGTGCGTGAGAATACAAAGAATAAAAAGAATTAAAGACCGGCAATTTGATTTTCCACACAATGACAACCAATGCCGGTAACTTTTTGTTCCAGCCTTGGCGCCATTTATACTCCCTCTCCTTCGCGCCATCGTATTTGCCGAGTTCACATTTGGTGCACATAGTTATGTGCCCAATTATGTGCTCATACCTCTTTTAGAGGTATGAGCATATTTTTTTTTATTTTTTTTTATTTTTTATATATTGTATTTATTTAGATTTATATTATATGTTACTTTCTGGAATTTTTTTTGCACCCAGTATCTCAAATTAATTAGTTTCCATGATACTAGTGTTACAGATAAATGCAGGATTGGAAACTAATTAATTTGAGATACTGGGTGCAAAAAAAATTTCAAAAAGTAGCATATAATTTAAATCTAAATAAATATAATATATAAAAAAATTAAAAAAAATTAAAAAAAATATGCTCATACCTCTAATAGAGGTATGAGCATATAATTGGGCACATAATTATGTGCACCAAATGAGAACCGTATTTGCCGGTTCTCCTTTCGGCAAAATTTCCTCCTCCTCCCCTTCTTTTATAGGTTAACCTCAAATCTACCAGCTTGGATTACTTCGAAATTTCACTTGATTGGCTACTTGTTTTCATTCATTGAGCATTTTCAATCTATTTCTAGTATTTTTGTGATTTACGTCCTGGCCCAGAAATGGGCGCAGGAATTTTTAAAACCCTTTGGGAATTGAGAGTCGATTTTTGCTCTTTCTGTTACAAAGACATGAACTACAAAGACATGGACATGGAATATAGGTCTTGACATATAATAGATGTTTGGATCCCGGTCATGGGATTTTTAGCTGAGAAAATAAAGGATAAAAGGAGTAGTTAATAATCAGAAACGTAGCATTGAGGTAGCTGTTTGGGTCCTGGTTGTATAACGGTAGAGCAGAATATTATTTCGTTCCCATCTTTTCCCAACGTTGTATCAAGGTTTTCATACCTTTGTTTAAGTCGTATGTTAATTTAATACTACCTCCGCTCCTAATTATAAAAGCTAGTTGACTTTCTTGGGAATGATCAAGGAAGCTAAATAAGTTACTTAATTATCTTATATGTTAAATATTCTTAGATTATATATTAGTTTATTAGTCAAACTAATAAGTTTGAAAACAAAAATGAAAAAAAAAATACTTTAAGCTAATTTGATTAGCTTCTTTAATCTCTCCAAAAAAGTCAACTAGCTCTTATAATTAAGACCGGATGGAGTTATATTGCCAGAGTAACAGCTTGTCAGCTTGATACACTGCATATTTTTATTATTCCTCCATCATTTTGTTAATATATATTGGTGCAGGACACCAAGTTAGCCCGCGGGGATCTAATATTTCCTTCTTTTTTTGTTTTGTTTCTTTTCTCATCATTGGTGGTTGGGAGTTTTGCTACTTGTGGAGGAGCATGTTTAATGACCATCATTGTTTTGCCTTTCTCTGCTGTACCTTCTATTTTTCATGCTTATATCTTGGTTGGGCGAGCTGTAAGCTGTCCTTTATATTAAGGAGTGATGCCAATAAAACAAGACATCTGAGTTCATAGGAAAATGCCAACTTCATTGGGATCAAATGTTGTAGTTAAAGACTGTTTAACACTTTTTAAAAGCATATAGGGCTATGTGCTGTATTTTCTTTCTTTGAGAATACAAAATAAGATACTGGTATTTAGAATCATGTAACCTTGCGTGACAGGGGAGGAAGTTGATTCTATCGTTGAGAAGCTCATGGGGTTGGAGGCTTGTGTTGTACTGAAATGATCTAAGTTTTGCTTCCATTCTGATCGGTTCCAGTTAGCCACCGGGTCTCTTCAGGATAAATTGCCTTTGACAATACTTGATTCTGTTATGATTTGCTTTCGCAAATAAAATGTCTCTAACAAGCTTGCACTGTACATGCTTGTGAGACTTTATGTATGAATGCATCTTCTAAGCTAAAAATTTAATTGTACTGTGCGAGGGGTGGATTAGCTAGCTGGCTTCTTTTAAGAGAAATTTTAGGACACATGCTTTTTGAATATCTGTTTTTTATGCACTGCAAGATCTGTTTCTTCCTACTCCGTTTTATTGGCCTATCTTCTTTACAACTAATTAAGAGCATGCATGCATAATTATATGTCTGAATTAATATAATGACTACCGAAATCTTATTGTTTTGTATAGAAATACAAGATATCATCTTCCTCAATTCAGATTGGCCCCAGCTTTAAGATAAAAAAAATGTACTATTCAATTATCATCATTCAAGTTTAAAGAGTGCCATTGAAAGAACCTTTGGAGTTTACAAAGTAAGGTGGAGGATATTGCAAAATGACCAACTTTGACTTCTAATTAAAATACTTCTTCAAAAAACAATGTACAAAAAGTCCTTTTTTAAAAGCCCCTTCAAACAGGCTCTAATTCGTCAACTCTTTAGCCTAAAATTCAGAATATGACAGAAACTACCGGAAAGTTCAGCTCACCTCCAACTGCGTTGAAGCTATCTGTGTGCGCGCCATGCCACAACCAATTCACAGCTAATAAGGTCAAAGTCCAGTTTCTGCAATATAATCATATCCCCAGAAGGTGCACGTACACACGCGCATACATATATGTACATGAATCAATCATCCAATGATCTTCTAACAACAGTTATAGTTTTTGTTGTTTGATACGAGAGTAAATTGCAAATTATAACAGTACATGTGTATCATTAAAGGAAATCAAACAATCAATACGCAAAAGCACGGGAAAAAGGTGGTGCATATTGATAGGCCACATAAAGCAAGAGACATCGGTCATTGAATATCTGCATTCATTCTTTTAAATAACATCTCTAAATGGCATCAAACCTTATAGATACATAATGATCTAAACAAATTTGGATTCTTTTTGCAACAAAAATAACTAAACCAAAGGAAATTTGTATTCTAACAATTTATCTTTAGGATCAAAGTTCTTCAATATAGTTGTTGCCAATTGTTACATGGCTTTCCACATAATTGAAAACGCCACGTTGATGGCCACCTCTAGGGATAGCAATCATCTTAAATTCATTAGTAGTGATATTGAACAAATATGGGCCAACTTTTGGTTCATCATTCTCGATTTCACATTTAGTCTCATTAACAAGCCTAGGGCTCCCAAAAGCAACACAGGCAATTTCATTCCTCCATATGACTCCAAGATCTAACGTCCATGGGTAGGGACTGCAAGTACATTTCTTAGTCCAACTCCGTCTTTTCCTCGATGCTCCTATACTCTCCTCAAGAACCCACAGATCAATAAAAGAATATACATAGTTTGGAAAGTCTCCAATCCTATTTTGAGAAAGTACAGCAAGTTGGTCATCATACACACTAAGTTTAGAAAATGAATTAGGCATTTGTATCAATGCAAACACTTCCATTGCTATGTAAATGAAACTATCAAGTATCATCTTCACCCCCCCCCCCCCACCAAAAAAAAAAAAAAAAACACATTGTGATATTGTAGAAAAGAGAAACTGATCACGTATATACCCTGTGCCTAACCACGTCACTGATATTCTCACTCTTCTAACTAACTTTGATCTGATATCACATTCTCACTATTTATCTACTAGAAAGCCCCTATTAGAGGGGGAAAAAAAAAATCCTTGTCTACAAGGATTTCATGGGGTAGGATTGGCAGTAGTGGAAAAGTCAGGAAATTGCTGTTGAATAACAAGAACATCTTCCCAAATAGCATCTTCAGGTTGAGGAAATTTACTCTGTAAATTCCCAAGTAGCATCCCCTCCAGCTCCGTATCCTCTATTATCTCCAGTGTCCTTGTGACAATCAAACCCCTTTCTGTGATCAAAACTATCAAATTCATGGCATGATCACTTCTAAACCAAGCGGGAGACTTCCCGATCCTCATACATCGTTCGATTCCTAGCAGTCAAAAGAATAGCCATATTTACAATAACCTTAAAAAATATCTCCCAATTTTAATAGACAGGATGTTCAAAGGTATGAATTGAGTCTCTGGATAAGAGTTGTTACACTTTGAAATTGCATAAAACATTATCTCATCACCATTAAAATATAAAATAATCCAATCACATCCAGAGTCTTGCTTCCACTACTGTATCAAAAATTAGCACAAGACCTCCTGCTATTAAGTTTATGAATACACAATCATCCATTCAAACTTTGATTTATCAAAGCCATCCCTTAATATTGCATTCCTTTTTACCCTTAGAAAAGGTAGAATCCTCGAGTATTTTCTTCAGTGTGCTGATGAAATAATAAAAGCACATCTACTGCATCTTTTGAATTAAAAATGCTGATATCAGATTCATATGAGGAAAACTTCAATCAGTTGTTGGTAGATAGGGTAATACAATTTACCACAACTCTGTTCATGGAAAGGTCTACCACCAATAATCACTTTTGGACTCAGTGTGTGTAATACCCTAAAATTCATAATCATTATAAATGTTATATTTTGGCAAATGATGCCTATTAAAAATAGGTAAATATGTGGTCTCAAAATTGAGTAACATATTTATGTTAACTCAGGGAATTTTCTCTAAGAATTAAGGTAATTAAAAACCAAATTCTCTAATTTTATTTTGAGATCATAAAATACCACAAAATTACCATATTAAAGCCTAGTCTTATATAATCATAAGAGCAATACAATACTATAGAGATACTAAAATTAATTAAGAGAGATTAATCAAAGTTAAAGAGCTAATTTTAAGAGTATGATTAAGGAACATAAATATGATAAAATTGTCATGTTAAAACATGGTTCTTATGTAACCAAAATAATCAAGGAGTGTTATGAAACCACTTGAATTAATTAAAAGGAAAATTATAGTAATTAGTGAATATGTGATCTCAGGATGTCATGGTTTATTTATTAACATTTAGGAGATCATAATATGTCCTAGAATTCATATCTTAACCTCTAGACCTTATAAAATCATTTATAAGTTATAGAAGATTATACAAGTGATCAAAATAATTAGAGAACAGAAAAATGAGTTGAAAGACAATTAAATTTATAATTATTCATAATTGATCTTAAAATACCTGTATGACTTGTGAATACTCAAAATCAATTAGATAAAACCATCTATGATTAAATTAGGGGTTATAAAATATCATAAAATAGCATGAAAATCCCTAAACCAATTAGAGAAAAATTTCCAACAATTAAAGAATAATTAAATCTACACTTAAAGTTACATTGACACATAATGCGTATATTATCAAAAATAAGCCATAAAGGAGTATGAAAAGGTTTAAATAATTAGAGGATACTAAAAATAATTATTGGACACCAAAAACTAATCTTAATTGAATTAACATTCATAATTAATCTAGTGGCAAATATTAACAAACAATTTGAAATATGTTGGCTAAATTCTATGTTAAAGCTTAACAAGGGATCAATAATTGAAACAATTGGATTTAGTAGGATCATAATTGATTTGGTAAACAATAAAATCATTACAAACTAAACCTAATTAAGCTAAATTAAATAGTAAACAAGAAGAATTTAACTAAGGGCTTTTTGTCACAACAAATCACTAATGGACCAATTTTTGTAGCTCAACAATTGCCCAAACAAAACAATAAAGCCCAAAGCAAAATAAAAAAGAAAAAAAAATCTGAGGTGGGGGACGGTTTTTTAGAGTCTTGGCGGGCAAGAATTTTTCAAAACACATGTGTCAAATGGTGGTCAACAACTTAGTCAAGAAGGAGCACTATTCAATGCTTGAACCCCAAGACTTGAAAATCCTGTAAATAGGGGCCAAGGTCATTCACAATTCCTCACACCAAAAGCAAAGCAACATCTGCATATTTGAGAGAGAGTGAAAGAAAGTGGGAGAGCTTGAAGAAGTTCAAGCATTAGGTAAGCAAGTTCTTGAGTTTTTAAATTCGTAAATAAAAGTAGTTTTAATATTTAAAATTCTAGAGTAGTTTTATTTTCATGTTTTTATGGTTAAAAATAGCTTTATTTCTAAAAATTGATGAAGAAAGTGGTTTAGCAAAGTTCTTGGTGGAAGAACACCAAAATAACGAAGTTCTGGCGAAATTCGTCGGTTAGGCGATTTCTGAACTAGTAACAGAAATGCTCATATTTCATGTTGAAAATGATATTGAAAAATTCTGAGAAAATTCATGGTTAAATTAGACATATAGGACTTTCCAAATACGTAAAGAACATGCTGAAATGAGTTTTGCACAGTGAGAAAGAAGTTTGCAAAGTTTATGTTGCAAAAATGCTGGAAATTCTGGGCAGAGAATGAACACGTGAAATCTGGGAGTTATTTTTGAATTCTGGGAAAAAGTCTGATATTTTTTCTGAAAAGTAGACATCCTAAGAAGTCCGGAACATTTTACGGATCTTCGTTTTGATTTTTCCAGAATTAGTTATGATTTTTCGAAGTTAGGCGAAAATCAGCCCTAAATGCTGATAATCAGCGTTTTTATCCGAAAATTCAAAGGAGATAATGGAAAAATAAATACACCAAGGGTAGAATAGCCAATTGTCGATAAGATATCTTTTAGTATATTATTTGTGAGTTAATAAACGTGATATTACCCTTATAGGAAGTCTGCAATCGTTTTCTGATCGACGTCATACCAAAACTATCAATTCAGGTACGTTCGCGTATTGTAACACTAACTCTGATCTTATTGTATACTTATATATGATAGATAGTCTGAGACTCTATTTTGAAAATTGATCACACACATGCAGCTTGATACGGGTTATGGTCTTGATAACGCCGTTATGTTTTCCTAGCGCTGAGGACATGGATGTACACCGTGGCACTGGTGAATAGTGCAGACTATAATAACATGCATATTGCAGTGGCTGTGTTATGTTATTATCTTGAATATGAGATACATCTGTTGTGTGCTGTTAGAATACATCTGCTGTGTGCTTATGTATTGTTGTAATCATACATCTGTTGTGTGCTTATGTATGGATTATTGCTGTAACGTCGTGAATATCTGTCATATATATTGTCATATATAAGCATGAGGTTAACCGTTACCTGAGATTTAATGGCCATTGAACCTTAGCTCCTACTATAGCTTCAGGGTCTGGAAGACCGGGGGCCAAGGACAAGGGTAAGGAGCCAGCGTGAGGACGCAGATGGAGAGAATTTTATTTGACTCGAACTATATTCAGACTATTGTACCGCTGTGTAAGCAGCCAGATACCACAACAGTGAATGTTATATCAGATACTCGCCTTTTTGAAATTATTCCGATGCTCTACCCTGATAGAAAAAAAAAAATTATTCCGCTTTTGAAAAATTGGGGTGTTACAGTGTGAGCACTATAAACAGTGAAGCTTAAGAATCAACCCAGGTACACTATCCCCGAAACATGGCGAGCTTTCATTCAAATATAGAAACTTGTATTTTAAGGTTATAAACCTAACGACAAAATCTGAAAAGGGGCTAGATAAAAATTGCTAAGATTCTAACTCATTCAAATGCGTCTTATCGTTCGATCCCTAATGAAATTTATGAGATCATCTAATTATGTTGATCACAAAAATATTGTAGTAGTACCTTTAGTACATATATTAACTAAAAGAGATTAAAGAATGAAGATTCAAAATTATAACCAACTTACTTTAGCCTTTTTTACTGATTTTTTGATGGTATTGAGGCCTCCAATGAATTTTCTGCCGTTAGAGTTCTTACTTAGCACATATACAATGAATCTCCATCTTTTTTGTTTAATAATTAAGAGATATAGAGGTAATTTCTTCTAAATTCTAAATCCCTAATTGTATCATATAACTTAATTAATAATTGGTTAAGTTTAGTATACAATCGTCTTTATACGTGATTCTCCCTTTTTTAAAACATCATTTTTAATCATTTTCATTACTTTAGAAACTGCCCCATTAATAAAAAAAATCTCCTTTAACCTACTCACTTAATGAGATAGTTTGAAGGAAAAAAAAAATTTAGAAAACAAAATAATGTTAAATTTTTTTTTTTTTTTAAACATCCACTAAATCATCCATCTTGGATCCAAATGGGTAATTCAAAGATTTACTTTCAAACTCAAGTAAAGACCTTGCTCCAATTAAGAGCACGTAAGGAAGATTTAAGGAGGGAAAAGAAGGAGAGAGAAGATCTTAAAGAGAGAGGGAAGATGAGTTGTTTGGTAGGAAGAAAATAGAGAAGTGAGTGGGTGGCAGTTGAGAAAGAATCAAAAAAATACATCTTTGACTCTTAGAAATAATTAATTCAAAATGAAAAGAAAAAATGTATTTTTTTCTTTTTTCATAAATGGAAGATGAATGCCTCGGCTTTGAATCGCACTAACGAATCAATTGATTCAAGCTGTAAATAAGACTTAAAAAAATATAACTGTTCTGTTCAGAGAACAGGATTTATTGGACTTGATTAGGAGCCAAGCCTAGGGTCTACGTACCCTGTGGAGGGATCAAAGTCCATGTAGTTCGAGACACACCAAGTGTGTAGCCAAGGGGGTGGCGTGTGTGCTCTGTGTAACTGAAAGTAAAGGAGTTGAGAGTTAGAACCCGTGCACTTGGTTAATTGACCCCTGTATTTGTAGAGGTTACCGTAGAGGATATTTCGGCTATGCATGATATCCGGAGCGAGTATCTAGGGAGTATATCACGTAGATATAGTCCGGATACTCCTATGGTGTCGATAGATAGGATCCGCTATAATTTAGGTGAGATCTGATATGGGATACATTCCACATTGGGCCATACCTCGAATATGAGCCTTAGGCAGTTAGGCCGGTTCGTAACAATAACAATATATTGTTAAAAATTAAAAAAAAATTTAAATTTAAACAAATAAATATAAATATTCAAAATAGATATAATGGTAGATTTAGATATTTGATATATCACCAATAGTTACGGGGGTAACGGATAATATCGATAGTTAGAGAAATATTAGGAACACTTAATTATTTAAATTGTTTTAAATATTTTCTATTTTATTTAAATCATCAAAGCTCACATTTTTTTGAGCTTTGTTTACTAATTTGATCCCAATTTTAAAATTATAAATTTTTTGGAATGGGTATTATTTCATTAAAAACTTGATGCAAAAAGCTCTATAATAAGGGTAAAGAATTTCTCCAGTTACTAAAGATAGATTCATCTCTAGTGACCCCAAAATTATGTCGTTTTGGATTTAATGAAGGATGTTTCTGTAATTTTGTTTATTTTTTAAGGGATTTACTTTTCTCATGTTGCATGAGAGAAAGAAGATTCCTGCATACACATAAAATGGTGGGACTCACATATATATATAATGCTAATTATATATATATACGAGTCCCACCATTTTATGTGTGCGTAACATGAGAAAACATTTCTCCTAAAACATGAGAAATGTTTTTCCCATCTTTTAATCATATAAATTTTACCAAAACACCCTTAATTAATTCACCTAAAATTACTAACAAACCATTTATTAATTCAAAATGACATAGTTTTGCGGTCATTAGAGATATAATAATAGGTTATTTACTGTATTTGGATTTAAATTAACAAATTTATATTTAAATTTTAATATATTAAGGAAACGAACAAGATAATTAAATTCAAATTTGATACGGTTTGTTTGCATCAAATTTGAATCTGATGATGAAGCATTTATTTCGAGACAAAGCAAATCCCCTATTTTTTAGGGGTAAAACAGAGAAAATAGAGGATCACATGAATTTCGTCGTCCATAACGACAACCACACTTTGCTACATATTGAAGAAGACGAAAGTGAATACCCTAGTGTTCAAAAAAAAAAGAAAAAAAAGAAAGTGAATACCCTAGTTAAAATTTAAATTCATGTGATCTATGAAGTTTGAAAAATAATCATATTATTTTTAAATACATAACGAGAATGACACCATAAACAAATTTGCTACTTAACCCTACATTTTTTAAAAGAGTATGACACCATAAATAAATTTTGGATGCAAAATTATTTCAGATAATTTTAAAAGGACCCTAAAATATTATTTCCGTTAAATTCGTCATACAGTAATTTATTTTGACTTATGGGTCGTACTTTTTGTCTAACTGTGCTTCTGCTAGTTTTTTTGACCATATGGCGCTGTGGACCTCTGCCATTTATAAAACCTTCACATTTATTTTCATTGGCCTTAACATGTGTTTGTGTTGCAACGGTGGCTGGGGTTAGAATATTACATTAGCAATCCATTACTTATTACTACCTCCGGTCCTAATTATAAGGCATAGTTGACTTTCTTTGGAGATATTAAGGAAGTTAAATAAGTTGCTTAATCATTTCATATGTTGTTTATCTTTAGATTATATATTAGTTTATTAGTTAAATTAATTAGTTTGAAGGAAAAAATAAAAATAAAAATAATCTAAAGTAATTTAATTACCGTCCTTATTTTTTCCAAAAAAGTCAACTATATCTTATAATTAGGACCAGAGGGAGTACTACAATACAAATTATCCTCTCTTGATAGAATTATTTGAATTATATTGGTTTGTGCTTGGCAAATTCACATATATACAGGAAATCTTCGAGCAAAGATTAAAATCTGATAGGATATAAAAAGTCCCAAATAATTCATCCGCAAGTAATTAAATAATATTGGATATATCTATCTTTGAAAGCCAAAATGGATAGGTAAAAGAAATAAAGCAAAGATGAATCCAATTTACCATTACAACTCAATACCCAAAAACATTAACAGCTTAAGTGCTTTCAAATGAAATTGAATCTACAACATCTTATTGAGCAAAGATTAATGCATACGCAACCTGATATTTATAGATAACATCTCTTGAGGGCATTAAACTAACGGCAACATGTAAACATTGAGCGTTGCTGATCCAAATCTCACCATATAGGTCTAAATGGACGTTCTGAGATCATCTTCATCATCTGCAAACTCAAAAAAAAAAAAAAAAAATTTAAAATAGAGGGCTAGACATTAACAGCGTAAGTTTTCAAACCGAATTGAATCCATGACCTCTACTTATTGAGGAGATTTAATACTACCAGCCGGACTTAATCACACAGAACTTTTAGGACAAGTTAAGAAATGTTTGCTCAACACCATCATAGTATTATGTGACATCAGATTGAATAGACTAAAGGATTTTTCCATCTTAATCATCCTTAATGGTTTGCAACCTACTGCCCCTAAAGTCATTTGCAGATTACAAATCTGATAACTTGCTTCAATCTTCGTTGTCTACTGACAAACTCTAATACACAAACAAGCCCCTTGATACATAGGTCGTCGTTTCTAGGATTGACAGCATCCCTCCAGTGACTGATTTTATTTTCTTACTATTTTCTAGATTCTTATGTTTCTCTGGGAAATTTGAGTGGTTTACTATGTCACTCATTTTATGCTTATTAGACAATACACATATAGACATCAATCACAATACATATTCAGGTTGATTTTGAAGTGTGGTCCTTCACAGGACGCACAACTCTTCAATCAATGGGCTTCACCTATGCTAATCACAATCTTAGGCTAATCCACCGATCAAATAATGCTCCAATTCAAATACAGAAAATGTGTTATATGTTCAGGTTGTGCACATACCAGACGAGTGAGAATCATCAATTAGAAATAGTGAAAGGAAAAGAAATTACAATGATAGATAAATAGCTCTGTCAAGCATATAAAACAGATTTAATTAAATGCAGCAAGAGATTTTACACAAAAAGTTCTCAACAAGGGTCTAAGTAACTTTTACCACATGAATGCCCTGAAACAAAGTAGTGCATCAGCTATTAATTGAACTGTATGTACAACAATGCAGTAAATAATATTATTTCTATTGCAAAGAAATTTGAAAAGAAACCTCTTTGTCATTGTACAGACACAGAGAAGAGAGGCTATCAAGATTATACATAATAAGCATACTTTCTAAAAAAACTGAAAAAGCAACTTCCAAATAGATAGGCATAAACTCATATCTATTCACTTTCTCCAATGAACCTTGTTGTCAATGGCTGGTTATTCATAACCGTTTCCGAAAAACTGAAAACATTTATAGTATGGAAAGATCTCATAAACTTTTAAAGCCACTAATCAATGGCATCAAACCTTGCACGTACATAAAGAACTAAAATGCGGTGGATTAATTTCTACAAAAAAAGTTTAAACAAAAGAAAATCTGTAATAAAATAATGAACCTTTAAAATCAAGATTCTTCAATGTTGTGGATGTTGACAATTGGTACGAGGCTTTCCACATAACTCAAAAAATTAGGAGGAGTTCTATGGCGACAGGCAAATGTCTTAACTTCATTAGTATTTACATTAAACAGATATAGACTATCTGCATACTTCCTTTTTCTAGAAAGGACAATTTCATTCTTCCATACTGTCCCAAGAACAAATTTCCAAGGATAAACGCTGCTAGTGAATTTCTTAATCCAATTCCATCTCTTAATAGGTGAAGAGATGTCTTCCTCCATCACCCATAAATTGACATTTGAAGAGCGTCGTCTGATTTCACCCACAGTAAGTAAGGCAAGTTTGTCCTCATACACTGTTAAGCCAGAACTAGCATTAGTACCCGATATTGGAGGCCATGGTATCAAAGTAAACACTTCCATTGCTATGTCAAATGAAACTATCACCTTCTCCTTCTCCCAAGTTAACCCATCAATAAAGATAGCTCCATTAGCAGAGACCTTCAACTCGTG
The DNA here is from genome assembly GCA_034222035.1 of Acacia crassicarpa. NCBI lineage: Eukaryota > Viridiplantae > Streptophyta > Magnoliopsida > Fabales > Fabaceae > Acacia > Acacia crassicarpa. The sequence goes on along the minus strand of JAWXYG010000011.1, from coordinate 22,873,674 downwards.
ACAAATTACATCCTTTAAGTTTCCAAATTCTATTTCTTTCCATGAATTTCTACTCAATGAATAGACACGAACTCTACAAACCCGACCATCATTACTGGAATTGATTGCCGCAATCTTGTAATCATTTACCACGGGGCTAAACCCAAATCCGAACTTACAACCATAACCATTAGTTCTGGATTCAGGAACCTCTCTGAGGTCTCTAGTCACAGGGTTCCATACTAAAAGCGAAGGAGGAAGTCCATAAGACTTCCTGATTTGTAAACAGAGCAAGCCATTGCTGGAACCAATGATGTGAAAGAAAAGGTAGCGCTGCGAGGAATCGATCGGAGGAGGTGCCTTCTGGATATATCGGAATTGCATCTCGCAATCGATCACAAGTAACCGCTGAATATTACGTACGAATAACCGGGAGATAATTAAAGAAGGATTTTGATGACTGTGGTGGAGGTGATCTGCTATAAAATATGGGCTCTTGAAGAGATTTTTCCAATGTTTGCAGACACATTGAAATCGCATTAGGGATTTCACCGGAAGCCGACTGAGAATGCAGATGATGATCTCATCGTGAAGGTATGGTGCTGCGCCATTGATCTCTATTTTCTTCATGGTTGTCGACACAGAAGAAGGAATCTCACAGATGAAAGCCGTTATATATAGTTTAGGCTTTTTACTTTGACTCGCAAAGCAGAATCTCCCATGACCTATCTCCGATAATCTCTCAATTGAAATAATTAATGAGATTTTTATCAAAATCACACGATCCCTCCCGTAATAAATGAAAAATTATGACAATCATGCCATAAGTATCACCAATAAAATCGAATTCAAAATTTGAAAATTTAACGACAATAAATGAAATCAACACCTTTTTTTTTTGGGTCCATGAAAATCAACGGTGGTTTGAGCTAGAGTTGAAGAACACGTTTGAGATAAAACTCTTCTTATAAATATACCGTAAATTACGTTGGAATAATCAACTTCTTCCACTAATCTAAATAGACACTTAATAAAATCAAAATATTAATTTGTTGCAATTAGAATATCAAAATAATTTTTTGCCCATAATCTCAAATCCTTTTTCACATCAAATTTTTATTCTCCACGTTGGTCGTTGAGTTATAATTTTACTTTTACTTTAACGTATTGAGTGCTGGCTTGCTGTTGAAAAAATAATTTAATGACAGAGTTTCACCTTAACTCCAACATTAATATAACATGCTTAAGAGTTTCACTTTGATTTATTTATTTTTATAATAGCTTCACATTTTTTTTAATTGGCCTTTTAACGTGTGTTGCAATGGTGGCTACTGGCTAGCGTTAGACTATTAAATTACATATCCATTATTAGGGGTGTTCATAAAGCCCAAGAGCCCAATGCGCTTGGCTAAGCCCGATGAAAAATCGTCCTGCTCATCCCAAAAATAAGCCACCCAAAAAAATTGGACACAACTCCTCGGCCCATTATTAATTTGCCCAAAAATGTTAGAGCTTTTAGGCCGACCATCGGGCTGCATTTTATTACCCAATAATCCTTCAAACAAGGCATCAGACATAGACCTCACCCTATCCATGCATACCCTTATCCATTACTTACGAATAACCCTATCTGTCTTGATGGTAGAATTATTTGAATTCTTTTTGTTTGTACGATTCATGTTTTTAAATGTAATATAATGGCTTTAAATAATAATAAAGAATATATATATATATATATATATATATATATATATATATATATATATATATATGAGCGTTCAAGCCCAATATATTGAGTTTATCTTAATTAATTTTTAATAATTGGATTTTGATTATAATATTTTATATTTTCCTTGATTATAGCCTAACCCAATCAAATCCTTAGGCTATGTTCGCAAGTTTGGAGGGGAAGGGAAGGAAGGGGATACAAGGAGAAAGGAGGGGAAGGGAAGGGAAATGGGGATATCTCCTCTCCTTGTTTGGGAGTTAAAAAAATAATGAGGGAGGAAGATGGAGGATTAATGAGTTATTTTTACCATTTTGTCCTTTTCTTTAATAATTAATATAATTATGGGAAAATTCCAAATAAATACATTTTGAATTTGCAAAACCCATAGAAGTCCGTTGAATTTCTAAAAAGATTGTGAAGAACCAAGGACCTATGAGGGATATGCAAATTCGGGTGAAATTATCCTTTTGTCCTTAGTTTTAATTAAATAAAAATAAAATAAAATAAAATCCCCTCCCCCGCCACTGCCGGCTGGCCACCACCGCTGGCCACCACCACCACTGGCCGGCCACCACCGCCGCCGGTGGTAGCCGACCGGTGGTGGCGATGTCCGACAGTGGTGGCCGGTCGATGGCGGCGGTGGAGGCTGGCGATGGTGGCTGTGGCCGGCCGACAGTGGTGGAGGCGGGCGGTGGTACTGGAGGTCGGCGGTGGCAGTGGCGGCCCCCCGGCAGTGCTAGAGGTCAGCGGTGGCGGTGGCGGTGGACGGGAGTGGTGCCCGGGCGGCGGTGGTGGAGGTTGGCGGTGGCGGTGGCCAGCGGTGGTGGCCGGCCAGCGGTGGCGGTGGCGGTGGCCGGTGGTGGTGGCCGGCGATGGCTGGCGGTGGCGGTGGCCGGCCGGCACCGGCGGTGGTGGTCGGCGGTGGCGATGGCCGGTGGTGGTTGTGGCCGGCAGTGGTGGAGGGTGGCGGTGGTGGTGGTGGCCGACGGTGGTGGAGGTTGGCGGTGGCGGTGGCTGGCAGGCCGGCCGGTGGCGGTGGTGGCCAGCGGTGGGGGTGGCGGTGTTGGTGGTTGTGGGGTGGGGCGAGGCGGTGGTGGTGATGGTAGTGAATGAGGGTAAAGAAGTAATTAACCTATTGTTTCTGTTAAAACCCCCTATATTGGAGGAACTTTATTTTTTAGAAGAAGGAGGGTTTTGGGGGATTTGGAAAATCCCCCAAAACCCTCCCCTCCTATTTTTAAAACTCGTAAATAAGGGAAGGGACTACCAAAACCTTCCCTTCCCTTTCCTTTCCCTCTAAAATGAAACTCGCGAACATAGCCGGAACGATTTGATTTAATTATTGTAATCCTTGAGATTAGGGTATCCGTTTTTTTTTTTAATAATCAATACGGAGAAGCTGAATCATAATTTCACATAACTAACCATATTATAAGGTAGAAAGCACACACATAAAATTAAATTGAAGTTAAATAAATCAATACAAGCTGATTAATATTTTTGACAATTATTGTTGTTTGATAGCAAAGAGAAATATGTAGCTGGGTGGCATTAGTGGTCATTTTTTGATTGTATTGTTTTCTTACCAGTGTTGGGTTCAAATTCTCTGTGAGGCCCGGGGTGATTTTATTTTATACCAACATGTTTGAAATTACCGAATACCCTTCTCATTAAAGAATTATATAAATTATAAATTACAATAAAAAAAAACATATTTATTTTGTTATCCTTTTTCTTCGCCGACGTGACGCTATGAAGAAGGGAATTGATAGGTATCATCAACCTATTCAATCTAAACTATTTAGATGAGATTTAGATGATCCAGATTTTTGATATTTTTTTTAAATATACTTAAAAAAAATACTTTTTGAAAAATATTATTTCAGATATTATTTTTATTTTAGATTCTTTACTTATTAAAATAATTTTTTAAGAAAAATTAAAAAAAAATCAAATTTAAACCGTCAGATCTTATTTGGACAATCCAAATTAGATAGGTTGATGGCATAGGCACCATAACTGATTCCTATCATAGACATATCATTCATTGTGGTCATAATAAGATGGCAACGTCGTTTTGCGTGATCAGGATTTTGTCATCCAGGAAGCGGGTTAACCTACCCGACCCTGATCTAGTGCAACTTAACCCGGATGCAATTTGCTTCCAGTCCAATTATTCGGAAACTCATATAGACAGATATGTTCATATCAAAACCTGAAAGGAACAATACTCGAGAATCATGCACAAGTCACCAACTTGAATGGAATAAAACTATTCTTAAACCAATGAGATTGAAATCAATCATACTGCTTAAAATCACATGATGCTTTTCATATTTTTTTTTTCACATAGAAAATTTTAATATAAAATACATCATTAAAAAAAAAAAAAAGAAACCAAGGGATATGGGATAATATTAGCATACCTTGGTTAGAAAATAATTCTCAAAACATAACATATATTTGTGTTCACTTTTTTTTAGCTCCACAGGATTATGTATATTTGTTACCTGTTAGCTTTTTCTATAAAGACTTGGAAGCAAAGTTTTTTTAGTGGTCTTGTTTTGGTATAATAAAGTGAAAGGGAATTGAAATGGATAAACAAAATAATTTTTTTCGTAAAACTAATTTATATGTTTGAGGTGAATGAAAATGATAAAAGAATATATTTGTTTGATCATAAAAATTGATAAAAAGGAGTAAATGAGACAAATATAATTTTATAATAAAAAAGAGATAATTAGAATTGAACTATAAAAGAGAGATCATAAAAGACTCATTCATATAAAAAAAAAAAAAGAGAGAGATAATTAGAATTGAACTATAAAAAAGAGATCATAAAAGACTCATTCATATGTTAGGTGGCAATCTACTTTTTAAATGAAAAGTCTACTAAATATAGAAATTTTCTTTTTTATTTTGTCTTGCTCAAAATTGTTATCTCCCAATCTTTAAATATAAAACCAATTTCCTCATTTTTTTTAAAAAAAAATTTAACCTTGTTGATGATATTCCCTAACCATAAGAGAGGAAGAAAGAGAACTAAGGAGATCAACTAACATCATTAATATACTCAAATTAATTAATTAAGTTTTACATTAAAGATCAGAGGGCTATATTGATTTAACCAAACCATACATACTACCTTTGGTTTTTAATATAAGATCACAGTATTTGCAATAGTAAGAAGTGACAAAAGAAATGAAGGTTGTCGTCATCATCAGCCACGTTGTTGGTAGAAACTCTCTACTATATAGGTTTTTAAGCTTAGGAAAAGGGAGTTGATTGTCAAGTGAAAGCAAATATAACGTTCCTATAGTAGATAGCCATAGTTTTAACTTAGTAACACCATCCCAGTTATGAAAATGAAATCTCAAAAATAGCTTAAATAAGAAAAAAAAAAAAAAAGACTCCTATAGATTCACCTTGACGAATTCCCTCTGGCTAAGCTCAATAGGCTCTGGGTAATAGATGAATGTTGGGTTCAATCTCTTCCACAAATTAAAGATGGCTAATCTATCTAAACTTATGCTACTGGAGATGCTTTGACAAACTTGCTTGAGATTACTTCTCCATATTCTATAATGTGGGACGTCCAGAGTGAAGGGCCTATAGAAACCATCTCTGGGATGAAGCTATTGTCATTGAGCGTACGTATATCATTTGATACCCTACATATACAGGGGCGCTCAACAGCCTGGTTGGTTTCAATGTCTTCCATCAATGAAGTCATCTCGCCCTCTATATAGCTCTCGATACTTGGGTCTAATACCATATGTACAATGTTTGATACTATATGTGCGCATGTTAGCTACCATCTCTGTTATCAATATACGCTCAAGTCAGATACCATCTCTAAAATATTCATATTTTTTAAAATTTCATCTTAACTTTTAATGATTGTTTTTGAAAACCAGTCGTTGAAAGTTTTCTTTCAACATCTAGTTGAAAAAATGTTCGTTAAAGCTGATAAATACTCATATATTTTTTAAATTTCAGCTTAACTTTCAATGAATGTGTTTTAAAAAGTCGTTAAAAATGACTTTTAACGACTAATTTTTAAAACAATCGTTGAACGACTTTTTATTGAGAAACCGTCGTTGAAAGTTGAGCCTAAATTTCAAAAATATTATCGCCTTCTTTTTAACTTCTGGATTTTAAAAATGTATGTTAATTAGTATGGTTAAATGAACTTTTTGTATTAGTGACTCTGGCTGGGATACAAGGTAATAAAATAAGAAAAAACGCTAGATATGGGTGGATCCATCATAATAAAATAAATACATATGAGGATTGAGTTAAAGATAATGGCAAACTATTAAGGACTAATTCATTACTTTTTTTATATATATTTATTAATGATATTGTGATATATTTAAAGAATCTATAGAAGCATGAACACTATCTGCTATTCATATTAATACAAATGTTGAGGGAGCAATGGCTTTATGTAAGCTTTTCTATACGTGAATTTTGGCATGATAAAATTACTTTTTCGGGCCATGTTTCCAAAAGAGTGAACCCTAACAAAGTGGAGGCAATCAAAAAATCGGCTGCCGCCTGCAGCTGCAATGGTCATAAAAATTTGGAGTTTCTCAAGCTTTGAAGGATATTATATATTCGGAGTTTCTTAGGTGCATTACAAATTCTGGTTTCATTCATCTCCTGACTTCACTCTTGCTTCATTCAGGTCCATATCTTGGATCTTTTTATGCATCTTGTTCCTCCCAAAGGGAAAGATTTTTCAGTTGACTTGTTTTCATCCCTTCTATTTTGATTGTATGCTGTATATAATTTAAACGCATGGTTCAGCTAGGAAGTTTTTAATTTGGTGCCTTTTGATTGCACAACATCTAAATTTCTTCAAAGTTGAAATAATTAAACTTTGGATAGGCAAACCTAATCTTAATACCACATGCATACCCAGATAAATAACTTTCAATGTACTTCTGTCATTATCTGAATATTAGTGAAACACGTACCAACAAGCCTAAAGAGAGAAAGTGGAGAACCCGAAATTACTCTGGTCAAAAGAAAACCTGAACGAAGAATCCATTATGGCTTTACATTTGTTTAATTCCGATCCTTTTGATGCTTCGGAATGGAGAAAGCCAGTCTTGGGGATTGTTACGGAGGCATTAGCTGATCCTAACACTCACTTAATCGGAATTTATGACCCAGAAACAAAATTAAAGACACTCTGCTTCGAAGAGTTAATTGAAGAATTCAAAGAGATAATCTGTCTGATCTGGTTCTAACTGTAGATACCAAAACACCTAATGTGACAAAGATTTAAGACGAGATTGCACGCCAACTAGAGCTCTCTTTTAATAACAAACCCGAACAAAAAAGAGCCCAAGAGCTCATTGAGAGGATAAAGATTGAGCAGAAAATTCTGATTGTACTATGTTGACCTCCATAAGGGGCTTGTTATGGATTCAAATATTAGGCTCATTTAAGGTGTGGCCCAACAAGACTACAAGAGGCAACCAAACCCTAAAGATACCCTTTATAAATAGATGGTAAACCTTAAAGGTACACAGATTCTCAACTCTACCTCTTTACTAGTCTGTCTACATAGAGCACATACCTCACTCCATTGGGTGAAAATCCTCATGTTTGTGCTCTATGATCTTCTATCCTCTTAGGTATCTCATCCATGGATACCTAAGAGAAAGCTATATAATCCTACATCAATATACTATTCCATGTAGGGCTATACACTTATGTTCTACAAACCGAATAGGGCTTAACTTGAATTTCATGGTCTAATGATTCTATTTGTTTAATAAAGCTCCAGCCTTTTGTTGAGAGTTAGTTTCCTGAATTATATCGGTTGTAATATGCATATTAGGTGTTTGCCAAAATGGTCTCCAGAGTTGCCAAAACGGGTAAGACCAAGATGGATTCCTCCGAGTTGAAATTGATGACTATTTGTCGACTTGCTTTAATAAATTAAGACACACAAACGCACTTACCTAATTGAAGTATAGCCTACCTACTTTTCTTGTTAAAGTATTTGTTTTTTCTTTTTTGGCCAAATTGTTAAAGTATTTTGATTCTATTCGAGTTTGATTGTTCAGGTTGGGAAGAAAATTCATGTTACTGATGGTAAAAGAAACAAATTCTGGGTGAAATTGAATTTTACAATAAGCAAAGAGAGGAAACAAACCGGTCCAATTTAATCGCACGGTCAAAACATGATCTCACATCTCACTTTATCATCCAATTCTAATTATAAGAGCTAGTCTTGATTCTAAATATAAGTCCTATGTACATTTTTATATCTAATATCTTATATATTTCTCCAAATTAATTTATTTAATTTATAAATTGATACATAATAATCTAATGTTATACATGAATATTTCGGAGAGGTCAAACCATATTTGTTATAATTAATACACTTCCTTAATCTATCTAAATTAGTTAAATAACTCTTTTATATAATACTTAAAGAGTATTAAAGTACTCCCTTCAGTCTTTAATTATAAGAAATATTCACCTAATGTGAATAAATTAAGGAAATTAATTTAGTTAATATACCTTTATTTTTAAAACATCATAGTCATCTTTTTTAATTTCCTCAATTATTATCCTCTTTGATTATTGTTGAGGGAGAATCAATATTTCTAAATTAGAAAAATATTGACAAAATTATGTAAAAATCACTAGTTAAAAATGATAAATTTGGACCATTAAATTTTATTTGAATGGAGTAGATCTCAACATATATAGTGCTCATCATTACAATGAACACTGAATCTGTTTCCAATTAGAAAGTTGGTTATACTACGTATAATTAATTTCAATTGGTTATTGAAGTTTGCTGATTCTAATTACAATTAAGACTTTTTCCTATTTTATTATGTGTATGTTTTTTCAAACTAATTTGTCAAACTTATAATTCTTATATTAAGAATAAGAGCAGTATTTGTTTTATTTATTTCACTGGATTTTTTTTTTCGCTCGCTTGCTCTGGCCCTTATTGCTTTCTTTGAACCTTTCCACCATCTTCGCCCGAAACCACAGATTTACCCAATCAATAAAACAAGGCATATATAATAACCATCACCAACTAACTTCTGACCTAAACTCTGTTACTTCTTATTGGACTCCGATAAAAAGGAACCAAATTTCTTCAACACCTATAAACAGCAATCTTTTTATTCTTCTCAAAGAATCTCCATGAGAAAGCTACCTCTACCTTTCTGCATTTCTATTTTGTTCCCTGAACAAATTATATTCTCTCATGTCTTGAGTTTCAATAAAGGATTAAAAATGTTGCGGTCCGTTGTAGCGATTTCCGGAATTACTGGCCTCGCCGTTATTTTGCATCATCTTCGTCATTATCTTACTTCAAGCGAATCCCACAAACACAAGTTTCAATCCAAAGGGGAGAAACAGAACAAAGATGATTCAAAGCCTCAACCCAGAGCATCATCCAGCATAAAGCAGGGATTTTCAAGCAATTTCAATGCTATTGATACTTCGGATTTGAGAAAGCCAATTCTGGAGGAAGTTATGGAGGCATTAGCTAATCCTAATACTCATTCAATTGAAGTTTCTGGCTCCCTTAACAATATCAAATATATTTTGCTTCCAAGAGTTTGCGAAAGAGTTCGGAGAGAGGAACTGTTTGGTATAGTTGTGACAACAACTGTGACCAAATATCCTGATGTGTGGAAGATTCAAGAGGATATTGCTCGTCAACTAGGCTTTACTTTTAAAAATATATATGAAGATAAAAGAGCCAAAGAATTGATTCATATGATCAAGAAGGAGAATAATATTCTCATCGTACTTTGTGACCTGGATAAGGTACTTGACTTGAGTATGGTAGGAATTCCCTTTGGCTCAGATCATCATAAAGGCTGTAAGATATTGCTCACTTCTATAAATAAAGATGTGATATCCAAACACATGCATACCCAAGTTTCACTCACGGATGATTCTCTTCATGGATAAAAACTTTGAACTTTTGTTAGAGTTTCCTTATCATATGCTCCCTCGTCTCATTTTTAAGATAGAGAGAAATGATTTTTTTTTTTTAAAGTTGTAATTATAAGGTATCCATTGATTAATTTTGATACAATAAGTCTAACTTTCTAAACCCATTAATTGATGTATGTTATTGAAGTGATGATTGCTTATTTAGAGTATCTATAGCTAAGTTGAAAACTCCTTAAGTTTTTAGATCTAGTTAATGAATTTTAAGGTTTTCTTTTTAGATCTAATAAAATATTATATATATTGCAAATAGGATTGATAGGAGGGAGTATGTTGAATAAATGGCTTATCATATATTTGCTCTTTTTGCTGTTTGTCTCATCGCTTGTGTTCTATACTGGATTACAAGCAAAAAAGAATTAATGGAACTTCATCATGAATGACAAGATATAACCTTCATAAAAAAATTTTATTTCCCTTATCCTTGATATAAGATATATTTAATTAATTCGAATAGAATAAGAAAATTAGTTATATTAGCTTTTTATAAAAAAAATTGTGTTGATTTTCTTACAGTAACCTCTTAAATCATTTGCATTGAAACTTCCCTTGATCCAAATTCCTTTGACATGTGGAATTAGTAAGAATAGTTTACAAGAAAATGATAAATATGAGGGGACGAAGTGGATTGATGTCTCATATCACTTCAAAAAAACCGGTCATTTGTCGCGGTTAATTTGTAGTGGTTAAAAAAAACCGTTAAAAATGAACATTTTGGCGCGCATTTGTCACGGTTTTAAGTGAAACCGCCACGAATTAGTAACGGAAGCATTGGCGCCAAATGGTGACCATTTTGCTTCGATTTTTGTAGCGGTGACACAAAAGCAAACCGCCACAAATATGGCGCCAGCCTTGGCGCGTTATGGCGCGAAGTTTGTTGCTATTATTTCCTAGCGGTTTTATCAAAATAACCGCTACTAAGCTTCAAAAGGACACAATTTGGTCACGGTGAGAGTAAACCGACACCTTAACCGCGACCAAATGTCAAGATTTGTAACGGTTTCTGCTGTAACCGCTACAACATGTATTCGAAACGACACAGTTTTGTCACGGTGAGAAGAAACCGACATCTTGACGGTGTCCAAATGTTAAAATATGTAGCGGTTAAGGCTAAAACCGCTACAACCTTTATTCTATAAATAGGTTCCCGTACAACAACTATAAACATTCAAAAATATTCTAAATCAGGATTGTCGCTGAAAGAGCATTCTTTGCTTGGTTGTCGAAGACATGCATATATCTGCAGCGCTGATCTTGGGAGATGAGAGCTGCAGATATTTGCCTCCCTTCTTATCATTCAAGCCAAGGATGTTCCTTCAGTGAAAATCCAGATTTAGTTATTCCATTGACTTTAAGACTTCTCCTCTTCTGAAGATTGTCCAACATAGCATCGGAGATTGGGTCCAATATAGACACTAATTTCTCTGGGAAATATCTCTGATCAAAATGAGTTAGTGAGTGTTTCTAGGGAGACTGGTGGCTATACTGAATCCGAACTTTCACCAGCATTTTGGACAATTTTCAATAAACTTGTTATTATTAACCTCACTCTTTTAGGGAAATTAAAGAAAATAATTGGGAATGTTTTTATTGTAATAAAGAAAAAACCCAAACTAATTAGTTTGGTTTTTTTTTTTTAAAAAAAATATATCAAATTTGTAGCGGTTTCTTTAAAACCGTTACAAAATTTAAAGGTTATTCATTTTGTAGCGGTTTTGTAACCGCTACAAATGTTCACGAAGAACGAGGCATACTTGTTGTGGTGGAGGTGGCGGTTTTTCTCTAAACCGTTACAGAATTTCAAAGGTCATGTTTTTTGTAGCGGTTGAGAAACCGCTACAAATGTCCACAAAGAACGAGGCACATTCGTCGCGGTGTAAGTGGCGGTTTTTTGGAACCGTTACAAAATTCATTAATTCTGTAACGGTTTTTTGTGATAACCGCTACTAAGTGCAGCGGTTTTTATACTTCCATTTTCACTTTTGAAATTCACGCGCTCTTTTTAGTTACTGTTCACCTCTCAATTTCAGCTTTTACTTTTCATGCATCATGGTTTCTAACGACAAGGGAAAAGAGAAAGTAGTTGAACCCCCAAGAAGACCTGTCAGGGGTAGTAGTAGTAGAGGTAGGAGAGGGCGTGGGCCTCTAAATATCCCCCTTCAACCCCCTCAGGTTGGGAATGAGTTTGATGAACTCTGTGCAAATGACCCAATCCACACCCAGAGACCCTAGAGACCGTAGGTGGAGGACGAGGCGCAAGTCTGTCTCTTGAGGACATCCTCAATGAAGAAGATGAGGAGATCAAGTTTGAGATTCCCATAGCGGAAGCGGAGCAGTTTCTCGACCAGGAGAACGAGCGGGACCAAGGGAACCCCCGACCATCGTCTTCTCGTTCCACCAGATTTGATGTCAAAGGTAAGTATAAGTATTTTATTGGCAAAAAATAAAAGTTAAATTCCTAACGTGTAATGATTGTCTATCTAAATACAATACGACAATTTTGTTATAATTGTGCAGATCCACATGGGAACGTCAGCAGGAGGACGCTGGACGTTCACACGCTTAGTCAGAAGGACAACGTCTATCGCGTGATAGTCCTCTGGAACATGGACATGGACCAGCCGATCGGCAGCGGTGGTCAACTGTTGAATCGATTCCTGTCACAATTTGGCGGGAATTGGGTATGGTTCCCGATCTTTTTCCAGGATTGGAAAAATGTCCTGAAGGAGAACAAGGAAAAGGCATTTGAGGACGTTGTGCAGGTAAGTTATGTTGGGTAATTAAATTTTACATGTTAATAGTTTTAAATTGTATAAATTGTGGTTAATTTAGTTATTTATTTCTTAAATAATTGTTACTTAATTACTAATTATTTTATGATATAGAAAAAGTTTAAACTGCGAGCCGAGGTCAAGAGGTATGTAAAGATGAAAATGGGAGAAGGGTGGAAGAGCCGGAGGGGTCGTCTCTACGACCAGAAGAATGGAGATGGGACTATGCCTCTGCAGCAACTGATAGAGAACGTCCCAAACGGTGTGGACCTAAATGACTGGGCAGCTTTTGTCCAATATAGGAGGAGTGCAGAGGGACATGTACGTTTTTTAATTAATCATAGTTTTGTTTTTTAATTAATCATGAGGGTATTGTATAGTTTAAAATTTGTTTTAATTAACTACATCTCTATTTTACCTTAATTGCATAAACAACTCATTTATTTTGCAGGCTCTATCGCAGAGGAACACTAGAAACAGGGCAGCTCAAAGGGTCAATCACACGGGAGGATCCAAGACGTTTGCTGTGACGTACAGTGAGATGGTATGTTAAAAGTTAAGTTAATGGCACATTAAATGACTATTGATTTGTTTTAGACATAACAAAGTTTATATTCTTTTAGCAAGAGAAGGCTTGGGAGGAGAACCGTCAGACGGACTATGGGCAGTTGTTTACACGCACCCATAGGCACCGTGATGGGACGCCGATCTCTGAGGCAGCAGAGGAGATAATAGTAAGTTACAAAAAACTAATTATATGGTTAATGTTGTATATTCAAATTTAATTAAATAGATTGATTAATGTTTTATAAAATATGTACGTCAGGCCCGGATTGAGCAGAGCCAACATGAGTTACGAGCATCGCAGAACCCGGAGTCACAGGGTTCTATTGATCCTACGGCCGCATTGAAAGCTACTGTGGGCCCAGTCGAGCATCCTGGCTGTGTTAGGGGCTTTGGGCTAGGCGCCAGGCCTAGCATGGTGTACGACAAGGCCTTCTCCTCTGCCGCCGGGACCTCCGGCTCGAGCATGGCACCACCTAATGCGGTTGATGCGATGATTGCCGAGAAAGTTGCCGCATAGGTTGCCGAGCAGGTTGCCGAGAAGGTTGCTGCAGAGAGGGCCAGGAATGAGGCCAGGACTAGGCGCATGCAGGAGAGTCTCAACAGTTGGTTCGCTACGCAGAGGCATAGCTGGCAGTCACTTGCCGAGGCCTTGACAGAGTTGCTGCTGAACAAACGGTTTCCATCTCTCGAGCCTCCCCCTCCGTTCATCTTCGAGGATTCCCCCCCGGCTCCCCCGCCTCCCCGTCCGGAACCTAATGCTGGTGAAGACGAGGACGATGTTACCTCTGGTCGAGCCCGCGTCGCCCCTGAGAAAGACCCCCCTAAGATAGGACCTGATCATCGGGCTCCTGATAGTTAGTTATTATTTTCTCCAGTAATTCATTTTGTATGCTCCGGATGTTTGTTGACATTTTTATTAAATTTAAATAATTGTTATCTTTTTTTTTTCATTAGCTTTTTTAAATTTAATTATTTGTTATCTTTTTTTTAGTAGCTTTTTAAAATTTAAATATTTGTTATCTTTTTTTTTTCAGTAGCTTAAAATTGAAATATTTGCTATCTTTTTTTTTTTCAGTAGCTTTTTTAAATTTAAATTTTATTAAATAATAAATGAAGTTTATAATTTGTGACTAAAAAGATATGATTATAATTTTTGTAGCGGTTTACAAGCTAAAACCGCCACAAATTTTATAAAATAATATATTTGTCGCGGTTTTAAGAAAGAACCGATACAAATTTGAATTTCAAAGTAAAAAATAACCGCCAAAATTTTAAAACCGTCATCATTTGTTAGCGGTTTTATAACCGCGACTAGTTTACGGTGGGATTTTCAATTCAAATTTGTATCGGTTCCTAAACCGCGACTATTTTACAGTTTGAGTTAGTAGCAGTTTCGTAACCGCGACAAATTGGAATTGAAAATTCATCGCGGTTGATGTGGCGGTTTTGAATCGCTACAAAGTGTCCCAGATTGCATTTAAATAACTCAAGCGTTGAGATGAAATTTATTAAAGATTGTCTCCACATTTGTATACTTTCCTAGCTTTGTTTGCTACAAATGGATAAGTCATGGGTCAAGATGCCATGCAGTTCTCATGTATATTTAGCGGGATTGAAAAATTTCTTAGATTTCGCCTTCTCTCACGCTAGCATTAATGGTAAGATCGTGTGTCCTTGTTGTAGATGCAAGTTTAAGAAGTGGCAAACACGAGGTGCTATGGAACATCTTCTTAATAAGCCTTTCCCAGAAGCATATACATTCTAGGGTATTCATGGTGAGAAACGTGGTATGAGATATGGGGATCATATTCCTCAAACCTCACAAGTAGGAGATTAACTAGATCAAGATGATCCGGTTAATGAAGTTGTTTGCGACGCTTTTGGTGTTCAAGACGACAACTTCACGGCAGAAGTGCAAGGTCCTCAACCAGTTTTCTACAGGAATGAAGCTGCTCGGGAATTTTTCAGCCTAATGGATGAGAGCGATCGTCTGTTGTATCAAGGTTGTCAGAAATACTCAAAATTATCCTTTCTGATCAAATTGTACCATATCAAGTACATGTGTGGGATCACTTATAAGGTGATGTCAATGCTGCTGGAATTATTACGAGATGCTTTCCTTGACGCGGACATTCCCACATTCTTCTACGAGGCCAAGAAGATAATCAACAGATTAGGATTGAACTACGAAAAAATCGATGCCTGCCCCAACGATTGCATGCTTTTATTGGGCGGGGGGGGGGGGGGGGGGAGGACGCTCGGAGGGAGACTTGTAAGAAGTGTCACACTTCGAGGTTCAAGACAGTTCAGAAGGGAAAAAAGCAGAAGAAGAAACCTGTAAAGATTCTAAGGTATTTTCCTTTAAGACTTCGCTTACAAAAATTGTTTATGTCGTCTAAGACAGCTAAGCATATGAGATGGCATGAAGCCGACAAGAACAAAGATGGTAAACTCAGACATCCACGTGATGGTAAAGCGTGGAAAGCGTTCGACTCAGACTTTCCTGATTTCCCTGCGGACCCTAGAAATATTCGTCTTGCTTTGGCGACCGATGGTTTTAATCCGTTTGGTAATCTTAGCACAAGTTATAGTATATGGCCAGTTGTTTTGATACCTTACAACTTGCCCCCTTAGATGTTTATGAAACAGAGCTCCTTCATTATGTCCATGATCATTCCTGGCAAAAAGGCACCGGGAAATGACATCGATGCTTATCTACAACCGCTTATCAACGAGTTGGTAGAGTTGTGGAACGTAGGCGTCGAGACGTATGTCGCGCACGAGAAGACACTGTTCAACTTGCGTGCAGCATTGATGTGCACTATCAGTGACTTCCCTAGACTAGGAACATTATCCGGGTGGAATGTGCATACCGGCCTTGCGTGTCTGGCTTGCAATTTTGACTCTGACTCAGTGCGCTTTCACCACAGTCGTAAGCGGTGCTTCATGGGTCATCGGAGGTTTCTCGATGGTACACATAGGTTTAGGTTGCAGCGCAATCGTTTCAATGGGCAACAGGAAAGAAGAGGACTTCCTCAGAATTTATCCTGTGCAGATATCATAGAGGAAATTGTAGATGTTGAATTTGAGTATGGGAAAAAAGACGACCCAGCAAAGGTCTGGACAAAGACGGCCAGGGCTTCTGGTTCTGCGACCCAATAATAGCGGAAGATAAGCGTCTTCTTCACTCTTCCGCATTGGAAAGATAATTTGCTTCGACACAGTCTAGATGTCATGCACATTGAAAAGAATGTGTGCGACAATGTCTTGTACACGATTATGAACGAACCAGGCAAGTCAAAAGATCATCTTCAAGCGAGGAAAGATTTACGGGAGATAGGGGTTCGTGCAGACGCATGGCCAGATGAGCATGACAGATTTTAACCGGCAAAATTCACCTTGACAAAACCGAATAAGGAAATCTTCCTCGCCACTTTGAAGAAAATAAAAGTTCCTGACGGGTATTCAAGCAACATTTCATGATGTGTAGACGTGCAGGCTCGAAAGGTTACTGGGCTGAAGAGTCATGACTCACATGTGCTTATGCAGCAGTTACTTTCGCTGGCCATAAAAATACACTGCCTCTCGATGTGTCGATCGTTTTGGTCAAGCTTTGTACTTTCTTTCAGAAGTTGTGTTCCAAGGTGTTGATCGTGGAGGAGCTCGACTAGCTGCAACAACAAATCATTCTTACGCTGTGCCATTTGGAGATGATCTTTCCTCCTTCATTTTTCACGATCATGGTTCACCTGACAGTAAACCTTGTTCACGAAACAAAGCTTTCTGGCCCAGTTCACTACCAATGGATGTATCCTATTGAGAGGTACTCTTTTAAAATTAATTACTTCAGCATTACATTACTTCCTAGTCGCATGTTTAAACATTGATGTATCGAAATTTTTCCTTATTACTTTATAGGTTCCTTGGGAAACTGAAATCTTACGTGAGGAATAAGGTGTGGCCTGAAGGTTCAATAGCAGAAGATTATATTGGGGATGAGGTCTTGTATTTTTGTTCTAGGTACTTTGATGACATTGAGACGTCTTTCAACAGACTGCCTCGTGTGGACGATTGTCCTGAGCTAGAGCCAGAGCCATCAACTTCAGAGTTGTTATTCCCTCGTGTTGATAAACCAGTTGGCGGACGTGAGAACTTCAAACTCATGGCACTTGAGAAGTTTCAAGCACATAGACATGTCTTGATCAATTGTACTAAAGTTGAACCATACCTTCAGTAAGGATTGCACACATATATATATGTTATCCTATATGTTTCCTTACATTTTATAGGCACATTTCTTGCTTGTCACCACATGTTTAATTGCAGGGAATTCAGGAGTCATGTGAAGCGTCAGCTGAGGATCCGTACACAGACATCCTCCGAAATTGATAGAAAGGTCCACAGAGAATTCCAGGGTTGGTTTAGGAGGAGAATAATGAATGACCACAACTCCCACTCACCAGAATTCGGAGCTCTCGCACTCAGCCCGCTTGACCATGTCCAAAGATTTACGGCATACAATGTCAATGGCTTCAAGTTTTGCACGGTTTCACGAGATCAGGGATTGCTGACCCAAAACTCGATGTATACGGCACATTTGGGATGAGGAGTTATGTGAGCAGCAGTGACGGGAACATGCAGTTCGGTGACGTCCCGTATTATGGAAAGCTGCTTGATGTGGTTAGGATAACTTACCAAGGCCTTTTCTCTGTGATGCTGTTCAAGTGTTTGTGGGTGAATACGACAACGTCCCAGGGACTCACAACCGATGACTTAGGCATCACATCCATGAATTTCTCCCGGCCTATTCACACTGGTCAATCTGAAGATGACGAGCCGTATATTCTTGCCTCATAGGCCCATCAGGTTTATTACGTCGTCGATGAGAGGCACAGGGATTGGAATATGGTGGTTCACTTAAAGCCTCGGGACCTTTACGACATGGGCGATGGTGAAAACGTTGCCTACGATTGTGAACCACTCCAGCCCGCCAGTTTCGAAAACTTCTTCCCAAACGGCGATGACACTTTACCTATAGTTCGGTATGTTTTTTAATATCCGCAACATGAAATATAAAAATATCACTTCACAAAATTTTTCTATGTCTTATTCTATATTAACTCACACGTAACATTTTATACAAACTTTCTTTGTAGGGAGACTGACGAAGATTGATTAGAAAAATTATCCCTACTCTTCATTTTACTTTTATTTTTAAAAAAAACCCAAAAAAGATTTTTGTCGCGGTTTAGAACTGCTACTAAACATCAAAGCCACCGCTATTAAAATAAACTGCTACAAAACATAAAAAAAAAACTGCTACTAATCTCAACCGCTACAAAAACCGCAACCCCAACCGCTACAAATTGATACGCTGAGATCAAAATAAATACCCCCACTAAATCACATTCAATATGCTTCCATTCTGATTTCTACACACATTTCTTTTCCATCTTCTCTCATATTTTTACGTTTTCTCAGCGAGGCAAAGTGTTTGAATTGGGTAAGTGTCACTCAGTTTGATCATATCTAGTGATTATCGAAATTTTTGTTTTTTCTTCTACCCTCTTGATATTAACTTCTTTTATTTTACAGGTACATATTTTCAATTTTCAACTTCTTTTCTACTTTCACATACTTATTCATCGATTTACTTTCTCACACTTTTGTTTTATAATTCATTTTATTTTAACTAACTCATAAATTATTGTTATTATAGTTAGATATTCTTATTGTTTTCCATATCTATTCTACCTTATACAATCAAATATCATATTTTAATATCATTTATTTTCAATAAAAATGTAAATGAGTAATAATTTAACATTTTTTAATTACAATAAGAATTGTTAAATATGTTTTTTTTTTAATTTCACCAATTTGTAGCGGTTACAAAGCCGCTACAAATACCAAAATAACAACACGTGTTAAAACTACTTTTCAAACAAATCACATGAATTTTTGTAGAGGTTTCTAAACCGCCACAAATATAAAATAAAAAATGGCGCCAAAACATCTTATAAAAATATTGGCGGGATTTATTTGTGGCGGTTACTAACCGCTACAAATATTATGACGGTAAACTTTTTTCAGATATTTGGACAATTTAGTAAGGGTTATATAACCGCGACAAATGTAAAATAAAAAATGGTGCCAAAACTTTTTTCATTTTGTAACGGTTTGTTTACCGCGACAATTGTATATATAAGTTGTCAGTTTAGCCTTATATAGTGGCGGTCAGCTTTAACCGCTACAGTTACAGTAGCGATTTATGTGCATGTAGTAGCAGTTTTTTTTAACCGCTACAAATGGTTTTGTTTAGATGGTTTTCGTTGCGGTTTGACTAACCGCGACAAATGTCGTTAGTCGTGCCAAGAACTGCTACAAATAGGCGATTTTGACCGCTACAAATAGTCGGTTTTTTTGTAGTGTATTTAGGAATAAATCCAATCCTTAAACTAGGTCTTACATTAAGCATTAGAGGTAATATATTGTTTGGGAGGATATACAACTCATGTTGAAGACCTTTTCAAGAATATCTACTACCATAGCACCCTTCTCTTTTTAATAATCTTGTTAGTAACTTTTGTTTTTTAAACAAACTCGTGATAGTGACGTAAATTCGTTTCTTGAACTTAAATCGTAACTTTATAAGAGTTTAGTTTTATCATTAAATAGATACTAATGGTATACAATTAAATAATGAAAATATAAAAATGACAACAAATTGATCTAAAGATATTTTGAATCCAAATAATTGATATTAAATCCATAAACATTCATAATTTTTCATACTTAACAAATAAATTTCTATAAAACTCATATATAAAGTCAAATAGAATCATCAAATTAGAAAAGTTAACATGAGTTTATGAAAGAGATAACATGATTCTGTGAGTTAGAAATATAAAAACGATAAATTCAGTCAGTGTGTAAACTTATAAGTTAAATTGAATTTACAAATGGCACGATTTTACAAGTAACTCGACATGATTTTGTTAGTAAGAAATGTAAAAATAGTAAATTTAGAAAATCAACTCACCATTGAGTTTGACAACAATCAATATTGTCAAAATTAAGTTTCTACGTAGAAACGGAAGGGGGTGGTTGCAATACCCGAAAAATTATAATTTCTCATAACTACAATATTTTGATAAATGACACCTATTTAAACTAGGTGAATATGTGGTCTTAAATTATGAAGTATGATTATTCTAATTTCTAGGAAATCCTTATATAGGATTAAGATTGAATTTTTCTTGGGATCATAAAATATCATAAAAATACAAACAATTACCAAATTAAATTAGGGTTCTTGTATGATCAAGAAGAGCAAGAAAGAGTTATGAAAATACATAAATAAAATTGGAGGAATGGAATATCCTAGAATTCATATTCATTAGAAATAGCATATTTTGGCAAATAATACCTATTAAAAATAGGAGAATATGTTGGGCAAATTTTCTCTAGAATTTAAATAAGGCAAAACCCAATTTTAAAAATTACATGAAGGATCATAAAACATTATAAAATGCCCTAAAGTCTCTAAAACTAAGAGTAATCCTGATTTAATCATAAGAGAAATTACTAACAACTAAGGGACAATTTAATTTGCAATAATTGGAATAATTGTATTAATTTTCATAATTAATCAAAGGGTTTTAAACACCAATTTTATAAATGTTTAAGAGACCAAATTTTCTAAAATCCTAGAACTAATACTTAGTTCATATTTAATTCATAAAATGCCATAAAGAATTATCAAAACACTTGAACGATTAAAAGGTAATTACCAACACTTAATGAACAATTAAAATTACACTAAGGGAATATTTAGCTAATTATTTACAATTAATACTAATCGTCATCAATTAAGGATGTGTTAAGCTAATTAAGAATCAAAGACCAATAGGGGATGAGATTGGCATAAAATAGATTAACAATAATCTTAAACTACCCTAAAAGTCAATAATACAATAATCAAGGGACAATTAAGTATTGGGTTAAGATGATAATTAAATTCTAATCAAGCTTTGAAAAGTCAATAAAATCAACTATGATCTAAGGGTCAAAATTTAACCACATAAAGCCAATCTAAGGGCTTACATAAATTATAAAGCTCAATCCTTGTGAAATTGGATTAGCCAATGGTAAATCAAGAAAATGTTCTTAATCCTCATGAAATTAGTTGGACCAACAAGAGATTAACACAAATTAAGGTTTGGATTAAATCGATCAAAGTTAAATCCTAGGGCTTTAATGAAGTGAAATCCTTGTGAAAGTTTATCAACCAATGGGAGGACTTTCCTCTTGATTTTGTGAGATGATTAAAACACATATTGAACAAAAAAAAAAAAAGGATGAAGGGGAGGTGGTGAATGCGTGTGTACGTGTATGTGTGTGTGTGTAGGGAAAAAGAATGAGGTTGTAACATCCCGCCTTTTTAAATGTAGTTTTCAAATGGGATTATCAGAGCTTCGAAGAAATTAATCAGAGTGGCATCGAAAAAGATTTTCTTGTTAAAACAATATCTTAATCAGAGTATCAGAATAAATTTTTTCTTTAAAAGAGCGAGTAACTGATATACATTCCCTGTTGTTGAGTCTGGTTGCTATTACAGTGGTACAAATCTATGGGTATTTACGATTATAGTGACCCCTAGGTACTCCTCTGCCCGTGTCCTCTCGTGTGCTATTCATCCTTGTTCTTGTCCTGGTTCCACCAGTATCTGAGACTATAAGCTGGGGTTCAATTCCCATTGAACCCCAGGTAACGGTTAACCTCATGCTTATGTACAGTTATGTATGACAGATATTCATGATAAAGCAACAATATTCATTTTCAATATTCATTTCTCAAAGATAAAAACACAACCATCATATACCCATATATATATACCACAACCTGTCTGCACTCTTCACCAGTGCCACGATGGCCTATCGTGTCCTCAGCGTGCTAGGAAGACTCAATCGGCATTACCAAAACTGTAACCCGTATAAAGCTATATATTTAAATAATTTGCAAAGCAGAGTCATAGTTTATGAGCATATCTATCACATACAGGTGTACCATAAGCATCAGAGTTAGTGTTACAATACGCGTCCGTACCTTCGTCGGTGTTCACGGTAAGTTGTCGGTTGCGAGACGATCACAGATTCCCTAGGAGGTAATATGTCGTTTATTAATTCACAACCAATATCCCAATATATATCCTAGCCATAAATGACTATTTTACCCCTGGTGGATTTATCAATTAATTATTTCCCTTTATTATTTTGAAAAACGCTGATCCTTACATCTGAACAGATTCTGGGCTAACTTTGAAAAATCATAACTAATTGTAGAAAAATCGAAATGAGGATCCGTAAAATTCCTAAGAATCCTTAGGATGTTTAGTTTCAAGAAAAAATAACAGTCTTTGCCCAGATTCCACGGTTCATTCCCAGGTTTTTAGTTTTGAACATCTGTCCAGAATTTTCCAGAAATTCGTAGCCCTAACTTTGGGAATTGTTCTCTCCCTGTACAGAAATCATTTGGACATGTTCTTTACATATTTAAAAATCCCTATGTGTCTACTGTCACCAAGAATTTTTCCAGAATTTTTCAGCCATGGTTTCAACATAAAATAATAGCTTTTCTATGACTGACTCAGAAATTTCAGAACTGATGAAATTTCGCCAGAACTGCGTTACTTCGGTGTTTTTCTTCTGGAATTTTGCTAAAACCCTTTCTTCACTATTTTTTCGAAATATAACTAATTTTAACTATAAAAACATGAATTTAAAATTATTCTAAACTATTTAAGATCTAAGCTACTTCTAACTAAGAATTTAAAAGCTAGAAACTAAAGAACTTGCTTACCTCTTCTTGAACTCCTTCAAGCTTCTTCCACTCTCACTAATATTCAGATTGCTTGGCTTTGGTGTGAGTTTTGTGAAGGGCCAAGGACCCCTATTTATAGTAGAGGAGTTGGGCAAGTTTGGTAATTAATTGGATCTTCCTCTTGGTGAATCTTGACCATTGGATCTAGGGTATTTTTAGAGCACAAATCCTAACCCTTCAAATTGCTTTTGAGTCACCTACATGAGTCATTACCCTAGTACATTATCCTCTTCCACCATTTATGTCTATTATCCAAAGGATTTGGCTTGCTTTCTACTAATTAGAATCCATAGAAAAGAATGTGTTTAGGTAGTCTAATGAAGTTGTTTGCTCAATTACTCATTGGTTTTGAATTCTAGGAATTTTTAGCTTCATTTTGAGACCAATTTTGCCTATCTTTCCTATTGATTCCATTTCCCAAACCATAATGAAAATGACTTTGGTTATACTTGTCTTCATGCTTGATTTATGCTTGTTAAGAATCTCAACTTGGTTTCCATACTTAGTTCATGGATTTCAAGATATGATTTAATTTGTATAGGTTTTATAGTTTTTATCTAGAATTATGTTTATGAACTAATTTAGTTATTTTAATTATCTTTTTCCTTATTGGTCCTCCTATCTTTACACCTAAGCCCCTTACATCATCTTCTTCCATCATCCCTTACATCATCTTATCTAGTTAGGGTTGTGATTCATCATGTAGGTGTGTGACTCATGTAAATTTAGGATGATGATTCATTAGTTAGAGTGGTGATTCATTCTTGTTAGGCTAATGACTCATGGTTTAGGGTAGTGATTCATGAAGGTGACTCACCCCTTTAGGCTTATGACTCATTGTGTAAGTGTTTGGACATTTTTTTCCTTCCTCTTTCCTATGCAAAAACCGCCCCCCTCCCCTTATATTTATTTTAAATTTGTTTTTCTAGTTATTCCCACATGAATAGAGGGAAAAACTCCCATTGGTTGCTCTCTTGTCTCATGGATCAAGCTTTAGTGGAATTATTAGGGCCTTTGGATTAGCTTTATGAGATTAATTCCTAGCCTTTAGATCATAGTTGAAATTGTTGACTTTTCAACTTTTGATTAGCATTTGATTAACATCTTAATCCTAAGCTTAATTATCTCTTCTTGTTGTATGATTGGTTGATGCATAATTTGTGTTTGTTGCTAACACATTTAGTGCTAATTCCAAACTTTTATTAGTTCTCAACCCTTAGTTAGTTTAATATACTTCTATTTAATGACTATAATTATTTAATTGTATTTAATTAGCTATTCATTCCATTAGTGCTAATTATTTGCCCACTAAATAGTGGTAAGTATTCCTTTACTTGTTCATCAATAATATTCTAATCAAAGCCTAATTGTCTCTTGATTTTTTCTTTACAAGTGTTTAGGGTATTACATGACCATTGGTGTTTTATTTTGTACTAATCTCGAATCTCTATTGGTCATTGAATTTTAATTAGCTCAATATACCTTTAATTGGTGTTTCTTAAAACTAAGTGTAAGTAATTATCTTAAACTCACCATTCCTAATTTAATTACCCTTCAAGTAGTGGTAATTGCCCTTTAATTGTTTAAGTGTTTTAGATAATATTTGTGGCCTTTACAAATCAAATATGAACTAGGTATCATTTAAGGGTTGTTTAGAAAATTTGGTCTCTTAAACAATTATAAAATTGGTGTTTAAGACCCTTGGATTAATTATGAAAATTAATACAATTATTTCAATTATTGTAAGATAATTCTTTATGGTCTTTCATGAATTAATATGAGCTAGATATTAATTCTAGGGTTCTAGAAAATTTAATCTCCTAAGTAATTATGAGTTTTGGGATTTATGTCCTCTCAACTTAATCCCTTGATTAATTATAAAGATGTAAATAATTATTTTGTTTAGTGAAAATCCAAGTGTCTATCAATTCCTATTATGTTCCCCTATTTAATTGATGTATTTTCCTCATATTTCCTTGCTTTTTTTTGGTCCTATGAAATCCCTAATTGAATTTGAGAATTGTTTGTATTTTTATGGTATTTCATGATTCCTAACAAAGATTTTGAAAATAGAGCATTAACTATCTTAAATTCTATGAAGGAATAATCTAATAGATAGAGTAAATATATCTCAAAATTTGAGACCACATATTCACCTATTTCCAATAGGTGTTATTTGTCAAAATATGACATTTATAATAAGTGAGATTTTTAGGGTATTACAGAGGTTGTAATATTTAGGTATTATTAAAGCATGCACATGGGATAATAAATTAGGGGACAAATTGGAAGAAGGAATTTAATACAAGGAAGAGGATATTGTGCTAGAATTAGTGAGTCATAACCCTAAGCCATGAGTCACAAACCTAGAAATGAAAGAGTCATGAATCTAAGCCTTGAGTCATCAATCTACTAATGGGTGAGTCATGAAATTCCATAAATGAATGAAGACTTGCAAGGCAAAATGGAAGATAAGATGATGCATGAGATGATGTCATTGTTGTGCATGTGTGTGTGTCTAGTATGAAGAGGGAAAGGAAGTCAAAGAAAAAGCCAATGGAAATTTAGATAAATGAATAAATAGAATAATCCAACAAAACTAATTCTATACATAAACAAATAAAAATTCCTACAAACTAAATCATATCTTGAAATCCATGAATTAAGTATTAAAACTAGGTTGTGATTATTAACAAGCATAAATCAAGCTTGAAGATGAGTATAACCAAAGCTATTTCCATTAATTGTGGAAAATGATACCAATAGAGAAGATAGGTAAAATTGGTCTCAAAATGAAGCTAAAAATGTTTAGGATTCAAATCCAATGAGCAATTAAGCATACAACTTCATTAGGATACCCAAACAAATTCCTCTCTAGTGAACAACAAAGAGATGACTTACATAAGAAGACTAGGACACTTGGCAAGTTTGGAAGAGGATAAGGTGAGTCACTAGCCTAGCAAACATGAATCACTAATCTAGATATGAAATAAGTCACAACTCTAGGGTTGAGTCATTAGTCTATTGCAAGACACATGGGGGAAAATTTGTCAAAGTTGGAAGAAGATAATGTAGTTGGGATAAGATAATTAATGAAAATGGAAGAGGATAGAGAAGAGAGAGGGGGAGCACGGTTTTGATGCTTAAAGGGGGAGGATTTGAGCTTCAAATGTAACCTAGATCCAATGACCAAGGTTTAAGATGAGCTATGTTTGAATAAATTGCAAAATTGCCACACCAAATTACTATAAATAGGGGTCCTTGGGCTTCATTGTTCCTCACCAATTCACAAGCAATAACATCTGAAATATAGAGAGAAAGTGAGTGTGAGAGCCTTGGAGAAAGGAGGAGCAAAGTTCTAGGTAAGTTCTTGAGCTCTAGCTTTTAAGTTTTTAGTTATTTTGTAGTTTAAACTTTAGATCTTCTAGATATAGTTGTTTTTATGTTTTTCTGGGTTTAAAATTAGCTTTATTTCGAAAAAAATATGAAGAAAGAGTTCTAGCAAAATTTCCGGAAGAGAAACACCGAAGTAACGGAGTTCTGGCGAAATTTCATCGGTTCTGGAATTTCTGAACCAGACATGGAAATGCTCATATTTTATGTGGAAAACGTGGTTGGAAAATTCTGAAAACATTCATGGTTAAATTAGACATATAGGGCTTTCTAAATATGTAAAGAGCATGTCCAAATGATTTCTGTACAGGGAGATAAAAACCCCCAAAGTTAGACTACGAATTTCTGGAAAAATTCTGGGCAGAGGCTCAAAACTTAAAAACTGGGGATGAACCGTGTGATCTGGGAAAAAACTATTATTTTTCCTTGAAAGTAGACGTCCTGAGGATTCCAGGGAATTTTACGGATCCTCGTTTCGAATTTTCTAGAATTAGTTATGATTTTCCGAAGTTAGGCAAAAATCTGTCCAAAATTTTGGACCAGCGTTTTTGAAGAATTAAAGGTGATAGGTTGAGAAATAATCCTACCAAGGGTCAAAAGGGTCATTAGTGACTAGGATACCTTCTAGAATATGATTTGTGAATTAATAAATGCGATATTACCATTATAGGGTAAACGTGATCACGGTCCGAGCGACAGCATACCGATATCGCCAACGAAGGTACGGACGCGTACTGTAACACTAACTCTGATGCTTATTGTACACTTGTATGTGGTTGATATGCTCATAGACTGTGACTCTGCTTTAAAAATTATTTGAATATACATACAGCTATATACGGGTTACAGTTTTGGTAATGCCGTTTGAGTTTTCCTAGCGCGTTAAGGACACGATAGGCCATCGTGGCACTGGTGAAGAGTGCAAACAAGATCTGATAGATATATATGGACATATGATGGTTGTGTTTTTGAGAAATATTGAATATGAATATTGTTGTTTTATCATGAATATCTGTCATACATAACTGTACATAAGCATGAGGTTAACCGTTACCTGGGGTTCAAAGGGAATTGAACCCTAGCTCATAGTCTCAGATACCGGTGGAATCGGGACAAGAACAAGGATGAATAGCACACGAGAGGACACAGGAAGAGAAGTACCTAGGGGTCACTATAGTCATAAATATTCAGAGATTTGTACCACTGTAATAGCAACCAGACTCAACAATAGGGAATGTATATCAGTTACTCGCTCTTTTAAAGAAAAAATTTATTCTGATGCTCGGATTGAGATATTGTTTTAAAAAGAAAATCTTTTCTGATGCCACTCTGATTAATTTCTTCAAAGCTCTGTTAATCCCATTTGAAAACCACATTTAAAAAGGCGAGATGTTACAGTGGTAGAGACGTAAATTGTAGAAACGACACGAAATGTAAAGTTTCTACTACTTAAGGCCAAGAAACAAAATTATATATATATATATATATATATATATATATATATATGCATGCAAAAAAAAAACATAAATCACTACTCAAAATTCAATGAATACCTTCATATTTGAAAGATATAAGTCATATAACTATATAAAATATAAGTCCAAAAACATCAAAAGCTTGATTGTCTGTATTGATCCATTTCTTCAACATCTCTATCAGAATCTGATGAATCATCCAAGGAGAAATGAAGAAGACCATCGTTTGGTAACATATTGTTCAGAATATCCTGAGGTCTCGTCTCATATATGCAATATCCATTCCCATGTAGACCAAAAAATCCAATCTTGCCACATTAGTTCTGCTTGTAGGCTCAAAGTTGCAAAGGTATCTATGGCCAAATCGTCAATCCAAACGCTCAGTAGCTAAGTTCAAACCTTTATATATATCCATTAAAGGATGGAGGCACTCATTTGCCTTGTGACACTACAAAAAAATTGACTTTCAGTGGCGACAAAAATGTCGCTATTGAAAGCGTCGTCAAGAATACGTTCAGCGGCGACATTTTAATGTCGCCGCTGAAAGTTCATCAGAAGCCACGAAAGCAGTTGTTGCCACCGAAAGTAGGGTTTCGGCAGCGGCAATTGTCCCCACAGATAACATTTTTGGCGGCGACAATTTTGTCGCCACCAATACTTGTTTCAGCGGCGACAAAAAGTCGCTGCTGGTACATGTTTTTGCGGCGACAAAATTGTCGTCGCAAATAGAGTTTTCAGCGGCGACACAATTGTCGCCGCTAATAGTCTTTTCAGTGGCAACAAAAGTCGCTACTGAAAGTCACAAATTTTTTTTTTTTTTTAAAAAAAACTTTCAGTAGCAACAAAAGTCGCCACTAAAAGTCACAATTTTTTTTAAAAAAAAATTAAATGGCAATTTTTTTATATACTCTTGTAGCTAAAAGGCCTACCATGCATTTAGTAGAAGAAGCTCTACTAAACCATAATTACAATAATGGACTTTTCTGCTCAAATATTTACACAACGTACACAAATCAACAAGTACATTCCATTTTCCCAAAAAAAAAAAAAACAAAGCAAATAAGTTTGCAGTTGATTGTTTATCATATATCTTATCAAACCATATTTACAATACCAGATGGGAGAACATAATATGAACTTATTCTTACAGAATTTAGGATCAAATTACATCAACACCATACCTAAAAAATTAACATTAACATTATATTCTCGAAAAGATAGGAAAAGATAACTCCATAAACTAGAGCCATAAAAGAAACCAGAGCAGAAACCAATGCTATGAACTATGGCAAGGGAAAATAAAATTCAAATCATAGGGCACTGTAAACTTAAAACTAACTCATATTTGTAAGCAACATTAAGATTAGCTTCAGAGACCAATAAGTTTAACAAGTGAGTAGAGGAAAAATGTGACACAAAAAGAAATCGCAGGAACAAAAACAAAATGAAAGTACAAGCACTCTAATGCACTCCCAAATAAAACAAATACTATCCATTGAAAATGTAACTTACTTCTTGAATGTGTTTGTCAAGAGATTTAAGATTTGACTCTGCCTCTCCGTTGCTATGATTTAAATCAGTTTGCATTTCTCCAATTGATTTAAATCACAACCTGCCAGAATAGGTTGCAACCAAAGAAAGTAAACAAGCTAGCATTTATAAAAATCAATGTATATTCCATTTTCCTCTTCATGAAAATATATAAATATATTTCGCTGGAATATTCACAGAAACAAATTTCAAGCCAACTTGAAGTTAGAGAATGATTAAAAACAAATTTCAAGTCAATCTGGTCCTTATCTAATATAATGACAGACCACTTTTCATCTTTGAAGCATCCCACAAACATATATAAACCTAAGTACAACTATTTAACTGACCTGATAAACGTGTGTTAACTTCAGCAAAGTCTGATGCAAAGTTTCCAGCGGGGCACCACTAAGCTCAAATTGACCACTAGGCTCCAATGATATGCTTTGCTTGCCCTGGTCCACATAAGGTGAGATAGATAAAATGCTTACCAAAGGTTGTTTATACGGATATAACTAGTTTACCTGCTTAAGTCCAACAACATAATCACCTTCCATTACTTTATCGCAATCGAATCTTTCAGAAATGCCATTGAGCAACTCTGTTATCTGCCATAGCATTAAAAAAATGGCATAAATAGATCAACAAGTTATATATGAAAGTAAGCAAAAAAACCCGTCAAGCTCCATAATATTCATGCCTTTTATATCGTAGACTCAGACTTTCAGTTTTAATTCATGACATACCCAATATTCTTCATCAAGCACAGCTTCTCGAGCAACAAATTGGCCAAATTCAAGTATCTTATCCCCAAACAACTCATAATCCTGTCTTGTGGATGTTAGAAAGAGAAAGAAACCACCTTTGATCAGCTTCGACCAAAAACTTCATTCCAGAACAAAATAACGGAAGGAAATTGAAAATTGAAAATTCTTTGAGTTGAGTTTGTGGGCAAGGGAGGTATGCTTCCGGTTTCAAGGGTTTATAGCTTCAGACTTTCAATTTAAATTACCAAATAGAAGGAACAATTATGCTAGTAAAGACAAAAACAATTGCTCCAGAATTGAAACAGGGGCGAAGTGAAAAGATATCAAAAGGTAGAAATCTGAATACAGAAAGGATGCGATCCAAATCCAAATAACAACAAACCGTTTTCGCTTAATCCAAAAACAGAAAGCTGATTTTTTTGCTTAACCACAACTCTGCCATCTAAATTTCATACATAGTCAAATGGATATGGATGCAAGAAGTCACAGAAAATCAACCCAACAATGACTGACCCAGCTCGTACGTAAATGCAAAAAATTCATACCTTGCTCTTGTCAATTCTTTTCACAGCCACCCAATCCCCATTCGCTAGATCTTGGGCTGCTGGGAATTCTTGTTCGACTGAGCGTTACGGATCTCATTTGGTAATTTAGGCCGTTGATCGTTCGTCGCTTGAGATTTAACCGTGCTATCCTTCTTCTCCATCCAGCCTTCGGAACGCGTTCTGGCTCCTTCAGCACAGCGCCAAGCGTCGTCGTCGGATCTGAGGAGAGCAAACTTTTCCGTCGTCGTCGTCGGAGAGGGAAGGAATTTGAGAGGAGGGAAGACGCATCGGAGAAAGAGAGAGGAGGGAAGATGTGCATAAGCCGTGCGAGAAACGTAGCTCAAGAGACTTGTGAGAAAGGCCTAAATGTCCTTGTTTTTCATTTTACCAATTAAGTTAAATGGAGGGAAGAATGAAATTTTTGGAGGGAAAATAAATTTTTTTTTGTATTAGAGAGAATATGTAAATCTTTTAGAAGAATAATAGTTTGAGAAAATTTTATATAAAGTTGCTTAAAATAGAGAAATTCTAAATTAGATTGTTAAACCCAACAAATCCCTAATTAAGAATAATATGATTCATTTAAACCAAATGAGTTTTTGTGTTTAGGAAGAATGATTAAAAATGTTTTGAGTTTAAAAAAAAACACATAACACCATTATCAATTAAACGTTTTTATTAAAATTTTGAATAAAATTTTAGTTTTCAAAGAACTCAAATTATTCTTTTGTCAATAGAAAAATCAATCTTCATTAATCACACAATTTTACTTATGTATAGGTTGTTTTTTTCTTTCACGTTAATAAATATCTTTTATCTTAAAAAATCATTAATGAAAATCTTTGATATGCAATTTGTTACATCAAACAGGTTAGGGCTCCTCTCACAGCACTCATGGTCTAGGGAGGAAGTCTGTAAGGGTAGGAGAGAATCGCTTGAGAAGAAATTAGAAAATGAGAAATCCCGGGACAAGTTTTTCCTTTTTTCTTTTCCTTTTTTCAAGTTAATGGCAGGACTTGCAAAATTTATTGGACGGAGAATAAGTTTCGGAAAAAATATTTTGGCCAATTTAGATCATTTTTTCCGCTTTACCGCATTTTTCTCTAGATTTTTCTATAAATTTAATATTTGGCCAACTTAGATCGCCTTTGTTTTTTAAAAGTTTTATCTAAGTTATAAACAAGAGAAAATACAACAGAATTCCAAATTTATAATGTAGTTATCCTTGTGCATGATTGCAAACATAGAGTTTGTTCAAGATTGAACATTTTGTAACTATCCGCATGAATGGCTTTTCTATAAAAGAGAAACTAATAAAACCATATAAAAGAAAAAATATTTTAATTTTTCCCATGACTTTCCATTGGTAATCCGTCTCAGATTCTGTGGGTATTTTCAGGTTTCTTTGTAGTGTTAACTTTCAGGGAGATCAAACTCGGGTACTGTTACTGGGGACTTCATAAACCACACCAACATGGCAAGAGTAGCAAATTGATGGGTAATGACAACAACAAAAATAAAAACAAATACTTACTCAATCACTAAAAGCAAACTGAATCTTGATGTATATGATATATATGTGTGTGTGAATTGTCGAAATCAGAAAAGAGGAGGAAGAAGCCAAGATTGAGGGCTAGTTGCTGTGGGGAGTGGAGCGCAGAGGAGAGAAAACGTATGGAAGAGGGTAATTAATGAATAAAAGGGCCAATGTAAAAAAAACAAGAGTGATCAAAGTCTTTTTGCTAGGCAACAAAACGGAAAGTTGTCAACAATATGTAAAAGTTGTTGTTAGTCGTCTCAGGAGAAGTAATATGTGTAACACTTCCTCTTCCTACGCGTTAAAGCGATGGCACAACACTACTACTGTGTAAGATTCTTAGATAGATGAAGAGATAGAGACTAGTCTCCATTGTTTTATTTTACATATATTAAAAGACATCAGTCTTTACAAGTTTGATGTTTAATCTCATGCTAAACATAGATTAATTAACTAAGTTGAAGCATAGTGACCCACACACAAAAAGATATTATTATTATAAATTTGAATAAACGTTCACTAAAAAAAAATAGTGGATTGATAACAAAATTCTACCGCTAAATTAACTTAATAACTGCATTACATCATTAATTAATTAGTGATAGTCCATTCGACAACAATCATCCATTTCTGTTGCTAAATTAGATTAATATTCTACTATATATATTTTCATCAAAATGTACAATCTCTTGCTACAATTATTGAAAATCAACTTTAAGCAACACACACTATCTCTCAAACTCTCTTTATCTCACAATAATCCAAAAAATTAATCTATTTTTTTATAAAAAATTACATCAATAAGTATATTTATTGTATAAATATCTTAAATAAAAAAGAAAAAAATCAAAAATTAAAAAGGAAAAAAAAAAAAGACTTTCAACGGCGACATTAAGTCACCGCTGAAACATACTTTTAGCGGCGACTTATTAGAGTCGCTGCTGAAAGTATAACTTTCGGTGGCGACAAAAATTGTCGTCGCTGAAAGTCATACTTCCGGTGGCGACAACATAATGTCGCCGCTGAAAGTATGACTTTCAACAGCGACAATTTTTGTTGCTGTCGAAAGTCAAAACTTTCAGCGGCGACTCTCTTGTCGCCACTGAAAGTCATACTTTCAGCGGCGACATTAAGAGTTGCCACCACCAAAAGTCGCCATTGAAAGTCCGTTTTTTTGTAGTGTGACCAATTAACGTGCAGAGGTCGCAATAGCGAAAGGTATGCTCCAGTTTGCACTCCACCCACATCACCTCCTTATTATCTCCCGAACTCGAAGGTAATTTAGGTGGCTTGAAAAACATACTCCATTCTCAGTAACGATAGTCTGGCCAATGACATCACCCAAGTCAGCAGCAATCTGAGAGTAGTGATATTCCACTAGTAACCCCAAGAATTGAACCCAGATGGGCAAAGAGGCATTTGCAGTTCTCTCAGAACCATATTTAGCCTCCATCTATCCATAACCAGTAGAGAATTATTGATCTCCCTATCGTGAAGGTTTAGTGAAACGAATGAGAAATGTTGATGGTTTGGGTTAGTCAAGGTCTCAAGGGGGCAACTCCAGTCTCTAGTACTCCACGAGTACATGATGCTAAACGATGAAAATAGGGTTTTGCATATTTTTTTTGTTGGGTTTTAAGTAAAAATGGTAGAAACTGTAAAAACGTACATTTCTATCGTTTTTACGTGTTTGTACGGCGTTTTTACCAGTTTTTACTCGTGACAGTTCTTATTTGCATTTCAGCACGTGTGATCCTAGTCAATGATAACAATAGTCCATGTACTTCAGGAGTTGTGTAATTATCTTTCTCATATTATTAATATCATTTTGTTTATTATAAAAAAAATAAAAGTTACACACAAGATGGGTCCCAGTTGGTTGAAATTAATGGCTCCCATAAATTAAGACCCATACACACTTGTCAAAACGTACAATTCTGTGATTGGCTTCCAATTTTACTTTAATCAAAGTGTTGGATCATCAGAAAATTAAAGCCCATATATCATGCCCAGTCATATGATTCTTCCCTGTACAGCTATTGCAAGGTAGAATATTCAATCATGTCACGCTCTTATATATACGTACGTGTTTTGTTATTATTGAATTGATTTTGATTTTTTTGTGGTGATGAGACTTTATATGTGTGTGTTTGTGTGTTAGTTATATTGATATGATGTAGCTGAGTATCTGACAATGATATGAATGAGACTTCATTCATCTCCTTCCCTTTGTCTTCATTTAATAAGTCAATTTCTGGTATCTTTCTCTCCATCTTATTCTCTATAAGGGAACAAGTTTGTAAAGCTGAAGTTACTTTCAAGTTTCCTCAACTCCCAAACAACAATCCTTTGAATCTTTTGATTGATCTCTCCCGTAAAAATGTACTTCTTTGCTGGTCGATCATCTTCATTCCTTTTATTTTGGCTAATGGGCTGTATGGTGTATTTAATTTAAAGCATGCTTCCGACAAGAAATCTTTGATTTACTTCCTTTTCATTGCCTGACATATAAATTTCTTCGAAGTTGAAATAATTATACTTTGAATAGGCAAAATCCTGCCCTTAAAACTTACTCATACCCTAAATTTTCAGCTCAAGTCGTGAGAATAACATCTAAAAGACAATTCATAGTGGGCTATGAGCTTCTCAAACTGTTTTTATGACGGAAATAATATTTTTGAAGGTAAGATGGTGGGTATGGGCTGGCTAATGTCAACCCGCCAAGGTTGCGGACTGCACAAGCCCGCCCTGTTCAACCCGCATGCTTTGAAAAAGATAAACCCAAAAGCCCTTGTTCCATTGTCGAGTGGACTAGCTAGGCTGATAAACAATTCTTACGTAGTTTCTCGATTTAATATTGTTCAACAACACAAAATTGGCCAAGCCAGCATACATAGAAACAATAAAATGGAATTTTTTTAGAGGAGATTGATAAGGAGGAAATTTGTTTTTTCATGACCTGATTAGATGAAATTAAAAAATTCATTCAAATTTATGATGTCCGCATCTTTGAATTCAATAACCGATAAAAAGGCATAACCGGCAATATATATATGTTGGGAACGACGTACGTGTCTCGTTACAAAGTCCTTTATTTGAAGTTCCTGGAAGAACAAGAAAACATGGGACCACGAATAATTTATTCAAGGGCAAAAAACAACCATGTTGTCTTGATAGGACGGAGTCTTTCTTTTGTTTCCCTTTTGTTGCCTTCTCTACTATAACATGCTAGTTTGAGTTATTGTTAATTTATTATTAGTTGCAGCAATCTGGAATGGAGAACAAGAACAAAGGAACCATGAGAGAAGTTGAGAGTATTGAACAGTGTGTTACCCCTTTTGCCAAGGAAGCAAAACAACAACGTGTTGTCGGACCCACAAAGTTCTTTGGTGCGCGAGAGTGCAACTACATACAATGCTTTTGATGTTTTTCATAGTTGCTTGGAGGAAGTTATGGAGGCGTTAGCTGACCCTAATACTCACTTAATTAGGGTTTATGGCTCAAATGATGATTCAAAGACGTTCTAATTGAAAAAGTTTGTCAAAGAGACCACCGAGACAAACTCTTCGATACGGTTCTGACTGAAACTGTAACCAAAAAACCTGATGTGAAGAAGATTCAAGAGGAGATTGCACGCCAACTAGGGCTCATTTTTAATAACAAGTCCAAAGATAAAAAAGCTCATGAACTAATTGAGAGGTTGAAGATTGAGTAGAAAATTCTGATTATACTCCATGACCTCCATAAGGGGTTTGACTTGGGTAAGGTAGGAATTCCATATGGTTCAGATAGCACAGGTTGCAAGATATTGCTCACTTCTACAACTGAAGATGTGCTATCCAACTACATGCATACCGAGAAAAATTTCAATGTTGGTTTTTAAAAGCTTTAACCATCTGTCATGATATTATATGTTTCATGTGTGCTGAAGTTACTTGGTGCATTTTACTACAAAAGTAATCTTTTATTTCTTAACATAAGACCTAATTAACTAATTTGATTAAATTAAGAAAGTTAGTAGTTAGTTAATATGATATGTATATTTTATAAAACACCCTAATCATTTATTTAATTCCTCCTCTTTCTCCTACTAATTATTGTTGAAAGAACATTAATAGGACTAATTTGAGAAAAAAATGATAAATATGTAAGATAGATCTTTATATTTAGAGCCACTATAACTTCCAAATTAGATCCTATATTAATGATCGGAAGAGTATAATACTTGGTCCCATGTAACAAATTGAAGAAAATATAAATTATCTTAAGGTCCAAATTTTAAATCCAAAATTTTTTATAAAAGGCTTGGGTCTGATATCAAATTTTAAATCCTATATAAGCATGGGTCTGATACCATCTCAATTATCAATATGCACCCAAGTCAGATACCATCTCTAAAACTACAAGTTCCCCTTCAAGCCAATGTGGGACATCACCCTCGAACTTGCTCAACATACACATTTTTGAGTTTGATGCGATCTGAAATCATGTTTAATATCATATACCTTGTGTTTGATACCATCTCTACTATTGATATACACTCAAGCTTGACACCATCTCTAACATCCCAAGTACCTCCCCAACTTGTGGGACATAATCATCCACCTCACTCTCAATTTGCGTTGAGAGGGCAAAGGGAACCTAAGAGCAGCCTCACTCTCGACATGTATATGATACCGAAGATTCTGATACCATATTATAATCCTATATAAGCATGGGTCTGATACCATCTCAGTTATTAATATGCACCCAAGTCAGACACCAACATAGCTTATGAGAACATCACACAAATCTTCTAACAAAAAATGTTACATTTATGGAATATGAGTAAATTGCAAATCACAACTTTATCTATGTATGCTTATGGAAATCAAGCAATTAATACAAGTTGCAATATGTAAAATCAAGGGGAGGAAATGGTAGAGGTGAACAAACTGTTACAACAAAAAGGTCAAATATATCAAGAAACATCTGGTATTTGATATCTGCATTCATTATTCTACATAACAAAGCAAACTTGAATCTTAAACATTAACCTTCAGGATCAAGGTTCTTCAAAGTGGATGTTACTAACTAATACAAGGCTTTCCACATAATTAAAAACTTTATCAAAACCATGTATGGAGATAGCAGTTACATCTTACACACATTAGTAATGATGTTAATCCAATATAGACCAGCTTCTCCTAAACTCAAGATAATCTCATTTCTTGAAATAGTCCTAGGAAAATCTAATTGGGATGGGCAAGTATTACAGGTATATTTTTTAGTCCAACTCCATTTCTCCGTGGAAGAACCTATTCCCTCCTCTAGCTGTAACATCCCGTCTTTTTAATTGTGGTTTTCAAAAGGGATTATCAGAGCTTCGAAGAAATTAATCAGAGTGGCATCGGAAAAAGATTTTCTTTTAAAAACAAAACGAGTAACTGATAACCATCCATTGTCGGTGTGTTTAATACTAATACAGTCATCCGAAAATTCAAGTATCTAGAGAAAATATCAAAATGATAAAAGCAACATCAGAAGAATTAGCCTCCATCTGCGTCTTCATGCAACCTGCTTACCCTTGTCGGCAACTCCAACTCCGCCAGAACCTGAGGCTATGGTAAGAGCTGAGGTTCAATTTCCATTGAACCTCAGGTAACGGTTAACCTCATGCTTATGTAATAGTTATGTATGACAGATATCCATGATAATACAGCATAACCACATATCAACACAATCATCACATATTCACATCAATCCAGTCTGCACTATTCACCAGTGCCACGATGGCCTATCGTGTCCTCAGCGCTAGGAAAACTCAACGGCATTACCAAGATTGTAACCCGTATAAAGCTGTATATGTTTAAATAATTTTCAAGCAGAGTCACAGTCTATGAACATATCTATCACATACAAGTGTACAATAAGCATCAGAGTTAGTGTTACAGTACGCGTCCGTACCTTTATCGGTGTTCACGGTACTTTGTCGGTTGCGAGGCGATCTCAGGTTTCCTATGAGGGTAATATTGCACCTATTAATTCACAACCAGTATCTCAATAGATATCCTAGCCACAAATGACTATTTTACCCCTGGTGGATTTATTTCCCTTTATTATTTTGAGAAAAATGCTGGTGCAAATCTGGGCAGAATTTTGCCTAACTTTGAAAATCATAACTAATTATAGAAAACTCGAAACGAGGATCCGTAAAATTCCTAAGAATCCTTAGGATGTCTAGTTTCAAAGAAAAATAACAGCCTTTGCCCAGATTCTACGGTTCATTCCCAGGTTTCTAGTTTTGAACATCTGTCCAGAATTTTCCAGAAATTTGTAGCCCTAACTTTGGGAATTTGTATCTCCCTGTACAGAAATAATTTGGACATGTTCTTTACATATTTAAAAATCCCTATATGTCTACTTTAACCATAAATTTTTCCAGAATTTTTCTGCCATGTTTTCAACATAAAATATAAGCATTTTCATGACTGACTCAGAAATTTCAGAACCGATGAAATTTCGCCAGAACTTCATTACTTCGGTGTTTCCCTTCCTGAAATTTTGCTAAACTCTTTCTTCATTATTTTTTCGAAATAAAACTAATTTTAAACCCAGAAAAACATAAAAACCAATATATCTAAATAATTTGAAGATTAAACTACAAAATAACTAAAATCTTAAAAGCTTAGAGCTCAAGAACTTACCTAGAACTTTGCTCCTCCTTTCTTCAAGACTCTCACACTCACTTTCTCTCTATATTTCAGATGTTGTTGCTTTGTGAATTGGTGAGGATTGTGAAGAGCAAAGGGTCCTATTTATAGTGGAAGCTCCATGTGCAAAAAGACTCATAATACCCCTCCCTACATCATCCCTTACATCATCTTACCTCTTCCAAAGCCTTGAAAGTCTTCCACTAGATACATGACTCATGGTTTAGGGTTGTGACTCATCTCTTAACTAGGTTAATGACTCATGCTTGTTTAGGGTGGTGATTCATTCATAGAGCTTGTGATTCATCATTTAGAGTAGTGATTCATCCATACCTAGGTTCATGACTCATATTAAATCATTTTTTTTTTTTTTGCTCTTCCTTCCCTTATAATCTTGCAAAAACCGTGCCCCCCCTTATATTCAGTTTTTTTCCTTTTTTGATGATCCTATTAGTTGCATGTGGAGGCTCTCTCATTGGTTTTGAACTCTAGAAATTTTTAGCTTCATTTTGAGACCAATTTT
Source organism: Acacia crassicarpa (assembly GCA_034222035.1). Lineage (NCBI taxonomy): Eukaryota > Viridiplantae > Streptophyta > Magnoliopsida > Fabales > Fabaceae > Acacia > Acacia crassicarpa. The sequence continues at coordinate 22,834,274 of JAWXYG010000011.1, read as the reverse complement.
GCCTATCTTTTCTATTGATTCCATTCCTTAAACAATTATAAAAATGGCTTTGGTTATACTTGTTTTCATGCTTGATTTATGCTTGTTATGAATCTCAACTTAGTTTTCATACTTAGTTCATGGATCTCAAGATATGATTTAATTTGTATAGGTTTCATTAGCTTTTATCTTGAATTATTTTGTATGAACCTATTTCGTTATTCTAATTATCTATTTTCTCATTGGTTGCCAACTTGACTTATTTTATTTATCCTCTTCCATTAGTACATTATCTTCTTCCACTTCACTTTTTATCCTCTTCCATCTTCACTTTTTATCCTCTTCTATTAGGCCTTAGAAGTCTTCTTGCATTGATGTAGGCTTGGTGACTCATCTTGCACATGTGTATGTTGATTTATTAATTAATTCTTCTTCTTTTTCTCAAAAAAACCGCCCCCTCCCCTAATTTTTATTTTTGAGTTTTGTTTTTTAATTCTCCTATATTCTTGTGAAAATTCCTCATTGGTTGCTTACTTATCTCATGGATTAAGCTTTATTAGAATTAATTAGGGCATTTGGATAAGCTTTACAAGATTAATTCTTAGCCTTTGGATTAGCATTTGATTAACATATTAATCCTAAGCTTAATTATCTCTTGCTTGTTGTATGATTGGTTCATGCATTAATTTGTGTTTGTTCCTAATTCATTTAGTGCTGTTCTGTATGAAGAACACAGAGATTGGACTTGACTAGGTTGTCAAGCCTAGAGCCTACGTACCCTCGAAGGGATCAAAGTCCACGTAGTTCGTAACAAACTTGAAGGCACGTAGCCAGGGGAGTGGGGTGTGTGTTCTGTGTGGCAGAAAGTAACAAGAGCATAAGATAGAGCCTACGTACCCTCGAAGGGATCAAAGTCCACGTAGTTCGTAACAAACTTGAAGGCACGTAGCCAGGGGAGTGGGGTGTGTGCTCTGTGTGGCAGAAAGTAACAAGAGCATAAGATAGAACGTGTGCACCTGTTTAGGGTTTCCTTCTATTTATAGAGGAGTATGGTGTGCGTATCCCTGCCTTAATGAGCCATATCTGTGATTGAGCCGTTAGGGTCTGATTGGCTCGTTCCATGATTGTAGGAGATTCCTTATTAATAGGATCCCCCAATTGGTGGGATCTCACATTGTTTCCTATTATAGTGGAGATCCCGGTGCAGACTTAGTTGGGCCGAGGTCCGGACCTGGGCCTATTGGGCCGGTCCGTAACATTTGCCCCCCAGCTTGGTCGTTCAGGCTTCTGGACGGCCGAGGTGCTTATTGCCCCCGGTCCTTTGTATGGCCGAGGTCCTTCGCCTGGACCAGGTCGGCTCTTGGCTACCGTGACCATCAGCCCGGCACGGGGAAGTGGTCGGCTTATAATGCCCTCGTCCTGCCTAGAACGCCGAGTCCGTCTTGCCTGAGCGGCTAATCGCCCTTCCCGGGTTCCCAATGGCCTCGGTTCCGCGCCCTTTGCCTTTTGGGATTCTCCGGACGCTTTGGGATTTGCTCCTCGCGCGCCATCATTGAGGGTGTACAGTTGTCAGGCTTCTATTGGGTGCGTTCTGCAACCGCCGCGTCTTTTCGCCTTTCGAGGTGAGTGCGCATTTATTGCGCTGGCGTCGTGCTGCCCCAATCCCGTCGCGTCTGTGCGGGAATAGACCGTCGTGCCCCTGCGTTGGCTTTTTAAATAGCCTTCTTTCTGTTCATTTCCACTTTTTCCCGCTACTTCACTCTTTTGCCCAGAAATTTCTCTCCTTTCTCTAGAGCTTGAGTGGGGATTCTTGGTTTGAGACTTTCGCCGCCTTCCAGCGTTCTAGTCTCTTTTATTTTACTTATACAGGTACTGCGCTTGTTCCCTTGTGCATTTGTTCGGTATTTTTCCGTATTTTTTCGTTTATACTGGGAATCGCTGTCTCTGTTTCTATTCTTCTGGGTTTTTCTGGGTTTCCGTTAGCGTCATTGTACCCAAAGCTCTTCCCAAACCTCCCTCAAACACCGGTTCCTGATACCATAGGTATTTGATTATGGCGGGAGGTAGAAACATTCCGTGACCGCAGGCATCGTTGACGCCGGAGGAGGAAATGCTCCTCCGTGCGCGTCTTCCTCGTATGACCTACTGGGTTCTTGGGGGTGAGCCTCCTGCTACGAGGGTCCTGGATCCTTTACGCCGGGGTGGCGCCGCGCGTCCGGGGCGGGCTGGAGCTCGCCCGTCTTCGGGAAGGGTTTCTATTCCCATTCCACGTCATCCCTTCCGGCCGCTTGCCCGGGCTCTTCCTCTTGAGTCGCCTGGTGGGACCTGGGTCGGCTCCTCTTCCAGTTTCGAGGCCCCGGTGGTGATGGCTTGACCCCTGAATTTTTACGAGGGTCCTTCTACCGCACGCCAGACGTCCGCCCCAGAGGGTTATGCCGGCCCCTGCTGGGACTGCCTGGCGAAAGCTTCCGTATTGATGGCGGGTGATGGAGATGCCGAGGCCTCATCTATTCTGGGCTCCTGCCAGCACTGGTCTGGCCCGGTTGTTCCCTCTTGTGTCCCCATTCGTCCTAGTCGGCCGTCTTTAGTACCTGCTTTTATGCCTGTGCCAGGTATTTCTGCTTCTTTGCTAATACCGGCTTTGTTTATTTTCATATAGGCTTATTTATGGCTCCCAAGTCGGGATCTTCGAAAAAGCGTTCGGAGGCCGGTGGTTCGGACTCTTCCAGTCCGCCCGAAGCCTTGATTCGTCGATACGGCTGGGTATCGCACGACGTGCTGGCTACAACGTCGCTGATGTCGGAGGCGGACATAGCACGGCTGGAGGTCCCGGCCGTGTCTGGATGTGTGCTTAGGCGTCCGGGGCCTGAGGAGCCTGTTTGTGCGGCTCGGTCCGTGGATCAGCCGGACTTTTTCTTCTTCTACCGGGACTACTTGACGCGGGTCCAAGTTTCTCTCCCTTTCTCCCCCTTCCAGATGGAGGCGTTGCGGCATCTTCGCCTCGCCCCGACCTAACTTCATCCAAATGGTTGGGGATACCTAGTTGCCTTCGAGCGGTTGTGCGACCATTTTCCGCTCCCCATCCCCTGTACCACCAACCTCTTTTTCCACTTCTTCGGACCTTTTACCCCTGGTTCGTCCAAGGGGGGTGACAAGTTGAGGGGCATGGTATCCCTGCGGGTCAACCCGGAGCGTCAGTTGATGACGCCCTTTTTTGACTCCTTTAAACGGTTTAAGGGGGCTTTCTTCAAGGTTGAGGCCGTTGCGGGGGAGCGACCGTGGTTCTTAGAAGAGGGCGGTCGGTTCCCGTTGTATTGGGGGGAAGGTCATTACAAGGCTAAGGCCATCTCTTACCAGGTTCCACTCGAAGATCTGGTGCCGGAATCGGTTTCTGCATTGCCACGGCTAGAGGCCCTGGTAGCCGAGTATGGTTTGCAGCCGGCTGGCTTCTACATATCCGTCGAGCCGCTGCCCCCTGCCTGTAGGGTTTTTTAGCAGCCGTATTTGTTTTTTGCTTCAGTATTGGTCTTTTGAATTGGTAGATTCTGACCTACTCTGTTTGTCTTTGTTTGCAGTTAGGGCTATGGATGACCTGCCGTTATATGCTCGCCTGTCAAGAGCGGCCGCCGCGCCTTCGAGTCGCCAGAAGAAACGGGCGGCTTCTTCTGCTGCCGGTGCTCCCGCTGCTCCGGCTTCTAAGAAGGCTAAGGGTCCTGCTGCTGATGACCCTTCTTCCGTCTCGACACCACAGGCCGTTCCCGTGGTGGAGACTCCAGCTCTGGAGGGCCCGGAGGTTGCTGCTGTTGGTCCAACCCCGGCGCCTGAGTCCCAGGCTTCTGAGGGGCGAGAGGCCTCGATTTCCGATGAGGAGGTTGAGGCTGAGTTTTTCGTCGATGGGCCTCCTGCCTCCCTGCCGGATCTGCCTTCCTCGTCTTCGCTTCCGCCTCCACCGCTCCCGAAGTCTCTTCTCCCTCGTGGCCGTCTATGGCGCAATGGGGTAGTTCCTGAGGTCTCTACCGCTTTCCTGCCTCCCCGACACTTCACTGGATGCGCCTCACTGACTCGGCCGCCCCTGGATGAGCTGCACAGGAACCAGGCGGAGTTTTTTCGGGCGGTGGGATATAACCAAGCCTTGATTCTGGTCCGGGAGCAATATGCTCGTTCCCATGCTGACGTCCAGAGGCTGCGGACGCAAGTCGAGGAGTTGGCCAAGGGTTTGTCGGTGGCGGAGGCCAAGGCCGCATCTGCTGGCGACCTGAAGGAGGAACTGGAGGTGGCTGAGGCCAAGGCTAGGTCGGCCGGGGAGGAGCTAGCTAAAGGCTGGGCGGAGCGGGATGCGGCCCTGGCGGAGCTTGATGGGGTTCGGGCGGAGCTGGCTTCCGCGCGGATGGAGCGGGACGCCGCGAGGGCTGCGGCGGTGAAGGCGGATCGGGAGCTGCAGCTGTCCCAGGAGCATGCCAACTCGGTTGCCGAGGAGTGCACCCGGGCTCTGAAGGAGAGGTCCGAGAGCCTGGCTGCGGCCAAGGCTTTGGAGGAGCGGCTGGCTACTTTGGCCAGGGAGGAAGAGGCGGTTGAGGCAGCCCTTGCGGCTGAGAAGGTGACCTCCCGAGAGCTTACAGATGCCTTGGTGCAGACTGCCGAGGCCTGTTTCAAACAAGCCTTGCTCCAGATCCGGCACTTCAATCCCGGGGTTGAGCTTTAGGTGGAAGGGTACAATCATCGTTCCTTTGTTAAGGATGATGGATCTTTCCTTCCCTACGAGCCCCAAGCCGCCGAAGATCCTGTTGAGGAAGCCATGGAGGGTGCTGCCGTCGCCGGGGGTGAGGAGGAAGCTAATGCTGGCCCTGGTTCCCCGCCCTAGCTTTTATTTTTCTTGTTTTTAAATTTTGGGGTGTAGGAGCCCTTGTAATTTGTTGCTTTCTTTTGGCCCTGGTGCCATTTGTACAGACTTTTATGACAATTACAACAATTTTCTTGCCTTGTGCCACAGTCCGTCTTTATTTTGATTATTACCGTCCCTTTCGTCTAGATTCGACAATGAACGATTTAAATTCTTATCATCCTTCCTCTGCGCGGCCGAGCTCGTTTAGCTACCTGAGGCCGAGGGTGGCTTATTTTTCTGCCATCGCCCTGTTGCCTCGGTTTGTGCCTTCGTCTGCTACGTGCGTATAGGTCGCATGGGCCGCTTAGGTGACTTAGGCAATGGGTGATTTAACTACTCTTTTGACTAAGTTAGTTCGTTTGTCGGCCGCATGCGTGCCGGCCGTTACTCTACCACATTTAGTGTGTGGGAGGTTAGGGCAAGGTTGTCTTGTTTCAGCCTCGTCAGGCATAACTAACCATACTGCCTCGGCCCGGCTTTCAAGTAGCCGAGCTCCAACTTTCCTTTAGTTGGATTAAATTTATCCGATGTAAGGGCGGGGCTACCACATATCTAACCGAGGTTTCAACTACCTTTGGTCGGACATTTTGACCTGATCAGGGTCGGCATGGTAGGCCGCTTGCTTAACCGGGCGAGCGTTGACGCGTCAATTTCGCGAAGGGCCGTGTCCGATTCCTTCGCCGAGCTCTAACCAATGCCTGTCGGAGTACAACGGCCGGTTTTTGTACATCTAGATGTTTTTTGGTTTGGGCCGGGTTTGTGACCTCGGGGCTTTTTACCGGTGTCGGGCTAAAAAGCCTCGGCTTTCGGTTTCTTGGCCAGGCTTCTCTGCCTCGGTCTGTTTGTTACTGGCCGAGCTTCATGGCTTTGGGTTCATGCTTAAGTTTTGTGCGCATTCGTAAATCTCCTCAGTGGGATCTTTTATTGATAGAAAGAAATAGCCCTACGGGGCTTTACAAAGCATCGTAATTAGAAATGACATAACTTGGACTTTAAATGGAAAGCAAACAAATGCGAGTAAAGGGGACAATCGTAAAAGCGAACAAACACTGCCGAGAAAGAGTCTAGCTATAGTAGATCTTCAGCTTGTCAGCATTCCATGTCCTTTTGATTGGCTTTCGTGCCAAAGTCTCGAGGGTATATGCTCCTCCGTCGAGCTTTTCCTTAATCCGGTAGGGCCCTTCCCAGTTTGCCGCCAGCTTCCCGTCCTTGGCATTCTTGTTGCCTATATCCGCCCGTCGGAGTACTAGGTTGCCTCGGTTGAAAGACCGAGGCCGGACCTTTCTGTTGTACTTAGCCGCGAGTAGTTGCTTGGCGGCTAGTTCCCGGCAGTGCGCCGTAACCCGGATTTCATCAATGACGTCCAAGTCAGTCTTCAAGGCGTCGTCGTTCGATTCCTGCCCCTCTTGTCTGGCTCTGACCTTTCTCCAGGATGGCTGTCCGATTTCAACCGGGATCATTGCCTCACATCCATAGGTTAGCCTGTACGGGGTTTCTTGAGTTGAAGACTGTACGCTCGTGCGATATCCCCACAGGACGCTGTGGAGCTGCTCGGTCCAACTGGTCTCGGCCTGCAACATCCGCCTCTTGAGTCCGTCCAGGACGACTTTGTTGGCGGCTTCGGCCTGGCCATTTATCTGGGGATGTTCCACGGACGAGAAGTGCTGCTTGATGTCCAAGTTGGACATTAGTGCTTGGAAACGATGGTCCATGACTTGGGTGCCATTGTCCGTGACGACCTCGGCTGGTATGCCAAAACAAGAGATGATGTTGTGCCTGAAGAACTTCATCACTCTGGCCGAGGTTATTGTGGCGAGTGGCTCTGCTTCGATCCACTTAGTGAAGTAATCTACGGCGACTATTAGCCATCTGCATTGCCCCTGCGCTGGTCGGAATGGACCGAGGATGTCCATGCCTCATTTGTAAAAGGGCCACGGGGCTGGCATTCCTTTCAACTCTGAGGGTGGTGGCCATATTATCCTTGCATGCTTTTGACAACTGTCGCATGTCTTGGCTTTTTCCATGGTGTCATGACCCATAGTGGCCAGTAATAGCCGGCGCGTAATGCTTTCCGGGCGAGTGCCTTGCCCCCCATGTGGTGACCGTTGGCGCCTTCGTGTAGCTCGGCCAGCACGTATTTTGCTTCAGAGTCTCCAAGGCAACGCATCATGGGGCAATGGAGTCCCTTTCTGTACAGTTGGTCGTCCACCATAGCGTAGAGGGCGGCTTCACGGATCAGCTTCTTTGCCTCGGTCGGGTCGGTTGGGATAATTCCCCTCTCGAGGTAGTCTTCAATTGGCTTCCTCCAATCGGCCCCGGCCGAGATGGCCATAATACAACTCGGCTCGGTTAGATTCCGCTGGATCACGGTCAGATTCCGCTGGATCACGGTCCTATGGTTATCCGGCCCCTTTGTGCTGGCGAGCTTAGAGAGGATGTCAACCCGAGCGTTCTCTTCTCTGGGTATATAGGAAACTGTGACCTCTTCGAACTCGGCCATGAGTTCCTTGGCTTTGGTCAGGTATTTTGCCATTAGTGGGCCTTTTGCCTGATAGGTGCCGTCTACCTGAGCCGCGACGAGCTGCGAGTCGGTTAAAACCTTTACTCGCTGGGCGCCATTTTCCTTGGCCTGAAGCAGTCCGGCCAAAAGGGCCTCGTACTCGGTCTGATTATTGGAGGTCTGGAACTTCAACTGCAGAGAATGTTCGGTGGCGACCCCCTGTGGGCTTTCTACGATGACTCCCGCGCCGCTGCCCTTTGCGTTGGATGAGCCATCAACATAGACCTTCCGAATCCCATCATCTGTAGTGGCCGGTGTGAGTTCTCGGATGAAGTCCGCAAGCGCTTGGGACTTAATTGCCTGGCGGGCTTCGAACGTGATGTCAAACTCGGAGAGTTCTATGGCCCAGTTGGTCATTCTCCTGGCTAAGTCGGGTTTGTGGAGAACCTGTCTGATCGGCTGGCTGGTTTGGACCACGATCCGGTGTCCCTGGAAGTAGGGCCGGAGTCTGCGTGCCGCGGTAAGCAGGGAGAAAGCCACCTTTTCCAGCTTCTGATACCGGAGTTCGGAGCTTTGTAGTGCCTTGCTGATGAAGTATATCGGCTTTTGCCTCGCCTCGGATTCCTTTACTAGGGCGGCGCTTACGGCTTCGTTGTCGATTGATAGGTAGAGGAATAAGGTTTCTCCGGGGTCCGGCTTTGTGAGTACCGGCGGAGTTGCCAAGCATCTCTTGATTTCTGAGAAGGCGGCGTCGCAGTCTGGGTTCCAGCCGCCCCGAGTCTCCTTCTTCAGTAACTTGAAGAGAGGTAGGGCTTTCTCAGCCGACTTCAGTAGGAAACGCGTCAGAGCGGCTAGCCGGCCTGTTAGCTGCTGTGCCTCCTTCTTGGTTCTCGGGCGCTGCATGTCGAGCACGGCCTTACACTTGTCCGGGTTGGCTTCGATCCCTCGATGGGTCAGCATGAATCCGAGGAATTTTCCAGCCGGAACACCGAAGGCACATTTGGCCGGGTTCAACCTGATACGATGTCTTCTTAATTTTTCAAACGTCTGCTCTAGGTCCCGGATGTGGTCTTCTGGAAGCTTTGACTTGACGATCATGTCGTCTATGTAGACCTCAATGTTGCGCCCGATCTGATCGTCGAAAACCCGGTTCATCATCCTCTGATAGGTGGCCCCGGCATTCTTCAGTCCGAAGGGCATCACATTGTAGCAGTAATTCGCCTTATCAGTCATAAAGGCGGTCTTTTCCTGGTCATCTGGATGCATGGCGATCTGGTTATAACCGGAGTAGGCATCCATGAAGGAGAGGAGCTGGTACCCGGCTGAGCTGTCCACGAGCTTATCGATGTTAGGCATCGGGTACGAGTCCTTTGGGCAGGCCTTGTTGAGGTTGGTGTAGTCAACGCAGACTCTCCACTTGCCGCTGGGTTTGAGGACCATGACCACGTTGGATAGCCAGGTGGTGTACTGTACCTCTCGAATGAAGCCGGCCTCTAGGAGTTCTTCAACGTGATCCTCCAGGGCCTTTTGCCTATTATCTGCGATGTTCCTCTTCTTCTGGGCCACGGGTCTTGACCCCGGCCATATGCCGAGCTTGTGGCAGCAGAAGTGGGGGTCGATGCCGGGTACCTCGGCCGCGGTCCATGTGAAGACGTCTTGGTTTTGCCTTAAGAAGCGGATCATGAGAGTTTTTAGGCCGTCCTCCATATCTCTGCCTATTTTCGCGGTCTTGGACGGGTCTTCGCCTAGCACTATTTCTTCCAATTCTCCTTCCGGCTCGGGCCTCGGATTGTCAAGCTCTCGGAGGTCGAGCTCCACCATGTTGACTTGCTGCCGCGGGCGCTCGCCAGAGCCGGCTTCGACTACTTGCTCATTGTATCCGAGCCGGGGTGGAGACGAGGGTCCTCCTTCCTCGACACGGAGAGCTTCGAAGTAGCACTGCCTGGACTCTTTCTGGTCTCCGGACACCACGACTATCTGGTTCTTACTATTGATCATCTTCAGCTTCTGATGCTTCGTGGATACCAGTATATCCCAGTTGTGGATCGTGGGTCGGCCCAGAATGATGTTGTAAGGGGACCGGAAGTCGGCGACTACGAATCGTACCCGTTCCGATTTGAAGGCTTCCTTGGTGCCAAGAGTTAACCGGAGGTCGATGTAGCCTTTTGGGAAGGACTGCTCGCCATTGAAGCCGACCAAGGTGGTCTTGCACGGCTTGAGGTCCTCTTTGTCGAGGTGCATCCTCTTGTAGGCGTCCCAGCTTATAATGTCGGCCGAACTCCCTGCATCCACAAAGATCCTCTTAACTCGACAATTTATTAGAGTTCCAGTAATTACCAGTCCGTCCAGGTGTCCGGGTATGACGTCTTCCAGCTCTTCATCAGTGAAGGTCAGGGTAGGCGGCCGAGGCTTCCTTGGGTCTTCCTTAAACTTAGGGGGGTCTCGGACGGTCAGTACTTCGCGGAGATATTTCTTCCGCTGGCTTACGGTGTCTCCTCCTCCACCGAATCCTCCGCTGACGACGTTGCATTGGAAATCGACGTCGGGAAATTCGTCGTCCGAGGCCGCCTTCTGCTTTTTTCTCGGATGTCGGGATTCCTTGGGCGGACTTCTGGAGCGGGCGCGGTCGTTGCGTTTCCCGTTCGTCCTTCCCTGAGTCTTGATCACGTACTGACGCAGTTTCCCATCCCTCACGAACTTCTCGATTGCGTCGCGGAGGTCATAGCACTCGTCAGTAGTGTGGCCGTTGCAGTCGTGGAACTTGCAGAACTTGGAACGGTCCGTGTTGGAGCATCCTCTGATCGGCTTCGGCCTTTCCACCCGCTTCATCTCGGTCTGGGATACCTCCTTCCATACCTGGGACCGAGGGACGTTCAACGGGGTGTAGTTGTCGTACTTGTTCTTCTGGTCGGCCCGGTCGGGCTTTGTTCGGCTGTCCCGGTTGCGTCGTCTCGGGTCGGTCTTCGTCCTTCTTGGGCGTTCCTCGTCGCTAGGCGGGCTCTTCCTAGTCCGTTCGGGTTCGTCGGCATTGGCAGCCTCCATCTGCTCCATTTCCAGGTACTTCTTTGCCTCGGTATAGAATTCGGTCAAGGTGTACGCTGGGTTCTTGCATAGGTGACGAGCCAGCCGGGATGATGGGTCCAGTCCATTGACCAGGCAGTGTACGTGGACATCCTCGGGCAATGACCGTACTTGCATGGCCACGTCGCGGAACCGGTCCAGATACTTCTGCAAGGCCTCACCCTTCTTCTGACTCACTTTGCTCAAGGTGAACGTAGTGTTCGGCTGCTTTTTGCTGGTGGCGAAGTGCAGCTCGAATTTTCGTCCGAGGTCTTCATAGTCTCGGATAGAGTTGTCCGGAAGAGACGTCAGCCACTTGTGCGCCGGCCCGTCCAGAGTAGCCGCAAAAAGGCGCTGAATGACCGGGCCGCTGATCTGTCGGACCCACATGAGCTTCTCAAAGGTAACCAAGTGGTTCCGGGGGTCTTGGCTTCCATCGTACTTCGGCAGGCTGGTTAAATCAAAGTGCTTTGGGAAACGGGCTGTTGCCGCCTCCCTCGAGAACAGGGATCTTCCCGTCTCCGATAAGTACGTCATGCAATATTCCCGAGGCGATCCGTGGCGAGGCCGGGAAGTTCTTTCCTCCGTACGGGTTTCTTCTCGATCTCGGTATTCCCTTGCATGCTGATCGGTGTGGTTAGGACCGACAGGACCGACACCGTGGTTTTCTCTATCTCCCGGGGACCGTGGTCTGCCGTGGTCTGCAATCGGGCGCTGCCTCGGTTCGCCGTTGTCGCGGCGTGGGTTCCTCGGCTCAGAGTTGCTCGAGGAGCTACTGTCGCCTGTCGAGGCTCTCCTTGTATGACCGTGACCCCTGCGGCGGCCTCTCTCGCGGCGGTCCTTCTCGAGCGCTTCTTGGATCATCTTTCTGATAGCTTCAAAATCAGCCCGCCTCTGCAGGTCATCGTGTTTTTCCTTGTTCTCCAGGCGCCGCAGGAACGATTCCTGTGTCCTTCACATCATGCGGACGTCGGCATCAACTGCCCGGACATCACGCGTTGGAGACGGCGCGAGTGCTCCTTGTGGTCGCCGGTCTTCTTGCTGCGGCTGCTCCTCATGGAGCGGCTGTTCCCTGTCAGGGGAGGAAGTCACCGTGTTAGTAACATGTCCTTCTGGGGTGTTTCCTCTCCGAGGTGGTGCCGGCAGCTGGCTTGGCGGCGGGCGGCTGGCTTGTGGGTCTCCTCCCACCGGTTGGGGATTTCTGCTGTGGCTTCTAGTGCTCACCATTAGTAGTCACGGGGATTGAAGTTTACAGTCCCCACGGTCGGCGCCAATGTTCTGTATGAAGAACACAGAGATTGGACTTGACTAGGTTGTCAAGCCTAGAGCCTACGTACCCTCGAAGGGATCAAAGCCCACGTAGTTCGTAACAAACTTGAAGGCACGTAGCCAGGGGAGTGGGGTGTGTGCTCTGTGTGGCAGAAAGTAACAAGAGCATAAGATAGAACGTGTGCACCTGTTTAGGATTTCCTTCTATTTATAGAAGAGTATGGTGTGCATATCCCTGCCTTAATGAGCCATATCTGTGATTGAGCCGTTAGGGTCTGATTGGCTCGTTCCATGATTGTAGGAGATTCCTTATTAATAGGATCCCCCAATTGGTGGGATCTCGCATTGTTTCCTATTATAGTGGAGATCCTGGTGCAGACTTAGTTGGGCCGAGGTCCGGACCTGGGCCTATTGGGCCGGTCCGTAACAAGTGCTAATCCCAAGCCTTTATTGGTCTTTGAGTTTTAATTAGCTTAACTCATCTCTAGTTGGTGATTATTGGTGCTAATTGTAAATAATTGGCTAAACCTTCCATTAGTGTTAATTAATTGCCCATTAAATGTTGGTAATTATTCTCTTATTTGTTCAAGTGCCTTGGTAATTTATTATGGCATTTTATGACTTGATATGGGCTAGGTATTAATTCTAGGGTTTTAGAAAATCTAGTTTCTTAATTAATTATACATTTTTTGAGATTTATGTTCTCCTTATTTAATCCCTTGATTAATTATAAGAATTTACACAATCATTTTGGTTAGTGCAATTCTAAGTGTCTACTAATTCCTATTATACTCCCCTATTAAATTGGGAGTTGTTTGTATTTTTAGGGTATTTTATGATTCCAAACAAAATAAAACATTGGCTACCTTAAATTCTAAGGGAAAATAACCTAATAGATAAAACAAATATATCTCAAAATTTGAGACAATTTATTCACCTATTTTAAATAGGTGCCATCAAACAAAATATCGTAATTATGATAATTGTTAATTTGGGGTATTACACTAGCACCCACAAATCATTATGAGAATATGAATAGTTTTGAAAGTCATCAATCTTGGATAGAGAAAGTATACAGAGCTTGTCTTCATACACAATAAGCCCAGAAGTTGAATTTTCAGTTAGATCAGGATATGGAATCAAAGTAAACACTTCCGTGACTAAGTCAAATGAAACTATCAAATGAAAGTCCTCTTCCACTTGCTTTATAGCGCCCCAAAAGATAGATCCATTAGCATTGAAACTATCAGTACAAATACTTATATCCTTTAAGCATGTAAATTCTATTTCCTTCCTTGAACCTGTGCTTAAAGTATATACTTCAACCCCAATAATCATTTCATTAACCAAATTATATGTTTGCACTTTCTTATAATAACTAACAATTGCTCTGAACCCAAATCCATTGTAATGCCATTCAAGAATTTCAAATATTCTGGTTCTAAGGATCTATCTCACCTCTCCAGTAGCAGGATTCCGCAATGCAAGGGAATTACGGCAAGAACCAGAAGAATATATATCACAACCAGAAGAATATATAGTAGGATGAAGTCTGGCCTGATCTGTTTCCACTCTATTGTTACGTGCTCCAGTTTGATACCATCTCTAACATCCCAAATCCCCTCCCCAACTTGTGAGACATAATCATCTTTTATTGAATTGATTTTTTTTTTTTTGGTGATGAGACTTTATATATTTATATGTGTGTCTATATATTATATTGATATGATGTCTGAAAATGATATGAATGAGACTTCATTCATCTCCTTCCCTCCGCCTTTACATTTAAGTCAATTTCTAGTATCTCTGTCCATTTTATTCTGTATAGGAACGAGTTTGTATGGCTTAAGTTTCATCAACTCCCAAACGATAATCCTTTGGATCTTTTCATTGATCTCTCCAGTAAAAAGGTACTTCTCTGCTGGTCGATCATCGTCATTCCTTTTATTTTGGCTAATTGGCTGTATGCTGTATTTAATAATTCAAACGCATGCTTCACCCAAGAAATCTTTGATTCACTGCCTTGTCATTGCACAACATACAAATTTCTTGGAGGTTGAAATAATTAAACTTTGAATAGACAAAATCCTGCCCTTAAAACTTACTCATACCCTAAATTTTCCTTATAAGTCGTGTGGATAACATCTAAAAGACAAATCGTACTGGGCTATGAGCTTCTCAAACTGTTTGTGTGATGGGGAAAATAATGTTTTTAAAGGTAAGACGGTGAAAGAAATACGGACATTTGAGGAATTATATAAAACAGCCCAAAAAAAGTTCTGATTAAAAAGAGCAAACTCTTACAGAGGTCAAGTTTCCTACGGAAAAGTTATGTAGAGTGTGGAGTTTTCTTTTGTTTTCTCACTTTGTTCTTGTTTCGCCCTTGAATTCGTTATCACTTTCATTCCATTTTTTTATGTGAACTAATTGCATGTGTAGAGGTAGCACTATGCTCCGACATCTCCTGAGCGAAAGTGGCAGGTTTAATTTGGACTAATGTCAACCCACCAAGGGTGCAACTGCACAGGTCCACCTTGTTCAACCGGCGTGCTGGTTTGCTTTAACAAACTTTTTCCCCCAGCTTCTCTTGAAAAAAATAAAAAAATTAAAGGGTTAAGGTGTATAAATTACACATGTGGTTTTGTCAAAAGTACACCTAACATCAAGTGTTTTTTTAGGCTGCAAAAGTGATTATGTGGTCACAAAAGTGGAGCAAAAATACCGCGTTAGTTTGACTTTTTTTTTGTATTTTTAAGGCTGACAAAAACAATGATTCAACTAAATTTTATCCTAACTGATAGTAAAAAAACTAGAGAAAATTACAAAAAATGACATAGATATTTTAAAAATTACAGTTCAGCCCTTCTTTTTCAAATTCCCCTTCTTTCTCTCCATCCCACTCTTACTCATCGGCCGCCCATCTCTATCTCCTCACTGTCGTTGCCACTTTCTATTTTTTTCAAAACTATCTGGGCCATTTTCTGTAATTTTCTCTAGTTTTCCACTGCCAGCTGGGATGAAATTTAGCTGAGTCATCATCCATGTCAGCCTTGAAAATACAAAAAAAATCAAACTAATGGTCAATGAGTATTTTTGCTTTACTTTTGTAACCATATAATCACTTTTGCACTAAAAAAAAAATTTGGTGTTGAGTGCACTTTTAAAAAAACCACATCTATATTTTTACACATTAACCCAAAAATAAATCCAAAAGCCTTTATTCCATTAAGCTTGTTTGGTATGATGAAAGGGAAGGGAAAGCGGGCGGAAATGAAATTTTCATTGTGTTTCTTTCTATATTAATGTTATTAATCCAAAACTAGACACTGTTTTATACTGTACTGTGCGAGGGGTGGATTTGCTAGCTTGCTTCTTTTAAGAGAAATTTTAGGACACATGCTTTTTGAATATCTGTTTTTTTATGCAGTGCAAGATCTGTTTCTTGCTACTCTGTTTTATTGGCCTATCTTATTTACATCTAATTAAGAGCAAGCATGCATAATTATATGTCTGAATTAATATAATGACTACATAAATCTTATTATTTTGTATAGAAATACAAGATATAATCCTCCTCAATTCAAATTGGTCCTAGCTTTTAGGTTACAAAATGAACTCTTCAATTATCATCATTCAAGTTTAATGAGTGTCATTGAACGAACCTTTGGAGTTTGCAAAGCAAGGTGGAGGAAAAAAAAAAAAAAAGCTCCAAACGGGCTCTAATTCAAATGGAAGTTTTGTCCAAAGAAATCATGATTTTTCGAGATTTTTTTTATTAAAAAAAAAAACATCAGCAAGGCATGATTTTTAGAGTTCATTATAATCACTTAGCTTATTTTGGCTCAAACTTGCTTATTTAATCTCCCATCACTAAACCATTGCTTATTTAATATATCATCATTAAACCAAACAGGCCGGTGAGAAGAAATTTCATTTTTAAAATGTAGATAAGAATTTTTTAGCCTATATCTACAGTTGGTTGATTAAATATGTAAAAAATAAATTTAAAATATTCTATATCTGGTTAATTATTATTTTTTTGCCAGAGTTAATTAAATTTTTTAAATACATATATAATGTATGTTGTTATAAAGATAATATTTAACTTTTAAGCTCCCGTCGTAGAGGAAAACAACCGAAATGGTTAGGATTTCAAATACTAGCATAAGAAAGTCCGAACCGAGCTTATATTGACGTTCGTTGAATGAGAATTTTGGGCCAACATCTTCAAATAGTCATAAAATAAAAATAAAATGGCCAGCCATTGAAGAAGGGATAAACAAAAATTATTAAAGGACTAAATTGAAAATAAACTTTGATGATAAATGACCCAAATGCCATTCTACATATGAGAATCTGTAACTGCATTTTATTATGCATTTGAAAATTTATTTATGAGCACTTGTAAATTTTTGTATAAGCTATTTTAATGTAAATTATAATTTCTGAATTTTTATATGAATACATGTCATTTTATCATTGTTAGTTGTTAAAATACGTATACATTCTTGTAAATTCACCCAAGATTGCTCAGTAATTTTTGTACCAAATTATAAATATTTTATATACACGTATACTTGTCTTTTTATTATTGTCGGATAGCTTAAAATGTACATGTGCACTTATAAATTCATCTATGAAAAAAATGAAGGAATGACATTTTCATCATTTACTATCAAACCATAATTTTTTTAGTCCCTAAATAATACGGTATAATTTCACAATATCATAATCCTTATTTTAAATGAAATTTGTTTGGGTTTACTAAGATCCTACCCCAAAAAGAAAAATAATAAGTCAGCAAACAACAGGCTGAACGTTTGTGTTTCTTAAACAATTTATACTAGACACTAACCCTTCAATATGCATCATCGTTACGAAGCCCAGGGTTTAAATTATAGGTCACGTGTCAAATTACAAACAGCCTGAAGTTAGAAGAATCATTCAATGATCTTCTCAAGAGTCACCTTTATGGTTGTTTGACACTTTGACATATGAGTAATAACTGCTTTTACTCGGACAAAAAATATCGATATTCAATGATCTTCTCAATTCTATGCGTGTGGGTGTAACACTGTAACTAACGGAAGTCAAGCAATTAACAGTTGATAGTGCCCAGAGGAGTGATAGAGGTGAACAACCTATATTAAGAATCAAGAAACATCCTTATTGAATGTCTAGATATGTCATTCAAAATAACATCTCGAAAGAGTATCAAACCTGGTAAGTATATACTCATCCAAACTAAACTAATATAGAGTCATATGTAAACAAAAGTAAACCTGGATTTAAATTAAAAAAATAAACAAGTTAAATTAAGATTGTTCAATGTGGATGTTGTCTAAGTGGTACAAGACTTTCCGCATAATTAAAAACATAATGAGGTTGATCGCCATCAACTTCGGGAATCAAACCCACCTTCATCTCATTAGTAGGGATTTTGAACAAATATAGAGCTAAATCGTGGATTGGCAAATAATGACCGTAGAAAGTTAGGTGATTCCTCCAAATAGTGTACCATAACAAGGAATCCGAGGGACATCTTTCGGTATGCTTCTTAATCCAACTCCATGTCTCTGATGAAGAATCGATACCCTTCTGCAACACCCACAATTCAATCCATTTATTCTTTATAGAGACTAAAGCAAGTTTGTCATCATACACAGTAAGTATGGTAGAAAGTGGTATGGTAGAAATTGGTATCAATGTAAACACTTCTGTTGCTATGTCATATGAAACTATAGCATCTGAATTTAGCCCGCGCCAAAATATGCTTCCGTTTGCAGAGACATTATTAACAAGATAAAGATCCAATTCTACGCCCTGTAAAACCCCAAGATCAACATCCTTCCATGAGTCTGTGCTTAACGAATAGACTTCCGCTCCAGTTAGTGTATAACCATCAGGCTCAAAATTAGAATAAATTCTAACTATCTTGTAATCATTAACTACTGGACTGTACCCAAATCCTGTTGTGCTTCTACATGGATCATGTTGTTTTCTAGGCAAAGGCAGCTGTCTAACCTCCCTGGTAGCAGGATTCCACAAAACGAAAGGATAAAGACAGAGCAAGCCATTGATGGAACCGATGAGCCTAGTGAAAGTCCTCGAATGGAGAATTTCATGGATTTGCATCTCCCAATCTAGCAAACGCAGGTGCAAAGTCTGAGAAGAGAAATTTCCATATTTCAAAAGAAGACAAGAATTTTGATGAGTAGAGTAGTGGAGGTGTTCAGTGATGAACAACGCCGACTTGATGAGATTTTCCCAAGGTTTGCACACACTTTGAAATCGGATTAGGGATTTTACCGGAAGTAGTTTGAGAATATCTGTGATGATTTCTTCAGCAAGATATGGCTGGTTGCCAGCCACTAACTGCGGCTTCATTGTGCTCGACGGCAAAATCTAAATCAGGAGCTGAGAATCAAAATTATATGACTGTGCTTTAAGTTTATGGCGACTGAGAACAAGAAATCTTGCAGAGCGAAATTATTGGGGATTCCAAAAAAAGAGCAGAAGAAAGCGCTAACTAACCTTATAATTGATATTATTCTACCAAAAAAATTAATTTAAAATTATTCAAAATTTGAAATATCATATTCATAACTATGAATATGGAAATATATCTATAATGATTTCCTATCATTATTCTGTTTATTAAGCTAAATAAATTATTTAATTATAATAAATATAGATTGATCTCCCTAAAATTTGATAATAATTTTATATTACATATCATTTTATAAGTTAAGTAAGAAAATTTGAGGGAAAAGCTAAATGTGGAAGATAAATCATAAAACTAATTAGATTTATATATTAAGGTATCATAGATCTTGCCATCATTGGAGGACTATTATCATTTATCTATATAATTAATTAAATCATGATTATCTAAAATCACATTTGTTTGCCATTAGTGTCCGTTTGGATGGCTTTTTATTTTTTATTAAAAAAGATCCTTTTTTAAAAAATAAAGTACTTTAAAAAAAAAATTTATAGGTTTGGATAAATGTTTTAAGAAAAAGCAAACGTAATTAAAAAAACCGAAAATTCTTGTTTTAGCTTCAATTTGGAGTTTGAAAAAAAGGTAGGTGCAAAAGAAGAGGGAGAATGAAAAACTTTAAAGACCGGAAATTTGATTTTCCACAAAATGACAACCAATACACCCTGTAACTTTTTGTTCCAGCCTTCGTGCCGTTTATACTCCCTCTCCTTCACGCCATTGTGTTTGCGGTATCTCGTTCTCCTTTCGGCAATATTTCCTTCTTCTTCTCCTCTCTTACCGATAAACCTCAAATCGACCACCTCACCGTATTACTTTGAAATTTCACGATGATTGGCTATTTGTTTCCATTCACCGAGCATTTTTGATATATTTTTAGTATTTTGTGATTTACATGTTGGCCAGAAGTAGGTGCGGGAATTTTTAGAAACCCTTTAGGAATTGAGGGTCGACCTGGGATTTAGGTCTTAGCATATAACTAGCTGTTTGGATCCCCGGCATGGGATTTTTAGCTTAGTATTGAGGAAATAAAGGATGAAAAGAGTTGTTAATGATCAGAACGTAGCATTGAAGTAGTATTGTTTCGTTCCCATCTTTTCCCAACGTTGTATCAAGGTTTTCATGCCTTTGTTTAAGTCGTATGTTAATATCATTTAATCGAATGAGTTATATTGCCAGAGTAACAGCTTGATACACTGCACATTTTTATTATTCCTCCATAATTTTGTTAATTTAATATATTGGTGTAAGACACCGAGTTAGCCCGCGGGGATCTAATATTTCTCATGGCCTACCACCGGATTCCTTCCTCTTTTTTGTTTTGTTTTTGTTTGTTTGTTTGTTTTTATTTCTTTTCTCATCATTGGTGTTTGGGAGTTTTGCTACTTGTGGAGGAGCATGTTTGATGACCATAATTATTTTGCCTTACTCTGCTGTACCTTCAATTTTCATGCTTATATCTTGGTTGGGAGGGCTGTAAGTTGTCCTTTTTATTGAGTTAAAGACTGTTTAACACTTTTAAAAGCATATAGGGCTATGTGCTGTATTTTCTTTCTTTAAGAATACAAAATAAGATACTGGTATTTAGAATCATGTAACCTTGCGTGACAGGAGAGGAAGTTGATTCTATCGTTGAGAAGCTCAAGGGGTTGGGGGCTTGTGTTGTACTGAAATGATCTAAGTTTTGCTTCCATTCTCATCTGTTCCAGTTAGCCATCAGTGGAGACACAAACACACACACGGGTCTCTTCAGGATAAATTGCCTTTGACAATCCTTGATTCTGTTATGATTTGCTTTCGCAAATAAAATGCCTCTAACAAGCTTGCACTATACATGCTGGTGAGACTTTATGTATGAATGCATCTTCTAAGCTAAAAATTTACATTGTGTTTCTTTTTGTATTAATGTTATTAATCCAAAACTAGACACTGTTTTATACTGTACTGTGCAAGGGGTGGATTAGCTAGCTGGCTTCTTTTAAGAGAAATTTTAGGACACATGCTTTTTGAATATCTGTTTTTTATGCAGTGCAAGATCTGTTTCTTCCTACCCCGTTTTATTGGCCTATCTTCTTTACAACTAATTAAGAGCATGCATGCATAATTATATGTCTGAATTAATATAATGACTACCGAAATCTTATTGTTTCGTATAGAAATACAAGATATCATCTTCCTCAATTTAGATTGGCCCCAGCTTTAAGATAAAAACAATGTACTATTCAATTATCATCATTCAAGTTTAAAGAGTGCTATTGAAAGAACCTTTGGAGTTTACAAAGCAAGGTGGAGGATATTGCAAAATGACCAACTTTGACTTCTAATTAAACTACCTTTTTTAAAAACAATGTACGAAAAGTCCTTTTTAAAAAGCCCATTCAAACAGGCTCTAATTCTTCTGTAACACCCCATTTTTTAAAGCGTTTTCGAAATAAAATTATCAAAGTTCAAAAAGGGTTTATCAGAGTAGAGCATTGGAATAGTCGTGAAAATGAGTAACTGAATAACATTCAATAATGATGTATCTGTGTACTGTTACAGTCATCTAAAATATTTGAATATTCAAAAAGACGGTAAAAATAAAAATTTCAATAGAATTCTCCTCGTCCGCTTCGTCACGCTATCTGCTTACCCTTCTCTTCGGACTGACCTCCTGAGGGTCTTGGAGCTAAAGTAAGAGCTGAGGTTCAATTACCATTGAACCTCAGGTAACGGTTAACCTCATGCTTATGTATCAAATATGTATGACAGATATCCATGGCAAAACAGCATTTAATCACATACAATATTCACATAATAACATAACACAGCCACTGCAATATACATGTTATTACAGTCTGCACTATCTCTAGAGCCACGATGGCCTATCGTGTTCTCAGCGCTAGGAAAACATAATGGCATTATCAAAACCATAACCCGTATCAAATTGTATGTGTATAATCAATTTTCAAAAACAGAATCTCAGACTATCTATCACATATAAGCATACCATAAGCATTAGAGTTAGTGTTACAATACGCGTCCGTACCTGGGTTGATAATTCCGGTATGACGACGATCGGTATACGTTTGCAGACGTCCTATAATAGGAATATTGCGTTATTAATTGTAAATAATATTTTTGAATATATTTTGGCCACTACTGAATATTCTACCCTTGGTACACTAAACCTTTATTTTATTTCTTCAAAATTCGTGGAAAAACGCTGGACAATATTGGGCAGAATTTCGCCTATCTTTGAAAAGTCATAACTAATTCTAGAAAAATCGAAACGAAGATCCGTAAAAAGTTCCGGACTCCTTAGGATGTATATTTCCAGAAAAAATATCAGGCCTTGCCCAGAATTCAAAAATCATTCCCAGATTTCACGTGTTCATCCTCTGCCCAGAATTTCCAGCATTTTCGCAACATAAACTTTGAGAATTTCTTTCTCACTGTACAGAGCTCATTTCAACATGTTATTTACATATTTAAAAAGATCTACATGTCTACTTTCATCATGAATTTTCTCAGAATTTTTCAATATCATTTTCAACATGAAATATGAGTGTTTCTATTACTAGTTCAGAAATCGCCTAACCGACGAATTTTTGCCAGAACTTTGTTACTACAGTGTTCTTGACCTGGAAATTTTGCAGAACTACTTCCTTCACTAAATTTTCGAAATGAAGCTATTTTAAACTATAAAAACATGAAACTAAAATTATTCTAGAATTTTAAAGATTAAAACTACTTCTACCTATGAATTTAAAACTCAAAACTAAGAACTTTGCTTACCTAAAGCTTGATCTTCTTCAAGCCTTCCTTCAGCTCTCTCTCAACTCTCTCTCAATAAGCAGATGATGGTTTGCTTGGTGTGAGGAAAATGTGAAGAGCTTGGCCCCTATTTATAGGAAAAAGGTTGGACATTTGTGTAATTTTTTGCAACTTTCCTCTTGTCAATTATACACCATTGGATCTAGGGTAAAGTTGAAATCTCACATCCTCACCACCCAATGCATCATCTGAATTCCCTCTCTCTCTCTCCCCCTCTTCTCTTTCTTTTTCCTTCTCCAAGAAGCCACACAAACTTGAGGTGCAAGAGTGGAATAGTGTTTTGTATTCTAGAAGCTTGACCAAATGCACATGTGTTGAAAATCACTCCCTTCCTCTTGAAGCTACATCAAAACCGTGCCCCCTCAGATTTTTCTCTTTTTGAATTGTTTTTGGGTTGGTTTGGGCTTTTTTGTTGATTTGAGCAAGGGTTTGGGTTACCAAAAATGATCCAATTGAGTTTTTGTTGTGTCAAAAAGCCCTAAATTAATTTCTTCTTGTTTACTATTTAATTTAGCTTAATTAGGTTTAGTTTGAAATGATTTTATTGATTACCAATTCCATCATGATCCTACTAAGTCCAATTGTTACAATTATGGATCCCTTGTTAGGCTTTATTGTTGAATTTAGCCAAAATATTGCAAATTGCTTGTAAATATTTATCATTAAATTAATTATGCTTGTTAATTCAATTAAGATTAATTTTTGGTGTTTACTAACTATTTTTAATGTCCTCTAATTATTTTAGACCTCTTCCTATTCCTTTACGGCTTAATCTTGCCAATATGTGAATTATATGACAATATATCACTAAGTGTGAGTTTAATTGTTATTAAATTGTTGGAAATTTCATTTAATTAGTTTAGGGGTTTTTATGGCATTTAACAATATTTTATGACTCCTATTAAAATTTCGGAAGTTGGATTTTGCCCTATTAAGTCCTACCGACAACTCATTCAAGAAATAGAATAAATATACTTACTAATTAGGAGACAACATACTCTCTTATTTTCAATAGGTCCTAAATGGCCAAAATATTATATTCAAGAGATATACAAATTTTGGGGTATTATATCTTCAACCCTTTAGCCTAAAATTCAGAATATGACAGAAACTACAGGAAAGTTCAGCTCATCTCCAACTGCGTTGAAGCTATCTGTGTGCGCGCCATGCCACAACCAATTCACAGCTAATAAGGTCAAAGTCCAGTTTCTGCAATATAATCATATCCCCAGAAGGTGCACGTACACACGCACATACTTATATCTACATGAATCAATCATCCAATAATCTTCTAACAACAGTTATAGTTTTTGTTGTTTGATACGTGAGTAAATTGCAAATTATAACAGTACATGTGTATCATTAGCAGGACTGGCGAATTACAGTCTCGCATGTCTATTGGGAAGGAAACCGCTGTGCTGATTTTTTGGCTACATACGCCCTGAGTTTGGAGATTGGATATCACTCTCTGCCCGAGCCTCCCGATGGCATTGATAGCCTCCTCCGAGAGGATGTAGCAGGTGTTGGAAGAGCTCGTCTCTGCTGTAACCATCTATGATCCATGTTGATCATACTTTCCCAACAAAAAAAAAAAAAAAAAAAAAAGAGGAAATCAAACAATCAATACGCAAAAGCACGAGAAAAAGGTAGTGCATATTGATAATACGCCACATAAAGCAAGAGACATCGGGTCATTGAATATCTGCATTCATTCTTTTAAATAACATCTCTAAATGGCATCAAACATAGATACATAATGATCTAAACAAATTTGGATTCTTTTTCCAATAGTTAACTAGGATGGAAATGAACAGTAACGCGGCTAAAATTATACTTTTGCCTTAGTTTTAGGTGAAATTACACTTTTGCCCTTAGTTTTAAATATTTAAAAAAAAAAAACTAAAATACCCCCCGCCGGCCACCACCCGCCATCACCGGCCAGCACCGCCAGCTGCCACCGCCGGCCGCCACCGCTGGCCGCCACCGGTGGTGGCTGGCATATATATATATATATATATATGTGGGCTTCACCATTTTTTGTGTGTAGAAATCTTCTTCTTCTTATGCGACATGAGAAGTTTAAATCTCTTTATCTTTTTGGGTTAAATAACAAATTTGTCCTAGAATTACACGTCAAGAGCAATTTTGCCCTAAAATTTTTTTTTGCCTCAATCTAACCCCGGAAGTTTAAAAACGTAATAATCTTACATCTTTCTGTTAAAAACTAACGTTGACCATTAACTTTTTAACGGGAAATGACAAGATTACTATATTTTTATACTTCCGGGTCTATATTGAGCCAAAAAAAAAAAAAACTTTCAAGGCAAAATTGCTCCTAGACGTATTCTTTTGAGACAAATTTACTACTTAACACTACATTTTTAAAAAGAGTATGACACCATAAACAAATTTTGGATGCAAAATTATTTCAGATAATTTTAAAAGGACCCTAAAATATTATTTCCGTTAAATACGTCATACAGTAATTTATTTTGACTAAAACATTATTTCCGTTAAATTCGTCATTTTAATTTATTTCTGCTAGTTTTTTTGACCATATGGCGCTGTGGACCTCTGGCATTTATAAAACCTCCACATTTATCTTCATTGGCCTTAACATGTGTTTGTGTTGCAACGGTGGCTGGGGTTAGAATATTACATTAGCAATCCATTACTTATTGTTATTATTATTTTTTTGGTAAAATCAATCCATTACTTATTACTACAATACAAATTATCCTCTCTTGATAGAATTATTTGAATTATATTGGTTTGTGCTTGGCAAATTCACATATATACAGGAAATCTTCGAGCAATGATTAAAATCTGATAGGATATAAAAAGTCCCAAATAATTCATCCGCAATTAATTAAATAATATTGGATATATCTATCTTTGAAAGCCAAAATGGATAGGTAAAAGAAATAAAGCAAAGATTAATCCAATTTACCATTACAACTCAATACCCAAAAACATTAACAGCTTAAGTGCTTTCAAATGAAATTGAATCTACAACATCTTATTGAGCAAAGATTAATGCATACGCAACCTGATATTTATAGATAACATATCTTGAGGGCATTAAACTAACGGCAACATGTAAACATTGAGCGTTGCTGATCCAAATCTCACCATATAGGTCTAAATGGACGTTCTGAGATCATCTTCATCATCTGCAAACTCAAAAAAAAAAAAAAAAAAAAACTTTAAAATAGAGGGGTAGATAGTAACAGCTTAAGGTTTCAAACGGAATTAAATCCATGACCTCTACTTATTGAGGAGATTTTATAATACCAGCCGGACTTAATCACACAGAACTTTTAGGAAAAGTTAAGAAATGTTCGCTCAACACCATCATAGTATTATGTGACATCAGATTGAATAGACTAAAGGATTTTTCCATCTTAATCATCCTCAATGGTTTGCAACCTACTGCCCCTAAGTCATTTGCAGATTACAAATCCGATAACTTGCTTCAATCTTCGTTGTCTACAGACAAACTCATAATACACAAACAAGCCCCTTGATACATAGGTCGTCGTTTCTAGGATTGACAGCATCCCTCTAGTGACTGATTTTATTTTTCTTACTATTTTCTAGATTCTTATGTTTCTCTAGGGAATTTGAGTGGTTTACTATGTCACTCGTTTTATGCTTATGCAATAAACATATAGAAATCAATCACAATACATATTTAGGTTGATTTTGAAGTGTGATCCTTCACAGGACGCACAACTCAATATGCTAATCACAGTCTTAGGCTAATCCACCGATCAAATAATGCTCCAATTCAAATACAGAAAATGTGTTATAAGTTCAGGTTTTGCACATACCAGACGAGTGAGAATCATCAATTAGAAATAGTGAAAGGAAAAGAAATTACAATGATAGATAAATAGCTCTGTCAAGCATATAAAACAGATTCAATTAAATGCAGCAAGAGATTTTACACAAAAAATTTCTCAACAAGGGTCTAAGTAACTTTTACCACATGAATGCCTTGAAATTGTAACATCTCGTCTTTTTTTTAAAAAGTGGTTTTCAAAAGGGAATATCAGAGCGTTTGAGAAAATAATCAGAGTGGCATCAGAAAAAGTTTTCCCTTCAAAACAAAACGAGTAACTGATAATCATCTGTTGTTGATATTAGTACAGTCATCCGAGTAATTCAAGTATTCAAAACTAAGCCGAAAACAAAACAGAAAGACAATATCAGTAGAACAATCCCCCGCCCGTTTCCTCAAGCTGGCTGCTTACCCTTGTCAGCAACTCTGCCTCCGCCAGAACCTGAGGCTATGGTAAGTGCTGAGGTTCAATTCCCATTGAACCCTAGGTAACGGTTAACCTCATGCTCATGAACAGTTATATATGACAGGTATTTCATGACAGTATAGCATAATCACATATCATTTCAATCATCACATATCCATATATTCACATTAATCCAGTCTGCACTCTTCACCAGTGCCACGATGGCCTATCGTGTCCTCAGCGCGCTAGGAAAACTCAGACGGCATTACCAAGACTGTAACCCGTATATGTTCAAACAATTTTCAAGCAGAGTCACAGTCTATGATTATATCTACCACATACAAGTGTACAACAAGCATCAGAGTTAGTGTTACAGTACGCGTCCGTACCTTTGTCGGTGGTCACGGTACGTCGTCGGTTGCGCAGCGATCACAGATTTCCTATGAGGTAATATTTCATTTATTAATTTGCAACCAATATCCTAATAGATATCCTAGCCACAAATGACTTCCTTACCCTTGGTGGATTTCATAATTCATTATTTCCCTTTATTATTTGAGAAAAACGCTGGTCATTAAATCTGGGCAGAATTTCACCTAACTTTGAATAAGCATAACTAATTCTAGAAAAATCGAAATGAGGATCCGTAAAATTCCTCAGAATCCTTAGGATGTCTAGTTTCAAGAAAAAATATCATACTTTGCCCAGATTCCATGGTTCATTCCCAGGTTTTTAGTTTTGAACATCTGTCCAGGATTTTCCAGAAATTCGTAGCCCTAACTTTGGGAATTTTTATCTCCCTGTACAGAAATCATTTGGACATGTTCTTTACATATTTAAAAATCCCTATATGTCTAATTTAACCATGAATTTTCTCAGAATTTTCTAACCATGATTTCAGCATAAAATATAAGTTTTTTCATGTTTGGTTCAGAAATTCCAGAACCGATGAAATTTCGCCAGAACTTCGTTACTTCGGTGTTTTTCTTCTGGAAATTTTGCTAAAACCCTTTCTTCACTATTTTTTCGAAATAAAACCAATTTTAACTATAAAAACATGAATTTAAAATTATTCTAAACTATTTAAGATCTAAGCTACTTCTAACTAAGAATTTAAAAGCTAGAAACTAAAGAACTTGCTTACCTCTTCTTGAACTCCTTCAAGCTTCTTCCACTCTCTCTAATATTCAGATTGCTTGATTTTGGTGTGAGTTTGTGAAGGGCCAAGGACCCCTATTTATAGTAGAAGGGTTGGGCAAGTTTGGTAATTAATTGGAACTTCTTCTTAGCAATTCTTGGCCTTTGGATCTAGGGTATTTTGGAGCTTTAATCCTAGCCCTTCCAATTGCTTTTGAGTCATCCCCATGAGTCACCATTTGGGTACATTATCCTCTTCCACATTCAATGACTATTTTCCTAAGAGTTTGGCTTGCTTTATACTAATTAGAATTCATTGAAATGGATGTGTTTAGGTAATCTAATGAAGTTGTAGGTTCAATTGCCCATTGGATTTGAGTTCTAGAGATTTTTAGCTTCATTTTGAAACCAATTTTGCCTATCTTTTCTATTGATCCCATTTCTTAAACCATTATGAAAATGACTTTGGTTATACTTGTTTTCATGCTTGATTTATGCTTGTTATGAATCTCAACTTGGTTTTCATACTTAGTTCAAGGATTTCAAGATATGATTTAATTTGTATAGGTTTTATTGGTTTTTATCTAGAATTATTTTTATAAACTAATTTAGTTGTTTTACTTATCTCTTATCTCATTGGTCCACCTCTACTTCCTTACATCACCTTCTTCCATCATCCCTTACATCATCTTATCTAATTAGGGTTGTGATTCATCATGTAGGTGTGTGACTCATGCAAACTTAGATTAGTGATTCATTGGTTAGAGTGGTGATTCATGTTTAGGTTGATGACTCATTTCATTTTTAGATTAATGACTCACCTAGGTCTAGACTTATGACTCAAAGTGTTATTTAATTTCTCTTCTTCCTTTTCCTACTAAAAAAAACGCACCCCCCCCCCCCCTTATTATTATTGTTGTTGTTTCTTGCTTTGTTTATAGTGTTTGAAAAGAAATATTCCATTGGTTGTTGCCTTATCACATGGATTAAGCTTTAGAATTAATTAGGGCCTTTGGATAAGCTTTGCAAGATGAACTCTTAGCCTTTGGATCATAGTTGCAATTGTTGACTTTTCAACCCTTAATTAGTATTTGATTAACACCTTAATCCCAAGCTTAATTACCACTTGGTTGTTGCTTATTGGTTCATGGGATGATTTATTATTGTTAACCATTCTTTTAGTGTTAGTCTTAATCCCTTGTTGGTTCTTTATTTTTAATTAGCCTATCATCCCTCTAATTAGTGATTGTAATTAATTAACTAAACCTTCCATTAGTGTTAATTAATTGCCCATTAAATGTTGGTAATTATTCTTTTATTTGTTTAAGTGTTTTGGTAAGTTATTATGGCATTTTGTGAATTAATATGGGATAGGTATTAATTCTAGGGTCTTAGAAAATATAGTATCTTATTTAATTATGAATTTTATGATTTATGTCTTCTTTATTTAATCCCTTGATTAATTATAAAAATTTACATAATCATTTTGTTTAGTGAAAATTCAAGGGTCTACTAATTGCTATTATGCTTCCCTATTTATTTAACGTGTTTTCCTAATTTTTCCTTGTTTTCTTTGGATCCTATAAAATCCCTAATTGAATTTGGGAGTTGTTTGTATTCTTACGATATTTTATGATTTCATACAAAACCTAGAAAAAATAAAACATTTGCTACCCTAAATTCTAAGAGAAAATAACCTAATAGATAAATAAAATATATCTCAAAATTTGAGACCACATATTCACCTATTTTAAATAGCTGCCATCAAGCAAAATATTGAATTTATCATAATTGTTAATTTTGGGGTATTACAGAAACAAAGTAGTGCATCAGCTATTAATTGAACTGTATGTACAGCAATGCAGTAAATAATATTATTTCTATTGCAAAGAAATTTGAAAAGAAACCTGTTTGTCATTGTACAGAGACAGAGAAGAGAGGCTATCAAGATTATACATAATAAGCATACTTTCTAAAAAAACTGAAAAAGAGACTTCCAAATAGATAGGCATAAAGTCATATCTATTCACTTTCTCCAATGAACCTTGTTGTCAATGGCTGGTTATTGACTTTGAACTGGCATGCTATGATAACGTGCTCTTAATAAGTCTTTTCATAACCGTTTCAGAAAAACTGAAAACATTTATAGTATGGAAAGATCTCAAAACCTTTTAAGGCCACTAATCATTGAATCAATGGCATCAAACCTTGCAGGTACATAAAGAACTAAAATACGATGGATTAATTTCTACAAAAAAATGTTCAAACAAAAGCAAATCTGCAATAAAATAATGAACCTTTAAATCAAGATTCTTCAATGTTGTGGATGTTGACAATTGGTACGAGGCTTTCCACATAATTCAAAAAATTAGGAGGCGTTCTATGGCGAAGGGCAAACGTCTTCAATTCATTAGTACTAACATTGAATAGATATAGATTATCTACATACTGCCTTTTTCTAGAAAGGACAATTTCATTCCTCCATATGGTCCCAAGAACAAATTTCCAAGGGTAAATGCCGCTAGTGAATTTCTTAATCCAATTCCATCTCTTAACAAGTGAAGAGATGTCTTCCTCCATCACCCATAAATTGACGTTTGAACAGCGTCGTCCGATTTCACTCACATTAAGTAAAGCAAGTTTGTCCTCATACACAGTTAAGCTAGAACTAGGATTAATACCCGATAATGGAGGCCATGGTATCAAAGTAAACACTTCCATTGCTATGTCAAATGAAACTATCACCTTCACCTTCTCCAAAGTTAACCCATCAATAAAGATAGCTCCATTAACAGAGACCTTCAACCCGAGACAAGTTACATCCTTTAAGTTTCCAAATTCTATTTCTTTCCATGAATTCCTACTGATTGAATAGACACGAACTCCACAAACCCGACCATCATTACCGGAATTGATAGCCACTATCTTGTAATCATTTACCATGGGACTAAACCCAAATCCGAAGTTACAACCATAACCATTAGTTCTGGATTCAGGTACCTCTCTGAGGTCTCTAGTCACAGGATTCCATACTAAAAGCGACGGAGGAAATCTATAAGACTTCCAGATTTTTAAACAGAGCAAGCCATTGCTGGTACCAATGATGTGAAAGCGCCAGTAGCGCGGCGAGGAATCGAACGGAGGAGGTGCCTTCTGGATAAATCGGAATTGCATCTCGCAATCGATCACAAGTAACCGCTGAATATTACGTACGAATAACCGGGAGATAATTAAAGAAGGGTTTTGATGACTGTGGTGGAGGTGATCCGCTATAAAAGATGGGTTCTTGAAGAGATTTTTCCAATGTTTGCAGACACATTGAAATCGCATTAGGGATTTCAGCGGAAGCCGACTGAGAATGCAGATGATGATCTCATCGTGAAGGTATGGTGCTGCGCGATTGATCTCTATTTTCTTCATGGTTGTCGACACAGAAGAAGGAATCTCACAGATGAAAGCCGTTATATATAGCTTAGGGTTTTTACTTTTACTCGCTCGCGTAAGTAAACAGAATCTCCCATGAACTATCTCCAATGGTCTCTAATTTGAAATAATTAATGAGATTTTTATCAAAATCGCATAATCCCTCCCGTAATCAATGAAAAAATTATGACAATCATGCCACAAGTATCACCAATGAAATCAAATTCAAAATCTGAAAATTTAAGAACAATAAATGAAATCAACACTTTTTTTCCACAAAAATCATCAGCGATTTGAGTTAGAGTTCAAGAAGCATTTTTGAGATAAAACTCTTTTCATAAACTTACCTCGTATACCATAAATTACTTTAGAATTGTCACACCCTAAAAATCCAAAGGGGTGACCGGCACGGAATATGAGTGGACTCATATTCCTTTAGCCTTAAACTGAACTACAAATTCTAATTAATAAATAAGATACCATAATATAGAATATTCATGTGTTCCACACAACAAAAAGGAGGTAGGATCCTACCTATAGACTACGTGGAGCATCTAGTGTTAATATTATTACAAAAAGTCAAAGTTTATAATTACATCAACTAGTAGCACTCCAAAATGAGACCGCAAGCCTTAAGTCACTAGGAAGATTCTTCACCGCTAGGCAGGAGGTACAGGATGAGTGATATCGTCTGAGTGATATCGTCTGAACCAAAACAAATTTTCCGGTGAATAACGCCCCATTCTTATGATTTAATAAAATACAAGAGTAAATGATTTAAACATTTTTATATTTTGACAATAGCAATATATTAATAAATCTCAATTTTTAAACATTACGATCATGAATAAAATATAACTCTATAAAAATATCATTAATCAAATAATTTTCCATATGGAATAAAACCTTTGATATAATATAATCAATTTAAAACATAATTCGCAAAACCTCATCTTTCTGTAGAACTCCTTACAGAACGAATGACAAGCGTGGCCACACAGTCCACGAGGGTAAACTAATCAAGCATGACTCAAGGCCATGAAACAAGCATGGACACACAGTCCATAAGGGTAACTAACCAAGCATGACTCAAGGCCATGAAACAAGCATGGACACACAGTCTATGAAACAAGCATGAGAACAAATCCCATGAAAATCAAGCGAGCTCGAGGTTAACCATGGTGCACCAAGGACTAATAGTACTGCTGTTAGTAACCAGCGTTCTGTCTCCAGTCCTCTCTAAAACAATTTCAAACATGCTTGGGGTTAATTTATCAAAGTAATAAGAGTTCTTCCTTCAAGATAACAACAATTCTATCTCAAATTTCATAATCAAATCCCCCAGCATGAACTTCCACAAACAATATTTCAAAGCTTTCCTTCCATTCAATCTGTCGGTAAAATCCTTTTAAAACATTATAACTCACATAAAAACATTCCATTTCGAATGATAATTTCTAGCTTGTAAACTTTCCAAAATGCAAGATCATTGTAGTATAAAATTTATGAAAAATATCTCAAAAGTCTCATTTCTATTTAATTGCATAATCATGAATTATGTTTTCAAACAATTGGAAGAAAATAAATAAAATCACCATTCTTTACTTATATTCTTTCAACAAATATTACTTCACAAAATCACACTTTTAAATATGGAAATAAACTTAAAAGTTCAACAATAAAAATATCTATCTTTTATAAAAATTAGGGATGCTATTCACTCACTTGTTGCTCCTTCCGAAATTACGTCTTTACCAAGATCCCTTTTTGACCGCTTTTCTCTTGAGTTCTTGTTAATTCCTATAATTTTAAATTTCATAGAGATAAATCCTTATACATAAGTACTCACCATGATATAATTAAATATCTATCATCCTACCCAAAACTCTCAACTTCTCTAGGCCCACCCCAGAAGTACTTGTCCTTTAACTTGTCTGAGAATTTGGAAAATTCATAACTTGACTTATACAACTCCAAATGGAGTGATTCCAATTTCTACTTACTCCTTGATAAGTCTATTTCCATAAATTAAAGCCACCAAGTTGATTTATGGCTGAGAAAAATTCCCAAAATTCAAAAACATAAACATGACCAGAAATGTTTCTGATTTTCTGACTAAACTTTGAGAAACCATAACTTCTTCAATACTTATCGGAATTCGACGAATTACCTATCAAATTAAACCTCTATGAGTCTATTATTTAACTGGAAAATTTCACAATTTTATGATTTTGTTTGGTCATCCCGAAATACCACGCCATTTTACAACTCCTGAGGCAAACCAGAAATTTTCTCAGATTTTGGCTCAATTTCGAAAAATCATAACTGGAGTTGTAGACCTCCGTTTTAGGTGAACCAAAGCTTATTTTAAACCTTAAGAAGTGTACTATCTCCTGTAAAAATTTCAGATCAAAACTCAACCTATAACTTACAAAACCGTTAGACCCAAGAAGCTCCATTTTCGGACTCAAGAGTGGTGTAAGATAACACATGCAACTTCAGATATCAAGTCACTACTTCCAGAAATCATACACCAGGTGCTTATAACTAACATGCATGGTTAGAATTCTTGTTTCCAAAACCCAAAGAAGACCGAAAATAAGTTTAGAACCAACATGCATGCATCACTTAATCTTCTAACTTCCTTTGATTCAGTTTCCCCAAAACAAAGACCCATTATGCAGAACTGAACCCATGCGTAGAAAATATGGAAGCTACAACGATGAAGCTCAAAGACTCACCTAAACTAGAGATCAAACTTGCTTGTAATGATCAGCTTCTACTTCTTCTTCTTCCTCTTTCGGCGAGCTTTCCCCCTCTCTCCTCTAACAGTCCGTCTCCCTCAGTCTTCCTCCCTCTCGGCTCATCTCCCTCTCCTATCTCGCCTTCTCACTCAGATTCTCGGGCTCTCTGTGTTGTGTCCGAAAGAGTGAACAAAGTGAGAGGGGGAAATGGGTATTAGCTGAATATAAAAGGGTGGAGCAGGTGGTGATCTGTCAAAAGGAAAAAGGGAGAGAAGGTTGATGTGGCGGAAGGATAATGAGAGAAGGAATGAGCTGGGGTGTCTGGAGGTACAAGACGTGGGAGAGGGAATTAAGTGAATATTAAGGTGTGTGTAATGAACCTGCTGGTGTAATACCCTAAAAATCCTATTTAGCATAACTACTAAATGATACCTATTAAAGTAGGTGAATATGTGGTCTCAAAGATATTATAGTTTAAAATTAGAGAATTTTCTCCTAGAGTTAAATAAACCAAAGCAACTCAAATACTCTAAGTTCATTTAGGGATCATAAAATACCCTATAATTTTCATATTGAAGCATAGTTTATATTTAAATTTTAAAGGGGCATGAAATGTTATTGAAATATCAAACAAATTAGAGGAAAGTGTCAATAATTGATTGGACAAATAATTGTACATTAATTAAAGTAATTGCATTAATTTTTGCAATTAATTATTGAATCCTCTTAGGAACCATAAAATATCATAAAATGCAAGTAATTACCAAATTAAAATATGGTTCACATGGAATTAAAAGGACCAATAAGGAACTATGGAAGAATACTTAAACAAGATAGGAGAAAAATAATAAAGGTATTCATTAAATTAAATAATTGTGCCAAATCTTTATCAAGGAATTGATTAAGCATCATTAACTCATTAAGAGGTGAAATTTACTAAAATCTCCTTAATTAACACACTAATGCATAAAATCATAATTGACTCATAGAAAGCCCTAAAGAGTTATCACCACACTGAGCCTAATTAAGGGGTGAATAATAACAATTAATGAGCAATTGAAATTACAACAATGAAGACACTAAATTTAACTAAATTAAATTAGGCATAAATAAAGATGTATAATTCCAATTAAAAGTCAATGACTAATTAAGAGTGGTATAAATGAATTTTTTTTTAAAGACTATAATAAAATTGGGGTTCCTGAAATAATATAAGATATCATGAAAATAGGAAAGTATGTTGTCTCCAAAATAGTAGTGTATTTACCCTACTTCTTGAATAAGTTGTCGGTAGGATTTAATAGGGCAAAATTCAACTCCCTAAATATTATTAAGGGTCATAAAATATTGTAAAAATTTCCTAAAAACCCCTAAACCAATTAAATGAAATTTCCAACAATTCAAGAACGATTAAATTCACACTTAGGGGTATATTGTCATATAATTCACATATTGGCAAAATTAAGCCGTAAAGGGATAGGAAGAGGTCTAAAATAATTAGAGGACACTAAAAATAATTAGTAAACATCAAAAATTAATCTTAATTGAATTAACATGCATAATTAACTTAATGATAAATATTTACAAGCAAGTTGCAATATTTTGGCTAAATTCAACAATAAAGCCTAACAAGGGATCAATGATTGAAACAAATGGATTTAGTAGGATCATAATTAAGTTGGTAATCAATAAAAGCATTACAAATTAAACTTAATTAAGCTAAATCAAATAATAAACAAGAGAAAATTAAATTAGGGATTTTTACCACAACCATGCACATTGGATCAATTTTTGGGAGTCCAAACTTTTGCCCAACCAAGTAATAAAGCCCAAAACAAACCTAAAACCCAAAAATTCAGAGGGGGCACGGTTTTGGGAGCTTCATGAGGAAGGAATTGAGTTTCATCACATGTGCCAATTGGTCAAAGCTTGTAGGATACAACTTACTATTCAATTCTTGCACTTCAAGTTGTTTTAGCTTCTAGGAGAAGGAAGAAGAAAGAGAAGAAGGGAGAGAGAGAGAGAAAGGGCAGATGAGAGGGAGAGTGGTGAGGATTTGAAGTTGCAAAATTGCCCTAGATCCAATGGTGGAAAATTGACAAGAGGGAAGTTGCTTTTATTTACCAAATTACCTAGAGAAATTCCTATAAATAGGGTCTTTGGGCATTCACTTTTCCTCACACCAAGCAAAGCAACACTTGCTTATTTGAGAGAGAGTTGAGAGAGTTGGAGGAAGAGCTTGAAGGAGTCCAAGCTTTAGGTAAGCAAAGTTCTTTAGTTTTGAGTTTATATTCATAGATAGAAGTTTTAATCTTTAAAATTCTAGAATAATTTTAGTTTCATGTTTTTATCGTTAAAAATAGCTTCATTTCGAAAATTTAGTGAAGGAAGTAGTTCTGCAAAATTTCCAGGTTAAGAACACTGTAGTAACGAAGTTCTGGCGAAAATTCGTCGGTTAGGCGATTTCTGAACGGGTCACAGAAAAACGCATATTTCATGTTGAAAATGTTATTGAAAAATTCTGAGAAAATTCATGATGAAATTAGGCATATAGAGCTTTCCAAATCTGTAAATAACATGTTGAAATGAGCTCTGTACAGTGAGAAAGAAATTCACAAAGTTTAGGCTGCGAAAATGCTGGAAATTCTGGGCAGAGGATGAATGCGTGAAATCTGGGAATGATTTTTAAATTCTGGGCAAAGTCTGATATTTTTAATGGAAAATAGACATCCTAAGGAGTCCGGAACATTTTACGGATCTTCGTTTCGATTTTTCTAGAATTAGTTATGAATTTCCAAAGATAGGAGAATTTCTGCCCAATAATTCCAGCGGTTTTTCAATAAATTATGAGAAAATAAAATAATGGTTTAATATACCAAGGGTAGAATAGTCAATAGTGGCAAAAATATCTTTTAGAATATTATCTTTAAATTAATAGGACGATATTGCTCTGATAGGCTGTCCGAAAGAATGCAGACCGATCAATTACGTACTGAGACTATCGACTCAGGTACGGACGCGTACTGTAACACTAACTCTGATGCTTATGGTATGCTTATATGTGATAGATAGTCTGAAACCCTGTTTTGAAAAATTGATCATACACATACATCTTGATACGGGTTATAGTCGTGATAATGCCGTTATGTTTTCTTAGCGCTGAGGACACGGATGTACACCGTGGCACTGGAGATAGTGCAGACTGTAATAACATACATGTTGCAGTGGCCGTGTAATGTTATTATGTGAATATATGAATATTGTATGTGATTAAATGCTGTTTTGCCATGGATATCTGTCATACATATTTGATACATAAGCATGAGGTTAACCGTTACCTGAGGTTCAATGGTAATTGAACCTCAGCTCTTAACATAGCGTCAGGGTCTGGAGGAACCAGGACCAAGGACAAGGATAAGGAGCCAGCGCAAGGACGAAGACAGAGAAATTTTTATTTCAACGTTATTTGTTGAACTATTTTCAGACTACTGTACCGCTGTGTAAACAGCCAGATGCTACATCAGTAAATGTTTATCAGATACTCAAAATTTTGAAATTTATCCCGATGCTCTACTCTGATCAATTATTTCAAAAACTTTCTACTTTGGTTTAAATATTGTGAAAATGGATTTAAAAAATGAGGATGTTACAGCTGGACCAAGAGAAATGAGAATAATTGAATGTTAAGATGTGGGTTGGAGCAAAGGAAAACGTTGGGCTGAAGAGAAGAATAATGAATCAATGTATGTTGGCCCAATTGGTAATCTAACTAACTGATGGTGTATGAGAATAGATAAGACAATAATCCTTAATCCTTAATTTCATCTAAAGATTTTTCTTCTTCAAATAATTTTCTTAGGTCATCAAATATTATCTCTATAATAATTTGTCCTTACTTCACGGGAAAATATGCCTTTAAATTCCCAAAATAAATTCCAAACTTCATTAAGACTAAATTTTCCTTAATCACCCCCAAATCATATTTAATTCTCAGCTTCCAAATTTTGGGGTGTTACAGAATAATCAGCTTTTATCATTAATCCAAACAGGTACTTAGTAAAATCAAAATATTAGTTTGTTGCGATTAGAATATCAAAATACTTTTTTTTTTTTTTGCCCATTCTCTCAAATATTTATCCTCATCAAATTTTTATTCTCCACGTTGGTCAATGAGATATAATTAGGGAAAATTAAGAAGAAGGACCTAGAAGAAATAATATTTATTAAGAAGGGACGCAAAAGTTGTAATTATTTAGAAGACCAATTATCAAATTAAAAATTTAAAAATATGAAATTGCCCTTAATTAAACCTCCCATATTCTATTTTTTAAAACTATGAACTTTTAAATTTTATTATATCAAACGGAATTTCTCTCTCTCTCTCTCTCTCTGTTTGTTTTTTTTATTATTTTTTTAACGACTTATGTAGGAATCTATTGAAACAAATCACACAAATATATTTTATTTTGTCAAAATTATAACTGTTAAAATTGACACAAATTTTCAGTATCGAAGAAATCTGTGCAGCATTAAAAAAAAAATTGACACAAACTTTAATTGAAAATAAAAATTACATAATCTTAAGTTTTATAATTTATTATAAATGTTAAAGAAAGGTTATGTATATCTAATAAAATTTTTAAATATGCAATTTTAAACAATTTAAAGGAGGCTAACATTATGTCATAATAGATTTATATGAGTTTTAAAAAATAAAAGTCCATGTAATGTTTCTTGACCTAAAATTATGTAATGTTACGTTAATATATTTATAAAAGGCTAGATAATCTATTATATTTTTCTTTTATTCAAGAATGGTATACACTATGGGATTTCCTCCCAGGAGAAAATACTCGTGCGTAAACGCAAAATGAAAGTTAATAAAAATGTAATATAATCAAAGTCTATAATATTCAAATAATAATAATGTTTTTTTATTGAGATAAATATTTTTTAAAGACTAAGATATTAGATTTAAAAAAAACTTAAGATCTTCTTATTTGATCTATTTTACTTAGAGTTTATTTTATATAAGATTATATAAATTAGGAAAACAACTTAATGATATAAATGGTCTAATATCTGTGTTAATAGTTAAATAATATATTGATGATATGATTATGGAGATGTTAGTTAAACTGTTAAAGTTTAAAAAATGATGATTTTGAAATAAAATTTAAATTACTTTTAAAATACAATGTGGGAGAGATTGGAGAGAATGTAGGAAGTTTAATAAATGGCAGCTTAGTATTTTTAAATTTTTATTTTCGCTATTGGTCCTTTTGTATAATTACAACTTTTAACGTCCTTATTTATAAATATCATCTGTTGTAGGTCCTTGGTTCTAATTTTCCCTTTTAATTTTACTTTAAAGTATTGAGTGCTGGCTTGCTGCTGAAAGAATAATTTAATGATAGAGTTTCACCTTAACTCCAACATTGATATAACATGTTTAAGAGCTTCACACTGATTTATTTATTTTTAGAACAGCTTGACATTTATTTTAATTGGCCTTTTGACGTGTGTTGCAATGGTGGCTACTGGCTAGCGTTAGACTATTAAATTACATATCCATTCCTAGGGGTCTTTATAAAGCCTAAGAGCCAGTGCGCTTGTCTAAGCCCGATGAAAAATCGCCCAGCCTAGTTCAAAAAGATGTCACCCTAAAAAAATTGGGCACAATCGGACTGGACATTTTTTGTGGGCCGGGCATGGGCATGGTATGCCGCCTGCCCATTTGGCTCTGCGTGGTTAGTATTTATATTATTATATTTGATATAAATATTTTTTATCTAATAATTGATATACTTATATTATATTATATATTTACTAATACATGGTGATGCCTTTTGGTTTAACAAATGCACCTGTCGTGTTCCTGGACTATATAAACTGAATCTTTCGTCAACGCCTAGATAAATTTGTAATGGTGTTTATTGGCGATATCCTGATCTATTCAAAGAGTAAAGAGGAACACGAAGAACATCTACGATTAGTACTGAGTGTACTAAGGGAAAAGCAACTCTTTGCTAAGTTAAATAAATATGAGTTTTGGCTATCATAAGTGAGATTTCTAGGCCATGTTGTATCACGCGTGTAACACCCCGTTTTCTAAAGCGTTTTCAAAATAGTGTCATTGTAATATCCCGAATTTTAGGCCTATAGACTTGAAAATTAGTCTATTTTTGGAAGACTACTAGGCCATATTTTTAAAAGTGAAAAAAATAGTTGGATAATAAATATTGGTTTAGAAATTTTAGAGTGAATATTTTATGGCTTTTAGAAGCTAATTGAGAAAGACAAATCTTTATAAGGTATTAAGGATTTAAATTTCAATATATTTATGCTTGCAACTAATCACAAGAGGGGTTTGTATTGTGGGACAAGAAGGTTTCTCTATATGATAAACTAATACCCACTTATTTCTATTTGCCTTCCCCTTAGAATTATTATAATCATTCCATTATCTATCAAATATACTACCTTCCGTGAACCAAGATGAGCAAGAAGACAAGCTATTCTTAATCAAGCATTCTACTAGACTCCACTACATATTTAATTAGTATATTATATGATTGAGATGAGCAGCAAAGACATACGCATGAGACCCAAAGTTTCATTGTGTTCCTTCCTTTTAATTTACTAATGGACAAAGTGCTCCACCTTTCTCACCATAATTGCTAGACAAATACCTACCCAATATTTTAATCTTCTTCTCTGTATCATACGGATGGACAATGGTTCCTACTCAATACTTATCATAGAATAATTAAGGGATCCGATTGGCAAAAATTTCCTTCATTATATTCCAAATGAAATGCCAACTCACATTCCATTTTTAATCAATCATCCACTACCCATCGGTTTGTCTCCCATCTTATCCAATTATTCTTGGTTATAATATTGTCTTCCAATCCATTTAGATATGCTTAACCGACAGCACCTCTCATTCTTTTGTTTGTTTTTGATAATTCACATATCACATGGTTCTTTAGGTAGAATGCTTTAATTATTAAATCTTATGTGGTCACGGGAAGGGGAAAAGTGAAAGATATATGTGAGATATATGAAGATATGCTTACGCTAAGGACAGCCATGCTTTGCAATTATCCAAAATGAATAAGAAAAGGTGCACTCATGTTAAATAAATATATACATAACAACCTTCTCTTGCATCGGTTGGGTTTCAAAGTTTATACAGAGAGGCGATACCGGGAGTGTGAAGAATAGTAAGAGTGTGAAAGAGACAGAGAGCTTCAAGTGAGTGAGCTACTTCCTTATATTAAATTTAATAGAGAAGGCCGGATGTTTTTTTAGAAGTAAAAGGAGGGAGAAGTTGCTAAGGCTAAAGGAGCAAGACAAGTAAGTAAATGTTTTAACTTAAGTTATTTCATGAAGTTGGTTTCAAAACCTTATTTATCACTTCTTATATATTATTTTGGGTTAATTAAGAAGTGGTAAAACCATAAGGAGTTTGATGATTTTAAGGTTACCATAGTGTTTATCACGGAAAATGGAGTAAGAATAAGGTTGGAAATGATTTTTAGAATCAAAAAGAATTAATTAAGCAAGCTACCAAAACTGCCAGTTTTAACGGTTTGGAAGGCAGTCGAATTGTAAATGGTTTTCGGTGAAGTGAATGGTGTCTAAAAATCATGAAATCTTCCAGTTTTGAAGTAGACATCCAGAGCTTTCTTTTGATATATAATATGTAATTTTTAGAGCTCTGTACAAGGAGTTATGGATTTTACAATCTGGCCTAAAATACTGGAAGTATAAACTGGACAGCGAAGTGATTTATTTAAACTGGGAATAGTATGGATATTTTTGGCTGTTGAGAATATTTTTCGGTGAAAATAGACTCACCAAAGGACATTTAGGTTTTGGAAGCACATCATTTGGAGCTTTGTACAAATAGTTATGAATTTTCAAAGTTAATGAAAATTCTGGACAGAAAAGGATTTAATCCGAAAATTGTTGCAATAAGAATTTTAAATGGGTGATTTATCGTTTAAAGGGTCGCAAGGATTCTAAACGATAAAAAGAACCCTGTTGGATATTTTGGAAGAAATGGATTATAGTGAAGATTAATATTTATAATGATACTATTTTAGGAGTTGACTGTCAAGTGGTTCGAGCACCGGTGAATTTCTTTTAGCTATTCGGAGTTGAGGTAGTAACTCTAATCTTGCATTCTTTGTATGTCTTTATATGATTGTATGTACCATTCAATATGTATAAATATGTACTGTATGAATTGTTTGTGCTGTATGTGCTGAATGTATATGTGATGGTTATCTGTCATATACTGATCTATACTTAGAATGTAAGATTAACATGTTACTCTGGGAACCTTCGGGGTCCCAGTATTTGTTGCTACCTGTGGATTGTTCAGTTTAGAGAGCGTGGCTCACAAGGCAAGGCGGTACTCACTGTTGAATAGTGATGCTGGGACGGACCGAGAAATGCTATAGGTTATTTTTATTAGCCTATTTTAGAGACTAGAAATTTATTTGTATAGCTCTATGTGGATTTTGTTATGTAATCAGAATTTAATATCAGTATTACTATGCTAGAATGACTATGCTCATTAGGCTGTGCGCTACAACTCTGATAATAATTGATATATCAAGGGGTGTTTCAATTAATGGTATCAGAGCAAAGGTTCTGGCATTTTTGAAAGAGTATACTGATATTAGATTACATAAACAAACGAAATAGCACGGAAAAAGGAATACTGTTGCTAACTCTAGGGCTCTTGATGTTGAGTTAGATTGTGATTTAGATCCCCAGATTTTATTGAAAGTTTGAGGTTAAGCTTGCTTAGGCGAGAGGAATTTCAGGCAAGGTAAACCCTGAGTAGTATTGTAAGAATTTGAAATCTCTTGATTTATGATGTGAATAGTATCTATGTTGATATTTGGATAATCCTGATTGGTACCAGGATTAGTAGAATAAGGGTGATAGACAAACCCAGAAAATAGAATTTTCCCTGATCACTAGTTGGTATGCTAGTACAAGGGAAGAGGTTGAATTATAGAAAATGAAATGGAGCGTTTGTGAAATATACCAGTTTAAAAATAATAATATATGAGCTCCGAAGAATTTTATGCCAAGTTGGTCCATGACCTGGATTCTAATGGAACTCTGTGATTAAGAGTAAGCAGGTGAGGTTAACCCCAGGGTGGGTGAATAGGAATTATGAATTCGAGGAAAGTTATTTGGGATTATTTATTTGAGGATAGTTCATGAATAATATAAGCTATAAATCATGATGATTTTATCATGTTTTACGGGGTATGAGTAAGGTTTCAGAATTAGGTTAAAGAACCTAAAAACTAATTGGGCATCTAGAGGGTGCTCCCAAATCGAATCATGACCTAAGAATCAGGAAATAGTTGAGTGATTCTTTAGGCACTTGACTTGATCTAAATGAATTGTGGTACTAGAGTATGGTACAAAATGATTTGATTAAATTGAGATACTAGAATATGGTACCTATATATATGATGAGGTATTTCGAGGTTGTAAGCTACTGTTCTATCTTAAGGGAAAGATCTTGATTATCGAATATTCCCTTAGAGTGTGTAATTGAGAAGTAGTTCCTTGGTGAAACCGAGTGATAGCTAGCACCTTGGTAACTACAGGTTATTTCTTATGATTGGGACAAATAACCGTAGGGTTGTTGGTGGTGGATGGATTCTTTAAGGTATTAGAATGTGGTACCAATGTGTATGAAAGCCACCAATGGAGAATTCTAACCAATCAGAGTGCGCAGCGGAATCGTGGTGAACACGATAAGAATAGAATGGACTAAATGTCCTATGAATGGCTTGAGTAGCCACGAATGGAAATTTGAAATGTAGAATTGATGACCTTCTATAATAGTTGTCTGTTCCTGGTTATGTTGAAAATTGAATTTTGTATTTACCAATGCACCTGCAGTATTTGTGGATTTGCGGAATTGAATTTTCGAATTTGTGAATTTTTGAAAATAAAGTATTTGAATGAAATATTTTTCAACCGAATTTGAGACCAGTTTGAATGGTCTGTTTGTGAAATGTGTTGTCTCATAAAAGGGGGTTTTGTTAGAACCCAGAATTTGAAACTGAGTTTTCAACTTTGTTGTGGTAGATGCAGTACAGAACTGGAAGAGGCCAGAAACTGTTGTAGATGTACAAGGTTTGCTGGGTCTTGCCAGATGAATTTGAAAAATTTTAAAATCGCTGGCCATTGTTGAAAATTCTTTTGAGGGGATTAGTTTGTAGAGCTGACACTCGCACCAGCAGTGTATGTTCTCAATCTGAGTAGTTCCGCCTTGTGAGGGCGTGCATTTTGCCTTGTCTGGTCGGTACCCACGCAGGCGTTTGGAGCAAGGCTCCTGGATTATGGTTCTTGTCCCGGGTATGGGATTCCAGTGGGTGACCCGTTATTTGTGCCAGTGCGGACACTGGGTCTCTTGTGGATGGAAACTCTCCCACATTGACCGACAGGTATGTCACCACTTCAGTGGTTTGCGTATGAAAGGATTGGGATGTGTCGCTGTACTGAAAGGTTGAAATGGTGCCATGTGCTCTCGATTGTGAAAACTTTTTGAAATAAGTTATCCCGCTCAAAAGTGTGTGCCGGTAGTAAATGTTTTCTGAAACCAATCCGGCAGTAAATGTGTTTACATGAATATTTGATCTGGTAGCGACGAAGTTTGAAAATGTGATAGCACTATTACTTTTTGGTATAGTGTGAATTATGAAATGTTTTGCAACCACAAAGATTTTCAAAGTGTGAAAATTTGAATTTGAGACAACATGGATAAATGAAAAGCAGTGATGTAATTAACATTACTGATGTGTTGAAATTAAAGCGGTGCAGTTGGTATTTGTAATAATACCGGAACAGAAACTGTTAGAATGGTCTAGAGATCTGAACTAAGAAAGTCAGATAGTATTAGCCAGTTATGGAACTGAGAAAGAAAAAAAAAAGTCTGGAAGCTTTAATTGAAGAAGCTCAGACGTGGGATAGACGAGTTGAGACTTGAGGATGTAAAACCCAGTATGCAACTTTGCATAAGGGCGATGTCTTTTGGCTGTAAGACTTGTGTTTGTTGCCAAGTACGGTAACATTGAATCAGTAAGACTTGTGATTGAATGCTACACTTGGGTATATGCAGATTATGGAAGTTGCAGATTATGTTGTGGGCTTCGTAAGCATACATAGAAGAGGATAGATTGAAAGTCAAGAATGATTTCTTGAGTATAAATGTTCAAATTTCGAGGACGAAATTTATTGAACAGGGGGAGAAATGTAATATCCCGAATTTTAGGCCTATAGACTTGAAAATTAGTCTATTTTTGGAAGACTACTAGGCCATATTTTTAAAAGTGAAAAAAATAGTTGGATA
Organism: Acacia crassicarpa; assembly: GCA_034222035.1. NCBI lineage: Eukaryota > Viridiplantae > Streptophyta > Magnoliopsida > Fabales > Fabaceae > Acacia > Acacia crassicarpa. Next base: position 22,789,314 of record JAWXYG010000011.1, on the reverse strand, counting down.
ATAAATATTGGTTTAGAAATTTTAGAGTGAATATTTTATGGCTTTTAGAAGCTAATTGAGAAAGACAAATCTTTATAAGGTATTAAGGATTTAAATTTCAATATATTTATGCTTGCAACTAATCACAAGAGGGGTTTGTATTGTGGGACAAGAAGGTTTCTCTATATGATAAACTAATACCCACTTATTTCTATTTGCCTTCCCCTTAGAATTATTATAATCATTCCATTATCTATCAAATATACTACCTTCCGTGAACCAAGATGAGCAAGAAGACAAGCTATTCTTAATCAAGCATTCTACTAGACTCCACTACATATTTAATTAGTATATTATATGATTGAGATGAGCAGCAAAGACATACGCATGAGACCCAAAGTTTCATTGTGTTCCTTCCTTTTAATTTACTAATGGACAAAGTGCTCCACCTTTCTCACCATAATTGCTAGACAAATACCTACCCAATATTTTAATCTTCTTCTCTGTATCATACGGATGGACAATGGTTCCTACTCAATACTTATCATAGAATAATTAAGGGATCCGATTGGCAAAAATTTCCTTCATTATATTCCAAATGAAATGCCAACTCACATTCCATTTTTAATCAATCATCCACTACCCATCGGTTTGTCTCCCATCTTATCCAATTATTCTTGGTTATAATATTGTCTTCCAATCCATTTAGATATGCTTAACCGACAGCACCTCTCATTCTTTTGTTTGTTTTTGATAATTCACATATCACATGGTTCTTTAGGTAGAATGCTTTAATTATTAAATCTTATGTGGTCACGGGAAGGGGAAAAGTGAAAGATATATGTGAGATATATGAAGATATGCTTACGCTAAGGACAGCCATGCTTTGCAATTATCCAAAATGAATAAGAAAAGGTGCACTCATGTTAAATAAATATATACATAACAACCTTCTCTTGCATCGGTTGGGTTTCAAAGTTTATACAGAGAGGCGATACCGGGAGTGTGAAGAATAGTAAGAGTGTGAAAGAGACAGAGAGCTTCAAGTGAGTGAGCTACTTCCTTATATTAAATTTAATAGAGAAGGCCGGATGTTTTTTTAGAAGTAAAAGGAGGGAGAAGTTGCTAAGGCTAAAGGAGCAAGACAAGTAAGTAAATGTTTTAACTTAAGTTATTTCATGAAGTTGGTTTCAAAACCTTATTTATCACTTCTTATATATTATTTTGGGTTAATTAAGAAGTGGTAAAACCATAAGGAGTTTGATGATTTTAAGGTTACCATAGTGTTTATCACGGAAAATGGAGTAAGAATAAGGTTGGAAATGATTTTTAGAATCAAAAAGAATTAATTAAGCAAGCTACCAAAACTGCCAGTTTTAACGGTTTGGAAGGCAGTCGAATTGTAAATGGTTTTCGGTGAAGTGAATGGTGTCTAAAAATCATGAAATCTTCCAGTTTTGAAGTAGACATCCAGAGCTTTCTTTTGATATATAATATGTAATTTTTAGAGCTCTGTACAAGGAGTTATGGATTTTACAATCTGGCCTAAAATACTGGAAGTATAAACTGGACAGCGAAGTGATTTATTTAAACTGGGAATAGTATGGATATTTTTGGCTGTTGAGAATATTTTTCGGTGAAAATAGACTCACCAAAGGACATTTAGGTTTTGGAAGCACATCATTTGGAGCTTTGTACAAATAGTTATGAATTTTCAAAGTTAATGAAAATTCTGGACAGAAAAGGATTTAATCCGAAAATTGTTGCAATAAGAATTTTAAATGGGTGATTTATCGTTTAAAGGGTCGCAAGGATTCTAAACGATAAAAAGAACCCTGTTGGATATTTTGGAAGAAATGGATTATAGTGAAGATTAATATTTATAATGATACTATTTTAGGAGTTGACTGTCAAGTGGTTCGAGCACCGGTGAATTTCTTTTAGCTATTCGGAGTTGAGGTAGTAACTCTAATCTTGCATTCTTTGTATGTCTTTATATGATTGTATGTACCATTCAATATGTATAAATATGTACTGTATGAATTGTTTGTGCTGTATGTGCTGAATGTATATGTGATGGTTATCTGTCATATACTGATCTATACTTAGAATGTAAGATTAACATGTTACTCTGGGAACCTTCGGGGTCCCAGTATTTGTTGCTACCTGTGGATTGTTCAGTTTAGAGAGCGTGGCTCACAAGGCAAGGCGGTACTCACTGTTGAATAGTGATGCTGGGACGGACCGAGAAATGCTATAGGTTATTTTTATTAGCCTATTTTAGAGACTAGAAATTTATTTGTATAGCTCTATGTGGATTTTGTTATGTAATCAGAATTTAATATCAGTATTACTATGCTAGAATGACTATGCTCATTAGGCTGTGCGCTACAACTCTGATAATAATTGATATATCAAGGGGTGTTTCAGTCATCAGAGTTCAAAAGATTTGATCACAGTAGAGCATCGGAATAGTTGTGAAAACGAGTAACTGATAAGACATTCATTCAAAGTGTATCTATGTACTGTTACAGTCATCCAAATAGTCAATATTCAAAAAGACGGAAAATTAAAATTCTCGACATAATATCCTCGGCTGCCTCTTCACGCCACTTGCTTACCCTTCTCCTCGTACTGGCCTCCTGAGGGTCCTGGGGCTAAGGTAAGAGCTGAGGTTCAATTACTATTGAACCTCAGGTAATGGTTAACCTCATGCTTATGTATCAAATATGTATGACAGATATCCATGGCAAAACAGCAATAATCACATACAATATTCTCATATTTAGATAATAACATAACACAGCCACTGCAATATGCATGTTATTATAGTCTGCACTATTCACCAATACCACGGTTGACATCCGTGTCCTCAGCGCTAGGAAAACATAACGGCGTTATCAAGACCATAACCCGTATCAAGCTGCATGTGTGTGATCAATTTTCAAAATAGAGTCTCAGACTATCTATCACATATAAGCATACAATAAGCATCAGAGTTAGTGTTACAGTACGCGAACGTACCTAGGTTGGTAATTTCGGTACGTGGTTCCGGTGTAACGTTGATTAGAGAATGATTGTAGTCTTCCTATATTAGGAATATTGCGTTATTAATTTATAATTAATATCTTAAAATATATTTTGGCCACTACTGACTATTCTACCCTTGATACATTAAACCATTATTTTATTTCTTCAAAATTCGTGGAAAAACGCTGGGCAACATTGGGCAGAATTTCGCCTATCTTTGAAAAATCATAACTAATTCTAGGAAAATCGAAACGAAGATCCATAAAATGTTCCGGACTCCTTAGGATGTCTATTTTCCAGAAAAAATATCAGGCTTTGCCCAGATTTCAAAAATCATTCCCAGATTTCACGTGGTCATCCTCTGCCCAGAAATTCCAGCATTTTCGCAACATAAACTTTGTGAATTTCTTTCTCACTGTACAGATCTCATTTCAACATGTTCTTTACATATTTGAAAATCCCTATATGTTTACTTGGATCATGAATTGTCTCAGAATTTTTCAATATCATTTTCAACATGAAATATGAGTGTTTCTGTTACTAGTTCAGAAATCGCCTAACCGACGAATTTAAAAGATTAAACTACTTCTAGCTATGAATTTAAAACTCACAACTAAAGAACTTTGCTTACCTAAAGCTTGATCTCCTTCAAGCCTTCCTTCAGCTCTCTCAACTCTCTCTCAAATAAGCAGATGATGCTTTGCTTGGTGTGAGGAAAATGAGTGAACTTGGCCCTCTATTTATAGTGAAAAGGTTGGACAATTTGGTAATTAAATGCAACTTTCCTCTTGATAAGTATTCACCATTGGATCTAGGGCTTCATTGAAACTTTAAATCCTCACCACTCTCTCCCTCTCATCCGACTTCTCTCTCTCTCTCCCCTCTTCTCTTTCTTTTTCCTTCTCCTAGAAGCTAAAGCCCTTGGGGTGCAAGTATGGAATAGTGCATTGTGTCCTACAAGCTACCATTTGACCACATGTGATGAAAATCAACTTCCTTCTCCTTGAAGCCTCACCAAAACCGTGCCCCCCTCTGATTTTTTTCTTTTTGAATTGTTTTTGGGTTGGTTTGGGCTTTCTTGTTGATTTGGGCAAGGGTTTGGTAAAGGTTTGGGTTACCAAAAATGATCCAATTGAGTTTTGTTGTGACTAAAGCCCTAAATTAATTTCTTCTTGTTTACTATTTGATTTAGCTTAATTAGGTTTAGTTTACATTAATTTTATTGTTTTACTAATTCAATTATGATCCTCCTAAATCCACTTGTTTTAATTATTGTTCCCTTGATGAGTTTTAATATGGACTCTAACCAAGATATTTCAAATTGTTTGTCAATATTTGCCATTAGGTTAATTATGAATGTTATTCAATTAAGATTAACTTTTGATGTCCAATGATTAATTTTTAGTGTTCTCTAATTATTTTAGTTCTCTTCCTACTCCTTTACGGCTTAATTTTGCCAATATGTGAATTATATGACAATATATCATTAAGTGTGAATTTAATTGTTCTTGAATTGTTGGAAATTCCATTTAATTGGTTTAGGGGTTTTTATGGCATCTTACAATATTTTATGACTCCTAGTAAAATTTAGGGAGTTGGATTTTGCCCTATTAAGTCTTACCGAAACTTATTCATGAAATAGAATAAATACACTACTATTTGGAGACAACATACTTTCCTATTTTCAATAGATCCTAATGGCCAAAATATCACATTTAAAAGTAATACAAACTTCGGGGTATTATAATGTGACAAGGTTGCTGTTGATCCCAGCAAAGTGGAAGTAGTGCTGGACTGGAAGAAGCCAAAGGTAGTGATGGAGATACATAGTTTTCTGGGTCTGGCAGGATACTACCACAGATTTATACAGAATTTCTCGTGTCTTGCCTTATCATTGACAAAGCTCACGAGAAAAAATTAAACGTTTGTTTGGGATGATGATTGTGAGAAGGGCTTCTAGGAATTAAGGGAGAGGTTGACTACAGCACCAGAGTTGATTATCCCAGATCTGAGTGAGACTTATGTAGTCTACAATGATGCCAGTAGACGTGGATTGGGATGTGTCCTCATGCAGTAGGGCAGAGTGGTGGCTTCTGCCTCTCGTTAGTTGAGGCCACACGAGTTGAATTATCCTACGCATGATTTAGAGCTTGCGGCTATCGTGTTTGCTTTGAAGATATGAAGGCACTACCTATATGGTACGACTGTAGAAATGTACTGCGACCACAAGAGTCTCAAGTATCTGTTTGATCAGAAAGAACTCAATATGAGGTAGCGCCACTAGATGGAGTTGTTAAAAGATTACAACCTAGAGATCAAGTATCATTTGGGTAAAGCGAATGTCGTTGCAAATGCTCTAAGCAGAAAGGCGGTGCAGGTGGCATACATGATGATTCGAGAGCAGAGGCTACTTGAAGATTTCAGATATATGAACCTATCGAATTAGGTTTGCGTGAATCTGAACAGGCCCAACGAAGCCTACCAAAGTCTTCTTATTAGCCAAGAAGAGAATGATCTGAGAGAAGAAATCGAAGAAGCTCAAAAGTGAGATGAATGGGCAAAGACAACATGAGAGATGATTTCTCGAGGCGAGACTCAAGATTATGACCTTTAACCTAGTTGATTGGTAAGGTACAAGAAGCGGATCTACATACCGCCGGTTGATGAATTAAGGCGGAAGATATTGGATGAGGCTCATAAAAGTAAGTATACTCTACATCCAGGAATGATTAAGATGTACCAAAACTTAAGATCTGAGTTTCAGTGGCCCAGGTTGAAGAAAGATGAAACACAATACGTGGCCAGATGCTTGACTTGCCAAAAGGTAAAGATAGAACATTAGCAACTCACTAGTCCTCTTCAAGGGCTAGAAATTCCTTAATGGAAATGGGGAATCACGATGTGATCTTGGTAATTGTTGACCAATTAACTAAGTTGGCACATTTCATAATCCCCATCAATGTCAACTATTCTCCAGAACGGTTGGTGGAAATTTATATCAAAGAGAATGTGAAAATCCATGGTGTACCAAAGCGCATCGTCTGAGACTGGGATCCATGATTTACATCCTGATTTTGGCAAGCATTGCATGAAGCATTGGGGACAAAGCTGAAATTCAGTACAACTTATTACCCTCAGATCGATGGTCAGTCTGAAAGAACAATACAGATGTTAGAAGATATGTTGAGAGCGTGTGTATTGGATTTCAAAGGAAACTGGGATCGACATCTTCCACTGGTAGAATTCGCATACAATAATAGTTATCATGCAAGCATTCAAATGGCTCCATTTGAAGCATTGTATGGGAGAAGATGTCAGTCACCTATATGCTAGACAGAATTGTCTGAGAGACAGCTACTCGGACCAAATATAGTTGATCAATCCTCTGAACAAATTGCCTTGATCAAGAGGAGACTCCTAGCAGCACAAAGCAGACAGAAGAGATATGTTGATAAAAGGAGAAGACCTCTAGAGTTTGAAGTCGGAGATCATGTATTTTTAAAGATATCCCCAGTAACCGATGTTGGTAGAGCACTTAAGAAATATCCCATTCGTAAAAGTGGTCTGGAAGGGGTTATCTCCTAGGGAGGCAACTTGGGAAATAGAAGAGGATATGAAGAAGAAATATCTAGAGTTTGTTGTGTAGAGTTTAGTTAGTGTTTAGTAAATTTCAAAGGCGAAATTTTATTTAACAAGGGGATAAATGTAAGTCCTTAAAATTCCTATTCATAATAAATATTTTATTTTGATGAATAATTAGCATAAAATAAAGGTGAAATATGTGTCTCAAATTATTGAAGTTTGTTGATTATAATTTTAGGCAAATTTCCCTTGGAATTAAATAAACAAAAGGCAAAATATAAGACTAAGGTTATGGATCATAAGATGTGATATAATCATCATATAAAATGATGGTTATTTTATAACTAAAAGAGGCAAGAAATGCTAAGAAGTCTCCTAATCAAATTAAGGGAAATTAGCAAAAGTTAATGAGTAAATTAGCTTGAATTAATTAAGATTAAGCGTATAAATTCCCCTAATTAATTAAGGGGAAATTAAAAGTATCAATAAAAGGCTGATTATTTTCGAAAATTAAGAGCTAAAGATAAATGATTAAAGCTTGAGTAATAAAGCACTAATAACTATAATTAGCTAACAAACCAATTATACAATAGCATATGTAATCAAGGGACAAGTAAGCTCTTATTTAAGGTGATAATTAAGTTTAATAAATTAGCCCAAAAGGTTAACAATTTCAGCTGACCTTGTTAAAGCAATGAGAGCTAAGTATCTTAAGATAATATGTCAAGTAATTAAGCCTAAAACTTCATGTAATTAGATTAACCAATAAAAAGTGTAATTAAAAGGCATTTAAACACTTCATTAGGATGCAAATCAAAGTTTAAATACTCAGCCCCTAAAGTCAACAAAGGTGGCGCATAGCACATGGATAGGATTTTTATTTTCTCTTTCATGAAATAATCAAAATATTTAGTTTAAAAAAACATATGAAATGACTATTGAAGAGGGGGGTTGGCGGCACAAAATGTAGGGGTGTTTCATAAAGTGGTTTAATCCAATGGTGGAAGAAGAAGTAAGAAGTTTTGGTTTGCTTGATATTTACCAAAATGACCTTAAAGCTTTGCTTATAAATAGAGGCTTCACCCATTACAATTCTTTACACCAAAACACTACAATATATCTGATTTAGAGTGGAAGAGAGTGCTGGGCAAAAATTCATAGGAAACAAGGAGAAGGAGAAGGAACTTCAAGGGTGAGTTCTTTAGTTTTTAGTATAAATGTAGTTTAATCTAGAAAATGAGGAAGTAAATTCCTATACTTGTTTTTAGGTCTCCATTGCAATGAAAAATTCTGAATGAGGTAAAAACATGTTGGAAAATAAATTTTGGAATCAAAAGACCCAAATGGTGGAAGTTTGGAAAAATCCCAGATTTCAGTTCTTTTAGAATCAGTCACCTTGTGATTATTATTTTATGTATCAAATGAAATCCAAAAAATCATGAAATTTTACAGGGTTAAAGTAGACATGTAGGGTTTTCCATTGATATAACATTTGTAACGTGTTGATTTTTGTACAAGGAGAAACAAATTTTTGAAGTTAAGCCATTTTTTTGATAGTAAAACTGGAACAACGGTGAAAGAAATGGAAACTGGGAATGATCTGGGTATTTCTAGTTTGAGGGTATAATTGGAATAACAAATCCACTAAGGGTAAAAAGGTCAATAGTGGCTAAGATATCCCTTAGGATATTGTTTATAAAGGAAATAATGCAGTGATAATATTATAGGACATCTGAGAAGTTGGGAATTGGTACCAAAAGGAGAACGTACCGCTAGCTACGCAAACCAAGGTACGGACACGTACTGTAACTCTAATCTTCTATATCTTGTATGTATGTATATGATTGAATGATTCATGCATTCATGGGCAAGAATAGGTCTTGAGCCATACACCGTGACTAAGATATGGGTCTTAGGTCACCTATTTGTTTACATTCTGCTTTGTGTGAGTTATAGTCATGATAACGCCGCAAGTATGTTTTTCTAGCACTGAGGACACATGGATTCGTGGCACAAGTGAGTGTAGACATTGTGAACATTAAATTAGCAATGTGTAGGGTGCTATGCATTGTTGTATTGCGAACATTACATATGCTGTGTTGGGTGCTATGTATTGTTGTAACCTTACATCTGTTGTGTGCTATGTATGTATGGTTGATGCTAAAATGTAATGAATATATGTGATATGTATATATTTATATATTTTTTATACTTGAGCATGAGGTTAATTGTTACCTGAGATTCAATGGGTATTGAATATCAAAATTGAACTTAGCTTCAGGATTTGGAGGATTGGGAGTCAGTGAAAAGGGGAAGCAGCACGCGTAAGGACTCAACCGGAGTTTTAATATTTTGGGATGTATTATTACTTGCTAGATACTCTGTATCTGTATATTGGATAACTATATTGATATTCCCTCGACCAGATGCACTGTAAACGGTTTAAGTTATAGGTACGTATCGGTTACTCATCCGCTCAACCCAACTTATACGCTCAATAGCTCAACTCCAATGTTATTCTTATATACTGTCTATTAAAGTACATAATGGGTAGTATTGAATTAGGTGTTACACATATGGTAGTCTTTTAATTTCAAGACTCAAGTTGTAGACTTACTTTGGAATATTCCAAAATATAGAATTATGGATTACATTTGTAGTTTTCAATATTATTTATCAAGTATGATTGAAGTTGTTTTTCCATATAGGGTATGGCAGAGTATCACCATTTTGGTAGGGAAGCCCACCCTATTCAGCCCATTATTAATCTGCCAAAAAATGTTAAAGCTTCTATCTGGCAAAACCAGACACCAGGCTACATTTTACTGTCCAATAATCTTTCGGATAAGGTATCAGGCATAAACCTCGCCCTATCCATGCATAGCCCTATCCATTACTTACAAATAAAGTACATAGTATATCTGACTTGATAATAGAATTATTTGAATTCTTTTGGTTTGTGCTCCGCAAAATCAACTCCAACGATTCTTTGTAGTTGGAGATGGTGACGGCAGAAAGGAAACCACTCATAAATTTGTTGCAGGGTGGCCCACGGTGATTTTATTTTATACCAACGTATCATGTTTGAAATTACCTCTCATTAAAGAATTATATAAATTATAAATTACAATAAAAAAATAAAACACATTTATTTTGTTGTCCCTTTTCTTCACTGACTTGAAGCTATGAAGAAGGGAACCAATAGGCACCATCAACCTATCCAATCTAGACGGTCTAGATGAGATGTGGACAGTCCAAATTTGATATTTTTTAAAATATGCTTTTTAAATGAAAAAAATATTTTTGAAAAGTATTATTTAAGATATTATTTTTTTATTTTAGATTCTCTACCCATTAAAATTTTTTTAATAAAAATAAAAAGGAAAAAGAAATCAAATTTGAACCATCTAGATCTCATTTAGATAGGTTGATGGGATAGACACCATAGCTGGTTCCTATCATAGAGATATCATTCATTGAGGTCATAAGATGACTTTTAATAAAACAACTGAATTTCAAAGTGACATGTGACTTCGAGCCATTTACTCACAAAACTAAGAATAGACATAACAACTGGCTAATTAATTATTGTGTTTTCCAACACATAAAGTCAATTAATATCAAATGATCATAGATATAACAGTAAATCTATGATTCTTAAATTAGTAAATATCTAGCAAAAAGTAAGGAATAAACATTGTTCAGGTGTAGAATACAGATGTTCAGCTTTGGGCTGGTGCTTCGATGTTGGATCGATGTGTTCTGCCTGAGTATCTATGGAGCAGATAATCAGGAGAGCGTGGGATCACTGTGCACAATATAGGCTCTCGCCAAAGGGGGGTGGTGTGTGTGCACAGTGTGACTGAATGTAAAGAGTGTTGAGTTAGAACGTGTGCACCTTTGGATTAGGTCTCTATATTTATAGAGTTTACCGTGGTTAGGATATCTCTGCCCTGCATGATCCTTGGGGCGAATATATAGGTGAGTATCCCACTTAGATATCGGACTGGATGCTCCTATATCATTGTCGGATAGGATCTCCCTATAATGTAGGATCTCCCTACCTTATAGGTGTGTGCTGATATCTGACATATCCTCGGTTGGGCCCTCCTGGCATTCGGCTTTAATATAGATCCGTAACAGTTGCCCCCCAGCTCGGTAGTTTAGGCTTATGAGGTGCTGAGATGTACTTTGTCCCCGGATTCTATCGAGGTCCTTTGTACTGCCAAGCTGGCTTACGTGTGAGGTGGCCATTAGGGCAGCTTACTTCGAAGATCCAAGGTCTTGTCTCAAAGATCTCGAGTTGTTTTGTTGTCAACGTTGTTCCGAGGTGATGCGCCTTGGGTCCGTCATAACATGTGTTCATCCGAGGTGGTGTCATGGAGCGTACAGGTCCAAGGTGTTGAGCGTGACCTCAGCTTTGCAGGTTTGGTCAACCGTGCAAGGGTTCGATGACGTCGGTTAGTCCCCAATGGCTTTGTGCGCTTCCGAGGCGGAAACCCTTCCACATTCGCCATCATTACCCCTTTACACATGGCTTAACAGGATTGGGGAGAGGCTGTAACCGCCGTTCCTAGCCATGTACCGATTTTTGTGCGCATTTAATGCTTACCGTACGTCACGTCCATGTTTAGGGCGAAAAGACTCCTTTATCCCGACATTTTGATCTCCCGTAGCTTTATGAATGTTCATTTCGCCATTTATTCATATTTCCCTCCATTTCTCACAAACAAAGTTCTACTTTTTCTCTATAGTTCCCTTGTTCATCTTCGCTTTCCCCTGCAACCGTTGTTCCTGTTTGTCTGCAAATTTACAACTTTGTACTTCTTCAATCTTCATCGACCCAAGTATAGATTTCTTCTCTTATTGTTCTCCTATTGTGGATTCGAAGTTTTAGTTGTCTACTATAGATTTTTGTGCGCATTGTCGAGGCTTTAATCTAGGTAGGCTTCATAGGATTTTTTGGGTTAGTTCTTGAGTCCTGGTCTCCCTTCTGGCGTGCCCTTATACACGACAATACCTTTGTCCAGCCTTCCCCATTGCTTCCCCCTCATTACCCAACCTTTTATGTCTCTCTAGGTCTTCAGTCTTGGTGACGATGGATAGGATTAACCCCTTACCCCCTTCGAACCAGTCATTGGCTCCTGAGGAAGAAGAAATCCTACATGCCCATTTTCCCCGTGCAAGTTATTGGATCTTCGATTCGTCCCTCACTGAGGAGCAAAGGTTGGCTACTACACTTCGAGATGGATCCGGTGGACGGAGCGGTAGGGAGTCTCGACCTGCGGCGGTTAGGATTTAAAACACCGATCCTGCCCATGCGAGGCCGCGTGGCAAAGTTCAAGCTGAGGTCGAGGCGTTATCGGTTTAGCCTCTTAACATCTATGAGGCTCCCCCTCGTGCCTGTTCGGAGACCTTCCCAGAGGGGTAACTCGGCCCTTGTTGGGATTGCATCGCCTCGAGTTCCTATCACATCGCGAGTAGTGGATATTCCGTGCTAGCACCATCCTAGGTTCTTGTCGTCATTGGCCGTCTCCTGTCCCTAGTCCAACCCTTGGACGTCTGCGTCAGCCGGGTCCGCCTATCCTTCCCTCTCCGCGCGATAACATGGATGCGTCAGGTATTCCCACACTTGCTGATCTTAGTATTTTTTGTCTTTTTTATATGTAAATGGCCTCCGAATCCTCTCCCCACAGCCTACGGTCCGAAGCCGGGGAGTCGAACTCTTCTAGTCCTCCTAAAGCCTTATGTAAGAAGTACAAGTGGGTGACACATGAGGTTTTGAAAACTCGGTCGCTGATGTCTGACGTCGACATTGCTCGTCTTTGCATACCGAACTTTAACGGGTGCTTTGTCAGCCCTCCAGGTGAAGAAAAGCCTATATGCTCTACCCGTGAAGAGGGGCACACCAACTTCTTCTTTTACCGCGATTGTATGACCCGGCTTGGTGTCCGCTTCCCTTTCACTGAGTTCCAGATCTCGGCCTTGATTCACCTACATCTTGTACCCTCCCAGCTTCATCCCAATGGATGGGCTTACCTAGTTGCCTTTGAACGCTTATGTGCTTCCTTCCCTTGGCCCATTCCTTGCACCACAGCCTTATTCTTTTACTATTTTTGTCCCTTTACTCCCCGGTCTTCCAAGGAGGACGAGAAATTGAAGGGGTTGACTTCCCTCCACGGCGATCCCGATAGGAAACTCATGACCGCGTTCTCGGACTAGTTTAAGCACTTTCAAGAACGTTTTCTTTAACGTCATCGCTAAGCCTGGAGAACAGCTCTAGTTTTTGAAAGGGGCCGAGGCTAAGGATGTGGAGTGGAGGTTCCCCTTGTACTAAAATGAGGGCCACCACAACTTGACTTCTTCATCGTACTAGGTCACGTTGGATGATCTTCTTTCGGAGATGGTCCCCTCCATAGATCGATTGACCACGTTTGTGAAGAAATATGGCGTTTAGAGCACAGCCTTTTTTAATACCGGGCCTGGTTCCGAGCCGGGGCCTGTGGATTGTATGGTCCTTATGTTTATTGACTCTCATGACTTGTGTATACTTTTGTCTTGCTTTGCTTTATCCATGCTTCTAGCTTAGTAGCCTATATTCTAAGTCTTCTGCTTTGCTCTTTGCAGCTTAAGACATGTCGGAGCTCCCTAAGTATCTATCTCACGTGAATTCGGACGTGGCGGCGCCGAATAGGGCGAGCAAGAAACGTGCTGCCTCGGATGCCAAGGTTGGGAAAACCAAGGCGGCTTCCAGCCCAACAAGGGCTAAGAAAACAAAGGCCTCAGATGCCTGGGGAACTACTCGCTCCGCCCCCACCGGGTCATCGCCAAGGCAATTTTTTCGCAGGGCTCGAAAGGAAAAGAAGTTGTTGCCTCTGTTTCCCAGGAAGGTCCTCCTCCTCCGTCCGGACTTCCGCTACCCCTCCCCCAGTTCACCAAATTGCTTGCGGCCTCGCCTGGGAGAATGGGGTGATGGAAGAGCTTGATGTTGCATTCCTCCCATCTCATCAGTTCATGAACTGCTTGCCTCTACCCCTCCATAGATGAGACGCTGGTTCATGACGCCCAAAAATTTCTCTGTAAGTCCATTGGTCTGCACCAGGCGCTACTTCACCTGAAGAGCAAATATGTTGGGGCCGAAACTGAGGTCGGGCGTCTGAAGCTGGCGTAGGAGGAGGCCGAGGCAAAGATGAAGACTCTGGAAGAGGAGCTGGCTGTTGTCAAGGCCTCTGTTGGGAAAGCAACTGAGGAGGCTCTTACAAAAAGCCTGGATGCTGTGAAGGTCTTGCAACAGCAATGCGCTGAGCTGGCCTCTAAACTGGGCTTGAGCAAAGACGCTCTTGCTATAGAGCAATAGGCCCACCTGGATTGCGTCGAGTCACTCAAGGAGGTGGCTGCGGATTGCTTCAAGATTGCCTTGGTGTAGATTGAATTCCTGGACCCCACCATGTCTCTAAACCTCGATGGGTATGATTACCGAGCCTATGTTAAGGACGGTGTGCTGGTTCCGCCTCCTCCCACTCTCGAAGATGAGTTGTTGTCCTTTGAGGATGAAGAGCACAAAGAGCAGGTTGGTGACGAGGAGCAGGGTGGCGGAGAGGGGCAGAATACTGGTAGGGATGGCGGGGAAGGAGCTTTTGGTGCTGTTCCTCCAAGCTGAGGGTCGGAGCTTTAACTTCCTAGTTTTTATCCTCTCAAGCGGTTGTACCCTTTGGATTTTTCTTGCTGGCCTTGATGCCTAGCAATTGTAATTTGAACAACTTTTTTAATGACAAGTATTAATTTGTTGCCATATTCCGCTATTTTTGAATTCTAAGCTTTGTTAGAAATTCTTCGACTGGGCCAAGGTCTTTGATTATGTAGATCTATGTCATCTTCCATACTTTAAGTCTGTGAATTAGTGGTAGGGTTTGCTTTTTTAACCACAAAGGGTGTTAATTTAAACTGTGTAGGGTTTTTATTTTAACCACGCTGCTGAGTGCTGGTGCCGTTGGTCGGGATCGCAACCGAGATAAGGGCAAATTGTTACATGTCCAGCCGTGGTGTTTGAAACGCAATGCTTAAACATTTTGACCTAATCAGGGTCGGGGATGACAATTCATCTTCTTATCTCGGTCGAGCGTTGACGCGTCAATTTCGCGAAGGCCACAAATGGCAATTTCGCCGAGCTCTTAACTCGAGCTGGTTTGCCCCGGTGTAAACCATCTAGATGTGTAGTGTTTGTGACCGAGTTTTGAGACCTCGGTGTAATGCTTAAGCTATCAATAGTGCACGTTTGCAAATTTCCACTGAGGAATCCTTCATTAAAAGAAACTGCTCCAAAGAGCTAACAAGTCGTTCAATGAAATCATAAAAGGATAAAAATATAAATTCTTTAATTTAAACACTGAAATTAAGAAATAACCGAGCTCCAAACAAGGTGTGTCTGGCGCTGTTATGAATTTCGAGCTGAGATCTTGCTGTAGTAGATTTTTAGCTTGTTGGCATTCCAGGTTCTCTTCACATGCTTCCTTGCCAAGGTTTTGAGTATGTAGGCTCCGTTGTCCGGTTTCTCTTTAACCCTGTAGGGGCCTTCCCAATTTGCAGCCAGTTTTCCATCTTTGGCGTTCTTATTACCAATATCGGCTCGTCGGAGTACTAGGTTGCCTCGATTAAAAGAGCAGGGTCGGACCTTCTGGTTATACTTTGTTGCCAGGAGCTGCTTGGCGGCTAACTCTCGGCAGTGTGCTGCAACTCAGACCTCATCAATCAAGTCCAACTTTGTTCTCAACGTGTTGTCATTTGGCCCTTCTCCTTCCTGGCAAGCTTTGATTTTCCTCCATGACGACTGTCCTATCTTGACCGGGATCATTACCTTGCATCCATAGGTCAATCAAAAAGGGGTTTCTTGGGTTGAAGTCTGCACACTTGTCTTGTAGCCCCACAAAACACTGTAAAGTTGTTCGACCTAGTTAGATTCTGCATCTTGCATTTGTTTCTTTAAGCCTTCTAGGACGATCTTGTTGGCTGCTTCAGCTTGGCCATTGGATTGCGGATGATCCACCGAGGCGAAGTGCTGCCGAACATCCAGGTCCGACATCATGGCCTGGAATCTTTGGTCCATAAATTGCATCCTATTGTCCGTGACTACCTCGGAAGGTATTCCAAAACGAGAGACAATGTTGTGGCGAAAGAACCTTCGTATACGCGCTGAGGTTATCGTAGTCAGAGGCTCTGCTTCAATCCACTTAGTGAAGTAATCTACTACCATAATGAGCCACCTGAATTGTCCGGGGGCTTCCTTGAATGGTCCGAGGATGTCCATCCCCTATTTGTAGAAGGGCCAGGGGGCCGAAAGGCCTTTCAGCTCGGTTGGTGGAGGCCAAATAATTTTGGCGTGTTTCAGCTCGGTTGGTGGATGTCCTCGGGGCTTGCATATCTAACACTGCCTTGCACTTATCAGGATTCGCCTCGATTCCGTGGTTGGTCAACATAAAGCCTAGGAACTTCCCGGCAGGAACTCCAAATGCACATTTGGCTGGGTTTAACCTGATCCGATGCCTTCTTAACTTCTCAAAAGTTTGTTCCAAGTCTCGGATGTGGTCTTCTGGGTCTCTTGACTTCACAATCATGTCATCAATGTACACTTCTATATTTCGTCCGATCTGGTCTTTGAAGACTCTGTTAATAATTCACTGATAAGTGGCTCTGGCGTTCTTTAATCCGAAAGGCATGACGTTGTAACAATAATTGGCCTTGTCGGTCATGAAGGTTGTCTTCTCCTGGTCGTTGGGGTGCATGGTTATTTGATTGTAGCCGAAGTAGGCGTCCATGAAGGATAGCAACTGAAAACCGACGGAGTTGTCGACCAACTGATCAATGCTTGGCATCGAGTAGGAATCTTTTAGGTAGACCTTGTTTAAGTTGGTGTAATCCATGCATAGCCTCCATTTGCCACTTGGCTTTAAAACCATGACTACATTAGAAAGACATGTGGTGTATTGTATTTCTCTGATGAATCCGGTTGCCAAAAGCTCTGTAACATGCTTTTCAAGGGCCTTCTATCTGTGGGCTCCGATGTTCCCTTTCTTCTGGGCCACTGGTGTCGACCCCGGCTGGATGGCCAGTTTGTGGTAGCAGAAACTAGGGTCGATCCCTGGTATCTCGGACGCCGTCCAGGCAAAGACATCCTGGTTCTACTTCAGGAATTCAATAAACCGAGCTTTCAGATGACGACTCATTGCTCCTCCGATTTTGGTGGTCTTTGAAGGATCCTCTCTTAGGACCAGCTCCTCTAATTCCTTTTCTGGTTTTGGACGTGGGACCTCGGGCTCGTTCCGGAAGTCAAGTTCTATCATGTTTACTAGACATCAGGATTTTCTGTCTTTTCCGGCATCGACTGAGCTTTCGCCTCTGTGAGTCCGAGGTGGTGATGACGGTCCTCCTTCCCCTTCTCGAACAATCTTGAAGTAACACTGCCGAGATTCTTTCTGGTCCCCGACATCACTACCACTTGGTTCTTGTTATTCACCATCTTAAGTTTCTGATGCTTTGTGGACACCAACATGTCCCAATTGTGGATGGTCAGTCTACCCAATATAATATTGTAGGGCGACGAGAAGTCCGCGACTATGAATCTTACCCGCTTTAACTTAAATGCCTCTTTAGTCCCTAACGTCAATTTGAGGTTGATGTAACCTTTGGGAGGCGAATTCTTACCATTGAATCCTATGAGGGTAGTTTTGTGGGGCTTCAAGTCCTCTTCATCCATGTGCATTCTCTTATATGCATCCCAGCTAATGATGTTGGCCGAGCTCCCCATGTCTACGAAAATCCTTTTGACCCGGCAGTGTACCAAGGTCCCAGTGATAACCAACCCGTCCTGATGTCTCGGTACTACATCATTCAATTCTTCCCTCGAGAAGACTAACGGCGGTGGTGTCGGCTTAGTCGGGTCGTCCTTGAATTTCAAGAGGTTTCTCACTGAGAGGACTTCTCTCAGGTACTTCTTGCGCTGACTTACAGTATCTCCACCCCCACCAAATCCTCCGCTGACTACATTGCAATGGAATTCGGCTTTTGGGAACTCGTCATCCCCGCTACTTGCCTTACGTTTTTTCTCGTCTTTCTTTGAGTCTAAGGTCGGGCTCCTACTTTAGCCGCCTTGTTTGCGTTTTTCGTTTTTCTTCCCTTGGGTTTTAATCACGTATTGCCGCAATCTTCCTTCTCTTATAAACCTTTCAATGGCGTCACGGAGTTCATAACATTGATCCGTGGTGTATCCCGGTCCGTCATGGAACACACAGAATTTGGACTGGTCTGTAGTGGGTCGGTTTTGGAGAGGCCTCGGCCTCTCGACCCTCTTCATATCTGTCTGAGCTATCTCCTTTCAAAGCTACGAGCTTGAGACGTTCAAGGGGGTGTAGTTGTCGTACTTCGTCCTCCCTTTAGATTTTTCCACCCGAGGTCAAGTATCTCGGTTGCGCTTACGGGGATCCTCTTTTTGCTTGTCGGTCTAATCCTTCTCGTCTAGTGACGTATTTCTCCGTTTCTCGGTTCCAACAACGTTGGCTATCTCCATTTGTTCTACGTCCAAATACTGCTTTGCTCGGGTATAAAACTTGATGAGAGTGTAGACTTGTTTCTTACAAAAATTCTTGGCCAATTGCGACGAGGGATCCAGGCCATCAATAAGGTAGTGCACATGAACCTCCTCTGGGAGCGAGCGTACTTGTAAAGCCACCTCCTTAAACCGGTCCAGATATTTCGGCAACGTCTCCCCCTTTTTCTGTTTTATTTTGCTCAATGTGAACTGGGACTTCGGCTGCTTCTTACTGGTTGCAAAGTTCAACTCAAACTTTCGTCCAAGATCTTCAAAGTTATGCACGGAGTCGGTTGGTAGGGTATGGAGCCATTTCTGTGCTGGTCCGGTCAGTGTTGCTGAAAAAAGGCGTGAGATGATCAGGCCCTTGATTAAACGAACCCACATGAGTAGCTCGAAGGTCTCAAGGTAACTGCGCGGATCTTGGGTTCCATGATAATTCAGGAGGTCAGCTAGATCGAAATTCTTTGGATATGGCGCAGTGGCAATTTCTTCCAAGAACAAGCTTCTGTCAAGAGCCGTCAGATACTTCATTTTATACTCTTTGGTGGAGCCTCGAGACCGGGCTATTCTCTTCGCATCTCGGTCTCTCACCGCGCCTCGGTCTCTTTCTGCGTCTCGGTCTCTTTCCGCGTCTCGGTCTTCCTCATCCGAGATCCGTGCAAGCTGCAGTCTTTTTAAAGTCGAGGTTGACGGCCGAGCTCGTCCAGAACTCGTCCCTTTCACAGTTCTGCTGCTGTCGCGTTGCGCTGACCTCGGTTCTCCACTGTGAGGTGGATCATTGACATCATGCGTCGTCCTCTCCTTCCCTCCACGTGAAACATTACGGCCTTCTCTCCGAGTGAACGCTTCGAACGGCTTGAATTGATCATCCATCATCCACTGTATGACTCGGAGGCCTTCCTAGCACTGGAGGTCGTTACGCTTTTCATTGTTCTCCATTCGCCTCAGCATTGATTCTTGTGTCTTCTACAAGAGACGGATGTCTGGATTTGGGGCCGAGGTCTCCTGCTCGGCTTCTTCTTGCACCTTGGCGGTAATGCCCCAGCTTGTTGTGGATTTGCAAGCTAAGGGTTTCGACTGTTGCTTCAAGTGTTAGCCATCGGTGGTCACAGGAATCGTAATTTAACGTTCCCCACGGTCGGTGCCAATGTTCTGGTGTAGAACACAGATGTCCAGCCTTGGGCTGGTGCTTCGATGTGCTCTGCCTGAGTATCTATTGAGGAGATAATCAGGAGAGCGTGGGATCACCGTGCACAATATAGGCTCTCGCCAAAGGGGGGTGGTGTGTGTGCACAGTGTGACTGAATGTAAAGAGTGTTGAGTTAGAATGTGTGCACCTTTGGATTAGGTCTCTATATTTATAGAGTCTACCGTAATTAGGATATTTCTGCCCTGCATGATCCTTGGGGTGAGTATATAAGTGAGTATCTCGCTTAGATATCGGACTGGATGCTCCTATATCATTGTCAGATAGGATCTCCCTATAAAGTAGGATCTCACTACCTTCTAGGTGTGTTGATATCTAGCATATCCTCGGTTGGGCCCTCCTGGCATTGGGCTTTAGTACAGATTCGTAACAAACATATTAACATACCTTCATATTGTGTACAAGAATCCCATCAGCAAATATTAAGTCATACTTCATTTTACTTAAAAGGTTCTCGTAGTATAAGATGTTTCAACTATTGGCCATCTGGGCTATATTATTTATTTATTTTTTTGGATATCCCATCTAGTTCACTAGAATCTTTGGTTTTGATTAATCTGGATTTCGCTCCATATTAGGCCCACAGTTATGGGGGAAGAGCTCCCAATATCATTTTTTCCATTCCCACAACTCGAACTAAGGATATGATAGTAGGAGAGCAAGTCTCTTTTCATTTACTCCCAATTAATGTTGGTGGGCTATATTATTTGTGTATGGCTTTCAAATAGTCATTTTCTCATATAAATTCGGTAGAGACTCGTGAGTGGTATTTTTCAAAGTTACAAAAAGTCTTTTGGGCCATTTTCATATTGAATCATAGCTCTTATATCATTTAACCATTCTTTTTCTTTTTTTTGATAAAAATATCATTTAACTATTCTAAATGCTAAAAGTTAAAGTTAAAGTTAATAAAATGAGGTGGTCCAATCTTCTACAGCCCAATACTAGAGGCCCAAAGGTGATAAAAGTAGTTAAAAAAAAAAAAGTAAACCATGTCCAGGCCTAAACCCATTACAACGGTAATATGCAGTCAAAAAAAAAATATAATCCTTTTGTTTAAAACATCATAGAAATAGTGTCCTTTAAATATGTCAAGTGGTAAACGGCTTGTGTTGCTTAAGCAAGGTGTTAGGTTTAAGCTTTGTGAATGTAAAAAACCCCACTAGGAGACTCTTACACTATAACCAGGTGCGCGATGTGGATCAGATTCGGATTAGTCGGAGAGAAACTTCAGTGAACCGTGTGAGTAACAAAAAAAAAAAAAAATCACAGAAATAAACCAATAAATAAAAAACAGGAGCCTAAGACTAAGGGGCCCAGCATGAAATAATTAAAACAGAAAACCCAATCCTTCAGCCCAGCACTTATTTAATGAAACGTTGCGTTACATAGAGAGCATGGATGGCGACGTCGTTTTGCGTGAGCAGGGTTTTTATTCTCCAGGAAGCGGGTTAACCTACCCGACCCTGATCTAGTACTACCCGGATGAAGATCCGCTGCCAACTGCAGTGTCAGATGGCGTTTTTTTGGGGGTTCGGTTGCAGCCTTTTTCCTCTTCTCTCCTTGTCCACCATTTTTTAATGCAGTTAGTATTTTAAAATTTATTTTTAATATTAATCAATATCCTAAAATATTTTTTTAAGATTTTAAAATAATTTTTTAAGATCATGAAATATTTTTTTTAATATTAGTCAATATATATTAAAGTATTTTTTAGTACCAAACAGTATTTTTAAAGTATTTTTTTTAGTATATTTTTCAAGATCCTAAATTTTAGGATCTTGAAAAAATATTTTAAAATATTAACTGAGTGATATTAAAAGGTACTTTAGGTTGGGAAGTCAAGATTAATTTAAATCAACGGTTTAGATTGGTTGAGAAGAGATATTAAAGGTTGAGATTAGATGAGGAGGGATGATGAGAATATAAGATAATGAGAAGATCCAATTTTTTTTTTTTTTTTTTTTTTTTTTTGCAGTTACGAGCCTCGTTCCCAGTGATTTTAATGATATGGCCTGCTCAGAAAATCAAAGCAAACACAACATACACAACAATTTCACCAAATTTGTCTAATATGTTTGTTTCTTAGTGTGTTTTCATATTCGGACAGTTCTAAAGGACGGAATCCAGAAACAAAAACTTTATTTTGAAACCAAAATCAAAACTTGGATCTTTTCCGATGAATTATCGCGAAGCGCACTCAAACTGTTACAGGACTAGGAAATCGAATAGAGATGCCACGGACTGAAATTCAATTCCGAAGTCAAATAGTAAATGCAATTTGCTTCCAGTCGAATTATTCGGAAGCTCATATAAAGACAGACATGTTCATATCAAAACCTGGAAGTAACAATACTCCAGAATCATGCACAGGTCCACAACTTGAATGGAATAAAACTATTCTTAAAACCAATGAGATTGAAATCAATCATACTGCTTAAAATCACATGATGCTTTTCATAAATGCTTTTTTTTTTTTTCACATAGAAAATTTTAATATAAAATACATCATAAGAAAACTAATAGAAACCAAGCGATAAGGGATAATATTAGCATACCTTGGTTAGGAAATAATTCTCAAAACATAACATATATTTGTGTTCAACTTTTTTTTAGCTCCATAGGATTATGTATATTTGTTACCTGTCAGCTTTTTCTATAAAGACTTGGAAGCAAAGTTTTTTAGTGGTCCTTGTTTTGGTATAATAAAGTGAAAGGGAATTGAAATTGATAAACAAAATAATTTTTTTTCGTAAAACTAATTTATATGTTTGAGGTGAATGAGTAAAACAGAATATATTTGTATGATCATAAAAATTGATAAAAAGGAGTAAATGAGACAAATATATTTTTATAATAAAAAGGCTAAAATATACTTTTAGTCTTTTAAGTTTTACATAAGGTATACTTTTGGTCCCTTAACTTCATAAAGCATACTTTTGGTTCTAAAATTCTAACACCGTTAATGTTGCTAACGGAAACGCTGATGCAGCGAACTCAAGTGATGACTAATAGCACTTAATTACACAAATTTTACATATTCTTCAATTTACCCATATTTTAAATTTAAGCTTAATAGTATTTAATTACAAAATTATCACGTAAATTTACACCATTATAACTTGAGTTTGCATTATCCGTTAGCAAAACTAATGGTTTTAAAATCTTAGGACCAAAAGTATACTTTATGAAGTTAAGGGACTAAAAGTATACTTCATGTAAACTTAAAAGACTAAAAGTATACTTTAGCCTAATAAAAAAGAGATAATTAGAATTGAACTAGAAAAAAGAGATCATAAAAGACTCATTCATATAATAAAAAAGAGATAAGAATTGAACTATAAAAAAGAGATCATAAAGGACTCATTCATATTGGTGGCAATCAACTTTTTAAATGAAAAGTTTACTAAATATATAATTTTTTTTTTAAAAAATTTGTCTTGCTCAAAATTGTTATCTCCCAATCTTTAAATATAAAGCCAATTTCATATTTTTATTCATATATATATATTTTTTAAAAAATAACCTTATTGATATTCCGTAAACACAAGAGAGGGAGAAATAGAACTAAGGATTGAGATCAACTAACATCATTAATATACTCAAATTAGTTAATTAAGTTTTACGTTAAAGATCAGAGGGCTATATTGATTTAACCAAACCATACTTACTACCTCTAGTTTTTAATATAAGATACACGTTATAATTCAATTTCCTTATTAAAGTGTGTCTTATATTAAAAATAAGTGCTACATAAACTCAAAGTATATGGAAATACATTCAGATGACACTGTTAAGCAAAAGTAACACTATATAGAAGATGAAAAATGAAGCGGGAAGGGGGAATGGATATAAGAGAAGGAAAGAAGGGCCCCAAAGAGATTTTTCAAGAATGGGACAAGAGAGAACATCACACAATTTCATCCACACCCTTCATCACACAAATCTTTTAACAACAATTGTTACATTTATGGAATATGAGTAAATTGCAAATTACAACTCTATCTATATATGCTTATGGAAATCAAGCAACTAATATTTGTTGCGATCTGTAAAATCATGGAGAAGTGGTAGAGGTGAACAAACTGATACAATAAAAAGGTCAAATGTAGTAAGAAACATCTGGTATTTAATATCTACCTTCATCATTCCACATAACAAAGCAATTTGAATCCTTAACGTTACCCTTTAAGATCAACATTCTTCAAAGACTGATACAAGGCTTTCCACACAACTGAAAACTTTATCAAAACCATGCATGGAGGTAGCAAACATCTTACACTCATAAGTAATGATGTTAATCCAATATAGACGGCCAGCTTCTCCAAAGCTTAAGATAATCTCATTCCCCGTCACAAGAAAATCTAACTAGGATGGGCAAATATTACTGGTATAGTTTTTAGTCCAACCCCATCTCTCCATGGAAGAACCTATTCTTTCTTCTAGCACCCACAAATCAATATGATAATATGAATGGTTTCGAAAGTCACCAATCTTCGATAGAGAAAGTATATAGAGCTTCTCTTCATACACAGTAAACATATAAGTTGAATTTCCAGTTAGATCAGATATGGAATCAAAGTAAGCACGTCCATGGTTAAGTGGAATGAAACTATCAAATCAAACTCCGCTTCTGTCCTTCTTTCCACTCGCTTTGTAACACCCCAAAAGTTAGATCCATTAGCATTGAAACTATGGGTGCAAATACTTATATCCTATGCAAATTCTATTTCCTTCTATGAACCTGTGAAGTTCTCAATTATGATACCATACGCGCTTGGGTCTGATACCATCTTTGCTATCGTTACATGATTGAGTTTGATACCTTCTCTAGCATCCTAAGTTCCCCTCTCAAACATACCATCCCTACCATTCGAAGTTTCCCTCTCCAACGCATGTGGGACATCATCCTCTACCTTGTTAGTTTCAACGTCTTCCAGCAATAAAATCATCTCACCATCCACATCACGCTGTTTGATACCATATGTATTAGGTTTTGATAGGTGGGTTTGATACCATCCCTGTTATCAATATGCACTTATTTCATATACCATATCTAAAACTCTAAGTTTCCCTCTCAATCAATGTGGAACATCACCCTCCAACTTGCTCTTGCTCACAATACACATTCTCGGGTCTGGTACCATTTGTAATCTGTATGATACCATATGCACTTGAGTGTAATACTGTCTTTGCTATCAATACACGTTTGAGGTTGATAGCACCTCTAACCGGTGACAGAGCCACACTCCCGCCAAGGTACGCACGTGCAGACATAAGATCAAAGGTTTACTGCGGTGTTTTTTTTCCCCTTTGTTATGTTCTGTTAAAAATGGTATAATTGGTCGGCAAATAGGCAGTGATGGAAGGGAAGGAGTATATTGTGGTGATCACCTTTGTTAGGGGCCAGCGGGTAACAGAGGAGTTTGAGAGGTCTGGCTTGCCAGACAATGAAGGATTTGATGATGAATTGGCCGTCGAATTGAAGACCTTTGACGTCGGAGCAGGGCTTGAAGGAAAAATCAGAGGGCTCAGTGGATTGATCGTTGGGGTGTTGGTGCTTCTGCTTCTTGTTCTTGCTTTTTCTCTTGTCTTTCTCTTTTTCTGCCATGGAGGAAAAGGAAGAAGATGAAGGCGATGATTGGCTTTTCTTGGACAGTGGAATTGAGAAGTGGGCTTTTGTGAAGCGGTGCGGATATTGTGAGCCTTGGTACATGTATGTTTCACACCATTTTAGGTCTGATAACATTTGTAATGTTGATACGCCCTTGGGTTTGATATTTATTGATTTCTAAGTAATCTAAATTCTATGCAAATGCAATAGAAAAGGGGAAATTGGTTTTGGGTTTTTTAAATTAATAACTAAAAGTAATGCAATTTAATTAAATGCTCAACCATTATTTTTTGGTACAATTATAAAAATGGGAAGGATATGGGGAAATAATTCTTGATAGCAAAGTTGATGGCTTTCATATTTACTTAAAATAATTGGAGAGTTAATTTATCATCAAGTCACCTTGAAAACCTCAAGTAATCGTATTGAGTCCAATTTATCTAATTAAAAACTAATCCTAGAATCACATTCATATCCATCTCTTAGATAAATTGTTAAAAACCACTTGTGAGTTTGAAAATCATTTTAATGCACTTGTTTCCTCTTAAATGAAACCACAATTGTGACACTCAATATGAAAGGAATTAACTACACACACTGGTAATCAATCACATACAATGTATAATCTCATCAAAACATAGGGAAATAAGTTCAATACATAGTCTAAGAGCATCAAAGAAAAATTCAACACAAACGGTAACCAACAATGTCGAATGGAAAACTAATAAACTTCCCTTTGTAGCACATTAAAGCTCTAGCTACCTTCTTTACTACTAAGAATCAGGCAAATTAGTCACTCATGCTATTAAACACCGCCAAAGCTTCTTCAAAACAACATAATCCTATGAAAATTGAAGAAAAGTCAAATTCGAGAGTGAAAAAGAAGGAAGGCTATTGGATCTGTCTAGTTAGAGTGCAGAAGAGTAGAGCAGCTGCAATGAGATGAGGAAACAGGGAAGAACCGACGAAGGAGGAATCAAATTCCAATGAGGATGACAGTGTTAAAGAACGGAGAAAGTCTCATCGAAACTGTGCCTCCAACCCTTTTGAAACTCATGGCCCTCCATGGTGATAGAAACCGGTAGTGAGAGGAAGGAAAAAGGTTGATGATGATGGCAATGGTGAATTTGGCTCAATGATTGAAGTCTCGTGCTAGAAGCTCTCCTTATTGCTCGTCTGATTCAAGAAAGTCCCTGGTAAAGGTGGAATATCACCCAGAGGGGGGTGAATAGGTGATTAAAAAGTATCTTTTGCTTCTCACTCAAGAACACAAAATAAAGACAGAGAAAGGAACAATGGACACAAGAGAATATACTAGTTCGGTCCAACTCCTTGATCTACGTCCAGTCCCTTGACACTTTGGGTATTTCACTAATCCACAAACACATGGTTACAATTTCACATTCTGTACTCGAGATGATCCTATCACACTAGGACTCACTTCTCCTTACAACTTATAATCGTACACCCACACTTAAGGTTCCTTAACCTTAATATTTACAAATAAACAAATAACCAAATAGTGTTTAACTCCTCACCAAGTAGATAAATGATTAACATTGAAGTACAGAAAATATCTGAAGATATTAAAATGAAGTAGATGAAACAATTGATTGCAATAATATAGAATTGAATGCGTAGAGTTTCAGTGGTTTAGTAGTTGGCGGAATTGAATGTGGTGAGCTTTTATAGCAATCGTCCATTAATGCCGTTGTGAAGCTTTGAGAGTAGCCGTTATGTCTCTTCGTAATTTCGCTAGGCACAGATGAAATCCGTTGAGTATAATCGACCGTTGCTTCATTAAATACATTAGCCGTTGATTGTACTTATGCAGAAGGTGACTCAGAATAATAGCCAAAATAAGTATGCCTCAAAGAATAATTTCGTCTACTACGAGGTTTAGTTCCGATTGTTGGCTTTGTTTCTAAGATGCATTTAATGCTTCTGACACATCGGATAGCTTTTGGGCAAATCTCAATTTAAACAATATTAATCAACTAAAGTTCACTCAAAAAGATGATTAGAAGTAATTGAAATAAGTTTGAGAGTGATTAAGAGTAGTTAGATAATGACCCATAACGATTAGAGCAGAGATTAAGAGCATATTGATGGTTTCTAGAATTTTGAAAAATCTTACTTGAGTAACACAAATGTGTTACTTGACTAACATTCATATCGATTTAAAATAATGCTCTTTGGAATGATATTACTTGAGTAACATTGTTATGTTACTTGAGTAATATCTCAAGTTTTCAAAATAGATGTGTCTGTAGAGTATAGCGACATTACTTGCAAAGAGTATATTTATCACTTGAGTAGGATTCAAAAGTAATATTGAATATTTTCAAAATAAAAACTCACTGGAAAAATATTACGTGAGTAACGAGAATTGGTACTCGAGTAATATCGAAGATATTTGAAAGAAATAGAAGTTCCTAAGAGTTTGCGAAATTACTTGCGGAGCAGGAAAATATTACTTGAGTAAAAGACAAAAGTAATATTGAAATGGTTTAAAACAATAGCCTCTATAACAATATTACTTGCGTAGCATGTATCTGTTACTTGAGTAATGTTCGAAAGTGATATCATTACTTGCAAAGCCTGTATGTGTTACTTGAGTAAGCTTCGAAAGTAATATCGAAATGGTTCCTTGAAAACGAGTAAAAACGACATTACTTGCGAAGTATATATTTGTTACTTGAGTAAGCTTCGAAAGTAATATCGAAATGGTTCCTTGAAAACGAGTAAAAACGACATTACTTGCGGAGCCTGTATGTGTTGCTTGAGTAATGTCCGAAAGTAATATCAAACAACTTTGAAAATGAGCGACAGTTTCTAAGTTATTACTTTCGGAGCAAATACTCATTACATGAGTAACATCCAAAAGTAAGCAAGATACTTGCAAAGCAAATATGTATTACTTGAGTAATGCTGAAAGTAAGCAAATTACTTGCGAAACAAATACTCATTACTTTAGTAATGTCCGAAATTAATATTAAATAACTTAGAAACCAAGTGACTGTTTCCAAATTACTTGCTCATTACTCGAGTAACACCTGAAAGTAACTAAGTTACTTGCGGGGAAAATACTTGTTACTTGAGTAACACTAGAAAGTAATATTGAACATTTCTTAAGAAATGAGAGAGTAAATCAGAATTACTTGAGTAACGAAAAATAACTTACTCGAGTAATTAAGTAATCAACATAATTAATATTTATTGATTCAGAAACACAATTTCTTTTCAACAAAAGGCTTTAATCAACAAAATCTTGTTATCATCAAAACTCCGAGAACTAACACCTAGTAGGTGTGATGATGGAGGGTGGAAGTCCTCAACATTAGTGGTGGCTCTTCATCTCTTTCCTTCTCCTCTCAAGCTCTATTCTTCATTGAATAAGCTCTCTCCTTCATCGAATATGCTCTCTCTTGTGTCCTTGCTCTTTGCGATGCTCTAAGGTCTTCAGCTTTGGTGTATTCGTGAGGAAGAAGAAGGCTTTTTTCAGTCAAACTAACCTAGCCCTGTTCAAAACGCACCATGGACTAAACTGAAAAGATTCAAAAGTTTCTGTGGGACTAAATTGCACACTTAAAACTTTTGTGGGGTCAAACTATAATTTCAAAAACGTTTTGGCCCTTCTTTGTACTTTTCCTTGGTCCTTTTTCTTCACAGATTTCCAATTTCCAGAACTTTTGGGGCTTTTTATGTAATTGTCTTCATTTCTTAAAATATTAATTAAACCCCAATTTACATTTTTCAAAATTTACAACTGTCTTTTTAAACACTTATAATATGCAAGATTAAGCGCAAGGTATAGCATCAAAAGTCTAATAAATTATTTACATGAACAATTAATAAATTATGATCATTTTGCCATTAATTAGATTTAATTCAATACAAATGTTCCTAACTCAAATTAGTGCTTAAACATGCAATAGGGCCTAAGAAATACACTAAATTCCCCTATTTAATCATGAAAAATCCTATAAAAATATGGTTTAATTAAACCTGTCACAAGAATAATGATAAATTATTTTTATTTGATATAATATTACAATTCTGAATTTCCACGGCGAATTAATGGAATGAATGAATGACTAGTTACCAGAGAACCAAATGTGACTGGTGAGGAAACATCATTTATGTTAATGTCTTCACTGTTATTATTATCTAAGTGTATGAAAATATATATGAACAGAATCAAAAGACAATGGCCATAAGAAATCACATGATATTGTCTTCATCAAAAGACGGATTATGCAACTATCAAGCCAACACATTTTAAGAGAATTTGACGGATGCTGTGCCAAACTGTGATTGATACCGAAAACAAAAGGGACCATAAATTTAATAGGAAATCTAGCTGCAAGGATTGAATAATAATTTAACTTTTTTACTTTGGTATTTGGCATTTTATGTGTGTAGAAAAATACGACCACATGCTAACACTCAGAACATGAATCTAACTCATAATCCAGAGGCCACAACGCACCAAAATCTATAGCAGAAAACGAAATTAGACCACAATAGTTCAATTTAGTTCCTAGTCTTATTACCAACTATTGGACTTGTTCACTTATTTTTACTAATTGAGAAAATAATATTAAAGAAAAAGAACAAATTATGTTACATGTTTAAAAATACAGTTATTGAGTTGAAATAAAAAATTAATAGATTTTCCATGGAAATATAAATTATTTGAAGTATAAAATACAATCTTTTTTTTTTCGAAATTCTTCTTATTGCCCCATTAATTGGGACTGAGGAAAAGAATGTGAAAGCCAAAGCCTAAAACTGTGTATCGTATCTACGATATCTTTTCTCAAGGGAGCCACTTGCATCAAGATAGGGAGATGAAGTTGATACTCTAGACGAAATCTTAAACTCAATATTTTTTCTGTTTTCCAAAAACATAATAAAAACACAACTCATCGTCACCAAAACTAAAATTACAATATGCGTTTGATATTGAAGATTTGTTGAGATTACGTGAATATATCTGTTCATCAACTTCTCATTCAGAAAAACAACTTTTCACTTCCCAAGTATGGGAAGAAAAAGAACAAAAATATTTACAAAGCAATAGGATCTAAACTACTCCAATTTCAAAATTGTGTTGACTAATCTAACAAGTTAATATTGTCTTTGCAAGCTAGAACCCATCGAAGGAAGAAGTGATATCAAAGAAGACATCTTCTCTGCAAGGAATAGTGAGAGCACCCATGGGATGATCATATCCATACTCTTCCTCTGCTTGGTTTAATAACTCTTGAAATGAAGGGTGATTCAAGTATGATATTGGGATCACAAACCTCTTCATTTCATCTCCAATATAGACCGCAAGGTACCCATTTGGTACTTCCCTTGATCTTGAAGAAGCCACTATTGGTGTGAATAAAGAAGCCCTTCTAATTCCAGGTAAATGAAAACCCATTTTTTGTGTTTAAGAGAAGGAGGAAAAGAAAGTGGTTGAATTTAGATGCTTGTGGATATTGTTGTGAGTTGGCTTTCTTTTGAAATGCTTGCAAGTTTGAGTGTATATATATATAGATGAACGTATGAGTATGTATAGATGAACCATTTGTTTTCCTTCAATAATTGGTGGGCGATATGTTATATTTGGTAATCCCTATTGGAGGACAAGGGTCCTTAGAGTTCACATGATTGTGTCTAAGAGGTCATTTTCCCGAAGCAAGGACGAACCAAATGAAGAGAGGACTTGGATACCCGTTTGATTGGGATGTGATATTGATAAAGGGTTTAGATGATAAGTGCGGTACGGTGCAGTCAACTTCAGAGACATGGATGAGAAAAATCACATGATTCTGTTTGTGTTCAATAAGAATCGTTTGAACAGCTAAAATAAGCTTAATAAATACTACATTTATTTGAAGAGTTTTGTGGTTGTCATTTCTAGACAAGCTTGAGACACCTCTTATATATGGATACTTTTTATCAATCCAAGGGAGGATTAACATGTCTCTCGAGGCATCATGTACGTCAAGAAATGAAACGGACAGCTATAAAGCCTTTAGATAGACATCAAGCTATGAGAATCCTTCCAGACATTAAGACAGTAACATGTGATCCTCCATGTCTTCGGACTGCATAGCTTACCAAACGTTTCATCATTCATATGTTAGCCAACTGGGATTTTGCCCATTCTTCATTTAAGTCATCCTGACTTGTTGGTTTTTTGAAAAAGAGCTCTAGGACAATACCATGTGATCTATAAATGCTCTTGTCTTCCAGTAGTTAAGTCCTACCACATAACCTTTCCTCTTCCATTCATCTATATATTCTGATATATAATTGCATGCTTTCAGAAGCAAGGAACACAAATCTCTCACAGTATTCTCAAGCATCAATTTTCAAACAATTCTTATTCTCTTCTTCAGTATAAGAACAAAATGGGTTTTCCTATACCCGGGATCAAGAGGTCTTCCTTTTCTGCAAAATTGACTTCTTCAAAATCTGGTGAAGTGCCAAAGGGATATCTTGCAATATATGTCGGAGAGGAAATGAGGAGGTTTGTGATCCCCATATCATTCTTGAATCAACCTTCGTTTCAAGATTTGCTATGTGAAGCTGAAGAAGAATTTGGGTATGATCATCCAATGGGAACTCTCACTCTCCCTTGTACAAAAGATGTCTTCCTAAAAGTTACTTCTTCCTTCAATGGCTGCTAGAGCAAGAAAAGAGAATATTTAACTTGGACTTGTCAACAGAATTTTGTAGACTTAGATCCTTTTGCTATGTAAAGATTTTGTTTCTCTTTTTTCCCCTCAACATGGAAAATGAAAAGTTGTATACCAAGTTAAAATGAGAAATATATGGGGAAAAATTCGCCTTTATCTCAATCTTTTACGGATGTCCAAGGTATAGTACTTCTTGTTTTTGGGGAAATCAATTGACCATTTTATTTAGGTGATGAATGCTAAGAATGGATTTGTATGCTTATCTTGTTGAAAAATCGAGATAAAAAATATTAGATCCTTTCTAGACAATTCAATCAATATTGTTCTTATACATATTCCTAAGTATTTCGAGACAATACCGCGTGAAGACTATCATAATTCGTCCTATCGTAGCAGTGATACAAACCAATACAAACCAGAATGGGCCAAAATATTAAGATGAAATATAACTAGAAGGGTTAAATATCTATTTAAGCTTAGCTTATATATTATTACTTTGATATTTAATTTGTTATATTTTTCCTTTTTTTCTTTTTTGTTTAAAGTCATGTTACTTGGAATTTGATTACTATGTGCTTGTTTAGAATCATGATTCATAAGTATATTCACATAAGTCGAATAAAACTTTTCTCAAAGGCTTACCTCATACATTTCAAATCACGATTGAATATTACTTTTGAAGGATCTCATTGCCATTCTAAACAAGCCATAATTCACTGGCCACAATGCACCAAAATCTATAAAGAAACAAAGTGGAACAAGAAAGTTCAAACAAGTAGAAGAATGGCAATGGAAGCCTTCAAAAAGCAGCTTTTCAATGCACCAAAATCAATTTGTTATCATATAGATGGGAATTAATGGAATGAATGGAGTGGCCACAAAGCTCCATACCCCGAACCCGAAGCATCATAAAACGTTCATATAAAAATGCCGTAAGAGATCACATGATATTGTCTTAATGGTACTTTTCAAGGATCACGCGACGTTAAAAAACAGTTCCTACAACTATCAAGCCAACTCATTTAAGAGATTTATTTGAAGGATTCCATGTACCACAGCGTTACTGTTTTTAGGAGGTGAGAAAATAACATTGAAGACAAAAACATAAATTATGTTCCATCTTTAAAAATACATTTATTGAGTTGAAATTAAAAATTAAAAGATTGTCGCTGCTGGAAATATAAAATATTTTAAATATCAAATATAGCCAGTTTTAATAGTTCTTCTTAACTGCCCATTAACGGGGACTTAGGAAATAAAAGTGAAAGTTGTAGCCTGAGATGAAGTTGATACCCCAGGGCGAAATCTTGATTCATTTTTTTCCCTCTATATCTTCCTACAACATAATAAAAACACTACTCATCGTCAACAAAACTGAAATGTACAATATGCCTTTGATATAGAAGATTCGTGGAGATAAACTGAAAAATGTATATTCGTCAACTTGTCGTTCAGTTAGACAATTTTTCACTTCCCAAATATGGGAAGAAAAAGAAAAGAAAAATCTTTACCAGCCAATTACAAAATTGGGTGGACTAATCTAATAAGTTAATCCTGTCTTTGCAAGCTACCACCCATTGAAGAAAGAAGTGACGTTTAGAAAGACCTCTTCTCTGCAAGGAATAGTGAGAGCTCCCATTGGATGATCATATCCATACTCTTCCTCTGCTTGGCTTAATAACTCTTGAAATGAAGGTTGATTCAAGCAAGTTATTGGGATCACAAATCTCTTCATTTCCTCTCCAACATAGACCGCAAGATATCCCTTTGGTACTTCACCTGATCTTGAAGACGCTACTTTTGTAGTAAATGAAGGCCTTCTGATTCCAGGTAAACGAAAACCCATTTTTGGTGTTTAAGAGAATAAGAAATGATTGAATTTTGATGCTTGAGGATATTGTTGTAGAGTGGAGTTGATTCTGATGAACTACTTGCAAGTATGAGTATATGTAGATGAAAGCATTTGTTTTCCTTCAATAATTGATGGAGACGTTTGGTGGTAGGGCCTAATGGATGGCACTGCAAGGGCTCTTAGAGTTCACATGGGCGTGTCTTAAAGGTATTTTTCAGAAAGCAACAAGTCAGGACGAGCCA
Organism: Acacia crassicarpa; assembly: GCA_034222035.1. Classification (NCBI taxonomy): domain Eukaryota; kingdom Viridiplantae; phylum Streptophyta; class Magnoliopsida; order Fabales; family Fabaceae; genus Acacia; species Acacia crassicarpa. Next base: position 22,755,526 of record JAWXYG010000011.1, on the reverse strand, counting down.
AGTGATGAGAGACTTGGTTAGACAAATGTGGTGCAGTCAAGTCCAGAGACATGGATGAGAAAAATTCACATGATCCTGTTTTTGTGTTCAATTGAAAAATCTCTTGAAAAGTTAAAAGCTTAATTGATATCTATTTGAGGAATTCTATGGTTGTCATTTTGAGTTGTCCACATGCTTGAGACACCTCTTTTGGTTTACCTTTCATCAGTCCAACTCATAGTTAACAATCATAAAGCCTTTAGATTGACATCAAGCTTTGAGCACCTTAATTGATCCTTCTTGACATTAAGAAACACATAAAAACAGTATCATGTGATCCCTCTCACTCATGTCTTTGGACTACATCGCTTAACTAACGCTTCATCATTCATATCTTAGCCGAATGGGTTTTAGTCCATTCTTCATTTAAGACAATACCATGTGATCTCTAAATGCTCTTGTCTTCCAATAGTTAAGTCCTACCACATAACCTTTCCTCCTTCATTCATCTATATATACTGATAAACTTTTACGCTGTCAGAAGCAAGCAAAACAAATCTCTCACATTGCTCTCAAGCATCAATTTTCAAACACTTCTTATTCTCTTCTTGAGAAGAACAATGGGTTTTCGTCTACCAGACATGAAGAGGTCTTCCTTTGCTGCAAAATTGACTTCTTCAAAATATGTTGAAGTTCCAAGGGGTCATCTAGCAGTGTATGTGGGAGAGGAAATGAAGAGATTTGTAATCCCAATATCATACTTGAATCAACCTGCATTTCAAGAGTTGTTAAGCGAAGCTGAAGAAGAGTTTGGGTATGATCATCCAATGGGTGCCCTTACTTTTCCTTGCAGAGAAGATTTGTTCCTAAGTGTCACTTCTTCCTTCAATGGGTGCTAGCTTCCAAAGACAAGATTAACTTAGATTAGCCAACATAATTTTGTAGAGTTAGATCCTTTTCTTGTAAAGATATGTCCGTTTTCATTTCCCCCAACTTGGAAAGTAAAAAAAGTTGTACACCGAAATGAGAAATTTATGAAGAGGAAAAACTTCAACTTTATCTCAATCTGTGACTGATATACAACGTAGTGACTTTTTTTGGGAAATCAAAGCATTATATTGAATTAGGAATATAACATGTGCTTAAGTACGAAGGAAAAGTGAGCATAAGAGATGACATGATATTGTATTATTATAGGTACTTTTCAAGGATCAAGATGTAAAACACAGAATTCAAATGAGAGAGATAGAATAAGAGTAATGGATGCTATATATGCCATAGTGCTTGGAGACTACCGCATGAAGACCATATCATAATTCGTCATATCGTGGTGGATGGTGATACCAAAAAAAAAATAAAATAAAGGACCATAAAATTATTATGAAATCTATAGCTTCAAGAGGGTTAAATTTATATTTAAACTTGTATATTTTTTACCTTGATAATTGTCACATTTTTATGGAAAAGAATGATCTCATGTTACTCATAATTTATTTATTAATTCAGTAGCCACATCACACCAAAATCATTAAAGAAACAAAGGGGAACAAGAAAGTTCCGCGTAGTTCCCAGTCTTAATTACCGCCTATTGAATTGAGTTCACATATTTTTACTGAGATCGTATCGTTGCAGACAATATAAATCAGCTACATCATATTACGAACTATAATTATTGAGTTGAATTTTAAAAAATAATTGATTTTTCCCTCAAAAAATAAAAATATTTTTCGCATTAAATAAAACTTTTCTTAAAGTTCTTCGTATGCCCATTTCGAATCCATGAACAATAGGGAAGTTGTTACGGACCGGCCCAATAGGCCCAAGGCCGGACCTCGGCCCAGTAAGCCTATAAGGGAATCCGCGCTATATTGGGAGGGGATCCGAGATCCCCTATATTTAGGAACTCATTAATGGAGATCCTCACGCAATCATGGCACCAGCCAATCAGCCCTTGACGGCTCAATCATAGATATCCCTCTTTAATAGGGCGATACGGGCACCAAGCTCCTCTATAAATAGAAGGAAACCCTAAACAGGTGCACATGTTCTATCTTATGCTCTTGTTACTTTCTGCCACACAGAGCACACACCCCACTCCCCTGGCTACGTGCCTTCAAGTTTGTCGCGAACTACGTGGACTTTGATCCCTTCGAGGGTACGTAGGCTCTAGGCTTGACACCCTAGTCAAGTCCAATCTCTGTGTTCTTCATACAGAACATTGGCGCCGACCGTGGGGACCGTAAACTTCAATCCCCGTGACTACTAATGGTGAGCACTAGAAGCCACAGCAGAAATCCCCAACCGGTGGGAGGAGACCCACAAGCCAGCCGCCCGCCGCCAGACCAGCCGCCGGCACCACCTCGGAGAGGAAACACCCCAGAAGGACATGTTACTGATACGGTGACTTCCTCCCCGGACAGGGAGCAGCCGCTCCATGACGAGCAGCCGCGGCATGAAGACCGGCATCCAGAAGAAGCACTCGCGCCATCTCCAACGCGTGATGTCCGAGCAGTTGATGCCGACGTCCGCATGATGAGGAGGACTCAGGAATCGTTCATGCGACGCCTGGAGAACAAGGAAAAACACGACGACCTGCAGAGGCGGGCTAACTTCGAAGCTATCGGAAAGATGATCCAAGAAGCACTTGAGAATGACCGCCGCGTAAGAGGCCGCCACAGGGGTCGCGGTCATACAAGGAGAGCCTCGGCAGGCGACAGCAGCTCCTCGAGCAACTTTGAGCCGAGGAACCCACGCCGCGACGACGGCGAACCGAGGCGGCGCTCGATTGCAGACCACGGCGGACCACGGTCCCCGGGAGACAGAGGAAACCACGGTGCCGGTCCTAACCGGACCAATCGGCATGAAAGGGAATACCGTGATCGAGAAGAAACCCGCGCTGAGGAAAGAACTCCCCGGCCTCGCCACGGATCGCCTCGGGAATATCGGGTGACGTACCTATCAGAGACGGGAAGATCCCCGTTCTCGAGGGAGACGGCAACAGCCCGTTTCCCAAAACGCTTTGATTTAAGCAGCCTGCCGAAATACGATGGGAGCCAAGACCCCCGGAACCACTTGGTTACCTTTGAGAAGCTCATGTGGGTCCGACAGATCAGCGGTCCGGTCATTCAGCGCCTGTTTGCAGCTACTCTGGACGGGCCGGCACACAGGTGGCTGACATCTCTTCCGGACAACTCTATCCGAGACTATGAAGACCTCGGACGAAAATTCGAGCTGCACTTCGCCACCAGCAAAAAGCAGCCGAAGACTACGTTCACCTTGAGCAAAGTACGTCAGAAGAAAGGTGAGGCCTTGCAGAAGTATCTGGATCGGTTCCGAGACGTGGCCATGCAAGTACGGTCATTGCCCGAGGATGTCCACGTACACTGCCTGGTCAATGGACTGGATCCAGCATCCCGGCTGGCTCGTCACCTATGCAAGAACCCAGCGTACACCTTGACCGAATTCTATACCGAGGCGAAGAAGTACCTGGAAATGGAGCAGATGGAGGCGGCTAATGCCGATGAACCTGAGCGAACTAGGAAGAGCCCGCCTAGCGACGAGGAACGCCCAAGAAGGACGAAGACCGACCCGAGACAGCGCAGCCGGGATGGCCGAACAAAGTCTGACCGGGCCGACCAGAAGACCAAGTACGACAGTTACACCCCGCTGAACGTCCCTCGGTCCCAGGTATGGAAGGAGGTAGCCCAGACCGAGATGAAGCGGGTGGACAGGCCAAAGCCGATCAGAGGACGCTCCAACACGGACCGTTTCAAGTTCTGCAAGTTCTACGACTGCAACGGCCACACCACTGACGAGTGCTATGACCTCCGCGACGCAATCGAGAAGTTCGTAAGGGATGGGAAACTGCGTTAGTACCTAATCAAGACTTAGGGAAGGACGAACGGGAAACGCAACGACCGCGCCCGCTCCAGAAGTCCGCCCAAGGAATCCCGAACTCCAGGAAAAAAGCAGAAGGCGGCCTCGGACGACGAATTTCCCGACGTCGATTTCCAGTGCAACGTCGTTAGCGGAGGATTTGGGGGAGGAGGAGACACAATAAGCCAGCGAAAGAAGTATCTCCGCGAAGTATTGACCGTCCGAGACCCCCCTAAATTCAAGGAAGACCCAAAGAAGCCTCGGCCGCCTGCCCTAACCTTCACCGAGGAAGAGTTGGAAGACGTCATACCCGGACATCTGGACGGGATGGTAATCACCGGGACCCTGATAAACTGTCGTGTTAAAAGAATTTTTGTGGATGCAGGAAGTTCAGCGGACATCATAAGCTGGGATGCCTACAAAAGGATGCACCTCGACAAAGAGGACCTTAAGCCATGCAAAACCACCTTGGTGGGCTTCAATGGCGAGCAATCCTTCCCAAAAGGCTACATCGACCTCCGGTTAACTCTGGGCACCAAAGAAGCCTTCAAATCGGAGCGGGTACGATTTGTAGTCGCTGATTTCCGGTCCCCTTACAACATCATCCTGGGCCGGCCAACGATCCACAACTGGGATATACTAGTATCCACCAAGCACCAGAAGCTAAAGATGGTCAATAGTAAAAACCAGATAGTCGTGGTCTCTGGAGACCAGAAAGAGTCGAGACAGTGCTACTACGAAGCTCTCCGGGTCGAGGAAGGAGGAGCATCGTCTCCACCCCGGCTCGGATCTAATGAGCAAGTAGCCGAAGCCGCCTCAGGTGGACGCCCGCGGCAGCAAGTCAACATGGTCGAGTTGGACCTCCGGGAGCCGGACAATCCGAGGCCCGAACCAGAGGGAGAGTTGGAGGAGATAATGCTAGGCGAGGACCCATCCAAAACTGCCAAAATTGGCCGTAATATGGACCACGGCCTGAGAGACCTCATGATACGCTTTTTAAGGCAGAACCGTGACGTCTTCGCATGGACCTCGGCCGAGGTGTCCGGCATTGACCCCCACTTCTGCTGTCACAAGCTCGGCATATGGCCGGGGTCTAGACCCATGGCACAGAAGAAGAGGAACATCGCGGACAATAGGCAGAAGGCCCTGGAGGACCACATTGAGGAACTCCTAGCGGCCGGCTTCATTCGAGAGGTACAATACACCACTTGGCTCTCCAACGTAGTCATGGTCCTCAAGCCCAGCGGCAAATGGAGAGTATGCGTCGATTACTCCAACCTCAACAAAGCCTGTCCTAAGGATTCCTACCCGATGCCCAACATTGATAAGCTCGTGGACAACTCGGCCGGGTACCAACTCCTCTCCTTCATGGATGCGTACTCCGGCTATAACCAGATCGCCATGCATCCCGAGGACCAAGAAAAGACCGCCTTTATAACTGATAAGGCGAATTATTGCTACAACGTCATGCCCTTTGGACTGAAGAATGCCGGGGCCACCTACCAAAGGATGATGAACCGAGTTTTCGAGGATCAGATCGGGCGTAACATAGAAGTCTACATAGACGACATGATCGTCAAGTCAAAACTCCCAGAAGATCACATCCGGGACCTAGAATAGACGTTTGAGAAGTTAAGAAGACATCGAATCAGGTTGAACCCGGCCAAGTGTGCCTTCGGGGTCCCAGCAGGGAAATTCCTAGGCTTCATGTTAACAAACCGGGGGATAGAGGCCAACCCGGACAAATGCAAAGCCGTGCTCGACATGCGGCCCCCGGGGTCTAAAAAGGAGGTACAGCAGCTAACGGGCCGACTAGCCGCATTGACGCGCTTCTTGCCGAAGTCGGCCGAGAAAGCCCTACCTCTTTTCAAGCTGCTAAAGAAAGAAACCAGGGGCGGATGGAGCCCGGACTGTGACGCAGCATTCGAAGAAATTAAGAGATGTTTGGCATCCCCTCCGGTGCTCACGAAGCCGGACCCAGGAGAGACCTTATTCCTCTACCTATCAATCGGCAATGAAGCCGTGAGCGCCGCCCTAGTAAGGGAGTCCGAGGCAGGACAGACACCAATATACTTCACCAGCAGGGCCTTGCAAAGCTCTGAAATCAGGTACCAGAAGCTGGAGAAGGTAGCTTTCGCTCTACTCACAGCTGCAAGAAGACTCCGGTCGTATTTCCAGGGACACCGGATTGTCGTACGAACCAGCCAGCCGATCCGGCAAATTCTGCATAAACCGGACCTGGCAGGGAGGATGACCAATTGGGCCATAGAGTTATCAGAGTTTGACATCGCTTTCGAAGCCCGGCAGGCGATCAAGTCCCAGGCACTCGCAGACTTCATTAGGGAACTCACCCCGGCCGTAGTCAGTGACGGGACGTGGAAGGTCTATGTGGATGGATCATCCAACGCAAAAGGCAGCGGTGCAGGAGTCATCGTGGAAAGTCCACAGGGAGTAGCCACCGAACACTCCCTTCAGTTAGAATTCCAGACCTCTAATAACCAGGCCGAATATGAGGCCCTACTGGCCGGACTACTCCAGGCAAAGGATAATGGCGCCCAGCGAGTAAAGGTCTTAACCGACTCGTAGCTCGTCGCGGCTCAGATAAACGGCACCTACCAGGCGAAGGGCCCGCTCATGGCAAAGTACCTAAATAAAGCCAAAGAGCTGATGGCCGAATTCGAGGAGGTCACAGTGTCCCATATCCCGAGAGAGGAGAACGCAAGAGCCGACATCCTCTCTAAGCTGGCAAGCACTAAGGGTCCGGACAACCACAGGACCGTGATACAACAGAACCTGGCCGAGCCTAGCTGCATCATGGCCATTTTTGGAGGGGCCGACTGGAGAAAGCCTATTGAAGACTACCTCGAGAGGGGAATTATCCCCACCGACCCGACAGACGCAAAAAAGTTGATCAGAGAAGCCGCCCTCTATGCTATGGTCGATGACCAACTATACAGGAAGGGACTCCATTGCCCAATGATGCGATGCCTTGGAGATTCCGAAGCCAAATATGTGCTGGCCGAGCTACACGAAGGCACTAACGGCCACCACATGGGGGGCAAGGCATTAGCCCGGAAAGCGTTGCGCGCCGGCTACTACTGGCCCACTATGAGTCAGGACGCCATGGAGAAGGCCAAGACATGCGACAGTTGCCAGAAGCACGCCAGGGTCATATGGCCACCACCCTCTGAACTTAAAGGAATGCCAGCCCCATGGCCCTTCTACAAGTGGGGCATGGACATCCTCGGACCCTTCAGGTCGGCGCAAGGGCAGTGTAGATGGCTCATCGTCGCAGTCGACTACTTCACCAAATGGATCGAAGCAGAGCCACTCGCCACAATAACGTCGGCCAGAGTGATGAAATTCTTCAGGCACAACATCGTCTCTCGTTTCGGCATACCAGCCGAGGTCGTCACGGACAATGGGACCCAATTCATGGACCGTCGTCTCCAGGCACTAATGTCCAACTTGAACATTAAGCAGCACTTCTCGTCCGTCGAACACCCCCAGACCAATGGCCAGGCTGAAGCCGCCAACAAAATCGTCCTGGACGGACTAAAGAGGCGAATGTTGCAAGCCGAGACCAACTGGACCGAACAGCTCCACAGTGTCCTCTGGGGGTACCGCACGAGCGTACAGTCTTCGACTCAAGAAACCCCGTACAGGCTGACCTATGGATGTGAGGCAATGATCCCGGCTGAAATCAGACAGCCATCCTGGAGGAAGGTGAGAGCCGGGCAAGAGGGGCAGGGATCGAATGACGACGCCTTGAAGACTAACTTGGACCTCATTAATGAAATCCGGGTTACCGCGCACTGCCGGGAACTAGCCGCCAAGCAGCTACTCACGGCGAAGTACAACAGAAAGGTCAGACCCCGGTCTTTCAACCGAGGAAACCTAGTACTCCGACGGGCCGACATAGGCAACAAGAATGCCAAGGACGGGAAACTGGCGGCAAACTGGGAAGGGCCCTACCGGATTAAGGAAAAGCTCGACGGAGGAGCATATATCCTCGAGACTTTGGCACGAAAGCCAATCAAAAGGACATGGAATGCCGACAAGCTGAAGATCTACTATAGCTAGACCCTCTCTCGGCAGCGTTTGTTAGCTTTTACGATTATTCCTTTCCTCACATTTGTTTTCCTTTCGTCTTGAGTCCGAGTTATGTCATTTCTGATGCTTTGTAAGGCCCCGTAGGGCTATTTCTTTTCATCAATAAAGGATCCCACTGGGGATATTTACCAATACGTACAAAGCTTAAGCATAAAGCCTGAGCCGCTTAGCTCGGCCAAAGGCAACAAGGCCGAGGCAATGAAGCCCGGCTAAGAAACCAAAAGCCGGGGTTACTAACCCCGGCACCGGTAGATGGCCCCGAGGTCACCAACCCGGCCAGAACCAAAAACATCTAGATGTACAAAAACCGGCCGTCGTACTCCGACAAGCATTGGTTAGAGCTCGGCAAAGGAATCGAACACGGCCCTTTGCGAAATTGACGCGTCAACGCTCGTCCGGCTAAGCAAGCAGCCTGCCATGCCGACCCTGATCAGGTCAAAATGTCCGACTCCAGGTAGACGAAGCCTCGGTTTGACACGTGGTAGTCCCGCCCTTACGCCGGTACAACTTGATCCAACTAAAAGAAAGTTGGAGCTCGGTTACTTGAAAGCCGGGCCGAGGCAGTATGGTTAGTTATGCCTGACGAGGCTGAAACAAAACAACCTTGCCCCAACCTCCCACACACTAAGTGTGGTAGAGAAACAACGGCCTGTACATATGCAGCCGACAAACACTAAAGCTTGGGCAAAAGAACGATAAAATTATCCTTTGCCTAAGTTATCTACACGGCCCGTACCCACCCGGCCGACCGACTCTTAAGCTCAGACAAAAGGATTGCAAAATCCATTGTCTAGAGCATCCAGACGGCCTGCAACCATACAGCCGAAAGAACACCCAAACTTAGACAAAAGAGAGATAAGCTCACCCATTGTCTAAGTTATCTAAACGCCCACACGGCCGACTGACGAAAAAGGATGATACGAAGTTAAATCGTTCATTGTCGAATCCAGACAAAAGTGAAGGTAAAAATTAAAACAAGTACAGATCGCGGCACAAGGCAAGAAAAATATTGTCATTAATTGTTCAAGTCTGTACAAGAATGGCACCAAGGCCAGAATACTTCAAAGTTACAAGGGCACCAACGCCCCAAAAGGAACAACAACAACAAAAACAAAGCTAGAGCTGGGGGTCAGGTCCGACGTCGGCATTCTTCGCTTCGAGGCCCATAGTATCGGCGGCGTCTTCCACCTCATCCTCGGCAAGATCCTCGGCAGCTGGCGGCTCAAATGGAAGGAAGGACCCGTCTTCCAGCACAAAGGCGCGATGGTCGTACCCATCCACCTTGAGCTCGGCCCCAGGATTGAAATGCCGGATTTGGAGAAGAGCCTGCTTAAAGCACGACTCGGCGGTCTGTACCAGGGCATCAGAAAGCTCCTGGGAAGTCTCCTTCTCTGCCGCGACGGCCTTCTCGAGCGCCTCCTTCTCGGCGGCCAGAGCAGCGAGCTGCTCCTCCAAAGCCTTGGCCGCAGCCAGGCTCTCAGACATCTCTTGTCGCGCCCGAGCACACTCCTCGGCCACCGAGTCAGCACGCTCCCGAGACAGCTGAAGCTCTCGGTCAGCCTTCACCGCCGAGGTCTTGGCGGCATCCCGTTCCGCCCTGGCCGCATCCCGCTCAGCCTGAGCCTCAGTCAGCTCAGCCTTCGCCGCCCCCAGCCCGGCCCGAGCCTCATCACGCTCCGCCCAGGCCGCAATTAGCTCGTCCTCAGAGGAACTGGCCCTCGCTCTGACTTCGGCCAGTTCCTTCTTCAGTTCCGCAGCAGCCGCAGCCTGGGGCTTCAGTTCGGCCTCCACTTTCTTCAGCCTAACAACCTCGCCCTCCGCCCGAGCATAAAGGTTCCGGACCATCCTCAAAGCCTGAAGATAGCCCATTGACCTAATAAGCTCCTTCTGGGCCACCTGTAGACGGTCCTCGGCATCAGGGGATAAAGCGCGGCCGCCCTCCAGAAAGTGCCGGGGTGGTAGGAAAAGCCACGTCAACCTCCGGGACCACCCCGTTGTCCCACAAAAAGCTGCGGGGCAGAACCGAGGAAGGCCCGGTTGGCAGAGGTGGAGGAGGGGGAAGGTGCACTGGAGAAGACGATGGTGACGGCGAGCCAGCAGGAGAAAACAGACGGTCAATCTCCTCATCAGTTATGACAAGGTCCTTCCCCTTGGGACTCGGAGATACGGCGACAACTTCTCCCCGCTCAGAAGCTGAGGCTTCAACGACCGAGAAGGGACCAGCAGCAACAGTGACCTCTTGACTCCCCAGAGCTGGAATCTCCACCACAGGGGCTGACTTGGGAGCCGCGGCCAAAGAAGGAACCTCGGCAACAGGACCCTTCGTCTTCTTCGAAGCCGGTGCAGCAGAAGTACCGGCGTCAGCTGAAGCCGCCCTCTTCTTTTGGCGACTGGAAGGAGCAGCGGCGGCACGCGACAGCCGGGCATACAGCGGCAGGGCGTCCATAGCTCTGGCTGCAAACAAAGGCAAACAGAGTAGGTCAAAACCACTAAATTCAACAGACCAATACTGAAACAAAAACAATACACTGCTAAAATCCCTACAGGCAGGAGGCAGCGGCTCGGCAGATATATAGAAGCCAGCCGGCTGCACACCGATCTCGGCCACCAAAGCCTCAATCCGGGGCACTACAGAAGATGATTCCGGAAGAAGACTTTTGCGCGGCACTTGAAAGGATAGGGCTTTGGCTTTATAATGGCCCTCCTCCCAGTACAAAGGGAAGCGACCGCCCTCTTCCAGGAACCACGGCTCCTCTCCTGGTACGGCCTCAACCTTGAAAAACGCCCCCTTGAAACGCTTGAAGGAATCAGAAAAGGGCGTCATCAGCTTGCGCTCCGGATTAAGCCGTAGGGACACCAACCCCCTAAGTTTGTCACCCCCCTTCGGCGAGCTAGGGGTAAAAGGCCCGAAGAAGTAAAAGAAAAGGTTGGACGAGCAAGCTAGGGGAGGCGAGAAATGGCTACAAAGCCTCTCGAAGGCCACAAGATAGGCCCACCCGTTCGGATGGAGTTGGGACGGGGCGAGACGAAGATGCCGCAACGCCTCCATCTGGAAGGGGGAGAAAGGAAGAGAAACCTGGACCCGAGTCAAGTAGTCCCAGTAAAAGAAGAAAAAGTCCGGCTGACCCTCGGACCGAGCAGCACATACAGGCTCCTCAGGCCCCAGACGCCTAAGGACGCATCCGGGCACGGCTGGGACCTCCAGCCGTGCTATGTCTACCTCCGACATCAGCGACGTTGTGGCCAGCACGTCGTGTGATACCCAGCCGTATCGGCGAATCAGGGCTTCGGACGGACTGGGTGAGTCCGAACCACCAGCCTCCAAACGCTTTTTTGAAGATCCCGACTTGGGAGCCATAAATAAGCCTATATGAAAATAAACAAAGCCGGTGTTAGCAAAGAAGCAGAAATACCTGGCACAGGCATAACAGCAGGTACTAAAGAAGGCCGACTAGGACGAATAGGGACACGAGAGGGAACAGCCGGAACAGACCAATGCCGGCAGGAGCCCAGGATAGATGAGGCCGCGGCATCTCCATCACCCGCCATCAATACGGAAGCCTCCGCCAGGCAGTCCCAGCAGGGGCCGGCATAACCCTCTGGGGCGGACGTCTGGCGTGCAGCAGAAGGACCCTCGTAAAAATTTAGGGGTCGAGCCATCACCACCGGAGCCTCGGTGTTGGAAGAGGAACCAGCCCAGGCCCCACCAGGCAATTCAAGGGGAAAAGCCCGGGCAAGCGGACGGAAGGGATGGCGAGGAAGGGGAATAGAAACCCTTCCCGAAGACGGGCGAGCCCAACCTCGCCCTAGACGCACGGCGCCACCTCGGCGTGAAAGATCCAGGATCCCCGAAGCAGGTGGCTCACCCCCAAGAACCCAGTAAGTAGCCCGCGGGAGACGCGCCCGAAGGAGCATTTCCTCCTCCGGCGTCAATGAACCCTCTGAACCGGGAATACTTCTGCCCCTCACCATGGTCAGAAACCTAAAAGCGCTAAGAACGGTGTTTAAGGTAATGATGGGACGAATTTCGGGTATACTGATCCTAAAGAAACCCAGGAAACCCGGAAGAAGGGAAGAGCAATGATGCAAACGTCGATCAACGAAGAATAAACGGTAAAAGAAAAGGAAATACCAGACAAAATGACAGAAAAGTGGCACGATACCTGTTCTGTGAAAAAGGAAGGAACTAGAACGCTGGAAGACGGCGAAAGTTCCGGGCACAAAGAATCCCCTCTGAAGCTCAAGAGAAACCAGAGAGTAATCTGAGCAAGAGAATGAATTAGCAGGAAAAGTGGAAAAGAAGCACAGGGCAGGTTATTTAAACCGAAATCCTAACACAAGAAGGATACAACGGTATTTTCCCGTACCAACGTGACGGGATTGGCGCAGCACAACGCCAGCGCAATAAATGCGCATTAGCCTCAAGAAATGAAAAGGCGTGACGGTTGCAGACTCTCTCCACTAAGGATCTGACAGCTGTAAAACCACAATGATGGCTCACGAAGGGGGAAAATCGAAGCATACGGAGAATCCCAAAAGGCAAGAGAAAGCGTGGGGACCCGGGCAGGATAAAAACCGCCCGGACATAAACAAACCCGACGTTCTAGGCAGGACGAGAACCTATTGAGCCGACCACAGTCCCAAGCCGAGCTAAGGGCCACGGCATCCGAAAGCCGACCCAGTCCGCACAAGGGGACCTCGGCCAACGGGACCAGGTCACCAAGCATCTCGGCCATCCAGAAGCCTGAACGACCAAGCTGGGGGGCAACTGTTACGGACCGGCCCAATAGGCCCAAGGCCGGACCTCGGCCCAGTAAGCCTATAAGGGAATCCGCGCTATATTGGGAGGGGATCCGAGATCCCCTATATTTAGGAACTCATTAATGGAGATCCTCACGCAATCATGGCACCAGCCAATCAGCCCTTGACGGCTCAATCATAGATATCCCTCTTTAATAGGGCGATACGGGCACCAAGCTCCTCTATAAATAGAAGGAAACCCTAAACAGGTGCACACGTTCTATCTTATGCTCTTGTTACTTTCTGCCACACAGAGCACACACCCCACTCCCCTGGCTACGTGCCTTCAAGTTTGTCGCGAACTACGTGGACTTTGATCCCTTCGAGGGTACGTAGGCTCTAGGCTTGACACCCTAGTCAAGTCCAATCTCTGTGTTCTTCATACAGAACAGAAGTAAAAGTGAATGAAGCGTGAAAATAGTGTTTCGATTGTTGGGCCGCACCAAAATATGGTGAAGTTGACAACCCTAGATCAACATCTGAAGTTGAATTACTAGATTAAAAAATATAAATATTTTTCATTATTCTGCTGTTAAAAACACAACTCTTAGTAACCAAAACAAAATGTTCAATGGCTATTGTTATGGACTCATATAATGGGCTTAGCAAGTATGCGGCCCCGTGGGAGTTCTTATGGCAGAATCCCTCTTTAATCAAGAAAGTTGCCAATCGTCCTTTAATCATGCCTATAATCCAGGAACGTACAAGCAAGTAGTGGAGCAGACATTTGCAGAACGTGGGAGGTGCACATTGCCTGAGGAACGGATTCACGCAATCATGGGAGCAAAACCCTAGGTAATTCCTATAAATAGGAAATTACACACCAGGTGCACCCTCTACATTCTCGGTTCCATTATTTACTATTTAGTCTCATTGTGTACACACCCCACCCCTCTGGCGAAACGCCGCATCTGTATAGCACACTGATCTGAGAACGCTCTTTGATATCTTCCTCATAGGTATCACTGAGCAATCATTTTCTCTTAGGTGTTTAATCCACAAACATCTCTGAGGAGCCATTTGATCTTACATTAACATCCTTTAGTCCATTAGGGCTAAACATTTGTGTTCTATATCAGAACATTGGCGCCGACCGTAGGGAACCATAAACTTCGATTCCCAAACCATAGAAAACCATGAATGAACATTGAAAATGGCTACAAGTACTAGGAGTCGTAGTCAAGCACCTCGGCAGGATCGGTTGCTAGAAGGATAGCTACAACATCCATGCCAGGAGCAAATGATCCAGTATTCAAATTCAGTTGCTCCAAGTCCTAACCATGTCACCGTGAGGACCGAGGGTGAGATGGAGGATACTGTAAATTCCCCTCATCCGAGCTGAGGTGTCCAACTAAGGCAACTATCGGTTCAGCAGCAGAATCCTCCTCCCCTCCTCTTGAGTTTCAAATCGACCATCCCGACATTCAAATGTTGCACAACACGGTGGGTTCGCTAGTCGAACGAATGGAGAACATGGAGACTTGCCAATGATTTCAAAGAGAAGAAGATATCCGACTTATCTAAGAGGACATGGACCGCCGAAATGCCATTGGCGGTAGGAAGAACAGAGAAGGATACAGTAAATGCTGGAAGAGCGTATCAGACAAAGAGAGAAACAAGCTCAGAAGGTAGGCTGATAAATCCTAATTTTCATATATTTTATCCCACCTTATTCATTTATTTTGCGGGCTATTTTAGGCTAATTTGGAATTATTAGGTAATATTTGGATTGTTAGCCAAGTTTAGGAAATAATATAAATCAGAATTAATTATGAGATTATTGAGCTTAAATTATTAATATTCTGATTGATATCTTGTGAATGAATAATATATATATATATATATATATATATATATATATATATATATATATATATATGATAGATCACGATTTTATTTAATTGTTGCAAGACAAGGAAAAGCATATTAGAAGATCCTACGATGCAGAATTGACTTTAGAAGTTAAAAGAAGATTTAATGGTGGAATTTTGTTGGGCTTTTGGAATTTTAATTGGCTCAAGTTTAATATCCAAAGCTCTCTCCTCTGCCTATAAAAAGAAGACCTAGCCACCAAATTGACATACTTTCGCACGCTCTCATTGAGAGCCGAGAGATGCACACGCGAAGGAAGAATTTCCATGGAAGCTTAAGCTCTTTCGAGAGGCAACTTGGGAGGAGCATAGAGGAAGCTAAAGCCTAGGAACTTACACTTGAAGATCAAAAGGGAGTGTTGTTCTTTTTATCTTCTTAATCCAAACTTGAGGTTCTTTAGTTTTAAAGGGTTTTAAGTTGTGTTAATTGAGAACAATCTAGTTTTAGATTGTAGACATATTTCTTTTGGATTGGATTGATAATTTGAAGTTTTTATGTTTGAGACAATTGCTGGATTTTTGTTTGCAACCTTTTGATTGCCAATTGAATTATTAATTGAGTTTTCGTTATTAATTTAATTGACAATTTGGTTTATCATCTTAATTGTTTGATTGGGTTGATAAATTGTCTAGTTGTTCAATTGGATAATTGTAAACAAGATTTCCAAGATTATTTTGTGATTGGTTTTTAATGAGTTTAATTAGTCATCGCTTATTTCATTATGAGTTTTCCAGTGGAATATGTGTTAGTGAGCTAGAGGGTTTTCCATGTTCAATTAGATAATTAAATTCATTAATCTCCCTTTGGTCTAATTAATTGGTTTGGGTTAAGAAAGTTAACTCTATGCAATCCCTAAGTTGTCCCCTTCATCATCATAAACTAAACTAGATCTTTGTTATTTAATTTGATTTTAATCAATATTTTTCTTAGGATTTTAATTCTTCTCTCATAACAAAAAAACCCCCCAAAAATTGCATTCAAATTCATATAGATTAGTTTCATCTTCATTTAGGTTTTAAAGTCAAGTGCATCTTGCATTTAGTTAGTTTAGTTTCATTTTATTGCATTTTCATCACCTAAATTCAACTTTTTTTTAAAAAAAAACCCACAGATTGCTCCTTGGGAGAATGACCTAGGTTGACCTTATATTGCATAATTAATTAGGACCTAGTTTAATTGATTGCTTTAGCGAAAAAAGCAGCGCATCAAGCCAAGATGTCGCTGGCCCAAGTCAGGTTATGGTATCAACTTCTACTCACACCGATGCTGAAGAACCGTGTATGAATCACGTGGAGGAGAACTTGGCTGACTGTGACCGGGTTTAGGCCACCAGGGGAGAAGATAGGGGAATTCAATTACTGGAGGAGCGCATCAGGGTGCTTGAAAATCCTACCCATAACATTTGCTAGGATACTAGCAATCCTAGCTGGATCAGTGATGCGACGGCCACTGAAGTTGAAACGGTCGTTCCTCGAGTTACTAATATCGACTTAGTTTAGGCAAAGGGGAAACAACCGGCTGAGAACTTGGATCCTAGGAAGGAGGACATGACACTCCTATCACATAGCATACCTGAGACAAATACATGGGGACATGGTGAAGATAGAATCTCGAGCCCATTTTCAGATGAGATTTTGGCTGCCACCTATCCTAAGGGCTTAGACTTGAGGGAATTGCTGAAGTACAACAAGAGTCAAGACCCGCTAAACCATGTTAATAACTTCAAAATGAAGATTATGGTGAAAGGTATTATGGGGCATGTCATACCCCAACTATTCGTGGGGACTTTGCGAGGAGCTGCGCAGATATGGTTTCACTCTCTGCCATTGTATTCTATCTAAGATATGAAAACCTTGGAGCATAAGTTTTTGCTGAACTTTGCAACGAGCAGAAAACAGCTGAAAACTGAGTTTCAACTTGGCCAAGTGAAGCAGTCACCCGGTGAAACTTTGGAAAAGTATTTGGAGCATTTTAAAGATACGGCTCTACAAGTGTCGGGGTTGAAGTGTACCTGCATTATGCTATAACTGGCCTTGATGGTTCATCCTGGCTGAAGAAATCAGTTTTGAAACGTCGTCCTGAAATGTTGGCGGATTTTCAAGATCGGTCTAAGCAGTACTTAGAACTGGAGCAAATGGAAATGTTAAGCCAAGTACCAAAAGAGAAGGGTAAGAGTCCGCCTCCTAGGGACAAAGATCAGTATGACGGGTGCAGGCAAGACTTCGGTGGACGTAGCGGGGATAGCAAGCCCAAAGGAGGCAAGGCGAAAGGAAAATATGATAAATATACTCCGTTGAAGGTATCTCAAGCACAAATCTGGAAGGAGGTATCTACGACCGAGATGAAGAAAGTCGAGAGACCTCAGCCACTACGGAAAGAGGCCACCTTGGACAAATCCCAGTATTGCAAGTTCCATGACCAACACGATCACACAATGGATAGTTGTTGGGATTTGAGGGATGTGGTTGAGAAATTTGTCTGGGAGGGAAAACTCTGTCATTACGTTATCTAGACGCAAGGGCGGCAAAACAACAAGCGATAGGGGGGCCGGAGCAAGAGCCCACCCCCAGAGAAGAAAAGGCGAGATCAGCAAAAGAAAATAGAAGGTAGTGATGACGAGTTCCTTACTCTAAATACGACTGCAACATCATCAACGGAGGTTTTAGAGGTAGAGGAGATTCAATGAGTTAACGGAAAAAATACTTGAGGGAGATCCTCTCCATCAGGGACCGCCCAAAGTTTAAGAAAGGTTCCATAAAACCAGAACCTCCAGTACTCAGTTTTACCAGAGAAGACCTGGAGGACGTGGTGCCAGGCCACCATGATGGGTTGGTAATCATAGGAACAATAGTAAATTGCCATGTTAAGAAAGTTTTTGTTGATAATGGCAATGCAGTAAACATCATTCTTTGGGACGCATTCAAATGCATGAGGTTTGACTCAGAAGACTTGAAGCCATGCAAGACAACCTTGACAGGTTTCAATGGACAAGATACCCGTCTGAAGTGGTATATAGACCTTAAGTTGACTTTGGGGACAAAGGAAGCATTTAAGACGGAGCCTGTCAGATTAATCGTAACTAACTTTCCTTCCTCATACAACATCATCTTGGGTCGGCTTACCATACACAACAGGGATATGTTGGTGTCCTCAAAGCACCAGAAGTTGAAGCTAGTAAACAAGAAGAATCAAGTCATTACTATGAAGGGCGATCAAAAGGAGTCTTGACAGTGTTACTTTGAGACGGTTAAAGAAAGCAAGAATGATTCGACATTGATACCCCGGGGAGGCAAGAGTAAGGCCTCCAAATCCGAGTTGAAAGGGAAATTGGTCAATCTAGTTGAACTAGATTTACACGAAGAAGAAAAGATACAAGAGACGGAGCCTAACGGCGAGCTAGAGGACCTTGTTTTGGGCATTGAACCAGGACAGGCCACTAAAATCGGCAAAGCATTGGACCCCGAGGTTCATGCAGAGCTTGAAGAGTTCTTGAAGAATAATAAGGACATGTTTGCTTCACAACCATCTGAGATCCCGGGGGTAGACCTAGAGTTTTACTGCCATAAGTTGGCCATTCGTCCGGGATCCATCTCGGTAGCCTAGAAGAAAAGAAAGATTGGTGAGGACAAAGGAAAAGCTTTAGAAGCACATGTGAATGAGCTGCTGGAGGCTGGGTTCATCCGAGAGGTGCAATACACCACGTGGTTGTCTAACGTCATCATGGTCAAAAAACCTAACGAAAATGGAGGGTTTGCACAGATTACAAGGATTTAAATAAGGTATGTCTGAAAGACTCCTTCCCAATGCCAAATATAGACCAATTGGTCGATAACTCGTCCGATTTTAAATTACTCTCTTTTATGGACGCATACTTTGGCTACAATCAAATCGCCATACACCCGGAGGATCAAGAGAAAACTGCATTCATCACCGAGAAGGCCAATTATTGCTATAATGTCATGCCCTTCAGTTAGAAGAATGCAGGGGCCACTTACCAAAGGATGATGAATCGAGTATTCGAGGATCAGCTGGGAAAGAATGTAGAAGTCTACATAGATGACATGATCGTCAAATCTTTGCAAATAGCGAGTTATGTGCAAGATTTACAGCAAACATTCAATAAGCTAAGGGAATACCGGATTCGTCTCAACTCGGTGAAATGTGCTTTTGGCATCCCGGCTGGAAAATTCTTAGGCTTTTTGCTTACGCATAGAGGGATTGAAGTCAATCCAGATAAATGCCGAGCCGTGCTAGACATGAAAGCACTGAGAAGCAAGAAAGAGGTGCAACGGCTAACGGGAAGGTTGGTAGCACTAACTAGATTTCTACCAAAGTCGGCAGAGACTTCTCTTCCATTTTTTAAATTGTTAAAGAAAGAAGCTTCGAGCGGATGGAACCCCGAGTGTGAGGCGGCCTTTACAAAGATAAAGCAATGTTTATCTACTCCGCCGGTTTTGTCTAGGCCCGAGCCAGGAGCACTACTACAAAAAATCTAAAAAAACATCCTAAATAAGACCCAATTTGCGTCCCTTTTCATAGGGACGTCTCGAGGGGAGAAGCAAAAAATTTCACTTTTAGCGTCCTGAATAAATTTCAGGACGCCGCTTTGCATTTTTTTAAAAAAGGAACCCTGGTTTGGGGTGGCTGCGGAAGAAGAGCAGATCAACAAATCAACATTCAAAATCCATAAATACTTCCAGAAGGAGGAGGAACCTCAAAAGACGGAGGAATTTTTACAACACAATACATCTGTCGATAGCACATTCCAAATGTCATTAGCAGATTCAACCAAAAAAAAAAAAAAAGATCTAGATTCATAATCAATTCAAATTTCAGATTCATTTGAACCTCCATCGGAGGAAGAGATCTACGTCGATCTACAACCCAGATCTATCGAAGATGCATTCTCAACCCAGATCTGTCGATCCACAACCCAGAGATCGACGTACCTGAATCCGGTTGTGTTTTGCCGTCGGCACCCAAGAGCTGTGGCTAGAGGAAGAGATCGACATAACTGAGGATTGCTGGTGGGCCGTCGTAAGGGATAGAGAGGGGGTCAAGGCCGTCGTCGTTACTGGGGCTCGCCGTCACCATTGTTGTACCTCACGCGTCGGACTCTGGAGCTCATGAACAAGCACGAGAGACGCAGACAAGGAGAAGATCATGCGGACAATGAAGGGAGATGCAGATGCTAAAGAAAGGTGAAGCTTTTTTGGGCAATAAAATGAGGCGGTGGAGCACATGGAAAGAGGCATAAAGTCTCATTTAATTTCAACCTCAAAATGACGTTGCACCTCACGTGATCTATCAGCTTTTTGGCATCCTGGTTATTAATTCTGGACTCCAAAAATATTTATTTTAGCGTCTTGAATGTTAATTCCAGACACTAAAGAAAATTTCTAACGCCAAAAATTTTCCCAAATTTTGTAAATTGCACCAAAAATGCTTTGGCGCCCTGAATGTATTTCAGGACACAAAAAAGAATTTTTTGACATCCTAAACCTATTTCAGGACGCCAAAAAAAATTCTAGCACAAAAAAACTTCCCACATATCCCTAATTGTGCTAAAAATGCTGATTTTTGGTGTCCTGAATGTATTTCAGGACACAAAAAGACGCAAAAAAGAATTTTTTGGCGTCCTGAACCTATTTCAGGACGCCAAAAAAATTTCTGGCGCCAAAAAATTTCCTAAATATCTCAAATTGCGCCAAAAATGTTGATTTTAGGCGTCCTAAAATATATTTAGGATGTTAAAAAAATTGTTAGGCGTCCTAAATTAATACTTAGGACGTCTAAAGTCTCAACCTCAAATAAATAATTACAACAATGTCACCGCCTTCACTTTTTACTTCCTTTTTTTTTTTAAAGGGATGTCTTTTAGGATAGTAATATTCATATTTTGTAGTTGTGGAGAGAGCTTGATTTTTTACTTATCCGTCGATGAGGAAGCTGTAAGCGCCGTCTTGGTCAGGAAAATTGAGGATGGTCAAGTTCCCGTTTACTTTGTAAGTTGGGCTCTATAAGGCTCAGAAGTGAGATATCAGAAGCTCGAGAAAATGACTTTCGCTCTATTCATTGTTGCAAGACGGCTCTATCTGTATTTTTAGAGTCATCCGATTGTGGTTCGAACAAGCCAACCAATAAGACAGATCCTCCATAAGCTGGATTTTGGTGGGGCGAGTGGTCAGTTGGGCTATTGAATTATTCGATTTTGATATAGCTTACGAAGCCGGCACGCCATCAAGTCGGAAGCATTGGCAGATTTCACAATGGAGCTAACCCCATCGGAAGGTGGGGAAAAGGAAGATATCGCAACTTGGAAACTATTTGTTGATGGATCATCAAACATAAAGGGAAGCCGAGCCGAGATTATCATAGAAAGTCCAAAAGGAGTTTCACTGGAGCACTCCCTCCGTTTTAATTTCTCAACTTCCAACAATCAGGTTGAGTATAAGGCCCCAATTGCTGGGTTGCTTCAGGCTAAGGAAAATGGAGCCAAGAGAGTTCATGTTTCTATTGATTCCCAGCTGGTGGCTTCCCAGATAGAGGGTACCTACCAGGCTACAGGTCCCTTGATGATCAAGTACTTGGGAAAGGTTAAAAAAATTATGGTCGACTTTAACAAAGTAACTGTGGTACATATCCCAAGAGGGGAGAATATTAGAGTAGATATTTTATCTAAACTGGAAAGTATGAAGAGCCCCAGGAATCACCGCACGATCATCCATCAAAGTCTGTTAAAGCCAAGCTATGTGATGATAATCTCAGAAGCCATTCATTGGAGAAAGCCAATTGCCGATTATCGAGAGAGAGAGAGGAATTCTCCCTGTCGAGCCAGCAGAAGCAAAGAAGCTCATAAGAATAGCGACTTCGTATGCAATGATAGATGATGAGTTATATCGAAAAGGTTTTTCATTCCCCAATGATGAAGTGTCTTGATTCGGCGGAAGCTGGGTATGTGTTATCCGAGATTAATAAGGGAATTAACGATCACCATATGGGTGCCAAGGCATTAGCCCGAAAAGCTGTGCAAGCCGGTTACTTCTGGCCTACAATGGCAGCAGACTCCAAGGATCATGTGCGCAAGTGCAATAGTTGTTAGAAGCATTCCAACGTAATAAGAACTCTCTTATCAGAGCTAACATCTATTTCAGCCCCATGGTCATTCTACAAATGGGGCATGGATTTGTTTGGACCATTCAAGGAGGCCCTAGGGCAGCTGCGATGGGTCATAGTGGCTGTGGATTACTTTACCAAATGGATAAAGGCAGAACCACTGGCAACGATCACCTCGGCTCGGGTGTAGAAATTTCTTCAAAGCAATATTATATCTCGGTTCGGGATTCCAACTGAGATTGTCACGAACAATGGAACCAAGTTTATTGATAAGGGTTTCCGAGAGATGGTAGCCAACTTTCGCATCAAGCAGCACTTTGCCTCCATAGAACATCTGCAATCCAACGGGCAAGCCGAAGCGGCCAACAAAGTCATTGGTAACGGACTGAGAAAGAGGACAGAGGAGGCAAAGTCGAATTGGGTAGAACATTTGTATTCCATTTTGTAGGGACTTTAGACCAGCATTCAAACGGCAATTGGGGAGACCCTGTCTGACTTACTTATGGATGCGAGGCAATGATCTTAGTTGAAATCGGTGAACCATCATGGAGGAGAATTAAGGCTCTACATGAGGAGGATGAGAATAGCAAAGCGATTTCCATGGAGTTGGACCTAATTGATGAAGTCAGAATCGCGGCCCATTGCTGAGATTTGGCAGCCAAACAGCTCATTGCAAAGCAATATAACAAGAAAGTTAAATCTCAGTCTTTTGAGAAAGGGGATCTCGTCCTTCGACAGGCCGATATAGGCAACAAGAATGCCAGCCAAGGGAAACTCGTTGCAAACTGAGAAGGCCCATACCGGGTGACAGAAAACATTGGCAAAGGCACTTATAAGCTTGAGACTCTGAAGAAGAAGTCCATCAATCGAACATGGAACATGGATAAGCTGAAGGCGTACTATAGCTGTAAACCGAGTTCCATCAAGAGGCAACATTGTCTTGAGTTTATATAGCGTCCTTTAATTGGGATTATCCAGAGGCGATATTATCGTGAGTCTATGCCTACGGGAAATTATGTAACGACTGCATTGCTGCCAAGCTTATTTGAATTAATGGATTTTGGGTCAAGGAACCCAATTTTAGAAAACACGTGATGACAATGTCGCCAATTCTATAAGCATGTATGGATTCATGGTAAAGAAACTAGTTTTTGAAAATCATGCCCAAGCTAAACATGTATGAATTTATGGTAAAGAAATCAGTTTTTGAAAATCATGTCGAAACTAAGCATGTATGAATTCATGGTAAAGAAACCAGTTTTTGAAAATCATGTCGAAGCTAAACATGTATGAATTCATGGTAAAGAAACCAATTTTCGAAAATCATGTCGAAACTAAACATGTATGATTTCATGGTACAAAAACCAATTTTCCAAAATCATGCCAAAGCTAAACATCTATGAATTCATGGTACAAAAACCAGTTTTTGAAAATCATGTCAAAGTTAAACATGTATAAATCCATGGTACTCAAACCAGGTTTCATAAATCATGTTTGCTAAAGTTGAAGGCCCACAAGGCCGAGATATGACAAGTCGTTCCGGATAATGAAGCGAACTGCTGTATTGATCTTGATTAAGTGGGTTGTTTAAAAATAAACTTAAACATTTGACGAGTTTACTATTATTCCGGGTTGAACTTTCATCATGATGGCAAGAGCGCACTTTGACAGGTTAATAAAAACTTTCAAACAAAGGTTTAGCTTAGCGAAATACGCGAGTTCGACAAGCAAAGAGCAAACATTCAATATGCGTGAAATGTAAGTAATTTTCATGGAATCGTTACTACAGTAGCATTGCACGTTTAAAAAGATTCTTAAATCCGGGTTGTAACCTCGAAGACAATTGTGGAGAAAGCAATTAACAAGATTCTGAATGTCAGTAATTTTGTTATACATCAATCTTCGATGTTTTGGGACTTCCATTCTAACAAATAGGAATTCTATTTTAGGTTCAAGCTATTAACAAGATTCTGAATTAACAAGAATGGAAACATTCAACAAAGTTCAAGCTATTAATAGCGAACCCAATAAAGCACAAATAAAATCAGATTCCAAAGTTATTGTTCAAGAAAAAATAGCCATTGAATCAGCAAAAGTTATATAGATGTCTTCAAGAATCAGCCCTCGTGTTTCCTGATATACAAGAACTGGTTTAGTACAATGTGGTGTTCATTATATTGTTGAATCAGCCCTCAGCAAATCAAGAACTGATCAATACACCAAACTAAATCTAATAATTGGATTAGTATAATGGTGTAAATCAAGTATCGTAGCAGTAAAAATGCTATGACATACAAAATACTTGACATGCTCAGTATATTCATTATATAGATGTCCTTTATGCCATTTCTTCATGCGTGCAAGCAACATTTTTCGGCTTTGTATCTTAAGATGAACGTGCCAAGAAACCCTCCTATGTTTTCAAATACAGCAAATCAGAAAGAATAATAGACTCATTTCTAATTTTCTGTGTTGCTTTCGTCTACCATATGGTTTTTGACCATTTGATTCACTGTCAACGCTGAACTACAAATTGAATCTAATTGTGCAAGTAAGAAAAAGTTCACATCAGCAATCTTCATGTAACTAACAGTCACATGGTTTAATGCAAATGATACCATATATTAGTAAACTGAAATCTGGCCGAGTTTCAGTTTTAGGAAATTGGGATGTCATCACAAGGCAGAGGAACCTTATTGAAGAAGAAAGCTGAATGTTATACAAAATAGAGCTTTAAATCAGTTTTTCTGAATGTGAAAAATAGATGAATATAGAAGATTTGACAAATTCAGAGAACTAGTTTTGCAGAGGTCAAAGCTCCAAACCATGGTTGAACTTAATCTGGAGAAACTTACAAAGGAACTTGAGCTAGCTGCAGAGTTTGGTGTTAGATGCCAAACTTGTTACATTTGAAGGATGGATAACGCCGCAAGCCAACTGAAAGGGAATGTCTCAATCACATGTGAAATGGTAATGCGAGTGAGGCTTTGTTGAAATCAGTTAGGATGGAGGAGGGAATATGGCATATTATTAGGCTTGTCTTACAAAGTTCGTTGGCATAAAAAAAACAGGAACAGAATGGGAAAAAGGAAAAGGTTTTGTGAGAAAAGAAAAAGTCTCATCACTAAACATAATATTCAAAACAGAAAGTAAACGTGTGAAAACCCCTAGCCGTTCAAAAGATGCATCAAAGAGAAATTACAACAAATCAACAATTGGTTTAGTATAACAGTGCAAATCAACTAAGTCTTTCCAGAATCACCAAAATGATTAGCAAGATTGGAATAAGCTCACCAGGCATATCACTAACAGGTTTACTAGAACTAAATTTGGATAAACATTATGAAAACAGAAAATATGCTTTTAGACAAAGAGAAATTACCTTCCTAAGAAAATAAAACCATTTAACAGAAAGCACTGCCCGGTCCGCATCAAAAGCTTTGCAGACCTACGCCAGAAATTTAGAAGCAAAAGAAGAAAAACGATAAACATCATCCAATCAGAGCTCTGTTTGACTATATAGAAATCAAAGAAAGGAGATAACCCAACCCAATTTGAGAACCTCAACATCTTATTTGTATCCTCAATTTCATAATGACATGGATTTTACAGAATAAATCAAATTGAAAATATCACAAAAACTCACAACTAAGAACAAATTACCTGGGTAAGGGTTTGGTCATCCATATATGACAATGTGAGGAAGGTATCAAGTTTAGAAGGTTGAGAAGTAGAGGGTTGGGGCATGGTATGGTGGAGTGGGTGGTTCATATAGAAGTCTATGTGGTGGGGAAAGAGACTCATGCGTTGGATGACATGGCTGGAAAGTGGAATGGAATGAAGGAGGAGATTCATGATATGACATGTGATTGTATGGTAAAGGATTAGAACAAGGTTTAACATGGGTTCTATAGGGTGGAAAAGAATGCTCATGATATGGACTATATGGTAGGTGGGTGGGTTGGACCTTGAAGGTTGTTGGTAAGGTGTATGTTATGAGTGGTGGAATGGACCATGACATTCTTGAGCCAATGGACTTCTTTCTTGACTCTCCAAATTGGCTTGAAAGAGTTGTCATATATGTTGAATGAAATCAATGAATTAGGAGAGAGTATCTTTCTTTCCGGTTGAGGTATCAACAAAATAGTGAGATTGAAAGGATGAAATTTCTTACAATCCGAATCCCGGCCCTTTTTGGATTATCCATTTGGGATAAAGTAAGATTTAGTTGTTGTTGCACCAATTGAGATCCTTCAAAAATATTATCATTCCTCCTGATATAATTCCCTATAAAAGAGTGAGATTTGAGAGGTAAATCTTGATCACCACTAAACCAAAGCCATTATAATTCAATACAATAAATTCACATGAATCACAACATGACTATCTAACTATAAACTATAAAAAGTAACAAAAAATCAAAGAAAATAGAAATGAAAGTGAAAAAGAAAGAGAAAGAGAAGGTTCAAAATGACCAGAGATGAAAGAATGCCATGAATTAACTTAGAGATATGTTGAAGTCAGACAAATGAGCTCAAAATCATACCAAATTTGTAAATTTAATGCAAAAAACACCACACAAAAGTTACCATGACAAGACAATGCAAATAAATCCTAATTAAAAATTGGAAGAAATACAACAAGAAAACTCAAAACATAACCTAATGAAAAGTCTAAAATATATATATATATATATAGAAAATAAAGAAAAAATCGAAAGTGGCGAAAACAATGGAATTTGGCTAAAATTTACCACAAGTATAGCAACACTATTGGTCTTGCTTAGAATGGCTCAAACCTTTAGGAAACTGAAGATCACAATTTTCTAGGCAAACTTTTCAAAAAATTCCAACAAGCTTCAAAGGGAAGGTGTAACCGAATTTCAACGAAACTCCAATCAATTTCCAAGTGTGTAACACTTAGTTCCAGCCACAAATCAAGTTTATACAAGAGAAATGCAATAATGCAAATGCACAGACTAACAAAATTCAAGATATTTGTTTGTATTTCTTAAAAACTCTCTATGTAAAATACAAAATGCAATGAGAAGCTATAAAAAGCTACCAAAATACAAAAATCCTAAACTTTACGCAATGAAAAATAAAAAATGTAAAACCAACAAGCTTCATATGAGAAATCCCTTATCAAAAATGAATTTGATAATTAAATTATCTAGAGAGCCATTACTTAGCAACCCGGCAATGACTCCATTTGATGAGAGCCTTTTGCACGTTAGCCTGAGGGTATACAATAAAAAAAATTAACCAAGGATAATTCTCTCTTCTCATAGAGTCTTTTATTGATTCTTAAGTAATCCAAATGCCATGGAAATACAATAAAAAAGGGGAAATTGATTTTGGGGTTTTTGAATTAATCAGTAACAGCATAATGCAATTTAATTAAATACTAAACTATTATTTTTGGTACTTTTATAAAAATTGGATGGATATGGGGAAATTATTCTTGATAGCAAAGTTGATGGCTTTCATATCTACTTAAAATAATTCGGGAGTTAATTTATCATCAAGTCAAATTGAAAAGATCAAATAATCGTATTGAGTTCACTTTACCTAATTAATAACTAATCCTAGAATCGCATTTATATCCATCTCTTAGATAAATTGTTAAAAACCACTTGTTGCGTGTTTAAAAAATCATTTTAATGCACTTGTTTCCTCTTAAATGAAACCATAGTTGCGACACTCAATATGAAATGAATTAATTATACACCATAGTAATCGCATACAAGGTATAATCTCATGATCTCATCAAAACATAAGGAAATAAGTTTAATACATAGTGCAAGAGCATCAAAGTAAAATTCAACACAAATGTTAACCAACAATAAGGACAAATGAACAAACACTCGTCCAAGTCTGATAAACATGTACCAATTACAAAATCAAACCAAGCATATCACAATAGATATAATGAGCTGATGGAAAACTAATATACTTCTCTGGCACTTTTCTTCATGGATTTGCAATTTCCAAAAGTTTTGGGGATTGTTATATAATTCCCCATTCCTTAAAAATATTAATTCAACCCCAATTTACATTTTTCAAAATTTCCAACTTTCTTCTTAAATACTTATAATGCAAGATTAAGTGCAAGGTATAGCATCAAAAGTCTAAGGAATCATTTACATGAATAATTAACAAATCACACCCATTTTGCCCCTAATTAGACTTAATTCAATATAAATGTCCTTCACTTAAATTAGTGTTTAATCATGTAATAATGGCCTGAGAAATACACTAAATCCCCCTATTTAATCATGAAAAACCTTTAATAATATGGTTGAATCAAAGACGTCAGAAGTAATGATAAATTATTTTTATTTGATAGAATAATTATAATTCTGAATTTTTGTAATACCCCAAAATCCATATTCATCATAAATATTATATTTTGATAAATAATACCTATTCAAAATCGGTGAATATATGGTCTCAAAATTGAGTAACATATTTATGTTAATTTAGGGAATTTTCTCTAAGAATTAAGGTAATCAAAAACCAAATTCACGAATTTTATTTTGGGATCATAAAATACCACAAAATTACCATATTAAAGCATAAAATGAACAAAAAGAAAGGAAGAAGGTAGGGGGCGATTTTTGGGTGACTTGGAGAACAAGTTAGGAAACCTGGAGAGCAAGTCGGGGAAAACTTGGAGAGCAAGTCAGGAAAACTTGGAGAGCAAGTCGGGGAAACTTGGAGAGCAAGTTACTTGGGGAGCAAGTTACTTGCCGAGCAAGGTTACTTGGCGAACAAGTTACTTGGTGAGCAAGTTACTTGACGAGCAAGTTACTTGGCGGACAAGGTTACTAGGCGGACGAGGTTACTTGGCGGACAAGTTACTGGGCGAACGAGGTTACTTGGCGGACCAATTACGGGGCGGACGAGGTTACTTGGCGGACAAGTTACTGGGCGGACGAGGTTACTTGGCGGACAAGTTACTGAGCGGACGAGGTTACTTGGAGGACAAGTTACTTGGAGACCGAGTTGTGAAACTTGGTGAACAAGTTGGAAGACTAAGGAAGCAACTTGTTGAGCAAGGTGCAGAAAAGAAAACCGAAAATTGAGTGTGAAAAGGGTTGTGGGTTTTTCAAAAATAATATCATGATATTTTGTAAACAAAGGGCAGATAAGAAAAGTGAGAACCAATGGAAAATAAATCATAACTTGAAACCTTGAACTAAGTAGAAAACAACTGGACATATTATGAATCAGTGAATTTTTGTCCCGAAGTTGGTGTCACCCGAAGTAATTTCCGTAACCGACAGCGTTCGGCTTAGAATCTTCGGCAGGTCACGAAATGCCCTGAATGGGATCAAAAATTTAGTTAACTCAGATATTTCCAAAGAGGAAGAATAGAACTTCAAGGCTGTGTTCCCGGATTTTTGAGATTTTCTAAGATTACGCGATTAGAACACCGATCAGGGGATTTTTATTGGGTAAATGCATAAAGTGAATGGATGACATCATATTGATGACATAAGGGGACACTTGTGTGGTAGAGAGAAGAGGAAAATGAGTGTTGTTCATTAGGCCACATCTTCATCATCCTAGCCCTTGATACAAAAGTTGATCCAAGGGTTGAGATCCATGGAAATTCTCTATAAATAGGCAACCCCTCTTCACTTCATTCTTCACAATTCCTAGAGCCACTTAGAGAGAGGTTTTAGAGAGAAGGAGGAGTCTGGAGAAAATAGCAAGTTCCGAGTAAGTTCTTCGGTCTCTAGTCTTTAGTTTTCATAGTTGTTTCGATAGTTATAGTAGAAATGCTAGATTAATCTTTAATCTTCCAAGTAAGTTTAGAAATCATGTTTTAGGGATAAATATGATATTTATTTCAAAAATATATTGGAGATGGAGATATGTCAAAATTTTGGAAGATTAGAGTCAAAATAGCGAAGCTCTGGCGAAATTTCGCTGGTTAGTCAAACTAGGGGCAAAATGGTAATTTGTACCTAAAATGCCTGTTATGATGTGGATCACTGATAAATGTGATATTATCCCTATAGGATATCTGTAATCACGTACCGCTATCAAAAGTACCATTTTCCGTCAACGAAGGTACGTTCGCGTACTGTAACACTAACTCTGATGCTTATAATATGCTTATATGTGGTAGATAACTTTACATCTACTGTGTGCTTATGAGATACATCTGCTGTGTGCTGGAATACATCTGCTGTGTGCTTATGTACTGTTGGGATACATCTGTTGTGTGCTTATGTATGGATTATTGCTGTAACACCGTGAATATCTGTCATATACTGTCATATATAAGCATGAGATTAACCGTTACCTGAGGTTCAATGGGCATTGAACCTCAGCTCTTAACATAGCGTCAGGCTCAGGAGAACCGAGGACTAAGGAGAAAGGCAAGCAGGCCGCATAGAGACTCAACTGAAGCTCTTTTCTGTTTATACAGTCACACTGACGTTAGACGTCTGAAATCAATGTACTATTACTATAATCAGCCAGACTTATGGCATTTTAAATGTAAATATCAGTTACTCAATTACTCCGAAGCTCTACTCTGATGAAAAAAAAAATATACTGTTTTTGAAAATGAGATGTTACAATTTTCACAGCGAATCAATGGAATGAATGGATGACTAGTCACCAGAGAACCAAATGTGACTGGTGAGGAAACATTATTTATGTTAATGTCTTCACTGTTATTATTATCTAACTTTATGAAAATATATGTGAACTTAATCAAAAGACAATGGCCATAAGAAATCACATGATATTGTCTTCATTAAAAGACGGATCATACAACTATCAAGCCAACTCATTTAAGAGATTTTGATGGATGCTGTGCCAAAATGTAATTGATACCGAAAACAAAAGGGACTATAAATTTAATAGGAAATCTAGCTGCAAGGATTGAATAATAATTTAACTTTTTCACTTTGGTATTTGTTGTTTTATGTGTGTAGAAAAATACGATCACGTGCTAATACTCATAACATGAGTATTACTCATAATTCAGAGGCCACAACGCACCAAAATCTATAGGGGAAACTGAAAGTAGACCACAATAGTTCAATTTAGTTCCTAGTCTTATTACCAACTATTGGACTTGTTCACATATTTTTACTAATTGAGAAAATAACATCGAAGAAAAAGAACAAATTAAGTTACATCTTTAAAAAAATATAGGTTATTGAGTTAAAATAAAAAAATTAATAGATTTTTCCTGGAAACATAAATTATTTGAAGTATAAAATACAAATCCCCCCCACCCCCGGCGGCGGGCGGTGGGTGCCGGCAGGAAGTTCTTCTTATTGCCACATTAATTGGGACTGAGGAAGAGAAATTGAAAGCCGAAGCCAGAAAACTGTGTCGTATCTACGTTTTCTTTTCTCTAGGGAGCCACTTGCATCAAGATAGGGAGATGAAGTTGATACTCTAGAGCGAAATCTTAAATTCAATATTTTTTCTATATTTTGCAAAAACATAATAAAAACATAACTCATCGTCACCAAAACTAAAGGTACAATACGCATTTGATATTGAGGATTTGTTGAGATTACGTGAATATATCTGTTCACCAACTTCTCATTCAGATAAACAATTTTTCACTTCCCAAGTATGGGAAGAAAAATAACAAAAATATTTACAAAGGAATAGGATCTAAACTACTCCAATTTCACAGTTGTGTGGACCAATCTAACAAGTTAATATTGTCTTTGCAAGCTAGCACCCATTGAAGGAAGAAGTGACATTTAAGAAGACATCTTCTCTGCAAGGAATAGTGAGAGCACCCATGGGATGATCATATCCATACTCTTCCTCGGCTTGGCTTAATAACTCTTGAAATGAAGGCTGATTCAAGTATGATATTGGGATCAGAAACCTCTTCATTTCATCTCCAATATAGACCACAAGGTACCCCTTTGGTACTTCCCTTGATCTTGAAGAAGCCACTTTTGATGTGAAGGAAGAAGCCCTCTAATTCCAGATAAACGAAAACCCATTTTTTGTGTTTAAGAGGAGGAGAAAAAGAAAGTGATTGAATTTGGATGCTTGTGGATATTGTTCTGTGTAATACCCCAAAATTAACAATTATCATAAATACAATATTTT
Organism: Acacia crassicarpa; assembly: GCA_034222035.1. NCBI lineage: Eukaryota > Viridiplantae > Streptophyta > Magnoliopsida > Fabales > Fabaceae > Acacia > Acacia crassicarpa. Next base: position 22,723,664 of record JAWXYG010000011.1, on the reverse strand, counting down.
GTTTGATGGCACCTATTTAAAATAGGTGAATATGTGATCTCAAATTTTGAGATATATTTATTTTATTTATTAGGATATTTTCCCTTAGAATTTAAGGTAACTAATGTTTTATTTTTCTAAATTTTGCATGGACTCATAAAATATCCTAAAAATACAAACAATTCCCAAATTCAGGAAGCAAGGAAAAATTAGGAAAACACATTAAATAAATAGGAGAGCATAATAGGAATTTGTAGACCCTTGAATTTTCACTAAACAAAATGACTATGTAAATTTTTATAGGGATTAAATTAAGAGGACATAAATCTCAAAATTCATAATTAAATAAGAAATTATATTTTCCAAAACCCTAGAATTAATACCTAGCTCAAATTAATTCACAAGATACCATAATAACTTACCAAAACACTTGAACAAATAAAAGAATAATTACCTACATTTAATGGGCAATTAATTAACACTAATGGAAGGTTCAGTTAATTAATTACAATCACTAATTAGAGGGATGATAGGCTAATTAAAAATAAAGAACCAACAAGGGATTAAGACTAACACTAAAAGAATGGTTAGTAATAATAAATCATCCCATGAACCAATAAACAACAACCAAGTGGTAATTAAGCTTAGGATTAAGGTGTTAATCAAATACTAATTAAGGGTTGAAAAGTCAACAATTGCAACTATGATCCAAAGGCTAAGAGTTCATCTTGCAAAGCTTATCCAAAGGCCCTAATTAATTCTAAAGCTTAATCCATGTGATAAGGCAACAACCAATGGAATATTTCTTTTCAAACACTATAAACAAAGCAAGAAACAAAAATAATAATAATAAGGGGAGGGGGGTGCGTTTTTTTTTTAGTAGGAAAAAGAGAAGAAGAAAAAGTCAAGAAGCAACCAAGGTGAGTAACAATTCTATAACATGAGTCATCAACCTAGCAAGCATGAATCACCACCCTAAACCATGAATCACTAACCTAAACTTGCATGAATCACAACTCTAGCCAATGAATCATCATCCTAAACTACATGAGTCACACACCTACATGATGAATCACAAACCTAACTAGATAAGATGAGGTAAGGAGTGATGCAAGGGATGATGCAAGGGGATTATAGGTGGACCAATGAGATAAAAGATAATTAAAATAACTAAATTGGTTTATACAAATAATTCTAGATAAAAACTAACAAAACCTATACAAATTAAATCATATCTTGAAATCCTTGAACTAAGTATGAAAACCAAGTTGAGATTCATAACAAGCATAAATCAAGTATGAAGACAAGTATAACCAAAGTCATTTTCATGATTGTTTGAGAAATAGAACCAATAGGAAAGATAGGCAAAATTGGTCTCAAAATGAAGCTAAAAATTCCTAGAGTTCAAAACCAATGAGTAATTGTGCAAACAACTTCATTAGACTACCTAAACACATTCTTTTCTATGGGTTCTAATTAGTAGAAAGCAAGCCAAATCCTTTGGATAATAGACATAAATGGTGGAAGAGGATAATGTACTAGGGTAATGACTCATGTAGGTGACTCAAAAGCAATTTGAAGGGTTAGGATTTGTGCTCCAAAATACCCTAAATCCAAGGGTCAAGAATTGCCAAGAGGGAGTTTTAATTAATTACAACTTTGCCCAACCCTTCTACTATAAATAGGGGCTTTGGCTCTTCACAAAACTCACACCAAAACCAAGCAATCTGAATATTAGTGAGAGTGGGAGAAGCTTGAAGGAGTTCAAGAAGAGGTCAGCAAAGTCTTTAGTTTCTAGCTTTTAAATTCTTAGTTATAAGTAGCTTAGATCTTAAATAGTTTAGAATAATTTTAAATTCATGTTTTTATGGTTAAAATTAGCTTTATTTCGAAAAAATAATGAAGAAAGAGTTTTAGCAAAATTTCCGAAAGAGAAACACCGAAATAACGTAGTTCTGGCGAAATTTCATCGGTTCTGAAATTTCTGAACCAGTCACGAAAATACTATTATTTTATGCTGAAATCATGGTGGAAAAATTCTGGGAAAATTCATGGTTCAAGTAGACATATAGGGATTTTTAAATATGTGAAGAACATGTCGAAATGATTTCTGTACAGGGAGATAAAAATCCCCAAAGTTAGGGCTACGAATTTCTGGAAAATTCTGGACAGATGTTCAAAAATTAAAAACTGGGAATGAACCGTGGAATCTGGGCAAAGGCTATTATTTTTTCTTGAAACTAGACATCCTAAGGATTCTGAGGAATTTTACGGATCCTCATTTCGATTTTTCTAGAATTAGTTATGCTTTTTCAAAGTTAGGCGAAATTCTGCCCAGATTTAAGGACCAGCGTTTTTTCAAAAAAAAAGGGGAAATAATAAATTCATAAATCCACCAGGGGTAAAATAGTCATTGGTGGCTAGGATATCTATTGGGATATTGGTTGTGAATTAATAAATGAAATATTACCTCATAGGAAATCTGTGATCGCTGCGCAACCGACGACGTACCTTGACCACCGACAAAGGTACGGACGCGTACTGTAACACTAACTCTGATGCTTATTGTACACTTGTATGTGGTAGATATGCTCATAGACTGTGACTCTGCTTGAGAATTATTTGAACATATACGGGTTACAGTCTTGGTAATACCGTTTGAGTTTTCCTAGCGCGCTGAGGACACGATAGGCCATCGTGGCACTGGTGAAGAGTGCAGACTGGATTGATGTGAATATGTGATGATTGAATTGATATGTGGTTATGCTATACTGTCATGAAATACCTGTCATATATAACTGTTCATAAGCATGAGGTTAACCGTTACCTGAAGTTCAATGGGAATTGAACCTTAGCTCTTACCATAGCCTCAGGTTCTGGCGGAGGCAGAGTTGCTGACAAGGGTAAGCAGCCAGCTTGAGGATATGGGCGGGGGATTGTTCTGCTAATTTTGTCTTTCTGATTTGTTTTTTTTTTTTTTGGTTTAGTTTTGAATACTCGAATTACTTGGATGACTGTACTAATATCAGACACACCAACAACGGATGATTATCAGTTACTCGTTTTGTTTTGAAGGGAAAACTTTTTCTGATGCCACTCTGATTATTTCCTCAAACGCTCTGATATTCCCTTTTGAAAACCACTTTTAAAAAAGACGGGATTTTACATTCTGAGTTGGGTTTCTTTTGAAATGCTTGCAAGTTTGAGTATATATAGATGAACCATTTGTTTTCCTTCAATAATTGGTGGGCGATATGTTATGTTTGGTAATCCCTATTTGAGGACAAGCGTCCTTAGAGTTCACATGGTTGTGTCTTAGAGGTCATTTTCCAAAAGAAAGGACGAACCAAATGAAGAGAGGACTTGGATATCCATTTGGTTGGGATGTGATATTGATAAAGGTTTAGATGATAAGTGCGGTGCAGTCAGGTTCAGAGACATGGATGAGAAAGATCACATGATTCTGTTTATGTGTTCAGTAAGAATCATTTGCACAGCACAAATAAGCTTGATAAATACTACATTTATTTGAAGAGTTTTGTGGTTGTCATTTTGAGTACTAGACATGGTTGAGACACCTCTTATATATGGATACTTTTTATCAATCCAAGGGAGGATTAACTTGTCTCTCAAGGCATCATGTACGTCAAGAAATGAAACGGAAAGCTATAAAGCCTTTAGATAGACATCAAGCTATGAGAATCCTTCCTGACATTAGGACAGTAACATGTGATCCTCCATGTCTTTGGACTACATAGCTTACCTAATGCTTCATCATTCATATCTTAGCCAAATGGGTTTTTGCCCATTCTTCATTTAAGTCATCCTGACTTGTTGGTTTTTTGAAAAAGACCTCTAGGACAATACCATGTGATCTATAAATGCTCTTGTCTTCCAATAGCTAAGTCCTACCACATAATCTTTTCTCTTCCATTCATCTATATGTTCTAATGTATAATTGCATGCTTTCAGAAGCAAGCAACACAAATTTCTCACAATATTCTCAAGCATCAATTTTCAAACAATTATTATTCTCTTCTTCAGTATAAGAAGAAAATGGGTTTTCGTATACCCGGGATCAAGAGGTCTTCCTTTTCTGCAAAATTGACTTCTTCAAAATCTGGTGAAGTGCCAAAAGGACATCTTGCAATATATAGGAGAGGAAATGAGGAGGTTTGTGATCCTTATATCATTCTTGAATCAACCTTCGTTTAAGATTTGCTAAGTGAAGCTAAAGAAGAATTTGGGTATGATCATCCAATGGGAGCACTCCCTATCCCTTGTACAAAAGATGTCTTCCTAAAAGTTACTTCTTCCTTCAATGGCTGCTAGAGCCAGAAAAGAGAATATTTAACTTGGACTTGTCAACAGAGTTTTGTAGACTTAGATCCTTTTGCTTTGTAAAGATTTTGTTTCTCTTTTTTCCCCTCAACATGGAAAGTGAAAAGTTGTATACCAAGTTAAAATGAGAAATATATGAAGAGAAAAAAATTCACCTTTATCTCGATCTAGACCGCGTGAAGACTATCATAATTCGTCCTATCGTAGCAGTGATACAAACCAATACAGACCAGAATGGGCCAAAATATTAATATGAAATATAGCTAGAAGGGTTAAATATCTATTTAAGCTTAGCTTATATATTATTACTTTGATATTTAATTTGTAATTTTGTTTTTTTTAAAAAAATCATGTTACTTGGAATTTCATTACTACGTGCTTCTTTAGAATCATGACATATTCACATAAGTCGAGATAAAACTACCCCATACATTGTAAATCATGAATACTATTTTTGAAGGATCTCATTGCCATTCTAAACAAGCCATAACTCAGTGGCCACAATGCCCCAAAATCTATAAAGAAACAAAGCGGAACAAGAAAGTTCAAATAAGTAGAAGAATGGCAATGGAAGCCTTCAAAAAGCAGCTTTTCAAGGCACCAAAATTAATTAGTTATCATATAGATGGGAATTAATGGAATGAATGGGTGGCCACAAAGCTCCATGCGACCATGCCCCGAATCCGAAGCATCATAAAACGTTCATATAAAAATGGCGTAAGAGATCACTTGATATTGTCCTAATAGTACTTTTCAAGGATCACGCGACGTTAAAAAACAGTTCCTACAACTATCAAGCCAACTCATTTAAGAGATTTATTTGAAGGATTCCATGTACCACAGCGTTACTGTTTTTAGGAGGTGAGAAAATAACATTGAAGACAAAAACATAAATTATGTTCCATCTTTAAAAATACATTTACTGAGTTGGAATTAAAAATTAATAGATTGTCGCTGGAAATATAAAAAAAATTAAATATCAAATATAACCAGCTTTTATAATTCTTCTTCAGTGCCCCATTAACGGGGACTTAGGAAATAAAAGTGAAACTTGAAGCCTGAGATGAAGTTGATACCCCAGGGCGAAATCTTGATTCAATTTTTTTTTCCCTCTATATTTTCCTACAACATAATAAAAACACTACTCGTCGTCAACAAAACTGAAATGTACAATAGGCCTTTGATATAGAAGATTCGTTGAGATAAACTGAAAAATGTATATTCGTCAACTTGTCGTTCAGATAGACAAATTTTCACTTCCCAAATATGGGAAGAAAAAGAAAAGAAAAAATCTTTACCAGCCATTACAAAATTGTGTGTCTGAGCAAAAAAAAATTACAAAATTGTGTGGACTAATCTAATAAGTTAATCCTGTCTTTGCAAGCTACCACCCATTGAGGAAAGAAGTGACGTTTAGGAAGACCTCTTCTCTGCAAGGAAAAGTGAGAGCTCCCATTGGGATCACAAATCTCTTCATTTCCTCTCCAACATAGACCGCAAGATATCCCTTTGGTACTTCACCTGATCTTGAAGACGCTACTTTTGTAGTAAATGAAGGCCTTCTGATTCCAGGCAAACGAAAACCCATTTTTGGTGTTTAAGAGAATAAGAAATGATTGAATTTAGATGCTTGAGGACATTGTTGTAGAGTGGAGTTGATTCTGATGAAATACTTGCAAGTATGAGTATATATAGATGAAAGCATTTGTTTTCCTTCAATAATTGATGGAGACATTTGGTGGTAGGGCCTAATTGAAGGCAATGCAAGGGCTCCTAGAGTTCACATGGGCATGTCTTAAGGGTGTTTTTCAGAAAGCAACAAGTCAGGACGAGCCAAATGAAGAGAGACTTGGTTAGACACATGTGGTGCAGTCAAGTCCAGAGAGACATGGATGAGAAAAAATCACATGATCCTGTTTTTGTGTTCAATTGAAAAATTTCTAGAAAAGTTAAAAGCTTAATTGATATCTATTTGAGGAATTCTATGGTTGTCATTTTGAGTTGTCCACATGCTTGAGACACCTCTTTTGGTTTACCTTTCATCTGTCCTATTCCTAGTTAACAATCATAAAGCCTTTAGATAGACACCAAGCTTTGAGCACCTTAATTGATCCTTCTTGCCATTGAGAAACACATAAAAACAGTATCATGTGATCCCTCTCGCTCGTGTCTTTGGACTACATCGCTTAACTAACGCTTCATCATTCATATCTTAGCCGAATGGGTTTTAGTCCATTCTTCATTTAAGTCATCCTAACTTGTTGGTTTTCAGAGAAAGACCTCGCTCTAAGACAATACCATGTGACCTCTACATGCTCTTGTCTTCCAATAAGTTAAGTCCTACCACATAACCTTTCCTCCTTCATTCATCTATTTATATACTGATATACTTTTACGCTCTCAGAAGCAAGCAAAACAAATCTCTCACATTGCTCTCAAGCATCAATTTTCAAACACTTATTATTCTCTTCTTGATCGAGAAGAACAATGGGTTTTCGTCTACCAGACTTCAAGAGGTCTTCCTTTGCTGCAAAATTGACTTCTTCAAAATATGTTGAAGTTCCAAGGGGTCATCTAGCAGTGTATGTGGGAGAGGAAATGAAGAGATTTGTAATCCCAATATCATACTTGAATCAACCTGCATTTCAAGTGTTGTTAAGCGAAGCTGAAGAAGAGTTTGGGTATGATCATCCAATGGGTGCCCTTACTTTTCCTTGCAGAGAAGATTTGTTCCTAAGTGTCACTTCTTCCTTCAATGGGTGCTAGCTTCCAAAGACAAGACTTGTGTTAGCTTCCAAAGACAAGACTAACTTAGATTAGCCAACATAATTTTGTAGAGTTAGATCCTTTTTCTTGTAAAGATATGTCCGTTTTCATTTCCCCCAACTTGGAAAGTGAAAAAGGTTGTACACCGAAATGAGCAATTTATGAAGAGGAAACACTTCACCTGTATCTCAATCTGTGACTGATATACAAGGTAGTGACTTTTTTTGGGAAATCAAAGCATTATATTGAATTAGGAATGTAACATGTGCTTAAGTACGAAAGAAAAGTGAGCATAAGAGATGACATGAAATTGTATTATTACAGGTACTTTTCAAGGATCAAGATGTAAAACACAATTCAAATGAGAGAAATAGAATAAGAGTGAGGCATGCTATATATGCCATAGTGCTTGGAATCGATACCGCATAAAGACCATATCGTGGTGGATGGTGATACCAAAAAAATAATAATAAAGGACCATAAAATTATTATGAAGTCTATAACTTCAAGAGGGTTAAATTTCTATTTAAACTTGTATATTTTTTACTTTGATAATTGTCACATTTTTATGGAAAAGAATCATCTCATGTTACTCATAATTTAGTTACTAATTCAGTAGCCATATCACACCAGAATCATTAAAGAAACAAAGGGGAACAAGAAAGTTCCACCTAGTTCCCAGTCTTAATTACGACCTATATATTGAATTGAGTTCACATATTTTTACTAACTGAGATCATATCGTTGCAGATAACATAAATCAGCTACATGATATTACGAACTGTAATTATTGAGTTGAGTTTAAAAAATAATTGATTTTTCCCTCAAAATATAAAATTATTTTTCGCATTAAATAAAACTATTTTCTTAAAGTTCTTCATTTGCCCATTACAAATCTATGAACAATGAGGGAAGTAAAAGTGAATGAAGCGTGAAAATTGTGTTTTGATTGTTGGGGCGCATCAAAATATGGTGAAGTTTTTTTTTTTTTTTGGGCCCAAAAACAGTCAATTTTATTACCACAAAATAAGAAGTACAAACACCAATAGCCGAAGCCAAAAAACACTCAAAAGCCCTATGATTACAAACTACCACACACTTACCAAAATAAACCTATCAAAGAACTATAATTGCTTCCTATACAGTATCAATCAATAATAGGGAAAAACTTTATAGCCTATAAACTCCGCAAGTGCACGGGCCGTATCAAATAATAAAGAGTGAGTAAGATATCGTTCCCACGAGGACTTGGTATCACAAACTTAGGTTAAGCATTAATTTTACACTTTCTTTTAAGTTGAGCAAACTAAATTGAATTTAATTAAGAAAAAGGAATTAAACTAAAATTAAAATAAACAAACCACCACAATAAACAAATGAGCAACCCAGAGTCACTAATCCCTTATTAGCTTTAATTAGCCTTAATATCAATTTTGTTAATCTCGAGTATAAATAGCTATAAATGCCTGTCAGTCCACTTACAACTCTATCTTGAGTATATTTTGTTATGTCAAACATAATTACTCAAGAGGCAATAAAACTTGTAACACCCCAAATTCCACACTTCAATGCGTGTCTGTTGGCACTTAGTTTTAGAAAATTCGACAGAGTTTGAGGTGCTACAGCTCAGAGTAATGCGGAAACGGAGAGCATGCACTGACATTTGGACGATGAGTAACTGATACAAAATTCCCAGACATATGCCGATGCCCTGACATAAGCTGATATATTAAAAATTTTCTCAGAGGAATAATTCATGTGATACAATTACAGAGCTTTGTATAATTACATTTTTACATGGTAACTATACATTTTTAAACCAAGCCTCAGCTAGACTTAGGGCAATGAACCCAACTCAGTTAATCAACCGATTCGGCTAGGTAGGTGTCTATCTTGTGGAGTCTCACCGACTTTACGGCGACTGATTGACTGACCCACATAGACAAGCCCTGCCTTCGGCACCGAATGGTTTGAAATAACTTTGTTAAATCCATGCCAGAAAGAATGCTCTGTTGACATTCTCCCGGCATTTGCTTTGACCGGTGCCTCTTATCGGCTTCTCCCTTTGGTGCCTTTTCACGGCTCTATCTACCGGTGCCTTCTCTGATCCTGGTTCCTTTCCTGAATCTTGGACAGATCTGGGATTCAATCGAATTGAATCCCAGGTAACAGTTAACCTCTATAGCAGATATAACAATACATTACAGATATTCATGACATAACAGCAGTAATCACATATGAAAGATAATAACAGAACACAGCCACTGCATATGAATGTTATTATAGTTTACACTATTCACCAGTGCCATGACGGCCCATCGTGTTCTCAGCGCTAGGAAAACTCAACGGCATTATCAAGACTATAACCCGTATAAAGCTGAATGTATAAACAGGTGATCTAAGCCCCATAAACTTAGTCACAGTGCATGACCCAAGACCTAGCCTTGTCCATCACTTCATGAATCAATGAATCATATATAATCATACAAGATATAGGCGATTAAAGTGACTAGTACGCGAACGTACCTTTCACCGGGTAATTGTCAAACGCCCGACCTTTGAACCCGACTCCGGACTTCCCGAGTATCCTATACATTATTGTCGGATTTTTGTATGATATTAGATTGGTGGATTTATTATTCCACTTTTACCCTTACATTTTATTAAAAACGCTACTTCAGCATTTATGGGAAGAATTTTCGGTAATTTTGAAAAATCATAACTAGTTCTATAAAAATTGAAACGAGGATCCGTAAAATTCCCTGGAACCCTTAGGATGTCTAGTTTCAAGGAAAAATACTTATTCATGCCCAGATTACATGAATCATTCCCAGTTTAGAAATTTTTTTTTTCTATATCTCATGAAACATTAGAATTTTTTTTTTCGGTTTGTCACTATCCACAACTAACATCCACGATTTCCAATGCACAAGATTGAATCAAAACAAAGACCAAAATCTTTAAGGAGAAAATGTTTGAAAACCATTTTGGAAAGGATCGGATAGGGAAAGTATATTGGCATTTTAGTTTGGGACGTAGGGGACTATTTCTAAGAGCGGCTATCCTAAATTATCCCTCAAACGATTTACGTGGCCTAAAAATCGATTATTTCTATGCCATTATGAAAATTAACTCGAGGATGACTAAAGAGAATAACATTATTTATTTAAAGGTGGACTTGACCTAGGATTAATAAAATGAAAGCCTAGGTTCTATATATGTGTGTGTGTTCCCAGAGTGGGTATCAAAATCCACATACATCATTAGACGTTTCTAATTAATTTACATCTACGTAATATTTTATATTACTTTTATTAATCATAGTAAACTCCAACATCAATATTACTAATATGAACTGGAGGTAGTAAGTTATACTCTCTCCAGTAAATATGAGAATATATGAGGGAAAAAAAATATACTCATTAAAAGTATCAAAACACTTTATAAAAATGACATAAATATTTTTTAGAAGACGGCTCATATTAAAGATTGGATTCGAATGCGTGTTATCTATCTCTGATTAGTTGGTGTTTTATTTATTTATTCATTCATTGTTATTATTGTATTCATTTCATTATTTATCATCTTTTTTTTATTTCCTTTTTATTATTCTATTTATCACTTTTTATCTGCGGTGATTTCAATGTCAGCCCACCTGATTAACAT